>CAKJTW010000002.1:13750000-15000000 GCA_917880005.1 Nanger dama
TATTTTTTCTAATATGCTATGGTGTTTCAGTAAATTCTTTAGAGCAGTCATTCTTAACTGAATCTAGTTTTTTTCCCCAGGGGCCACTGGCAAGGGCTGGGGACACTTTTGGTTGTTAACGCATAGTGTGTTGGGGGAGTGAGCTGAGGCATCTTTTGAATATGGTATAAGGATCCTGGTATTCATCCTACAATACACAGTACATCTTCCACTACAAAATATTACCCATCCCAAATTGACAAATGCATTACTGTTAAGAAACTCAACATTAGAATCTTAAAACAATAAAAGCAATACTTAATTATGTCATAATTGTTTTTACACACAAAGGATATAAAACACCCAAGGTCTTTCTATTACTTTCTCAAGACTAGTTTACCCATATTATTATTTAACAAGATAAATTACAAAGACAACCAGAAGTCTCAAATTAAAGTCATGGCTTTATTTGACATATATGTTATCTCCTAGGTGTCAAAAAACATGGAAGATATACATGCATTTTGTAGCCCTGTGCTAAAGGATTGCTCTGAGTCTCCTTAGCTTCCTGAGAGTAATCTAGACTCACATATCAAATCTTTATAGGGATGTATATGTTTATTTTAAATTTAATTTCTCATTTTGCCATACAGAAGATTTGAAAATTAAATTGTCAGTGAAATCAATGAAAGTATAAGTGAAATATATTTTAAAATCAATCATCTATTGTAAACTATCATGTAAAAATCACAAACATTTCAAGTCTAGGATGTGGCCCAGAGGTTTTTTTTTTTTTTTCCTATCACTGTGAATAAGTGACCAACTTATGTAAAAATGGATGAAAAGAACAAACCAGAACAAACGGAAGGTCGGACGGTATGGGACATCTATAGCATACTTTGAAAGGCGGAGTGCCTTGCGAGCAGGCAGTCTCCTGAGTGCAGAATGCCCGCAGATGCCGACAACAGACAGGCAGCCCTGCAGGCACCATCAGAGCTTTAGTGCTCAAAGAAAGGTTCAGGACCACCAGAGCCAGAGAGGGGAGGGGTCGGTGGCAACAGCAGACTCTCCATCTAACAACGTTAGTTAGTGGCTCAGTCCTGTCACAAGATCCCATCTAGCGTTGTTCAGTAGGAAAGCACAATCCTGTTGGCTTTAGCAAGGAAAGCCTTTATTGTATATTGGTCCTCACACATTCTAATTACTGTACTCGAGTGTCCAAAGTTTTGTAGATTAAACTTAGTAATGAATACTATACAAAGTGATTGCTTTTGTTTATCGGTTTCATAATAAATAGCAACCATTCTTTTCACAGGGTCCAAAACAAGAAGATCAACTATTAATTAAAATTAAGGCAAACAAAGTAAAGTTTAAGAACTGGACTTCTAAAACTACTTGTGTTTAAATTTTCTGTAAATTTTTAGTTTACTATTTTAATATATTTGTATATATATATAATATATAAACATTAGAGATATTGAAGTGCAGTGACTAGAATAATGGACGATTTAAGTAAATGCATTGTATATTTTTAAACATGTAAAATATCTGACACAATGCAAAAAGGTAAAAGTTCCTTATTTACCCACTTAAAATATTGTATTTATAGAAAATAAATACATTCAGCATTCATTATAAAAGACTATAGTACCGACCCAGGAATCAAACCATGGTGTCTCGCATTGCAGGTGGATTTTTTTACCAACTGAGCTATCAGGGAAGCCCAAACAACTTAAAGTATATCCTTTTTAAGAAAAAAAAAATTACTATCTTAAAAGAAAACCAAGTATATCTTTTGGAGAGAGACCATAATTTTCAGACCTAAAGCTGGAAATTTAAAAACTTGACATACTTTTAATTCTGGTGAATTTTTAAAGCTACCTCCAAAATAAGAAAAAATTAGTATGTATGGGTTTAAAGAAAATAAAAAGTTAGAAAAATGAAATTACTTGAAAATATTGTAAGAAATTAGAGATGAAAAATGATAATTTACAGAATTAGTAATAAAACAATGTTCTCTGTATGAACCACTTGTAAAAATATTTTGCAGAACAAAGATGAGACAAAGCAACACATTTTATATATAGCACTCACTACAACACAGAAGAATCTAATTATGGGTTAAATGAAAATGGCACACAATAATTTTATAGTTTCTGCAGTAGAAAGCATTCATTGTAATAATTATCACATCCAAATCTTAGCATCATCCTTCTGAAATCTATGAAGATTATCAGTTGAATTTGTAACCCTACGGAATTGTAACCTGCCAGGCTTTTCTGTCCATGGGATTCTCCAGGCAAGAGTACTGGAGTGGGTTGTCAAGCCCTTCTCCAGGGATCTTCCTGACCCAGGGATCGAACCTGAGTCTCATGTCTCCTGCACTGGCTGGTTGGTTCTTTATCACGAGTGCTATTGGAAAACCCTAGTCTAGGTTTAGATTATTTTCATTTAGTATTTTAAAAATTTTATTTATTTTAATTGGAAGATAATTGCTTTGCAATATTGTATTGGTTTCTGCCATACATCATGAATCAACCATAGGTATACATGTATTTCCTTCCTTTTGAACCTCCCACTCTCCACCCCCTACTCTAGGCTGTCAAAGAGCACCAATCTAAGCTCTGTGCATCATACAGCAAATTTTCACTGGCTATCTATTTTGCTAATTTAGTGTTTTGTAAAAGTAAGAAAAAGATAATTGAGGACCTTAATGATCTAAAATTCTTATGCTGAAATTTTAACTCCCAGTACTTCAGAATATAACTATATTTTTTAGATATGGGTGGGCACTAATTCAGCATGACTGATGTCCCTTAGCAAGAGAACAGATTACACACACGCACAGAGGGAGGGGCGCTATTATGACAACACAGAGAGAAAGCGGCTATCTGCAAGCCAGAAAGAGAGGCCTCAGAGGATACCAAGCCTGCTGACACTTTGATCTCAGACTTCTGGCATCAGAAAATAAATTTCTTTCATTTAAGGCACTCATTCTTTGGTAGTTTGGTATGCCACTCTACCAAACTACTGAAGGATCTGTGAGCCTACACTCAGCTCAGTTCAGTCGCTCAGTCGTGTCCGACTCTTTACGACCCCATGAATCACAGAACGCCAGGCCTCCCTGTCCATCACCAACTCCCAGAGTTCACTCAGACACTCATCCCTCGAGTCTGTGATGCCATTCAGCCATCTCATCCTCGGTCGTCCCCTTCGCCTCCTGCCCACAGTCCCTCCCAGCATCAGAGTCTTTTCCAATGAGTCAACTCCTTGCATGAGGTGGCCAAAGTACTGGAGTTTCAGCTTTAGCATCATTCCTTCCAAAAAAATCCCAGGGCTGATCTCCTTCAGAATGGACTGGTTGTATCTGCTTGCAGTCCAAGGGACTTTCAAGAGTCGTCTTCAACACTACAGTTCAAAAGCATCATTTTTCAGTGCTCAGCTTTCTTCACAGTCCAACTCTCACATCCATACATGACCATTGGAAAAACCATAGCCTTGACTATGCAGACCTTTGTTGGCAAAGTAATGTCTCTGCTTTTCAATATGCTGTCTAAGTTGGTCATAACTTTTCTTCCAAGGAGTAAGCGTCTTTTAATTTCATGGCTGCAGTCACCATCTGCAGTAATTTGGGAGCCCCTCAAAATAAAGTCTGACACTGTTTCCCCATCTATTTCCTGTGTAGTGATAGGACCAGAAGCCATGATCTTCATTTTCTGAATGTTGTGCTTTAAGCCAACTTTTTCAATCTCTGCTTTCACTTTCATCAAGAGGCTTTTTAGTACCTCTTCACTTTCTGACTGAAGTGTCATCTCCATATCTGACATTATTGATATTTCTCCTGGCAATCTTGATTCCACCTTGTGCTTCTTCCAGCCCAGCGTTTCTCAGTATGTACTCTGCATAGAACTTAAATAAGCAGGGTGACAATATATAGCCTTGATGTATTCCTTTTCCTACTTGGAACCAGTCTATTGTTCCACGTCCAGTTTTACCTGTTGCTTCTTGACCTGCATATAGGTTTCTCAAGAGGCAGGTCAGGTGGTTTGCTATTCCCATCCCTTGAAGAATTTTTCACAGTTTATTCTGATCCACACAGAAAGGCTTTGGCATAGTCAATAAGGCAGAAATAGATGTTTTGTTAGAACTCTCTTGCTTTTTCCATGATCCAGTGGATGTTGGCAATTTGATCTCTGGTTCCTCTGCCTTTTCTAAAATCAGCTTGAACATCTGGAAATTCAAGGTTCACATACTGTTGAAGCCTGGCTTAGAGAATTTTGAGCATTACTTTACTAGCTTGTGAGATGAGTGCAATTGTGTGGTATTTAAGCATTCTTTGGCATTGCCTTTCTTTGGGATTGGAATGAAAACTGACCTTTTCCAGTCCTGTGGCCACTGCTGAGTTTTCCAATTTTGCTGGCATATGGAATACAACACTTTTACAGCATCATCTTTCAGGATTTGTAACAGCTCCACTGGAATTCCTTTACCTCCACTAGCTTTGTTTGTAGTGATACTTTCTAAGACCCACTTGACTTCACATTTCAGGATGTCTGGCTCTAGGTGAGTGATCACACCATCATGATTATCTGGATCGTGAAGGTCTTTTTTGTATAGTTCTTCTCTGTATACTTGTCACCTCTTCTTTACATCTTCTGCTTCTGTTAGGTCCATACCATTTCTGTCCTTTATCAAGTCCATCTTTGCATGAAATGTCCCCTTGGTATCTCTGATTTTTTTTGAAAAGAGCTCTTGTCTTTCCCATTCTGTTGTTTTCCTCTGTTTCTTGGTATTGATCACTGAGGAAGGCTTTCTTATCTCTTCTCGCTATTCTTTGGAACTCTGCATTCAGATGCTTATATCTTTCCTTTTTTCCTTTGCTTTTGCCTCTCTTCTTTTCACACCTATTTGTAAGGCCTCCTCAGACAGCCATTTTGCTTTTTTGCATTTCTTTTCCATGGGGATGGTCTTGATCCCTGTCTCCTGTACAATGTCAAGAACCTCCGTCCATAGTTCATCAGGCACTCTGTCTATCAGATCTAGTCCCTTAAATCTATTTCTCACTTCTACTGTATAATCATAAGTAATTTGATTTAGGTCATACCTGAATGGTCTAGTGGTTTTCACTAATTTCTTCAATTTAAGTCTGAATTTGGTAATAAAGAGTTCATGATCTGAGCCACAGTCAGCTCCTGGTCTTGTTTTCTTGACTGTATAGAGCTTCTCCTTCTTTGGCTGCAAAGGATATAATCAATCTGATTTTGGTGTTGACCATCTGGTGATGTCCATGTGTAGTGTCTTCTTTTGTGTTGTTGGAAGACGATGTTTGCTATGACCAGTGCATTTTCTTGGTAAAACTCTATTAGTCTTTGCCTTGCTTCATTCTGTATTGCAAGGACAAATTTGCATGTAACTCCAGGTGTTTCTTGACTTCCTACTTTAGCATTCCAGTCCCCTATAATGAAAAGGACATCTTTTTGGTTGTTAGTTCTAAAAGGTCATGGAGGTCTTCATAAAACCGTTCAACTTCAGGTTCTGCAGCCTTACTGGTTGTGACATAGACTTGGATTATTGTGAATCTGAATGATTTCCCTTGGAAATGAACAGGGATTATTCTGTTGTTTTTGAGATTGCATCCAAGTATTGCATTTCGGACTCTTTTGTGGACCATGATGGCTACTCCATTTCTTCTAAGAGATTCCTGCCTCACTAGTAGATATAATGGTCATCTGAGTTAAAGTCACCCATTCCAGTCCATTTGAGTTCGCTGATTCCTAGAATGTCAATGTTCACTCTTGCTATCTCCTGTTTGACAGCTTCCAATTTGCCTTGATTCATGGACTTGACATTACAAGTCCATGAATTCCAGCAATATTGCTCTTTACATCATTGGACCTTGCTTCTATCACCAGTCACATCCACAGCTGGGTATGTTTTTGCTTTGGCTCCATCCCTTTATTCTTTCTGGAGTTATTTCTCCACTGATCTCCAGTAGCATATTGGGCACCTACTGACCTGGGGAGTTCCTCTTTTAGTATCCTATCATTTTGCCTTTTCATACTGTTCATAGGGTTCTCAAGGCAAGAATTCTGAAGTGGCTTGCCATTCCCTTCTCCAGTGGACCACATTCTATCAGATCTCTTCACCATGCCCACCCATCTTGGGTGGCCCCACAGGGCATGGCTTAGTTTCATTGACTTAGACAAGGCTGTGGTACTAGTGTTTTTAGATTGACCTTTTTCTGTGATTATGGTTTCAGTGTGTCTGTCCTCTGATGCCCTCTTGCAATACTTACCATCTTACTTGGGTTTCTCTTACCTTGGATGTGGGGTATCTCTTCATGGCTGCTCCAGCAAAGCACAGCTGCTGCTCCTTACCTTGGACGAGGGTTATCTCCTCACTGCCGCCCTTCCTGATCTTGAACATGAAATAGCTCCTCTAGGCCCTCTGGCACCTGCTCAGCCACTGCTCTTTGAACGTGGGGTTGCTCCTCCCAGCTGCAGCCCCTGGCCTCAGGCGGGGGTATCTCCTCTTGGCTGCTCCGTGCTGTTGCAGCCTGGCACGCTGCCACCCCTGACCCTGGATATGGGGTAGCTCCTCTCAGCCATTGCCCCTTGGGCATGGGGTCCTCCTGGCCTCTGCTCTTGACTCGGATGTGGGGTAGCTCCTCTCGGCCACGCTCTGCACACTGTCGCAGCCGTAAGGATAAAAATACATATATTTAAATACATAGCTCAAGTATGAATATTTATAAACAAGGTAAAATAATAATGTTTTTCTAATATTAAATTCTAATTGCTCCTTTACAAATAGTTGTGGAAATTTTAATCCAGGTAATATCTTTACATCTTTGTCTTGTTCTTCATTAAATCTTTTTGCAATCTATCTTGACATCATGCACAAATCTATGTTCTCATTGTCTACATCCCACTCTAGCCTATACTGAAATAATTATTTAAAATGGTATGACATGTCTGTCAAATTACAGAAAATGCAAACTAATCTGTTAGCAAGAGAAAGCAGATGAGTGGTTGCCCGCACCTTGGAGGGCAGGGAGGTACACGAGGAGAGAAATTATAGCATGAGTTCTAATATCAGTTGCAAATTATTTTTGCTATTAAATCAGTCTTTCAACTTCATTATTAAAAGATATTTAACTATTTCTCTATAATTGATTTATGTAATTATATAATATCAGAATATAAACTCTTATTTTTCAGTAGCACTGAAAATGCCTGTGCATCTACCTACTATCTCTCTCTCTCTCACACACACACACAGTCGGTTTTCTAAATCTAAGTTCAAGTTCTCTGCTTCATCCTATTATTATTCCAAGTGTCCATTTCTGCATTTATTTCAATCCATTTTTGGAAAATAGAGTTTATAAAAGCATCATTTTTTATGGGACAAAAATTTTCAGATTGAGAACAAGTGCCAGTAGTTTGGCTAGTACTTGGAATGTTGTATCTTTGTGCAGAAGTTTTTGAATTCTTTGATAAATTTTTGTACCTGATGTCCAAACCTCCCCAGAATGGAATTCATTAGACTTGTGTTTAACTTTTAGGCTGCCTTCTTATCACCTACACTCTTAATGCATTGTAGAATTTTTCAGTACACTAAGTTTATAAAGTGATATTTTTTTCCCTTATTTTGTACTTCTCTTCAAGGTCTTCTGAGAGACTGTGACTTGCAGTAGTTTACCTAAATATTATGGTAATTATCAAACTTGTCTAATATAATTTATTCTAATATAGTTATTTTTTTCTTTATACTATTTATCACCCATAAAGAATGTTCTGGTGTCTATTTCATTAATCTGTACTTAAGGTCACTAATATATGTAGAAAATTGAAATCAATTAAAGACCATTCAGATGTCTTTAAATATTTTTTACCCACAAATAATTATAATTGATATGATAGTTATGCTCTTGCATAATAGAATTCTTTTACTCTTATCTTACGCTTTGGGCTTTCATTTCCTTAAGAGGAACAGAATTTATTTTTGAACAAGCCTCCTAATTCCATAATATGTATTGTGACTCCTTAAACTTTGTAAATATAGTAAGAAATATTCCATAAAATTGTATAATTCCCCAAAATAGCAGCATTTATTTCCTAAAATTAATAATGTATAATATGAATATTTCCACTATTATCCTCTTGCAGAGATATCAATCTTTTATTCATTTTTAAGAGGGAGACTTAAAAGTCAGGGTTTGTGTGTTTTTATTCTCAATAAAATGTTTTTAACTATCTGAATAATAAAGGTAGACAGGCCACCTTCTAGGAAGAGGCCTTCATTTCTACTTTAAAATTACATTTTTCATATCTATTTATACTTTGTAATGTACCTCTAAGGGCTGAGTTCACTAGAAAAAAGTCAAGGACAAAATGGGCGCTTAATTATTAAATATGCCTCATACATAGTTCATAGCTAATCTGACTTAACAAGGACTCAAAAATTGCAAGTGCCTTTTTTAGAAGATGACATTCTAATTGAAATTCCATGAATTTTGATTTTAAACATTGCAATCATCTTTATGCGTTAAACTGCCGTTAACAACACAACATATAACTTTTCTCAAAGCCCAGAGAAGTTTTGTGATTTAAAATCTCTTTTCTTTGTCTCTCACAGCCACAGAGTCCTCATCTGACCTGAGACTGGCACCACTATTTTCCTTTTGGTTAAACAAAATCTAAGTCACTGTATTGTTAAAGATTCTCTGAAAAAGTAATCCTACCAAAAAGGGAATAGTGTTCTTTAGTAGCCACATTAGCAGAGATGAACTTATCAGGTGGGTGAGTCAAACTTTGAAAGGCACGGAGGAAAAACCCATGGGTAAGTGATTCAAAATACTCGAAGCCTCAGCTTCATTGACTGTGATGAGTTGAGATGACCTGAGAAAGCATCTCACAGTACTTGGGACTTAGTATTGTTGAATCTTAAATCTTAAACCTTGTGTAGGTATATTAATAGTGAGGCACTGGATGCAGGGGAAATGAATGCAACCTTAGATGGTGCTCATGGGTTCAAACTCTTGACAGTGGGACAGCAACATAGCACCTGGTACAAAGCAGAGATGCCCTGGGTGATGAGGTGACTTGTGAGATAGTGGAGGAGGCCTAGTAACAACATAATAAAGACATAGACTGAGTAGTGTCAACTGAAAAATGATGTACAACCTAAAAGTTGAGAATTATATTTTATTCAGCAGATATACTGAGGATTTAAGCCCAGGAGACAGCTTCTCAGATAGCGCTGAGAATGGACTATTCCAAAGGGACTAGAGAGGAGCCAATATATATAGTATTGGAAAAAAAAAACAAAAAAACAAATACAGGTGGTGAGAACATCAAAAGATTACTATTAATTAAAGAAAAATAAGACACCTCAAGTTAATGCATTTAACACTTTTATAGGTTTGGGGGATGCAAGTGTCTGAACTCACTGAAGTAAGTCCTTTGATATGCGCCTTAACTGTCTAGGATCACTATCCTTTTAGGGGGCCTCCCACGTGGCACAGGAGTAAATAATCCTCCTGCCAATGCATGTTCGATCCCTGAGTCTGGAAGAACCCTTGGAAGTGGAAATGGCAAGTCAATCCAATATTCTTGCCTGGAAAATCCCATAGACAGAGAAGCCTGGCAGACTACAGTCCATGGGGTCACAAAAAGCAGGACAAGACTGAACAACTAAGTACATGCTGTTTTCTCCATCCTAAATCTCCTTGAAGCATACCATGGGTCAGGGTGGGGAGCAACAGGGCTGCCCTGGCTGACAACTTGATGGCTACAGCATTCTTTGTTTACTGATATGATAGTGACATTCTTTCTTCTAAGGGGTCATCCAAAAGAAACATTCTACCACAATATAGAATTTTTTTTTAACTTAAAAGTTTCTCTAAATACTGTTGTAAAGATATTCTTGATAGTCTGAAATATACACTATTAAAATCATATAATATACTAGATTTTTATTTTATGACTGCTCAATGGAATCAAGAAATAAATATTTAAATCTCAATAATAATGCTGTACACATAGAGAACTCTACATTAGAAACTATTCATGTGGTTTAATGTTGTATCACTCTTTCCAGTGTTGATGGTCAAGGTGTAGTATTCAGCTTTAATGTGTATTAACCTGACATTCAGCCTTTGTAAACTGGTGCTATGATGGCTAAGGCACTAGGAGAAAACATTCAGTATAGAAGATAGTGAGGAAATAGTGAACAGTTATTACTAGGAGAATGTAAGGTATAATTAAAACTGCAGCTGTTAGAGCAAAGGGATTCATTGTTGTCATGGAAACAGGGTTTTAATAATTCATGTCTTTCAACAGACAAAATCAACTAATGCTCTGTAATTGTCAACATAGAAATATAGTTTCTTACATTATTTAATATTTTAACAATATTAGCATAGAGTATGAATTGTTTTACATAAAAAAATACCTTGAAGCTAATAATTGAGTTTGAGATGCAAAGGTGAGTTCATTTCCTGATTATTTTGTATCAGTAGCTTTTCTAAAATAGCATCAGTTCAGTTCAGTCCAGTCCAGTCGATCAGTCCATGGGATCGCAAAGAGTTGGACACTACTGAGGGAATAAACAAACAGCATAGAGTGAACAGGTCAATTTTTAAGTTAAACAATAATTAAGTTGCCCTATTTTTTAGCAATGGCAGTGAATTCTACTTCCTTATTATGAAGATTTGATACTGAAGAAGAAATTCTTACCATCGAAAGTAATGAATAGAAATGAGGGGAATGAAAAATGGCCACAATAGTGCTACTTATGAAAATGTGTGGTATCAAAAGAATCTGCGATGTACTTTACTCTTTGCTAAATGTATGAAACCAATGCTTTATTTTTCAAGCTTCATTTGGGTTTAAATTTTCTCTAAATTTACAAGTTGACATCTTGTGATTGCCAAAGCTTCCTAAATCAAGGAAAATCAGTTTCATCCTTTATTTTATCCTCTGCAGAATCTATAGCTCCAAAACCCTGTCTTCTTTATCAGGAGCAGTTCTTAAAGGTTTTTACCATATTTATACAATGTTTAGACTTGGTAGCTGATGTAAATGATTACATTTTCCCTCACAACCATACTGACATTTATTTAGCATTGGCTGCAGCATTCCAATTTATATAATCATGTATGCCAACAACTCACAAACCTATAACATCTCTTATACAAATCTCAAAGCAGGATACATTAAATATAAATATTATTTTTAGAAGCATACCACCACTGCAAATATACTCATGTGACAAACTGGCTGGGAATTTGCTTTCATGTATTTTGAGAATCTCAAGATATATTTTTAGCAACTGTAAAAACTTGGGAAAAATTGTTGCCAGATGCACCAATAATAGGGAAAAATGTACAAAATGACTAATTTGAAAAGTTGCCCTTCAAAGTTGCCTATATACATGTTTAAAATTGGGACCTATCTCCAAAAATATTCTCAAAGTTCAAAAATGTTATAAATTAATTCTTCTTGTCCTCTAATGCAAGAGTGAGCATTTTCTAGCATCTGCCTGCATGTTATTGCAGTGGGTTCATGTGTTTCTACATACATTCACTGAATTTAAATACATATATCACAGAGACTGCCATTACAGCATTATAGATCCATTGACTGATACATTGTTTCAAAGACATGATATTCCCCCCACCTGTGAATAATATAAACCCTATTAAAATAGGTATTTAGAAAATTATTCCCAACACACTAGCACAAGAAAAGCCAAATGAATAACAGTTTTCAATGAAATTATATTAAACAAAAAAAAGAAGACCAAAATACACATATTCAAATGTGCCAACCCTGGGCCAGGCAATACACTGGGTTCTACAGAGAAATGCAAAAGAAAGAAAAATAATATTGATACTTTAAGACAAAGGCCATGCTGCTGACATATCAGTTGTCGTTAAGTCACTATATCTTGTCCAGCTCTTTTCTTGAACCCATGGACTGTAGCTCGCCAGAGTCCTCTGTCTGTGGGATTTCCCTGTATTCCCAAGAATACAGGAATGGGTTGTCATTCCTTCTCCAGAGGATCTTCCCAATCCAGGGATAGAATGGACCTGTGTCTCCTGATGGCAGGCATATGTTTTTATTGCTGAGTCACTGGGGAATCCCTATATATCAGTATGGTCCCTAGAAATAAGTGTGTGTGTTAGTTGCTCAGTCCTGCCCGACTCTTTGTGACCCATGGACTGCAGCCCACCAGGCTCCTCTGTCCATGAGATTTTCCAGGCAAGGATACTGGAGTGGGTTGCCATTCCCTAAAAATAAGGTGAGGCTATAATGTCTTAGGGATTAAATGGCTAGGGGTTCTTTATAGCTAGTGTGACTTGGGCTTCCCTGGTGTCTCAGCTGGTAAAGTATCTGCCTGCAGTGCCGGAAACCTAGGTTCGATCCCTTGGTGGAAAGATCCCCTCGTGAAGGAAATGGCTATCCACTCCAGTATTCTGGCTTGGAGAATTCCGTGGACTGTAAAGTTTATGGGGTTGCAAAGAGTCGGGCACAACTTAGCGAGTTTCACTTCTGGATCATGGCATAAGATACACACTTAGCATGGCTCTCTTAATTGCAGGATTATCATATTTTAGTATTCACTGAAGGTGAAGTCACTCAGTCGTGTCCGACTCTTTGCGACCCCATGGACTGTAACCTACTAGGCTTCTCTGTCCATGGGTTTCTCCAGGCAACAATACTGGAGTGGATTGCCATTTCCTTCTCCAGGGGATCTTCCTGACCCAGGGATCGAACCTGGGTCTCCCACATTGGAGGCAGACGCTTTAACCTCTATAGAATAATATCCAGAAGCAGTTTCATGATATAAAGCAAGACAAAGAGTGAATATTTAATTGCTACTCAGTTCAATTCAGTCATTCAGTCATGTCTGACTCTTTGTGACCCCATGGACTGCAGCACGCCAGGCTTCCCTGTCCACCACCAATTCTAATTGCTATTAGAAGGGAAAAATGAACATATCCAATCTCCTTATTGTCAGAGCCTTAATACTAGAATTCTAGTATAGTTTTGTGAGTTGTTAACATATATGATTGGATACATATAGGAAGTTGCAGCCAGTGCTGAAAGAATGTCAGATATCAGTGTTACAAAGCCAAAGGGTCAATATCTTTGGCTGGACTCAAAAAAATCTGTGCAATCCTTTGACACTTTTATTGGCTCTTATAGCTCTAAGAAGACTGAGGCCTAAATGTTGCTGTTACAGAAGCAGCTTGCTTTAGCTGACCTTTTGGTTTTTAGCCTCCAAATAAAATTGATCACTGGAGAAATTGGCAATAGAATGTTCAGGAGGGCAGTGCTTGAACCTTTATTTCCCATCCACGATACTCAATGATCCATTCTTTTTTTAGTCACATAGGAGCTTCTGTTAACCTACATCAAATTTCACATCTTCTATCTCACTTTCAGATATGGAAACAACTAGACTGAGTGAAAATTGGGCTGGGTCAACACCCAATTTTCAGAAAAAAATAATTCCATGAGCCTAGAAAATCTGCATTTATCAGAAAACTTCTGAAAACTTTTCACGTACTTCACAAAGAAAATGGATAGCATTTCTAATGGTGATGAGCATCATCATAGTGGAAAAATTACCAATTATTTTCTAAGGATTACTTGACTAGATGATTGACTTATTCAAAATCTAGATAAATTCACTATTCTAAAATCCCAAGTTTTTGACTCCTACTAAGAGGTGTATTTTGTTTCTTCCAAAGATTAGATTCATCCTGAGATATTTATCATTTAGAGTTTCTTGAACTTGAGTGGCATACCACTCAGATCATCAAAGTCACTGATCACACTTTAAACTGAAATGAATACGGGAGTGTAGCATACCTCACTATTTGGATCAGCAACCCACTTATGTGTCATTTACTTCAAATTAGCTCTTGTCACTGCTCCATTAGTTCTGCTAAAACAGATGGCATCGTATAAGTGTGACTATTTGCTATTGGCATACTGTATTTCCTTCCAATGACCACATGTGTCTTTTGGGCTTTAGTTCTGAAAGGTCTACATGTTATTATTCCCTGTATACTAACTAGGTTAAAAGGACAAAACCCACAGAATTAACAAAATAATTGTACCTGGCTATTATGCTGGAAAGAAAAAAAAAAGTTCCTTATTTTTCACACAAATTGAAAAATACACTTTGTAAAGAATAAATATCATGATGGCTAAGACAAAATATTTGTTGATCTGTTGATCTATGACTAGCAAAGTTTTCAATGTTTTACTTTATCATCATTCTCTCCTGTCCCATGGAAGTTGCCCACTGACTGTGAGAAAAAAAAGATAAGACCCACATACACAAAAGAATTTTTTAATTTCAAGTAGAATTTATTTTTTAGGGATAAAATAATGAAGATTTGCTCATTTGATCAAAGAAGTAACTTAGTTCTATGTTCACCTTTCCATGACTGAATTTTAGAAATTTAAAATGATGTATGTTTTTGCTGAGAAATTAGCTTTGTCTTTTCAATAGTCATTTACATCTTACAAACCTTGATGTTAATTAAAAGAGATTTATCAGACATAAAAGTCAAGGACAACAGGTGGCCCCTGGATTAGAAACTGGCTTATACAACTCATTCAAGGTTTATTCTGTTTTGTTTGTTTTCTCTAAACAGAAACCAAAAAGACAAAAAGGTGTTGGTAGTTACAAAGAACAAGAAGCTAAAAGAAGATCTTTGTAGGATGAAAGATATAACAAATGGTTCATATGCTCTTATGAATGATCATAATGGAAATAAAAAGTGAATGATTCAGATTAGAGTAGGGAAAACTGCTGAAGATATGTTCTTGAATAAGCAAGAGAGATCCGGTGTACATGTGAAAAGTTTGGACTTAGATTTTAAAATGGAGAGATCATCCATTTTATAAGTACCGAAAAAATACCATAGACATTTCTATGTCTACTTTTCCAAAATAAAATAAAATTGCAAATGACAGTACAATTTCATGAAAACAACTGATTTGAGAAAAAGAGGTGACATCTTATAAAATTTAGTTTTTGCACTAAGATGAGAATTCTATGGAAAGAAATTTTTAGGTGTGGCAATGGAAACACAAATCATTTCTGTACTTTATTTTTTTCAGTGAAAAAAAAAAGTTCAGTTGTCAGTTGGCAGCATGGATGGGAAGGAAATACTGAATATTGGAAAAGAGAAAAGTTATTTGAGAGAGTGGCAAAGTATTAAGCCAGACAATGTTATAGGATTCTAAGGCAGTATTGGGAAGGAGGTGGGAGGGGGCTTCAGGATTGGGAACACGTGTACACCCGTGGCAGATTCATGTTGAAGTATGGCAAAACCAATACAATATTGCAAAATAAATTAATTAATTAATTTAAAAAACTGACGAGCTTAATGATTCTGAATTTAGAATGATTCTAGTAATTAGGATTGGATGGTTTTCAACTTCCACACTCAAAAAAAAAAAAAAAGATGGATTACAATTTAGGTAAGAAAGGAAACTCTTAGGCAGACCCATACTCAGAAATATTTATCATTATTTTTTGGTCTTCAGTCATGTCTGACTCTTTGTGACCCCATGGACTGAAGCACATCAGGTTTCCCTGTCCTTCAGTATCTCCCAGATTTTTCTCAAACTCATGTCCATTGACTCAATGACGCCATCCAACCATCTCATCCTGTGTCACCACCTTCTACTCCTGCCCTCAATCTGTCCCAGCATCCAGGTCTTTTCCAGTGAGTAGTTCTCCCCATCAGGTGGCCAAAGTATTGGAGCTTCAGCATCAGTCCTTCCAATGAATATTCAGGGTTCATTTCCTTAAGGATTGACTGGCTTGATCTCCCAGCAGTCCAAGGGACTCTCAAGATTCTTCTCTAATGCCACAATTTGAAAACATCAATTTTTCAGTGCTTAGCCTTCTTTAATGGTCCAACTCACATCCATACATGACTACTGGAAAAACCATAGCTTTGAGTAGATGGACCTTTGTTGGCAAAGTGGTCTCTACTTTTTAATATGCTATCTAGGTTCATCATAGCTTTTCTTCCAAGAAGCAAATATCTTTTAATTTCATGGCTGCAGTCACCATCTCCAGTAATTTTGGAGCCCAAGAAAATAAAGTCAGCCACTGTTTCCCCATCTATTTGCCGTGAAGAGATGCGACCGGATATCATGATCTCAGTTTTCTGAATGTTGAGCTTTAAGCCAACTTTTTCACTCTCCTCTTTCACTTTCATCAAGAGACTCTTTAGTTCTTCTTCAGTTTCTGCCATAAGTGTGGTGTCATCTGCATATCTGAGGTTATTGATATTTCTCTGGGCAATCTTGATTCCAGCTTGTGCTTCCTCCAGCCCAGCATTTCTCATGATGTACTCTGAAAAAAAAGTTAAATAAGTAGAGTGACAATATACAGCCTTGATGTACTCCTTTTCCTAAGGCCCACTTAACTTCATATTCCAGGATGTCTGGCTCTAGGTGAGTGATCACATCATCACATTTATCTGAGCCATTAAGACATTTTTTTGCACAGTTCTTCTGTGTATTCTTGCCACTTTTTCTTAATATGCATTAACTTGTCTACAAAAATGACAAGTAAATGCCTTTGTGTATTTAAATGTTTTAAATATTATTTATTTGCATTATTACAATGTTTATTTTAAATGTTTAAATATAGGTTATTTTTAAGACATCTTGTTTTAACTAAAGTTTTCAGTTGATGACCATATGACATTGAGAATTTTCTTGAATAAACAAGCTTCAGGAAAATTTAAAATACAGAATTCTAAAATATAAGACAATGAGTAGTTAAGAATCATATGTTACTTATGCTCAATATTAATATATCACTGGAAGCTATATTTTAATATATTATTTATATTATTAATATAAATATAAAAGAGATCAGAATAGAATTAATAAAAGACATATTGGGAGATCTACTATAAAACTACTACAAAACTAGTGAAACTAAAGTAAAATTTAATGTCAAATGAAATTACCTTAGTGTGGCAACACTAGATTTTGCAACATATCAACTCTTTTTCTTAATTTATTTTATGAAGCTCTATTGAAATGTATAATAGTATCTTTTATTATTTTATTGTGGTAAGTTATACATAACAGAATTTTTATCACTTTAATCATTTTTATGTGTACAGCTCTGTGGCATTTAGTCTTTCACATTGTTTTGCAACCATTACCATAATTCATTTCCAGAACTTACTTTTCTCAACTGAAAATCTGTACCATAGTCCCTGGAAACCATCATTCTACTTTCTGTCTTTATGAATTTAACTACTCTAGGTACCTCATAGAAGTGGAATCATACAATCCTTTTGTAATTGGTTTATTTCACTTACGATCATGTCTTCCAGCCTCATCCATGTTGCAGCATTTGTGAAAATTTCCTTATTTTTAAGAGCTGAATAATATTTCATTACATATGTATACCCCCTTTTTTTAATCCATTCATCTATTGATAGATATTTGGGTTGCTTCCACATTTTGGATATTGTGAAGAGTGCTTGTACTGACATAGGTGTAGAAATACCCAAGTCCCTGATTTAATTTAATTTCTTCTGGATAAATACTAAGATGTAGAAGTGGCAATTGTGTTTTTAAACCATAAGAAATAGAAATTGTTCTTAATCTAGAACAATTAAGAAATGAGGACTATGCACAAGAAACATGTATAAAAGAAGGATTACGCTGAAAATTGGAGATAAATGTTAAAGCATGTTATAGAACCATAATAATAAAAAGATATATCAGATGCAAGGAAAGATATATATCTCAGAAATAGAAAAATGACTTTAAATACAACTTTTTATCCATCAGGGAAATGCAAATCAAACCACAAATGAGATACTACTTGACACCAACAAGGATAACTATAGCAAAAAACAAATATGAAAATAAACATTGACAAAGATATAAAGAAATAGGAACCCCCAATACTGCTGGTGGGAACATAAAATGATGCAGTCACTTTGAAAAACTAATACCTCCTTAAAAGGTTACACACAGAGTAACCATAAAATCCTGCTCTTAGGAATACCCCAAGGAAAATGAAAGCATATTTCCACCCCAAAAATTTTACAGGATTATCTATGAGAGGCATTATGCTGCTGCTGCTAAGTCGCTTCAGTCATGTCTGACTCTGTGCAACCCCATAGATGGCAGCCCACCAGGCTGCGCCGTCCTTGGGATTCTCCAGGCAAGAACACTGGAGTGGGTTGCCATTTCCTTCTCCAGTGCATGAAAGTGAAAAGTCAAAGTGAAGTTGCTCAGTCGTGTCCGACTCAGTGACCCTGTGGACTAGAGCCCAGCAGGCTCCTCCGTCCATGGGATTTCCCAGGCAAGAGTAATGGAGTGGGGTGCTATTGCCCATACTATTAGTCAAAAAATAAAGAACTTCCAAATGTTCATCACCTGATGAATGCTTACATAAATATAGTATATATCTAAAAAGGAAGATTTTTGGTAATAAAAAGTAATGTGATACTGATACATGTTACAACATGGATGAACCTTCAAAACATTTTAAGTGAAAGAAGACAGTCACACATAGTGTATGATTCCATTTATATGACACATATAGAATAAGTCAATCTTTTGAGATAGAAAATGGATTAGTGGTTGCTAAGAGACAGCTGAGTCTGGGAAATGATGAGGGACTGTTGACAGGTACGAGGTTTCTTGTGATGGTGAAAATGTTTTATTCACTGTGGTGTTAGTTGCACAACAATGTAAATATACTCAAATTCATTGATTTGTGTTTGGAAGGGATGTGAATTATCTTCCTTTAAAGCTATTAATCAAAAAATAACTTTAATATTTAAAACATTAAATTCCTGAACAAAAGGAAAAACTGACTTATATTCCTGGGTAACTGATTTTTTAAATTTGAGATTAACATTATTTTGAATTGTTCCCATTCATAAATAGATACTCATGAAATATTACACCAAATCTGAGGTGAAATGGTTTATGACAGGGAAATATTTTTAAATTAATGTCTGCAGAAAATCACAAAGAAAATTTCAATAAATTTTACTATATGGACTTTGTAAAACTCTTCTTTGTAATATTATGTTAACATATATTAAGAACTTTATAATAATTTATATCATATTTTCCTAGGAATTTTACTTCAAATTGTAAATTCTAATAAAATAACTCAGAAGCAGAGATATGGGCAAATTTACTTTCATTGTGTAATTATACGTGACAGTAAAATAGTGAAAAAATATGCTTAATTGTGTTATCCAAGTAAATTATCTCATATTTACTTAGTTAATAGATTGCTAATATTTAAAAGAATACTAAGTAGTTACTAGAATTCACAGGGCTTCCCTGGTGGCTCAGTCATAAAGAATTCACCTGCAATGCAGAAAATCTCCTTCAGAGCAAGAGATGCAGGTTTGATCCTTGGGCTGGGAAGACCCTGGAGAAGAATATGGTGATCCACTCCAGTATTCTTGCCTGGGAAATCCCACGCACAGAGGAGCCGAGTAGGCTACACTTCCTGGGGCTGCAAAAGTCAGACAGAACGTAGCAACTAAACTGCTTAGAGTTCATACTTAAGTTTAAACTCATGGGATGAATCTGCTGTTTTCTGAATATAAACTATACAAATAGTAGTTTGAAAATACATAAAATAAAAAATTATAACAATGAAAACAGTGGTTGATTTTGATTAATAGGATTTAGCTATAAAATTGTCCTACTTTATTTTTCTACTCTTTCTGTTTTTACAGTAAACATATTTACATAAATAAATAAAACAATATTCAAATTTTTCAGAATTGTTTTAACTAATGCCATGCAAGTACATGACAGTATAGTACATTATAGTGAATGGGAGCATAAGATATTCAGAATATCACTTATTAATAGAAAATGACAATAAACATAATTTGGCATATAGTTGTATAGATAAAACTTATAACAATCATTTTAATTAAGCACATACCACATAGTTTATAGTTTTACATTTATTTAAGGAATTCTCCCAAGGATTCTCAGAATAGTATAGTAAAAAACAGATGTCTTCTTGTAGTCATGATTTTCAGTTCAGTTCAGTCACTCAGTCATGTCTGACTCTTTGGGACCCCATGTATGGCAGCACACCAGGCTTCCCTGTCCATCACCAACTCCTGAAACTTGCTCAAACTCATGTCCGTCGAATCAGTGATGTCATCCAACCACCTCATCCTCTGTCGTTCCCTTCTCCTCTTGCCTTCAGTCTTTCCCAGCATCAGGGTCTTTTCCAATGAGCCATTTCTTCTCATCAGGTGGCCAGACATTTGGAGCTTCAGCTTCAGCATCAATTCTTCCAATGAATATTCAGGACTGATTCCCTTCACGATTGACTGGTTTGATCTTCTTACAGTCCAAGGGACTCTCAGTGGTCTTCGTCAACACTGCAGTTCAGAAGTGTCAATTCTTCAGTGAACAGCTTTATTTATGGTCCATCTCTCATATCCATACATGACTTCTGAAAAAACCATAGCTTTGACCATAAGGTCCTTTGTTGGTAAAGTAATGTCTCTGCTTTTTAATATGCTGTCTATGTTGGGCATAGCTTTTCTTCCAAGGAGCAAGCATCAGTTAATTTCATGGATGCAGTCACCATCTGCAGTGATTTTTGAGTCCAAGAAAATAAAGTCTGCCATGGTTTTCAAAACATAATTTACCAGTCCCTAAATTAAATGACTATCCATATGGGCAAAGAGTGGACAAATGGACAAATTGGTTGAATCTATTTTAATACATATTAAAGCCTTCTGTCAATGTGTACATAAATGGAGTTTTTATAGACATAAGCAATGTTTTTATTTTTATTATACTTTACAGCCTGAGTACCAAAACAAGAAGACGGTTTAATGCCTTCTCAATTTACATCAAAATTACTAAAAACACTATGATTTTGAAATAATATAATCTGTTAGAAAGAAAGGCAGAATAAAGGGGCATGTGTTTCCATCCCTAAGGAACTCTCAATATTCAGTTATACTATCTTCTACTAGAATGATAAAGTTATAAAATAAAGAAGCAATGTCTTTCTATGTAATTTACTATCAAATGTTAACAAATGTTCAATAGCAAGAAAAATTTTTCATAAAAATATGAGCACAATATAATAACATATGGCAAGTATATTTTCTTGCAAAGATGTCTCATGGAAAATTACTGAAGATGGTTTGGAGATTAACTATACACACATAAGTCAGGGTCTTTAAAATGAATCCATGCAAGAGAAAAGATTAAACAATAAAGTGAACAAAGTAGGTATAGAAAAACATGCTATCATAAAGAAAATAAGAGTAGACATGAAACGGGAATAATATAATTTGAAGCATCATTTTATTCTAAAATAATGATAACCCATATCACTATGGCTTACGGTTGAGAATATTGAAGCGGTTTTAGTAGATGACAGCAAATGAAGATTAATAAGTAATCAATTCATCTTATTAAATTAAGAAATTGCCACATCATGGTATGATCACTAAGAATGATTTAATGATACAAATCTCATTAACCATATTGGATATAGTGCTTCAAATACGTGGGGAATTTTCATTGTCTTAGACACAGTTGTCTCTTTTTATTTAAATAATTGTCTTGAGAAATAAATGAACATGCTATATTCAGGGAAAAGGCAATGGCACCCCACTCCAGTACTCTTGCCTGGAAAATCCCATGGACGGAGGAGACTGGTGTGTTGCAGTCCATGGGGTCGCTGAAAGTTGGACACGACTCAGTGACTTCACTTTCACTTTTTACTTTCATGCATTGAGAAGGAAATGGCAACCCACTCCAGTGTTCTTGCCTAGAGAATCCCAGGGACGGGGGAGCCGGGTGGGCTGCCATCTATGGGGTCACACAGAGTTGGACACGACTGAAGTGACTTAGCAGCAGCAGCTATATTCAAGATGACAGAGCAGTAGGAAAAGTCCCTAATAAATATCACAGGTAATATCCTAGTGATTAATGAGACAATTAGTCATACAGGCATCCTATTTAAGGTCCTCTGATTAAAAGTAACTATATAGTTTTAAAAAAATCTGTTGAAAATGATATGGTGCATTCCACCTGTATCATTGTTTGCATTGTAAATTTAAAATTACATTCATTATGTATTCAAGCATTCCTAGTTAAAAGCTCTCTAACAAACTTCTCTGTAAATATGGGTTTTTGTTGTTGTCATGCACACAGAAAAACTGAAACCAAATCCTTATGGAGCTAATGCATACAAACCCAGATACATAAGACCCTAATTACACAGAAAAGGCTGATATATAATTGTCATATTTCATTAGTTTAAAATAGGTCAGTTTATTTAATGTAAGTATATATGTAAAAGAAATTGAAAGAGTATAGATGTGCAATAAAAGAAAAGCAATAGTCAGTTTATCAATTTGCAATACTCACAGTACTTAACCATGTCCACCCCCATAGGAACAACCACTAAAAATAGATTTCAATTTATATATGTATATTTAGAATAAAAATTATATATACATATAATTGTTTCCATGTGCAGTATGTTATTATACCCTATGGATATATATAATTGGTTTAACTGTTTTCATAGAGTTTTAGATAAACCTAGTTTTGTGTCACCTGGTGACTCAGATGGTAAAGAATCTGCCTGCAATGCAGGAGACCTGGGTTCAATCCCTGGGTTGGAAAGATCCCCTGGAAATGGAATGGCTACCCATTCCAGTATTCTTGTGTGGAAAATCCCATGGACAGAGCAGCCTGGTGGGCAACAGTCCATGGGGTCCAAGAGTTGCACACAACTGAATGTTTAACATTTTAACTTTTGTGTTATATATAAATACTACAATAAATATCTTGCTATAAATTTTTTTGGATAATCATGTGAATTCACCTGTTCAGTTCAGTTCAGTCACTCAGTCGTGTCTGACTCTTTGTGACACCATGGACTTAAGCATGCCAGACTTCCCTGTCCATCAACAACTCCTGGAGATTACTCAAACTAACATCCATTAAGTCAGTTATGCCATCCAACCATCTCATCTTCTGTCATCCCTTTCGCCTCCCACCTTCAATTTTTTCCTGCATCAGGGTCTTTTCCAATGAGTCAGTTCTTCTCATCAGGTGACCAAAGTATCGGAGTTTCAGTTTCAGCATCAGTCCTTCCAATAAATATTCAGGATTGATTTCCTTTTAGGATGGATTGACTGGATCTCCTTGCTGTCCAAAGAACTCACAAGAGTCTTCTCCAACAGAGAAGCATCAATTCTTCGACATTTAGCTTTCTTTATAGTCCAACTCTCACATCTATACATGACTACTGGAAAAAAAACATAGCTTTGACTTGATGGACCTTTGTTGCCAAAGTAAAGTCTCTGCTTTTTAAGATGCTGTCTAGGTTTGTCATAACTTTTCTTCAAAGGAGTAAGTGTCTTTTAACTTCATGGCTTGCAGTCACAATTTGCAGTGATTTTGGAGCCCCCAAAATAAAATCTGTCACAGTTTTCACTGTTTCCCCAACTATTTGCCATGAAGTGATGAGACCAGATGTCATGGTCTTGGTTTTCTGAATGTTGAGTTTTAAGACAACTTTTTCACTCTCCTCTTTCACTTTCATCAAGAGGCTTTTTAGTTCTTCTCACTTTCTGCCATAAGGGTGGAGTAATGCACATATCAGAGGTTACTGATATTTCTCCTGACAGTCTTGGTTCAGATTGTGCTTAATCCAGCCCAGCATTTTTCATGACTTACTCTGTATATAAGTTAAATAAACAAAGTGACAATACACAGCCTTGATGTACTCCTTCTCCATTTGGACCAGTCTGTTTTTCTGAATACAGTTCTAACTGTTGCTCGTTGACCTGCATAAAGATTTCTCAAGAGGCATGTCGGTGATTTGGTATTCCCATTTCTTGAAGAATTTTCCACAGTTTGTTTTGATCCCCTCACTCAACGGCTTTGGCAGTCAATAAAGCAGAAGTAGATGTTTTTATGGAACTCTCTTGCTTTTCCTATGATGCAACAGATGTTTTGCAATTTAATCTCTAGTTTCTCTGCCTTTTCTAAATGTAGCTTGAACATCTAGAAGTTCACAAATAACGTTGAACCCTGACTTGGAGAATTGTGAGCAATACTTACTAGCGTGTGAGATCAGTGGAATTGTGTGGTAGTTTGAGCATTCTTTGGAATTGCCTTTCTTTGGGGTTTGAATGAAAACTGACACTTTCCAGTCCTGTGGCCTCTGTTGAGTTTTTCCAAATTTGCTGGCATACTGAGTGCAGCACTTTCATAGCATCATCTTTTAGGATTTGAAATAGCTCAACTGGAATTCCATAACCTGCACTAGCTTTATTCATAGTGATGCTTCCTGAGGCCCACTTGGCTTTGCATTCCAGGATGTCTGGCTCTAGGTGAGTGATCATACCATCATGATTATCTGGGTCAGGAAGATCTTTTTACATAGTTCTTTTGTGTATTCTTGCCACCTCTTCTTAATATCTTCTGCTTCTGTTAGGTCCATACCATTTCTGTCATTTATTGAGCCCATGTTTGCATGAAATATTCCCTTGGTATCTCTTATTTTCTTGAAGTGATCTCTAGTCTTTCCCATTCTATTGTTTTCCTCTATTACTTTGCACTAATCACTGAGGAATGCTTTTTATCTTTCTTTGATATTCTTTGGAACTCTGCATTCAACTTGTGTATCTTTTCTTTTATCCTTTATCTTTCACTTCTCTTTTCTCAGCTCTTTGTAAGGCCTCCTCAGACAACCATTTTGCCTTTTTGCACTTCTTTTATTTGAGGATGGTCTTGATCCCTGCCTCCTGTTCAGTGTCACTGATCTCCATCCATAGCTTTTCAGGGATTCTGTCTATCAGATCTAATCCCTTGAATCTATTTCTCACTCCCACTGTATAATCATAAGGGATTTGATTTAGGTCATACCTGAATGGTCTAGTGGTTTTTCCTAGTTTCTTCAATTTAAGTCTGAATTTGGCTTAAGGAGTTTATGATCTGAGCCACAATCATCTCCCCAATCTTGTTTTTGCTGACTGTATAGAGCTTCTCCATCTTTGGCTTCAAAGAATATATCAATCTGATTTCGGTATTGACCATCTGGTGATGTTCATGTGAAGAGTCATCTCTTGCGTTGTTGGAAGAAGGTGTTTGCTATGACCAGTGTGTTCTTTTGGCAAAAGTCTATTAGCCTTCACCCTGTTTCATTTTGTACTCCAAGGTCAAATTTGCCTGTTACTCCAGGTGTTTCTTGACTTCCTACTTTTGCATTCCAGTCCCCTATAATGAAAAGGACATCATTTTTGGGTGTTAGTTCTAGAAGGTCTTTTAGGTCTTCATAGACCCATTCAACTTCAGCCTCTTTAGTGTTATGGTTGGGACATAGGCTTGGATTACTGTGATATTGAATGGTTTGCCTTGGAAATTAACAGAGATCATTTTGTCATTTTGAGATTGTATCCTAGTACTGCATTTCAGACTCTTTCATTGACTATGATAGCTACTCCTTTTCTTCTAAAGGATTCTCACCCACAGCAGTAGATATAATCGTCATTTGAGTTAAATTCACCCATTCCAGTCCATTTTAGTTTGCTGATTCCTAGATTGTCGATGTTCACTCTTGCCATCTCCTGTTTGACCACTTTCAATTTGCCTTGATTCATGGATCTAACATTCCAGGATCCTATGCAATATTGCTTTTTACAGCATCAGACCTTACTTCCATCACCAGTAACACTCACAACTGAGTGTTATTTTTGCATTGCCTCTGTCTCTTCACTGTATCTAGAGTTATTTCTCCATGGATCTCCAGTAGCATATGGGGCACCTACTGACCTGGGGAGTTTATCTTTCAGTGTCCTATCATTTTGCCTTTTTGTACTGTTCATGGGGTTCTCAAGGCAAGAATACTGAAGTGGTTTGCTATTCCCTTCTCCAGTGGATGACGTTTTGTCAGAACTCTCCAGCATAACCTGTCCATTTTGGGTGGCCCTACATGGCATGGCTCATAGTTTCATTGAGTTAGACAAGGCTGTGGTCCATGTGATCAGATTGGTTAGTTTAGTGTGATTGTGGTTTCAGTCTGCTGGCCATCTGACGGAAAAGAATAAAAAGCCTATGGAAGCTTTCTGAAGGGAGAGACTGATTGACGGGAAACTGGGTCTTGTTCTGATGACTGGAGCTATGGTCTGTTCAGTTCAGTTCAGTCACTCAGCTGTGTTCAGCAAATTGTGACCCCATGAATCACAGCACACCAGGCCTCCCTGTCCACCACCAACCCCCAGAGTTCACTCAAACTCATGTCCATCAAGTCAGTGATGCCAAGCAGCCATCTCATCCTCTGTCATCCCCTTCTCCTCCTGCCTCCAATCCCTCCCAGCATCAGGGTCATTTCCAATGAGTCAAAACTTCGCATAAGGTGGCCAAAGTATTGGAGGTACAGCTTCAGCATCAGTCCCTCCAATGAACACCCAGGACTGATCTCCTTTAGGATGGACTGGTTGGATCTCCTTGCAGTCCAAGGGACTCTCAAGAGTCTTCTCCAACACCACAGTTCAAAATCATCATTTCTTCGGCACTCAGCTTTCTTCACAGTCCAACTCTTACATCTATACATGACCACGGAAAAACCGTAGCCTTGACTAGACAGACCTTTGTTGGCAAAGCAATGTCCCTGCTTTTCAATATGCTATCTAGGTTGGTCATAACTTTCCTTCCAAGGAGTAAGTGTCTTTTAATTTCATGACTACAATCACCATCTACAGTGATTTTGGAGCCCCCAAAAATAAAGTCTGACACTGTTTCTATTGTTTCCCTATCTGCCATGAAGTGATGGGACTGGAAGCCATGATCTTCATTTTCTGAATGTTGAGCTTTAAGCCAACTTTTTCACTCTCCTCTTTCACTTTCATCAAGAGGCTTTTAGTTCTTCTTCACTTTCTGCCATAAGGGTGGTGTCATCTGCATATCTGAGGTTACTGATATTTCTCCCGGCAATCTTGATTCCAGCTTGTGCTCCTTCCAGCACAGCATTTCTCATGATGTACTCAGCATATAAGTTAAATAAGCAGGGTGACAATATACAGCCTTGACATACTCCTTTTCCTATTTGGAACCAGTCTGTTGTTCCATGTCCAGTTCTAACGGTTGCTTCCTGACCTGCATACAGATTTCTCAAGAGACA
The DNA here is from genome assembly GCA_917880005.1 of Nanger dama. Taxonomy (NCBI): domain Eukaryota; kingdom Metazoa; phylum Chordata; class Mammalia; order Artiodactyla; family Bovidae; genus Nanger; species Nanger dama. Next base: position 13,777,208 of record CAKJTW010000002.1, read on the forward strand.
GGTTAGGTGGTCTGGTATTCCCATCTCTTTCAGAATTTTCCACAGTTTCTTGTGATCCATCAAAGGCTTTGGCACAGTCAATAAAGCAGAAATAGATGTATTTCTGGAACTCTCTTGCTTTTTCAATGATCCAGCAGATGTTGACAATTTGATCTCTGGTTCCTCTGCCTTTTCTAAAACCAGCTTGAACATCAGGGAGTTCACGGTTCACGTATTGCTGAAGCCTGGCTTGCAGAATTTTGAGCATTACTTTACCAGCGTGTAAGATGAGTGCAATTGTGTGGTAGTTTGAGCATACTTTGGCATTGCCTTTCTTTGAGATTCAAATGAAAACTGACCTTTTTTAATTATTAAATTTATTTATTTTTTAATTACACTACTATATTTGTTTTGCCATACATTGACACGAATCAGCCATAGGTGAACACAATCTCCCACTGCCAAAGCCCCTCCCACCTCCCACCCCACATCCTCTACTTGAATCATCCTGTGCATCAGCCCCATGCATCCTGCATCCTACATTGAACATAGATTGGTGCTTCGTTTCTTACAAGAAAATATACACGTTTCATTGCCATTCTCCCAAACCATCCCACCCTTTCCCTCTCCCTCAGAGTCCAAAAGTCCACTCTATACCTCTGAGTCTCTTTGTTGTCTCACATATAGGGTCATCATTACTGTCTTCTAAATTCTATATATATATGTGTCAGTATACTGTATTGTTGTTTTTCTTTCTGGCTTTCTTCACTCTGTATAATCGGTTCCAATTTCATCCATCTCATTAGAACTGAGTCAAATTTATTCTTTTAAGGGCTCTTTTCAGTCCTGTGGCCACTGCTGAGTTTTCCAAATTTGCTGGCATATGGAGTGCAACACTTTCACAGCATCATCTTTCAGGATTTGAAATAGCTCAACTGGAATTCCATCACCTCCACTAGCTTTGTTTGTAGTGATGCTTCCTAAGTCTCACTTGACTTCACACTCCAGGATGTCTGACTTTAGGGGAGTGATCACATCATAGTGATTATCTGGGTCCTAAAGCTCTTTTTGTACAGTTCTTCTGTGTATTCTTGCCACTTCTTCTTAATATCTTCTGCTTCTGTTAGGTCCGTACCATTTCTGTCCTTTATTGAGCCCATCTTCACATGAAATGTTCTCTTGGTATCTCTAATTTTCTTGAAGAGATCTCTAGTCTCTCCCATTCTGTTATTTTCTTCTATTTCTTTGCATTGATCATTGAGAAAGGTTTGCTTATCTCTTCTTTCTATTCTTTGGAACTCTGTATTCAGATGCTTATATCTTTTCTTTTCTCCTTTGCTTTTTGCTTCTCTTCTTTTCACAGTTATTTGTAAGGCCTCCCCAGACAGCCATTTTGCTCTTTTGCATTTCTTTTCCAAGGGGATGGTCTTGATCCCTGTCTCCTGTACAATGACATGAACCTCCATCCATAGTTCATCAGGTACTCTGTCTATTAGGTCTAGTTCTTAAATTTATTTCTCACTTTCACTGTATAATCATAAGGGATTTGATTTAGGTCATACCTGAATGGTCTAGTGGTTTTCCCCACTTTCTTCAATTTCAATCTGAATTTGGCAATAAGGAGCTCATGATCTGAGCCACAGTCAGCTCCTGGTCTTGTTTTTGCTAACTGTATAGAGCTTCTCCTTCTTTTTCTGCAAAAAATATAATCACTCTGATTTCGATGTTGACCATTTGGTGATGTCCGTGTGTAGAGTCTTCTTTTGTGTTGTTGGATGAGGGTGTTTGGGGCCATGGTCAGTAAGTCTTTAATCCAATTTTCTGTTGGTTGGTGGGGCTGTGTTTCCTCTTTCTTATTTACCTGGGTCCAAACCATGGAAGTAATGAAGTTTATGGCAACCTCCTTCAAAATGTCCCATGCATGCACTGCTACACTCAATGCCCCCAGCCCTGTAGCAGGCCACTGCAGACCCATGCCTCCACTGGATAGTCCTGGACACTCACAGGTAAGTCTGGGTCAGTCTTGTGGGGTCACTGTTCCTTTCTCCTAGGCCCTGGTGTACACAAGTTTATGTTTGTGCCCTCCAATGGTCTTTTTCCGTGGTTCTGTGTAAGTTCTGGCAGCTCTATGGTGGGGTTAATGTGACCTCCTCCGAGAGGGCTTATGCCATACCCAGGTATGCTGTACCCAGAGCCCCTGCCCCTGCAGCAGGCCACTGCTGACCTGTACCTCCTCAGGAGACACTCAGACACAGTTCTGTCTCAGTCTCTGTGGCGTCTCTGGGTTCTGGTGTGCATAAGGTTAGTTAGAGTCCTCTGAGTGTCTCTGGTGGGAATGGGGCTTGATTCTAAACACGATTTCACTCCTCTTCCCATCCTGCTGGGGCTTCTCTGCCTTTGGATGTGGGATATCTCCTCACAGCTGCCCCAAAACTGCACAGCTGACATGGAATCATCCAAAAAGAAGAAAAGAAAAACTTTAAAGATACTTTTAATAAAATTTAGTGTTTTTTTAAATGTTTATTGTAATAATTTTACAAATTATCTTCTTATACTTTAGCTCAGTCTGATTTATCTTCCTTTGATTTTATTACTTTGTTTCTGTGTTTATGTGTTAGTCAAGAGTCTCAGTCAATATTTTCAAAGCTTTTAAGATTTTATTTTTATGTTTCTTATTGTCTTAATTGAGAGTCAGTTATTTATTTGAGATAGCAATTATAGGCATACAGCACTCAGTAAACACGTTACACAAATTTACATATAGCCAGTATTCTTGCCTAGAGAATTCCATGTGAGATGGAACCTGCATCTCTTAACATCTACCTGCAGTGGCATCTGGGTTCTACAGCTGTGGCTCAGACAGTAAAGAGTCTTGCCCACAATGTGGGAGACCCAAATTCAATCCCTGGGTCAGAAAAATGCCCTGGATAAGGAAATGGCAACCCACTCCAATATTGTTACCTGGAGAATTCCATGGACAGAGGAGCCTGGAGGGCTACAGTACATGGGGTCTCAAAGAATCAGACACGACTACACTTTCACTTTTACCACTAGGACCACCTGGGAAGACATGCAGAGTACATCATGCAAAATGCCAGGCTGGATGAATAACAAGCTGGAATCAAGACTGTCGGGAGAAATATCAGTAACCTCAGACATGCAGATGACAGCACTGTAATGGCAGAAAGTGTAGTAGAACTAAAGAGCCTCTTAAAGAAAGTGAAAAAGAAGAGTGAAAAAGCTGGCTTAAAACTCAACATTCAAAAAAACTAAAATCATGTCATCTGCTCCTGTCACTTAACTGCAAATCATGAAAAAATAGAAAGAGTGACAGATTTTGTTTTCTTATACTCCAAAATCACTGTGGATGGTGACTGCAGCCATGAAATTAAAAGATGCTTGCTGTTTGGAAGAAAAGATATGCTAAACCTAGACAGAGTATTAAAAAGACATCAGTTTACTGACAAAGGTCTGTATAGTCAGAGCTATGTTTTTTCTAATAGTCATGTGTAGATGTGAGAGTTGGACCATAAAGAAGGCTTTATGAAAAAGAATTGATGCTTTTGAACTGTGGTTCTGGAGAAGTCTCTTCAGAGTCTCTTGGGCTGCAAGGAGATCAAACCAGTCAATCCTAAAGGAGATCAACCCTGTATATTCATTGGAAGGACTGATGCTGAAGCTGAAGGTCTAATCCTTTGGCCATCTGATGTGAAGAGCCAACTCATTGGAAAAGACCCTAATGCTGGGAAAGATTGAGGGCATGAGGAGAAAGAGGCAACAGAGGATGAGATGATTGGTTGGCATCATTGTTTCAGTGGACATGAGTTTGTGCAAACTTGGGGAGATAGTGAAGAATAGGGAAGCCTGGCATGCTACATTCCATGGGGTTGCAAATAGTCAGACAGGGCTGAGTGACTAAACAAAAGCAACAGCAACAAAGGGTCACAAAATTTGAGAATGTGTATATAATCTCCCATTTATAGATGCAGCTTGCTTTAGAAAATTGTGATATTGCATAGATCTTATTACTATTTGTATTAAAGATAAAAATTGATTAAAACAATAATTTTCACATTTTACTATTTTTTGTGGAAAATAGATTTACCAGATATTGGTATTCTGCTATTAATTTTAAGAGCCCATTATAATAAAAAGAAGTAAATTATATAATAAAATTTTTATTTGTGCATTTCATCCAAATATACTTTATATAACATATCTTCAAAGCTTCAAAATGTATGTTAAGGAAATATAACACATTTAAAGACAAACTGATATAAAACTATGAGAAAGTGACAAGTAGTTATTCCTGTCATTTTTTTACTTAGCACTGAAATATTTTGCTTATCAGCATGATTGCGTAAGAGGAGAAAGCTAAATCCTAGAACAGAAAAGAACTGACTCATCTAACATTTTAATTTGTAAACTTTGAAAGGACTTTTGATAAAATGCTATATTATGTCAAATTTGAACAATTAGCCAAACAGAATAGCTACTGTTGAAGCTTTTCAGTTTACTTCTGAGTTTTAAAAATACTGATTTAATAGGCCTCCTTCTGATGCATAAATTTTGATTATTGTTCAGTAATCTTGATGACTTGTTATTGCTTTGCCTCCACCTAATAGGGAATCCTTTTTCTCATCATAGTTTTCCTTCATGTTGCCATTATTAGTCATCATCAGATCTACTAGAATTTGACAACAATCACTTAAAGCGACATATTTCAAATGTGGTCTCACTGGATTAAAATTTATTTTTTTTTCTTCTGTATGTTGGAGACTGTGTTAATTATTGCAGTCTATGGGCTTCGCTGGTTGTTCAGTCGGTAAAGAATCTACCCTCAATACAGGAGCCCCAAGCTTGAGCCCTGTGTCGGAAAGATCCCCTGGCAAAGGAAATAGCAACCCACTCCAGCAGTCTTGCCTGGAAAATCCCATGGACAGAGGAGTCTGGTGGGCCCCAGTCCACAGGGTCACAAGGGTCAGACAAGAGTTAGTGACTAAACTACTGTCACAATTTAAGGGCTTCCCTGGTGGCTCAGACAGTAAAGAATCTGCCTACAATGCAGGAGACACGGGTTCAGTCCCTGGGTTCGGAAGATCCCCTGGAGAAGGGAATGGCTATCCACTCCAGTATTCTTGCCTGGAGAATTCCATGGACAAAGCAGTCTGGCAGGCTACAGTACATTAGTCACAAAGAGTTGGACACAACTGAGAGACTAACACTGTTACTGTTTTTCATACAAGGTAAATATCTTTTGACAATGACCAAATAATTTATTAAAGCTATGTATCAAAAATCCTTAATATACTAATAATCATAAGGATAACAAATAAATGTCCCCATCTTCCTTAACATTTTCCATACTACCCACTTTCCCCCTATTTTGCTTCATATACTTACATCTAGATAGATATGGATACAGATTTATATATAGATTGCTGTGCTTAGTTTCTCAGTTGTGTTCAACTCTTTGTGACCTCATGTTCTATAGCCCACTAGGTTCCTCTGTCCATGGGGATTCTCCAGGCAAGAATACTGGAGTGGGTTTCTGTACCTTCCTCCAGGGGAACTTTCCAATCCAGGGATTCAACCCAGGTCCCCAGCATTTCAGGTGGATTGTTTACCCTCTGAGCCACCAGGGAAACCCATACTACCATACTACCCCCTTTCCTCTTATTTTGTTTCATCTACTCATATCTAGGTAGACATGAATACAGATTTATACAGAGACATAATACAGTAAATAATCTTTGGAGTACCTGCCAAAGTCATGATTCATACTTCTCTGGGATTATTCTAAAACTGATGATGGGGCTATCTGTGTCCATGTCTGTACCACTTGACCATACCTCGTTTATCCCATAGATAAACAGTTAACTTAGCTGAGATTTCAGGATTCTTGACTAGTACTTTTAAGGAAAGATTTAGGGGGAAAAAAAGGCTGGTCTCTCTCTGGTGTATCTACTATGTGACTTAATTCCCTACCTTCTGAGGGAAAGTCAAGTCTAGAGGTTTTCTTTTGGATTTAACTTCTGCTCTAAGGGAGGAGCAATGGCAACTACAGAGGTTTCCAAATGTCAGACTGCATGTGTTCCCCAACATGAATTTTTAGTAAAAGCAGCCAAGAGTCACTGTTGGAAATGAACAGCAATGCTGCTCTCCTTTATCTGACTCAGATCGGTTCTGCAGCTCATTTGTTAGAAGAAGGATTAATCAGTGTCAGTTCGGAGAATTCTGCTCTTCATATTTTATGATTCACTGACTTAAAGTTTTACAAAGTTCTTGGAAATTGCCTTCCTTTTATAAAAGATCTCCAGAATAATAAATATGAGATAAAAAGCAAGTTTTAGATTTGAATATAACAGGTTCATTACTTTCCTAAGGTGAGTGTGTGAGAAGCATTGGAATACTTTAAGACTGCCAAGACTTGGGGTTGGAAAGGGGAAATGTAAAGCCTGTCCTAAAATCTTTTAGTACATTTTCTCTGAGCCAAACACACAGCTGCCTTTAGTGTTTTTAAGTTTTTGTGAAAAAGGATGGAAATTCAGATTCAATAACATCAAGACAGTCCTTTTCTCAATGAAAGAATAATGAAGCACAATCTTTCTCAGTGATTTATTGAAATGATCATACACCTCAATAGCAAAACAACAACAACAAAAAAAAACAGGCAAAGGACTGAAACAGGCACCTCTCCAAAGAAGAAGACACACAGATGGCCAACAGGCACTCAACATCACCAACCTTGAGAGAAATGCACATCAAAGTCACAGTGAGGTACCCTGTCACACCTGTCAGAATAGCCACCATCAAACAAAACAAAACAAAACAAAACAGTAACCAACAAATGCTTGCAAGGCTATGGAGAAAAGGGAACCTCCATGCACTCCCAGTGGGAAAGCAAACTGAGGCAGCCAGCACAGAAAACAGTATTGAGGCTCCCCGAAAATAACAAATGGAACCACAATATGATCCAGCAATTCCACTTCTGGGCATCTAACCAGAGAAAACGAAAACACTATTTCTAAAAGATACACATACCCCCAATGAACACAGTGGCACCACCTACAGTAGTCAAGACATGAAAGCAACCCAAATGGATAAAGAAGAGGCAACACATTTATACATGCATGCGTACAAACATACAGACAATGAAAATATTACCAAGCCATAAATAAGAAGGAAAACTTGCTGCCTGTGACAAAATGGATGAATATTGAGAGTGTCACACCAAGTGAAATAAGTCAGGTTGAGAAAGACAAATACTGCATGACCTTACTTCTATGTGGAATCCAAAAACTAAACCCATAGAGAACAGATTGGTGGTGGCTAGAGGTGGGCGTAGGGGGCTATGGGTGAAATGGGTAAAAGAGATCAAAAGATACAAACTTCTAGTAGAGAAGAAATAAATTCTGGCATGTCATGTACAGCATGGGGACTTTAGTTAACAATACACTATTGTTTGTCTATAAGTTGTTAATAGAGTAGATTTCAAAAGTTCTCATTGCAGGAAAAAGTCCAACTCTATGTGTATGTTAACTTCTGATTGTGGTGATCTTGTTATGATATACCCAGGCAGCAAAGCATCATGTTGTACACCTGAAACTAATTCCTATGTCAGTTACACCTCAATAAAAAAGCAAAATTGGCCCATCACCTCATGTTGCTCCAGCTGAAGGCTGAGTTAATCAAGAGAGTTGTTGACAACCATGACACAAATTAACAGTGGCAGATGATCTGCAGTAGGAGAGAATGAAATTGTTTTTTAGACAAAGCAGATAATAGAGGAAAAAAGAGAAAGTGAGGGAGGAGAAAAGAAGGAGAATGCTAAATATCTGATTCTGCATATCCATAGCACCTAAGCAGATTCATGCTTTGCTTTTGGTTTGGTTATTACATGAGAAAGTCAAATATGGTTTCAATAAAGTTCCTTCTTCTCCTACTTCAGGAAGCTTCAGTCAGCCTTCTGACATATAGGATCAAATTAAAAAAGTCTAACAGTATATATATTTGTTCTCTTTATACAAAATATTCATACTGTACATATTATTCTATTTCCTTTTTTTCACATTTAGCAATGTGTCTTGGATGTTATTCTAGGTGGTTGAGTTTTAGACATTTATTTTAGTAGTCTTTTATCTCGTTACATATTGTTATACCCTGAGACTGCCTCTCCTGTCACATTCATCTCCTTCTTTATCCCTGTCACCCACAAGTAGTTTTTACAGTGCTGTACATAAATAAGAGAAAGATATTGTAACCAAGTTTTATTATTATTTTCATTATTAATAAAAACATTAATAGATTTATTTATATCTAAATGGGCTTCCCTCATAGCTCAGTTGGTAAAGAATCTGCCTGCGATACAGGGGGGCCCAGTTCTATTCCTGGGACAGGAAGATCCTCTGGAGAAGGGATAGGCTACCCACTCCAGTATTCTTGGGCTTTCCTTGTGGCTCAGCTTGCAAAGAATGCACCTGCAATATGAGAGACCTGGGTTCGTTCCCTGGGTTGGGAAGATCCCCTGGAGAAGGGAAAGGCTACCTACTCCAGTATTCTGGCCTAGAGAATTCCAGGGATTATACAGTCCATGGGTGGCAAAGAGTTGGGCATGACTGAGCGACTTTCACTCTCACTTTATATCTAAATATGTCTTTTATATCACAGAAATTTCAAACTGTAGACATCTCTCTGTGATTTCTATAGCTGATGATTCAGGTATAGTGCAAGGCAAAAAAACACTGACTTGTCAGACAAACAGCAAGAATAATAGCAGCTACCACTTACTGAGTTTTTACCATATGACAAGATTGTATGTTCTTACATATATTTTTAGTTTTACCAAAACCTTTTAAGTTAGGTATTATTTTTCTTATTTCACATTAGGAAACCAGCTTTAACAAGATTATATTTCTTATTCAGGGTTTGGGACACTGTGACAGAGATAGAATTCAAAACAGTGTTTTTCTGATTACAAATGTTTATTGAAAGAATGCACAGTGAATAAAGACATGAAACATCTGATATCTCTGAGATAAATTATGGACGGTAATTTAAAATACATTTTATAAAAAATCCAAAGTAGGGTGGTAAATTTAACTAAACAGAAGTTAAGATCAATTTGCTCTGAGTTTGGAATTCAAGCTAATTCTGAACTAACTCAATTGACATGCTTATTATTTGCATGGATCTCATAACTTCATGGGGCACCTCTTTTTTTCTGTTTTTAAAACTATAAATTATGATTATGAGAGCTATCTCAATGATCAAAAAGTAAAATTTAAAAATGACCAAAACAATGTTTAGAACAAAAGAAGCACATTTGTGGAAATAAGACAATATATGAAAACTAAGTGAATATTGTACCTTTTTCTGGTAGACGAATTAAGCCATAATGTGCAAAAGACAAAGCATGAGCAGTGGGGTAGACTGAGAGACAGACTGTTTCCAGAGTCTCCATTTGGAAAGAATTTCCCACTCCATCTTCTCTATTCTCCTCTCTCTCTCTCTCTCTCTCACACACACACACACAAACTACTATAAGCTATTTTATAGGTATCTCATGAAATTATTAGGACACAAAATCTCCAGAAAAATAAACACATAAGGCAATTCACCGAAATTTTTCTGGTATCTAAAGTAAAAATATAGTCAACAAGTTTCAGAATTTGAACCTAAAATTTTTATATTGCCCTTCTAGACACTTGGAATTAACATTTTTGCTGTTTGGTAAGGTTAAAGGGACTTCCCTGGTGGCTCAGACGGTTAAGCGTCTGCCTACAATGTGGGAGACCCCAGTTCAATCCCTGGGTCGGGAAGATCCCTTGGAGAGGAAATGGCAATCCACTCCAGTAAAACTGCCTGGAAAATCCCATGGACAAAGAGCCTGGTAGGCTACATGTAGTCCATGGGGTGCAAAGAGTTGGACAAGACTGAGCGACTTCATTTCACTTCAAGGTTAATAGAACATTTGTGTCTCTCCATTTTCAGTTTCATATATGCATAAGGAGTTACAGGGGAACATTTCAAGCAATAATTGACTGTAAGGAGAAATATTCTGCAGTGCATTTGAAAATAAAAACAGCACTGTCATGTGTTCAAACATGTTTGGCCTTTGAAAAAACAGCTAACTTCAACTTCAAATACTAGTTTGACCACTTGCTAGCAATGGGATTTGGGCAGGTGAATTAAATCTATGAACCTTGGTTTCTCGTGTGTAGAATGTAATTTATAATCAAGTATAGTACTGTTGGGAGGACTGGATGTGATAAAGTAGATGAGAAATGGAGCCAGGGAATTCCAGAAAAGATGATAGTTAATAACAGTCAACAACTAGCAAGTGTTTACTAAAAAAGTGTACTTATTATAAACTCAGTATAGGAAAGGGCATATTTAATCCTTAAAATAATATCATAAACTGGTTACTATTCTCCCTATTTAAAAGAAAACAAAACTGAGACTTAGCTTAATAAATCTTCTAAATCACAGAGCTCAGGATTTGAACTCTGAGAGTCTGCTTGAAAGTACATAATCTTAACCAAAATGAAAAAAAAAAATTGACATTTATTTTAAAATAAACAATGAGCATGAAACCAACAAGTGAAAATATACAGCAAATAAAACATAATTAAAAGGAAAAACTTCACATGTTTACAATCATCTACTCATATCCAAGTTTAACTGCTATAAACTTAATGAGGACATACCCAAAGCAAGATTCATCTTCATACTGAATCACAGTCTTCAGCTTAGCAACATAGTGAATTATGGAAGATTAGAAAACAAAATAAATGCTTAAGATTCCTCCAATAAATAATAAGATTGTCAGGACGGAGCAGAAGATGGATGTGGATTATATGAAAACCATGAAACCTCTCTTTTGGAACTAATTATTCCACTGAAGTTGGCAGAGAAATCAGCCTTGGAGAAGAAATTGCTCAGCTAGTATGTTTTTTTACCTCCTCCCAAATCAGTTTCTACTTGCTCCTTAGAAGAAAGCTATGACCAACCTAGACAGAATATAAAAAAGCAGAGACATTATGTTGTTGACAAAGGCCCATCTAGTCAAGGCTATGGTTTTTCCTGTGGTCATGTATGGATATGAGAGTTGGACTGTGAAGAAGGCTGAGCGCCAAAGAATTGATGCTTTTGAACTGTGGTGTTGGAGAAGAGTCTTGAGAGTCCCTTGGACTGCAAGGAGATCCAAGCAGTCCATCCTGAAGGAGATCAGCCTTGGGATTTCTTTGGAAGGAATGATGCTAAAGCTGAAACTCCAGTACTTGGCCACCTGATGTGAAGAACTGACTCATTTAAAAAGACTCTGATGCTGGGAAAGATTGAAGGCAGGAGGAAAAGGGGATGACAGAAGATGAGATGGTTGGATGGTGTCACCAACTTGATGAATATGAGTTTGAGAAACCTCTAGCAGCTAGTGATGGATGGGGAAACCTGCCGTGCTGTAGTCCATGGGGTCGCAAAGAATCGGACACAACTGAGTGACTGAACTGAACGGAAATCAGTTTCCTGACTGGGAGGAGTGAGCTATGTTCAAAATTCTGCTTTTCACCTGATAAAAAGAGGCATCTGTGCAATGAAAATTATGTACTGAACTACAAACTGTACAGCCCATGAGCTACAGGGCCATCACTATCACCAGACCTAACCAATCTAAGAAATTGGCTGTTATCCCTCAGCAAGAGGTCAAATCAAACACAAGCATTTTCCCATCCCTCAGATAACAGATTAAGTTTCCCACCTGAAGGAGCAGGCCCCACTCTTACAGCGCAACCAAAACTTTAAAGTAACAGGCAAAGCACAAAAGAAGGCACAGACTTCTCATGAAATTATTTTCTCTCTCCTTACATTGTTTATGATACTGGCAGTATTGAATTACATTGGGAAAAGAAGCCGTGAAATTATCCAGGTAGTAATACAAGCTCATTTTAAACTGTAAAGAAAGTAAAAATGACTTTCTGATGACTTTAACTAAAAAGAGGAAAATAAAACAATATCTCTATTGTTTGCACTGCAAAAATTTCTTCAATTGACTCTATGGATCTAAATTACACATTTTCCCACTCTGATATCTAACCAGGATGTAGATATTTATAAATCACATCACTGTAATCTGAACTCTTTGCCTTCAGTTTGAGTTGTGTCAATAGGATATAGATCAAAAAACCTGGAAAGCAGGAACAAGAAGTCAAGTAGTCTCTCCCTATCATCTGACGATACATTTCAGGATTCCCACCGGATGCCTGAAATCACAGATAATACCAAACCCTATGTATAATAAGTTTTATTTTTCCTATGGACACATTTATGATAAAGCTTAATTATATATTAGGCATTAGTTCAGTTCAGTTGACTCACTCATTCATGTCCGATTCTTTGTGACCCCATGAATCACAGCACGCCAGACCTCCCTGTCCATCACCAACTCCCAGAGTTCATTCAGACTCACCTCCATCGAGTCAGTGATGCCATCCAGTCATCTCATCCTCTGTCGGTCCCTTCTCCTGCCCCCAATCCCTCCCAGCATCAGAGTCTTTTTCCAATGAGTCAACTCTTTGCATCAGGAGGCCAAAGTGTTGGAGTTTCAGTTTCAACACCGGTCCTTCCAAAGAACACCCAGGGCTGATCTCCTTTGGAAGGGACTGGTTGGATCTCCTTGCAGTCCAAGGGACTCTAAAGAGTCTTCTCCAACACCACAGTTCAAAAGCATCAATTCTTCGGCGCTCAGCTTTCTTCACAGTCCAACTCTCACATCCATACACGACCACTGGAAAAACTATAGCCTTTACTAGATGGACATTTGTTGGCAAAGTAATGTCTCTGCTTTTCAACAGGCTATCTAGGTTGGTCATAACTTTTCTTCAAGGAGTAAACATCCTTTAATTTCATGGCTGCAATCACCATTTGCACTGATTTTGGAGCCCCCAAAAATAAAGTCTGACACTGTTTCCACTGTTTCCCCATCTATTTCACATGAAGTGATGGGACCAGATGCCATGATCTTCGTTTTCTGAATGTTGAGCTTTAAGCCAACTTTTTCACTCTCCTCTTTCACTTTCATCAAGAGACTTTTTAGTTCCTCTTCACTTTCTGCCATAAGGGTGGTGTCACCTGCATATCTGAGGTTATTGATACTTCTTCCCGGCAATCCTGATCCAGCTTGTGCTTCTTCCAGCCCAGCGTTTCTCATGATGTACTCTACATAGAAGTTAAATAAGCAGGGTGACAATATACAGCCTTGACATACTCCTTTTCCTATTTGGAACCAGTCTGTTGTTCCATGTCCAGCTCTAACTGTTGCTTCCTGACCTGCATATAGGTTTCTCAAGAAGCAGGTCAGGTGGTCTGGTATTCCCATCTCATTCAGAATTTTCCACAGTTTATTGTGATCCACACAGTAAAAGGCTTAATAAGAGATTAAAACAATAATAATAAGTAATTTTAACCTTATACTGTAATGAAAGCTCTGGGAATGCGATCTCTTTTCTCTCTCTCTCCCTCTAAATACCTTATTATATAAACTTAATAGCTTTTCCATCTTAACTCATTTTTGACCAGGAGATTTTTGCAGAAACTAACATCTGTGGCTGGTGATTTTTATTTTGGTCAGCCAAAAATTAATTCTGATATTTCATGAACACCCTGTGGGTGATTAAATTTAACAGTAACACCTGAAACACTTGTAAAGTCTAATTTTCAGGAAATGTTTTCTTCAGTCCACTCACTCTGTAGAAGCACAGGAGCATTCTCTACCACTTCATTTTCACTTCTATATCAGAATCAATTACTAGAGTTTTTGTCTTTTTGTTGTTCTAGTATTCCCATCATCTGAATCAGAATAATATCCTGAAGAACTAACATCTTCTGAGACACTAGTATCTATTTCGCTCAGACAATCAGAGAAAGTATCTGCATAAAATTCACTGAAAAATACTTTACCCAAAATTTTGCAATGTGTCATTTTTGAAAATTTTATGTTTATGATATACACAAGGTTGGAACAAAAACATAACTGATCAAAATGTGAATAACAATAATCATAAGTTGTATAATAATTCTTTAATCAATTTTAAGCTCCAACAACTTTGTACAGTGATTTTAATTGTATCACTCTCTAGAAACATGTTGCTATCTCTCCAGTCAATAAGCCTCATTAACAAAAGACATATTAATACAGCTCTGGTCAATAGTTTGTTAACTAAGCATTTACCTCTTACTGTGGCCATAACTCTCGCAGTTTGGGTTGCAATATCAAGAGTAGACAAATGTCTCTTTTCCTTTTTCAGTTTCATGGATCAATTTATTCCTGTGGTAGATTTTGGTGGTCTCAGGATAATTGTTTTTCTCTCCTCATTAAGTTGATAACTTTCATTTTTTTCACTTGAAGGAAGCACTTCATGGCTTCTCTTTGGCATCTCTAAATTACCAACATCAGTGCTCTTTTGCTTTGAGGCCATTATTAAGTAAAGAAATGGTGAGTTGAACCCAAGCACTGTGCTCTCTAGCAGTTGATATGAGAACCAAGATGGCTACTAAGTGACTAATGGGAAAGTCAGACAAGGGATTTTCATGCTGCAGGTGCAAACAGCATGAGATTTTATTAGGCTACTCAGAATGGTACATAATTACACCTTTTAAAAAGTATGTAGTCTTTATTTCTGGACTTTTCTATTTAACATTTTTGGACTATGATAGACTGTTCAGTTCAGTTCAGTCACTCAGCTGTGTCCGACTCTTTGCGACCCCATGAATCGCAGCACGCCAGGCCTCCCTGTTCATCACCATGTCTCGGAGCTCACTCAGACTCACGTCCATCGAGTCCGTGATGCCATCCAGCCATCTCATCCTCTGTCGTCCCCTTCTCCTCCTGCCCCCAATCCCTCCCAGCATAGACTGTGGATAACTGAAATCTCAGGGCGGGGGGTGGGGGGGATACTCTATTTATTCCCTGGTTGCCTGAGGTCACCAGGACCGACTTTCTCAAAGGGAAAATCACTGCTGCTCTCAGTGAGGTCAGCGCTGTATGGACCTCCTTCCTTCCGGCTTGCAACTGTGTCTCTCCCCTTGTTCTTTGGGCGTAGAAGTGATGTCAGTCCATTGCGGCTAGCTCTGTGCTTCTGTACTATCCCTTTCAGTTCCTGTTATTGTATTCATACCTGTGTAATTATTTCCTCTTCTAACCAACCTAATGTGAGAATGCCAGCTGTTGCCATTTGGTTTCCTTATAGACTAAAAAAAGCAAAGAAACTAAACCAAGAATACTTTATAAACTGTGCTTTACCTTAATATTTTGAATCTAGCATAATTCCTCCATAATTCTGTGGAACTGGAGATGTTAATTTTTATCTTTTTGAGTCACTTCATCTAAAATGCTAATATGTATTAATTATGTTATAGTTTATGAATAGCAAGCATAGGTATAGTTCCAAAGGCAATATGCTTTTGGTAAGAAATCACTTATTATTCTTCCATATTTTGCAGACAGAAGAGTATGAAAAAACAGATGTTGAAATTATTAAGAGTATTCTGACAATGTCAAAATTTGGGGCTTTTATTTGATTTGGCTGGAGACCATGAGCTCAGATTTTATCTGAACCTTGTGTGAACTAACTTAAGAAAACTTACAGGATTTGGTTCACAGAGATGGAGTAGAAACTTTCCTTTGTGTATGACTTCATTTTGTCTTCCATGAGTTTTACTTAGAAGTTTGGGTTTGTTCCCAAAGTGATTTTCAAAAATTACTCCTAAAACCTTAGAAACTTTAAGCTTCTATCAATAGTACAAGAAAAAACTGAACACAGTAGTCTTTATAATAAAATATAGATTATTGCATTTTAGAAATTTTATTATGAATATTTTCCATTTATTTCTAATTATCAACTTGATTACCTATTTCACTGAACATGTAAAGTTAACCAATTAATCATTTCACTAATTGATTAGTGAGTATATTGGCCATCTGGAGAAATTGATTGGTTTTTCATGAATTAACTGTTGTGGAATTGGCCATGCAGTGAATTGAAAAGGTGAATTGGCATTCTTGGTGATGTTATTTTGTTGAATGAGCCTATATGTATCTCAGAGTTGAGTCTTCTTTTCATCTTCAAATGAAAAGAAGGACAGTTTTCCCCACTGCAGGGCCTAGTGGAAGAGATCTGAGATTCTTAATTGATCCTCACACAAACTTTGAGTCCTTTGTGGCTTTAATTCCAGGTTTTCTTCATCCTCCAAATATTCTTGTTGAGCCAGTTATTAATCCTTCCTGGGGTTTTCAATAAGAAATATACTTGCTTCTTGCTGACTTTGTCGGGCAGTAGGTACTAGTTCCAGATTTCTCTTCTAAGTCAACTATCAAATATTCATTTCCATTTATCTTTCCCAATTTTGTTGCCATCTATCCTCTGCTAGTACCTTTTCTACCATTTCCTTTTTTAAATTTTTATTAAAAGAATTCTTTCACTGCTGTTTTAATAGGGTTATGATAGGAATTAGAAGTAAGTGCTTGTTTAATCCTCCAGGTTATTTTGTGTCTTTCTCCACTAGTTGACTGACTTTAAAACATATACTAACTAATACAATGATAAGCCTTGTTATAGCAACAACTTTTGCATAATAATTCTTAAAAGAGGCTGACATTCTAAGTATTTAAGTATTTTTATTAAATGTGTTTCATAAAAAGTATTTCGATAAGCAGATCATTGGAGAAATAACTCCAGAAAGAATGAAGGGATGGAGCCAAAGCAAAAACAACACCCAATTGTGAATGGGACTGGAGATAGAAGCAAGGTCTTATGCTGTAAACAGTACTACTGCATAGGAACCTGGAATGTTAGGTCCATGAATCAAGGCAAACTGGAAGTGGTCAAACAGGAGATGGCAAGAGTGAACATTGACATTCTAGGAATCAGCAAACTAAAATGGACTGGAATGGAGGAATTTAACTCAGATGACCATTATATCTACTACTGCAGGCAGGAATCCCTCAGAAGAAATGGAATAGTCATCATGGTCAACAAAAGAGTCTGAAATGCAGTAGTTGGATGCAATCTCAAAAATAACAGAATGATCTCTGTTCGTTTCCAAGGCAAACCATTCAATATCACAGTAATCCAAGTCTATGCCCCAACCAGTAATGCTGAAGAAGCTGAGGTTGAATGGTTCTATGAAGACCTCCAAGAACTTTTAGAACTAACACCCAAAAAGATGTCTTTGTCATTATAGGGAACTGGAATGCAAAAGTAGGAAGAAACATCTGGAGTAACAGGCAAATTTGGCCTTGGATTACAGAATGAAGCAGGGCAAAGGCTAATAGAGTTTTGTCAAGAGAATGCACTGGTCATAGCAAACACCCTCTTCTAGCAACACAAGAGAAGACTCTACACATGGACATCACAAAATAGTCAACACCAATATCAGATTGATTATATTCTTTGCAGCCAAAGATGGAGACGCTCTATACAGTCAGCAAAAACAAGACCAGGAGCTGACTGTGGCTCAGACCATGAACTCCTTATTGCCAAATTCAGATTTACATTGAAGAAAGTAGGGAAAACCACTAGACCATTAGGTATCACCGAAATCAAATCCTTTATGCTTATAAAGTGAAAGTGAGAAATAGATTTAAAGGACTAGATCTGATAGAGTGCCTGATGAACAATGGATGGAGGTTTGTGACATTGTACAAGAAACAGGGATCAAGATCATCCCCATGGAAAAGAAGTGCAAAAAGCAAAATGACTGTCTGAGAAGGCCTTACAAATAGCTGTGAAAAGAAGAGAAGTGAAAAGCAAAGGAGAAAAGGAAAGATATAAGCATCTGAATGCAGAGTTCCAAAGAATAGCAAGAAGAGATAAGAAAGCCTTCCTCAGCGATCAATGCAAAGAAATAGAGGAAAACAACGGAATGGGAAAGACTAGAGGTCTCTTCAAGAAAATTAGAGGTACCAAGGGAATATGTCATGCAAAGATGGACTCAATAAAGGACAGAAATTGTCTGGACCTAAGAGAAGCAGAAGATATTAAGAAGAGGTGGCAAGAATACACAGAATAACTGTACAAAAAGATCTTCATGATCCAGATAATCATGATGATGTGATCACTCACCTAGAGCCAGACATCCTGGAATGTGAAGTCAAGTGGGCCTTAGGAAGCATCACTACAAACAAAGCTAGTGGAGATGATGGAATTGCAGTTGAGCTATTTCAAATCCTAAAAGATGATGCTGTGAAAGTGCTGCAGTCAATATGCCAGCAAATTTGGAAAACTCAGCAGTGGCCACAGGACTGGAAAAGGTCAGTTTTCATTCCAATCCCAAAGAAAGGCAATGTCAAAGAATTCTCAAAAAACTGCACAATTGCACTCATTTCATACACTAGGAAACTAATGCTCAAAATTCTCCAAGGTAGGCTTCAGCAATACATGAATCATGAACTTCCAGATGTTCAAGCTGGTTTTAGAAAAGGCAGAGGAACCAGAGATCAAATTGCCAACATCTGCTGGATCATGGAAAAAGCAAGAGAGTTCCAGAAAAACATCTAATTCTGCTTTATTGACTATGCTAAAGCCTTTAACTGTGTTGGTCACAATAAGCTGTGAAAAATTCTAAACGAGATGGGAATACCAGACCACCTGACCAGCCTCTTGAGAAACCTGTGTGCAGGTCATGAAGCAACAGTTAGAACTGGACATGGAAAAACAGAGTGGTTCCAAATAGGAAAAAGAGTATGTCAAGGCTGTATATTGTCACTCTGCTTATTTAACTTCTATGCAGAGTACATCATGAGAAATGCTGGTCTGAAACAAGCAAAAGCTAGAATCAGGATTGCCAGGAGAGATATCAATAACCTCAGATGACACCACCCTTATGGCAGAAAGTGAAGTGAAGTGAAGTGAAGTTGCTCAGTCGTGTCTGACTCTTTGCGACCCCATGGACTGTAGCCCATCAGGCTTCTCTGTCCATGGGATTCTCTAGGCAAGAATACTGGAGTGGGTTACCATTTCCTTCTCCAGGGGATCTTCCCCACCCAGGGATCGAACCCAGGTCTCCGGCATTGGAGGCAGACGCTTTAACCTCTGAGCCACCAGGGCAGAAGGTGAAGAGGAACTAAAAAGCCTTTTGATGAAAGTGAAAGAGGGGGAGTGAAAAAGTTGACTTAAAACTCAACATTCAGAAAACAAAGATCATCGCATCTGGTCCCATCACTTCATGGGAAATAGATGGGGAAACAGTGGAAACAGTGTCAGACTTTATTTTGGGGGACTCCAAAATCACTGCAGATGGTGATTGCAGCCATGAAATTAAAAGATGCTTACTCCTTGGAAGGAAAGTTATGACTGGCCTAGAGAGCATATTCAAAAGCAGAGACATTACTTTGCCAACAAAGGTCCATCTAGTCAAGTCTATGGTTTTTCCAGTGGTCATGTATGGATGTGAGAGTTGGACTGTGAAGAAAGATGAGTGCTGAAGAATTGATGCTTTTGAACTGTGGTGTTGGAGAAGACTCTTGAGAGTCCCTTGGACTGCAAAGAGGTCCAACCAGTCCATCCTAAAGGAGATCAGGCCTGGTTGTTCTTTGGAAGGAATGATGCTAAAGCTGAAACTCCAGTACTTTGGTCACCTCATGCAAAGAGTTGACTCACTGGAAAAGACTCTGATGCTGGGAGGGGTTGGGGGCAGGAGGAGAAGGGGACAACAGAGGATGAGATGGCTGGATGTCATCACCGACTCGATGGACGTGAGTTTGAGTGAACTCTGGCAGTTGGTTATGGACAGAGAGGCATGGTGTGCTGCAGTTCATGAGGGTGCAAAGAGTCGGACATGACTGAGCAACTGAACTGTACTGAACTGAACACTAAAATTAGTAACAGTGATATATTTGAAGTTTTTCTTTGTATAAAATAAGAAACTTTAACTAAAAATATCTATAGAAATACAAGAACTTGTAGATGATTATGCTTAATTAAATCAACATTTGTAGTTTAAGTAGGGCAACAATTTTAACATTGCTAAATCCAAAATCATTCATTCTAATTTTAAATGCAACACTTTAGAAGGTATTCAAATTTTAAATAGATGAAAATAATACTGGATTTATTAAAATAAAATCTTTCTATTTAACAAATAATACTGTTAAAATGTTATAGCTATTTTATCATGTAATAAAGGCAAATTAGCACACTCCTCTTGTCTATTCTATTACCTTTTTTCTTGTTGTTTAGTGGTGACATTTTTAAGTCTAACTTTTTCTTTTTTCATAATTTTGCCAGATAAAATAAACCAGAGTATATTTTATTTAATAAAATGAAGTCTACCTCTTCAGTTATAATAGCATTGAAAATAAATAGAAAAATCTCCAAATACTCACAATATTAAAACTGAGATAGTTATTATAAAGATTTATCATATTTTTATTTTGCTTAATAATATATACATACTCCTATAGAATGATTTTCTACTTACAATCTTTTTTTACTTTTTTTTAATGTGTAGGATTATATTCTATCCTGTATGATTAATATGATTTATTTGACCAAGTTTACTTTGTAGTATTTTTTATTTAATATAAATGACGATATAATGAATATCTTTAACACTGGCTTTCACTTACTGACTGCTCACTCTCACAATTACCCTATAACACAAGTGCCCTTATTCTTACTGTGTAGGTGGAACCGAATTTTGCCAAAACCCTATGGTTTTGTAAGTCATAGATCCGAGACATTAACCTGAAATAAAATTTTCACAATCTTACTCTTTGTGAATAAATTTTTGCTGAAGTTTCAGATTAATTCTTTATGATAGATTCTCAATCAAGTGACTAGATATGAATATTTTTATTTGTCTCTTAGCAAATACTAACATACTTTTCCAAAATAATTGTAATAATTTACATTTCTGTGACCTATTTATAAGCATGACTTCCAGTGTTCTTGCTATAAGAGAGAATGTTCATTTTATAAGAAAATGGTGAACATTTGTTATTTTGCCTAGTGATGCTTTCATTTTCTCTTCTTTTGGTAATACTGCTATAGGTCCTTTCTTATTTTATGTTTTAAAACTAGATACTCTGCAGTTGTCTTCATTCATGATGTTTTGACTTCTCCCAAGTAAGACACATGACCAAAGTTAGAACAATTAGGCCCTCTGCTTTAGACTTTGACTTTTTAAACTGTTCATTAAAAAATAGATTTTATTGATTTCTTTATTTTTGTTTACTTTCAGTTTTAATTTTGTCTTCTTTATCTGGTATCCTAAAGTGGAAGCTGAAATCATTGATCTGAGCTCTTGAGAAATCTGTATGCAGGTCAGGAAGCAACAGTTAGAACTGGACATGGAACAACAGACTGGTTCCAAATAGGAAAAGGAGTACATCAAGGCTGTATATTGTCACCCTGCTTATTTAACTTATATGCAGAGTACATCATGAGAAACGCTGGGCTGGAAGAAACACAAGCTGGAATCATGATTGCTAGGAGAAAAATCAATAAGACTTCCCTGGTGGCTCAGACGGTAAAGCATCTGTCTACAATGTGAGAGACCTGGGTTTGATCTCTGGGTTGGGAAGATTCCCTAGAGAAGGAAACGGCAACCCACTTCAGTACTCTTGCCTTGAAAATCCCATGGATGGAGGAGCAGGGTTCAGGCTACTATCTATGGGGTCACAAAGAGTCAGGCATGACTGAGTGACTTCACTTTCAGATATGCGGATGACACCACCTTTATGGCAGAAAGTGAAAAGGAACTAAAAAGCCTCTTAATGAAAGTGAAAGATGAGAGTGAAAAAAGTTGGCTTAAAGCTCAGCATTCAGAAAATGAAGATCATGGCATCTGGTCCCATCACTTCATGGGAAATAGATGGGGAAACAGTGGAAACAGTGTCAGACTTTATTTTGGGGGCTCCAAAATCACTGCAGATGGTGACTGTAGCCATGAAATTAGAAGACGCTTATTCCTTGGAAGAAAAGTTATGACCAACCTAGATAGTGTATTCAAAAGCAGAGACATTGCTTTGCCGACTCCGTCTAGTCAAGGCTATGGTTTTTCCAGTGGTCATGTATGTGAGAGTTGGACTGTGAAGAAGGCTGAGCGCCGAAAAATTGATGCTTTTGAACTGTGGTGTTGGAGAAGACTCTTGAGAGTCCCTTGGACTGCAAGGAGATCCAGCCAGTCCATTCTGAAGGAGATCAGCCCTGGGATTTCTTTGGAAGGAATGATGCTAAAGCTGAAACTCCAGTACTTTGGCCACCTCATGCGAAGAGTTGACACATTGGAAAAGACTTTGATGCTGGGAGGGATTGGGGGCAGGAGGAGAAGGGGACAACAGAGGATGAGATGGCTGGATGGCATCACGGATTCGATGGACTTGAGTCTGAATGAACTCTGAGAGATGGTGATGAACAGGGAGGCCTGGCGTGCTGCGATTCATGGGGTCGCAAAGAGTTGGACACGACTTAGCGACTGAACTGAACTGAACTGAATGCAAACATTTAAGGCTATACATTTCTAAGCACTGCTTTGGTAGTATTCTATAAATTTTGATATATAGTATTTTTATTCTCATTCAGATCAATATATTTTCTAATAATTTTTGTGATTTTCTCTTCAACCCATGTATAAGTTTCCAAATACTTTGAGATTTTTGCAGCTATTTTTTATTACTGTGTTCTTGTTCAATTTTTCATAGATCAGAGACATACTTCCTTATGATATTGATTCTGTGAAACCTATTCAGTGTTTTATGGCTCATAATATTTGGCTTAGTGCTCTTGGTTCCTTGAAACAAATGTGCATTTTGATGTCAGATGCCATGTACTATAAGTGTTAATTAGATCAAGTTAGTTAAGAGGGTTGTTCTACTCTTCAGTATCCTACTGATTTACTGACAATACATTTGCTATTATTTATTGAGTGAAGTGTCAGATTTTCCAATTAATATTGTTACCATAGAATTCAGGTATCCATATAGCTACACCATCTTTGAGTTGCTTATAGTTTGCATGGGGTAACTTTTGCCATTCTTTCATTTTTTATTAAAATTTGTTTGTTAAATGGTATCTTTCAGGCAGCACAAACCTGGCTATTGTCTTCTTATTTAATCTAACAATATTTGTTATTTAATTCAGGTGTCTAGACTTTTACACATAATGTGGTTTTGGATATTATTGGTTTTAAATCTCCCATATTGTTATTTTATCTTCCCTTCGTTTATCCCTTTCTCTATCTTCTTTTTAGAAGAAGAAATATTTCTAATATTTAGAAATATTAGGTGCATATTCTATTATTCAGTTTTATTTTCAAGATTGAGTTATTAGCTATAATTCCTCTTACTTTTTAGTGGTTGTTCTAGGGCTTATAGTATAGATTTTAAATTTATCACAGTTTACCTTCAAGTAATATGATACAACTTCACACACTATAACTTATACTTTTATTTATGACATAAAGTCCAGAATTCATCACTTTGTTTTTAAGTTTAAAGAGCTGCAAAGATGTGCTCATTTGTTAAAAAGTGGAGAATAAAGGAAAAAATTCTGTTCTATTTATACCTGTATGTTATCCATTTTTGGTGTTCTTCATTTCTTTGGGTAAATACAAATTTCCACCTGTTATCATTTTTATTTGCTTATAGAATTTCCTTTAATATGTGTTGAAGTGAACATTTGTTTGTAATGAATCATTTACCCAATTTTTATTTGCTTTACTTTGGAAAAATATTTTCACTATACAAAAACTTTTGGTTGACAGTTTTTGTATGTCAGTGCTTTAAAGTTGTCTTTCTACCATCTTTTGGCTTTGATACTTTCTAACCAAAAGTCTGGCTTCAACCTTACCTTTGTTGCTTTCTATATAATTTCTTTTTCTCCTTGTTGCTTTTAAGATTTTACTTTTATGATTGTGGTGAGGTTTTTTTTTTTTTTTTTCCAATCTCATTGTTTTCTTTTGGAGAAGGAAATGGCAACCCACTCCAGTATCCTTGCATGGAAAATCTCATGGACAGAGAAGCCTGGTGGGCTGTAGTCCATGGGGGTCACAAAGAGTCAGGCAGGACTGAGTGGCTAATACTTACTTACTCAGATTGTTTTCTTGGCTTATTTGCTTTTTTTTTTTTTTTAAAGTTTTTATTTCCTCTTCAGATTTATTGAATTTCTTGAATCTTTGGGTTTACAGTTTATAGTTTTTATCAACTTTTGGAATTTTTAGCCATTATTACTTAAAATATTCTGTTGCCTATTTTTCTTCCTAGAACTCCAGTTTTATATATGCTTCCCAATGGTGTTGTCCCATACCTCACTAATTTCTTATTCACTTTTTGGTCTTTTTCTTCCTCTCTGTGTTTGTTTTATATTATTTATTTTGTTCTATGTTCAAATTCACTGACATTTTCTTTTATAGTATCTAGCTATAGATCACTGTAGTGTATTTTTATACCAGATATTATGTTTTTATTCTCTAGAATATCCATTTGGATATTTTTCATATTTCAGCTCTTCTCTTTATCATTCTTATCTTTACCTTTACCTTATGGAACATATGAGGAGTATTTATAATAGACAAATTTTGCATAGAAATTATTCAAAATAGAAAAACTAAAACATGTCAGAGCCATAGTAATTGTCAAGGACACCCTGATGTGGCTGTTATCATTTTCTGCTACGTCAACTGCAGAGCCTTTCTAAACTTGTCTTTTCTTAGGCCTGATTCTTCACTATTTATAAATTCTTTTTGTTGCCACATATTTGTTGAATAAAATTATTTTTAGTTATGTTGGCTGCAGTGATTTTCGATAGCACAATCTAAAGTCATAATTGTGTGTGTGTTAGTTGCTCTGTCGTGTCCAACGAGTTGGACTCCATGGACTGACTGCAACCACCGCCATGTTCCTCTGTCCCAGGAATCCTCTAGATAAGAATACTGGAGTGAGTTGCCATGCGCTTCTTCAGTGGATCCTGGGTTTCCCACATAGGAGGCAGATTCTTAACTATATGAGTCACCTTTTTCTAATTCCATTTCTTTATTAAATAATACCTGGCCACGCTACCAGTGTTTAGTACTGTCACCTTCATAATACATTAAATTCTTAATTTATGCTTTTTAAAATTTCTTTCTATGTTCCTCTCTATTTAGTAAGATTATATTATCTATTTTAAAGTACTAAGGAAATTATCTTCTCAGATAATTCTTCATTAGTTTAATTTTTAAAAGATTCATTTGTATTACTTAGTATGGATATTCCTCCATGTAGCATAATGCTAAAATTATTCTTTGAATGTTATAAAGACTCTGTATTTAGACTCTCTACCTTTTTTTTTTAGATTAATCTTTTAGCTGTTCTTTAATGGCCTTTAGAACTATTTTACAGTTATTAAATTTATATAGGAGTTTATGCTAAGCTGTCAGACACGACTGAGCGACTTCCCTTTCACTTTTCACTTTCATGCATTGGAGAAGGGGATGGCAGCCCACTCCACTGTTCTTGCCTGGAGAATCCCAGGGACAAGGGAGTCTGGTGGGCTGCCGTCTATGGGGTCGTACAGAGTCAAACATGACTGAAGCGACTTAGCAGCAGCAGCAGCATCTTTGTAATATTTATTCAAGAACTGTTTTATTTGGAAGATTTCAGAAAGGTCCTACGTATGTGGATTTTATTGGTATTTTTGTGTGTGGCTATTTTAATAAAGTATTCAACATGTAAAACTTTGGGTTACTTAGAAATGGCCACCCAATCCAGTATTCTTGCCTGGAGAATCCCATGGACGGAGGATGGTGGGCTACAGTCCACGGGGTCACAAAGAGTCGGACACGACTGAGCAACTTCACTAGGATATAAAAGGGGGCTTCCCTGGTGGCTCAGAGGTTAAAGCGTCTGCCTGCAATGCAGGGAGACCTGGGCCCAATCCCTGGGTTGGGAAGATCCCCTGGAGAAGGAAATGGCAACCCACTCCAGTATTCTTGCCTGGAGAATCCCATGGATGGAGAAGTCTGGTGGGCTACAGTCCATGGGGCCACAAAGAGTCGGACATGACTGAGCGCCTTCAATTTTCTTTTCACTTTAGGATATAAAAAGAAAGCACACATATCCAAAAGACACACGCATATGCATATATACAATCATATGTATAAATCATATATACAGAATACGTGTATATACTCCAGGCTGCCTTATCCCGAGCAGCTGCCTTGCCTATATTATACCTATTATACCTTCCATGGTACAACTTTTATCTAATGATTGCTCAGCGGGGGTGAGTCACAAGCCCTGATTCTCCTGTCAACATTTTCCCGTATTAGTTTCCGAGCTTCTCAAGGCACCAGGTAGCATTTATTTTCCTACTATTTTCACCTGTAGTAATCCAAAGAGCACTGTGCTTTAAATCTATAAAGTAAAATCAATCTCTGAGTCCATTTCCTTGGGAATCTGACTGAAAATATGGGCATTTACATAGCTAGCCAAATGTGACCTTTTGGCTTTAATGGTCTAGCAGGGAAACAGCAATGCAACCTTAGGGCCTGACTAAGGTGAAAAGATTAATAGGAAAACTTCTTCACCTTAAGCTTAGACATAATGATCTACATCCAAAAACAAAGTCAGTCTGAAAACAACATAAAAA
Organism: Nanger dama; assembly: GCA_917880005.1. Classification (NCBI taxonomy): domain Eukaryota; kingdom Metazoa; phylum Chordata; class Mammalia; order Artiodactyla; family Bovidae; genus Nanger; species Nanger dama. The sequence goes on from CAKJTW010000002.1 coordinate 13,803,811, forward strand.
TATTCGTCCCAGACACTCAAATATACACACATGCACACACATTAATATAAAATGTTGCTTTGATGCTAAAGAGATCCAGGTGGGAAAGCATCTATCTTTAGGTTATTGTACTTCCCTAGTGGCTCAGACAGTAAAGTGTCTGCCCGCAGTGAGGGAGACCTGGGTTTGATCCCTGGGTCAGGGAGATCCCATGGAGAAGGAAATGGCAACCCACTCCAGTACTCTTGCCTGGAAAAGTCCATGAACTGAAGAGCCTGATAGGCTACAGTCCATGGGGTCGCAAAGAGTTGCGACTGAGCGACTTCACTTTCACTTTCACACACAAACTAATAAAGTGAGATTTTCAGGGCAGAAACTATGTTTTTATACACTTATATACATAACACAATGTTAGGAGAGTATTAAATATTTGCAAAACGGACACTTAGAAAAAAATATGTTGTATACCAAGGCCTGAAACCAAATAAATATATTTAAGGTCAGTTCAGTTCCATCGCTCAGTCGTGTCTGACTCTTTGCTACCCCATGAATTGCAGCACACCAGGCCTCCCTGTCCATCACCAACTCCCAGAGTTCACTCAAACTCACCTCCATCAAGTCGGTGATGCCATCCAGCCATCTCATTCTCTGTTGTCCCTTTCTCCTCCTGCCACCAATCCCTCCCAGCATCAGAGTCTTTTCCAATGAGTCAACTTTTTGCATGAGGTGGCCAAAATACTGGTGTTTCAGCTTCATCATCATTCCTTCCAAAGAACACCCAGGCCTGATCTCCTTCAGAATGGACTGGTTGGATCTCCTTGCTGTCCAAGGGACTCTCAAGAGTCTTCTCCAACACCACAGTTCAAAAGCATCAGTTCTTTGGTGCTCAGTAAAGTACATTTCAGATTACTGCTAAATATTGTAATGGAAAGGTGATGGTGTGAGTTTTCTTGTTAGCATGGTAACAACAAATCTGTTTTTAAGGCATTGCCCTAAGCTTCCACCTTAAATAAAGTTAATGTGACAACATGAACAATGTAACTTCTTGTTTGAGAAATAATGTGTAGTAATTTGAATGACGTACTAATGATTGTCTGGATATATTAGCATAACATCTGGTCAATATAATAAGTTCATGTAATATTTTAGATGAATAACAGAAGGGAAAATCATTTTACAAAGAAAAAACAAAAGTAATAGCTCTCCTTCCTTGCAAAACATTAAAAACTGTTGTTTAATACAAATAGCATCTAGTACAAGCATATATATCTCAATATATCATTAAAACAAACATCTGCCAAACAAAGAAAAACTCTCATAAGATCATTGAAAAATCTGAGTGCGTATAGGGTGTGTGCATGAATGTACGTGTATTGTAAAATTTCATTTTCCCATTCCATGAATACTAACTAAAATTTAAGTCTCTAGAGAGAAACTGAAGAAACTGTATCATTGTTCAGGAAGCAGGAGCTGGCTTTTGATAAAAGGCTTCCCTTTCTCTTCCACAATGCATCTGGGACCTTCAGAGTTGATTACTGTAATATTTATATAATATAGCTTTGACGTACAATTGAGAACTATAACACATTTAATAGTGGAAAAAGTTGGCCAGCATCAGATATTTTTAATGAATTGGAAGACAGCCTATTTTATTTCATCTGAAATCAAGAAAGAGTGCCAGTTTGGTCACTAAACACTAGTCAGTTTCTTTTAAAAAGAATGCTTCAGATTAAAAAAAAATTTGGATGTGGTTTCAAAAATCCTTCATAATTACACTATAAAATGAAAATGAAAATAGTGCTTTTTACAGACACCATTAACTGGAGCATCAGATTGATGGCCAAGCTTTTGCAAGCACAAAGATCATGGTACTATATTGCTGTTGGTTTTTTTCTTAATCACCGCACTTCTTTGTATGGATATATAAATAAATTTTATTTCATTCATTTGAAAAGGCTTAAAAATGATGAGAATCTTTTTTTTTGCCATGTCTCTATTTATTTATAGTAAACATTATGCTATTCTAAATGAACACTCTTCAGATGGGTATTCAAATAAGAAAATTAAAAGGAAAAAACAACCTGCAAAACCAGGAATCTATTTAATATCAAGGGCTATAAACAAAGTTAGTAATTTAATTACTGCATCACCCCCAAATTTTCATTTACATTCCCTTGTTTTCATTGGTTATATAACTTGTACTTGCTTATTATATATTAAATATTAATATGACAATGGAAAAACATATATTAAAATCCAGCTTCTCATAAGTCATGCTGATATCCTGCACCCTTGCTGGGATGTATTGATGTATATTACACCTATGGTACTCTTGCCAAAAATGTGTAACTTCACTTCAGTTATAAGAAGACATCAGACAATCCCAACTGGAGGTATTCTGCAAAGATAACTGACTAGTGTTTCTCAAAAACTGTGAATGTCTTGGAAGATAAGGAAAGAATAAGAGCTGTCTCAAATTAAAGGAGACAGAGAAGACATGACAACCTAATATAATCTGTGATCCTGATTGGGCCCTCGGAAGATGAATATTAAAAATTCAACAACATAAATTACTTGAATACAAATAAAGTCGGTTGCTTGGAAAATTGTGTTTTCTGATTTTCTGTATCTACATTCAACTCACATCTTTGTAGGAGATCATCTGTGCTATTTTTTATAATACACAACTTTTTAAAAGACATTTCCACTTTCTTTATTAACTTAATTCATCCTCAACCAAAGGAAACAACTAAATGACTTTCCTTATGTACACTCCTATATGTATTCATACTCAGAAACTGTCACATACACACACAAAATTTAGAGAAAATTCAGTATGATTATTCTGAGAGTAATATATCATATATTGTTCAAGCAACATTTTGCCTGACTTCAAAATTACCTTTTGAAATCTCTTTGAGTCAATGGCCCAGATACAAGTGATTCTTTTTACAGGAAAATATCCCATGTTATTCAATACTGTATTAGTGTTTTTTGACCCTTCCCTATTAATGGCCATTCATTATGTTTATATATATATTTTTTAAACAAGCAGTTTTACAACAAACTACATTTTAGTTTTCTGTGCATGTTGATCCCTTTTCTTTCTGAGATAGAGGAGAATTGGGAGTATTGAAGAAAAAAAGTATTTATTCTAGCTATAATTAACTATAATCGATATTAATAAATTGTTTAACGAGATAATGAATCAAATTTCTTCTTCCTTTTAGTTTTATGTTTTAATTTATTTATTTATTTTAATTGGAGGATTAATTTACAATATTGTGATGACTTTTGCCATACATCAACATGAATTGGCCATAGGTATACATGTGCTCCCCCATCCTGACCCCTACTTCCATCTCCCCCACACCCTATCCCTCTAGGTTGTCACAGAGCACCAGCTATGGGTGCCCCACTTCACACATGGAACATGCCCTGGTCATCTATTTTACATATGATAATGTATATGTTTCAATGCTATTCTCTCAAATCATTCCACCCTCACTTTTCCCCACTGAATCCAAAAGTCTATTTTATACAACTGTGTCTTCTTTGCTGCCCTGCATGTAGGCTCATTAGTCCCATCTTTCTAAATTCCATGTATATGGTCTGTCCATGGAATTCTCCAAGCAAGAATACTACTAAAGTAGGTGACCATTCCCTTCTCCAGGAGATCTTCCTGACCCAGGGATCGGACCTGGCCCTCTTGCATTGCAGGCAGATTTTTTACCACCTGAGCTACCAGGGAAGCCCATATATATGTGTTAATATACAGTATTTGTATTTTATTTTTCTGACTTACTTCACTATATATAATAGGCACCAGTTTCATCCACCTCATTAGAACTGACTCAAACATGTTCCTAGCTGAGTAACATTCCATTGTTTACTACAACTTCCTTATCAATTTCTAAGACTAATAGGTCTTAGAAATATGTCCCCCTCTCTCTTGAACTTTCATTCTACCTCCCACTCCATCCCACCCCCTCAGATTATGGTTTGTGAATATTCTAATTTTCAGATGTAGAATTTCTCAGATAACATGATAAGCCACCAATCTCCATAATTAAAAGAAAAATATTTATATTTTCATTTCAGTTCAGTTCAGTCACTCAGTCGTGTGAATCTTTGTGACCCCATGAACAACAGCATGCCAGGCCTCCCTGTCCATCACCAACTCCCGGAGTCCATCCAAACCCATGTCCCTTGTGTCAGTGATGCTTTCAAACGATCTCATCTTCTACCATCCCCTTCTTCTCCTGCCCGCAATCTTTCCCAGCATCAGGATTCTTTCAAATGAGTCAGCTCTTCACATCAGGTGTCCACACTATTGGAGTTTCAGTTTTAACAACAGTCCTTCCAGTGAACACCCAGGACTGATACCCTTTAGGATGGACTGATCGGAACTCCTTGCAGTTCAGGGTCTCACAAGAGTCTTCTCCAACATTACAGTTCAAAAGTATCAATTCTTCGGTGCTCAGCTTTCTTTATAGTCCAACTCTCACATCCATACATAACCAATGGAAAAACCATAGCCTTGACTAGACAGATCTTTGCTGGCAAAGTAATGTCTCTGTTTTTTAATATGCTGTCTAGGTTGGTCATAACTTTTTTCCAAGGAGTAAGCGTCTTTTAATTTCATGGCTGCAGTCACCATCTGCAGTGAATTTGGAGCCCCCCACCCAAGATAAAATCAGCTATTTTTTCTCCATCTATTTGCCATGAAGTTGATGGGACCAGATGCCATTATGTTAGTTTGCTGAATGTTGAGTTTTAAGCCAACTTTTTCACTCTCCACTTTCACTTTCATCAAGAAGCTCTTTAGTTCTTCTCCCTTTCTGCCATAAAGGTGGTGTCATCTGCATATCTAAGGTTATTGATATTTCTCCCAGAAATCTTGATTCTAGCTTGTGCTTCTTTCAGCCCAGCATTTCTCATGATGTAGGCTGCATAGACGTTAAATAAGCAGGTGACAATATATAGCCTTGATGTACTCCTTTTCCTATTTGGAACCAGTCTGTTGTTCCATGTCCAGTTCTAACTGTTGCTTCCTGACTTGCATGCAGATTTCTCAAGAGGCAGGTCAGGTGGTCTGATATTCCCATCTCTTTCAGAATTTTCCACAGTAAACTGTGATATTTTCGTTTAAGATCTGTCTAACAGCAGGGGAGTGACAGTGATTTTGAAGAAATCAATCATTTCAGCTTAAACAATAATCTATGATTGTCCAACCAGAAGAAACCACCTAAATTTAGGATATTAAAAACATTTAATCAGTTGGACAACAGATATGACCAATTTTTTTTTGGAAAGTACAAATGTTATTATTAAAAACTTTAAGATTATTTGTTCTTCTGCAATCCAGTAATGGAGTGTTATCTATCTAATTTCAGATGTAGATCACAAAATTGATGTTTTCAATTTATATGTGTATACTTTCACTAAAATATGCATATTTTATAACTAACTTTTATTTTTATAGCCAAGACCCTATAATATTACATTGAATCCACTAGGTACTCAATAAATGTCTACTGAGTAAATGAATGAATTTTATATCTATCATTTACTTTCTTATATTGTTATCTCAAATTTTCATAGGTCTTATTTTAACCATTTAGTTTTATAGTTGATGATTTGTGAGCCAGAATCACCATACATTACCATAATGCCAGCTAATAATAGCTATTAGCTAACAGATGACACAAACATACAAATTTATTAATTGACTTTATACTGAAAAATATACTTTAGCTACTTAGTAAAGGTATATCTTGGCTCACGTTGTGAAATTATCTCTTAACCACTATATTAATGTTAATATTTGTATATATTTCTATAAATCATCTCAAATACCTTCTCAAATAAGGTAGATCTGAGTGGTAACTCTCTTGTCTATAAACTGCAAATCAAATTTGTTTTTCAAATCAATGAAATAATGTCAAATACTCCTTTTACATACCTACTCTTATTGTACTTCGTTCTTCCTCTGTTCCTAGAAATACCAATCCAGAAAGTCCTTACTTCCTGCTTAGATTGGTGTGACTGTCTTCTGTTTCCTTAGTTTCTAGTCTAACCACAATTTTATTTGCACTCATCACTCTTTGAAAACATAAATTTGAATTTGTTCAAGTCATCCTCTGCTTAAAAATTATTAATGACTTCTCTTTGCTCTTAGGCTAAAGTACAAAAGACTTGACTCATTTTATAACTGTTGCCTCAATTTAATTCTCCTGTTTTATCTCTTAATGCTCCTGTTTCTGCATTCTGGTACTCTTGAATGTTTTTCAATTATCAAAAAGTACCATTCACTTTCTTTCTTTATGTCTTCTATTCCTTTCATCTTGAGCATTCTAAAATACAGCCCTCTTCACTCTATGTGATGTATTTAAAATCAGAGTCAATCCTTATTGCTATACCTCAGCAGAAGTATCATTTTCTCAAGAACACATTCCTTCAAACTTTCCATGAAAGGTCAGTAGCAGTGTGCTCTTTACACCTTGAGCTTCTCCAGCATGTGAACTTTCTTAAACAACTCTAAAAGATACAAAGAAGAAATTAAGCAATCAGTTATGTATGGCTACTGATTGAGTATGAAGTCAAGAGGAAAGGCAAGTCTTTATAATAAGTCGAACATCTCTGAGTTCATCAAAGATATTAACCTTTCTAGTTCCATACTGATGGTTATGCATATCTTGTAGTAGATGCTCAAGTAATTATCACTGTATGAAGGCCAGAGTGTTAACCTTATACTCAGTTCATTAATTCATTAAGAATTTATAAAAACTTAATATGAGTGAAGCTCTATGCTATATTTATCAGTAATAAACTAAGTTTGAGAGAGTCCTGGACTTCAAAACACTAGTGGTAATAATATGATTGTTTTCTATTATAGTATAACAACCTCTTTTCTATACTGGGAAGTAGGTAAGGTCTAGATTTGGTTATGTGGGATCTTGATAATTATATGACATTTCCAAATTCTCAGTAGGTAATTCTGAGCAGAAAAAGAAAGAGTTAAATCTTTGAGGCAGTCACCATGATATTTTCCCATTGAATCACCAAGACATTCATTTAAATAAATACAATAGAACAAATGAATCAAAGAGTCATTGGATTAGAATTGAGATTTGACACTATTCATTTTTTAAATTAAATTTTTACAGTCACTGCCTTTTGAGTAGCAAGTATCATTTATGATTAATTATGAAAATAATTTCCTCAGATTGATGTCTCTTTTGAGCAATATATTGGAAGATCATTGAATATGAAAGTTCAGAAAGTCAAGTCCATGACTTTTAACAATTTAGAATCTGAGGAATTAGTGTTGTTTTAAACTAACTTGACATTCCTCACTTGCCTAAATTAGCATTTAACGAATTTTTTTCTTTTCCTTTCATAAATTTCATAATAGCTCATGTTTTAGGCAATGGATTCTTTAAAAGATTAAATTAGCTTTTGTGAAATTTGTAGTAGATAATAGAATTAAAACAATGTTAAATCAAAGTTTTTTGAGGTAACCAACTTTCATGTAGCTAAATTCATATTAACCCAAATTTCCTCTAGTTGAAATTATATTATTTCTAACTTCAATAAAGGAATAAGAAACAGAGCTAATATAACGTAAATCCTTCCTGATGTTTGTACTGAGTGTTTTTCTTATTTAAAAAAAAAAAACACAAAAATTGTAGATAATTGCTCATGTAAATTTTTTTCACTTTATTTAATGCAATTCCAAACTCAAATAAAGGTACAAAAATGATAAATAACCTCCCCATGACCTTTATCTAGAGTCACCAGTTATTTACATTTGGCATGACATTTTTCTCCTTTTCTCTTTCCACACTCTTACTCTCCTCTCTTTCTTTTCCTCTCTCTCTAGATAATTAGATAGATAGATATCCAATATCTATATAGATAGGTATTTAAAGAGAATATAACCTATATCAATCTATCTAAATTGGTAAAATATCTTTAATCTAAGATTATATTCAAATTTTGTCAAATGTCTCATTAACAGATTTTTTATCATGCTTTGGATCAAATACAGAATCATGAATTTTATTTAGTTTAATAATCCTTTAGTCTCCTTTAATTTGTAGCACTTCAATTTGCATTTTTATTAACTTTGATATTTTTAAGGATCCACTCTTTTTGTAGAATGTCTTAAATATGGGTTTCTTTGTCAACAGAAGCATTGAATCCATTGCAGGGCATTGTTGGGAAGCAGGAAATGACTGACTGCCCAGTTATGGAGCATGGATGATTTGGTCATCAGTTTAAGGTGATGTCTACTAGATATCCCCAGTAAGCAGACAACTGTTCCACAGGAATTAATAAGTTACAGGGATATATTTTAAGACTATATAAGTACTGGCTCTGTCATTAAACATTAATCATTTCCTTTTAGCATGTAACAATAGCTATCTAACCACATTAGTCCTATATTAGTTAAAGTACAATTACTTTACGAAAGTATTTGCCAGTATCTTCTGTGGATTGTTTTCCCACAAAGCTTCTTTCATGAATTAATACATGTGTCTTTGCCCAATGAGACCCTCTTCAAGTTGATAGTCTATCCAAAATATTAAAAGTTATTCACAGGTTGGAATAATGAAAAGAACTCCCCAGACTCTTCAGAGCATATTTACACAGGCTTAAAAATGTAAAATACAAGGAAGCAAGTAGAAGGCAAGTACTGGTTCCTAAGATACATTCACTCAGAAAACTTTGTTTCTGGATTGCCATCTGTTAAAATATGTGTGAGAAATCTTTGAGGATAACTTGGACAAATACTTCAAGTAGGGTCTCAGATGCCCTCCTGGTAGGATTACCTGAATTAGCAAATAAAATAAAAGGTACTAGCTATATTTGAATTTCAGAAAAGCAACAATTTAAAATATATACATATATTAGTGTCAAATAACTCATAGGTATTCTCTTTTTTATCTGGCAACTCTATCTGGCCAAGTAGCCAAGTCAATCAGGACAATTAAAAAAGTTGTATGCCATCAATTAACACATCTTTAAACAACGTAAACAAACTTAATATCCCATTCTTTTTGGGGTGAATTCTAAATATACAGTACACTGCTTGATATTGTCCAACGGTTTATTGAGGCTTTGCTCATTTTACTTTAATAATCTCCTGAGCTTTAAGTTTGATATCTTAATTAACAAGAGTAGGCCATCTCAGACACTGGATTTTATCAGATAGGCAGCCTATTTTTAGTACGCTTTATTGATGGTAAAATTTAACTTTTGAATGCTCCATCTGCTAAATTAATGTGATATTAGTTGCCCCACTCCAAGTTTAAAATGGAAACAAATGATTTATTTTGATACACACAATTAATTTAACTAAGATTTTTCTTTTCTTCAGTTTTATCTATCTAGTACTTATGTATGACCTGAAATGATCATGGAATAGAGCATTATAAACTTTAGACTAGAAATTCACTCATTCATTGCCCTAACTTTCTTCCCTTTGTGAGGGATATTTTACGCTTGATGAATATATAATGTATTTCTATATTTTTTCATATGAAGTTATGTGTTTCAATAATATTTATGGAAAATAATTTAATTTTAAGTGCTCTAAAAACAGTAAAATATCAACAGATTTAATAAAATCCTTTAAAATTATGCAATATTTTAACATCACAAAAATGTCAATTTTAGTTTACAAGAGAAACTCATTTTCTTTAATATAGTCCCAAGTAAGTAAACTAAATTCACAGATTTAATTATCTGTGAAATGAAAAGGACAGAAAATTAATCCCAAACAAACAATGAAAGAAATTACTTGAATTGGCTCTGAAAATACCACTTTGTATTTTTCTCTCAGTAGATTTACTTTCTCAGTTGATCATGTCAGTTAATGTTATCACTGATTTTGTATTCCTTATGAACATAGTAGCTAGTGGAACCATCATGTTATATAAAGGACCACTGAGTAAGTGTGTGCTTTTGTATATACAAGGTGGGCATTTTGGAAGGAGCTTTTTTCTTTTGATAATCAGATAGCATTTTCTTATTCAGTACATTTATTGGGCATCCTTTGTGCTTGGCTATAGTCTCTACTAGGCTTTAAGTTTTAAGAGCAAAAGAACAGTAAGGAAAAAAAAATTGTGTTCCCATGGAGTTTATATTCCAGTGGGAAGAGGTAAACAATTAGTAAATAAGCAGATATTGACTACCATATGTTTTGCTGCTGCTGCTAGCATTTCAAGAGCTCTGGAAATAGGTACCAAATAGGCACTTTGGAGCCCAATGAAAAAGTGATGTGTCCCAAAAGTTCTGGTATCTGAAAAGAAACAAATGTACTCAGGTGGTGATAAATGTTATGGATCAGAATAAAGTCAGGTAAGGGATATATGGAATGCTGGCGAAAGGGGTGTTACTTTATGTTGGATGGTAAGGAAAGCTTTAGTTTTTGATTATGATTTGAGAATAAACTGGATGGAAGTAAGTGTGTGGATATATGAGAGAATTACACTCCAGACAGTGGGAGAAGCTAGTACAAAGTCTCCAGATAAAAAGAGTTCTTTGCCCATTTGACAAACAGCATGGCTTCATCAGAAGAAGAATATTGGGAATAAAAGATTATGAGGTTAGAAAAGCCATGGGGGTCAGGTGATTTCAGCAATAATCTGGGGCTTTTCTTAGAGTGAAGGGGAAACAGAGGTGGTGTCTGAACTGAGAAGTTAATGTATTTTACATTTCAAAGCAATCACTATGGCTTCTCAGTTGAGAACAAGCTAAAGGAATTATTTTGCCTGACTTGAGGGCTGAGTTGAGAATGCCTTGGACTGGGGTAGAGCAGTGGATACAGTAACTCATGACTGGATGATATAACTTAAGCATATCTTGTTTAATTTATTCCTGAAAACCAGTCTTTTGCAGGAAGGTGCTAAGTTCCTAGTTCTTACTATATGAAATTTAAAATGTTCTAACGGGTCCCAATCAAATCAAAACCATCAACAAATATCCTAGACATAACGGCAACCCAGTAAATTATCTGTATAAACATATAAAAACTATCAAAATAGAATACAAGATGTGTAGCATATTGCTTCCTGATCATCAAACAATTAATCTGCTTTCAACAAACTGAGTTACAAAAATAATGAAAAAGAATTATGTGAGGAAATATCATTAAAGATAATTAGAATCAGTATGTATATAGAGGACATAAAATAGTTAAAAGATCATATTAGGAAAACCTCATAGAAAGATTGCCAAGAAATATTTGGAAAACAAGAATAAGGTTAGAGAATCTAATCTGATGAATATATATTTTGAAAACATTTTGACACTACAGTAATTAACAGATGATAGCTCTGAAACCAAAACTGAACCAACAACAAAAAAAAAGTGGAAAGGGCAAGATATTAATTGAGCAAATACCACCCTCAGCATTTTATCCTGGTGGTGATTTAGTTGCTAAGTCTTGCTGGACTCTTACAACACCGTGGACTATGTAGCCTGCCAGGCTTCTCTGTTCATGGAATTCTCCAGGCAAGAATACTGGAGTGGGCTGCCATTTCCTTCTCCAGGGAACAAACCCAGGGCTCATGCTTTGTAGGCAGATTCTTTACTGACTGAGCTATGAGGGAAGCCCTGAGATGATAATTAAAGATGATATGTCTATCAATGTAAAATTATGTAAAATAATGATGAACTAAATGTAACTTAAATTCTATACAACGGCCTGTCAGGGTTGTTTAGTAAAGTAATTTTAACCACTTGATAGGTTATTCTGTAGGTTTATGTTTGTTTTCAACACATATTTAATAATATAGAAGTGTTAAGTAATATTTGGAAAATAATAATAGCTATAACATTTTCATATTTATAATACTTTTTGTGCTAACAGCCTCACAATTTTACAAGAAATAAGATAATCTTTACAAGGTTGCATAATCACAGCTTCTAAAATGCAGCCAAGTTTCAATGCTAGGCCATGAAGCTCCAAAGCCCCACATATTCTGCTGCTGCTGCTGCTAAGTTGCATCAGTCATGTCTGACTCTTCGTGACTCCATGGACTGCAGCCCACCAGGCTCCTCCATCCATGGGATTTCCCAGGCAAGAGTATTGGAGCGGGGTGCCATTGCCTTTTCTGCCATATACTCTACCAATCTCCTTTGCTACCATTCCATCATTAAAGCAGGAGACAGAAGTGTTTTTCTTTCCTACTATTTTTACCCCACAATGTAATGTTTCTACCATGGAAAATATTTGAAGAAAATACATTAAAGTATTAATTATAGTGCAGTGTTAAGCATCACAAGTGTCTACTTTTTTTGTTTTATTTTCTTTCTTAATTATATAAAGAGAGAAAAAAAGATGAAGTAAAAAGGTAAAAGTTTTCACCAACAAATGTCTAATAGTCAAGATTAGCTATATACTAAATGTGAAGAATAAAGGCATTATTTGATTTTACAAGGTGAAGATATACAGTTGTACTTCTATTCAGTTAGCTCTCCATATCCATGGGTTCAGCATCTAGAAATTCAAATAATCATGAATGGAAAATAATTTTTAAAAATTTCTAGAAAGTATCCCAAATCAAACTTCAATTTGCTGTGTGCTGGCAACTATTTACATAGCATTTGTATTGTATTAGGTACTGTGAGTAACTTAGACATGATTTAAAGTGTACTAGAGAATGTCTCGGAGAAGGCAATGGCACCCCACTCCAGTACTCTTACCTGGAAAATCCCATGGATGGAGGAGCCTGGAAGGCTGCCGTCTGTGGGGTCGCACAGAGTCGGACACGACTGAAGCGACTTAGCAGCAGCAGCAGCAGAGAATGTGTGTAGGTTATATGCAAATACTACACTTGAGCAGCCATGGATTTTCATGATATTCATAAGCATTCTGGAGCAAATCCACCATGGATACTGAGGGGTGATTGTATGATATTCTAAAGTGTTTCCAAGTTTCTGCAAGAAAATTGAGAAAAAATGGACAGTCACCAGCATGAAGAGTAGACGAACTTGTTTTCTGAAATAGGCACATTCTCCTAGCGAAGGTTTTAATGTAAGTTAGACCGCATTGTAGAAAATCTTGAATATCAATTCATAAACTGATGTTTTCAAAGGTATATAGCTGAGTATTACTTTATCTGTTTCATGATAGTGGCACTTCGGGCATGGAGTCCACGCCAGTAAATGAGGACAAGTTCCATGAACTTCAGATTAGTACAGCCAGTTGATTCTGGAACTCCCATCTCTAAAGCCTTCTGATATTCCTCTCTTCTTTATCAAATGGTTTCTGATGTAGGATGTACCACAATGTATCACAGACAAATATGCTCTTTTCCAGCCTTCAGCATAATATCAGTACCTGTCAGGATTTCTATTTTACTTTTATTATTTTTGGTGGTGTTTTTATTGTTTTTGTAAAGTGCAAAATAGTATATATGTTTTGAATATAGACATTTCACTTTTCATAAAATCCTAGGGAATAGTAGAACATTTAAATAAAAGGGGCATACAAAAAGTAAGCTGCATAGGAACAAATTACCAGCTACATAATTAGAGTATTTTTCCATTACTGTAATATGTGAGTCTTTTCCAAACATTTCACTCCAGAAAACATGTGTACTTTAAATGCTGTGTCTATAATATCCACTGGGGAATAATAAGCTTATATTTTCCTTGGTTTTATTCACAGGACCCTTGAATCTCCAGAGCCAGTCAGCTGAGGCCACACTTGACAATTATAATTTTCTTTAAAGAGGAGAAAAACATGATTTTATTCCATGGATAATAGATATAAATTATACAGATTTAGGTATGATCTGGAAGGCACTGGTCATCTATTAACAAAAGAAACATTCTACATATGTTTTTGAAATAATTTACATGGCACAGGAGATCCCCTGCATATGGAAACAAATAAGGGAAATCAGAGAGTAATGAGTTCCTATTAGATGTGGATCTCAAAAACTGACTGATTCAGAAAGAAAAGTAGAGGAGGAAAAATAAAAATTGGGATAACTTTTAAGCATATAGTACTCTCCAAAGTTTATTCACATGTGTTGGAGTTTTCTTATGCTTACAATGAGTAAATAAATTACAAATAGGAGAATAAAAAATCTGTTTTTCAAACAATAGTAAAAATTATGTATACAAACAACATAGAGTATGTCATACATATATATATATGTACATATACATATACATACATACATACATATATATATATATATATATATATATATATATATATATATATATATGGTACTCTGACTTTTTATAATCAGTTCAGTCACTCAGTCAGGTTCGAGTCTTTGTGACCCCATGGACTGCAGCATGCCAGGCTTCCCTGTCCATCACCAACTCCTGGAGCTTGCTCAAACTCATTGTCTATTGAACCGGTGATGCCATCCAACCATCTCATCCTCTGTTGTCCCCTTCTCCTCCTGCCTTCAATCTTTCCCAGCATCAGGGTCTTTTCTAATGAGTCAGCTCTTCTCATCAGGTGGCCAAAGCATTGGAGCTTCAGCTTCAACATCAGTCCTTCCAATAAATATTCAGGACTGATATCCTTTAGGATGAACTGGCTGGATCTCCTTACAATCCAAGAAACTCTCAAGAGTCTTCGCCAGCACCACAGTTCAAAAGCATCAGTTCTTTGGCACTTAGATTTTTTATGATCCAACTCTCACATCCATACGTGACTCCTGGAAAAGCCATAGCTTTGTCTAGATGGACCTTTGTTGGCAAAGTAATGTTTCTGCTTTTTAATATGCTGTTTAGGTTGGTCATAACTTTTCTTCCAAGGAACAAGTGTCTTTTAATTTCATGGTTTCAGTCACCATCTGCAGTGATTTTGAAGCCCCCAAAATAAAGTCTCTCACCGTTTCCATTGCTTCCCCATCTATTTGCCATGAAGTGATGGGACTGGACGCCATGATATTTGTTTTTGAATGCTGAACTTTAAGCCAGCTTTTTCACTCTCCTCTTTCACCTTCATCAAGAGGCTCTTTAGTTCCTCTTTACTTTCTGCCATAATGATGGTGTCATCTGCATATCTTAAATTATTGATATTTATCAATATCAATACAATATCAATATCAAGATTATTGATAACATAATTTCATTATCGTAATAATGCAATTTTAATCATAAAGAGTTATATATCTTTTCGCAATCATTACATTCAGGTATGAAAGAAGGAAACCTTTCTTAAACTCTATGGTACTTTGTATTTATTTTTATCTGTAAACTTAAAAGGCAATTTTCTTTAAGGCTTGATTCTTAATATATTTTTTAACTATAAAGCTGCCATGTGCACAGGTCTTGCAATGTTTAACTTGACTTTATGTGTTTAGTTATACTGCTAATTGTTTTTCCTGCTGTGACTTCTAAAATTAAGGGTCCTTTCATCATGCCAGAAAGCTTTTTATATAATCTTATCATTGCTGGAAACTCATTCTTTGTGGAAAGTTTATGTTACTTATGCCTTAATCGTTATAGTTGCACTTATTTCTACCCCCTATATAAAACAAGGGTACACGCACACAGACTGTGCAGGTTTCCACAACAGAAAATATTTGAGTTTCACTTTGCTATGATGATTTCACATTATCTTTATTTCATGTTTAGAATTGTTTTTAATATTCAGATTCTTCATGAATTAGTGATAATTGAAAACATTCTTGCTTACTTAGTATTTAAGTCCTCTGAAATTCCCAAATTTTTGTTATTTTAGAGAACTAAATATCATGAACCCTTATCACAGTATTTCACTGAATATATTTCATTAATATATTCCTTTCTTCTTTACTTACTATTCATTATTTACTAGATAGCAGGTTCACTGCTAAGCAAGCAGTTAAAAGATTAGCAAACAAACATACTATAAGAAGCTTATAATAATGAAAGAGGAATCACTGCTTACAAGGCAGAAAAAGGTCATGTTGTGAGTGTGTCTTTGCATGCATGTATGTGTGAAAGAGAAATGAAGGAGTCAAAGGAATATGATTCTAGGCAAAAGGCCCAACATGAACTGGAGCCATATTCAAGAAACATATGTAGTTTGGTGTGGCTGGAGTGCACGGTGCAACTTGTTTGACAAATACTGAATAGCATCTTACGCTGTCTTCCAGGAAATGATAAATATAAAACTGCTTTTCTTACACATATATTTTATTTATATATAGTATAGCGAATCCAAAGTGCAATCTGCATCTATGATACACATTTCATCATCTTAATAAATTAATGTTTCTTTTTGACTTAAATTTCAGATGTTTTATTCAGCTATTTTTTCAGTGATACACCTAAGGTTTACCTTGTCAATTGCATAATTACATTTGGTAGAATTCACAAAGTACAATATATCTGAGTTTATATACATTTCCTATTTAAAATTAATCAAAATCAACTGCAATTTGTTTGTATTATAGTGGATCTTTCTGGTTGAAACATTTCAGGAAAAAAGAATGAGATCTGAGTGGCTTGCTCATGTGCAAAAGCAGAGGAGTCAGAGCTTGAGGTTGTGGGTAAGCCACTGATTGCAGTTAATGTTGGCTTTTACATAGGGCATATGCCAAGTTCTCCTGGGGATCTCAATGTATGCTATATTTTGTTTTCAGTTAGAATTATCAGCTTATCTGTTTAGGGGCTGGCCTTTCCGCATCATCTCCTAATTTGAAGCACAAGCATTCACTGAGAAAAGCTATATGATTTACTGCAAAGTGGAAAGAGTAAGAATTTGACATTCCAGAAAGATTAAAGCATGCGTTCTCAACCACTACAGACACAGTTATACATAGCTTTGATTTTCTTTTACTGCAAGCCACTCCAAGTACTCTTGCCTAAAAAATCCTATGGATGGAAGAGCATGGTAGGCTACAATCCATGGGGCCGCAAAAGCTGGACACGACTGAGCAACTTCACTTTCACTCTTTTTGAAGAATGAAAAGACTAGAAGAGTCATGAATAGAAAAAGAGGATGTCTTTTATTTTTTTCCTTTTTAAAGAAAAACAAACAGTCGATGCCCTTTTCCCCATCCTTCATCTCTGGAAACCACAAATCTGATATCTTTTTTTATGAGTTTGTTTCTTTAGTTTCTGAAGTATAATTGACTTACAACACTATGTTAGTTCTTGATACACACCATAGTGATTCAGTGTTTCTATATATTTCCTGGGACATCCCTGGAGGAGGACATGGCAACCCGGCTCCAATAGTCTTGCCTGTAGAATCCCAGGGACAGGGGAGCCTGGAGGACCCAGTCCATAAGGTCGCAAAGAGTCAGACACACATATGCCTACATACATTTCAAGACTGTACACATGCACACATCTCAAGATGATTACCTTGATAAATCTAACTATGATATGTCACTATACAAAGATATTGCATAATCATTGACTATATTCTCCACACTGTACATTTCATACCTGTGATCTATTTATATTGCAACTGTAAATTTATACTCTTAATCTCCCTCACCCGTTTCTTTCATTCCCCCACTCTCCTCCCCTCTGGCAATCACCAAATATAGTTTAAGGTATTTTAAGATTTCACCTATGTGTGGAATCTAAAAAGAGTAATGAACAAAAATTAAAAAAAAACAAAACAAAACAGAGTTATGACCTGGAGGATGTCTTCTTAATGAAAAATTTTAGCTTTATTTTCTGAATGTTCCTGAATTAGAAAACAGTCCTGTGATTTTTTTTTTTTAAACCAATGTGTTATGTCTTAGTAGTCTTTGTATATTCATAACTTAGGGAGGAACCTGGCACATGAGAGGAACTCAGAAATGTGTCAACCGGTTGATCATATCAAGTTTAAACATTTTTTTCCTAACACTTACCTGCATTTCAAATGTCTAAAGAAATATTAAAAAGTCTAGAACTAAGCACCGTTTCCTATATTTGGGAGAAGACCATGAATGTGCTAATGTTTGAACTGTGTTGGTTGAAAGTCAAAGCAAGACAGGGTTAGCAGCCCCACGTTGGGTAAAGCCGAATGGGTGATACATTTGCTCCTTCTATGCTATTTGACTAGAAATAGTAATTTCAAGTTTGCTGTTGGAGCGCCTATGGGTTCAGAGCTTCACATGTAAGTCCTATACAAGTGTATGGTATAAAATTAGTAATAAACATGAAAGTGAAGTGAAAGTGTTGGTCGCTCAGTTGTGGCTGATTCTTTCAGTCCCCATGGACTGCAGACCACCAGGATCCTATATCCGTAATTTCTCCATGCAAGAATATGGAGTGGGTAGCCTTCTGCTCTCCAGGGGATCTTTCTGAGACAGGAATCGAACCTGGGCATCCTTTATTGCAGGAACGTTCTTTACCATATGAGCCACCAGGGAAGCCTGAAATTAGAGATATCAGTAATTAAATAATAATATCTTAGGAACCAAGCCAGAGACAGTGTAAGGTGCTTACCTAGAAGTAATGGAATACATTTCAGCAATAGGGTAACTGTGGTAGTAAGATATGTCACACATTTTTCTGTGAGTCTGAAATCAAATTATTTGAATGATTTTGTAAATTATACAAATAAAAATACTGCACTTTATTTTATTTTATGAGTGATCTAATTCCTTCCTTTTTAAATAGGAGATCCACTCTTTACTTTCAACATGACAATCCTGCTTCTATCATGAATAGAACATCCTTTGTGAACATTGATAGCTTAACCCAAATATCCTTTCATTTATCATTTTATATGTGAAAACTTTCTATGGATTTTATATTCCTTGCCACAGGGGTGATGCAGTAGTTTAAATGGTATTGAACTTGAGTAAATTAAAAATAATTACGTTCATAAAAGAATTTATTGTGATAAACTTTCATACTTCCATTTATCAATTTTTAGTAACAGAGTAGACTAGAAATGAAAATAAGCACAAATATAAAAATGCTGAAATAGAAGACAGCTCTAGGAAATTATTTGTAAGTCTCTTGTTATCTAGCTTTTTTTTTTTTTTTTCACTTTTTGGTTTGTTTTACATCCTATTGAATTATAGCATACATGTTCACAAATTATAAACAAACACATCAATCTTCATAAAGTTAACTCATATAAAGAAGCAGAATATTTACAAAATGCTCAGAAGCTTTCTCAATGTCCCTTCTTTCTTCTAGTCCACTCTCTCTATAATGGTAAAAATCACACAGATATAAGCTTAATAGGCATGGATAGATGAAAAAGAAAGCCTTGAGTCTACAATTTGATTAGTGCAGTGTTGGGAGGTTGAAACAGGCAACCCTACCTAAAAAAGGACTGCTGTTTAATAAAATGATAAACTTAACCAGCACCATCATGACAAAATCCAATCCACAGAGGGAATTCATATGTCTTGATCTTGATTTTTGAGGCTCCCCTGAAAATCTGAAATCATAAGTATCCTTCAGAACTCATATGCATATTACCTGAATCTCCAAAATAAGCTATAGCCAATGAAATTTTCTTAAAAGTTTTCAGGTGGTTTATATTCTATTGTAATTTCCAAATTTGGCCTCATCAATGTTTATACCTTGTCTCACACCCTCTTCTAAAATATTTCCCTTCTCTTAAACCTGGATATATCACTTAAACTTCATATAATAGAACATGACAGAATTGATACTAAGTGATTTCTGAAGAAAGGTTGTAGAAGGCACACAGACTCCACCCAGCCCTCTCTTTAGAACAAGAGCATTTGGAGCTCTAGGCCGCAGTATGATATGTACAAGTGCCCTGAAGTTCTTAGCTGGAGAGAACACATGCATACGTGGAGAGCTAACTGAGGAGTCCCAGCTGTTCCCGGTCTCCAGCTATTTAAGACTTTTCATTTAGGTACCATACATGTGAGGAAGTAAGTCTTTAAATGAATCTAGCTATTGAGCTGCCTAGGCAGTGGGCTAAAGTATTAATAATATGCAGTCTTTGAGTGTAGACATCAAGCAAGATGTCATGTCTTTATAAATCCTCAGATGTATAAAGTTCAACACATACAAAGCAAATCAAATTGTATAGAAACTTCATTGCATCAAAATTAAGAACATCTTAATAGCATACAGAGAAAAAAAATCAGTATTTCCTGCAAAAGAATGTCAGACTAAGTTGACTTCTTAGCAGAACATAGATGACAAAAGAAAGAACAGTATCTTTCAAGTACTAAATAAAAATAGCATACCTATATGTATATACAGAGAGACTATATATAATATTAAAGACATAATATCAAATTTTATATGCTAAAACCAAAATTCTTCATAAGAACTCATAGCACTTAAGCATATATTTTAAAAGACTAAAGATAATGTCATTTGACACTAATTTAGATGTTAAAAATAAAATACCTTTTATTGTACCTTCCTTTATTTCACTGCACAAATAATGCTTAAAAAAAAAAACAACTTTGAAGGTTTGTGCAAGTTTGCCTGCCTTGGGCAAGTTATTGATGCTGTTTCCCAGTAACATCTGCTAACTTCACATCTCTGTGTCACCTTTTGGTAAATCTGGAAATGTTTCAAACTGTTCATTGTTATTATATTTGTTATAGTGATTTGTGATCAATGATCTTTGACATTACTACTGTTGTTGCTACTGATGTTACTACTGATCACTGTTGTTACTGTAAAACAGTATGACTCATTGCCCCTTAAGAGACTTCCCAGGTGGCACTGGTGATAAAGTATCTGTCTGCCAGTGCAAGAGACACAGTAGACACGGGTTTGATCCTTGGGTTGGGAAGATACCCTAGAGGAGGAAATGGCAATCCAACCCAGTATTCTTGCCTGGAAAATCCCATGGACAGAGGAGCCTGGCAGGCTATAGTCTATGGGGTTGCAAAGAGTTGGACACAACTGAGCAACTGAACATGCATATGTAAGTTTCAACTTCCTTATATAAAAGATGTAAGGTAGAGAGTTAAATCTATTAAGATGCTTGGAGAAAAAAACTCTGTTACTATAATTTTAAGATGAATTCCATTCTCCTATAAACTTACATCCTTCACATGGTATTTTTATTTTCATGACATAATGGTGAGAGGTATTTAATTCAGTAATCTGACGTTTCACTCATTTCTTGCCTCTACTATTAGAAAAGAAATGCAATGAGAAGTGGAACTTGAGTAATGCTCTAGTAACTATTAATGTTCATGATTTCATTAATAATTATACTATAATTTTTGTCAAGATTTTTCTCATTTGTTTCTCTATAAGGAACACTAGCTAAGGTATTGCCTGACATATATTTTGCAATATTTAAAATATAATTGGTGAACATTGACACTTTTCTTTCTGTAGCTGCCAGAGGAAGGGTTTCCCCAGAAATGGATTTCCCAGACCTCCTGTCTGCCATGTATTGTAAAATTGCTCCCTCCAGGTATTTTAGCAGATTTAGGAAACAATTTTGTTACCATTAGCTTCATGATATTGGGTCAGAGGCGCTTCATAAACCCTTGCATGGTCATTTTAATTTTATGGTTTTTGTTGAGAGAAAGTCATAAAGCAGTCTAAGCCATAAAAGAATCAAAGACTAACATGCCTATGCTTTACAAAGGTATATTACCCATTATTTGAATATTTCAAGGTCTGAACAAATTTACAGGATATGTCATAACCTCTTTTAAATTTCTGGTTCATTAAGACAGGAAAGAAAATGAAAAATGCCAAATGAAACCACATAGGAAATTGCCTGAGCAAACACAGCAGAGAAATATTAAATAATGTTAATATAAAATATGAAAATATGGTTATTTTATGGTAAAATGCTAGCTTTGGAATATTTGTTATATGAACTCTCAATAAAAATATGATTTATGTTTGGTCAAGAAGTTTTTGTTTTAATTAATTAAATATTCTCTTTTGTAGTGAAGAGAAGTTGTGTGAAAGGATAGTCATAGATAAAATATTCAAGATGCAAGTTGTTTTTTGCAATGCAAGTAATCATACCTA
This sequence comes from Nanger dama, assembly GCA_917880005.1. NCBI lineage: Eukaryota > Metazoa > Chordata > Mammalia > Artiodactyla > Bovidae > Nanger > Nanger dama. Next base: position 13,825,714 of record CAKJTW010000002.1, read on the forward strand.
TATTAAATTACATTTTCTTCTATCTCCAAGCTAGATATCCCATTATATGTATAAGTATCATATTTTCTGAATTGACAGTAAAATATAGTCACATAGATAAATTCCCTTTATGAGTCTGCTATTATCCTTTTAAAAAATGAAGGTTTAAAATATCATTATTAAATATTTCATACACAAAAAGAATAAGTACAATATATAATATAAAATATACTATGAGTACTTGTGATGTCTTCCCTGGTGGCTCAGTCAGTCAAGAATCTTCCTGCAATGCAGGAGATATGAGTTTGATCTCTAGTTCAGGAAGATCCCCTGGAGAAGGAAATGGAAACCCACTCCAGTATTCTTGCCTGGAGAACCCCATCAACAGAGGAGTCTGGCAGGCTACATTCCATGGGGTTGCAAGAGTCAGACTCGACTTAGAGACTAAACCACCACTACCATGAATACTTGTGAATTCATCAAACAGGCTAAGAATAATAGAACATTACACAACTTTTGAATGTCCTTATTTTCATCGTTTTATTTCCCGCTGCCTCAAATTTATAATCATTTTGTTTCTTATCTTGGTCATTTTAATAAATAATGCACTATAAATTTTACCTTTGTTGATTTCTACCTACTTAAATTATGTAATACATAGTTTTGCCATGCTTGTTTGCTTGATTTTTATATTGTTTTCCCAACTGTGTCTATAGTTATGTCTTCACTCTTAATAATTTTTAAATTGCTTTTCTGTTTTTTTCTTAATAACTCTTGTGAAAGTTTTTTTTTTAAATTTTGTCCAGTTATTCAAGGATACAAACTCCTGTTTGTTGATTCTATGTATTTGTTGATTTCTTCCTGCTCATATCTCTATTATTTTATTTCTTATATTTTTGCATAGTACTATTTTTTGTTCATAAGAACAAATAAAATATGGGATAGCAATATGCATGAATTTGTAACTTGAAAAACTTTCTGTTGTAAATAGCTGGATATACACAAAAATTGTATTAAGTATGCATAGCTGAGATCTTACAAGGAAAGCACAAGTCTTCATTTTCTATAAAGAAGAAAGAGTTCAAACTCAGTTAGCATCCAAGGCTGAGGCTGATGTTATAGCTTTCGTAAGTTGGTGGGTATGTGAAGATGAATGGGAGCTTTTCTATAACCTAGAGATTTGGGACTTATTGTCTATACAGGAAGAAAACTCTCTATATCGACTCTGAAAATTTAATGTTTGAAAATGGAACCCCTACTGTAAAACTAACCTTCAGTGGAAAAAAAAAAAACAAAACACAAAACTGGCTAATAAACAACCCACAGATAAAAAAAAAAAAAATAGATATTTATAGTTTTGGGGCTCCAGCTGGGGTTGTCTTCTAAAAGTTTGCAACTACATGTGTGCCATTCAATAGGTGTGGGTTCAGTGTATGCCATAACTTGATTCTGAAGAAGTCCAGTGATAAATATAAAATTAAACTCCAAACTAGTTGAATTTCTGTAGCAGCACAAACTCTAAACCTAGGCCACACAAGAGTTTTAGGATAAAGCATTACAAATTTTTAGCTTATAAAATAAATGTAAATTTATAAGCCTATTAGAGTTACTATTTCTATATAACAAATTCCCACAAAACTATTGGCTTAAGAAAACCTTTTCATACACTCATGAGTTCTGTGGATTTGGAATTCAGAAATTTCACAGTATAAGAGTTTTACTTGTTGCATGATGCCTGAGATATAGGATTCTGAAAACTTGACAGGCAGGGGTGACTCCATAGTTGTGGCTGGAATCAACCAAAGTCTTCACATCCTGTGAGTTGATTTTGGCTCTTGTCTAGAAACTTTAGCTTAGCTTCAAGGAAGCACCAACATATGGCCTTTCAATGTAATCTGGGCTTCTCCACTATATGGTAACCTCAAGGTTCCAAAAGCAAATGTCTTAGCAAACAAGTCAGAATCAACATCGCCATTTACAATATAATACAGCTTCAGTTCTGCAGCATCATATGCACTACATTCCATTTGTTAAAAGTGAGGTGTTAATATCAGCCAAGGGGAGCACAGAAACTAGGCATAGTGAGAGAAGTGTTAAAGGACCTGCTGTTGTTGTTCAGTCACTCAGTTGTATGTGACTCTTTGAGATTCCATGGACTGCAGCACGCCAGGCCTCCCTGTCCTTCTCTACTTCCTGGAGCTTGCTCAAACTCTTGTCCATTGAGTCGGTGATGCCATCCAAACATCTCATACTCTGCCATTCCCTTCTCTTCCTGCCTTCAATCATTCCCAGCATCAGAGTCTTTCCCAATGAGTTGGCTCTTGGTATCAGGTGGCCACCATATTGGAGCTTCAGCTTCAGTATCAGTCCTTCCAATGAACACCCAGGACTGATCTCCTCTAGTACTGACTGGTTTGATCTCATTGCTGTCCAAGAGACTCTCAAGAGTCTTCTCCAGCACCACAATTTGGAGGTGTCAGTTCTTTGGTGCTCAGCCATTTTTGTTGTCCAGCTCTCACATCTGTACATGACTATCTGAAAAACCAAAGCTCTGACTATATGGACATTTATTGGTAAAGTAATGTCCCTGCTTTTTCATATGCTGTCTAGGTTTGTCATAGCTTTTCTTCCAAGGAGTAAGCATCTTTTAATTTCATGGCTGCAGTCACCATCTGCTATGATTTTGGAGCCCAAGAAAATAGTCTGTCACAGTTTCCATTGTCTGTGGACATATTTTAAAACCACCACAATCTGCATTTTGGCTAAAAATTATTTATATTAATTTCACTTGAAAAACATATCTACCTTCTCCCAAGATCTCTCAAAAATTATTTCATTACAGCATTATGTTCAGGCCAAAGATCTAGATCTCAAAATCTAAATCAGATCCAGGTAGGATGAAGTTTGTCAGATACTGTTACTCTTGATATGAAGACCTGTGAAGGAGAAATACATTTTCTGCATCTTCTGCCGACACTTCTTCCCCCAGCATACACAATATATATGGTGATACAGGAATGGATAAGTTCTAGTGATATACCCACTTAAAAAGATGGCAGAAATGTTGTATAACAATGAATGGTCCATATCCTAGGTACATGATGGGTGTTTTTTGATGAAGACTCAGTCCTGCTCTCTATACATTCTGGAGGATTTCTGACTTGTTTTCCCTTTGGAACTTGGCTTTGGCCCCTGGGTTTTTGGTCCTATTCTTTGACAAGTTGTATTATACAATATTTCCATAGATAAAACACAACATGCTTTGAGCTAAAAAAAAAAAAAAAAACTACAAAGGCCATTAAGAAACTAACATGGCTGAATACAATGAATATAAAATAAAAGTAGGTTTAGAATGCCAGTAATTTATAAAAATAGTTGTTGTTTAGTCACTAAATTGTGTCTGAATATTTTGCAACTCCCATGGACTGTACAACACCAGGCTCCTCTGTCCATGGGATTTCCCAGGCAAGAATTCTAGAGTGGGGTTGCTATTTTCATCTTCAGGGAATCTTCCTGACCCAGGTACCGAACCCAATCTCCCACACTGGCAGGCAGACTCTTTACTACCAAGCCATTAGAGAAGCCCGTAAAAGAGCTACGATAGATAATAAAATTAATATTTTAAACAATTAGGACACAATCTTAAAAATAAGATATCATGAGACAAGGGATGTAGGCTTAAAATGGAATTTGAGAAATAAAAATTATTATTAAAATTTAAAGCACATTGCATGGGTAAAGTAGCAGTTTAGATAAAACTGAAGAAAGAATTAGTTAACTGGAAGAAAGGACTAAGAGTAATGCAGACAGAGTGAAAGAGAATAAAAATATGTGAAGTTTAAAAGAATTGTGTGATAGAATTCCATGGTTTAACATAAATTAATGGAATCTCATTAAGAAAACAATAACAACAACTTATACTCTTAAAACATTTCACAATATTCCATAATACCTAATATTTTCAAATACTAGGAGTATCATCTGTCTGCATAAAGATAAATAACAGTAAACCTACACTTAGACATTTTATAAAGCAAATTTCAGAGATATCTTATAAGCAGCCTGGTGAAAAGGACAGGATAACTACTGAGAACAATAAGCTTGACATTAAACTTGACATTAGCAAAATGTCAAATGATATGTATATGGTGGTCAGAAAAAAAAATAATCAGTTTAGAATTGCAACCTTAGGTAAAATACCATTAAAAATAGTCATGAAATAGACAATCTCTAAAGAAACAATGTGAAGAGTTGACTCATTGGAAAAGACTCTGATGCTGGGAGGGATTGGGAGCAGGAGGAAAAAGGGATGACAGAAGATGAGATGGCTGGATGGCATCACCGACTCAATGGACATGAGTCTGAGTGAACTCCAGGAGATGGTGATGGAAAGGGAGGCCTGGTGTGTTGCGATTCATGGGATTGCAAAAAGTCGGACATGACTGAACGACTGAACTAAACTGAACTGAAAGAAACAGTGAGTGAGAATTCACCACACATAGACATTCATAAAAACTTACTAACAATATTTAAGAGGAAAGGATTCTCTATACATTTGGAATAAGTAGGATACTAGATGCAGTAACGATCAAAGCATGTGTTAAATATATGGCTAAATCCAGTGAAGGTTTACCTAAAATTTGGAGATCTGAAAAATTGTGAACAAGAAAAATGTGTAAGACTGTGGCATAATTAGAAGCAGTAGATAAAAATCATGTTGTATATATTGGCAGGAGACTAATCATAACAACTATCTTTAAACAATGTTAGATAAATTGTGTTCATCGGAGCTGTTAAAATATTATGAAAGTAACAGAAAGAAGATACAAGGAAAAAAATTGTTTCAGAAATATAGAAGACAAGGTACTTTGAAAATCTATGACAAAGCATTCTGTTTTCTCATAATTTCATCAGAGGTGAAATTCTCAGGATTTTAAGTACAACATCATGGATCCAAAAACAAATAGTAAATAGAAAACTAGAGCAGGAGATGAGAGCAGCAGCCTCACACTGAAAGTGAGACTCAGCAGCTGTGCCAAGAGGCAAGATTTTATAGTGGTAACCAGAGATTTGGCTGATAAAGTTCCAAAGAACAAAATGTAAATTGAAAACTAGGACAGAAAATGTGAATACTGTTGCTTCAACTGTGCTCAGTGACATTTGTTGACAGTGATCATCAAAGAGACGAGTGTTTATGGCTATGCAGGTACCAGGTCAATGTAGGAACTGAGGATTTGAGAAACAGACATGTGAAGCCTTGACTTTCAAAGGGTCACTGCCCTCTGTGTAAATGAGGAAAGAAAAAAAATGCCTGCTTTCAAAAGGAAATGAAAAGAAATACTGTGGGTTTCAGTTTGGGCTGTGGATAGGGTAGACAAAAATATTCCCCATGACATTTTGTGACCACATGCTCCCATTCACATGGATTTTGTATTAATATTTATACTACTTGACTTGTGAGGTCCGGGAACTCAGACAACACAGAATTTCTGAGATAAAGCCCCACTAAATATGATCTTTTAGTCTAAAATAACAAAACACAGGAGGAAGCAATACATAAGTTCAACAGTGGGACAGAAACAAATTGCATAATTAATCTGTCAAGAACTACTGGATAGAATTATTGTGGTATTGACTGGAAAGCTGCTCTCCCAACCTACTTCATCTTCTTCTTGGATTCAGAGAGGAAGTGAGTATATGTTCAGGTGTCCCTTGTAGTTGGCTATGGCCATACAGCCAAGTTTCGGCCTATGGAATATCTATAAAGTGAGTATATGTAATTTCTTGGCCTAGTTGATACAAACTTCCAACATACAGCCATCATTCTTTTCTTTTCTCATCCTTGTAGAACAGAAAAGACAAGTATGGGTTAGGAGGAGGGTCACCCAGGATATTGGATGAGATTACATACTTAAACAGGCAAAAGGAAGACCACTCACTCAAAACACCTGACTGACCTAATCTACACTTACAGGAAATGTATAGCACATATATGTGTGGGTTTGTTGTATGCTTGTAACAACAGCTAGCACTAAACAATTTAGTAAACTATAAAGTATATAAAAGCAGTTATAGTGGTAGAACTTCCATGTATTGGAGAAGGAAATGGCAACGCACTCCAGTGTTCTTGCCTGGAGAATCCCAGGGATGGGGAAGCCTGGTGGGCTGCCAGCTATGGGGTCACACAGAGTCGGACACGACCAAAGTGACTTAGCAGCAGCAGCAGCAGCAGCATAGTGGTAGAAGAAATTGAAAATAAGGCAAAAAGCTCTTTTACTAAGGACCAGACAGATTTGAAAATGAACCAAAGCTAATACCTATAAATTAAATATTTAGGCATTAAAATTAAATGCAGCATTTAAATTCAGATTAACTTGAAATGAAGGGAGAAGCAGTTAACTGAAAGAATTGCACAGAATAGAAATTATGCAGAAAGCAGCACAAGAGATAATGTGGTGGGAAAATGATATATTAAGAGATATGGAGAAAAGCCAAAAATATTTCTGATAGGAGATCTTAAAGGAAAAAAGTGAGGGAAAGAAGGAGAGGCACAATTTGATGACAGAATGAATGAGAATGTTTCAGATCTAATGAGAGAACCATATTAAGGAAGCACATTTTTTCCAAACAGGTAATAAGAAATCTTATTTATATAAGAAATTAAGATAACAAAAGTTTTAAAATATAATCTTAAAATCATTTTTTAAAAGACGTAATATCTAGAAATTACACTGACAGCAAATTTCCAGTTATAATGACAGCCATAAAAGTTAATAATCATCCTCAGAGTACTGAGAATCATTGTGTCAAAACAGCTAAACTGTTATTTGAACAGAGTGATAGTCTTATTATTTTTATAAACCAAAGGTCTTTGCCATCAATATGTCTTCATTAAAATAAATTCCAGGAAGAAGAAAATAATATCCTGAAGGAACAACTGAGTTGAAAAAAATCACTGTTAGGCAAGACATACACACAATATGTATATACTCTATGTGTACACTATATGTCTGATAGATAAATACTTTGTGTATGTGTATACATGTAGATATATAGTGAAAGTGAAGTCGCTCAGTTGTGTCCAACTCTTTGCGACCCGTGGACTGTAGCCCACCAGGCTCCTCTGTCCATGGGATTCTCCAGGCAAGAATACTGGAGTGGGTTGCCATTTCATTCTCCAGGGGATCTTCCCAACCCAGGGATTGACCCTGGGTCTCCCGCATTGCAGTGAGCCACCAGGGAAGCCCTATATAGATGTGTGTGTGTATATATATATATATATATGCTGAGAATATATATAGGTATGTATGTATGTGTGTATGTTCAGATATCTCCCAAACATCTATTATTTGCACAGCATTCAAATAGTACCTGAGGACACTACTTGAAAGATCAATAAAGAGACAAACTTTTAGCCTCACAGAACCTAGACTCTAGAAGGAAGCAATAAAAAACATTTTTAACAAGAATGAAACTAGACCTCTTTCTAACACCACACACAAAAATAAACTCAAAATGGATTAAAGATCTAAATGTAAGACCAGAAACTATAAAACTCCTAGAGGAGAACATAGGCAAAACACTCTCCAACATACATCACAGCAGGATCCTCTATGATCCAACTCCCAGTATACTGGAAATAAAAGCAAAGATAAACAAATGGGATCTAATTAAAATTAAAAGCTTCTGCACAACAAAGGAAACTATAAGCAAGATGAAAAGACAGCCTTCTGAATGGGGAGAAAACAATAGCAAATGAAACAACTGACAAACAACTAATCTCAAAGATATTCAAGCAACTTATGCAGTTTAACTCTAGAAAAATAAACAATCCAATCAAAAAATGGGCCAAAGAGCTAAATAGGCATTTCTCCAAAGAAGACATACAGATGGCTAACAAACACATGAAAAGATGCTTAACATCACTCATTATCAGAGAAATGCAAATCAAGACCACAGTGAGGTACCATTTCACACCAGTCAGAATGGCTGTGATCCAAAAGTCTACAAGCAATAAATGCTGGAGAGGATGTGGAGAAAAGGGAACCCTCTTACACTGCTGGTGGGAATGCAAACTAGTACAGCCACTATGGAAAACAGTGTGGAGATTCCTTAAAAAATTGCAAATAGAACTGCCTTATGACCCAGCAATCCCACTGCTGGGCATACACACCGAGGAAACCAGAATTGAAAGAGACACATGTACCCCAATGTTCATCGCAGCACTGTTTATAATAGCCAGGACATGGAAACAACCTAGATGTCCATCAGCAGATGAATGGATAATAAAGCAGTGGTACATATACACAATGGAGTATTACTCAGCCCTTAAAAAGAATAAATTTGACTCAGTTCTAATGAGATGGATGAAACTGGAGCCGATTATACAGTGAAGTAAGCCAGAAAGAAAAACACCAATACAGTATACTGGCACATATATATGGAATTTAGAAAGATAGTAATGATGACCCTCTATGTGAGACAACAAAAGAGACTCAGAGGTATAGAACGGACTTTTGGCCTCTGAGGGAGAGGGAGAGGGTGGGATGATTTGGGAGAATGGCACTGAAACATGTATACTATCATGTAAGAAATGAAGCGCCAGTCTATGTTCAATACAGGATACAGGATGCTTGGGGCTGGTGCATGGGATGATCCAGGGAGATGATATGGGGTGGGAGGTGGGAGGGGGCTTCGGCATTGGGAGATCGTGTACACGTGTGGCTGATTCATGTCAATGTATGGCAAAACAAATACAGTACTGTAATGTAGAATAAAGTATTAAAAAAAGAGAAGAAGTTGAAACAGGCAGTAGTAAACTGTAGAAGATTCAACCTGTAAAAAAAATAATAAAAAAATAAAATTGATTCTGGTTTTTAATTTAAAAAAATAAAAAAATATACATTGCTAAGTGAAAGTGTTAGTCACTCAGTCATATCCCACTCTTTGTGACCCCACATCTCCTCTATCCATGGAATTCTCCAGGCAAGAATACTGGAGTCGGTAACCATTCCCTTCTCCAGGGGATCTTCCCAACCCAAGGACTGAATCCAACTCACCTGCATTGCAGGTGGATTCTTACCATTTGAGCCATCAGGGAAGCCCCTAAATGTGGCTAGTGCCTCATTTAAAATTAAAGCAGAAGACAGAAAGAATGTTAAGAAGGAGCTTCAAGTTTCAAACATGCAGTCACGAGAGTTAAATATATTTTTCCTCTTTACTGACTAAAGGCAAAACTTTTCGGTATTCTTACAGCATTCTTACACCAAAAATGTGGGGATTTCCACATACCAACCAATTCTCCCACCTTCTGTGGAGACCAGCTGTTTGTCCTACAGTTTAATTTATTCTGACACTAACTGCCAAGTGTTAAAAAAAAAAAAAAAAACCTGTTCCACAAGACTACTCCCCACTTTGCAAGCTAGTGGCAAGTTTGTCATCTGTACAGCAGCTAATTGACTAGTTATAAATTGGAAGCTCCCGTGACTCTCTTCTCTGGTTTGATAATTTGCTAGAATAACTCATAGACTCAGGAATATATTTATTTACATTTACCAGTTTATTTTAAAGGATATGCCAAAAGATACAGATGAAAGTCCAGATAAAGAGGTATACGGGACAAGGTATAAAATAGGGGTATGGAGCTTCCATGCTTTCTCCAGCATGCCACCTCCCAGCACCTAAATGTGTTCACCAACCCAGGAGCTCTCTGAATCTCTTTGACTATAGTTTTTCTGGAGGCATCATTATATAAACATTATTAGTTTAATCATTAGCTAGTTGTGATTAAATCAATCTCTAGCCATCATGTGGTAAATTTCTCTGGGTTTAACTAGCCCTCATCCTCCATGAGATCGCTAAGAGTCGGACATGACTGAGCGACTTCACTTTCACTTTTCACTTCCAAGCAATGGAGAAGGAAATGGCAATCCACTCCACTGTTCCTGCCTGGAGAATCCCAGGGATGGGGGTGCCTGCTGGGCTGCTGTCTATGGGATCACATAGTCGGACACGACAAAAGTGGCTTAGCAGCAGCAGCAGCATCCTCCAAGAGTCACCTAACTACTATAACCTTAGAACTGGTTGAAAGGTGCTTATTGTAAATGACAAAAGACTGTTCTCTTATTTCCGTCTCTAGGGAAGTTCTAAAGGTTTTAGAAGCTCTGTGTCAAGAACCAGGGATAAGAACTAAATACATATTTCTTATATCACAATATCACACGGGAAAGTATAAATTTAGAAAAGAGCCCAAGGCTTACCTGTTTTTAGTATTGATTTAATTTATAGTTCAAATTGGACTTCCTGGTGGCTTAGATGGTAAACAATCTGCCTGCAATATGGGAGACCAGGGTTTGATCCCTGGGTCAGGAAGATCCCCTGGAGAAGGGAATGGTTACCCACTCCAGCGTTCTTGCCTGGAATATTCCACAGACAGAGGAGCCTGGTGAGTTACAATCCATAGGGTCACAAAGAGTCAGATGCGACTGAAGCCTTAACACTTTCATTTTTCATAGTTCAGATGGGCTGTATTTGAGCACTGAGCTGGGTGCTATTAATAATTATTTTGGTAAAACAGGTGAAAATAAGGACTGTATTGGCAAAGTTGGACAGAGTCAACATATATTGTTTCAGTTGCTCAGTCATGTCCAGCTCTGCAACCCCATGGACTGTAACCTGCCAGGCTCCTCTGTCCATAGAATTCCCCAGGCAAGAAAACTGGAGGGGCTTGCCATTTCATTCTCCAGTCAATATATGTATATTATGGAAAATGTTTTGGCAATCACTTTAAACTGTTATGTCCTTTTCCTTTTGGAAAAGTGAACTTTGCCAAAATGCTATTATCTTACCATAAGTGAGTTTAATGTAAGGTAATAAAGACTGGAATGTACATGTCAAGCAAGGTTTGCATTATTCTATACAGTCTTCAAGTAGATGAAATTTAAAATGAATGATAAAGAAAAATAGTCTGCAACTAAGAAATTTCTAGAATAATTTGAACTGAAAACTAAGAGTAAAATAAAGTGATGTAGGTAAACTGAATACAAAACGGCAACCCACTCCAGTATTCTTACCTGGGAAATTCCATAGACAGATGAGATGGGGGCTATAGTCCATGGGGTTACAGAGAGTCTCACATGACCACATGATGGAATTGAAATACAATATTTTTAAGTAAGATTAAAAACAGAAGGCTAATTAAGAAAGTAAGCAAATATTGAAAGAGTAAGGCTAAACTGAAGTGAATCCTATTAGGTAAGTAATGATGAAGGATAACTAGCAGGAAAAAAAAAGAAAATATTAATTAATCAGGGAAAATAAGCATAGAGGGGATTTCCTGGGAGTCCAGTGATTAGGATTACCTCTTTCACTGCTGTAGACCAAGTTCAATTCCTGGTCAAGGAACTACTATGCCCTATGCTGCCAGGATTGGTGAAAAATATATTAGCCATGAGAACTCATAAGAAAGTCCTTGGAATGGCTCAGCAGTCCCAGGAAGTAGCTTTTCTTGGGGTGTAGCTTGCTCCTCTTTAGGTTTCCATCACTACATAGCATCCTCAATCTCTTCCATTGTCATCTCTGTGTATCCTTTCTGCTTTTACTCAATATACATTTTCCCTTTCCTATACCTATAGGAAAAAGACTCATATTTGTAAATTTGAGGACACAGACTATAGCTAGTAATTATTCTGAATGTAAATCTTTCTTTCCTTCAGTTCAGTTCAGTTGCTCAGTCATGTCTGACTCTTTGCAACCCCATGAAATGCAGCACACCAGGCCTCCCTGTCCATCACCATCTCCTGGAGTTCACTCAGACTCATGTCCATCAAGTCAGTAATGCCATCCAGCCATCTCATCTGTCCTCCCCTTCTCCTGCCCCCCAATCCCTCCCAGCATCAGAGTCTTTTCTAATGAGTCAACTCTTTGCATGAGGTGACCAAAGTACTGGACTTTCAGCTTTAGCATCATTCCTTCCAAAGAAATCCCAGGGTTTATCTCCTTCAGAATGGACTGGTTGGATCTCCTTGCAGTCCAAAAGACTCTCAAGAGTCTTCTCCAACACAAAAGTTCAAAAGGATCAATTCTTCAGCGCTCAGCCTTCACAGTGAAACTCTCACATCCATACATGACCACAGGAAAAACCATAGCCTTGACTAGACAGACCTTAGTCGGCAAAGTAATGTCTCTGCTTTGAATATACTATCTAGGTTGGTCATAACTTTTATTCCAAGGAGTAAGCATCTTCTAATTTCATGGCTGCAGTCACCATCTGCAGTGATTTTGGAGCCCCAAAAAATAAAGTCTGACACTGTTTCCACTGTTTCCTCATCTATTTCACATGAAGTGATGGGACCAGATGCCATGATCTTCGTTTTCTGAATGTTGAGCTTTAAGCCAACTTTTTCACTCTCCTCTTTCACTTTCATCAAGAGGTTTTTTAGCTCCTCTTCACTTTCTGCTATAAGGGTGGTGTCATCTGCATATCTGAGGTTATTGATATTTCTCCTGGCAATCTTGATTCCAGCTTGTGTTTCTTCTAGTCCAGCGTTTCTCATGATGTACTCTGCATAGAAGTTAAATAAGCAGGGTGACGATATATAGCCTTGACATACTCCTTTTCCTATTTGGAACCAGTCTGTTGTTCCATGTCCAGTTCTAACTGTTGCTTCTTGACCTGCATACAGATTCCTCAAGAGGCAGGTTAGATGGTCTGGTATTCCCATCTCTTTTAGAATTTTTCACAGTTTATTGTGATCCACACAGACAAAGGCTTTGGCATAGTCAATAAAGCAGAGATAGATGTTTTTCTGGAACTCTCTTGCTTTTCCATGATCCAGCGGATGTTGGCAATTTGATCTCTGGTTCTTCTGCCTTTTCTAAAACCAGCTTGAACATCAGGAAGTTCACAGTTCACGTATTGCTGAAGCCTGGCTTGGAGAATTTTGAGCATTACTTTACGAGCATGTGAGATGAGTGCCGTTGTGCGGTAGTTTGAGCATTCTTTGGCATTGTCTTTCTTTGGGATTGGAATGAAAACTGACCTTTTCCAGTCCTGTGGCCACTGCTGCGTTTTCCAAATTTGCTGGCATATTGAGTGCAGCACTTTAACAACATCATCTTTCAGGGTTTGAAATAGCTTCACTGGAATTCCATCACCTCCACTAGCTTTGTTCGTAGTGATGCTTTCTAAGGCCCATTTGACTTCACATTCCAAGATGTCTGGCTCTAGATTAGTGATCACATCATCATGATTATCTGAGTCGTGAAGATCTTTTTTGTACAGTTCTTCTTTGTATTCTTGCCACCTCTTCTTAATATCTTCTGCTTCTGTTAGATCCAGACCATTTCTGTCCTTTATTGAGCCCATCTTTGCATGAAATGTTCCCTTGGTATCTCTAATTTTCTTGAAGAGATCTCTAGTCCTTCCCATCCTGTTCTTTTCCTCTATTTCTTTGCATTGATTGCTGAGGAATGCTTTCTTATCTCTTCTTGCTATTCTTTGGAACTCTGCATTCTTTCCTTAAGGAATGTGTAATATGCCCACTTAATTTTTCTCCACTCTCTGTTCTTTAACTATAAGCTTTCCATGCTCTCCTGGATAGGGTATTGACAGTGCCTCGAAATAAACCTTTTCTAATAAAAGAGCTTTTTATTATGAGATGTACATTTCAATCAATTAAGAAGAATAGATACACAAAGACTCTGGTTCTCAAATTTAGCTAGAATCACTGGGGAAGGCTTATTAAAACACAGACTGCTCAGCTGTAACCAGTTGTGATTCAGTAGGGCTGGGAATGGGAACAAGAACCGGCATTTCTCATAAGTATGATGCTGATATTTTTGGTCCAGGAACAACAACTGAAAATGACTATATGGACCCTGAGAGCTAATTCTTTCTTCCACTATGGACAACATTACCACAGCCTTTTGTTCCTGCATTTCATGGGAATATTTTATCCATAGAATCTGTAAAATCTAGGTATCTTATAGGGAATGCTGTTAACTCCAGTGAGGCAGTATTGTTCAAAAGTTGAGTTCACTTATATTGGCACCTATTCCAATGGCTGTGAGTGATTTCATGTCCTCAAATTTTGATTTCCTTCTCAATAAAAGAAGAAAGATACATCTGTTTTGTTAGTGTGTGTACATGTGGTGAAGTTTAATAATAGACTCAACAGAAATTGATTAATATGATGCCACAGAATATGTGCTTATCACTGGTAAGTGGGTGAAGAGAAAGAGAAAGAGGAAGAGAAAAGGAGCATTAGATGGAAAAACAGACAATATGCTGCACATTAATTTCAGAAGGAAATGCAATATTAAAATTTTCAAAAATTCTAAGCAACACTTATATTTCTTATCCAATTTTTTACTCTAAAAATAAATAATAGTATTAATAAAAACCTAAAATATTTTAAGTAATGCAGTAATTATTTTTATATTGCATATACTATTTAAAACTAGCTAAATACTATGGAAATACATCTTTATACACTGAGATATTATAAATTCTATGCATGAGAATAATTATGAAAATCTATTTTTGGTTTATGTATAAAATATATATAATGTATTAATACCTGGTAATTCTTTATCATTTTTCCCAATTTTGAGATTTTAATCTGAGGTAATTGATAATGACAGATTCTTCTAGCTTTACAGAAGTAAAAAAATTGTTCCCAGTTACAAACAGAAAGGACTAAACAAAATCACTTCCTATATGACTATTTTTACAAATTAAAAATTCTTAATGATAAACTCTGGTCTTCCCTGATGGTTCACTGGTAAAGCATCTGCCTGCAATGTAGGAGACACAGAAGATCAGATTTGATCCTTGGGTTGGGAAGATCCCCTGGAGTAGGAAATGGCAACCCACTTTTAACATTCTTGCCTGAAAAATTCCATGGACAGAGGAGCTTGGCCAAAGGGTCGCAAAGAGTCAGACACAACTGAGCAAAGCACAACACAGCACTGATAAACCCCATGATTTTTTTAAAAGAATCCGCCTGTAATGTGGGAGACCTGGGTTCGATCCCTGGGTTGGGAAGATCCCCTGGAAGAGGGCATGGCGATCTACTCCAGTATTCTTGCCTGGAGAATCCCCATGAACAGAGGAGCCTGGCAGGCTACAGTCCATGGGGTCACAAAGAGTTGACACGACTGAGTGACTAAAGCACAGCCCACTGTGCTGTTTTTTAGAAGTGCATTTCTTATGTTAAAAAATCAAATGATAATAATGTTACCTCAAGCCCATTCTCTTAAATATGTGTTATATCACATTTACTTAGCACTGCTTTTAAGTTCTGTTTTACATATATATCTATCTGTGGAGGGCTCAAACATTTTCTTCTGATACATAGAAATGCAGAGGAATTAATGTTATCTGTTTCTCTCAATCTTTCTTAAATGAAGTGAATGAAGTTGTATTCTCTGCTAATGTAGTTGAAACAATTTGCTCGCCTTGAAATGGAAAGAAAGAAAAGAGATCAATACATAGTCATTAATTCAAAGAATCCTTAGGAAATTTGTAGAATAGTAATTCATGAGAATATGCTGACTGGGGACATACCCACACTCTGTTGATATGTAAAATAAATAGCCCTGATCTACTATACTATGAATTCCTGCCAGTTCTCAGTATGGGTTAGAGTTGTTTTGACTATTAAATGGCAAATATTAACATCTGGAAATGTGAAGGTTAAAGGTCCTTTTACTCATAAAACTGCACCAGCATTATTCATAATAACCTGTATTTGACCTTTGCCTGGGTTGAGGACTGCTGCTAATATTGCTGTATAAATAAATAAAAACATATTCTTTCATTCCATAGTGATTTTATTTTGATGAATTGTGCTATTTAAACAATCAGTGAGGAAATGGCAACCCACTCCAGTATTCTTTTCTGGAGAATCCCCTGGACAGAGGAGACTGGCGGGCTACAGTCCATAGGGTCACAAAGAGTCAGACATGACTGAGAAACTAACACACACACACACACACACACACACTCACACAGAATTAAAAAACATTCTAAATGCTGCATCCTTATGTTTAAATTGAATAGTATCTATTTTTTTCTGAAATTCCTTCCATCATACATATGTTATAATAACATTTGGCAGACAAGTTTTGTTGAAGCAAAAGTGTTTTCATATTCAAAGTTTGCATGTTATTTTCTGCTTCTTGTGTTGATAATTGAATGTATTATATATACATCTGAAAGCATGCATTACTTTAAACAATATTTAAAACAAAACTCCTGAATTTTCTTTTTTTCCTTATTATTTCTCTTATCTCTCTCAATATACTTGTTAAAGACTGGTTGTTTGTGTCTCCCAAAATTTACACACTGAAGTCCTAACCCCCAGGGTAGTTATTCATAGATTTTGAAATGGGCCTCTAAGGAAGTAAAGTTAAATGAGGTCACTGGGTGACTATCTGATCTCCCAGGATTAGTGTCATAAGAGAAACCAGAGATCATGTTCTCTCCTCCCTCTCTATCTCCTCTGCAAGAAGAAGTCATGCAAACATGCAAGATCACAAATGCCCACAAGCCAAAAGAGGCCTTATTAGAAAAGGACCAACTGGTTCCCTGACTTTGGACTTATAGCTCCTAAAATTGTAAGAAATAAATTCCTTTTGTTCAATCCACCCAGTCTGTAATATTTTGTTATGGCAGCCTCCAGATGACTAATGGAAAATTTACTTGAGGTTATTCAAATTAAAGTATGCTTACTACTACCCTCCCAATGCAATAAGACATGTGGTTGGGGTGTATGCTGTTCATAGACACTGAATAACACTGAGGGAGAATGGACTATTTCAAAGAAAGCTAATTATGATGTTTGGAATGATCATCTCCATATTTGTAGATCTTGGAACTGAGCAGTAACTATAACGAAGTCTTAACTTCTAGCTGACCAATTTCAAAGATTATATGTATCTGAATAAAATGTCATCTTGTAGAAAATAGAAAATTAAAATATCTTAAGAAAGCCATATTTAGAACTATTTTTGCAAGTAATTAGAGCAGAAATAATTTATTCTCCTTTCCCTCCCCATCTTTCAAGATAAACTGTGGCTCCATCTGTCTCAATTGAAATGGCTGCGTAAACATAAAATCCTTTGATTACAGTTCTGTTGCACCTTTAATCTGCAGAAATCAATCTGAAAAATTTTAGCAGTAATAGTGGGTTCATTTGGAAAGTAGAACTTCCAGAGAGCAGATGTTCCATAAGTGTGTCAATTAGATGCCGTTGGCAAACCAATGTCCTACTTCTGCTCTCAGCTTCTTTCTTTTTCTGGTATTGATCACTTTAACTATTAGACTACTGTTTAACTGCTTGCAATTTATTGAAAGGGTGAGTCTCTGGGGAGATTGACTTTTAAAAATTATGGTTTTATCTCAACTGTGTTGTTTCTTACTAGAGAGAAGACAGCTTGGACATTCAATGATGGTGATCTCTATAGTGACATGTGATTGATTTATTACTAAATTGCATTGGGTGGATAATGGTTAGTTGTGATGGGCTTGCTCAAGAGATTGTCATTCTAGCTGGTGAACTAAAGATAGTGATTGTTCCTAGTGAAATTAATAGGTTGCACCTAGGGTAAAAGGAAATACAGTGTTAAATTTTATTTTAAAATAATCATTGGTTTATTTCATTATATTTCCATCATAATATTTTCTTATATTTGAAAAGGGCTTTAATCAGTATCTTTCTATTGAGTTTTGTTACTGAAAAGTCCTATGATCTCTGATTACTTGTAGATCTTATTTAATAAGTACCAGGTGCTTGTCAGTTAACATTTGTCAGTTTTCTATTGTTCACAGTTTTTATCTGTGAACAAATGTTCCTAATTAAATAAAATAGAATTGGGCACTATGAAAGCATGAGCCTACACCTGGGCCATAGTGGCTTCACTTGATAGGTTAAAGCTGATGCCTGGTTTCTTTAAACAATATGTTAAACCAAAGGATTGAGAAAGGGATAACAAGTTTTAACTTTAGAGGCATTGCTGCTGCTAAGTTGCTCCAGTCGTGTCCGACTCTGTGCGACCCCATAGACAGCAGCCCACCAGGCTCCCCTGTCCCTGGGACTCTCCAGGCAAGAACACCAGAGGTGGGGTTGCCATTGCCCTCTCCAATTAGAGGCATTAGCAGATGAATTTAAGAGACTGCTTCTGTAAAATTTTTAAAAGTCCAAAAACGGGTTTGACAAAAGAAAATTTTAAATTGTAACACAACTGGATGTAAGTCAGCATATTTTTGTAACAAACATATTTTCACATCTCTGTGTTATATATTCTTAAGAACTGCACATTACTTAACTGGAGTGCTAAAACTCATGATCAAATATCTAAGGAAGAGGACAGATACACAGTATAAAAGAACTGTAATCAATAGACCTTGATATTAATATTTTTTCTTTAAATTGAGGTCTTTAAATTTAGATTGTGTATATGTTTATGTGTGTGTATCTTGTGACAGCAAATTTCCATAAACAATGTCCCACTGGTAAAGACTATGACTGGTGAGAATTTATTACCATGTAGAAGTGCTTAATTCTAGAATCACTGCATGTTATAGACTTTTTCTAGTATCTAACTCATTTTGTAAAGGAAGCAATTAGGATTTTTTTTTCCCTATGACTTTCTGCTGTTATTCTTTTTATTTTCTTCACTTTTCTCCATCTTTCTGTGCTTTATTCATGAATTAATTACTGAATTTTGATTTTATTTTTAAGCAGTTTATTTAAAATTCAGTGTATTGGTAAGGTTATTATCACTAGGTCAGACTAAGAAGAAATAATTCTGTTGATTCCCGTGTTATCATTGTTTTCAATTCATGACCAATTCTCCAAACAAAATTCAAGTGCTTACTTGATTTCTTTATCCAGTTTACTTCAGAAGTCATAAACCACTCCCAGCTTTCTTTAAAATTTCACTCACTTTAGTCAATTGCTATAGCTTGTGCTTCACAGATTTTTAATATTAGACCAAGTATAATGTTCAGTTCAGTTCAGTCTCTCAGTTGTGTCTGACTCTTTGTGACCCCATGAATCACAGCACACCAGGCCTCCCTGTCCATCACCAACTCCCGGAGTTCACTCAGATTCATGTCATCGAGTCAGTGATGCCATCCAGCCATCTCATCCTCTGCCATCCCCTTCTCCTGCCCCCAGTCCCTCCCAGCATCAGAGTCTTTTCCAATGAGTCAACTCTTTGCATGAGGTAACCAAAGAACTGGAGTTTCAGCTTTAGCATCATTCCTTCCTAAGAAATCCCAAGGTTGATCTCCTTCAGAATGGACTGGTTGGATCTCCTTGCAGTCCAAGGCACTCTCAAGAGTCTTCTCCAATACCACAGTTCAAAAGTATAATGTAAATGCTTCTAATTTAACACAAAAACTTTCTCCCATGGGGAAAATAAATTGGAGGGAGTTAGAATGTAGAATGTTGCAGCAGTTGAGTAGTGAGATGAGTCACTACAAGTAAAGATGCAATAAAGTGGACCATATAAGTTAATTTTGGAGTTTTAATAAATAGCAATTCAAATAGGACTAAAATTTGGGGAGGAGAGAGATTAAAGCTAATAATGTCATCTAGTTTATTGCTGTGGGCAACTCAGAAAAAGGGATGCTAGTTATTAAGGGGGTGAAATATGATGGAGAAACAGTTTGAAGTTTATTATTTCTTCTCCAGCATTAGTGGAAAAGCATGGGCTTAAGCAGACACAAGACTTACAGTGCTTCTGGCTGTTTTCCCCACTTTGCCTACTTTACTAGTGGAAGCAGTTATAAACATTCTCTGAAGGTCCCTGCGATTGCTGCAACTGCCTGACATCCTGGGTGTGTGCATGTGCTCAGGTGTGAAGACGTGTCTGACACTTTGTGACCCCATGGACTGTAGTCCCCCAGGCTCCTCTATCCATGGGATTTTCCAGGGAAGAATACTGGAACAGGTTGCCATTTCCTCCCCCAGGGAATCTTAATCCAGTGACTAGACTCACATCTCCTGTCTCCTACATTGTCAGGTGGATTCTTCACCACTGTGCCATCTGGGGAACTTGCCATCTTGGGAGGAAGCAGGAAACCGGGGAGTTAACAGTGACTTTTTGTACCTTTATAGATTCATTAATCAGCAAGTCTATAAACATATAAATACCTGTATTAAAGCTATTGCTTTTAATAGCTCTAATTATTTCTATTTTACTGACACAAACTTGACTTATTTTTTAATCTCAACTTTTAAAAATGGAAATACAATAAAAGCATGCTAAAATAAATGATGCCAAAAGGTTCCCATTATATCTCTTGGAATATGGGTGGAGAATGACGGTTCTTGATAATACAGTTTTTGCCACATAGTTTATTTTTTGAAATTAATAAATTTACAAGCAGTTATCATTCAACAATCAGAAAAAACAAATGTATATATTCTGAATCTTATTTAGATAATGATTGTGATAATTAATTAATTAATATTAGTATCTACTGCATTCCAGGCTTTGTTCTAAGCACTGAGCTACAACGTGGAATAAAAGAGTACTTTTGCTCATTAACCTGATGTTAATACACATCAAGCAGTAGTATGTAAATAGATTGACAGAGAAGAGTAAGGTAAAAGTGACTGCATGAACTTTGAGCATAGCCCTGAATGAATTGAAATAATTATACTACTTCTGGGCAATAACTGACCAAATCAAAGATGATAAGTGAAAAGGTCATGAGGGGAAAATTTGTTTAACTTATACACAGAGTACATCATGGGAAATACAGGCTGAATGAATCACAGGTGGAATCAAAATTATTGAGACAAATATCAAAAACCTCTGATATGCAGATGGTACCACTCTAAAGACAGAATGTGAAGAGGAACTAAAGGGCATCTTGATGAGGGTTTAAGAGGAGAGTGAAAAGGCTGGTTTAAAATTCAACATTCAAAAAACTAAGATCATGGCATCTTGCCTCATTGCTTCATGGCAAATAGAAAGGGAAGAAGCAGAAACAGTGACAGCTTTTATTTTCTTGGTTCCAAATCACAGCAGATGGTGCCTGCAGTGTGAAATTAAAAGATGCTCACTCTTTGGAAGGAAAGCTATGACAGACCTCAACAGTGTATTAAAAAGCAGAGACATCACTTTGCCAACCAAAGTCCATTTAGTCAAACCAAGGTTTTTCCAGTAGTCACGTATGGATATGAGATTTGAACCATAAAAAAGCTGAGGGCCAGAGAATTGATGTTTTCAAACTGTGGTGCTGGAGGAGACTCTCGAGAGTCCCTTGGACTGCAATTAATTCAAACCAACCCACCCTAAAGGAAATAGTCACTGAAGGACTGATGCTGAGGCTGAAGGTCCAATATTTTGGCCACCCAATTTGAAGAGCTGACTCACTGGAAAAGACCCTGATGCTGGGAAAGATTAAAGGCAAAACCAGAAGTGGGTGACAGAGGATGAGATGGTTAGATAGCATGGCAACTCAATGGACATGAGTCTGAGCAAATTCTGGGATATAATGAAGGACAGGGATCCATGGGGTTGCAAAGAGTCAGATGCAACTTCATGACTGAAAAACAACAAATTCAAGTAACCTCGAGAAGATGAAAGTAGATGGTTTGTCACATACAAATTGAAGAGGAGTCATGTCTTATTAAAGATTTTCTGTATTATTTTAAATGCCATGAGGAAGCATTGCAGTACATGAAGTTGAGAGAATATATGTGGGGTAACACAATTCAGCTCACATTTTAAAACCATTC
Organism: Nanger dama; assembly: GCA_917880005.1. Lineage (NCBI taxonomy): Eukaryota > Metazoa > Chordata > Mammalia > Artiodactyla > Bovidae > Nanger > Nanger dama. Next base: position 13,847,454 of record CAKJTW010000002.1, read on the forward strand.
TCTGGATAGTGTGTAAGAATAGTCTGAAAAGGGAGTGAGTGCAGGAGTAAAACCGACTGACCTGTCAAGACAACTTTGCAGAGAGCCCAGCTCAAAGCTGTTGGAAAGTTGAACTAGGATAATGCAGTAAATGGTTGGGGAAAGTGAACTTCAGTGTATATTTTGAACATAGATCCAAAATTATTAGTTTTGCAAAAAAGAGTAAATGATGACAACTAAATTTTGGATCTGAATCACAAGTTCACAAATTGAATGTTCCTTTTCATGGGGTCGCAAAGAGTCAGACACAACTGAGCGACTGGACTGAGCTGAACTGATACTACAATTCAGAGAAGGCAATGGCACCCTACTCCAGTACTCTTGCCTGAAAAATCCCATGGATGGAGGAGCCTGGTAGGCTGCAGTCCATGGGGTCGCTAAGAGTTGGACATGACAGGGTGACTTCACTTTCACTTTCATGCATTGGAGAAGGACATGGCAACGCACTCCAGTGTTGTTGCCTGGAGCATCCCAGGAATGGGGGAGTCTGCTGTGCTGCCGTCTATGGGGTCACACAGAGTCAGACAAGACTGAAGTGACTTAGCAGCAGCAGCAGCAGCAACTACAGTTGGTAAGCGTTTATGTATGTCATCTCATTACATTTTCAGAACATTATGATTTTGACTTGGAATTTCTAAAGGGAACTTGTTCTGTCATGATAACATTTGTATATATTTTTCAGGAAATGGTATGATTCGTATTACTATAGAGGGAAGGATAAGCACTTGAGACACGCAATACTCCAGTAGAGTGCCTTGTTTTGTTTTAAAACAAACAAGCAATAGTAAAAACACACAAAAAATTATAGAGTTGTTTTGTACAATCACAGATATATTTGTATTTTGAATTGATTTCCTTTTGCACCTTAGTTTTACTCCTTAGTTTCTGAAGGATTTAGTTTATTATATGTAGTTGTGAATTTCCTTGGTTCCCCTTGACATTTCTCATTTCCTATTTTTTATTCAAGTGTGGAAATTGTGAGGAGCTTATATTGCTTGACCTTAAGATTATATAACTCCAAGACTGCATTTTCTTGAGTATTCACTCTCAGTTTTAAGATGGTATGTACTTACGTTTTGTCATAGAACTCATAAATATTAAAAGTCAAAATATAATGCACAAAATATCAAGAATATGAAAATAAATGATCTGTGATCTCCTAAGGTTAAGAATGGGTATTCACATATATTTTTACATATTCACAAAGTAAGCTTAAATATCACTGCACAATATTATGTAATAATTAGATACTATTTTGTTGAGTAATGAAATTATGTAAAAGGAGCAGTTATTTTTGAAGATCAAGAAAGCTCAAATCAATACAAATTTTGCTGGATTTTTCTCTATTTTGAATTTGTATTTCAGGAACAGCATATTAAATAAGAAATGAATAAAATGACCCTTCAACAGTAATAATACTTAGAATTTATGAATATTAAGATACAGAATTTGTCTTCTAAATATGTAAAAGCACTATTCCAGGCTTCTTCAATGATTACAACACTCTTACTGGGTAAGTGATGCTGTTATTTATTTATTATATGCTGAGAGAAATTAAGTAACTTTGCCCATGATGTAGAAATTAAACTAACAGAGATTGGCCACAGTGTCTGCTCCCTCAAGAAATAGCATTCAGCCATCCAAAAATAGCAATTTATTTTCTCTATTTTCTTCCCTAATCAAAATTAAAAGTTACATCCCATTCCAAAGTGCTAGTTATGTTCTAAAAACACAAATTATCAGATTTAAAGCTCTCCACAAGAGAGACTCTATTATTATTCTCAATGCATGAAAGAGGAACTGAGACTCAAAGAAATAGTAAAACACACACTCGAATAAAAAATATCGTCAAAACAATTACCCAGACAATCTGGTAATTGAGTCTACATTTAAATATTATCTTCTGCTTCCCAACAGTTATTTATGTGATGACATTTTCATACTATGTAATCATAGTATTACATATTACATATCACTTAGCATTTTAAGATTCAATCTTATATTTAGTCTAATATTATAAATATTTTCCTACTGAATATACAGTATGCAGTCATTTTATGGTTCAGTTATGAACCATGGAGTTTGATAAGCAAAAATTTTCTGATTTTATTTTAAAAATCCATATATTTTTATTTATGGATAGATGATGCAAAGAATGTCCCTATTCAATTTTGGTTTATAAAGTATATTACTTTGTCCTATTTAACATTCCAAAAATATCTGAGATAATTGAGCCATAGGTGTCTACCCACAGGGAATTTAATGGCTCGTTCTCTGCTTTATTAATTGATTTCACCCTTCTTATTGGCTCCTACTTCACCTATAATATGTGATTGTTGTTTCTTTCCCTGGTCTTTCTCCTCAAAGTCATCACCAGATATTTCTAAATGCTACCTAAACATCTTCATTGCACTGCTTCACAGGCACCTGATGTCAAGATTTCCAAACTATTTTTTTCTTTTACACACTTTTTTTCCTTATACCCATTATCTCAAGTTTAAATTTTTTTTATTCTCTTAGAAAGTGAATACATTATTTCAGTATTCCTGAGTTTTCCCTTATCTCACATATAATTACAGTCTCTTGCATGTTTCTAGAATCTTTCTCCTTTAACTTCAAGCTAATTGCTTTTGTTTTAGCTCACATTCTTAATCTTCCTTTTACTGCAATAGCTTTCTAAGAAATCTGTTTCCAGTCTTTCATTCCAAATGCTGCCCATTATATTTGTATAAGATATATTACATGATTTCACAACTTTAATTAAAATGTCAAACGATCCCCATTCCTTATAGATAAAATTATATGTTTTATAATATGATAAAGGTTGGCTATTCTTTTCACCAGAAATAAAAACACTTTATATAGTGATTTTGATCATGAATGGCAAGCCCAGATAAAAGGCACTTGGCCAACAATAACAAAATATTACTGATGTTATAGTAATTTTGTTATATGGATTTTGATTAACTGGTTAGTGGTTGGGTTAACAAGACTTAGGGACCCTGGAACTGACTGGAGAAAAAGAGTATAATTAATAGAAGATGGAACTGAGTTGCCAGAAAAAGGGACCCAAGTAAAGTAGTAAAGTCTTAAGAAAGAAAAAAATAGAAGGAAATATCCAATAGTGAGAATATAGATGTTACCTTATCTGTGACTTATTGTTTTTTCAACCTCTCTGGTATATACTCTTAGTACTTGTTAACTTATAAAGCAATTATTGAATGTCTAGAATTTTTCTAACTAATAAGGTTACAAAGTAACCAAAAACACCTCACAGAACTTGCATTCTAATAAACAGCATAAATAAAGGATATGCAACTTAACTTTCAACTTCTAGAGCATATTTTCAAATATCTCATTCTTTTACTCAATTATAAACAATTGGTGAAGAAAAATACAGGATCTGAAGGGACAGAGCAGTGTTTATTACTGTGTGTCATTAGACAAGTTATATAGCATTCTTTCATTCAACAGTTTTCAAAGTTTTGGGTGTCAAGATTCCTTTACACTAGTAGGATGATTGAGAGTCCCAAAACATTTTTGTTTATGTGTAGTACATATGTTGTTAGTTACTATGTTAAAGATAAGACAGTAACATTTGGAAGATATTTATATATTAATTCATTTAAACATGACAATAATAAATTTGTTACATTTTAATAAATATATTTTCCAAACCCACAAAAATTTAATGAGGAAAATGGCATTTATTTTTAATTTTAAAAGGATTCTTTACTATCTTGCTTAATATATTTCCATATCTGTTTTGTTACTTATTGTGTTTTACTTTTTATTTTGCTTGCAATATATGAAATAAATCCAGCTTCACACACATATACACTTTACAGATGATTATAGATATTCTACTTTGATACTAAACACTAACTCATTATATACAGTTTCTGAATGGTCACTTGCAATGTGGAAACTGAAATCCCATCAAAGATAGTTTGTTGCTGTTGTATTAAAACCCATTGGTCTATATTACACTTTCAATGACTTCTTTTATTGTTGTTGTGCAGTTATTCAGTTGCGTCCAGCTCTTGGAGACCCCATGGCCTGAAGCACGTCAGGCTTCCCTGTCCTTCACTATCTCCCAGTGTTTGCTCAAGCTCATGTCCATTGTGTCAGTGATGTCATCCAGCCATCTCGTCCTCTGTCATGCCCTTCTTCTCCTGCCTTCAATCTTTCCCAGAATCAGGGTCTTTTCCAATGAGTCAGCTCTTTGCATGAGGTGGCCAAATTATTGCAGTTTCAGCTTTATCATCAGTACTTCCAATGAATATTCAAGCTTGGTTTCCTTTACAATTGACTGGTTTGATATCCTTGCTGTCCAGGGGACTCTCAAGTCTTCTCAGCACCACAGTTCAGAAGTATCAGTTTTTCAGCACTCAGGTTTCTTTATGGTGTAACTCTCACCTCCATACATGACTACTGGAAAAACCATAGCTTTGACTATACATACCTTTGTCAACAAAGTAATGTCTCTGCTCTTTAATACGCTGTGTAGATTTGTCATAGATTTTCTTCCATATTTTAATTTCATTGCTGCAGTCTTTGTCTACAGTGGTTTTGGAGCCTAAGAAAATAAAGTCTGTCACTGTTTCCATTTCTTCCCCATCTATTTGCGATGAAGCAATTGGATTGGATGCCACGATTTTTGCTATTTGAATGTTGAGTTTTAAGATAGCTTTTCACTCTCTTCATTCACCTTCATCAAGTGGCTCTTTAGTTCCTCTTCATTTTCTTCCATTAGGTTGGTGTTGTCTGCATACCTGAGGTTATTGATATTTCCCCCAGCAATCTTGATTCCAGCTTGTGCTTCATCCAGCCTGGCATTTCACATGATGTACTCTGCATTTAAGTTAAATAAGCAGGGTGACAATATACACCTTTGTTGTAATCCTTTTCCAATTTTGAACCACTCAACCATTCTATGTCCAGTTCTAATTGCTGCTTCTTGACCTGCATATTATTTAGCAGAAGGCACGTAAGGTGGTCTGGTAGCCCATTTCAAAGAATTTTCAACAATTTGCTGTGAACAACACTGATTCATTTGAACAGACCCTGATTCTGGGAAAGATTGAGGGCAGGAGAAGGGGACAATAGAGAATGAGATGGTTGAATGGCATCACCGACTCAATGGACATGGGTTTAGGTGGATTCCAGGAGCTGGTGACGGACAGGGAGGCCTGGCGTGCTGTGGTTAATGGGTTTGCAAAGAGTCAGACACGACTGAGCGACTTCACTTTCCCTTTTCACTTTCATGCATTGGAGAAGGAAATGGCAACCCATTCATTCCAGTTTTCTTGCCTTAAGAATCCCAGGGATGGCAGAGCCTGATAGGCTGCCGTCTATGGGGTCGCACAGAGTCGGACACAACTGAAGCGACTTAGCAGCAGCAGCAGCATAGACTATTATACTAAGCAAAAGAAAGACAGAGACAAATATCACATGATATCACATATCTGGAATATGAAAAATGACACAGGTGAACTTACTTACAAAGAGAAACAGACACAGATAACAAATTTAATGTTGCCTAAGAGAAAATGGGGTGGAGGAGGGATAAATTAGGGGTTTGAGATTAGCATAACAGATACAAACTTACACATAGAGAGGATAAAGAACAAGGTCCTTATTGTATAGCAAAAGGAGCCATAATTAGTACTATAAGAAACCATAATGGAAATAATATATACATTTATTATATATATAAATATATGTTATATAGTTATATATAACACATATATAATATTTATATAACATATAAATATGTATTGTGTATTTATATGTATAGTATATATATCACTTATATATTAGAAACTAACATAACTAATATAACATTGTAAATCAACTATGAAAAGTGAAAGTGAAAGTCAATCAGTCATATCCAACTCTTTGCAACCCCAAGGCCTGTTCAGTCCATGTAATTCTTTAGGCCAGAATACTGGAGTGGGTAGCCTTCCCCTTTCCAGGGGATCCTCCCAACACAGGGATCAAACCCAGGTCTCCTGCACTGCAGGCAGATTCTTTACCAGTTGAGCCACAAGGGAAGCCCAAGAATACTAAAGTGGGTAGCCTTTCCCTTCTCCAGGAGATCTTCCTGATCCAGGAATTGAACTGGGGTCTCCTGCATTGCAGGCAGATTCTTTACCAACTGAGCTATCAGGAAGCACCCCCCCAAAAAAAAAAAAACAAAACAAAAAAACTATATTTCAATTGAAAAAATAAGCATGCTTTTAAATTATATATATATATATAATTTAAATAGAACCACACAGACTGTGGTGAAATGGTAAAAATAAGTGAAGTAAAGAAGAGTCCTAGAATACTTCATTTTGTTTTAAAGGGAATGATGTTAGAAATTATTTCACAGCATATGATAATGACGTAGATTTTCACTTTTATACACTATCAGGTTTATTTCTCACTTGTACTGCTATGTCTGCCTGTGATAGTAAGGGTAGTTAAATATTTTCTTTTTGTCCTTTCTTGAGCAAAGTTGGAAATCTACAGGATAATCTGGGATTTTTGAAATCACCAATTAATAAAACAATAAGAGATTGGAAAGGCTAAAGAAACTATTGTAATCTATGGAGGGCAAAAATCTAATTACTTATATGTAGAAAGATTTTTTTTTCATTTACAGTGCTGATTTTCTAAGTGTAAAGATAAAATGTAGGCTGCATGGTGAGTTAAGGCTGCTTTCCATTTATATTTCAGATAGAACCAAGGAAAACTTGGGAGAATGCAGAGTAGATGAGATACTGAGATTATTGACAGTGAGCAGATGTTCAAATCTGTTGACAAAGTCATTGCTTTTGATCTTCAGTTCTTTATGATCAGTAGTCTTGGAAATGTCTCCAGATTTTCTGGCTATACAGGAGGAACTTTTTTTTTTTTTTTAAATTACAATACTGTATTTGTTTTGCCATACATTGACACGAATCAGCCATAGGTGAACACAATCTCCCAATGCCAAAGCCCCTCCCACCTCCCACCCCAAATCCTCTACTTGAATCATCCTGTGCATCAGCCCCATGCATCCTGCATCCTACATTGAACATAGATTGGTGCTTCGTTTCTTACAGGAAAATACACGTTTCATTGCCATTCTCCCAAACCATCCCACCCTTTCCCTCTCCCTCAGACTCCAAAAGTCCACTCTATACCTCTGTGTCTCTTTGTTGTCTCACATATAGGGTCATCACCACTGTCTTCTAAATTCCATACATATGTGTCAGTATACTGTATTGGTGTTTTTCTTTCTGGCTTACTTCACTCTGTATAATCGGTTCCAATTTCATCCATCTCATTAGAACTGAGTCAAATTTATTCTTTTTAAGGGCTGAGTAGTACTCCGTTGTGTATATGTACCACAGCTTTCTTATCCATTCATCTGCTGATGGACATCTAGGTTGCTTCCATGTCCTGGCTATTATAAACAGCACTGCAATGAACATTGGGGTACATGTGTCTCTTTCAATTCTGGTTTCCTCGGTGTGTATGCCCAGCAGTGGGATTGCTGGGTCATAAGGCAGTTCTATTTGCAATTTTTTAAGGAATCTCCACACTGTTTTCCATAATGGCTGTACTAGTTTGCATTCCCACCAGCAGTGTAAGAGGGTTCCCTTTTCTCCACATCCTCTCCAGCATTTATTGCTTGTAGACTTTTGAATCACAGCCATTCTGACTGGTGTGAAATGGTACCTCATTGTGGTCTTGATTTGCATTTCTCTGATAATGAGTGATGTTGAACATCTTTTCATGTGTTTGTTAGCCATCCGTATGTCTTCTTTGGAGAAATGCCTATTTAGTTCTTTGGCCCATTTTTTGATTGGATCATTTATTTTTCTGGAGTTGAGCTGCATAAGTTGCTTATATATCTTTGAGATTAGTTGTTTGTCAATTGTTTCATTTGCTATTGTTTTCTCCCATTCAGAAGGCTGTCTTTTCACCTTGCTTATAGTTTCCTTTGTTGTGCAGAAGCTTTTAATTTTGATTAGATCCCATTTGTTTATCTTTGCTTTTATTTCCAGTATACTGGGAGTTGGATCATAGAGGATCCTGCTGTGATTTATGTCGGAGAGTGTTTTGCCTATGTTCTCCTCTAGGAGTTTTATAGTTTCTGGTCTTACATTTAGATCTTTAAACCATTTTGAGTTTATTTTTGTGTATGGTGTTAGAAAGGGGTCTAGTTTCATTCTTTTACAAGTGGTTGACCAGTTTTCCCAGCACCACCTGTTAAAGAGACTGTCTTTACTCCACTGTATATTCTTGCCTCCTTTGTCGAAGATAAGGTGTCCATAGGTGTGTGGGTTAATCTCAGGGCTTTCTATTTTGTTCCATTGATCTATATTTCTGTCTTTGTGCCAGTACCATACTGTCTTAATGACTGTGGCTTTGTAGTAGAGCCTGAAGTCAGGCAAGTTGTTTCCTCCAGTTCCATTTTCTTTCTCAAGATTGCTTTGGCTATTCGAGGCTTTTTGTATTTCCATACAAATCTTGAGATTATTTGATCTAGTTCTGTGAAAAATACTGCTGGTAGCTTGATGGGAATTGCATTGAATCTGTAGATTGCTTTGGGTAGTATACTCATTTTCACTATATTGATTCTTCCAACCCATGAGCATGGTATATTCCTCCATCTATTAGTGTCCTCTTTGATTTCTTTCATCAGTGTTTTATAGTTTTCGATCTATAGGTCTTTAGTTTCTTTAGGTAGGGATATTCCTAAGTATTTTATTCTTTTTGTTGCAGTGGTGAATGGAATTGTTTCCGTAACTTCTTTTTCTACTTTCTCATTGTTAGTGTATAGGAATGCAAGGGATTTCTGAGTGTTGATTTTATATCCTGCAACTTTACTATATTCATTGATTAGCTCTAGTAGTTTTCTGGTCGAGTCTTTAGGATTTTCTATGTAGAGGATCATGTCATCTGCAAACAGTGAGAGTTTTACTTCTTCTTTTCCAATTTGGATTCCTTGTATTTCTTTTTCTGCTCTGATTGCTGTGGCCAAAACTTCCAGTACGATATTGAAGAGTAGTGGTGAAAGTGGACACCCTTGTCTTGTTTCTGACTTTAGGGAAAACGGTTTCAATTTTTCACCATTGAGGATAATGTTAGCTGTGGGTTTGTCATATATAGCTTTTATTATGTTGAGGTATGTTCCTTCTATTCCTGCTTTCTGGAGAGTTTTTATCATAAATGGGTGCTGAATTTTGTCAAAGGCTTTTCTGCATCTATTGAGATAATCATATGATTTTTATTTCTCAGTTTGTTAATGTGATGAATTACATTGATTGACTTGCGGATATTGAAGAATCCTTGCATCCCTGGGATAAAGCCCGCTTGGTCATGGTGTATGATCTTTTTAATGTGTTGCTGGATTCTGATTGCTAGGATTTTGTTGAGGATTTTTGCATCTATGTTCATCAGTGATATTGGCCTGTAGCTTTCTTTTTTGTGGTGTCTTTGTCAGGTTTTGGTATTAGGGTGATGGTGGCCTCATAGAATGAGTTTGGAAGTTTACCTTCCTCTGCAATTTTCTGGAATAGCTTCAGTAAAATAGGTGTTAGCTCTTCTCGGAATTTTTGGTAGAATTCAGCTGTGAAGCCGTCTGGACCTGGGTTTTTGTTTGCTGGAAGATTTCTGATTACAGTTTCAATTTCCGTGCTTGTGGTGGGTCTGTTAAGATTTTCTGTTTCTTCCTGGTTCAGTTTTGGAAAATTGTACTTTTCTAAGAATTTGTCCATTTCTTCCAAGTTGTCCATTTTATTGGCATATAATTGCTGATAGTAGTCTCTTATGATTCTTTGTATTTCTGTGTTGTCTGTCGTGATCTCTCCATTTTCATTTCTAATTTTGTTGATTTGATTTTGTTCTCTTTGTTTCTTGAGGAGTCTGGCTAATGGTTTGTCAATTTTATTTATCCTTTCAAAGAACCAGCTTTTTGCTTTGTTGATTTTTGCTATGGTCTCTTTTGTTTCTTTTGCATTTATTTCTGCCCTAATTTTTAGGATTTCTTTCCTTCTACTAATTCTGGGGTTCTCTATTTCTTCCTTTTCTAGTTGCTTTAGGTGTAGAGTTAGGTTATTTATTTGATTTTTTTCTTGTTTCTTGAGGTATGCCTGTATTGCTATGAACTTTCCTCTTAGGACTGCTTTTAAAGTGTCCCAAAGGTTCTGTGTAGTTGTGTTTTCATTTTCATTCGTTTCGATGCATATTTTGATTTCTTTTTGATTTCTTCTGTGATTTGTTGATTATTCAGTAGGGTGTTGTTCAACCTCCAAAATGTTGGAATTTTTAGTAGTTTTTCTCCTATAATTGAGATCTAACCTTAGTGCATTATGGTCAGTGAAGATACTTGGAATAATTTTGATTTTTTTGAATTTATCAAGGTTAGATTTATGACCCAGAATGTGATCTATCCTGGAAAAGGTTCCTTGTGCACTTGAGTAAAAGGCGAAATTCATTGTTTTGGGGTGAAATGTCCTATAGATATCAATTAGGTCTAACCGGTCAATTGTATCATTTAACGTTTGCGTTTCTTTGTTAATTTTCTGCTTAGTTGATCTGTCCATAGGAGGAACTTTTTAAGACAGTTGTTTGTTTCGCAAAACAGATCACCATGCAATTTCTATATTTATCAATTTTCAATCATTGAGAGGGAAAGTTTCATTTGACAATGTGGCACAAAGAAAATCTGGATTGGGGATTTTTACTTTTAGTTATTTTTCTATCATCCTTGTTCAAATTAACCCAAGACCAGTGAAAGGAGGGCAATTGGGTTTTGTCTGCTGTGACTTATGTGATCTCTTCTGATACATGGTACGGTTAAGAAAGTCTTTAAACAGTTTGGAATGCATTACTGTCAGGTAGTTAGAATAGGAAAAATGAGTCCAGAAAGGCAGTGGCTAAAAAGACAAGGGAGGGAAAAATCCATGAAAATACAACAAAGGAAGGTCCGAGGACCAGAATGAGGACCTCAGGTAGAACAAACAGCACTCCTGGCTAGCCTAATTTACATAAGGCAGGTCCAGGGGAAGGAGAAAAAACATATAAAAGAGGAGCCAAAAGGCCAGAGGTCTCTCTCGTTATCTCTCTCTCCTCTCCGTGTCTTTTGGGTCGTCATGCCCTCATGCCTCGCGGACATATTTTCCTTTATTTTCTAAATAAATTTGAGCTGTAACATGGAGCTGTAACTGAGAACTGTGAAACTGGTCTGTCCAAGAGCTATAATGCTGGACCTTTGTTTCAAATTTTTGTTGTGATGAGATAGAACCGAGGAAATTATACACTCCTTCAATTACCAAGTGATGTTCTGAAAAATCTTTTCTTAAGAGCTTAGTGTTTTGGTTTTTTTTTGTATATCAGAAAATGAAATGAACAAAATCAAAGGTCCTAAACCTTTTGAAACTGTATACAGAAGTTTCTGGGTGGGAGCCTTAGTGTATTATTCTGAAGGAAGGGTACACAGCTTTCATCAAGAGGGTAAGGAATTCTGGCAAAAGACAAAAGACACTCAAAGACAACATTTTTCCAATTCCATAACTTTAAAATTATGGTTATATGTTCAGGTTAAAAAAAAAAAGTAAAAAGTAAACTGGTAAATAAGAAGAAACAGCTTGACTACACAGGACTTTTCAAAGTAAATATTTAGAAACAAAGACATGTTTCCTTAGAACAATTGACTCTGGCAGATTTTTATAATTTAGAGAGGAATGTTATTTACTTCATTCACTGCAAAAGAAACATATAGAAATATATACTTGCCATTCACAATTCCTTGGTTTTGTTTTAAAAATCCTTACTAAAGCTGTAAGTTTCCTTGGTGACCAATGATGGTCTAAAATTAAGATACTCTGACAGAGAGCATGCCAACAAAACTAAAGATAGGACTTGCTTTCCTTTTGTATTCTTTTGAGAATCTACATGTTATTATGCAGAAACAATTTTCTGTTTAACACAAGAAAGGATCAAGCTTACTTAAAGAGCTCACTTTATTAAAGGTGATATATTTCACATTATTCACAGTGAAACAAAGAGCAAAGTTTTATGAGCCACCACGGAATAACATACTGCACGCTGAAGCCCACATAGTTGATATACAGACTTCAGTTCAGTTCAGTTCAGTTGCTCAGTCATGTCCGACTCTTTGCGACCCCATGAACTGCAGCATCCCAGGTCTCCTTGTCCACCACCAACTCCTGGAGTCCACCCAAACCCATATTCATCAAGTTGATGAACCATGCAACCATCTCATTCTCTGTCATCCCCTTCTCCTCCTGCCCTCAATCTTTTCCACCATCAGGGTCTTTTCAAATGAGTCAGCTCTTCACATCAGGTCGCCAAAGTATTGGAGTTTCAGCCTCAGCATTAGTTCTTCCGATGAACACCCAGGACTGATCTCCCTCAGGATGGACTGGTTGGATCTCCTTGCAGTCCGAGGGACTCTCAACAGTCTTCTCCAACACCACAGTTCAAAAGCATCAGTTCTTCAGCGCTCAGCTTTCTTCATGGTCCAACTCTCACATCCATACATGACCACTGGAAAAACCATAGCCTTGACTAGACAGACCTTTCTTGGCAAAGTAATGTCCCTGCTTTTGATTATGCTGTCTTTTGATTATGCTGTCTAGGTTGGTCATAACTTTTATTCCAGGGAGTAAGCGTCTTTTAATTTCATGGCTGTAATCACCAACTGCAGTGATTTTGGAGCCCTTTTCTTCTATAAAGAAGAAGCCCTTTTTTTCCTATAAAGTCTGCCACTGTTTCCACTGTTTTCCATCTATCTGCCATGAAGTAATGGGACTGGATGCCATGATCTTAGTTTTCTGAATGTTGATCATTAAGCCAACTTTTTCACTCTCCTCTTTCAATTTCATCAAGAGGCTCTTTATTTCTTCTTCCCTTTCTGCCAGAAGGGTGGTGTCATCTGCATATATCAGGTTATTGATATTTCTCCCAGCAATTTTGATTCCAGCTTGTGCTTCATCCAGCCCAGCGTTTCTCATGATGTACTCTGCATATAGATAAATAAGCAGGGTGACAATATGCAGCCTTGACATACTAATTTCCCGATGTGGAACCAGTCTATTGTTCCATGTCCAGTTCTAACTGTTGCTTCCTGACATGCATATAGGTTTCTCAAGAGGCAGGTCAGGTGGTCTGGTATGCCCATATCTTAAAGAAGTTTCTATAGTTTGTTGTGAACCAAACAGTCAAAGGCTTTGGCATAGTCAATAAAGCAGAAGTAGATGTTTTTCGAGAACTCTCTTGCTTTTTCCATGATCCAGCAGATGTTGGCAGTTTGATCTCTGGTTCCTCTGCCTTTTCTAAAACCAGCTTCAACATCTGCAAGTTTATGGTTCACATATTGCTGAAGCCTGGCTTGGAGAATTTTAAGCATTACTTTACGAGCATGTGAGATGAGTGCAGTTGTGTGGTAACTTGAGCATTCTTTGGCATTGCCTTTCTTTGGGATTGGAATGAAAACTGACCTTTTCCAGTCCTGTGGCCACTGCTGAGTTTTCCAAATTTGCTGGCATATTGAGTGCAGCACTTTCACAGCATCATCTTTCAGGATTTGAAATAGCTCAACTGAAATTTCATCACCTCCACTAGCTTTGTTTGTAGTGATGCTTCCTAAGGCTCACTTGACTTCACACTCCAGGATGTCTGTCTCTAGGTGAGTGATCACACCATCGTGATTATCTGGGTCATGAAGTTCTTTTGTACAGTTCTTCTTTGTATTTTTGCCACCTCTTCTTAATAGCTTCTGCTTCTGTTAGGTCCATACCATATCTTTCCTTTATTGAGCCCATCTTTGCATGAAATGGTCCCTTGTTATCTCTAATTTTCTTGAAGAGATCTCTAGTCTTTCCCATTCTATTGTTTTCCTCTATGTCTTTGCACTGATCACTGAGGAAGGCTTTCTTATCTTTCCTTATTATTCTGTGCAACTCTGCATTCAAATGGGTATATCTTTCCTTTTCTTATTGGCTTTTCATTTCCCATCTTTTCACAGTTCTTTGTAAGGCCTCCTCAGACAGCTATTTTTCTTTTTGCATTTCTTTTTCTTGGGAATGGTCTTGATTCCTATCTCCTGTACAATGTCATGAATCTCCATTCATAGTCAAGAGGAACTCTATCAGATCTAGCCCCTTAACTCTTTTTATCATTTCCTCTGTATAAACATAAGGGATTTGATTTAGGTCATACCTGAATGGTCTAGTGGTTTTCTCCACTTTCTTCAATTTCAGTCTGAATTTGGCATTAAGGAGTTCATGATCCAAGCCACAGTCAGCTCCTGGTCTTTTTTTTTTTTTTCCTGACTGAATAGAGCTTCTCTATCTTCGGCTGCAAAGAACATAATCAATTTTATTTTGATGTCAACTATCTGGTGATGTCCACGTGTAGAGTCCTCTCTTGTGTTGCTGGAAGAGTGCATTTGCTATGACCAGTGTGTTCTCTTGGCAAAACTCTATTAGCCTTTGTCCTGCTTCATTCTGTACTCTAAGACCAAAGTTGCCTGTTACTCCAGGTGTTTCTTGACTTCCCTACTTTTGCATTCCAGTCCCCTATAATGAAAAGAACATCTTTTGGGGATATTAGTCCTAGAAGGTCTTGTAGGTCTTCATAGAAGTGTTCAACTTCAGCTTCTTCAGCATTACTGCTTGGGGCATAGACCTCAATTACTGTGACATTGAATGGTTTGCCTTGGAAATGAACAGAGATCATTCTGTCATTTTTGACATTGCATCCAAGTACTGCATTTTGGACTCTTTGTTGACTATGATGGCTACTCCGTTTCTTCTAAGGGATTCCTGCCCACAGTAGTAGATATAATGGTCATTTAAATTCATCCATTGCAATCCACCTTAGTTCACTGATACCTAGAATGTCGATGTTCCCTCTGTCATCTCCTGTGTGACCAGGCTGGAATAAAATACTATCACTCTGCTCTTAAATTTTCCATGTTCATTAAATGCATTTAGCTTAATGCCTCTCATATATAACTCTATCAACTTTACTTGCTTTTCAGTAGAACCTTTCAAATACTAATTTAGCTTCTTTCAAGAATATAGCAGTTTTCTTATTGTTACATCTTAAGCACTGGGGCAAAGACACTGAACACTAAAGACAACAAGGGCTGTAGAGTTTATTTCCCACATCATTGATTTACCTCATCTCTGAAGTGTAAGCAAGTTCCTGGAATTCAATAATCCAGTCTCCCTGTATTTCTTCAGATCTGATATATTGCATTTGTGATATTGACTACTCTGAGTTTCTTTTAATTAACTTTATAGAAGTTGCAATATGTAGGTTTCCATTTGAATTTACTAACTTTGCTAAAATTGCCTTACTCTAAAGTAAGTAAACTATTGAAGCTTGATGAGATAAAGTCCCATACTCCTGTAAGTCTAATTTGTCCTTGGATACTATTTTATCAGGGTCATTTATAAGAATCTCAACTATTCTTTAAAGTAAACAAAGAATGACAAATAATATTTAAAAACCTCTTCACTGAAAAACGACTTGCTAAAAACAACAACTCATGCCAGTTAATCCAGCAAAAATTATTTTTAATTAAATTTATTTATTCTTTTAATTACAATACTGTATTTGTTTTGCCATACATTGGCACGAATCAGCCATAGGTGAACACAATCTCCCAATGCCGAAGCCTCCTCCCACCTCCCACACCACATCCTCTACTTGAATCATCCTGTGCATCAGCCCCATGCATCCTGCATCCTACATTGAACATAGATTGGCGCTTCGTTTCTTACACGAAAATATACATGTTTCATTGTCATTCTCCCAAACCATCCCACCCTTTCCCTCTCCCTCAGACTCCAAAAGTCCACTCTATACCTCTGTGTCTCTTTGTTGTCTCACATATAGGGTCATCACCACTGTCTTCTAAATTCCATACATATGTGTCAGTATACTGTATTGGTGTTTTTCTTTCTGGCTTACTTCACTCTGTATAATCGGTTCCAATTTCATCCATCTCATTAGAACTGAGTCAAATTTATTCTTTTTAAGGGCTGAGTAGTACTCCATTGTGTATATGTACCACAGCTTTCTTATCCATTCATCTGCTGATGGACATCTAGGTTGCTTCCATGTCCTGGCTATTATAAACAGCACTGCAATGAACATTGGGGTACATGTGTCTCTTTCAATTCTGGTTTCCTCGGTGTGTATGCCCAGCAGTGGGATTGCTGGGTCATAAGGCAGTTCTATTTGCAATTTTTAAGGAATCTCCACACTGTTTTCCATAATGGCTGTACTAGTTTGCATTCCCACCAGCAGTGTAAGAGGGTTCCCTTTTCTCCACATCCTCTCCAGCATTTATTGCTTGTAGACTTTTGAATCACAGCCATTCTGACTGGTGTGAAATGGTACCTCACTGTGGTCTTGATTTGCATTTCTCTGATAATGAGTGATGTTGAACATCTTTTCATGTGTTTGTTAGCCATCCGTATGTCTTCTTTGGAGAAATGCCTATTTAGTTCTTTGGCCCATTTTTTGATTGGATCATTTATTTTTCTGGAGTTGAGCTGCATAAGTTGCTTATATATCTTTGAGATTAGTTGTTTGTCAATTGTTTCATTTGCTATTGTTTTCTCCCATTCAGAAGGCTGTCTTTTCACCTTGCTTATAGTTTCCTTTGTTGTGCAGAAGCTTTTAATTTTGATTAGATCCCATTTGTTTATCTTTGCTTTTATTTCCAGTATACTGGGAGTTGGATCATAGAGGATCCTGCTGTGATTTATGTCAGAGAGTGTTTTGCCTATGTTCTCCTCTAGGAGTTTTATAGTTTCTGGTCTTACATTTAGATCTTTAAACCATTTTGAGTTTATTTTTGTGTATGGTGTTAGAAAGGGGTCTAGTTTCATTCTTTTACAAGTGGTTGACCAGTTTTCCCAGCACCACCTGTTAAAGAGACTGTCTTTACTCCACTGTATATTCTTGCCTCCTTTGTCGAAGATAAGGTGTCCATAGGTGTGTGGGTTAATCTCAAGGCTTTCTATTTTGTTCCATTGATCTATATTTCTGTCTTTGTGCCAGTACCATACTGTCTTAATGACTGTGGCTTTGTAGTAGAGCCTGAAGTCAGGCAAGTTGATTCCTCCAGTTCCATTTTTCTTTCTCAAGATTGCTTTGGCTATTCGAGGCTTTTTGTATTTCCATACAAATCTTGAGATTATTTGATCTAGTTCTGTGAAAAATACTGCTGGTAGCTTGATGGGAATTGCATTGAATCTGTAGATTGCTTTGGGTAGTATACTCATTTTCACTATATTGACTCTTCCGACCCATGAGCATGGGATATTTCTCCATCTATTAGGGCCCTCTTTGATTTCTTTCATCAGTGTTTTATAGTTTTCGATATATAGGTCTTTAGTTTCTTTAGGTAGGAATATTCCTAAGTATTTTATTCTTTTCGTTGCAATGGTGAATGGAATTGTTTCCTTAACTTCTTTTTCTACTTTCTCATTGTTAGTGTATAGGAATGCAAGGGATTTCTGAGTGTTGATTTTATATCCTGCAACTTTACTATATTCATTGATTAGCTCTAGTAGTTTTCTGGTCGAGTCTTTAGGGTTTTCTATGTAGAGGATCATGTCATCTGCAAACAGTGAGAGTTTTACTTCTTCTTTTCCAATTTGGATTCCTTGTATTTCTTTTTCTGCTCTGATTGCTGTGGCCAAAACTTCCAGTAAGATGTTGAAGAGTAGTGATGAAAGTGGACACCCTTGTCTTGTTCCTGACTTTAGGGGAATGGTTTCAATTTTTCGCCACTGAGGATAATGTTAGCTGTGGGTTTGTCATATATAGCTTTTATTATGTTGAGGTATGTTCCTTCTATTCCTGCTTTCTGGAGAGTTTTTATCATAAATGGGTGCTGAATTTTGTCAAAGGCTTTTTCTGCATCTATTGAGATAATCATATGATTTTTATTTCTCAGTTTGTTAATGTGATGAATTACATTGATTGACTTGCGGATATTGAAGAAAATAGTATAAAAGTAGTATAATATATATCTCCAGGATACCTAACATGGTAAAATTAATTACTAATATATGTAAATATACCAAATTAAGTGTTTCAAGGATACATGAATGAGAGATATGGCCCTCAGTCTCAAGGAGATCATCTGCTAAATACCTTGAAACCCTTGTAAGATGATAGCAGTGTGCACTAAATAGAAGATATGATATCAACAAATAATCACGAAGTTTTGTTTTTTCTTTCTATATGGCATTGGAGAACAAATTAACTCCTGTGCATCTACATCTAGTTTGTGACCATCCTCAACACATTTTAGAAGATATAGTATCTCCCTATCTGTCTGAATTCATTTTCTGCTATCCCCCCGCCCATATTATGTTCTAATAGTACATATCTTCTCTCTGATACTGAAACAGGTCAGTTTTGTTCCCACGTCAGGGTCTTTGCAACTGCTGTAACCTCTGTCTGGAATGTTTCCCACTCCCACCTGCACTACCAATTTTAGCTCGGCTGGCTCCTGTTTTAAAATAATGCCTTGATTCAAATATTATCTTTTTAACCAAGATGAGCTGATCAGCCTTGGTCTGTCCTGTGTCTGAGTTTCTTTCAATCATATTACTCTGCTCTATTATCACCCATTACCCTCTTTTATTTCTTTATACCACTTTTTACTAACTAAAATTATAGTATGCTTCATTATATTGAATATTTATGTATCAATTTCTGTGAATACTGTATCTCTTCCAATTAGAATATATAAACTTCCCTGAAGTTTTTCATTTTCTTTTAATAAAGACTATCAGCCCCATTTATCTCACTATTTAAACCCCCAATGACTGTTTTTTCCAAACAGATCTTACCAATTAACACAAGTCTTAAATATATTGAAAGGATTTGAAGGGCTAAAGAATCAAGGAGAAGCAGAGGAAGAAAACTCCATAAATTTGGCATAGCTTATGGAAAGGGAAGATGACAGAAACAGTGAGGAATAGCAGGCAATGAGTTAGGCAGAATCACAGTTTATATGGCAAAAAAGAAAGGGGGAGAGGGGAAGATAAGGCTGAAAAGGAGAGAGAAAATAAGATGGGTTAAATTCTTTTAGGCTAGCATATTGAAAATTTTGCAGAGATGGTATTTGAATTCAGACATAAACCATGAATAGCATTTAGGAAAAGTTTATTGTAGGTACAATAAAGAATTTTGTAATGTAAGCTCAGAATGGATTAGAAAAAAATATCTGAATGCCATTAACAGACCCTAAGCAAACATTGAAACTACCCATTTTAACCCATTTCCACTGTGAGAACTTTTCTAATTCCCTTGACTATATTAGTTTTCCTCATCATCTCCTTTGGTACTTGTTTTTATATTTTTTCTATGGGATTACTCTTTCATAATACTTTTTTTTTTTTTGGTTTGCTTAATTTTGAAAATGTTTTTTCCTCTTTAGAAGCACAGTATCTGTGTAGACAAAGACGTCTGCTTTTGATGGTGCCTAGGATTAAACTTTATATCCTGTTGTTAGACAAAGACTTCCTCATCCTTATTCCCACACATTCTCCACCATGTTATGTTCTGATCTTACCACAGTCTTTGCCCATGATTACTGAAAAATATTTTTTTAATTGTGTTCTACAATTTCTGGGATAAATTTTCTCTCCCTTTATATGATAATTATATTAAACTAGTGTTTCCATAAATATGTGAATAAAAAGATTCCACTACCCTTAGAATTTTCTTTTTTTTTTTTTTCCACTTCCACTGGGAAACCATTCTAAGATACCCACCAAGGTACCTAATCATCACTGACACCTAATTTTGCTGGTATATTTTCCTAGAGATACCTTACTGACATATTGTTTCTTGATCTTCTCACTGGTATTTCATAGTTTATAGCCAGTACATGTGAGAATAGCACTAGAATCTTAACATTCTTTGCTTTCCACTTTGACTATAACAAAAAAGTTGTACTCTTTAAATTCAACCAGCAAAATAAGATCACATTTTCGAGACACATAACACTGAGACAAACACATATAAGGTTGTCTTGTCACAGATAAACACTGTTTAGACAAAGCTGTAACTATAAAAAAATAAGAAAATAAATAGATAAATAGATTTCTAGTAGATAGTTTAAAAGCTGATTAAAATGAATGGATTGGTTTTATAATGACTCAGCACCTGAATAGAATACACAATGCACCTAACTGATTTTTAAATAAGAAATATCTTATAAAATATAATTCATAATTTGCATAGATTTAAAACCAAATTATCCATTTGAACAAAACAAAAATCTAATTGCACCTAATTTCTGGACTACTAAATATATGTGCTTGAAAAACTAATCAAAATAAAAACTTTATTATTTTAAGCATCAAGAGACTTTAGCAACAATGCAAAATAAGTTGAAAATTGAAAAATAAAGTTTAGAGATTTGCTTATGACATGATAGAGTAAAGAACATATAAGTTCTTTCCCTGAAAACAACTGCAAAGGCAGATAAAACAATCAAATCAACTGTTATGATGCCCTGGGAACAGACTGATGAGACTGAACAAGTGCAAAAATGTTTACTCATGAAAATTACTGGCCTTCAGATATGAAAAGTTCGAATATGTGGTGACCTCAAAAAGATATGTGTACATCTTAATCCCTAGAATTTATGAATGTTATCTTATTTGGAAAAAGGGTCTTTGCTTATGGAATTAAGTATTTAGAGACAACAAAGTCATTTTATATGATCCATGTGCTCTCTGTTCTTACACAAGTCAAATACCAAATTAGAAGAAAGACATAGAGGAGGAGGTAATATGAGAACAGAGGTAGACTGGAGTAATGTGGCTACAGGCTGAGGAAGCTGTCAACACCAGAAGATAGAAGAGGCATGAAATGGATTCTCCTCTAATTTGAAAACTTTTTGCCTCCAGAACTGTGAGATACAAAATTTATGTTGTCTTAAGCCACCACGTCTGTGGCAATTTGTAACAGTAGCCTTAGGAAGTTAATATAAACGTCAGGAATTAATTTGTAACAAAAATATTTTAGGTTACATGGTAAACAATACTTAAGAGGAATTTGCATCAATTAAATAAAATGTAAAGTAATTTTGTTTTATAATCCAATTGATATTAACAAAAGAATCATATAAACACATTAAAATAAAAACTCTTACTGATTTGATATGAAATACTGACATAAAGATCTGTATAATTTAAAATATGCCACTATAACAGATACATATATATAATAAACAGGTTAATTAATGTTATCAATTTAAAGACTACTTAGAATTAGTCAATGACAAGATGAACTTGAGGCTTCCCAGGTGGTGATACTGGTAAAGAATCCACCTACCAGTGAAGGAGACCCAAGAGATACGGTTGAATTCCTAAGTTGTGAAGACTCCCTGGTAACCCATTCCAGTATTTTGCTTGGAATCTTCCATGGACAGAGTAACCTAGTGAGCTACAGTCCATGGGGCTGCAAAGAGTTGGGCATGATTGAGTGACTAAGCACAAGATGAACTTGAAATACATGAATATCTTACATATTAACAGAGGTTTTCCAAATTTGACAATGATTCTAAAAATATAGATGATGCTATTAATAAAAGTTTTGAAGAATTTTTCAAACTACCAGTTAAAAAATTAAATTTTTGTTAGTAATCCTGTAGAAGACTAACTTTTCTTTCTCAATTATAAATGAAAACCATATTTTGAAATAGCTTTTATACAAGGAGAGTGAAATGCTACAAAGTCAGCAAAAACAAGATCAGGAGATAACTGTGCTCAGATTATGAGTTCCTTATTGCAAAACTCAAAATTATATTGAAGAAAGTAGGAAAAAACGCTAGGCCATTTAAGTATGACCTAAAACAAATCCCTGACAATGGACATGACAAATAGATTCAAGGGATCAGAGCTGATAGAGTGCCTGATGAACTATGGATGGAAGTTCATGATGCTATACAGGAGTTGGTGGTCAAAACACCCCCAAGAAACAGAAATGTAAAAAGACAAATTGGTTGTCTCAATAGGTTTTACAAATAGCAGAGAAAAGAAGTAAAAGCAAAGGAGAAAAATAAATATATACCCATTGGAATGCAGAATTCCAAAGAATAGTAAAGAGATATAAGAAAGTCTTCCTAAGGCGGGGGAGGGGGGTGGGATGCGGACAGAGGAAGACAATAGAATCTGAGAAACTAGAGATATATTCAAGAAAATTAGAGACACCAAGGGAACATTTCATGCAAAGACAGGCACAATAAAGGACCGAAACAGTATGGACCTAACAGAGGCAGA
This sequence comes from Nanger dama, assembly GCA_917880005.1. NCBI lineage: Eukaryota > Metazoa > Chordata > Mammalia > Artiodactyla > Bovidae > Nanger > Nanger dama. The sequence continues at coordinate 13,869,827 of CAKJTW010000002.1, forward strand.
AAATGTTAAGAAGTAGCAAGAATACACAGAAAAACTATAGAAGAAGATCTTATTGATCCAGATAAGTGCTGTACTCAATATGTCAGCAAATATGGAAAACAAAGCAGTGGCTACAGGACAGGAAAAAGTCAGTTTTCATCACAATCCCAAAGAAGGGCAATGCCAAAGGATGGTCAAATTACTGCACAGTTTCACTAATTTCACATGCTAGGAATGCAATTCTTGAAATCCTTCAAGCTAGGCTTCAACAGTATGTGAACAGAGAACTTCTAGATGTACAAACTGTATTTAGAAAAGGCAAAGGAGCCAGAGATCAAATTGGGAACATCTTCTGAATCATAGAAAAAGCAAGAGAATTCCCAAAACAAAAACAAACAAAATCTACTTCTGTTTCATTCGCTATGCTAAAGCCTTTGACTGTGTGGAGCACAACAAACCTTTGGAAAATTCTTAAGGAGAAGGGAATACCAGACCACTTTACCTGCCACCTGAGAAACCTGTATGCAGGTCAAGAAGCAACAGTTAGAACCAGACACGGAACAACAGACTGGTTCCAAACTGAGAAAGGAGTATGACAAGGCTGTATACTGTCATCCTGCTTATTTATATGCAGAGTACCTCATGCAAAATGCTGGGCTGGATGAAAACAAGCTGGAATCAAGATTGCTGGGAGAAATATCAACAACCTCAGATATGCAGATGACACCATCTTCAAGGCAGAAAGTGAAGAGGAACCAAAGAGCCTCTTGAAGGTGAAAGAGGAGAGCATAAAAGCTGGCTTAAAACTCAACATTCGAAACACTAAGATTGTAGCATATGGTGCCATCACTTGACATATAGATGAGGAAACCATGGGAACAGTGACTGATTTTATTTCCTTGAGTTCCAAAATCACTGAGGATGGTAAACTGCAGCCATGAAATTAAAAAACGCTTGCTCCTTGGAAGAAAGCTATGACAAACAAGACATTACTTTGCCAACAAATGTCTGTATTGCCAAAACTATGGTTTTCAAAGCAGTCATGTATGAAAGTGAGAACTGGACCATAAAGAAGGCTGAGTACTGAAGAATTGTTGCTTTTGAACTATGGTGTTGGAGAAGACTCTTGAGAGTCCCTTGGACTGCAAGGAGATAAAGCCAGTCAATCCTAAATGAAAACAACCCTGAATATTCATTGGAAGGATTGATGCTGAAGCTGAAGCTCCAATAATTTGGCCATCTGATGGGAAGAGCCAACTCATTGGAAAATACCTTGTTGCTGTGAAAAGACTAAAGGCAGGAGGAGAAGGGAGTGACAGAGGATAAGATGGTTGGATGGCATCACTGACTCAATGGACATGTGTTTGAGCAAGCTCCAGGAGATGGCGAAGGGCTGGAAGCCTGGCATGTTGCAGTCTATGGGGCACAAAGAGTCAAACACTACTGACTGACTGAACAACAACAACGTTATAGCAGAGAAAAAAGAAGACGTGTGATGATACAAGACAGAAAAGAGGCAATTACAGCAGTAAAGTTCTTGATAAAGTGAAAATTAATGGAATCCAGTAATAAGTAAAGGATTTTCCTAAAATAAAGAGACGTTTTCATTGCATACTCCAGGAGATGATGGACAGGAAAGCCTAGTGTGCTGCAGTCCATGGGGTCTCAAATAGTTGGACACCACTGAGTAACTGAACAAAAAGCATATATATATAGTATAATTCACACACACACACAAAAACAAAAGCTTCCCTGGTGGCTCAGAGGGTAAAGTGTCTGCCTGCAATGTGGGAGATCTGGGTTCAGTCCCTGGGTTGGGAAGATCCCCTGGAGAAGGAAATGGCAGCTCACTCCAGTATTCTTGCCTGGAGAATCCCATGGACAGGGGAGCCTGGTAGGCTACAGTCCACGGGGTCGCAAAGAGTCGGACATGACTGAGTGACTTCACTTTTACAAAAATAAAGACTGAAAAATATTACAGTGATGTAATAGGATAGTTAATAAAATCCTATTTTATTGCTTTTAATTTGTATCATGTTATTTGTCAGTTCTTTAAACATTCATAATTTATTGGCATTCTTTTTAGTTGCATAAGCCTGTATTTTAGTAGTGTATTCATATTTTTCTGTTTCTTCTTGGAAGAGTTTCTCTGTTGGTATTTGTATAAGCTTCACACCGGATAAGATTTCAATCAGTCCCTGCCCTTAATGATATTCTAATGTCTGGGTTACTTTTTATATCTGCATCCAAAAATAATCAGTTTATGATTTCCTGAGTCCTGGTCTCTGCACTTAAGGACTACCTCAGTGTTCCTTCTCCCTTCACATGGTCTGAGTTCTTTTCTCTATTTCTCATGGCCCAGGATTCTTGGCTAGTGTGAGACAGTCCTATTTGTCACAATACAACTATTTCCATTTTTGATCAGTTGTGGAAGAACAAAACTCTCATCTTTTTTCTTGGTGCAAAGATTCTCTATTCCTTTCTCATCAAAGCTCAACTTTTCTTCTTCTAAGAAAAAGGAGACATTGACCTCTCCTACCTTCTATCATAGCATGCATTATTGAGGAAAATTAAAATCAAACGTGCTAAAATCTTCACTGGGACAGGATGCAACACAAGGTACTGGATTAACCAAGCTCTATTGTTCAGTTGCTAAGTCGTGTCTGACTCTTTGGTACTGCATGGATGACAGCATGCCAAGCTTCCCTGTCCTTAACTGTCTCCCAGAGTTTGCTCAAATTTATGTCCATTGAGTTGGTGATGCTATCCAACCGTCTCACCTTCTGTCATCCCCTTCTCCTGCCCTCTTCCTTCTAGTCAGAACATTTCCCTGACAACCTTCCTATCTCCACCTCCCATTTCTTCTCCCCTAAGTAATCTTTGATTCTAATTCCCTAATGAATGCAGGAAATCTTCATTTTGATAGTAATATCAATAATACTCTTTTATTTTGAACCACCCATTTGGAATTAGTAAGCTTCAAATCATAAATTTATTATGTATCTTTGCCTTTATAAGAAACTAATATATATATATATACATATACATTTTTTTCCTTGACAGCAATTAAAACTAATAGCAGTCCATGGTATTCATCTATGTACATTTATTTGCCTCTAGACTTCACCAGCTGTTGAAAGTTCTGCCTTATGGTTCTGGCTTGACATTGACATTGCTGGTGGCACATAGCTCTCCTTTCATTGTCACAGGGCCATGGCTCCTCTTGTCACTGCCAGTCTTTCCTATAATCTTCATGCCACTGCTGAGCTACTTTCACAAAAATGACTGAAGCACTGTCCTACTTATGAGCCTGCTACTCTCTTGTTTTAAGCTTCCTATGTCAAGAAACACATCTTTTCCTCTGGCCAGAGGATATTTGAGTGTCACTCAGAATGTACTAGAAAATATTCTTCTCTAGGTTCTTTTAATCATCAAATCATCAGTAAAACACAAGTCTCTGTCCTAAGCACACATACTTTTTCTCTTAATCCATTGGTATTATCTCAGAGAGGAGGAGTGGTCTTGTCCCAGTTCTAACATTTATTTAAGAGATTCTGCATCAAATTCTAACCTTACATATTTCCATTTATTTCTGTTTTATTTTTTCCTGATGGGAAGCTTATCTGGTGGACATGGACCACAAAGAAAGCATGATGTCTCACCCATACATGCAATATGAATGTAGAACAGTTCCTGCCAGGTATCTTCACAAAAATCATTTTGTCTTATACTTAATGTTTATGTATATACCATCAGTTCAGTTCAGCTGCTCAGTTGTGTCTGACTCTTTGCGACCCCATGAATCACAGCACACCAGGCCTCCTTGTCCATCACCAACTCCCGGAGTTCACTCAGATTCACATCCATCAAGTCAATGATGCCATCCAGCCATCTCATCCTCTGTCATCCCCTTCTCCTCCTGCCCCCAATCCCTCCTAGCATCAAAGCCTTTTCCAGTGAGTCAACTCTTCGCATGAGGTGGCCAGAGTACTGGGTTTCAGCTTTAGCATCATTCCTTCCAAAGAAATCCCAGGGCTGATCTCCTTTAGAATGGACTGGTTGGATCTCCTTACAGTCTAAGGGACTCTCAAGAGTTTTCTCCAACACCACAGTTCAAAAGTATCAATTCTTTGGTGCTCAGCCTTCTTCACAGTCCAACTCTCACATGACCACTGGAAAAACCATAGCCTTGACTAGACAGACCTTAGTCAGCAAAGTAATGTCTCTGCTTTTGAATATGCTATATAGGTTGGCCATAACTTATCTTCCAAGGAATAAGTGTCTTTTAATTTCATGGCTGCAGTCACCATCTGCACTAATTTTTGAGCCCCCCAAAATAAAGTCTGACACTGTTTCCACTGTTTCCCCATCTATTTCCCATGAAGTGGTGGGACCAGATGCCATGATCATCGTTTTCTGAATGTTGAGCTTTAAGCCAACTTTTTCACTTTCCTCTTCTGTTTTCATCAAGAGGCTTTTTAGTTCCTCTTCACTTTCTGCCATAAGGGTGGTGTCATCTGCATATCTGAGGTTATTGAGATTTCTCCCAGAAATCTTGATTCCAGCTTGTGTTTCTTCCAGTCCAGCGTTTCTCATGATGTACTCTGCATATAAGTTAAATAAGCAGGGTGACAATATACAGACTTGATGCAATCCTTTTCCTATTTGGAACCAGTCTGTTGTTCCATGTCCAGTTCTGACTGTTGCTTACTGACCTGCATACAGATTTCTCAAGAGGCAGGTCAGGTGGTTAATATATTAATATAAATGACTTATACTCTTAGTCATTTATATTAATATATTGATCAATTAGGTATATATATGTGGAATATCCTACAAGACTCTCTTAAGGATATTTCTCAGCTCATTTAAGTCTTCCAGAATCAAAAATTAAAGTGAAAAGTGAAAGTGAAGTCGCTCAGTCATGTCGACTCTGAGCGACCCCATGGACTGCAAGCTTACCAAGCTCCTCCATCCGTGGGATTTTTCAGGCAAGAGTTCTGGAGTGGGGTGCCATTGCCTTCTCCAAGAATCAATCTAGACCTTCCTATTTTTAACTTACTGGTTCCATTTTTTCCACTTAAATGTTGTGAACTTATTCTCAGTTTATTAAAAGTCTTCCAACCTATGGCTTTTAAAAAGCAATGCTATTTTTTTTAAGTTTATAAAATAAGCTATCACTGGTTCAGAGGTTAAAGCATCTGCCTCCAATGTGGGAGACCTGGGTTCGATCCCTGGGTCAGGAAGATCCCCTAGGGAAGGAAATGGCAACCCACTTCAGTATTCTTGCCTGGAGAATCCCAGGGATGGAGAAGCCTGGTGGGCTGCAGTCCATGGGGTTGCAAAGAGTTGGACACGACTGAGCGACTTCACTTTCACTTTAAGTGGATATAAAGAACGGGAAAAAGCCAAAGCCATAGCTAATCAAAATGATTATTTGACGAGATATGTTCTTCAATTTATTTTTTCTTCTGTTCAGTTCAGTTCAGTTGCTCAGTCGTGTCTGACTCTTTGCGACCCCATGAATCACGGCACACCAGGCCTCCCTGTCCATCACCAACTCCTGGAGTTCACTCAGACTCACCTCCATCGAGTCAGTGATGCCATCCAGACATCTCATCCTCTGTCATCCCCTTCTCCTCCTGCCCCCAAGCCCTCCCAGCATCAGAGTCTTTTCCAATGAGTCAACTCTTCACATGAGGTAGCCAAAGTACTGGAGTTTCAGCTTTAGCATCATTCCTTCCGAAGAAATTCCAGGGCTGATCTCCTTCAGGATGGACTGGTTGGATCTCCTTGAACTCTCAAGACTCTTCTCCAACACCAAAGTTCAAAAGCATCATTTCTTTGGTGCTCAGCCTTCTTCACAGTCCAACTCTCACATCCATACATGACCACAGGAAAAATCATTGCCTTGACTAGACAGACCTTAGTCGCCAACATAATGTCTCTGCTTTTGAATATACTATCTAGGTTGGTCATAACTTTTCTTCCAAGGAGTAAGTGTTTTCTAATTTCATGGCTGCAGTCACCATCTGCAGTGATTTTGGAGCCCCCAAAAATAAAGTCTGATACTGTTTCCACTGTTTCCCCATCTATTTCCCATGAAGTGATGGGACCGGATGCCATGATCTTCGTTTTCTGAATGTTGAGCTTTAAGCCAACTCTTTCACTCTCCTCTTTCACCTTCATCAAGAGGCCCTTTAGCTCCTCTTCACTTTCTGCCATAAGGGTGGTGTCATCTTTTTCTTAAGGACTAGGTATTTGATAAATAAACTTGTATATAGTGATTTTAACCCTGAAATATCGAAGCAAACAGATTATCAGAAGCAAAATTCCATAAAATCAAATCATGCCAGTATATGCCAAATGCTGTTAGTGACTTATAAATTAAAAAAAAGAAAAACAAACAAACAAAATATTTCCCAGGTAACTGGTTGCTCTATGTGGTCAACTATTAAGCAAAAGTTCAAGGTATTTATTAATTTTGCAAAACCAAAGGAACATTTTGAGTGAGGTACCAATGTATCTGACAGAAATCTCAGAATTATTTATAATTTCAGGTTTCACATTAAAAACCAATACTTTCAGGTAATAGAATTATTTTAGCAATAAATAGAAATTCCTCCTGTCAAATATCAAGTAAGTCTTAAACTTTGTAAGTAGAGAGTTTTATTCCAAAGGATTATTTCAAGGAGCTGCTGCTGCTAAGTCACTTCAGTTTTGTCCAACTCTGTGTGACCCCATAGACAGCAGCCCACGAGGCTCCCCTGTCCCTGGGATTCTCCAGGCAAGAACACTGGAGTGGGTTGCCAATTTCAAGGGGAGAAAAGGACAATTACAATAAGGAGAATGCTCTCACACAAGGTCTACAAACAGCTAAAGAGTTAGGGAAAATATTTTTATTGTTTTTGTTTTTTCATGGAGAGGAAATAATGCTAGGAAAAAAGGAAAGTGCGAGGAAGTGGAAGTAAGGAACTGGTGTCAGGGACCCTTTAACCTCAAGGACTATTTTCAGGAAGTGGTGTAAGTTGCTCAGGCAGACAGCAAGCCAAAGGTCAGTCCTGAAGGGCAGAGAGGAGCTGAGCTGGAATTTGGTTTGAAAGCATTTGGTTCTAATTGATCACTGGAAACAAGTAGTTCAGATAATCATTTATGAGGCAAAGAAAGGGAATACTGAGACTGTATCTGGCCTTTTCACAAGGGTGACATCTACTCTTAAGTCTTTCAGGAAGGGTAAGTTCTTTGCAGGAAACTATTTTCCAGAACACAGAGCATGGTGGGAGTGGGGGCTCTTTTAATCTTTTCTGTTTCTAAGAGCACAGAGATCAGGTAAAATTCAACATTATTACTTGATATAAAAACATACTGACATTGTTGCTATCTGTAGTAGTATTTATACATGCAAAACCCTACCAAAGCCTACTCCCCAAAACATGTGCACATAATAAATTAGTAGATAACATGAATGTCAATCATGTAATCATTGCAATCAAAATCATGTTAATGTCACCTTTTCCCTAACTAGTAGCAAATTAAGTCAAGGAGCACAGTTGCTGAACTATACAATAAGAAGTATGTTTAGTTTTATAAGAAACTAAACCATTTTCCAACGTGGTTGTACTTTTTTGTTGTCCAAGCAGCAATTACAGTTCTTGCTGCTCTGCAGTCTTGATGGCATTTGATTCAATATTCCTGGAGTTTGGACTTTCAAACAGGGATCGGGTGCTTCCTCATTGTCAAATTCAGCAATTTGTCAATTATTGTCAATAACTGTCAATTACAGGTTTGTCTACCCAGCTCTGCTTTCCAGGGAGATTGCAGCTTGTGTCTAGGATTCTTCTCCAGTAAGTTGTGGTTCTCTCTATTAGCTTGTTGGTCTAATTTGAACAGCAGTGGTTTGCCTTATGACCTCTCTTATCTTATAGATCTAAGAAGAATTGTTGATTTTTTAGTTTGCTCAGCTTTTTCCTTGCTTCAGTATTGAGTTGTTACTTATAGACTTCTAACTTGCCAGCTTGGCCTCATTTTTTTTTTTGAGGGGGCCACTCAACCTATGAGATTTTAGTTCCCCAACTAGGAATCAGACCCATACCCACTTCAGTAGAAGCATGGAGTATTAACCACTGGACCACCAGGGAAGTCCCTTGGCCTCACTTTTAAATACTGTGTTGCCATGTCTTTTTATATATTTCTTTTTCTGTTTTCAGTCCCTTTGGGGTCTCTTCATCAGTCTAGGGACCTCTTTGTCTAGTAGCACCATATACCAAACACACAAGTCCTGGCTTGAATATCTAGTTTTTAATTACAATACAATCTAAGGATATTTGTGAAGCAGATAATAAAAATGTAAAAATGTACTATATGATTTCATTTGAGTAAACTATGTATTTATTCATTTCTCTTTCCTCCACCAAAATCATTCATTTTTTAAATAATTATTTATGACTAGTTTTATCAAAAATAAAAGAAAGACAAAAGAAGACAAAAGAAGAAACTGTTTTAACCAACTCTACAGGCAAATCTCCTTTTCCCCAGTTGTAACTGTATCTCTAGCTATAGACAGACATTCTCAATATTTTTAGAACATGCTGGGTGGAATATTGAAAGGCATTCAGAACTCCATCAGTTTCAAAAGTGGAGCAGTATGCCCAGGCACAGGCCTCAGGGTTAGCTTGTCAGAAAAACAATATAGTTGAAACTCAGCCAAAAATTCTATCTTCCACCTTGTTTAAGGGAGGATACTTTAATTACAAATATTATCCCATCTGAATCTTCAGTGAGTTGTAATTGTTTCAAAATAATAACATCAAAAATCACTGATCACAGATCATGATAACAAATATAAAAAAAAGTTTGAAATATTGTAAGAAATGTGACACAGAGATACAAAGTGACCAAATGCTGTGCCTGTGAGGCATCCTTTGCTTTATTGTGCATCATGTCAATGTCACTCTGCTTCATTGATACTCCCCCACCCTCCTTTTTTTTTTTAACAAACTGAAGGTCTGCACAACGTTGCATCAAGCAAGTCTATGGGCACCACTTTATAATGGTGTGTTATTTTTATATAAAGATATATGAATTGTTTTTTTAGGCACAATGTTACTGCTGCATACTTAATAGACTACAGCATAATATAAATATCTCTTTTACGTGTGCTGAGAAACCAAAAATTGTGTGACTTGCTTTATTGCAATATTGACTTTATTATAGTGGTCTGGAACTGAACCCATAATACCTCTAAGGTATGCCTGTGAATGAGATGTATTATAAGAATTGGCTTACATAGTTATGGAAGCTGAAAAACCCCACAATCTGCTATCTGTGAGCAAGAAAACCAGAAAAGTTGGTTGTATGATTCAGTTTGAATCTGAAGGCCTAAGAATCAAAGGAACTGGTAGAGTAAGTAGTGGAATCTGAAGGCCCTGGAGCTAGGAGCTTCACTGCCAGGAAAAGATAAGTATCCCACCTCAGGAAGAGAAGGACAGAATTCACCCATCCTCTTCCCACCCCACCCCATTCAGAATCTTAATGGACTGGATGGTGCTTCCACATTGATGAAGGTGACTCTTCTAACTCAGTCTACTTAATCAAATGCTGACCTCTTCCAGAAACACCCTCACAGATATACTCAGAAATAGTTTTACCAGCTATTTGGGCATCCGTTAGCCTAGTCAAGCTGATACACGAAATTAACCATCACAATGGGACTTCCTTGCGAATCCAGTGGTTAAGACTCCATGCTTCGAATGCATGGGGTGTGGGTTTGATTCCTGGTCAGTGAACTAAGTTTTCACATGCCATGCCTTGTGCCACCCCCACCCCCCAAGTTAACCATCCCAAGGATTAAGCTGTACACTGAAGGAAGCTTATATGATGCCTACTCATACCTACCTATTTCAACAGGGAAGATTCCTTCTGTTGCCCAGTCTGGTCAGCTGCAGCGCTTTGGGGGACTTCTTCTGGGGAAATTAAAAACTATCCGATGTCAATATTGAGGAAACCCTCTCCTGTTAATATTATTCCTTAATCTAAACCTGAATTTTTGATTATAAGACAATAACAGGTGAAGAAAATTTATTTTCAACCAAATTTTAAGAAAGAACAAGTTAACAGAGAAAATGTTCCTCACAGAAGTAGAATTAACTCAGGAAATAAGCTGATACTTTGAAAATATTATGAGTAGTATTCTAAGTGTGAGGTAGAAAGACAATACACTCATAAAATATGAATATTTATCTATGAAGAAGGAATAATTGTATCTTTAAAATTAACCAAAAAAGTCTTGGATATTTAAGAGAAATCTGTCAATAGGATTTGTATTCAGAGCATATGTTGATTTAGATTTGAAGGCATGAGTTAGGGAAGGGCATCTGAAATGAAACCAGAATTATAACTAGAAAACAGTCAAATGATGGACTAATGAAAGAATCCCCATAGTTGAACAAAACCTGTGCTGAAAATGAAAAGGTTTTAGCCTGCCTGAAAAACCATAAAAAGCCACTTCGGTGGGTGAGAGCTATATTGCCAGATAAATTTAAGGAGGCAGGAAGTCTGAGGTTAGAATTTAGGGCCTCTGATACTTGTAATGATACACCACTGAAGCAGCTAAAGCAAGGGATCTGACTTTTTTTTTTTGAAATCATCCAGTATGCATTGCGGAAAATACACATGGGGGGGCAAGACAAGAATGGGGGACATTGTTTAGAAAGCTACTGTTTAGCCAATATTTTTAAAAAAAAGTAGTCCTGACTAGAGTGAAGACAGTGGGATCCAAATGAGTTCCAGCTATATTTATTTATTTATGTCTGGCTGTGCTGGGTCTTTGCTGCTGTGTGGACTCGCTAGATGTGGCGAGCAGAGGCTCCTCTGTAGTTGCGGTGATATGCGCTTGTCACTGCATTGGCCTCTCTTGTGAAGCACGGGCTGCAGGGTATTCAGGCTTCAGTAGTTGCGGCACGTGGGGCTCAGCAGTTGCATTCCCCAGACTCTCCAGCAGGGGCTCAATAGTTGCGGTGCATGAGCCCAGCTGCCCCATGGTCTATGGGATCCTCCCAGATAAGGGAACAAACCTATGTCTTCTACATCGTCAGGTGGCTTTTTTAAACCACTGAGCAACCAGAGAAGCTCCCAGTTATATTTTAGAAACAGAATTGGTAAGAATTTTTGATGGCTTGGTTATGAGGTAAAGAAGGTGTCAAGAAAACAGAACAGGAAGTTCAGGAAGACAGCCTAGTACTGGGAGAAATTTAGTATATTATAAAGATTTCAAATCAGATTTATGGGAATGTATAAAGTAACCTTTAAGTGGCTTGGACCAATTGACTCACTATTTGGAAAAGTAAATTATATACCCACCACTCATCATCCATAAATCTCAAATGGAGTAAATATTGAAGGTTGAAAGTTTAAAATACAGGAAAATATTTTAAAAATACTTTCATAAAATTGAATAGGAGAAAATTCTCTAATTTTGACACAAAACCAGAAGTCATAAAGGAAAACTTCAAAATTTTTCCTCTAAATAGAATTGATTACATACAAACTAAAAATATCTGTATAGCAATAAACACTCTAATAAATGCTGAAGGAAAATGACAAACTAAGAAAATATCTCAAGATACATGGTAGGCAAGGAATCTCTTTCACAATATATGAACTGAGTCTAATCAAAGATATAAAGATGGAAATGATAAAAATGACAAATTATGAATTGTATGCCTATTATACTAGGATTTGTGCTAAATGTGTCATATGTGCTAAGAAGCTCCAGCAGTGTCTGACTCTCTGTGAACCTATGGACTGTAGCTTGCCCAGCTCCTCTGTCCATGGGATCTCCAGGTAAGAATACTGGAGTGGGTTGCCATTCCCTTCTCCAGGGATCTTCCTCACCCAGGTATTGAACTCACATTTCTCATGTCTCCTGCACTGGGTGGCAGATTCTTTGCAACTAGCACCACCTGGGAAGCCCAAACATGTCATATACGTTATTTTATTTATTCCTCACAAAACATCTATAACAAAGAAACCATTTTGAATCCTTGTTTTACAGATAAGGAAAGTGAGTTTCTGTAAGTAAAAACTTTTTTTTAGAACATGTACATTATGATAACTCCTGTCCTTGTTAGCAAAAAATTACTTCCTATTTCTACCTTATCCTCTCTGTCCAAGCATGTGCATAGGCATACACATATACACACACACTGCTTAGTATCTGTCAGCAGTACTACAGATTTTTAATGAAAAGTAGCTTCTTTTGAAATTGTGGTGAGTAATATTTGTAATGATTATGTATTTCCAACATGAATTCATTGTTATATATCAGAGCAGCAAATGATATATACAGACAATTTGAAGGCCACCAATTCAAGAAAATAATTATTCTATATTAAAAAGTTTTATTGACTTCATGAACTAAAACTGTTAAAGTAAGAAAAGTAAAGTCACTCAGTCATGTCTGACTCTTTGCTACCCCATGCACTGTAGCCTACCAGGCTCCTCTGTCCATGAGATTTTCCAGGCAATAGTACTGGAGTGTATTGCCATTTCCTTCTCCAGGGGATCTTCCTGACCCAGGGATCGAACCCGGGTGTCCCGCATTGTAGACAGATGCTTTACCATCTAAGCCACTAGGGAAGTCCCCAAAATGTTAATATACTCCTTAATAAAAAACACATTGCTTTCTTGATGTGACAATTTTCCTTATTAGAAAATTATTAGTTTACTGGTTTAATAATGATTTTAAAATAATCATTTACATAGTACAGTGCTGCATAGCATCTAAACATTCAGTTCAGTTCAGTCACTCAGTTGTGTCCAACTCTTTACCACCCCATAAATGCAGCAAGCCAGGCCTCCCTGTCCATCACCAACTCCTGGTGTTTACTCAAACTCACGGCCACTGAGTCAGTGATACCCATCCAACCATCTTATCCTCTATCATCCCCTTCTCCTCCTGCCTTCAATCTTTCCCAGCATCAGGGTATTTTCAAATGAGGCAGATCTTTGGATCAACTGGGCAAAGTTTTGGAATTTCAGCTTCAACATCAGTCCTTCCAATGAACATTCAGAACTGATTTCCTTTAGGATGGACTGATTTGATCTCCTTGCAGTCCAAGGGACTCTCAAGTCTTCAACACCACAGTTCAAAAGCATCAATTCTTCTGTGCTCAACTTTCTTTATAGTCCAACTCTCACATCCGTGCATGACTATTGGAAAAACCATAGCTTTGACTAGATGGACTGTTGTTGGGAAAGTAATGTCTCTGCTTTTTACTATGCTGTCTAGGTTGGTCATAACTTTTCTTCCAAGGAGTAAGCATCTTTTAATTTCATGGCTACAGTCACCATCTACAGTGATTTTGGAGACCCCCAAAATAAAGTCTGACACTGTTTCCACTGTTTCCCCATCTATTTCCCATGAAGTGATGGGACCAGATGCCGTGATCTTTGCAAAGTCAGACATGACTGAAGCAGACATTCAAGCAGGCTTATATTGATAGTTCTAGGCTGGCCTATGGAAAGAATCAGGGGTAAATGTTCATAAGCATTTATTACATTTATATATTTTGAGCTACATAAGCATTCTTAAAGATCTTTGCTTATAACTGTCACCAAGTATTTAATATTTATAATAAAAACACATATTCTTTTGAAGTAGAGTCCCTCCTGTGTTATGGCATCAATTTTTGGCATAAGGCATACAAATTGCTGTTTGATATAAACAAACCTCTTCCAAAATCTAAAATGGATTGTCAAAAGTAGTTTTTTTTTCCTAGCAGTCTAGCAAATATTATCACATCACTATGTTCATAATAAACCTAATGGTATAATTGTATGTAATATTATTCTAACCTAAGAAATGGGAGGTAACTGAAACAAGACTTTACAAAATATTTGATGTCCTCCAGTGGGAAAATAAATTATAACATAGGAGATACAGTTCCTTTGGCAGAGCATCCTATTTAGATTTTTTCTCTCTTTTTTTTAATGGCATGCTATTTTTCTTGGGTCTGATGGAGTTCTGATGATAGAATGTATAAAAGGTTAAATTCTTCACAGTAGGTATCTGGTTGCTTGATGATTTCGAACACTGTGAGTGTGTGTAAAGTGCAGGGAATGGCATTGAGCTGAAGTGTACAGTAGCCTGAAAGAAAATTAAGGCTCTCCTCTTATCACAAATCAGAATAATTCATGTAGCTATATCAAATGCTAAAGTATGGATAAGTTTAACTTGAGAAATATTCCTTTCTATAGATAAGAGAATATATAATTTGATGTGTGCTAACATAAGCTAGAGTAGGTTTTTAGACAGCTACTGTTATTATTATTTCTTTTCTCTAACTCATAAGTCATTTGAAGCAAAAAGACTTAACATTTTCCTTTCTCAGATTCTCCAGCCAAAAAGTATTTTTCCTTTTAAAAGTATATATTTGGATTGTCTTCTATAATCAGTTTATCTTTCTCTTTCCCTCAATTAATTCTTGTCTCTTTATAGGAAAAATAAAAGACAGCAAAAACAAGGCTTGGGCCTTTATTTAGCTTGTTAGCAGGTACTTATTGATCACAAAGTTTAAAGCAGATTTTTAGCAGTTGTACTTTAAATTAGAATACTGCATGTTTGACCTTAGTATAAATTGGGGGCAATTCTCCCCAGTTATTGAGAAAGTAATTTTTTCTAATATGTAAGAATGTTTTAGGGACTTGAGGTAAAGAAGATACATACATACATACATATATATATATATATGAAAAGAATTATCATTAAGTCATAATTTGATTTTGGGGAAAATATTTATGAAAATACAATACAAAGGATATCATATCTTAGCAAGAAGGAAACAAGTGATGAAATGATTTGACAAAATTTTGTTAAAGAAACTTTTAGACTAATATATATTACCTCTCTGAAAAGTGAAAGTTGCTTAGTCATGTCTACCTCTTTGTGACCCCATGGACTATACAGGCCATGGAATTCTCCAGGCCAGACTACTCGAGTGGGTAACCTTTCCCTTCTCCAGGAAATCTTCCCAACCCAGGGGTCGAATCCAGTTTTGCTGCATTGCAGGCTGGTTCTTTACAAGCTGAGACACGAGGGGAGTCCATATATCTCCTTAGTGACTACAAAATGGAATCCAGCCTCAAAATATATTAATATGTCTTTTACTTATTAAAAATAAAATTAGGAGTGGGCTTATATTTCTAACACATGGCTTTATTTTTTAAAAAAATTTTAAATTAAATAATTTATTTTACTTTACAATATTGTATAGGTTTTGCCATACATTGACTTGAATCCACCATGAATGTACATGTGTTCCCCATCCTGAACCCTCCTCCCATCTCCTTCCCCATCCCATCTCTCTGGGTCATCCTGGTGCACCAGCCCCGAGCACCCTGTATCATGCATCAAACCTGGACTGGCAATTCATTTCACATATGATATTTTACATGTTTCAGTGCCATTCCCCCAAATCATCCCACCCTCTCCCACAGAGTCCAAAAACTGTTCTATACATCAGTGTCTCTTTTTCTGTCTTGCATACAGGGTTATCATTACCCTCTTTCTATATTCCATATATATGCATTAGTATACTGTATTGGTGTTTTTTTGTGTGTGGCGTATTTCACTCTGTATAATGGGCTCCAGTTTCATCCACCTCATTAGAACTGATTCAAATGTATTCTTTTTAATGGCTAATACTCCATTGTGTATATGTACCACTGCTTTCTTATCTATTCATCTGCTGATGGACATCTAGGTTGTTTCCATGTCCTGGCTATTATAAACAGTGCTGCGATGAACATTGGGGTACATGTGTCTCTTTCAGTTCTGGTTTCCTCTGTGTGTATGCCCAGAAGTGGGATTGCTGGGTTATATGGCAGTTCTATTACCAGCTGTTTAAGGAATCTCCACACTGTTCTCCATAGTGGCTGTACTAGTTTGCTTTCCCACCAACAGTGTAAGAGGGTTCCCTTTTCTCCACACTCTTTCCAGCATTTATTGCTTGTAGACTTTTGAATAGCAGCCATTCTGACTGGAGTGAAATGGTACCTCATTGTGGTTTTGATTTGCATTTCTCTGATAATGAGTGATGTTGAGCATTTTTTTCATGTGTTTGTTAGCCATCAGTATGTCTTCTTTGGAGAAATGTCTGTTTAGTTCTTTGGCCTACTTTTCGGTTGGGTCTTTTTTTTCCTGGAATTGAGCTGCAGGTGTTGCTTGTATATTTGTGAGATTAATTCTTTACCCATTGCTTCGGTTGCTGTTATCTTCTCCCATTTTGAAGGCTGTCTTTTCACCTTGCTTATAGTTTTCTTTGTTATGCAGAAGTTTTTAATTTTAATTAGGTCCCATTTGTTTATTTTTGCTTTTATTTCCAATATTCTGGGAGGTGGGTCATAGAGGATCCTGCTGTGATGTATGTTGGAGAGTGTTTTGCCTATGTTTTCCTCTAGGATTTTTATAGTTTCTGGTCTTACATTTAGATCTTTAATCCATTTTGAGCTTATTTTTGTGTATGGTGTTAGAAAGTGATCTAGTTTTATTCTTTTGCAAGTGGTTGACCAGTTTTCCGAGCACCACTTGTTAAAGAGAGTGTCTTTTCTCCACTGTATATTTTTGCCTCCTTTGTCGAAGATAAGGTGTCCATAGGTGTGTGGGTTTATCTCAGGGCTTTCTATTTTGTTCCATTGATCTCTATTTCTGTCTTTGTGCCAGTACCCTACTGTCTTGATGACTGTGGCTTTGTAGTAGAGCCTGAAGTCAGGCAGGTTCATTCCTCCAGTTCCATTCTTCTTTCTCAAGATTGCTTTGGCTCTTTGAGGTTTTTTGTATTTCCATTCAAGTTGTGAAATTATTTGTTCTAGCTCTGTGAAAAACCACTGGTAGCTTGATAGGGATTGCATTGAATCTGCAGATTGCTTTGGGTAGTATATCATTTTCACTATATTGATTCTTCCAGTCCATGAACACAGTATATTTCTCCCTGTATTTGTGTCCTCTTTGATTTCTTTCATCAGTGTTTTATAGTTTAATATATATAGGTCTTTTGTTTCTTTAGGTTTTAAATCACTTAAAAATAATTTGGGAGAGTGGCATTGAAACATGTTTATTATCATATGTGAAACAAATCATCAGTCCAGGTTCAATGCATGATACAGGATGCTCGGGGCTGGTGCACTGGAATGACCCAGAGGGATGGTATGGGGGAAGGAGGTGGGGGAACACGTGTACACCCATGGTGGATTCATGTCGATGTATGGCAAAGCCAATACAATATTGTAAAGTAAAAGTAAATAAATAAAAATGATAAATCACTTAAAAATAAAATTTAATTTCTTCACAAATTATCAAAGGCCAGTAAATATCTGTCTTACCTCCAGACATTTCCCTTGAACATATCATGTAATCTAGACAAACTGGACTATGCCTTTTCCTGGTGGTGGCCCAGATTGACTCTTTGCAATCCCGTGGACTATAGTCTTCCAAGCTTCTCTCTCCATGGAATTCTCCAAGCAAGAATACTGGAGTGGGTAGCCGTTTGCTTCTGCAGGGGATCTTTCCAACCCAAGGACTGAACCCGTATCTCCTATACTGCAGGCAGATTCTTTATTGTTTGAACCACCAGGAAGCCTGAATAAATATCTGAAAATCTATAGACATTTTCCTTGGACATATCCTGTCATCTAGACAAATTGGACTATTTGCTATTTCCTGTTATATCCAGACTTTCACTACACTATTTCTTGACCAGTTTTCTCACCTTTAATAGGAATGCTCTTTCTCTAACTTCTCCCATCAACATTTAGTAAATATAATAACTTCTTCAGCATTTGGATCCAAATATTACATCTTCTATAATACTTTTTAAAGTTTTTTCCATTAGAAATAATCTCTTCTCTATGGAATCTCATAGCACTTGTTTATATATATATATATATATATATAATATATAAAATATAAAATATATATTTATAAATATAAAATATTATATATATATATATATAAAATACCAGTAATACCAGGCATGGCCTATATAGGGAGGTATGAAAAGTCTGAACAAACTCAGGATGCCCTTAGGCAAAAGCTACATGATATAAGGCTGGCTGCTGTTGCTACTGCTAAGTAGCTTCAGTCATGTCCAACTCTGTGCGATCCCATAGATGGCAGTCCACCAGGCTCCTCTGTCCTTGGGCTTCTCCAGGCAAGAATACTGGAATGGGTTGCTATTTCCTTCTCCCAAATTAAGGCTGGAAAGAATGCCAAAAATGGCTGTATAACGTAGTTAAACAATAGTCCTTTGAGAAACTTCTCAATAAGCAGTAGGATACTGCTTGTAGCTTCAGAATATACATTGCAACAACAGAAAAATGACATTAGCTTATTACATTAAACTGATGATTTCTTTTTCCAGTTTAATGGCAATAAGTACTTGTTACTTGCCCCAGAATTCTTTGGTTACCTGTGAGGATATTTGTGTCCATATGATTTTTGTAAGTGTTCATGTGTGCTTTTTAATTTAAATGTTCATGTGTGCTTTTTAATTTAAGCATTACTGAAGATTTCCATGACTTTGAATTCTCCTCCTGGAATAAAAATAATAATAAAAAGAAGGGTAAACACTATAGATACTCAGGTGACTCTTAGAAAATGAAAGAATAGGATTTTCTTTGGTCCAGTGACTGAGAGAAGTGTATGTTTTGATGGAAAAAATATAGGCAGGGAATTCTCTGATCAATTGTGAACTTGAATTCTGAGCACAGTAGGAATATATTGCGACCCTATATTTATATAGTTAAGTATCACTGAAAAATAAAGGGAAAATCAATTAAATAAGCAAACCCTTTATAATCATACAGATATTGATATTTTATTTTGATCTTTTAATTTAAAAACTGAGAGTCCCTTAGACTGCAAGGCGATCCAACCAGTCCATTCTGAAGGAGATCAACCCTGGGATTTCTTTGGAGGGAATGATGCTAAAGCTGAAAGTCCAGTACTTTGGCCACCTCATGCAAAGAATTGACTCATTGGAAATGACTCTGATGCTGAGAGTGGTTGGGGGCAGGAGGAGAAGGGAACGACAGAGGATGAGATGGCTGGATGGCATCACTGACTTGATGGACGTGAGTCTGAGTGAACTCCAGGAGTTGGTGATGGACAGGGAGGCCTGGTGTGCTGCGATTTATGGGGTCGCAAAGACTCGGACACGACTGAGTGAATCAACATTTTGCCTATACATTTCTTTGTTGTTAAATTAAAGCAATATATATTCATTATGATCTCTTAAATTGCAAATTTAAGAGATTTTATTCTTATGCCCTAGTCTTTGTTTGGTAAGATATTGAGTAAAGAGTAACAACAGAATACATATATATTATTTGCATGCTGATATGTTTGAAGAACATGAATTTAGTTCTATGTTTTAGGTATCATAGCATTCCTTCAGGTGGCATTTGCACAATTAGTGCTAAAAGAATAAGAAAAACAATAAAGACAGTTAGCTCTATGTTCATAAGACAAGTACCTCATCTGGAAAAGAATACTTGCCTAAAGATAAGACTCTGGGCAAAGGATCAAGACAAAATGAAATAACTGGAGAACTTCATTGACTTAAGCATTTAAATAAATTATCTTAATGCTCATACAAATGAAGTGATTATCAGAAATAAATCCTTGATAATATAGAAAAATCCAAAAATGTACCATAGAAGAACTATGCACTTAAGAATGATAAATTATACTTGATAACTTACTGTATAGCCTTCAAATTCAGCCTCCAAACAAGTTAGAATTTACTTGCTCTAAGGA
The DNA here is from genome assembly GCA_917880005.1 of Nanger dama. Taxonomy (NCBI): domain Eukaryota; kingdom Metazoa; phylum Chordata; class Mammalia; order Artiodactyla; family Bovidae; genus Nanger; species Nanger dama. The sequence goes on from CAKJTW010000002.1 coordinate 13,889,619, forward strand.
TTGAATTTTAATTCAAAATCATGCAAATTTCATGGAACAGACTTTGACTGCCATTATTCCTCAATGTTCAGGAAGAACAAAAAAATCTATTATTAGTCAGTTAGTGAATCTTATTCTGATGACATTTAGTTCTCATGCACATCAACAACATGTCATGCTTGTTTTTCAGTCACTCAGTCTTGTCCAACTCTTTGTGACCCCATGGACTGCAGCATGCCAGGCTCTCCAGTCCTTCACAATATCCCAGAGCTTACTCAAACTCTGTCTGTAACTGGCACTGAGTAATTTTGGTTTAATAAACAATGTTTTACTGTGATATATATATACACACACACACACACCAGTATAGCTAAGTAGATATTACAATATTACAGGTTTACTTTTTCATTTTTCCTTTTTCTCACTCTAATGCTTTTGAGAACAATTTGAATAACAATGCTAGGAAATCAACTTGAATAACAATGGAAATATGAAATATGAAATTTAAAACACACAATAGACTGTTTAGAGGAAATAACTCCTGATGATACTACTGGTGATGATTCAGATTTTTTTAAAATTACATCATGAAGAATGAGTAATATATCACTTATTTATGAATACAGTTTCATATATTTTAATAAATATCCCTTATTTATGCTTCTATATTCAGCTAGCTGATGAAAATGCTTTTTTTTCTAGGTTTAATATAATGAGATCTATTTCATATTTCCTATGTTATCAATCAAGTCGAGAAAGAACTCATTTAGACATCCTAGAAGAAATCCTCTATATAGAAATATTATAACCATAAAACTGACATTAAATGATGGTATTAAGATTTTTTTGATCCTCTCAATTTAGATATATAATTGAGTTTCAAAGAAAAAAGCAGATGAGCAAAAGACTTTGAGAATAAAAAACATGAAGCATTACAGTGACTATAGCTCACACAAAAAGCATTATTCAACTCAATTATTTCTTCACACATTGTACTCTGCTCACCCTGAAAAAAAGAGATTGAGGTAGGTTGCATTCAAAGATAGAAAATAAAGTCTTAAAGTCCATATAAAAATGAAGAAACAGAGAGATAAGTTTTGCCTCAATACTTACACCCTGACTTAAAAGATCCTTATAAACTCAAACTTTTAGGTGAAATACAATCCTAAATTCAGTGTCTCTAATGCTTCATAGCATATTATTTCCTCTGTCTATTATAATCTACCTTCACTCTACTACTACACTGAATCTGCCCTTTCTGGGGTTATCTAATGCTTCCTTGTTGGAAATCTAGGAGCATTCTTCAGTATATACATACTTCCATTTAGCATCCCATCTCCCTCAGATATAAGCATCCCTTTACCTTTCAAAATAGATTTTTTTCCTTGCTGGATTTTCCTTTTCCTTTTATAGCAGTACTGGTCAAAGACAGCATGCTTTATTCTGCTCTGGAAGCTAAGCACACGACTTTTATATAAAGGTAATGAAAGGGTTATACCAATTTTGTTCTTATAAACAAGCCACCTAGCTTGTTAGAAAATAATATGAAGCAAGAAAAATCTAAAGCAAGAAAAGTTCACACTTATTGCTAAATTACATTGTGCACCTGCTTTGCAGTGAGATTGGCTGAGATATTGAAGTATGGTCATCAGGTTCAACTCTGAGATGAAGAAAGACCTTGAATCAAGTACTGAAGAAAAGAATGTGGTGGATAGTTACAGGGGATGTCTGTACTTGTGCCCAAGTTGGGGAGTCTAGAAATCAAATTTCTGCCAAGTTACTTGAGAAAAAAAGTATACTATATGATAATGTGAGATGTATAGTAACTAAATTAAGTTTAGTAGGTCCCAGCATAGTTGGCTGTTTAACCACATGTAAAGCAATGATGGCAGAAACCCTAAATTAATAGAGAGAAATTTTGAAGATTTATTCTCACTGATTTATTTTAAAAGTTCTAGGAAGCTCTCCCACCTGACCTGGAATAGTGATGTTTATGTCCCTAGTTTCTCTTAAGGCTTTACCAAACCCAGTGTAGAGGAGTATAAAGAGATTTGTGCCAAGTACCTTTTTCTGCACAGAGAGAATGATTTTTAAAATTTAATCCTTTTTTTCTCAGGTTTGAGGGTTTACAAAGCAAGAGGACTGCATACATGGAAGTAATCCCTAGTATCATAAAGGGGACCTCTGTATCTTCTTGGTATGGTCTTACTGGGGTAAGGAGAAGTTCAAGAGTCTCAGAGGTCAACAGTTGTCCAGATAATTACTTTAAATGTGAATGATATGAAAACAAAAATGAAAAACAGACACTAGCAGACAAGACAAAACAACAAAATCCAAATATATGATAAGTAGCCCACTTTAAATGCATAAGGACACAGGCATTATACCAATAAAAGAGAAAATATATACCATGCTAACACTCATCAGAAGACAGCTAGTATCATTATATTAATTTCACACAAAGCCAACTTCAAACAAAGAAAATTATCAAACTAAATAGGCTCAGTTCAGTTCAGTCGCTCAGTCGTGTCCGACTCTTTGCGACCCCATGAATCACAGCACACCAGGCCTCCCTGTCCATCACCAACTCCCCGGAGTTCACTCAGATTCACGTCCATCGAGTAAGTGATGCCATCCAGCCATCTCATCCTGTCATCCCCTTCTCCTCCTGCCCCCAATCCTTCCCAGCATCAGTCTTTTCCAATAAGTCAACTCTTCACATGATGTGGCCAAAGTACTGGAGTTTCAGCTTTAGCATCATTCCTTCCAAAGAAATCCCAGGGCTGATCTCCTTCAGAATGGACTGGTTGGATCTCCTTGCAGTCCAAGGGACTCTCAAGAGTCTTCTCCAACACCACAGTTCAAAAGCATCAATTCTTCAGTGCTCAGCCTTCTTCACAGTTCAACTCTCACATCCATACATGAACACAGGAAAAACCATAGCCTTGACTAGACGGACCTTCGTTGGCAAAGTAATGTTTCTGCTTTTCAATATGCTATCTAGGTTGGTCATAACTTTTCTTCCAAGGAGTAAGCCTCTTTTAATTTCATGGCTGCAGTCACCATCTGCAGTGATTTTGGAGCCCCAAAAAATAAAGTCTGACAGTTTCCCCATCTATTTCCCATGAAGTGATGGGACCGGATGCCATGATCTTCGTTTTCTGAATGTTGAGCTTTAAGCCAACTTTTTCACTCTCCCCTTTCACTTTCATCAAGAGGCTTTTTCATTCCTCTTTACTTTCTGTCATAAGAGTAGTGTCATCTGCATATCTGAGGTTGTTGATATTTCTCTGGCAATCTTGATTCCAGTTTGTGTTTCTTCCAGTCCAGCGTTTCTCATGATGCACTCTGCATAGAACTTAAATAAGCAGGGTGACAATATACAGACTTGACGTAATCCTTTTCCTATTTGGAACCAGTCTATTGTTCCATGTCCAGTTCTAACTGTTGCTTCCTGGCCTTCATACAGATTTCTCAAGAGGCAGGTTAGGTGGTCTGGTATTTCCATCTCTCTCAGAATTTTCCACAGTTTATTCTGATCCACACAGTCAAAGTCAATAAAACAGAAATAGATATTTTCTTGAACTCTCTTGCTTTTTCCATGATCCAGTGGATGTTGGCAATTTGATCTCTGGTTCCTCTGCCTTTTCTAAAACCAGCTTGAACATCAGGAAGTTCACACTTCACGTATTGCTGAAGCCTGGCTTGGAGAATTTTGAGCATTACTTTACGAGCATGTGAGATGAGTGCAGTTGTGAGGTAGTTTGAGCATTCTTTGGCATTGCCTTTCTTTGAGATTGGAATGAAAACTGACCTTTTCCAGTCCTGTGGCCACTGCTGAGTTTTCCAAATTTGCTGGCATATGGAGTGCAGCACTTTCACAGCAGCATCTTTCAGGAATTGAAACAGCTCAACTGGAATTCCATAACCTCCACTAGCTTTGTTCATAGTGATTCTTTCTAAGGCCCACTTGACTTCACATTCCAGAATGTCTGGCTCTAGATGAATGATCACACCATCGTGATTATCCAGGTGTGAAGATCTTTTGTACAGTTCTTCTGTGTATTCTTGCCACTTCTTCTTAATATCTTCTGCTTCTTTTAGGTCCATACCATTTCTGTCCTTTATCGAGCCCATTTTTGCATGAAATGTTACCTTGGTATCTCTAATTTTCTTGAAGAGATCTCTAATCTTTCCCATTCTGTTCTTTCCTCTATTTCTTTGCATTGATTGCTTAAGAAGGGTTTCTTATCTCTTCTTGCTATTCTTTGGAACTCTGCATTCAGATGCTTATATCTTTCCTTTTCTCCTTTGCTTTTCACTTCTCTTCTTTTCATAGCTATTTGTAAGGCCTCCTCAGACAGCCATTTTGATTTTTGCATTTCTTTTCCATGGGGATGGTCTTGATCCCTGTCTCCTGTACAATGTCATGAACGTCCGTCCATAATACATCAGGCACTCTATCTATCAGATCTAGGCCCTTAAATCTATTCCTCACTTCCACTGTATAATTATAAGTGATTTGGTTTAGGTCATACCTGAATAATCTAGCAGTTTTCCTACTTTCTTCAATTTAAGTCTGAATTTGGCAATAAGGAGTTCATGATCTGAGCCACAGTTAGCTCCTGGTCTTATTTTTGTTGACTTTATAGATCTTCTCCATCTTTGGCTGCAAAGAAAGTAATCAATCTGATTTTGGTGTTGACCATCTGGGTATGTCCATGTGTAGAGTCTCCTCTTGTGTTGTTGGAAGAGGGTGTTTGCTATGACCAGTGCATTTTCTTGGCAAAACTCTATTAGTCTTTGCCCTGCTTCATTCCACATTCCAAGGCCAAATTTGCCTGTTACTCCAGGTGTTTCTTGAATTCCTAAACAGGGTTATCTTCTAAAGTTTTATATCTGTCCTACATCAGTAACAACTGTCATGAATCATTTTGATAAATATGGACCCTTGATATGATGTTAAGAACATGACACTACAACTCTGTTATCCTCCTTCCCAAAACATATAACCTCAGTCTAATTGTGAGATAAATACTGAACATATTTCAATAGAGGGGCTCTATGATATACATGATTAGTACCGCCTTTCCTAAAACTATCAAAGTCATCAAAAACAAGGAAAGATTGAGAATCTGTCACAGTTGAAAGAAACCTAAGAACACAAGACTGTTAAATACAATGTGGTATCTCCATCGTAAGGCTTCCTTGGTGGCTCAGCAGTAAAGAATCTGCTTGTAATGCAAAAGACACCAGTCTGAGAGCTCAATCCCTCTGTCAGGAAGATGCCCTGGAAAGAAACGGCAACCCACTCCATTTTATGCCTGGGAAATTTCATGAACAGAGGCACCTGGCTAGTTGGTTGTAATCCTGGAACAGAAAAGGGGAATTTGGAAAAGCTAAGGCAATTTGAATAAAATATGGACTTGAGTTTAAGAACAATGGTTCGTTAGTGTATCATGTTCTGTCCTAATGTAAGATGTTAGTAACAGAGGAAATCGGGTACAGGTGGTATATAGGTACCTGTATGTAGTATCTTCTTAATTCTTTTGTAAATCTAAAATTATCCTAAAATATAGTCTGTTAACAAAAAGATTAAATGTCAATAATAAAACAATATGTCCTTGAAATGTGTTCATTTATGTACCATGTTAGTCAGGGATCACGTATGGATTGCTTGTGGTTCATTTCTCAGGAATTAAACTCAAGACTATTATAATAACTGTGGCCAAATCTTTTAAACACACATGGATGAAAAGAAAGTGGGCTCCCTTTTGAACACGTGGCATCTGAAGAAAATCTAAGAAAGACGTTCAAAGAAGATTAAAGATTTAAACTGTTGTCAAGAGAAGCTGTGGAGTCTCTACTTTTGCAGGTGTTTATAAATAGAATTATTTTAGATGTAATCTAATCAGAAAACAGATTGATGGATGAGATGACTTCTTAGATTTGCCTTTTCTAATAAATTTAATATTACAGTAGCAAGTTGCCATCCCAAAGAAAATAATTGAACACTGGAAAATGATGAATAGTAGGAAGGGATAACACAGATAAAATGGAGGCTTACACTGTCCTTGAAGCAATTAACACTATGAAAAGCCTGCATTGTGGTTCTGGAGAGATACTTGTCTCCATTTCACAAAGTCAAAATCCCATTTAGTCAATGATCCATTTTCTGCTCAACAAATATTAAGTGGCTATAAGTAATATACTTTGATGGGTTAAGGATGTTAGTTAAATTTTACATAAAAGATTTTCATATGAGAGAATGGAATTAGACAAAAAACAAATTAGGACTTCTTAATTTTATTTTATAAAATCCAGCAACAGTTTATTCAAACATTTTTGTTTTCATTAGTTAAAATATAAGAACAAAGGAAGGAAATTTTATACTGTGAATGCTTTACTTATGTATTGTTATTCTCTCAGTCTTAACTGATTCTGCAACATAGCTGAACAACCTTGTGTCTTTCAGATCAGTTTTTTCTTATTCTTAATCATTTTTTGTTCTTAATCTATTATCATTTCTTCTTCTTCCTTTTTTTTTTGAAAATGTAACCCGTTTTCTCAAGACTATCATCCAAGACTGAGCTTCTTGCTTTTAAGAGATGACTAAGATTTTCACTGAAATCCAAGAAATTGAGGCTTCTAAGTATGGACAGTCTTAACTTCCTGGCTACACCCCTCATCCTTACATATTTACTGGAACTTGATCCAAAATATCAATACTTCATATTCTGTAGTTTCAAGGGCTGACAGCGCGTTCCATTTAGTTAAGAAGGGATTTAAAAGCACTTTTTCTGTGCCACACATTGGGAGGCACATAGTTTAAAGATTGATTGCTTTTCCCCCAGCCCTCTTCAGAATTATTTCTCTCTTTTTTCCGCTAGTTTATTCACATCCATCTATAAGTAAGCTTATTTATTGTTTGTGATTTAAAATAATGAAGATGTGCACTCTGCATACAATATTCTCAAAATATTGGACTGTTTGTCTGTTAACATTCAATTTTCATAAAATCAAAATCATTTTCTCAAAGTCAAGCAATCCCCACTACACACACACACACACACATACACACACACACACACACACACGTACAACTGAGAAACTGTATACCAGGAACACCAAAAAGTATCTTGTTGCCAGAATGAACAAGCATATTTTTAAGCTTCCTACTGGACTTCTACTTTCATAACTATAACAGGTATTTGTATGCGGACTCTCTCTACATTGCACACATATGTGCAGTGATATTATTCACTCACAGTTCTCTGTCCTAGCCTATCTTCTCATTCTAAAATTCCTGGTTTGTGTTCCCTTTAAAATGTATGTTTCACTATAATCATTTTTTTAGGGTAACACTGATTTATAAATTTCATTTGTAAAACATTGTATTTCTACTTCTGTATACTCTACAATGTTTAATTTTTATAATTTTTAAATTGAAGCCCTCAAAATCTTGTCCTCTCCTCTGAACTTCACATTTAATATCACACTTTGTTACAACAATGGATGGGGAATAATCAATAATCAATACAGGTAATCTCCACTATGGAATATTTCTATTCTCTTAATAACTGATTCCTACATCCATTTCTATATTTAATACCATTATTATATATATTCAGAGATATTGGAATGATTTCATACTTATCTTTCATATCAGCTTATCTTTAATATCATCCTCTTTTTATTAATATTTATTCCTAACCTAACTTGTAAGTAATTCTGTCAAAAAGAAGTTTGGCCTATCCTAAATTTTTATAAAAGTTTTTTATTGAATTATATTCAATAATTCAACTATGCTTTCAGGAAAACATATATATGATCTTTTGACATAATTCAAAGACTTCCAAAACTTAATCTCCACCTATTTCTTCGGACTCATATTCTGAAAGAGATTTTTACAGATTCTGCAAAATTATATTTTCCTCATGTAAACGAAGTTTTTACTGGATTGTTTTCTAGTTTATTCATCTGGTGAATTTTGCTTATATTTTAAGTCTCATCTCAGGCATCATATTTTATAAGAAGTAAACCCTGAATTTCTGGTTTTAGCTGAGTAGCTTTCCTTCTCTTGAGTTCTAGACAAGTGTGCATATCTGTTTCTTCTCATTTGTATCATCTAAGAAAAACATATAGAAATTTGTTCTTTCTATAGTAGAAAATAATTTCCTTGAGGTCTAAACTTTCCTTGTATAGCACAATATAGGGCACATTTATTATTGTTGCTTAACTGCTCTTTCGTGTCCAACTCTGTGATCCCATGGGCTGTAGCCCACCAGGCTCTTCTGTCCATTGAATTTCCAGTCAAGAACACTGGAGTGGGTTGCCATTTCCTTTTCCAGGGTATCTTCTGATCTCAGGGATCAAACCCACATCTTCTGCATTGCAAGCAGATTCTTTACCACTGAGCCACCTGGGAAGCCCACAGGACACCTAAGAGATAAATTATAAGCTTATGACACTGGCTTCCAAGAAGATGGAATAGATATGCTCTTCCATTTTTATCCTCTGTGTACACTGAAAGCTTGAATCATATATGAGATAACCATAAGAAGAAGCTGAAATGCAAAGGAGAGAAGACCTATAGGATAATGATCCAAGGCATGGTGGTAAGTATCACAGGCTTTCTTTGTGCCTCATATATCTCAGATTTGGGTCTGAATAAGGTAACTGTGGAAAATTCTGAAAGAGATGGGAATACCAGACCACCTAACCTGCCTCTTGAGAAATCTGTATGCAGGCCAGGAAGCAACAGTTAGAGCTGGACGTGGAACAGTAGACTGGTTCCAAATAGGAAAAGGATTGTGTCAAGGCTGTATATTGTCACCCTGCTTATTTAACTTCTATGCAGAGTACAACATGAGAAATGCTGGACTGGAAGAAACACAAGCTGGAATCAAGATTGCTGGGAGAAATATCAATAACCTCAGATATGCAGATGACACCACCCTTATGGCAGAAAGTGAAGAGGAACTAAAAAGCCTCTTGATGAAAATAGAAGAGGAGAGTGAAAAAGTTGGCGTAAAGCTCAACATTCAGAAAACAAAGAACATAGCATCCGGTCCCATCACTCCATGGGAAATAGACTGAGAAACAGTGGAAACAGTGTCAGACTTTATTTTGGGGGCTCCAAAATCACTGCAGATGGTGATTGCAGCCATGAAATTAAAAGAGGCTTACTCCTTGGAAGAAAAGTTATGACCAACCTAGATAGCATATTGAAAAGCAGAGACATTACTTTGGCAACTAAGGTCTGTCTAGTCAAGCTATGGTTTTTCCTGTGGTCATGTATGGATGTGAGAGTTTGACTGTGAAGAAGGTTGAGCACCGAAGAACTGATGCTTTTGAACTGTGGTGTTGAAGAAGACTCTTGAGAGTCCCTTGGACTGTGAGGAGATCCAACCAGTCCATTCTGAAGGCGATCAGCCCTAGGATTTCTTTGGAAGGAATGATGCTAAAGCTGAAAGTCCAGTACTTTGGCCACTTCATGTGAAGAGTTGACTCATTGGAAAAGATTTTGATGCTGGGAAGGATTGGGGGCAGGAGGAGAAGGGGACGACAGAGGATGAGATGGCTGGATGGTATCACTGACTCAATGGACGTGAGTCTAAGTGAACTCCAGGAGTTGGTGATGGACAGGGAGGCCTGGTGTGCTGCGACTCATGGGGTGGCAAAGAGTTGGACACAACTGAGCAACTGAACTGAACTGAACTGAAGGTAGCAACTTTAAAATGTCAATGAGCACAGACAAAAATTAAAAATCATGGTAACTAATACTTGTATATCAGCTTTCTATAGCCATGAGACCAGGAAGGGAGCTTAGCAAGACAAAAACTTTTAAACAATAACTGCTTTATTCTAGCCAAACACCACAGAAATAAAACGTGTCTCCCCACAAATTTGTTAGCAAAGACTGAGCAGAGAGCCTATTTACTAACCTCTGCTAGGCTGTAATAACATAGCCCAAACCTGCACTGGTGTCAGGAGAAGACTACTGGGGAGCAGGGACTTCCTCCTGACTGAACAGTAAGACTCCTCCCTTCTATGATGTAGGGAGAGAACTTGAGGAGCCTGTACTTTCATGCTCATCAATTTCTTTCAAAATCTCAGCAAGTTTCTTTGTTTTTTTTTTTTTTAGTTATAGTAAAATGTTTCTAAAATTTGTATGTAAAGGCAAAGGAAAAATTTTGAAACAATTTCAAAAAAAAAAAGATAATGTGAGATGACTCACTCTATCTGAATTCAAGACACATGATATAGCTGTAGTAATTGAGACTCTCTGCTCTTGGTAGAGAGATATATACAGAGATCATGGACCAGAGTTAAGAACTCAGAAATAGCCTCAGAAGTAGGGCCAAGTAATTTTTATCAAAGATGCAAATATAAATAATTTAATGGATTAAGGATAGCCTTTTAAATATATGGTGTTGGAGCAACTGGAAATCTATAAGCAAGTAAGTGAACCTCACCCTGAACCTTGCCCCTTTTATACAAATAAACTCAAAATGGATCGCAGACTTACATGTAAAATGTAAAGCTTTTCAAAGAAAGGAGGAAAATTCTTCAGAGCCAAAGGTGGGACAAGGAGTTCTTAGACTTGATACAAAGAGCATGATCCACAAAGGAAAAAAAAATATATATATATGTAATTTTAACTTCATCAAAATTAACATTTATGTTCTGTGAAAAATCTTAATGAGAAAAACGGAAAGACAAGCTAGAAATTTGGGGAAAATATTTGCAAACTACATCTCTGATAAAGGAAACATATCTGGAATATATAAAGAATTCTGTAAACTCACCAGTTAAAAACAAACAATCCAATTAGAAAATAGGCAAAGACAAAAGGATATTTCACTGCAGATGACATAAAAATGGTGATAAGCACGTGCACAGGTGTTAACATAACTAGCCTAGCAAAATGCAAATCAGAACTATGATGAGATTACCTGTTAGAACGACTAATTTTTTTTAAGTGACAATACCTACAACTAGTGAAGATACAGAAAAGTTGGATCACTCATATACTGCTACTGTGAATGTAAAGTATCGCAGGAACTATGGAAAATAATTTGGCAGTTTCTTAAAAAAAGAACTAAACATGTATTTTTTCTATGATGCAGCTATTGTACTTCTAAACCTAGAGAAATGAAAACTATATCCACACAAAAACCTGTGTGTGAATGTTCATAGCAGCAAATAAGCAAAACCAGCAAACAGCTAAAATTTCCCTTCATAGGTAAACGATTAAACTATAGTATAGTTTACCCATGGATAACATATACACTGGAGTGCTGACACCTCCCAAGGCAGTAAAAAAACCTGTGTGTAACTTTATAATCTACCCTACAAAGCCACAGTTCTGAATGCTCTTTCAGCCAACCATGGATCTGTATAGTGCTTACTGAAAAAAAAATCCACATGCAAGTGTACCAGCCCAGTTCAAATCTATTGTTCAAAAGTCAGCTATACTACCATACCATGAAATACCACTTGGTAATAAAAAGCACAAACACAACAATTGATTGGGTCTCCAGGACATTATGCCAAGTAAAACAAACAAAACGATGACAGCTAAAATACTGCATCCTGACTGGTTCAAATTACATCATATTCTTTTTGTTTGTTTGTTTTAATTGGAAGATAATGGCTTTACAACATTGTTAGTTTCTGCCGTGCTGAAACCTGGATCAGCTGCATAGTATACATATATTCCCTCCTTCTTGAGCAGCCCTCCCATCTCCCATCCCACCCCTCTAGGTCCTTGCAGCACCAGACTGGGCTCCCCGCCTTATACAGCAGCCACTAACTAGTTTACATACAGTAGTGTGCATACGTCAATATACCTAATCCTTAAAATTACAAAATTATACAAAGGGAAAGCATTTTAGTGACTGCCGTTGGTTCGGGTTATTTAGGGAAGCGATGAATGTGACTGTAAAGGGTTTTGAAGAAGTTCTTTGTGGTGATGACATAGTTCTGTATCCTGACTGAATTGCTGATGATACACACACACACATGGAGCAAATGGCAGAGCTAGACTTCCCACCAATGCCAGATGGCTGGTTTTCACTTTGGACAGGAGTTATGTCAGAGGTTATCTTTCGGGCAAACTCAGGGAAGGGTAAGTGTCTTTTCTGTGTTACCTTTGGAACTTGCTGCCAGTCTAGGTGGGAGAAGGCAATGGCAACCCACTCCAGTACTCTTGCCTGGAAAATCCCATGGGAGGACCTTGGTGGGCTGCAGTCCATGGGGTTTCTAGGAGTCGGACACGACTGAGCGGCTTCACTTTCCCTTTTCACTTTCATGCATTGGAGAAGAAAATGGCAACCCACTCCAGTGTTCTTGCCTGGAGAACAGGGACTTGCCTCCCCCAGGGACGGGGGAGCCTGGTGGGCTGCCGTCTATGGGGTCGCACAGAGTTGGACACGACTGAAGCGACTTAGCAGCAGCAGCAGCAGCAAATCTAGGTAGAGTGTGAGCTCCTGTTAATTGTGAGTGACGGACATTCAGTTTCTCAGAGAAAACGATTCAAAAAAAAAAACCCTGCGAGCCACACGGCGGGATAAACAGCCAGGTCGCCTCATGTCGCCTCAGCCTTGAAATTTCCTTTGGCTTAGCGGTCGCGAACTTAGCCAACTGACCGTTCTGCAGCTTGTTTTCCACTGCCGGGGCTTTATTTATGGCTTTTGAGTTTCACCAATAAAGACGGACCCCTGAACCCACACAGGTCCGTCCCTCTCGCCCTCTCGCCCAGAATAGGAGCAGCACCCCAGGCCCGCCTGCACGATCTCCGTCTACTTGTGACCTCGCCCAGCTGGACGGTGGAGTGGAATCCTGCAGGCATGTGAGTAATACAGCTTCTTGTTGTTTTTCCAAGTTCCCTGACCATTGTTGCCGAGGTGCGTTCTATAATCCCAAGGAAACCCACAGGGGCTGCTCCAGCCACACGGTTGGCTCTGAGGGGAAATGTCTATGGGGGGCTCACTCGTGGTGTGGGACCAGGCCCCCAGATGTTTCCCAGGATAACCCATAGCCCTACAGATAGCCGTGCCAGCAATAGGCTGAGACCTGTGCGAAACACTAGGCCTGTTTCAAAACGAAAAGCTGAAATGTGTACATGGCTTAACCCGAAATATGTCAGAAAACAAAAACAATATTATGTGAACTCACTTACATGTAGACTGTAAAATACTTAAAGAAACAGAAGATTGATGCTTGCCAGTGGAGGGATGGAGGAAGAGAGGAAAATGGGGGAAGGTTGTCAAGGGGTACAGACTTCCAGTTGTGAGTAATGTGCAGCGTGGTGACTATTGTTAATACTGTACCGTATGTTAGTGAGTCGTCAAGAGAGTAAGTAACTTAGGTTTTAAGAGAGTTAAGTCTTAAACAGTCTCACCACACATACACAAATCGATAATACATTCACATAAATATATGAAATTTTAAAGTGTACTCTTGCTAACACCATACACAAAAATAAACTCAAAATGGATTAAAGATTTAAATGTTAAGACCAGAAACTACAGAACTCCTAGAGAACATAGGCAAAACACTCTCTGACATAAATCACAGCAGGATCCTCTATGATCCACCTCCCAGAATACTGGAAATAAAAGCAAAAAAAAACAAATGGAATCTAATTAAAATTAAAAGCTTCTGCACAACAAAGAAAACTGTAAGCAAGGTGAAAAAGCAGCCTTCAGAATGGGAGAAGATAACAGCAAATGAAGTAACTGACAAACAACTAATCTCAAAGATATACAAGCAACTCCTGAAGCTCAATTCCAGAAAAATAAATGACCCAGTCAAAAAATGGGCCAAAGAACTAAATAGACATTTCTCCAAAGAAGACATACGGATAGCTACCAAACACATGAAAAGATGCTCAACATCACTCATTATCAGAGAAATGCAAATCAAGGCCACAATGAGGTACCATTTCACACCAGTCAGAATGGCTGTGATCCAAAAGTCTACAGGCAATAAATGCTGGAGAGGGTGTGGAGAAAAGGGAACCCTCTTACACTGTTGGTAAGAATGCAAACTAGTACAGCCACTATAGAGAACAGTATGGAGATGCCTTACAAAATTGCAAATAGAACTGCCTTATGACTCAGCAATCCCACTTCTGGGCATACACACTGAGGAAACCAGAATTGAAAGAGACACGTATACCCCAATGTTCATCCCAGCACTGTTTATAATAGCCAGGACATGGAAGCAACCTAGATGTCCATCAGCAGATGAATAGATAAGAAAGCAGTGGTACATATACACAATGGAGTATTACTCAGCCATTAAAAATACATTTGAATCAATTCTAATGAGGTGGATGAAACTGGAGTTGATTATACAGAGTGAAGTAAGCCAGAAAGAAAATCACCAATACAGTATACTAACACATACATATGGAATTTAGAAAGATAGTAACAATTACTCTGTATGAGAGACAGCAAAAGAGACAGATGTATAGAACAGATTTTTGGACTCTGGGAGAGGGAGAGGGTAGGATGATTTGGGAGAATGGCATTGAAACATGTATACTATCACGTAAGAAATGAATCGCCAGTCTAAATTCGATACAGGATACAGGATGCTTGGGGCTGGTGCATTGGGATGACTCAGAGAGATGGTATGAGGAGGGTGGTGGGAGGGGGGTTCAGGATTGGGAACTCATGTACACCCGTGGCGGATTCATGTCAATGTATGGCAAAACCAATACAGTATTGTAAAGTAAAAAATAAATAAATAAATAAAGTTGACAGTGTTTTGTCAGTGGTATCTCCATAACACTGGAGTAAAACCTTGTTGCACTGATGGTCCATTGTGGGTAAATGTGGCTATTAAGGGGATGATGTGAAAGACATCGAAAGGCCTCAAGACTGCTTACTTCCTTGTTTGAAAACTAGGCAGATCTTCATACAGACTTTGGTGGAAATGAGATTGTATATGCATAGAAACTCAAGTATTAGATGGTGAAATGAAAGGCAAAGATGGCTGTTGAGATGTCCTACAAATGCTGAATTACGTACAGTAAGGACATCTTGGAGGGGATTGTGAATGTGTGTGTGTGTGTGTGTCTACACAACAGTGAGAGTGGCTGCTCCCTGCCAGCTACTGTTGAGCAGTTCTTCATTGAGTCCTCGGCCAACTTGGCAGATGCCTGGTATGAATCTATAAGATGACAAGCGATCACTGGAATACATTTAAAATATGAAGAAAGTTAGTAGAGTTTCTCATAGGCACATATTAACATATCTGGCAGAAAGTAAATTCTTTCTGCTTCAGTTAAAGTAGCAATTTAAAACTTGGTGAGGACTGGTATTTGGGGGATCAGTCTTTTGAAGTTGCATATTATAACTAAGGACCACATTACTAACTCAGAAATAAGCCTGATTGTAGTATTATCTTGGCAGTTACAGCTAGCTGAATATCTGAAATTGAATTTAAAATGCATGGCATAATATTATTTATGGTGAATGGGTGACTTATTTTATAAAAATCTAAATTTTATACATATTAATATTCCTCTAAAAATATTGCCAAATGCAGCAAGCTACAACTGAAAAACAGAAGGAACGACCTGAGTATTTTTGAGTATATTTTGTCAAATTGAAAATCCGAAAAATATGTTTTAAACATATTTAATCCCACATGTATACCAGAGCTCAAGTAGTTATGCCTCTGAATGCTTTTCTATCATATTCTGCAAATCAAATAAAAAGCAGTTAAATGTTAATTGAAAATGTTATATTTTTACTAGTTTCACAGGGCATCAAAGAGGAAAACTGCAGTTCATAAATTACAACACTTAACTGTTTTTCACAGGGTGCCCTTAGGTGTTAATGCACTAGGAAATATGTCCATTCTTTCACATTTTTACCAAATTCTCCGTGTTTCCACAATATATATGCATATATGTACAAAGATATTGGATTTTAACATTTTGTTTTTATGTCAATATAATCATACTAAATGAACAAATCTAAACCTTACTTAACAAAATAGCAACAGAAACTTAATGTATGATGAATATGCCTACAAGTTAATGGATACAAATCTGATTTTACCCTTTCTTCTACCTACTTTGTCAGGCGTATATTCACATAGCATTACACAATGCATTGTACTGTATATATATATGCAGAGAGAAACATATAATTATCCTCCTTGCTTTTGAAAACCTATATTACATTTTTATTTTTTTAATTTATTTATTTTTTAAATTAGAATACTGTATTTGTTTTGCCATACATTGACATGAAACAGCCACAGGTTAACACAATCTCCCAATGCCGAAGCCCCCTCCCACCTCCCACCCCACATCCTCTACCTGAATCATCCTGTGCTCCAGCCCCATGCATCCTGCATCCTGCATTGAACATAGATTGGTGCTTCGTTTCTTACAAGAAAGTATACATGTTTCAATGCCATTCTCCCAAACCATCCCACCTTTTCCCTCCCCTCAGAGTCCAAAAGTCGGTTCTATACCTCTGTGTCTATTTTGTTGTCTCACATATAGGGTCATCATTACTATCTTCTAAATTCCATATATATGTGTCAGTATACTGTATTGATGTTTTTCTTTCTGGCTTACTTCACTCTGTATAATCGGTTCCAATTTCATCCATCTCATTAGAACTGAGTCAAATTTATTCTTTTTAAGGGCCGAGTAGTACTCCATTGTGTATATGTACCACTGCTTTCTTATCCATTCATCTGCTGATGGACATCTAGGTTGCTTCCATGTCCTGGCTATTATAAACAGCGTTGCAATGAACATTGGGGTACATGTGTCTCTTTCAATTCTGGTTTCCTCGGTGTGTATGCCCAGCAGTGGGATTGCTGGGTCATAAGGCAGTTCTATTTGCAATTTTTTAAGGAATCTCCACATTGTTTTCCATAATGGCTGTACTAGTTTGCATTCCCACCAGCAGTGTAAGAGGGTTCCCTTTTCTCCACATCCTCTCCAGCATTTATTGCTTGTAGACTTTTGGATCACAGCCATTCTGACTGGAGTGAAATGGTACCTCATTGTGCTCTTGATTTGCATTTCTCTGATAATGAGTGATATTGAACATCTTTTCATGTGTTTGTTAGCCATCCGTATGTCTTCTTTGGAGAAATGCCTGTTTAGTTCTTTGGCCCATTTTTTGATTGGTTTGTTTATTTTTCTGGAGTTGAGCTGCATAAGTTGCTTGAATATCTTTGAGATTAGTTGTTTGTCAGTTGTTTCATTTGCTATTGTTTTCTCCCATTCAGAAGGGTGTCTTTTCACCTTGCTTATAGTTTCCTTTGTTGTGCAGAAGCTTTTAATTTTAATTAGATTCCATTTGTTTATTTTTGCTTTAATTTCCAGTATACTGGGAGTTGGATCATAGAGGATCCTGCTGTGATTTATGTCGGAGAGTGTTTTGCCTATGTTTTCCTCTAGGAGTTTTATAGTTTCTGGTCTTACATTTAGATCTTTAATCCATTTTGAGTTTATTTTTGTGTACGATGTTAGAAACAGGTCTAGTTTCATTCTTTTACAAGTGGTTGACAGTTTTCCCAGCACCACCTATTAAAGAGACTGTCTTTACTTCATTGTATATTTTTGCCTCCTTTGTCGAAGATAAGGTGTCCATAGGTGTGTGGGTTTATCTCAGGGCTTTCTATTTTGTTCCATTGATCTATATTTCTGTCTTTGTGCCAGTACCATACTGTCTTAATGACTGTGGCTTTGTAGTAGAGCCTGAAGTCAGGCAAGTTGATTCCTCCAGTTCCATTTTTCTTTCTCAAGATTGCTTTGGCTATTCGAGGCTTTTTGTATTTCCATACAAATCTTGAGATTATTTGATCTAGTTCTGTGAAAAATACTGCTGGTAGCTTGATGGGAATTGCATTGAATCTGTAGATTGCTTTGGGTAGTATACTCATTTTCACTATATTGGCTCTTCCGACCCATGAACATGGTATATTTCTCCATCTATTAGTGTCCTCTTTGATTTCTTTCATCAGTGTTTTATAGTTTTTGATATATAGGTCTTTAGTTTCTTTAGGTAGGAATATTCCTAAGTATTTTATTCTTTTTGTTGCAATGGTGAATGGAATTGTTTCCTTAACTTCTTTTTCTACTTTCTCATTATTAGTGTATAGGAATGCAAGGGATTTCTGAGTGTTGATTTTATATCCTGCAACTTTACTATATTCATTGATTAGCTCTAGTAGTTTTCTGGTCGAGTCTTTAGGATTTTCTATGTAGAGGATCATGTCATCTGCAAACAGTGAGAGTTTTGCTTCTTCTTTTCCAGTTTGGATTCCTTGTATTTCTTTTTCTGCTCTGATTGCTGTGGCCAAAACTTCCAGTACGATGTTGAAGAGTAGTGGTGAAAGTGGACACCCTTGTCTTGTTCCTGCCTTTAGGGGAAACGGTTTCAATTTTTCACCATTGAGGATAATGTTAGCTGTGGGTTTGTCATATATAGCTTTTATTATGTTGAGGTATGTTCCTTCTATTCCTGCTTTCTGGAGAGTTTTTATCATAAACGGATGTTGAATTTTGTCAAAGGCTTTTTCTGCATCTATTGAGATAATCATATGATTTTTATTTCTCAGTTTGTTAATGTGATGAATTACATTGATTGACTTGCGGATATTGAAGAATCCTTGCATCCCTGGCATAAAGCCTGCTTGGTCGTGGTGTATGATCTTTTTAATGTGTTGCTGGATTCTGATTGCTAGGATTTTGTTGAAGATTTTTGCATCTATGTTCATCAGTGATATTGGCCTGTAGTTTTATTTTTTTGTAGTGTCTTTGTCAGGTTTTGGTATTAGGGTGATGGTGGCCTCATAGAATGAGTTTGGAAGTTTACCTTTCTCTGCAATTTTCTGGAATAGTTTCAGTAAGATAGGTGTTAGCTCTTCTCGAAATTTTTGGTAGAATTCAGCTGTGAAGCCGTCTGGACCTGGGCTTTTGTTTGCTGGAAGATTTATGATTACAGTTTCAATTTCCATGCTTGTGGTGGGTCTGTTAAGATTTTCTATTTCTTCCTGGTTCAGTTTTGGAACGTTGTACTTTTCTAAGAATTTGTCCATTTCTTCCAAGTTGTCCATTTTATTGGCATATAATTGCTGATAGTAGTCTTTAATGATTCTTTGTATTTCTGAGTTGTCTGTCGTGATCTCTCCATTTTCATTTCTAATTTTGTTGATTTATTTTTTACTCTTTGTTTCTTGATGAGTCTGGCTAATGGTTTGTCAATTTTATTTATCCTTTCAAAGAACCAGCTTTTTGCTTTGTTGATTTTTGCTATGGTCTCTTTTGTTTCTTTTGCATTTATTTCTGCCCTAATTTTTAGGATTTCTTTCCTTCTACTTACTCTGGGGTTCTCTATTTCTTCCTTTTCCAGTTGCTTTAGGTGTAGAGTTAGGTTATTTATTTGACTTTTTTCTTGTTTCTTGAGGTATGCCTGTATTGCTATGAACTTTCCTCTTAGGACTGCTTTTAAAGTGTCCCAAAGGTTCTGTGTAGTTGTGTTTTCATTTTCATTCGTTTTGATGCATATTTTGATTTCTTTTTGATTTCTTCTGTGATTTGTTGATTATTCAGAAGGGTGTTGTTTAGCCTCCAAATGTTGGAATTTTTAATAGTTTTTCTCCTATAATTGAGATCTAACCTTAGTGCATTATGGTCAGAGAAGATGCTTGGAATAATTTCATTTTTTTGAATTTATTAAGGTTGGATTTATGACCCAGAATGTGATCTATCCTGGAAAAGGTTCCATGTGCACTTGAGTAAAAGGTGAAATTCATTGTTTTGGGGTGAAATGCCCTATAGATAACAATTAGGTCTAACTGGTCTATTGTATCGTTTAATGTTTGCGTTTCTTTGTTAATTTTCTGTTTAGTTTATCTGTCCATAGGTGTGAGTGGGGTATTAAAGTCTCCCACTATTATTGTGTTATTATTAATTTCCCCTTTCATGCTTGTTAGCATTTGTCTTACATATTGCGGTGCTCCTATGTTGGGTGCATATATATTTATAATTGTTATATCTTCTTCTTGGATTGATCCTTTAATCATTATGTAGTGGCCTTCTTTGTCCCTTTTCACAGCCTTTGTTTTAAGGTCTGTTTTATCGGATATGAGTATTGCTACTCCTGCTTTCTTTTGGTCTTTATTTGAATGGAATATCTTTTTCCAGCCCTTCACTTTTAGTCTGTATGTGTCTGTTGTTTTGAGGTGGGTCTCTTGTAGGCAGCATATATAGGGATCTTGTTTTTGTATCCATTCAGCCAGTCTTTGCCTTTTGGTTGGGGCATTCAACCCATTTATATTTAAGGTAATTATTGATAAGTATGTTCCTGTTGCCGTTTACTTTATTGTTTTGGGTTTGGGTTTATATGTCCTTTTTGTGTTTCCTTTCTAAAGTCTATCCTTTATTATTTGTTGGAGAGCTAGTTTGGTGGTGCTGAATTCTCTCAGCTTTTGCTTGTCTGTAAAGCTTTTGATTTCTCCTTCATATTTGAATGAGATCCTTGCTGGGTACAGTAGTCTTGGCTGAAGGTTATTATCCTTCATCACTTTAAGTGTGTCTTGCCATTCCCTCCTGGCCTGAAGAGTTTGTATTGAAAGATCTGCAGTTATTCTTATGGGGATCCCCTTGTGTGTTATTTGTTGTTTTTCTCTTGCTGCTTTTAATATTTGTTCTTTGTGTTTGGTCTTTGTTAGTTTGATTAAAATATGTCTTGGGGTGTTTTCGCCTTGGGTTTATCCTGTTTGGCACTCTCTGGATTTCTTGGACTTGGGTGACTATTTCCTTCCCCATTTTGGGAAGTTTTCAACTATTATCTCCTCAAGTATTTTCTCATGGTCTTTCTTTTTGTCTTCTTCTTCTGGGACTCCTATAATTCGAATGTTGGAGCGTTTCATATTGTCTTGGAGGTCTCTGAGGTTGTCCTCACTTCTTTTAATTTGTCTTTCTTTTTTCCTCACTGATTCATTTATTTCTACCATTCTATCTTCTATTTCACTAATCCTATCTTCTGCCTCCGATATTCTACTATTTGTAGCCTCCAGAGTGTTTCTGATCTCATTTATTGCATTATTCATTATACGTTGACTCTTTTTTATTTCTTCTAGGTCCTTGTTAAACCTTTCTTGCATCTTCTCAGTCCTTGACCCCAGGCTATTTATCTGTGATTCCGTTTTGAATTTAAGATTTTGGATCATTTTCACTATCAGTATTGGGAATTCTTTCTCAGGTAGATTCCCTATCTCTTCCTCTTTTGTTTGGTTTGGTGGGCCTGTCTCCTGTTCCTTTACCTGCTGGGAATTCCTCTGTCTCTTCATCTTGGTTATATTGTTGCGTTTGGGGTGGCCTTTCTATATTCTGGGAATTTGTGGAATTATCTTTCTTATAGAGCTTCCTCTCTGTGTTTGGGGTTATATCAGCAGCTTGTCAAAGTTTCTTGATTAGGGAGGCTTGTGTTGGAGTTCTGGTGGGTGGAGCTGGATTTCTTCTCTCTGGATTGCTGTGAAGTGGGAAGTAATGGGTTATGAGACGTCAATGGTTTTGGAGTATTTTGAGTTGCCTGTGTATTGAAGCTCAGGAGCTTGTTCTTGTGTTGCTGGAGAATTAGCGTGGTATGTCTTGCTCTGGAGCTTGTTGGCCCTTGGGCAGTGCTCAGTTTCAGTATAGGTATGAAGGCGTTTGATGAGCTCTTATTGGGTAATGTTCCCTGTATTCAGGAATTCTTTGATAATCTCAGGCTTTGGACTTATGCCTCCTGATTCTGGTTTTCAGATTTATTTTTACAATAGCCTCATGATTTCTCCATCTATTCAGCACTAATATTAAAACATCTAGGTTAATGATGATAGGTTTCTCCACCATGAGGGTCGTCATTAGAGGATCGCTGAGTTACTTGGAGGAGAGAAGAGGGAGGGAGTAGTTAGAGGTGAGTGGAATGGGATGAGGTGGAATCAAAAGAGGAAAAAACAAGCTAGCCTGTAACCACTTTCTTGTGTGCGCTCCGAAGTCTGGACCGCTCAGAGGTGGTCACAGAGTTATACATGAAAGAGGAGAGGGAGGAAGTAGATAGAGGTAGACAGGAGGACAAAAGAGGAGATGGGAAGGAGGGATACAGATCCGGCCAGTGACCAGTTCCCTTAGAATTCTCCTCCTTCTGGAGCATACAGTGATTCATAGAGTTGGGTAGAGAGGAGGGAGGGGGAGGGAGGAGACAAAAGCCACCTAGTGGAGAAAAGAGAGATTCCAAAGGTGGAGAGAGTGGTCAAGCCAGTAGTCTCGCACTCATGTAAAACTGGGTACTGAAGATTAAGTTTTTAAAAGTACAAAATTGGCAACAAATATCAAAATGCCAAGATTAAAAATCTGGAGTAAAGATTGGATTTTCAAAGATAGATTATTGAAGGGAAGAAGAAGAAGGAGAGAGAAATTAAAAAAAATAGAGAAAAAAAGTAAAATATAATAAAAGACTCCAGAATTATTAAAAGGCAACTTCCTCCACCAATAAGACTATATACGGCGTTTAATGACAGGGTTTTTTTTTTTTTTTAAAGTAATATTAGGTTATAAAAATAATAAATAGAATATAGAAGACTTAAAAATTTAAGCAAGTTTAGGAAAAAAACAGACGAAAAGAAAGGAAGAAAAAACAGATTTAAAAAGGAAAAAAATTTTTAAAGAAAGAAAAAAATTCTTAAAAAGAAAAAAAAAAAGAAAAATCACGCTTCCACATCATTCCCCCAAAAAAATTTTTTTGATCATAAAAGTAGGAACAGTATATCTGGTGCTTTCTCTGTCGTTGTGGACTGTGTGGGGTCGCTACCAAGGCCGCTCCCTCTGTTTGACTTCCTCTGTTTGCTGGTCTCTTCAGTGTCTGATTTCTGTCTTGCCACAGGGAGGGTGGTGGTGAGCTATGCACTGGGCTTGCCCCTTCTCGCTCTGCAGGATAACTGTGTGGGGCCTGCCCTATGCTTCATGCACTTCCCCTGTTTAAGCCGCTCAGGAAGCCCCTCCAGGTGTCGGGTTAGGTTCCAAGTCCGAGTGGCTAGGGCGTTTGGCGCGCACTATTGGTGCATCTTCTGGGCTTTCCAGGTCGCTCAATTTTCTGGGATCTCCGCCGGGGCTCTTTCTCAGGCAGATGATGACTGATCAGAGACCCCATAAGTCTCAGCAAAGAAGCCTGCTTGCAATTTGGTAGGCAATGTCTCTCTTGAGCTGCGACTGCCCTCTTCCAGCGCTTAAGGCTCTGGGTTGCCTGTCGCCGGTGGGGGATGGTCTGCAGCCGGCTATTTCCGATCTGTCCTTTGTTCTGTGCACGGGCCTGCATGTGTCTTATGTTCGAGCATTTCGCGTGTTAGTTACCCCCAGTCTGGTTTGTTAGTCCGGGATAAATCGTTCTATCCATGCACGGACCCGATTCTGGCCCTGTTACGCCCCGATTCTTGAGAAAAGCCCTGCAGCCTATGTGTCCTGCGGCCCAATTCTTAGAAAGCACTGTCGCGGGCGCGCTCCTCCCTGCCCAACCCCCACTGCTGTCGGACGCAGGCGTTTGCACTGCTTAACCGTTGGGGTTATACTGTTGAATTCGTAATCTGTTGGTTTTAATTATTTATTTATTCTTCCTTCCTGTTATGTTGCCCTCTGTGCTTCCAGGGCTCGCCCCCATATACAGCTGTGAGAAAGTTCCCCAATTTTAGGGAACCTCTCTTTTAAGAGTCTCTTCCTGGGACGGAATTCCCTTCCCGTGCCGGGGTTCCCTCCCTACCTCCTTTGTCTCTATCTTCGTTTTTTAAAATAATTCCTACCTGGTTTTGAAGCCAATGATCTGCTTTGCTGGATGCCTGATGTCCTCTGCCAGCAGTCAGAAGTTATTTTGTGGAATTTACTCCCGCGTTGAAATGTTCTTTTGATGAGGTAGAGAGGAGAAAGTGTTCTCCCCATCCTATTCCTCCGCCATCTTTTTCCCCCTCCTATATTACATTTTTAGACAGGAAATCTTATCCCCCTATTTTTCTGCTAAAATCATGTTCACTAATTATTTTGTCATAAGAATTTCATATCAGAGAATATAAGGTGGCACATGTTTTCTTTCAAATGCCTTAAACAAGTGGTGGAGATAAAAGGTATAGCATCTTTGCAAACACTTCAGCCCCTGTGTAGTAGGCTCTTTGAAACCCTTTCATATTTAGTTTTATGTTGCCATAAAGCTGTTTTTCTGAGCTGCAACTATTTTTAAATGCAGTTAAAGTTCAAAATGGGTTTCTCTGGTGTCTCAGTAAAGAATCCAGCTGCCAATGCAAGAGGCACAGGTTCTGATCTGGAAAGATCACTTGGAGAAGGAAATGGCAACCCACTCCAGTACTGTTGGCTGAAAAATCCCATGCAGAGAGAGCCTGGTGGGTTACAGTCCATGGGACTGCAAAGATTTGGACATGACTTAACGGCTGAATGACAAAAGTGCAAGATGACAATGGATTCACAAAATGTTCAAAATTGGTGGAAAAATCTTATTATATTGATGCTTATTAAGTATTCCTGAAATTGAACAAACACACAAAAGAGAAAATACAGTCATAGGCTGAAACTAAACAGATAATTCAATCACAACAAAACTCAGTATCTAGTATAGAATAGATTATGAAGGAGGGGATATGTTGCAAATGTCCCATCTATCAGTGAAAAAGGAATTAGGAAATAAAAATCTTGGGTTTATTGGAGTTTTTTGTTGTTAGTATTTTTTTTTTTTTTTAATGATGAAGGAAGTTATAGATCAGTTTCTGGAGAAAATAATTTGTGTCTTGTTTTTCTAGAAAGTAGAGACACAGATGTGTAAACAAGAGGATGATACCATTAACACAATAGGAATGTGGAGTTGAATGCTTTATTGCCAAAGCATTGGAAATGCATACCACTTTATCATTACAAAACCACCTGGAATCTTAAGTGCCAGGAGGCTTCTCAGAAGAAAGTCAGGATGATTACTCAATTTTAGTAAAGTAGGTCTACCTGTGAAAGTATTGGAATAGGAAATGGCAGCCCACTCCAGTATTCTTGTCTGGACATTCCATGGACACACTTCAGTATTCTTGCCTAACATTCCATGGACAGAGGAGCCTGGCGAGCTATAGTCTATGAGGTCATAAAGAGTCAGGCACTGCTGAGCGAATGAGCACAGCACACTTGGAAGCTGCTTCTGCTGCTAAGTCACGTCAGTCGTGTCCAACTCTGTGTGACCCCATAGACGGAAGCCCACCAGACTCCTCTGTCCCTGGGATTCTCCAGGCAAGAATACTGGAGTGGGTTGCCATTTCCTTCTCCAATGCATGAAAGTGAAAAGAGAAAGTGAAGTCGCTCATTCGTGTCCGACTCTTAGCAACCCCGTGGACTGTAGCCTATGAGGCTCCTCCGTCCATGGGATTTCCCAGGCAAGAGTACTGGAGTGGGGTGCCAGTGCCTTCTCCGACACTTGGAAGCACTGGAAAATAAACACACAAGCAAAATAGCTGTCTTCATCCACTAAAATATAAGCCACGTGAAGGCAGAGATTGTTCATGTGTGTGTGTTTTCACTTAGGAATCCCAATGCCTAGAATTTGCTGTGCCTGATAGGCCCGCAGAGGTACTTAAAAGTATTTTTATTATTTTTATATTATTTATTGTCTGCTTTTATTTTTGTGTTCTGTCAAAGCTGAGCCCTCATAAATTTTATATTTTTATTCTTTGGAGTGTCTTAAGTACATCTCACAGAAGTTTTTATTTTGGCACTCAGAATAAATACAACATTTTCTGGGTTACTGGACTTCCCTGTTACCTCAGTTGGTTACCTACAATGCAAGAGACCCCAGTTCGATTCCTGGGTTGGGAAGATCCACTGGAAAAGGGATAGGCTACCCACTCCAGCATTCTTGGGCTTTCCATGTGGCTCAGCTGGTGAAGACTCCACCTGCACTGTGGGAGACCTGGGTTCAATCCCTGGATTGGGAAGATCTCCTGGAGAAGGGAAAAGCTACCCTTTCCAGTATTCTGGCCTGGAGAATTCCATGGACTGTCCATGGGTCACAAAGAGGCAGACATGACTAAGTGACTTTCACTTTTCACTTGCAACTATAAATGACAAGGTGACTAAAGTTCTACCAATAAGATGTAACTGGATATGTATCAACCTAAAAATCCTTTTTAATGGAGTTGGGATTAGCCCCAAACTAGTGATATCTGACTTCATTTATATGACAGAGAAACTTTGTCTTGTTTGAGACACGTGAGATTTTATCTTCCGAGAATTTAGATAAATCTGGTGAATCTCATCCTAACAAATGGACCACCCCTTCTCCGGGTTTTATGTCTTAGTAATCATGCATGATAAATGCTATCCATCTATGAGTAATGGACACATGAAATTTGAAAGATAATTCTAAAATATTTAAATATGGTATAATATTCATTTTTGGTAATATAGCATGTCTTTCAAATATCAGAAAGTTTACCATTTCTATCAATAGAGAAAATGATTTGTTTCCATTCCTATTCAGTGTATGTAAATCAAAGGTACTTTTCAAATGGATTAGAAGTATACCAAGAGATTGTCTTATAATATGCTTATATGTTTTTGTCTGATATGTACATTCTTATATTGAGGTTAAGAAGTAGGTGACAATAAACTATCCCCATGATATGACCGTAATATAACTGCATTTTGAGATGAGGAGGAATATGAAATATATATATATATATATTTATGTATATCTCATATATATATGTTTAGGGTCTGAGCTGCTTCTGCTCAGAACATATATATGTATGTGTGTATGACAGACATATATATATACACACACACACATGTTTGTTAAGGGGTGTATATATGTAATGCACACGTGTGGGGGTGTATATATGTAATACAAAGACACATAAAGATTCTATGCTGCTGCTAAGTTGCTTCAGTCATGTCCGACTCTATGGGACCCCATAGATGGCAGCCCACCAGGCTCCCCTGTCCCTGGGATTCTCAAGGCAAAAACACTGGAGTGGGTTGCCATTTCCTTCTCCAATGCAGGAAAGTGGAAAGTGAAAGTGAAAAGTGAAAGTGAAGTTGCTCAGTGCAAAACCAGAATCAGCCAGCCCCTAAGGATTTATTTCCTCTTGTCTCCACTAAAAAGAGATGAAATCTCCTAAACCAGAGGACAAATTAGCAACAGTTGCAGAATTTAGGTTTTGCAGATATCAGAAACTGATATCAATGAAAACAGATCCTTGATGCAGAACAGAGGCCCAACCTTCTGGAACCAGGATTAAAATTTTCCATCATCTTAATTGGTCCTTGATATAGTCTACATTTGACATCCAGCCGCTAAGAGTTAGGGACATGGGGAAAAAGAAGTATACTTTCAGTTTTGCCTGTATTTAAGACAAGTCTTCTATGTTCCACAATTGCTAATTTACAAGAAGCTATCAAGTTGACATGTGACTTGAAAACTTGTCCATATTAACCAGTATAAGATTTTCCTAAACCTAGATTTATAAAACTGTAGCAGGCCAACAGATTTTTATTTCCATGTGCAAGATAGTGCATTTTAGTTGGCAACTTACTGTTACAATTGGCAGCCACATAAAAAACAACTGCTTTGTATGAGAGATCCTCACAGGCTGACACTAGAGAACTTAGGGTGGGGGAGAGATGTGGTGCCCACTGGTATAGTTCATAGATCAATCAGATATCACAAAAAGATTGATTTATTTTTATGTCTTGATTATTGTATTCCATAGTTGCAAATTTGCTACAATTATAAAAGTGTGCTATGGATCAAGTAATGCAAAATATTTCAGCAATTTGTGCCAAATTACCTTAAATCAACTTATCCTGAATCAAATACCAAGACAAATTTCATAGAATTCTGCCTTTATATATGTCATGGACTGTTTATAAAATATGTTACTTTGTGATGTTTCATTGTTGAATAATAACAGAATAAATCTGGTGATAAAAGTTGAAATAAAATTTTAGACATTTTTTCGGTCAGGAATGTTAATATTGGAATTAGTGCAATCTGCTTGAAGATATATAAGTAATAAATAATAAAGATAAATTGATTTTTTATTATAGGGGAATAAACTCCCTACTTCTATTAGAAAATCTAAAAGGACTAGTTATATATTTAAATAGATATTTTATGGATATTAACTAGAGTTATTGTAGTAGTCATTTTGTAATATTTTACAAATTTCAGATCACTATATTCTATACCTGAGACTAATATGTTATATGTCATTTATAACTCAATAAAACATGTTGATTATATTAACACTATTAATAATTGATTAGATCATAGGATGTTAATTAGATTATCTAAGATTTTCATTCCAATCACAAAGAAAGGCAATGCCAAAGAATGCTCAAACTACCTCAAAATTGCACTCATCTCACGTGCTAGTAAAGTAATGCTCAAAATTCTCCAAGCCAGGCTTCAGCAATATGTGAACCGTGAAATTCCAGATGTTCAAGCTGGTTTTAGAAAAGGCAGAGGAACCAGAGATCAAATTGCCAACATCCTCTGCATCATCAAAAAAGCAAGAGTTCCAGAAAAACATCTATTTCTGCTTTATTGACTATGCCAAGCCTTTGACTGTATGGATCAAAATAAACTGTGGAAAATTCTGAAAGAGATGGGAATACCAGACCACCTAACCTGCCTATTGAGAAATCTGTATGCAGGCCAGGAAGCAACAGTTAGAACTGGACATGGAACAACAGACTTGTTCCAAATAGGAAAAAGGAGTACGTCAAGGCTGTATATTGACACTGTGTTTATTTAACTTATATGCAGAGTACATCATGAGAAATGCTGGACTAGAAGTAACACAAGCTGGAATCAAGATTGCCGGGAGAAATATCAATAACCTCAGATATGCAGATGATACCATCCTTATGGCAGAAAGTGAAGAAGAACTAAAGAGCCTCTTGATGAAAGTGAAAGAGGAAAGCGAAAAATTTGGTTTAAAGCTCAACATTCAGAAAACAAAGATCATGGCATCCGGTCCCATCACTTCATGGGAAATAGATGGGGAACAGTGGAAACAGTGTCAGACTTTATTTTTGGGGGCTCCAAAATCACTGCAGATAGTGACTGCAGCCATGAAATTAAAAGACGTTTAGTCCTTGGAAAAAAGTTATGACCAACCTAGATAGTATATTCAAAAGCAGAGACATTACTTTGCCGACTAAGGTCCATCTAGTCAAGGCTATGGTTTTTCCTGTGGTCATGTATGGATGTGAGAGCTGGACTGTGAAGAAGGCTGAGCACCGAAGAACTGATGCTTTTGAACTGTGGTGTTGAAGAAGACTCTTGAGAGTCCCTTGGACTGCAAGGAGATCCAACCAGTCCATTTTGAAGGAGATCAGCCCTGGGATTTCTTTGGAAAGAATGATGCTAAAGCTGAAACTCCAGTACTTTGGCCACCTCATGTGAAGAGTTGACTCATTGGAAAAGATTCTGATGCTGGGGGGATTGGGGGGTAGGAGGAGAAGGGGACGACAGAGGATGAGATGGCTGGATAGCATCACTGACTCGATGGACGCGAGTCTGAGTGAACTCCGGGAGATGGTGATGGACAGCGAGGCCTGGCGTGCTGCGATTCATGGGGTCGCGAAGAGTCGGACACGACTGAGCGACTGAACTGAACTGAAGATTTTGAATATTCAAAATCATATTGATTTTACTGTCTTAATAATAAGCATGGAAAAATGGAATTTCTAAGAAATAAATTTGTTCACACAGATTCTAGAGCCTGATTAAATATCAAGGAAGTTTAGGACCCTCAGATATTTTAGAGGCTATCATGTTGTGTGTTATGTATGCAGAGCCTGTGTGTTTTCCTTTTAGCACCGCCTACCTATTCTTTGACAAGTGTGCTAACGAGTCACCTGAATGCCTCAGAGGGAAAAAAGGAGATAAGAAAATATCAATATAAGGTTGCATATCCTGCTTCAGCATTTTTTAAGGTTATATTTACCACTGTTCATTTTGTTAAAGGCTTCCCAGGTGGCACCAGTGGTAAAGAACCCCCTGCCAATGCAGCAGATATTAGATACAGTTTCGATTCCTGGGTCAGGAAGATCCCCTGGAGGAGGATATGGCAACCCTCTCCAGTATTCTTGCCTGGAGAATCCTATGGATGGAGGAGCCTGATGGGCTACAGCCTGTGGGGGCTCAAAGAGTTGGACATGACTGAAGTGACTTGGCACAGCGCAGCGCAATTTGTTAAGAGCTTCCCTTGTGTCTCAGTCAGTAAAGAATCCACCTGTAGTGCAGACCGCCTGCACAGCAGGAGATACAAGTTCAGTCCCTGAATTGGAACTATACCCTGGAGAAGGAAATGGCAACACACTCCAGGATTCTTTTCTGGGAAATCCCATCGACAGAGGAATCTGGTGGGCTACAGTCCATGGTTACTCTAAAGTAAACGTCTGTTAATGTATCAGAAAATGATGTATGCTGTGGGCTGTGTTTCTGTGCAGACCTTCTGGAAATGCATGTCTAATTAAACTCATATCCTCTTCTATGCTTCCATCATCTCAATCAAAAATACAATTCTAGGTGTTCTGTGGAAAGTATGAGAAAGTATAGCCGTGTTGCTCTCCATCCCCAAATTACTATTTTTCCCCTAAAATGTGTTGATAGGTTGAACTTTTATGACTTGGAGCACATAAATAATGCTATTCATGGTGGTTTGGTTTCAGGCCAGTTTTCAAATACACTTAACCCAAAATGTAATTTAAAAATTGATTCTAATCTCCATATGTAACTACATCTTTACGGGAAAATAAATCAGTGTGTCTTTCTTACAGAACCACTAATGCCAGCCTAGTAACTGTTTTACTTCTTTAAACTTTCAACTTTTGAAAAGGGTTTACAAGTCCTCTCCTGGTGTGGTAGATTATTTTTCAGCAAATACTCAACCACTTAACTCCTAGACACCATTCCCTGTATAGGAAGAGGATCCTTGCTCACCTCTTGACTTTGAGCTTGGCCGTGTAGCTTCCTTTAGCCAGTGGGTGCAATCCACACAGAACTGTACAATGTGCTTGTGCTGTTTATTTCCCTTACTGTCCTGCATGTTTGCCGTTGTCACAGGAAGCCGTGCCTTGGACAGCCTCTGTCCTTCCATCCTTGGACCTAGAATGAAACACGTGGAGCACTGGCTCTGCAGTTGACCCTTAGATGTGGGAGTGGGAAATACATGATCATTTCCCACTTGTATTTTGTGGCAGTTTGTTATGGACAATGACTGAGACAATAGTTAACATGTACAACCACCTACAAGTCCATAGAGAAGGTCTCAAGGGGACTCAAAGCTTGAAAAAAATACTGTAAATTCCCTTTGAAAGTTAAGCCAACGGTTTAAAATTTTGTACTCTAAATATTGTCATTTAAATTGATTCTCACTCTTAATAAGTAATATATTAAAAATTGAGGCATGAATGCATTTTTGGAAAATATTACCTTCATCTACACTCCATTGCTGTCACTTGTTCAGCTCAAATGACCCAGGATAATGATAGAAAATTATTGATGGATATTATAAAACATTGACCAATAATAAAATTAATGAAGGGTATAACATTGGCAACATAATATTTGAAAAACAGAAAATCAGAAGCTCTGAAAACAACATCAAAATATTAAAAATCTATTTGATACTGAAAGGATTTTTTTTTTTTTTTTTTGATGATTAGAAGTCTGAATAGGTATTGGGAATAAGGAGAATTAGGGAAATATTCTAAAATATATTAAGATGTTAGCAAGTATGTTAATAGTGCTGGGAAAGCAAGGAAAACATTACAGCTCAATGCGTCATGCCAGCTGAGTCTAAGAAAGATCTACACCCTGATGAGTAAGCTTAAGAATGGTTCAGCATCATCAGAAATGAACATTCTTAGTCCACCAAAGGATATTTTTATAATACGGATAGAATGTAATATGGAGAAGATATATGGGAGTGTCCCTGATACCATGTAAGGGATGCACAGAGAAACAAAGTGTTTAGCTCTTGGACTACTGCTTTCTGTCCAAATTTTTCCCCTCAGAGTGGTTCTGATCCAAACCACACTCTGACTCCTGAGACAGAATTGACACTTGCTTTCCCTGAGCAAGTCATTGGTTTCCTTGGTTACTAGGGAGGCAACAACGGTAATAGGCACCAGCATTTAGTACATTTAGAGGCACACTGATGGACTAAGCATGCCTATTTTAAAGCTTGATATGGATGTTTATTCAGATGTTACACCACTGAAAACCAGAGGAGTATGAAACAGAATACCCCTAAGAGATCTGTGGGAAAAGGTGATAGTCTCTAGTTATGTTAATTTTGACATGATGTATCACAAATATCCCCAGGTAACTTGTATAAATCTTTGTTTTTGCCAGGAGGTGAAACATGGTTTATTATTTATCAGACAATATTTTCTCAAGAGGAATGATACTAAAAACCAAATTCCATTCTAATTTTGCTTTTTACCACAAACTAAAATCTGCTTGAAGATTCAGGCATTCTTTCAAATACAAATACACACCTGAGACATTCTTTAGTTCTTCCCAAAATGTGTATTTTTAGACATGGATTGAGGAAACAAGAAAATAAATCTTAACTTGTACAGCTATATACATGGAAAATTGCCAGGTATTATAATTTTTCTACATGGAATAAATTGATGGCAAATAGTTATAAGTAAATACTCATTTTATAACTTTCCAAAAGTTATGTTAAGCATCTTGTTTTTAATCATGCTGGATATAGGAATTAAATATTTATTTCATAAATATTTATTATGATTATGATAATATAAAGGATAGATGTAAAAGCTGAAGATTTGTAGTTATGTCTCTTAATTTCTCAGATGTATTTGTAATTTCCTAAATTATTTTCCTACCCATATGTTAAAGTCTTTGGCCACCTCATGTGAAGAGTTGACTCACTGGAAAAGACTCTGATGCTCGGAGGGATTGGGAGCAGGAGGAGAAGGGAACGACCTTGGATGAGATGGCTGGATGGCATCACTGACTCAATGGACGTGAGTCTGAGTGAACTCCGAGAAATGGTGATAAACAGGGAGGCCTGATGTGCTGCGATTCATAGGATCACAAAGAGTCGGACACAACTGAGAGACTGAACTGAACTGATGTTAAAGTCCAGATATCTTAGTATTTGTAATTAATTAATTGAGGATTTTCTATTGTTGATTTGTCATGTCAGTTGCATGGATGTTTTAAAAGTGTCAGTGAAGCATAACTGACAAAATACCCTAAACATATTTAAAATGTACAGGTTGATAAGTATTCACATATGTATGCATTCATGTGCTCATCACCAAATATAGATAACAAATGTATGCAAAACCTCCCAAATCTATTTTATCACTTTTTTACCCAGTTTCTCTCCTCAACACTACCACTTCCTCAGACAAAATATTGCTTTGTTTCTGATCACCATAGATTGATTTGCATTTTCTAGAATATTATATTAATAAAATACTAATTTATGAATTCCTTTTATCTGCTTCTTCTCACTTAGTATGATTACATTGAGAAACATTTGTTGTATGCCAAAAAGTTCTTTTTATTGGTAACTATTATTCCACTATGGATAGATAATGATTTGTATATTGAGTCACATTTAATGGACATGTGAATATGTGCTTTCATTTCTCTTAGGTAACTAAGAGTCTCATTTCTGAATCTTATGACAGGAGTATGTTTTACTGTTTACCTCTTTTTCAAAAAAACTGTTCACTTTTTTTCAAAAAAACTGTTCACTTCTTTTCCAAAGTGGTTGTACCTTTTGACATCACCACTAGAAGGGTTTGAAGGAAAATATTTGTGACCTTGCATGAGGTGAAGATTTGTTAGTACAATACCAAAGGCATAGCCCATTTAAAGAAAATGATAAATTAAACACAATTTTGAAACTCTCAGCTTTGATAAGCTAAGTTAACAGAATGGACATAGAGAAAATATTTGAAAATAATAAATAAAGGATTTGTATCTAGACTATATAATGAATTCTGAAAACTCAATAATGACAAAAACAAATCAAATTTTTTAAAAAAAGAGAAAAATGCTAAGAAAATACTTAACCAAAATATATAGAGATAAAAGATGTTTATTTTTAGTTATTTTGGGATTCAAAAAGCCATAAATGAGATACCATTTTATACCTATTAAAACAGCTGTGTTAAAAAACAAAGGAGCAAACAACCCAAGAATGTCTGGTGCTAACACAGATATGAAGCAGTTAGAACTCACACATTGTCTATATGTGAAATGGTACAACCACTCTGAAGAAGTGTTGTGGTTTCTTATAAAGTGAAGCATCACTTATTGTATGACCCAGTTATCTCACACAAAGATATTTACTAAAGAGAAATGAGGCTTTCCTGATAGCTCATTGGTAAAGAATTTGCCTGTAACGCAGAAGACCCCAATTCAGTTCCTGGGTCTGGAAGATCTACTGGAGAAGGGATCGGCTACCCACTCCAGTATACTTGGGCTTCCCTGGTGGCTCAGCTGGGAGACACAAAGAGAAATGAAAACTGATATTTGCATATAAACCTGTATGAGAACGTTTGTAATAGCACCAAACCTGGAAACAACCCAGATGCTCTTTAAATGGTGTTTGGATAAAGAAATTGTACTAAATCCCTACAACAGAATTTATTTATTAAGCAACAGAAAGCAACAAACTGTTGATTCATGGAACAATGTGTCTGAATTGCAAATGTGTTAAGTGTAAGAAGCAAAACTCTAAAGTCTTCACATTGGATGATTCTATTTATATGACATTCTGGAAAAGGTTATATGAACAAATATTATTGATAGTCAAGGGTAGAGGAGAGGAAAGGGTCTGGCTACCAGGGATCATAAGGGGATATATCTGAGAGCTGATCTAATTTCTCTATCTCAGTTGTGGTGCTTGTTTACAAGATTTTATCACTTGTAAATACTCTTGGAACTGTGTCTCAAAAAGAGTAAATTTTACCATATATAAATACATTTGAGAAATCTCTATGACTCATGGAATTTTGAAATATTAATATGATAATATTTATTTTCCTTTATTTTGCATTTTGTTTCTATCCAAATGCATTTTTATCCCAATGTCATAAACAAAGTTAGCATTTCAAAATCTTTTTAAATAATTTTAAAAATTATTTTTGATATGAAAAAGGACAACTTGTTCAGAGACTGATACATGTTTAGAATATGTAGTAGTATGTTTTCTTCTGGGCTTCCCTGGTGGCTCAGACGGTAAACAATCTGCTTGTAATGCAGGAGACTCAGCTTCAGTTCCTGGGTGGGGAAGATCCCCTGGAGAAGGGAATGGCTACCCACTCCAGCAGTTTTACCTGGAGAATTCCATTGACAGAGGAGCCTGGTGGGCTCATAAAGAGTCTATGGGATCATAAAGAGTTGAACATCACTGAGTGACGAATACTAGCACTAGCAGTCTTTTCTTCTACTGTTTAAATGCTTTGATAAATTCACAGTTTAATGCTTGAATTGTTTTTTTTTTTAATTTTTTTAAATTTTATTTTTACTTTATTCTACGTTACAATACTGTATTGGTTTTGCCATACATTTGACATGAATCAACCACAGGTGTACACAAGCTCCCAATCCTGAAACCTCTTCCCACATCCCACCCCATAACATCTCTCTGGATCATCCCTGTGCTCCAGCCCCAAGAATCCTGTATCCTATATCGAACATAGACTGGCGCTTCATTGCTTACATGATAGTATACATGTTTCAATGCCATTCTCCCAAATCATCCTACCCTCTCCCTCTCTCTCAGAAGCCAAAAGTCCGTTCTATACCTCTGTGTCTCTTTTGTTGTCTCACATACAGGATCATCATTACCATCTTTCTAAACATATATATGTGTCAGTATACTGTATTGGTGTTTTTCTTTCTGGCTTACTTCACTCTGTATAATCGGCTCCAGTTTCATCCATCTCATTAGAACTGATTCAAATGTATTCTTTTTAAGGGCTGAGTAATACTCCATTGTGTATATGTACCACCGCTTTCTTATCCATTCATCTGCTGATGGACATCTAGGTTGTTTCCATGTCCTGGCTATTATAAACAATACTGCAATGAACATTGGGGTACATGTGTCTCTTTCAGTTCTGGTTTCCTCAGTGTGTATGCACAGCAGGGGGATTGCTGGGTCATAAGACAGTTCGATTTGCAATTTTTTAAGGAATCTCCACACTGTTTTCCATAGTGGCTGTACCAGTTTGCATTCCCACCAACAGTGTAAGAGGGTTCCCTTTTTCTCCACATCTTCTCCAGCATTTATTGCTTGTAGACTTTTGGATCACAGCCATTCTGACTGGTGTGAAATGGTATCTCATTGTGGTCTTGATTTACATTTCTCTGATAATGAGTGATGTTGAACATCTTTTCATGTATTTGTTAGCCATCTGTATGTCTTCTTTGGAGAAATGCCTATTTAGTTGTTTGGCCCATTTTTGATTGAATTTTCTTATTAAGTGATAGCTTTCCTTCTTAGGTTGTTTATATGTTTTTCTATTGTATTTTTAATTTGTTGTTGCTATTATATAGGAAAATAAAGGTTCATGTACACATTTGTTCACATATATTTGCAGTGTTGAGACCCTATGGAGAAGGTTAATAGCTAAATTGGAGATAGTTGTTCTCTAATAAGATCTTTACTTGAAATATCATTTTTTAATTAGGATTGGCGTATAACATTATATCAGTTTCAGGCTTGTAATATAATGATTTGACATTTGTATATACTGCAAAATAATCATGACACTTTAGTCACTTTAGTTAGCATCTGTCACCATGCTTACATAGGGAAATTTTTTCTTGAGATGAGAACTTTTACAGTCTGCTTTCTTTTAGCAACTTTCAAATATATAATACAGTATTGTTAAAAATAGTCACCAGGATGTATATTACATCCCTATGATTTATTTATTTCTAATTGGAAGTTTGTACATTTTAATTCCTTCACATATTTGGTTCCTCCCCACTGCTCACCTCTGTCAACCACCTGTCTGTTCTCTGTAAGCTTGTGTTTTTCCTTTTGTTGTCTTAGATTCCCCATGTAAGTGAGATCATACAGT
The DNA here is from genome assembly GCA_917880005.1 of Nanger dama. Classification (NCBI taxonomy): domain Eukaryota; kingdom Metazoa; phylum Chordata; class Mammalia; order Artiodactyla; family Bovidae; genus Nanger; species Nanger dama. Next base: position 13,926,769 of record CAKJTW010000002.1, read on the forward strand.
ATTTGTCTTTTCTGTCTAATGCATTTTACTTACCATAATGCCCTGAAAGTCTATCCATGTTATTTTAAATGGCAAGATTATATTCTTTTTCATGGCATCATCCCATTCTGGGTAACAGACACACACACATACACAGATGCACACACACGTCACATGTTTATTCATTCATCCCCCAGTGAACACTTAGATTATTTCTATATTCTAGATATTGCTAATTATGCTGCAGTGAATATGGGGGTTCATAATCTTCTTGAGTTAATGTTTTTGTTTTCTTCAGGTAAATACCCAAAAGTGAAATTGCTATATCATATGGTATTTCAGTTTGTAGATGTTGAGGATCTTTCATTTAGTTTTCCATTGTGGCTATACCAATTTACATTCCCATCCATACTTCACAAGTGTTCTCTTCTCTACATCCTTGAAAGCATTTGTTTTTGATAACAGCTATTTTAACAGGCGTGAGATGATTATCTCTGCGGTTTTGATTTGTATTTCCTTGTTGATTAGTGATGCTGAGAATTTTTCCATACACATGTTGGCCATGTGTATCTCGTCTTTGGAGAAATATGTATTAAGATGCTCTGCCTTTTTAAAAATCAAATTGACTGTTCTCACCATTGAGTTGTATGTTATTTATGTATTTTGGATATTAACTCCTTATAAGATATATTATTTGCAGATATTTTCTCAAATTCATTAGGCTGCCTTTTTACTTTGTTGATGGTTTTCTTTGCTATACATAGGGTTTTTTTTTTTTTTTGACTTTGATGTAGTCCCATTTGTTTACTTTTGCTTTTGTTGCCTTTACTTTTGATGTCAAGTCGAAACAACCCCCAAAATTGCCAAGACTGATGTCAAAGAGCTAACCACTTATGTTTTCTTCTAGATGTCTTATGGTTTCAATTCTTACACTAAAGCCTTTAATACATTTTAAGTTAAATTTTGTATATGGTGTAGCATGTTGTTGTTGTTTAGTTGCTAAATTGTGTATGATTCTTTGCAACCTCATGGATTATAGCCTGCCAGGCTCCTCTGTCCATGGGACTTCTCAGGCAAGAATACTAGAGCAGGTTGCCATCTCCTCCTCCAGGGAATCTTCCTTACCAAGGGATTAAACCTGTGTCTCCTGCATTGGAAGGTGAACTCTTTACTATCTGAGCCACCAGAGGAGCCTCCGAAATAACAGTGGTTGAATTTTCTTCTTTTGCATGTAGCTGTTTAGTTTTTCTAACACTTGAAAAGATTGTCTCTTCCCCATTGTGTATTTTTAGCTCCTTTATTGTGAATTGACATATTTATGTGGATTTATTTCTGGGCTTTCCTCTGTTCTATTGATCTATGTGTCTGTTTTTATGCCAATACAGTACTGTTTCAGTTAGCATGCCTTTGTAATATCATTTGAAATTAAGGAGCATAATGCCTCCAGCTTTGTGCTTTCTCAAGCTTTCTTTGGCTATTCCCAGTCTTTTGTGATTCCATACAAATTTTAGGACTGTTTGGTCTATTTCTGTGAAAAATGCCACTGGAATTTTGATAAGGTCTGCATTAAAACTATAGATTGCATTGGTAATATAGACATTTCAGCAATATTAATTCTTTTAGTCTATAAACATGGAAATTCTTTCTAGTTATTTGTTTCTTTTTCAGTTTCTTTTATGAATGTCTTAAAGTTTTCATTGTACAGCTCTTTCACCTCCTTAGTTAATTTATTTCCAGATTATTGCTTCTTTTGATCAATTGCATATAGGATTATTTTCTTTATTTTTATTTCTGTCAGTTATTGAGTTATGGAAATGAAAAACATTTCTGTGTATTGCTATTATATCCTGAAACTTCATTTATTGTTCTATATTTTTATAGTTTTTGGGTTTTCTATATATAATATGTCCTCTACAAATAGTGACAGTTTTACTCTTTCCTTTCCAATTCAGATGCCTTTTATTTATTCTCCTAGCCTAATTGCACAGGCTAGGACTTCCAGTATTATTGGAATAAAAGCGAACAGTTAGTATCCTTGTGTTATTCCTGAGCTTAGAATAAATGCTTTTAGGTTTTCACCACTGAGTATGATGTTAGCTGTGGCTTACTGTTATATTAATCTTAAGTGAGGACTTGAAAAAATATGTTATTTCCTCCTGTACTACAGGTCAGAACTCTGGTGCCCACTGAAATTAAGTAACTTTAAGAAAGACCTATTATATAAATGATGCTACTCAATCAGAGCATAAACGTGGATTACTCAATCAGTAATCCTAGTCTATGCCGCAACCAGTAACACTGAAGAAGCTGAAGTTGAACGGTTCTATGAAGACCTACAAGACCTTTTAAAACTAACTCCCCCAAAAAGATGTCCTTTTCATTATAGGGGACAGGAATGCAAAAGTAGGAAGTCAAGAAACACCTGGAGCAACAGGGAAATTTGGTTGTGGAATATGAAAAGAAGCAGGGCAAAGGCTAATAGAGTTTTGCCAAGAGAACACACTAGTCATAGCAAACGCCCTCTTTCAACAACACAAGGGAAGACTCAACATATGAACATCACCATATGGTCAACATTGAAATCAGATTGATCATATTCTTTGCAGCCAAAGATGGAGAAGCTCTATACAATCAGCAAAAATAAGACTGGGAGCTGACTGTGGCTCAGATCATCAACTCCTTATTGCCAAATTCAGACTTACATTGATGATTAGATAAGAGAGCTGTGGTACATATACATAATGGAATACTACTCAGCCCTTAAAAAGAATAAATTTGACTCAGTTCTAATGAGATGGATGAAATTGGAACCGATTATACAGAGTGAAGTAAGCCAGAAAGAAAAACACCAATACAGTATACTGACACATATATATGGAATTTAGAAGACAGTAATGATGACCCTATATGTGAGACAACAAAGAGACACAGAGGTATAGAGTGGACTTTTGGACTCTGAGGGAGAGGGAAAGGGTGGGATGGTTTGGGAGAATGGCAATGAAACATGTATATTTTCCTGTAAGAAACGAAGCGCCAATCTATGTTCAATGTAGGATGCAGGATGCATGTGGCTGATGCACAGGATGATTCAAGTAGAGGATGTGGGGTGGGAGGTAGGAGGGGGCTTCGGCATTGGGAGATTGTGTTCACCTATGGCTGATTCGTGTCAATGTATGGCAAAACAAATACAGTATTGTAATTAAAAAAAATAAATTTAATAATAAAAAAATAAAAATAAAAAAAATAAAATAAAAATTAAAAAAAGAAAAAAGTAGGAAAAAGCACTAAACCATTTATGTATGACCTAAATCAAATTCCTTATGATTATAGAGTGGAAGTGAGAAATAGATTTAATGAAATAGATCTGATAGATAGAGTGCCTGATGAACTATGGACTGAGTTTCGTGACATTGTACAGGAGACAAGGATCAAGACCATCCCCATGGAAAAGAAGTGGTAAAAAGCAAAATGGCTGTCTGGGGAGGCCTTAAATAGCTGTGAAAAGAAGAGAAACGAGAAGCAAAGAGAAAAGGAAAGATATAAGCATCTGAATGCAGAGTTTGAAAGAATAGCAAGAAGAGATGAGAAAGTCTTCCTCAGTGATCAGTGCAAAGAAATAGAGGAAAACAACAGAATGGGAAAGACTAGAGATCTCTTCAAGAAAATTAGAGATACCAAGGGAACATTTCATGCAAAAATGGGCTCAATAAAGGACAGAAATGGTATGGACCTAACGGAAGCAGAAGATATTAAGAAGAGGTGGCAAGAATACACAGAACTGTACATAAAAGATCTTCATGACCAAATTAATCATGATGATGTGATCACTCACCTAGGGCCAGACATCCTGGAATGTGAAGTCAAGTGGGCCATAGAAAGCATCACTATGAACAAAGCTAGTGGAGGTGATGGAATTCCAGTTGAGCTATTTCAGATCATGAAAGATGATGCTGTGAAAGTGCTGCACTCAATATGCCAGCAAATTTGGAAAACTCAGCAGTGGCCACAGGACTGGAATAGATCAGTTTTCATTCTAGTTCCAAAGAAAGGCAATGCCAAAGAATGTTCAAACTACCTCCCAATTGCACTCATTTCACATGCTAGTAAAGTAATGTTCAAAATTCTCCAAGCCAGGCTTCAGCAATATGTGAACTGTGAACTTCCAGATGTTCAACCTGGTTTTAGAAAAGGCAGAGGAACCAGAGATCAAATTGCCAACATCTGCTGGATCATCAAAAAGCAAGAGAGTTCCAGAAAAACATCCATTTCTGCTTTATTGGCTATGCCAAAGCCTTTGACTGTGTGGATCACAATAAACTGTGAAAAATTCTTCAAGAGATGGGAATACCAGACCACTTGACCTGCCTCTTGAGAAACCTATATGCAGGTCAGGAAGCAACAGTTAGAACTGGACATGAAACAACAGACTGGTTCCAAATAGGAAAAGGAGTACGTCTGGCTATACATTGTCACTCTGCTTATTTAACTTCTATGCAGAGTAAATCATGAGAAATGCTGGGCTGGTGAAGCACAAGCTGTAATCAAGATTGCCAGAAGTATCAATAACCTCAGATATGCAGATGACGCCACCCTTATGGGAGAAGGTGAAGAGAAACTAAAAAGCCTCTTGATGAAAGTGAAAGAGGAGAGTGAAAAAGTTGGCTTAAAGCTCAACATTCAGAAAACGAAGATCATGGCATCTGGTCCCATCACTTCATGGGAAATAGATGGGGAAACAGTGGAAACAGTGTCAGACTTTATTTTGGGGGACTCCAAAATCACTGCAGATGGTGACTGCAGCCATGAAATTAAAAGACGCTTACTCTTTGGAAGGAAAGTTATGACCAACCTTTTCTGTTGAAAAGCAGAGACATTACTCTGCCAACAAAGATCTGTCTAGTCAAGGCTATGGTTTTTCCAGTAGTCATGTATGATGTGAGAGTTGGATTGTGAAGAAAGCTGAGCACTGAAGAATTGATGCTTTTGAGCTGTGGTTTTGTAGAAGACTCTTGAGATTCCCTTGGACTGCAAGGAGATCCAACCAGTCCATCCTAAAGGAGATCAGTCATGGTTGTTCTTTGAAAGGAATGATGCTAAAGCTGAAATTCCAGTACTTTGGCCACCTCATGTGAAGAGTTGACTCATTGGAAAAGACTCTGATACTGGGAGGGATTGGGGGCAGGAGGAGAAGGGGACGATAGAGAATGAGATGGCTGCACCAACTGGATGGACATGAGTTTGAGTGAACTCCAGGAGATGGTGATTGACAGGGAGGCCTGGCGTGCTGCAATTCATGGGTTGCAATGAGTACGACTCGACTGAGCAACTGAACTGAACTGCACTGAACTCAATCAAAACCTAGGACTATCTGTTGTGAAGTACCCTATCCTAATAGTATTGTTGCTATTTCTATTTCCTATTACTGATTGTAGATGCTTTTCTTTGAGTTTTTAAACATTTTCCAAGTTTTAAGAATATGAAATGAATTTTGTTCTTATTTTTTTGAGATATAATTGCATGAAATATTGTATGCTTAATGTGTATAATATATTGCTTTGACATACTTTTATATATTAATTTGAAGGATACAAACTTTCAATTAGAAGATAAATATGTTCTGGGGATCTAATGAATAGCATTGTGCTTATAATTAACAGAATTATGCTGTGAACTTGAAAATTGCTGATAGTAGAACTGAAATGTTCTCATCTCAAAAAAGAAAAAGAAATCGCAATTATGTGTTGTGATGGAGGTGTTAGCTATTTTTGTATTTTATATTTTATTAAACACACTTATTTTTCCTTTCATGCCATGTTCTATTACTAGACCTTTCAGAAATATACTCATAATGGTACAAGCAAACATCTTTATTTTTTACAGACACCGGTAGATTATGTCTCTCCAATGCTTTTCACCTACAAAGGCTTTTCTCATCTTTTTTACAATAAAATCTAAACATTGAATGTTTAAAGAAACTCTACCACTTTTATTAATATCCTAGACTCAAATAAAGTAATAGGGAGGACAAACCATCAACTCACATAATACATCTGATTTTCACATCTTTTTCCAAATGAAAGAAGCCAGATCTGGCTCCTGCATACCTATTTTCTGTCATCTCTCTCATCCTTTCCATGTATCCACTAAGCTGAATGATTATTGTCCACTTCAAGGTACTTGCATACAACATACTTTTCACGTCACGGGCTTTTGCGATTTGTCCATCCTCAAAAAGCCCATCTGTTGTTCTGAGCATTTCTCATTTCTTTTGTCTTTGTCAGCCTTAATTTAATGTTACATTCTTAGAGTAGTCTTCAGAAATAAGGAAAATAAGTATATTAAGCACTGCAACAGATAGAATGCCATATACACTATTCATCTTGAGCAAAGTGAGTCTAAGCCTGTAGCATAAGACGTTCATGGGCGTGGTTACAACAATATATAAAATAGTGACTCTCACACAATAGCAGCATCATTCACAGCCCCAAACACTGATTGTTGGACTCTTGTCCCAGAGATTCTGATGCACTAGGTCTGATGCAGGGCTTGATGTTTTGCTCTTGTACCCTGTGCCCCAGTTAATGCCATTGGTCTATGGATCACACGTGGAGAATCACTGTAATATAGACGAAATTTGGGACATGGAGAAAGGTGAGGGTGCAGAAAGAAGTGCTGGATTCTGGCTTGAGGTAGAAAGAAGAGAAAGTCAATAACTGGCAACTAAGGAGGCAGTTGGAACACAAGAATCCACGTTCCAAGATTTATTTTTGACTCAAAGTTTTTATTTAGGAACATTTTAAAGCAATGAGTGAGTGATCTAATAAAATTGCCACTTGTGAAAATATATCATCTGAGACATAGTCAAGGAACTGTAATATACCATGTAACAAAGTGCTTCCTAACCAATATTAGATTTAATCAATTTATAACATATTTCAAAAATTATGTAATCATTAACATCTGTCTTCATATGTGAAATACTCTAAAGAACCCTATCAAAAAATAATTTGAATCCAACATTTAAGCAAATCTGGTTTAAATAATTTTTTATGTGAATAAGGGACAACTTCCTTTTCACTTTTGTATGTGTCATTATTTAAAAACTTTCTCTCTGTCCCTGGGAAGGTAGAACAGAAAGTGTATGAAACTGAAGCAGAAATAAATGAACTCTACTTTTCTCACAAAGATTTTTTTAAGGTTAATGAGATTTTCACTTGTTGCATGTCTGATGTCTTTTGATGAGAGAAACTATAAAACATCAAATATTATTCTAGGCAAAAGGTTCATTAGTGCTTTATTTTCCATTAATATTTGCCAAAACCAAATTGGCACTAAGTGTGATTCTACAGAATGTTTGGCAACCACTTGTTTTCTGTCAAAGTCATGTCAATATACAGATGGATTCCATTTTCACAGTGACCCAAATAAAGTGATATTCAAGATTAAAATTTGGGATGAAATAACTATTAATGTGTGAAATGCCTTAAGGAATTTATGTAGTAATGCAGAACTGTGATGAAATGCAATAAAAGCTAACTAAATTATAAAATTACTCAGGAAAATTGATGAAGTTGGATATATTATTATGATGACCGTTGGCAATTTCATGTAATCACACTGTAGCAACAGCAAAGGGAGTATTTTTAACTTGCACATTGTGTAATTCTTAGAATGAGTGAATATGGCCAGAAATAACTCCTAATGTTTACATAAAGAAATTACATCTCCCATGGGAAAAGTGGTGTTTGTTACTATTAAGACACATTGTAAAACTTCAGTGATACATTGTAAACAATTTTATCTGCATGTGATAGTGTGCATAGTGGTGAAACTCTTCCAACTCATAAAGGACATCCTCTCTGAAACTGAGCTGACATGACAACATGAGGCACAGGAACACTGATCTTTCACAAAATTGACTGTTAATTAACCTTATGAGCTTTAACATTATCTGAGATTAATGGATTTAATCACATTTAATAAAAGAAACTTAATGGGGAGTCTGCAAATTTATGCACACTGTCCTTCATTATTTCCATGACCCTTTATTGAGGGTAAACCATGTAGGTGGTAGTCTTAGACATTGAAGTTATAGCAACAAATGAAACCATGTTTGTGTTCCTATAGAATTTAGTGGCACTTAATTTATAGTTCATTAGGAGAGGAATCCAATTAAAAATACATATATATTATATAGCTATATAATATAATACAACTATATGATATTCATATAAATATATAGTGTTCATATACATATATTTAAAATACATATAAAATGTTGTAAGGATCATAGTTTTATTGGGAAAAAAAAGTGAAGTCTCTCAGTCGTGTCTGACTCTTTGCAACCCCATGGACTGTAGCCTACCAGGCTCTTCCATCCATGGGATTTTCCAGGCAAGAGCACCGGAGTGGGTTGCCATTTCCTTCTCCAATAGGAAAAAGAAGGAGCAGTTTAAATAATAGAAACTGAGAAAGTGCCATTTTAAGAGCATGACCAGGCAGGAGTCTCTGAGGGAGTGAAATCTGAGCAGACATCTGAAAGTAGATTAATACTCTAAGGAAAGATATTTCCAGTTCGAAAAAATAGAAGTATATGAGTGGAAATATTTTTCAAAGACCAGCAATAAAACTGGAATGAGCAGAGACATACATGGAAGAAACCGAGCTGCTCTGGAGCAGATCATGGAGGTGTGCAGTGGATCTTGTTGGGCATGGTTAAATCTAGATTTTACTCTGAAATGAATATAAACCTATTAGAGGGTTTTGAGCAGGAAAAGGACATGAGCATACTTATTTATAAGTGAGAAAATCTATCTGAATATGGAAAGTTATAGATTTAAGTAACTTTGCTTGAATACAGGTACATGCTTTGAATCTACTAAGGTGATATCCTGATGAAATAATCATTTAGAATAGTACTTAAAGGGATTTTACCCAGGGAATGATAATTTGCCCTATGCTAGGAAGGTTCTATAAACACTTTATTCTTCCTGTGAAATATATGTATCACATATATGTATGATTTTTAGGTAGTGATAAAGTGAACATGTATAGTCTCTACCCAGATTATATTAAAGCTCCACATGCCTTTTTCTAGAGGTCTTTCAAGAAGTTTTATATTTCTAAGAATTTTAAATCTCTGATTATTAAAATATAATTTCAATATTGTGATGCCAGCATATAAAAATGGATTATTATGTTTAGCTGCTACGTGTACTATGATCTTGCTAAATTTATTTATTAGTTTGATAGTTTCATTAAGATTGTCTGTACAAAGACTCTTTTTATCTGCAAATAGAGACAGTTTTATTTTTTGCCTTATAATCTTCATTTTATTCTTATTTTCTTCTTACAGTTATTACCTCCAGAAAAGTGGTGAGAAGCAGATTTCTTTCCAGGTTTCTTGATTTTAGGGAAACTTGTCCATTTTTACCATTAAATATGTCATCAGTGAGGTTTGGTAGATGCCCTTTATCAGTTTCTGTTTTATTTTTCAGACTTTTTATCATGAATAAACCATCTAATCATGATTTTCTTCATCACATGAAAGCCATCATAATGTAAGTCCTCTCTTATTGTCTTTTCTTTTTTTTAAACATCTACTTCTACTTTATTCACTATGCCAAAGCCTTTGATTGTGTGGACCACAACAAACTGTGGAAAATTCTTTTTTATAATTAAAAAAAATTTTAAATATATATATATATATATATTAAGTTTTTAAGTTTTTATTATTTATTTATTTATTTTTACTTTACAACTGTATTGGTTTTGCCATACATCAACATGAATCCACCATGGGTTCCCTTAAAGGTAGATCAAAGTTTCTTGGTTTGTGTATTCTAAGTAATTTTGGATTGTATTCTGTATACTCTGTATGTTAGAAATAATCTAAATTCTGTTTTCTTTTACATGTTTTTTTCTTCTGAAGAGTGTTGATTTTGGTTTGTCTTAGCAGGCAATAATTTGGCCCTAACCAAACTGAAAGCTCTCTTTTAGGTGGAAACAAAGTTTAATTCATTCTCAGCAAGAGTTTGTTTGGTACATTTGTAGTTCAGAGGTGAACCAGATGTTTGGGAAGACTTTTACATAACATTTGAGGTGCCCAATCAAGGTTTCTCTCTTTAAAAAAATTAAAACCTCAGTTTTCTAGCAACTATGAATGCCTTACATTCTTTCTCTTATTCTTTAGGGTAGAAAGACTGTTTTCTTTGCTTTTGTTTTAGGATTTTATCTTTTGTACAATGCACTGACTTTAGGCAGTCCTCCAGCTACCACTGGAAAAATGTGGAACGACTTCCAAGTATTGACTTGCCTTCAGAATCTTGCTGCCTTTTGGATAGTTTTTATAAGCTTTCTGTGTGCATTTTACTTTAAGCTTATATTTGCTATCTGTGGCATAGCTAGATTTGGTAGGAACTGCCTAAACAGATAATAAGCAAAAATCTTTATTCTTTTATTTGTAATTTTAATTAAATAATTTAAATTAAAAGTTTTTTTTTAATTTTTAAAATTGATCTGAGATTTAAAATTTTAAGTAAATTTTGTGTGGGCAGCTCTTAAAGGTCTGTAACTGTGTTTTCTTCAAGCTCTTACTTAACAGTTTAGCAGGATATTATACCTCTTTAGATAGTTACTTCTCCAACTGAAATTTGAAAATATCACCAGGCTATCAACTGGCCTATCTTGATTTGCAGATGATATTGTCCTATGTATAGAAAAATCCCAAAGAATCTACCAAAAACTTGTAGGGATTAATAAATGAAGTCAACAAAGTTACAGGGTACATAGAAACACACAAAAATAGTGCTTCTGTATAGCAGAAGTGATCAGTAAAAAGGAAGTTAAGGAAGTAATCCTATTTATAAGAGCATAGAAAAGAATAAAACATTTAGAAATAAATTTAATCAAATATATAAAAACTTATATATTGAAAACTATAAAACAATGCTGAAGGAAACTAAAGACAGAAATAAAGGGGGAGAGGGTGGGGGAAAGATCTCTAATCATGGATTTGATGACAAAATACTGTTGAGTTGCCAAAATTCCCTGAAGTTATCTACAGATTAGTGAAATCCCTACCAAAATTCACAATGGCCTATTTTGCAGATATGGAAAAAGTAGACCCTGAAATTCATATGGAATTACAAGGTACTTAAAGTTATCAAATGGAGAAGGCAATGGCACCCCACTCCAGTACTCCTGCCTGGAAAATCCCATGTATGGAGGGAGCCTGATAGGCTGCAGTACATGGGTTCGCTGTGGGTTGGACACAACTGAGCAACTTCACTTTCACTTTTCACTTTCATTCACTGGAGAAGGAAATGGCAACCCACTTCAGTGTTCTTGCCTGGAGAATCCTAGGGACGGTGGAGCCTGGTGGGCTACCGTCTATGGTGTCACACAGAGTCAGATACAACTGAAGCAACTTAGCAGCAGCAAAGTTATCAAAATAATACTGAAAAAGAACAACAAAGATGGAAGGCTCACAATTCCAGATTTCAAAACTTGCTACAAAACAAGCAATATAAAACAATATGATATTAGCATAATGATGCAAATTTAACCCAAGGGGTAGAATTGAGAATCGTGAAATAAACTCATACATATATGGCCCTATACTGTTGAATAAGTTGCTAAGAACATTCAATGGGCTAAAAGCAATCTCTTCAATAAATTATAATCAATTGACTGGATATAAACAGGCAGTAGAATGAGGGTGAACTCCTACTTCATGTAAAAATCAACTCAAAATATATCAGTGACCTAAATAGAAGAGCTAAAAGTATGAAAATCTTAGGGAAAAAATGGTATAAATTTTCATGATTTTTGACTATGAATCCATGGTAGTGGATTCCTAGAAATGACACTGAAAGAATGAGCAGCAAAGAAAAAAAAACATATATATATATATATATATATGTGTGGGGGGAGGGGCTTCATCAAAATTAAATGCTGTTTCAAAGAACATTATCAACTCAGAGGAGAGTCAGTCTTTATAAAGAAACTATTTTCAAGTCATATATCTGATAAGGGTTTACCACCTAAAGTATATAAAGAATGCTTACAACTCCACAACAAACAGACAAATGAAACAAATACAAAAGAGGGTGTGTCAGGAGTTTTGTCTCTGGAGGAGAATGACCCTCTTAAGGGTAAGGGAATAAACATCCAAGAACCTTAAAAGAAGATAGACAACTGACTTGCACAGTTATTTTGCAAAGAAGATATACAAATGTTCAATGAACAAACACATTAAAAGATGCTCAACATCATTGATTATTATGGAATGTAAATCAAAACCAAAATAGCATACTACTTCACATCCAGTAGGTTGGCTTTGATGATGAGGATAAAAATGAGAATTAAAAAGAAAATTAGGAGAAGGAAAATGAGAAGGAGAAAAATAAGTGTTGGTGAGGATGTGAAATAGGTGGAGTCCTCACACATTTCTGGTGGGGATATGAAAGCGTAAAGCACTGACAAGCAGTTAACAGTTCCTCAAAAAGTTAAACAGAGTTTTTGCATGACCTCATGATTCCACTCTTGGGTACAGATCCAGAATAATTTTAAAAATACTGAAACAAACACCTGTACCAGAATTTTCTAGTAGCACTATCCACCACAGTCAAAAGATAGAAACAACCCAACTGTTCATCAGTAGATGAATGGAGTAAAAATAATGTGGTATATATATTCTTATTTAGTCATTAAAAAGAATGAGGTACTGACACACACTACAATTCTGAATAAATTTTGATATCTATGTGAAAAAGCCAATCATAAAATGTCACATATAATTCCAAATATATGAAATAGCAAGTGATAGGCAAATCCCTAGAGACAGAAAGCAGATTGGTGGTTGTCAGGGGAGTGAGTGGGGTTTGGGGATAAAAGAGTAAATAAAGAGTGACTGCTGGATAAGTACAGAGTTTTCCTTTTGGGGTGATGAAAATATCTTGAAACTAGATAGAGGTAGCATAGTATTGTAAATGTGCTAAATACCACAGAACTGTACACTTTCAATGGTTAGTTTTTGTTCTGTGAATTTCTACTAAGAAAAATTATACTAAGTTAACCTTTTTTGAAAAGACCCTGATGCTAGGAAAGATTGAAGGCAGGAGGAGAAGGGGACTACAGAGGATGAGATGGCTGGATGGCATCACCGACTCAATGGAAATTAATTTGGGTGAACTCCGAGAGTTGGTGATGGACAGGGAGACCTGGCGTGCTGCAATTCATGGGGTCACATAGTCAGATACGACTGAGCAACTGAACTGGACTGAACTAAACTGAACCTTTTTTTATATACTAGATTGGCAGAAATTCAAGTTCTACAGTGTATTCTGTTGGGAAGGCTGTGGGGAAACATATGCTTTCATGCATTGCTGATGGGAATGCAAAATATCAATAGTATAGATGCCATCAAGGGTAATTTGGCAATAGACAGCATTTACTGTTTGACTCAGCAATTCACTTCTAAGAATAGGTCCCATAGTTGCAGTAGTAAAAGACCAAATGATGTATGCACAAGGCTATTCAGTGGAACTCTGTAATATAACAGCATAAGAAGAGAGACAAAGATACAGCTGTATCAGTAGGAAATGGTTGAGTAATTCGTGGTTCATCCACACCAAGGGTGTGTGTGGAAAGACTGTAGAAAGATTGACACACTCTGTGGAGAAATCACTCAGGTGGGTTGTTCCATGAAAACCAAAAGGTAAATGTCCAAAATAGGCAAATCTCTAGAGACGTAGATGGGTCCATGGCTAGGAAGGGGCTTTCCTGTTGATTCAGTGGTAAAGACTGCCTGCCAATCTAGGAGATGTGGGTTTGATCCCTGGATCAGGGAAATCCCTGGGAGAAATATATGGCAACCCACTCCAGTATTCTTGCCTGGGAAATCCCATAGACCTGGGAGCCTAGTGTTCTCCATGTGGTCACAACAGAATCAGTTATGACACAGTGACTGAAAAACAAACAAACAATGGCTGGGAGGATTGGTAGATGCAGAGATTAGGGGTCTGGGTAGTTGAAAGTAATCTAAAATTTAATGGTAACAAATGAACAGGCCTAAATTTTTTTTAATTGACTTGTAAACTTAAATGGGTGAGTTTTATAGTATGTGAATTGTTATAGAAAAAGAGAATAAGGGATCAATTTGGTATATGAACTCTGTTATCTGTCAGATTGTATATAATCAGTCATTGATCTACAGTAAATAATCTAGAGGAAATGGTTCAGATTAAGAGAGATTTTCATAAAATATTGCTATCTGTAGAGACCTCCACAGTGGGGGCGGAGGTGGGAACAAGTGATTTCAAGTCTACAGTATATTAAAAATTCAGGGAAATAATTTTTTAAATAAAGCAGAAAGTGCTCCCTCATCTGGAAGGTCAGGAAACAAATTATTGGGAGCAAAGTGAAATGGATTCAGAATTACTTGGTATCTGTTTCTTACCTGATCCAAAAATATTTCAGGTTGGCTTGTGAAGGGACAGAAAAGCCAATGAAAACATAAGCCAATGAAAAATATCAGTAAGTTGATCTGGTATCTAATCTTGCCAGGGTTGGCTGTAGATGATTTATTAGAAAAAGTCTAGAGGGTTCCACAGGAGGACATTACAAATAGAATTACAAAAGGTGTCTAGGAAAGAGCTAGGTTGTTGGTCTTCATTTCAATAACAAAAGTTATTTGTATATTTTCACAGTCAACAAGTTGGAAGAAAATAAAACTGAGGTGAAAACCAGAGGCCCAGAAAGTGATGGTCAAGGAAGAGTAAGCCAGATTCTTGGAGGCTGCAAGATGCCAGATGATAATATAAATAGACAAAAAGTAGCTGATTATAAATTAACCAACAGGAATACTTTTGCAGTGATTTAAAGCAATTAAAAAGTCACATCATCACATTAACATCACTTTAATATTCAAATTATGTCTCCTGTCAAAACAAGGTTTTAAGAAGAATAGTTTTCATGTGAAACATTTCATAGTAAATTTAAGGACATTCAATCCCTGATTATATTTTTATGAGTGAAGGGCACATGAATGAAATTAGCCCTATAGATAATTTGACTGATCTATATATAGTAGGTACTGATGATTGAATATTTGTGGGGTTAATTTTATGATTAAAATTTACTTAATGTACTTTAATGTTTTATAAAATGGATAATATATGCACAGAGAAAGGACTCACCTTTAATCTGACAAATTAGTTTTCTTGATTTTAAGAATTCTATATCAGAGGCTATAACGTAGAGTTCTTAGCACCCAATACTATTAGAGGACCTGATATGGAAAGAATGAACACCCCTCTCCTTTTCTTAGAACTCTGAACATTATCCAATTCAGTCCATTTAAAAACAAAGGGGAAATCTTGTTTGAATGATAAACACTTTATAGGTGAGGTTTTTTATTGCAAATTATAGGAAATATGAGTTTTCTCATTTCCTCACCTTACTTCCTCTTCAAAATATTTTGGATGCTTCCCAAGAGTTATTTCATATACTGAAATCCAAGATGTAATAGGTTATTATATTTCCTTGTAGATTTTTGCTCTAAAATATGGATTCAGGATTAAACTCTACTGCTAGTTTAGTTTCTTTTGGCATGTTATCTTCTTTTCAAATATTATCCAAATGGAACAGAAATGTTCTTTCACAATTCACAGGAGTAAAAATATTTTTGATGGTTTGGTTAATCTTTTAAAATTTGTTCCCATTTTTACTACTGTATAGAAAAATCTAAAAGCAGTATTTTAAATCTGAGGAGAGAAATCCTAAATGGCAGAGACCAAGAGATTTGCTTATTTAATCTGTGATGATTGAAAATTATGATATAGAGGTCATTATCTGGCAATTACTTTTATAAATAGTATATTATTCTATTATTGTTATTGTTTTTACATTATTGTGGTTTATGAAAATTATCTCAGCAATTTCCTTTTTTCAGATAAAATATTGTCTTCTTGGTAGTTTCTCTGTACCAAGCCATAAGCTTCTTAAAGTTTATATTTCACTTTATACACAGTCATTTTGTTAGTAATCTTTTTTGACAAACTTTTACACATAGTCGACTTTAACATTAATCACCAGTATGCAATTTATTTCTGAAATCTGCAATCTAAATATCTCACAATTAACATTGTGCCCCATTGTTTTATTTTTCTCTTAATGAGAAATGTATCTCTCATTAACTTTATTATTCTTCAGCATAGTTTTCAAAACTAAACTGTGTTAAAATATAATACATTTATACTAGGGCTTTAAGTGCTGGCATTTTTTATATTTTTATTTTCTAAATGTTTATTGTGCATTTACTGTGTATTTACTAAGCACTGAAAATGATGGTTATCCAAAGGAAAGCTGTGTTAGCACCTATGATGACTATAAATTCTGTTGCATAATTATTTATAGAAATGTAACTTCAAGTTAGAAAACTAGATGTTGCTTTAAAAATTTTAAAGGGGAGCTTATCTATCATGGATGTAATGATATCAGTAAATGTTCTGAATATGTACAGTTTTGGTAGACTTCTAAAAGAAGATTGAAAAGAGTAGGAGTTAATAAAGTAAATATATAAAGGGATCACAAATTCTAGAAATGTGGATAATTCCAAGGGAAAGTGAGAAAATACTGGCTGAAAATCATTAAAAGAAAGTTGCTATCAGACCTGTTTTGACATTTTCTGATAGTATCTTATAGTGACTTTATCAATATCTCACTACTGACCAGATGGAAGTATTATTGATGGGAATGTAAACTGGTACATCATGAGAAATGCTGGGCTGGAAGAAACACAAGCTGGAATCAAGATTGCTGGGAGAAATATCAATAACCTCAGATATGCAGATGACACCATCCTTATGGCAGAAAGTGAAGAGGAACTAAAAAGCCTCTTGTTGAAAGTGAAAGAGGAAAGAGAAAAAGTTGGCTTAAAGCTCAACATTCAGAAAACGAAGATCATGGCATCCGGTCCCATCACTTCATGGGAAATAGGAAACAGTGGAAACAGTGGCAAACTTTTTTTTTGGGGGCTCCAAAATCACTGCAGTTGGTGACTGCAGCCATGAAATTAGAAGATGCTTACTCCTTGGAAGAAAAGTTATGACCAACCTAGATAGTATATTCAAAAGCAGAGACATTACTTTGCCAACTAAGATCTGTCTAGTCAAGGCTATGGTTTTTCCCGTGGTCATGTATGGATGTGAGAGTTGGACTGGGAAGAAGGCTGAGTGCCAAAGAATTGATGCTTTTGAACTGTGGTGTTGGAGAAGACTCTTGAGAGTCCCTTGGGCTGCAAGGAGATCCAACCAGTCCCTTCTAAAGGAGATCAGCCTTGGGATTTCTTTGGAAGGAATGATGCTAAAGCTGAAACTCCAATACTTTGGCCACCTCATGTGAAGAGTTGACTCATTGAAAAGACTCTGATGCTGGGAAGGATTGGGGGCAGGAGGAGAAGGGGATGACAGAGGATGAGGTGGCTGGATGGCATCACTGACTCGATGAACGTGAGTCTGAGTGAACTCCGGGAGATGGTAATAGACAGTAAGGCCTGGTGTAATGAGATTCATGGGGTCATGAAGAGTCGGACATGACTGAAAAACTGAACTGAACTGAACTGAAACTTGTACAGCCACTATGGAAAGCAGTGTGGAAGTTTCTTAAAAAACTAAAAATAGAGCAACCCAGCAATTCCACTCCTGGGTATACATCTGGAAAAAGGAAAACACTGATTTGAAAAAGATGCATGTACCCCAATGTTTGTAGCTGCACCATTTACAATAGCCAAGATATGGAAGTGAATCAAATGTGTATTAATAGATGAATGACTAAAGAAGTGGTAAATATATATATATATAATGGAATATTATTCAGTCATAAATAAGAATGAGATACTGCTGTTTGCAGCAACATGGATGGACCTGGAAAATATGCTTAGTGGAAATAAGTCAGACAGTGAAAGACAAGTACTGTACTGATATCAATTAGATGTGAAACCTAAAATATAACACATATGTATATAGAAAAACAGGAACATACAGATTATAGAAAATAAAATTAGTGGTCACCAGTGGGGAGAGGGAAGTTGAGGGCATGTTAGGGTTATTAGACCTAAAGATACGAGCTACTATATAAAAACAAGAGTATAAACGAAAAATACTGAATTGCTATGCTGTACACCTAAAGTTAATATTGTAAATCAACTATCGTTCAATAAACAACAACAGCAGACTTGGTCTGTCAGGTGCTAAATCTCCTGATAGTATGAAAAGTGAAAGTGAAAGTCCCTCAGTCCTGTCTGACTCTTTGTGATCCCATGGACTATACAGTCCATGGAATTCTCCAGTTCAGAATCCTGGAGTGGATGGCCTTTCCCTTCTCAGGGGATCTTCCCAACCCAGGGATTGAATCCAGGTCTCCCGCATACCAGCTGAGCCACCAGGGAAGGCTTCCTGACTGTATTGATAAATCCAAAGTCTTAATCACAATATGGATGAAGTGTCATAATCTGGCCCCACCCTACCTTTCAATCTAATTTTCTGTTCCATCACACTATATATAATCTACATTCCTGACAAACAATATGCTAACATCTCAGAGGTCATAAACCAACTCTTATTTATCTTTCTGTCTCTCTCAGGACCTGGCAAAATGTCTTGCTCTAGTAGTAACTCAATAAATATTTATTAAATTTTCATTAAAATGTAGTTTCAAATGTACAAAACAAAACAGATACCACTTACCAGATAGAAAAGCAGAAAAACACTTGTGTTGTTTTAATTATTAATCTGTTTTAAGAATAAAAATCTACTTAGCCAAAATGATATAATAAATATTCTATAATAACTGTTGCCTAACCCAGAGTGTTTAGTTTTCAATAAAGTTTTAATTAATCCCTTAGCAAAAGAAGTATGGTGTCAAATATGTAAACCTTTTTGAAATATTTTGTTTTTGTTTTCATAAACATGTAATTTATTTCATTTTGCTTTGTTTTACATAGTTTATAAGAAGGCTTGAATGTTAAATCTATTTGAAACTTGGTGGTCTATGAATAAACATGACAATGATTAAGGTTTCTTTATCTTAGAAACTCACCGCTGTCTGAAATTCTGTCATTTTTTAATGTAGTAAATTATAATGGGGACTTGTCATATAAATTAATAAACTGATAAGGTCAATTTTCAGTTAAACTAACAAATTATATTGCTAACTAAAAAACAGATTTCCTCATTATAAAATGTAGTTGAGATATTATTTGAGATACATACTTTAGTAAAGTTTCTAATGAAATTCTAAAGCCGGATGGTTGGTATTTTTGTCATTATGAGATGACTTACATTCTTGGTGTTTTGTGGTTTTGTTTTATAATTCTGTGTTGTGCTCCTCGGTGAATTTATGCCTTCTAACCAGTTATCTAACTCTAAGCTCCGGTCACTTAGGGGAGAAATCTGTGGCAAAGCTTCAGACAACATCTTTGACTTTATGCCTTGCCGTGATGAGAAAAAGAGTTTTATTACTCCTCTGCTGGCCTAGGGTATAGGGTGGAGGAACTTCAATGAAGTTGTGCTAAGTACATTAAGTGAATTCCTTACTTAAACCCCACAACAATCTTTTCAGGAATGAATTCTTTCTGTTCCTATTTAATATGAAGAAAGTGGCTTTCCCCTGGTCACACAGCAGTAAAACGTACCCGTTTTTTTTCTCCTGTAATTTTCAGGTCCATGTAGTTGAAATTTTCTGAGGCAGCCATTAAGCTCTGTTGCTTCTAAGGGAGGTAGATCCAATAGTTGTGCTTTTAGGTAGAGCAAGCTTAAAGGAGTGCTCACACTTCCATCTTCTATTTGTGTGGACTTGAGAAATTTATGTAACCTCTCAGCTTCAGTCTCTAAAAAAATGAGGATAGTAATAGCACTTTTCCTTTGAGGTTATTGAGATGAATAGCATAAAATGTGTAAACCATATTGCCCAGTGCCTGGCACTGAATCACTTTTACTGTTATTATTCTTAACTAGTAACCTAATCAGGACTTGAGGCTTTTCCCCAACAGCCAAGTTTAGGTGAGTTGTCTCTAACTAGCTGTCTATGTAATTAGAATAAATTTACTACCTCTAAGGATTTTTATGAAGATTTTAAACTGATAGTGTATATAATGCTCTTAGGATAGTGTCTGACATATTGTTAACCTTAACATGTTTGATTTCTTACTCTGTGTGAATTACCTTGGCTACAATCTTAATGTATGGGGAATGGAACTGTGGAAGATGGAGGGACCACCAACTGAGTTTAAAAGTCTTTATGAGTTTTTAAGTTTATATGGAACACTGTTTGGGTACCAGTATTTGGACTGGGAAAGATATTTGAAGCTGCCAAGTTGCAAGTGTATGATTTATGTGGCTTTTCAAATTAATATGTTATAAAGGAACTTGGCCACTGACATGCCAATTCTGCTCTTAAAAGTTTAACAGCATTACATAATGAAATAAGAACCTGTGTTTTAATGTCTAATAATGCACATTTCACCAACTTTTGAAATACAGCTTTTTAAATTAATTTTAGCCTGATAAAATACCTTAAAATATGTAGACAAGTAATTCTTTAACTGTGTGAAACAACTATTAAACTGGCCTCAATGAAAATATAGTTATACTAAACAAATTTAATACTGAATATGATTTTTTTTTTTGTTTCTGTGGAAAGGTCCTATTAATTCCTGAGTAAGATCTGTGAAAATATGGCATACAAGTAAGATTCAATGTGATCTATCTCAGTAAAATCAATTTTGGTGGTCAATTGTAAAAATTTGATGACAAAAGGTTAAACATTATATAATTTTGTAGAAAGAGTTTTAAAACATTGTATAAAATGGATTACTAAACCCTTTATGTCATTTAAAGATATTACCATTTAGCAGAAATTCATATTATTTTAACTTTATTAAGTTTTACATTAATCCTTTGAATCATATTCAGAGATTTGAGTCATTTCTACAGTTTCTAGGACATAATCCAAGTGTCTTATAGTATAATATCCCATGTCTGAGCTGTGGATTACATGATTTTTAACAAAAGTCAACTGTATATGATCACTTACATAAATATATATTTTTAAATTCTTAGAATTTGCATATGTATTATGCTAAATACAAGTCAATTTATATATTATTCACTTACATAAAATATCACTCTACAGGCTCGGCTTTATAGTTTGTATCATTAATGAAATTTTAAAGAGTAATTTTTACTGTATGTGCCATACATATTTGTTTTAGAACCTAACTTTTAAGTAAAATAAGACTACCTCTGAATTGGAATTCAACATTATGTAAAGCAACATAATTTTTCTCAACATTTTGCTACTATCCTACATTACAGAAAAATTTAAAACTCTTCCAGTAATATAAGAAAATGCATCAATCATGCTTTTGGTATTTGAATTTTTATTGTTGTTATTTTAGTTTTACTTTTAAGAATACCAAACCGGAAGCCTTTTAGATATTTAAAAATAATAGCAAGTTGATTTAATATTATAACTTCCTCACTGATAGAATTAATCTTTTTGTCTGTAAATTCAAACACTGTGGAAGCAGCAAAAATAAATATTCATAAATACTCTATAATCAAATATAAAATTTTCAATAAGACATAAAGAAATTGCATCCCCATCACAGGTCAGAATATTTCTGTTGACTATAAATAATCAATTTAATTAGTCAACACAAATGACCAAAATATACAAACACTTTTCTAGGCAAAGGCACTACAGCAATGAACAAAACAAAGAATTATTGCCCATAGTAACCTTATTTAGTGGGAAAATTAGGACAAAAGCGAAGAATAGTTAATATAATTGTATGGAAAATGGTGATGTATATATACTAAAGAAAAAAATAAAAGGGGCTTCAGAAGGTGGTTAGGGAGTTGCATAAAAGAAAATGTTGGTTTTGCAAAATTAAATAGAATAGTCAGAGGAGATTTCATTGAAAATTGACATTTTATAAAGATTTGAGGCCTGGCATGCTGCAGTCCATGGGGTCGCAAAGAGTCGGACACAACTAAGCAACTGAACTGAACTAAAAGATTTGAATGTAGAAAGGGAGTTTGGTCATGCAAATATGTGAAAGAAGAACATGTTGTTAGGTAGAGAAAACAGAAGTGCAAATATCCTGAGGCATACAACAGTTAAGAGGTCAGTCAACAGAGAGGATGGTAGTAGATGTTGAAAATAAGACAACACGGCCAAAAATGGAGTTTCTCATGGTAAGCCCTGTGTCACTGTCTTTGAGTGATCTACCTAAAAGCAAGGATTTTGTAACTTACCCAATAATTTAATGTGCTTCATATTATCTCTGTGTGACACCAAAAATTAAATTGTCTTTTGCTGAGATGGTGTGGAGAAGGTGATGGCATCCCACTCCAGTACTCTTGCCTAGGAAATCCCGTGGATGGAGGAGACTGGTAGGATGCAGTCCACAGGGTCGTGAAGAGTCAGACATGACTGAGTGACTTCAATTTCACTTTTCACTTTCATGCATTGGAGAAGGAAATGGCAACCCACTCCAGTATTCTTGCCTGGAGAATCTAGGGATGGGGGAGTATGGTGGGCTGCCCTCTATGGGGTTGGACAGTCGGACACGACTGAAACAACTTAGCAGCAGCAGCAGCATAGATGGTCATAAATGGGTGATGATAGAGGATGAGATGGTTGGATGGCATCACTGACTCAATGGATGTGGGTCTGACTTGATGGACGTGAGTCTGAGTGAACTCCAGGAGTTGGTGATGGACAGGGAGGCCTGGCGTGCTGTGATTCATGGGGTTGCAAAGAGCTGGACACAACTGAGCAATTGAACTGAACTGAACTGAACTGAAAGATTGAGAAGGAGACCTTAAAGACATAGAAGAAAGACCATGATAACATGGGCTACAGGAAACTGCATGTAAACAGGAGGTGGGAATTGGTGATCACCTCTCACTTAATGGGGCAGTAAGAATGGGAATGGAGAACTGGTTTTATTCTAAACTTTTAGTTCATAATTGCCAAATTCAAGAAAATATTGTTATTTAACAAAATAAACTTAGTTTACAAATTAGAAAGTAAGGATAATATCTAATCATATTTCCCTATACTGGTCAAATAACCAGTTCTTGGTCTGTGCATCCTCAGTCACTTCAGTTGTGTCTGACTCTTTGTGACACTATGGACTGTAGCCCACCAGGGTCCTCTGTCCATGGGATCCTCCAGGCAAGAACCCTGAAATGGGTTGCCAAGCTCTATTTCAGGGCATCTTCTGGTGCCAGGGATTGAACACACATTCTTCCCACAAGGAAGTCAGTCTACTAATATGGAAATTAAGTTTTCTGGCACTTGGATAAAGAAGACATTGTTCCTGGCCCTTGAAAAATTGCCTGGAGACAGAAGTAGTCACTTCTGGGGAGAGGTTTTTATTACTGTTGCTCCATGCTGTGCTCGTTATTTCATCTGTTCTTTTTATTATTTTGAGTGGAGGACTGTTTTCTTTGCTTGATTTTAGACATTTGCTATTAGACTCTTAAATTTAAAGCTTGGTGTAATGAGTGCTTTTTCTTTGACCTCTTAATTAAATCTGAAGTTCACCAGCCTCTTTTTAGTCGTTTGACCCCCTTTTTTCCCTCCTTTTCTCAGTTTCATTGAACCTCTCATTTTGACCAGGAGGACAGGTATTCTTCTGACAAGATAGAATCCTTAGACAACTGACATTCAAATCTCAGACTGTTAGGTGCTTTCCTTTATTTCCTAATCTTTGACATGCTTTTTTGATAGAAGAGAAAATTTGTTTGGCCACATTGAGGCTTCTTCACTATTTGGTGTCATCATTTGACTAGATCTGATCAGTGAGCTGTTAGAATAAATGTGAAAGTTTAATTGCCAACACAAGGTTGTCTAGAACTTTTCTTACTCTTGCACATCAATGGAAGTTTGAGAAGGTGGTTACTCTATCAGTCTGGGTTCCTGAGTAACTGTGATAAGCAAAGCACTCACTTCCCACCCCACTGAAATGTGATAGATGTACAGTAAAATATAAATATACCTTTGTTGTTTTAAGCCCTTAGCTTGACATTTCATTTTTTATTTTATTTTTGTCTTTTAAAAGATATAGCATAACCCAGCTAATCCTGACTGAAATAATCTTGTAGGAAGTCTGTCTCACAGATTTTCAAAGGATTTAGAAGTCAGTGATCAGTAATGGATTTTATCATTTATATTAATTATTGAGTATATTTTCACATTTTTAACTTTTGTTGTAAAATATAGGTTTATTTGTGAATATATTTGATTTTTTAAAAAATGAAATGAAATTAATAAATTTTAAATAAAGTTTTCATTTGTAATATCAATGTATAATTAATAACAGTAATAATTTCAATGTTTTTATTCTTGTTTATTACTGTTATTAAAATATTACTTTAGAGTTAAAAATTGCTCATCTTTTTAAAGCATTAGTTACCTTCCAAGTACTATTCAAAGAGCTTAATGAACATTAATTTATTAAATTAATTAGCCTAGATTAGGTCCTTTCCAAATGTTGAGACTTTTGGTCTGCCAGAAAGTTTTTTTTTTTTTTTTAATTTGGTCTTGTCCAAGGCATCCATTAAGATATTTGCTCCATTAAGATATTGTGTGCTCAGTAGTGTCTGACTTTTTATGATGCCATGGACTGTAGCCCACCAGGCTCCTCTGTCCATGGAATTTTCCAGGCAAGAATACTGGAATGGGTTGCTTCCACCTCCAGGGGATCTTCCTCATCCAAGGATCAAACCTGCATCTCCTGCGTCTCCTTCATTGGCAGGTGGATTCTTTCCTGTTGCACCACTGGTATTTGGTCTATGCCCAAAGTCCTTGAAATCTGGTCCTATCCAAAACATACATGAGCATATTTGGCCCACAAAAAATGGGTGCTTAATATTTGAATCTGTTAAAAATGTCCATGCTTAGAAAACATTCCTGGGTTCAAATAGCCTCCAATATTTACTTATACTTCATGTTGACAGGATTAACACATAAATAAAGGCCTTGATGCTGGGAAAGATTGAGGGCAAGAGGAGAGGGTGGCAGCAGAGGATGAGGTGGTTGGATGTTATCACTAGATGTAAGTTTGAGCAAACTCAAGGAGATAGCAGAAGAAGCCTGATGTGCTACAGTTCATGGGGTCACAAAGTGTCGTACACAATTTAGCATCTGAACAACAATTAGGCCCAATAATTGTGTTGTGGTTGTATTGCCAATTATAATCTTTCTTGCCTTGGTAGACAGGTAATGACACATAGGGTTAAGTAGATGGGTCAGGGTTTGAATGTTGCAGAAGAGTGGAACTTATATAACTACTTGTATATATACTAGTTATATGTGTATATATATATATATATATATATACACATTTACATGTGTGTATATATATATATATATACACATACATACATACATACTACTTATAACTACATATATATATAGTTTGAGAAATGCATAGAACAGGATCTCATAATGCATGATTTATTAGCATGCTACTGGGCATTTGTTTGGCTGTGGCTTGATCATTCAGTAGGTGTAGAGTTTAAAAGGAGGAAATTGATCAAGTTGCTATGTAAAATGGCCTATAAACACACTGACAGAAACACCTTAGAGTTTCACACGTTTGGGAGCAGTGAGGATGGGTATGGCTCTCCTTCTCTTTAGCAGTTGAGTGTAATAGATACTTTGAGAGTGATATGAGCATATAATTAACCTTCTACAGTCATTCCATTGTAAGGTTAATGGACAAAATTTCCCTTGAATCGATGTCTTATAAAGGCATGATAGTAGTAGACCACAATAAGTGCTGCTTTTCAGAGGTTTTAGAGGGTGTAACTCCCACACAAAGCTGGAATTCATGTAGACCACCACACAGATTGATACCTACTTATTGGCTGATTCAATGTGAATGACCTTGGAGTTGAATACATAAGACATTTGTAAGGTTTTCCGTACCTAAGGAATCCATCCATTCATTCATACATCCATACATCCATAGATAACCATTTTCTGTTACCTGTCAGTGTGACATCTTTATTTGAACATTCTTGGTGGAATATGGCAGAAATAGCATACTTACAAAAACAATGCTAGTGCTACCTTATAAAAGCTTTTGTTACCATTTCCCTTCCTTTAATAGAGATAGGAATAAAAGGTACAAGTGTTGTGCAGAGAGGGTAACTTTCAATGTCCAGTGTTCAGCTAGTTAGGATTTGGATAATAGTATAGTCATTCTATCAATAGATGGGAAAGGAAAACATAAGTACAAATTTGATGATGAAGAAGAAGTAAGCAAGATGGTTGAATAGGTTAAAATGATATGTGGAAGAACCAAATGCAGTACTATCACAGGTACTCTCCGTGATATTCATGATGAAGAGCAGAAAGAAACTCATTAAAGAAGCAAGTAAATTGAATTTAAAACAGATGTCAACCTCCAAATCCAACTTTATTGCATGGAATTGGAATTCCACAGAAGTATAAAGTGACCAGAAGTAGTGCAGCTTTTTATGCATGATTCTAGTGCTTAAGATGATGAAAGAATTATTTATACAGCTTATGATAATATTTGATATTTAAGTGTCACTACCACATTATTCGGTGATGGTACCTTCACAATGGCACTGACACAGTTCACTGAGTTATGTATGTGCACTCTGTAGTGTTGGGTTATAGTATGATATTCATTTATGCACTAACAATGAAAACACCAGAAGACATTGATATATATATATATATATTTTTTTTTGAGAAAGTACTTGTGTTTGCATAAGAAATCTCAGAATTAACCCTTCATTGTGCATGATGGATTTTGAAATTGCAAATATGAATGCATTTGACTACTCCTACCAAATGCACTCATAAAAAGTTGATCGTTTCACTCTTCACAGTCACTGTGGTGAAAATATCTTATGTAGGTCTAACATGGGAGTATATGAAAAATGGAAAATAACGCATGTAAGTGTATGTCCATGTTGTTTGGATTTCTTCCATTTGTGGATTTAGAAGATGTAAATGAAATCCTGAATACGCTGCAGAGAAAGCAGAAGAAAGTTTAGATGACCTGTTGTATTATGTTGAGAGAGTGAAAGTCCACGTAAGGTGTGGTAGATATAGAAGAAAACCAGAAGCTCCAAGATTTCCACCAGAAACTTGGAATGGCTATACACGTGTAGTGAACAGCAATCATAGAATGAACAATGCAATGGAAGACTGGCATAGCAAATTTCAAAAGCTTATGGTAGTGCATCACCTTCAATTTGGATATTTAAGTGTTACAAGACAAACATAAAATCAGTGACAGAGGAAAATCTCAAGGATATTTTGGCAAAGTTAAATGTTTCTATTGTTTAACAAATCATGGACTGAATGTCTCAATAGATGTGTTGGACAGGATGAAATGCCCTCAAAGATTAAGTGTTCACAAAAACCTGTGAGGTAGCTATTATCTCTGTTTAATGGCTGAGAAAAAGAGGCAAAGAATGAGTAACTCTTCCCAAGCATACTCAATTAGAGTTTCTGGAAGATATTTTGTGGGAGCAGGTAGTAGAAGAACCCAGAAAATCTAATGAGACCTGTACTCAACCACTAGAGTAGATTCCTCTGTGATTAGATATTCCTTATACACATTATTTTAGATGTTTTATAATGTACCTGACATTTTAGCTAATATTGGACATTAATATTCTTTCCAATATTTTACATGAATCATTTTGAAATAAACGTTGGAAATATTTCCCCCTTGTAATTCAGAATATTTCTGTGATATAGGTGCCTACAAGTATCTATTCTGATTTAAGGAATGTAAAATTTTTATCATGTTGAATAAAAAGTTCCATATTGATATTTTTCAAAATTATTTAATTAGTTTAAACAACTTCCAGCAGTCTGAAAGAATTCCCATTGAATGGATGTGACTCTAAATTCAGCCTGGAATCATGGGTAAATATAGTGTAGGATGGACTAATGCTATTTCACCATTGAGACTAGAAGTATGTGAAGGACAGTATTAAATTATACAGTTTCTTTATTCTGCATTGGCTTCCCTGGTGGCTCAGATGATAAAGAGGCCTGCAGTGCGGGAGACTGGGGTTCACTCCCTGGGTCAGGAAGTTCCCCTGGGAGAAGTAAATAGCAACCCAATCCTGTATCCTTGCTTAGAAAATCCCATGGACAAGGGGCCTGGCAGACTACAGTCCATGGGGTCACAAAGAGTCAGGCACAACTGAGCAACTTCATTTTCACTTTTATTCTGTATACTTTATGATTTTTCAAAAGATACTTTCTGTATACCTACTTATAAAGTATTCATGTTCTGGATTCACTTTATCAAATGGAAAAGAGCAGTGTCCAATACTAGAAAGTAATCAAAATAACCGAAAAAAGCCCAGTGCAACTCTATCAGACCTAAAGAGAATGTCACACTGTTCAATTTTAAATTAAGAGGACAAAATAAACTCATGATACAGTAGATAAGAGCAGAAGCATGAAGAAACTGTTTACCAGATTGAAATGACAAAGGAGAACAGATCTGAATAACAGAATTACTATGCTTCTTTTGTTAAGCATTACTTTTTCATAAGATTTAAAAGGATTTGACATATTTCTTATGGTTAAGAATATACACAGTTCATTCCCAATGATACTCATAATTTTGCATACAGAACCTGGTGTGTTAGCAGTGAAGTGAACCAGAGAACAGTGCTGGGAGAATCATCTGCACTCTTCATCTGTATTGTAAGTAGAGTCAAAGGTTTGCTAGAAAAAGGAATATTCTACATTATTCTCTGCTTTTTCCAGCTCTACTAGAATAGTTCTTGTCTTCAAAGTGACATCATTGTTTAGCAAATCCTGCTTTGACTCTGCTGTTACTCTGTGCTGTTAGTCTTTCAGTCATATCTGACTCTTTGCGATCCCATGGAAGGTAGCTGCCAAGCTCCTCTCTTAGTCCATGGGGATTGTCCAGGCAAGAATACTGGAGTGAGTTGCCATCCCCTCCCCTTCTCCAGGGGACTTTCCCAACCCAGAGGTTGAACCCAGGTCTCTTGCATTTCAGGCAGATTCTTTACCCTCTGAGCCACCAAGGAAGCTCATTATTCTAAAACGGTTGAAAAAGAGAAAGAAAAATAGTTGAGTAATCTTAAGATTGTTGCTTTTATTTCTAAGAGGAAAATGTGTCCCACTAGGTGTTTATAATAAATTATGTAATGAACTATATAATTCTTGATTATTTAATTGTGACAGATTATTTAAATTTTCTGATTTGAAGTTATTTTAAAAATTTAGTAGTATTAGTAGTTGTTCCATTGAAAAGATTGTTGTGAAGTTGTGAGCTTTAAATAAGCAAGTATACATGGAGATTTTTAAAGCATAACAATTATGTAAGATCCCTCAAAATTTAGTGCCATGGGAAATCCAATATCTAATAGTTGTTTTTAAGTTTCCTCCCCAGTACTATATCTGCTATATAATTAAAGCTTTTAAACTCCATATAACATGATCTAAATGGTTTTTCATAGTCCTTTAGGCGATACTGCTTTTGTTCATCTCTGAAAGGGACCACTGAAGTTTTTGACAATGAGAGAAAAAAATAGATATCCTCTAGTGAGGATCAAAGGTGCCATTATAAAACTATGTTCCTAGAAGTAACAATAGATATATACCTCTTTTTTCTAAAGGTTGATCACCTAGTATTTTCATGTATGTAGAATGTATTTTACTTATATTATAAAATGTAAAATCCAATGTATAGTTAAATAGTTTTACTAGAAATTATTTGAAACCTGCCTGGTGGCTCAGATGGTTAAGTGTCTGCCTACAATGCAGGAAACCTGGGTTCGATCACTGGGTTGGGAAGATCCCCTGGAGAAGGAAATGGCAACTCACTCCAGTACTCTTGCCTGCAAAATTCCATGGATGGAGGAGCCTGGTAGGCTACATTCCATGGGGTTGCAAAGAGCTGGACATGACTAAGTGACTTCACTTCAGAAATAATTTGGGCCCAAATTTAAGCCTCCCATATCTAGCTCAAATATAACTAAGAATATATGAATTGATTATCCCAAATTCCAAAAGTGATCTTGAGGCAGGACGAAAATGGGCCCCAGGTAGAACAACTGGAATTTATTTCCTGTGGACAGATGCTCCAAAATGCAAGAGCGTGAGAAGATCTGAGCTTCACCCAGATGAAAGATAGAGACCACATACTTCTCACTGTCAAGGTCAAGGAGATCTTCTCAGAAAGACTGTTTGGAGGTTAGATGGGAGGGGGTGTCTCTCCCATCACTCCTGTAGGTAAATAACACCAACCTACACACTGGCCTCTTCTCTAGAATCCATTTTGGCTAAGATATGCCTGCACACATGAAAGGATTGATAGATAGAAAATATGGACTCAGAACCAGGCAAAGCAAGATGATTGGCCAAAGGAGACCCTGAAGAAATGTCCCATATAAGTGATTCAAACTACCCTGAGGGCATGATTCTCTTTGAGCTCACCTGTGGGTTTATCCACACGTACTCTTACTGTTTTTACTCCTAAGAAATACTTCAATGTTTCACTGCTTTCCTTCTCTCAGTGGAGATTTGTTTCTGCACAGCTGATGGGCCAGGACCTTGTCACTGACTGCTGGTCTAGTGACTGGGATTCAGTGCTCCCTGCTACAGCTTGACCTCAGTTTCTGGCTAGAAACTGAAGTTCTTCTTCAAGCTCCTGCAGACCAGGGATACCTGAGATCAATCTGAGACTGGAGGCAGTTAGGAGTCATAGCCGGAGAAGGCAATGGCACCCCACTCCAGTACTCCTGCCTGGAGAGTCCCATGGATGGAGGAGCCTGGTAGGCTGCAGTCCAGGGGGTCGCTGAGGGTCGGACACGAATGAGTGACTTCACTTTCACTTTTTACTTTCATACATTGGAGAAGGAAATGGCAACCCACTCCAGTGTTCTTGCCTGGAGAATCCCAGGGACGGGGGAGCCTGGTAGGCTGCTGTCTATGGGGTCACACAGAGTTGAACACGACTGAAGTGACTCAGCAGCAGCAGCAGCAGGAGTCATAGCTCCAGTTCATCTCAGAAAAGTCAGTGTAAGCATTGACTAGTTAATATTTCTGCCGTATGCTGGAAGGCATTGTCCTGTTACATATTGACATTTCCTTTGATGGTTCTGTAATATATGTTTGAAAGATCAAATAAAATGCTGTTTTACAAAAGTAAAATTTGGATTTTGATACCTACTCAGGAGTGGATACAAAACATTAGAAACTGTTTTACTGTACTGAATCTGATATTTATTCAAACTCTGTGGGAAAGCCAAAAAGATTTGCAAATTGCTATTCATGGTTTCAAGGCTCTGAATGGGAAGTTAATAGGAACTTTCCTTCATCAGTCATTTTGTGGTGTGATTTCTAGTTTGAAACATTGAACCTTACACATCAATAGTTGATTTAATGGAATAGGAATTTTGATTTCTGGTTAGATTCCATTATATTCGTGTAGGAGCATAGTTAGAATTGAACTCAGTTGTTGCTGTTTTCCAACTTCACAGATGTCTCTGCTTAAAATTTTAATGTAATTTTCCTAATACTGATTCTCCTTATAATATACAAGCTGAGAAAAAATAAAGTAAAACTTAAATTTTTTCTGAGAATTATTACTTTAGGTAAATATAACAGTCTAGATAGTAAGTATACATACATATATATATATATATATATATATATATATATAAAACAAGTTGCAGGTGTCTGTAATATATTGATGGTCAAACAAATAATAAATCATGAATTTTGCCAAAAGATAATTCAAAATAACAAGGCCCCATTTAAAACACATGTACACCTGGGCCCCTAAAGTTTATCTGTCTGTTTCTCCAAAAATCAAATTGAGAAGTTGTTCACAGGAACTCTTAAATTGAACCATATTCTTATAAAAATGAAGTATAAAATTTAGGCATCTGGGTATCTGGAACTCAAACTGCCTTTAAAAATTAAAATCAATGTTTAAATTGCATCTAAAAGTGAATAGGAAATGAGTCCTGGCTGTGATATTTATGTGGCCAGGAACTTTTTGCAGGTGGGCTGTCAAATTATCCAGCCACTTGGTGTGAAAATGAACATAGTCAAGATAAGTCGCAAATAGGTGTTGTTAAAATGATATGACCTGGTGTTCAATTTGATGCATTTATTTGACTATTTTCTAAAAAGGAGATGTGCAATTCTCCTGTATTATTTGTAAGTCAGTTACTGTCAGTACATTTGTATTCATCTCTTATCCTCCATGTCTAACCATGGCAAACTCAAATTGGAATGAACAACATTGACTTAAATTGCTAATATTTATTTTTTAATAGCCACGGTAGGAGGTTTCCCTGTGGCTCAGTTGGTAAAGAATCTGCTGTAATGCAGGAGACCTAGATTCGATCTCCAGGTTGGGAAGTTCCTGTGGAGAAGGGAAAGGCTACCTACACTAATATTCTGCCCTGGAGAATTCCAGGGACTGTATAGTCCTTAGGGTCACAAAGAGATGGACACTACTGAGCAACTTTCACTAAACTCACTATATAAGGTTCAGACTCAACTAAACCTTAAAGGCATTTTATTCAGATCAATGAATATTAAGCCATAAGAGATGATTCAAACGTATATTCATTGTACTTTTGATTAGTCCCCAGTATCTGTTTATATATAGGAGTCTGTGAGTACAAGCATTTTTGTTACTATAGTTATTTTTAATTTTTACTGCTATTTTAAAAACACATTAAAATTTAAAGGCACAGAGCACTAACCTGATGGAAAAACAAGTAGAAAGAGTAAATTGTTTCCCTGAATACTTACTATATTTATAACATGTCAAAATAAAGACACCTCTTCTCTTTGTTATTTATAAGACTGAGGCTCCATCACATTGCCCTCAAAATTTGAGAGAACATAATTTGTAAGTCTCCCTGCAAATTCTACTATGGTGTCAGCTCCCTCTTCTCACTCAGGAGAGTAGGGACTCTGGGTGACAATACTTCACATCAGTGTTTGAAGCCTGAAGTCAAGACTTAGAACTATCTTCAGAAGCCAAGGAGAAAGTTTAAGTTAGGGAAGTAAATATTAATTAGCAAAGTAATGCCAAAAATCAAAATAAATAGAAGGTCAGGAAGACCAAATATTAAGAGGTTCACCTGAAAGCCATGGATAAATTGAAAATAAAATAGATATAATCTTACCTGCCTACTGTGAAACCTGTATGCAGATCAAGAAACAACAGTTGGAACAGGATGTGAAACAAGGGACTGGTTCAAATTTGGGAAAGGACTACATCAAGGCTGTATATTGTTACCCTGCTCATTTAACTTATATACAGAGTGCATCATGAGAAATGCTGGGCTGGATGAAGCACAAGCTGGAATCAAGATGACAGGGAGAAATATCAATAACCTCAGATATGCAGCTGACAGCACCCTTACGGCAGAAAGTGAAGAGGAGCTAAAGAACCTCTTGATGAAAGTGAAAGAGGAGAGTGAAAAAGCTGGCTTAAAGCTCAACATTCAATAATCTAGGATAATGGCATCTAGTCCCATCACTTTGTAACAAATAAATGGGGAAATAATGGAAACAGTGACAAACTTTATTTTCTTGGTTTCCCAAATCACTACAGATGGTGACTGCAGCCATGAAATAAAAAGATGCTTCCTTCTTGAAATAAAAGCTATGACAAACCTAGACAACATATTTAAAAGTAGAGATATTACTTTTTCAAAAGAGGTCTGTGTAGTCAAAGTTGTGATTTCCCCAGTAGTCATGTATGGATGTGAGAGTTAGACCATAAAGAAAGCTGATGCCAAAGAACTGATGCTTTTGAATTGTGATGTTGGAGAAGACTCTGAGAGTCCTTTGGACTGCAAGGAGATCAAACCAGTCAATTCTAATGGAAATCAATTCTGAATATTCATTGGAAGGACTGATGCTGAAGCTGAAGCTCCAATACTTAGGCCTCCTAATGCGAGAGCAGACTCATTGGAAAAACCCTGATGCTGGGAAAGGTTGAAGTCAGCAGGAAAAGGGGATGACAGAGGATGAGATGGTTGGATAGCATCACCGACTCAATTGACATGAGTTTGAGCAAGCTCCAGGAGATGGTGAAGGACAGGGAAGCCTCAAGTGCTGCAGTCCATGGGGTTGCAGAGTCGGACATGACTGAGACTGAACAACAAAGCACAGAAAGTCCACCTATGTGACTTTTTGCAGTGATAAACACCAAGTTAGAGACAGACTGGACAGAGCTTCTTGCCTTACTGATCTTAAAGGTCTAGATTCACCAGGTACAACTTGGCAAGTCTGTGATGGAAAAGAATGTAAGTGATTCTTTGGATATTTTTGATCACAATAATAATACCAATAATAATGATTAACAGCAGGTTTTCTTAGAACAGAAAGGAAATCTTCTTGTGTGTTGGTCCTTAGTCTCAATTATTGTCAGTGGACGAAAGTCATGTATATGTATTATAAAAGTCACTAAATGTGTTTGATAGATAATTTACCGTTATAATTATTTTTGTGTATATTAATACTAAAAACATATTCCATCTTGGTACACTCAAACTACATTTGGGTAACTGTCATTGGCAGCACATGGTCCCAAGCTTTGGTCGTGTGGAAAAGGTTACAGATATTGACTGGAAATATCAACAACTTCAGGTATGCAGATTATACCACTCTGATGGCAGAAAGCAAGAAGGAGCTAAAGAGCCTCCTGATGAGAGTGAAAGAGAGTGAAAAAGCTGTCTTAAAACTCAATATTCAAAAACTAAGATCATGGCATCTGGTCCCATCCCTTCACGGCAAATAGAGGAGGAAACAATGGAAATAGTGACAGATTTTATTTTCTTGGGCTCCAAAATCACTGCATAGAGTGACTGCAACCATGAAATTAAAAGATACTTGCTCCTTGGACAGAAAAAAGTGAAAAGTGTTTATTGCTAAGTCATATCAAACTCTACAATCTCATGGACTGTAGCCTGCCAGTCTCCTCTGTCCATGGAATTCTCTAGGCAAGAGGACTGGAGTTGGTAGCATTTCCTTTCTCCAGGGGATCTTACCTACCCAGGGATTGAACCCGGGTCTCCTGCGTTACAAGGAGATTCTATATTGTCTAAGCCATGGAAACTTAAAACACACCTCATTTTACCAACAAAGGTCCATAAAGCCAAAGCTTTGGTTTTTCCAGTAGTAATGTGTGGATGTTAGAGTTGTACCATAAAGACTGAGCACGGAAGAATTTATGGTTTTCAACTATGATACTAGAGAAGACTTGTGAGAATCCCTTGGACTGTCAGGAGATCAAACCAGTAAATCTTAAAGGAAATCAACCTTGAATATTCATTGGAAGGACTGATGCTGAAGCTCAAGTTCCAGTACTTTGGCTACCTGATGTGAAGAGCAGACTCATTGGAAAAGACCCTGTTGATGGGAAAGATAGAAGGCAAGAGGAGAAGAGGATGACAGAGGATTAAATTATTAAACAGCATTACTAATTCACTAGGATGCCTTTTAGCAAACTCCAGGAGATAGTGAAGGACAGAGGAGCTGATGTGCTACAGTCCATAAGGTTGAAAATAATCAGATGCTACTTAGTAACTGAACAACAACAGCATAAACTGGAAATAAAAATAATTCCTTGACAAGAAATTGAAATTAAAAACCTATACTGAAAATAGTAGCTATCTAGAGACCGAAAATTCTAATGTAGATTGAATTTAAAACATATGAGTGCAGTTAAAAATCAGGAAACTTTCAAATATGAAAGATGAAGGGAAACTAATAAGAGTACACAATGGTATGATTGAATGAATGGACGCTTCTCTTGTGGCTCAGATAGTAAAGAATCTTCCTGCAATGTGAGAGACCTAGGTTTAATCCCTGGATTGGGAAGATCCCCTGTAGATGGGAATGGCAACTACTCCAGTATTTTGGCTTGGAGAATGTAGTCCATGGACTCACAAATAGTCAGACATAGCTGAGTGACTTTCACTCTTTCACTTCATAAGCTGTAGATAGGGGATCCAAACTTAACGTCTTACCAAGTATCCTGAAAGATGATGCTGTGAAAGTGTTGCACTCCATATGCCACCAAATTTGGAAAACTCAGCAGTGGCCACAGGACTGGAAAAGGTCAGTTTTCATTCCAATCCCAAAGAAAGGCAATGCCAAAGAATGTTCAAACTACCGCACAACTGCACTCATCTCACACACTAGTAAAGAAATGCTCAACATTCTCCAAGCCAGGCTTCAACAATACTTGAACGTGAACTTCCAGATGTTCAAGCTGGTTTTAGAAAAGGCAGAGAAACCAGAGATCAAATTGCCAACATCTGCTGGATCATGGAAAAAGCAAGAGAGTTCCAGAAAAAACATCTACCTCTGCTTTATTGACTATGCCAAAGCCTTTGACTCTGTGGGTCACAATAAACTGTGGGAAATTCTGAAAGAGATGGGAATACCAGACCACCTGACTTGCCTCTTCAGAAACCTGTATGCAGATCAGTAAGCAACAGTTAGAACTGGACACGGAACAACAGACTGGTTCCAAACAGGAAAAGGAGTATGTCAAGGCTGTGTATTGTCACTCTGTTTATTTAACTTGTATGCAGAGTATATCATGAGAAACACTGGGCTGTATGAAGCACAAGCTGGAATCAAGATTGCAGGGAGAAACATCAATAACCTCAGATATGCAGATGACACACCATTATGGGAGAAAGTGAAGAGGAACTAAAAAGCTTCTTGATGAAAGTGAAAAAGGAGAGTGGAAAAGGTTGGCTTAAAGCTCAACATTCAGAAAACGAAGAAGATCATGGCATCTGGTCCCATCACTTCATGGGAAATAGAAGGGGAAACAGTGGAAACAGTGTCAGACTTATTTTGGGGGCTCCAAAATCACAGCAGATGGTGACTGCAGCCATGAAATTAAAAATGCTTACTCCTTGGAAGGAAAGTTATGACCAGCCTAGATAGCCTATTGAAAAGCAGAGACATTACTTTGCCAACTAAGGTCCATCTAGTCAAGGCTATGGTTATTCCAGTAGTTGTGTATGGATATGAGAGTTGCACTGTGAAGAAAGCTGAGCGCCGAAGAATTGATGCTTTTGAACTGTGTTGCTGGTGAAGACTCTTGAGAGTGCCTTAGACTGCAAGGAAATCCAACCAGTCCATCCTATAGGAGATCAGTCTTGGGTGTTTATTGAAAGGATTGATGCTAAAGCTAAACTCCAATACTTTGGGCACCTCATGCAAAGAGTTGACTCATTGAAAAGACCCTGATGCTGGGAGGGATTGGGGGCAGGAGGAGAGGGGGACGACAGAGGATGAGATGACTGGATGGCATCACTGACTCAGTGGTCCTGAGTTTGTGTGAACTCCGGGAGATGGTGATGGACAGGGAGGCCTGGCATGCTGTGATTCATGAGGTTGCAAAGAGTCAGACATGACTGAGTGACTGAATTGAACTAAACTGACTGAAGTATAGTATATAAAGGATAATCAGAAAAAAGACATTTTTTCAAACAAGTAAAATGCAAAGTTCAGGAGTCAGCCTCAAGCAAAGCAGTTGACTAGCAACATGCAAATTTAGAAAAAAATATATTTTTTTATATCAATCACTTTGGACAACAGTTTTAGTTTCATTATTTCTACAGTATCATCTAGTGTTAACTACTTTACCAAGAAGATGATCATGAAATGGCTTTAATAAACCGATTCATGCATACACCAGATAATCCAGTGTAATGAAACATTAGGCTTTAATCAAGGCTCTTATTTCCAGTTTCAGATTAGTCGCTGGATAGTTCTGAGAACTTGAGCTGGTGATTTAATTCTCGGGAGTAGTGTAGTCAACTGATAAAACAGTTTTTAAAATATTGCAGATTTAATTTTTCAAGTCTGCCGGGAGCCAGTTCGAGGAATTCCGCCCGTGACAGGGTCACGTGGAAGGAAGTCTGGCATACGCAAGGCATGATCAAACTTCAGGGGTTCCCACGGCATTTCCTGAGCATCCACCTCCCCCCCAAATAAGAATCTGCCGGCCTCTGCACTCTGCTTTTCTACTCTTCTGATATTCTCTGGGAAAAAGTCATCTCAAGGCTTTAGTCTTCTACATTTGAAAGGGTGTTTCAATCTAAAACCCCTCTGATGGCTTTCTAGCCTGCCTGTAGGACTCGTACAGCTGTACATGTGATTGTTTGAGGCCTCCTGACTTCGAGGTACAGGAAGCTTAAATCATCCTAGGAATGTAGGGGCTTCCGAGGAGTCAAAGTCATTAGAATAGGACTGATTAAAGGTTTCATTTGTTGAGCCAATACTTACTGCCAAATTTTCATATCCTTCATTTTTAGATATAGTTGGTATATAGAAAACAGGTAATAGACCTGATATTAGCAACATTAGATCTTTGAGTTAAGTATTTTCTTTGTTATAACCCACTGCGCCTTTGTTCTATAGAGATGTAACTTTAGTGCTTTACGGAGATGCAGATTAAAGAAAAACACTTCAGGGTAAATGAGATTAACATTCATTAAGAAAGAGAGCCCAAAAGTGTTAGCAAGCCTCCTGGTCAGAAGATAATGTATATCACCTCCTGAGACCTTTTGTATACAAGAAGATATACAGAAAGGGTCAGGACTGCTGCCCCTGCATAACTCTGCATATTCCATTATGTATAACTTGGGGTATATAAGCTATTTTGAAAAATAGTTTTTGGAGTCTTGCACTGATGCTGGGCTTCCTCGTGTCATTCTTTTCTCCCCTTTTTCGGCTAAATTCCCTTGGAACGTGGAGGCGTTCATCATGTCTACTTACTTGTCCCGGCCTCTAAGATCCATAAGAAGGAGAGCCCAAGGCAGGGCACTCTCCCATATTCAAATGGGAGCCGGTGGCCCAATGTAGAGTTCCTTTATTGGCTTTCCACGTAACCAAATTATTCAGCCTCTTTTCTCTGCCTAAATTTCCTACTATACTATTTCTTCCTGATCTAATCTTATATTAATAAATAAATAAGTCTTTCCTCACCAATGCTGTCTCCGCTTCGAATTCCCTGGACCCACCGAGGCTGGAGCCTGGCACAAGTCATAAACAAAATTTATTTTTTATCATAGATTTTTTTCCTCTAACTCTGAACATAAGCCACAAATGGTTATGGCTTAGGTTCCAAGTGCCACTATAGGAAGTGACTCATCACATTATTAGATGTGCTGTTTAGTTAAAATCAAGTTACTGCTAACATGTAAAATGTAACTTAAGAAGTAACAAAAGTACAACTGTTAGGCCTCTCGGCCTCCTTGCAGGGGTCTGTCACCCAAAGATTCTCCAAGACTTGGAATCGA
The DNA here is from genome assembly GCA_917880005.1 of Nanger dama. Lineage (NCBI taxonomy): Eukaryota > Metazoa > Chordata > Mammalia > Artiodactyla > Bovidae > Nanger > Nanger dama. Next base: position 13,966,161 of record CAKJTW010000002.1, read on the forward strand.
TGCAAACAGCAAGAGGATTTATTAGGCCGGCATGCCGGGGTTCGATCACCACCAGGGAAGAACGAACCCCGAACATTCGTTACAAAGCAGTTTTTAAGCACAAAAACCACAAACAGGTACAGCTAGGGTGGAATGATCTGATTGGTGCTCAAGTCTCGGCATTTTTAGGGATAGGTTCATTTGTTATCAGGTCGACATGTCTGTCTGAGCTGCAATTTTACTGCTAACTTGTTTTTCTGGAAACTAATTTCCTGGGATGGTTTTCTTTTTCTTTTTTTTTTTTGCGGGGGGGTGGTAAACATCCCCTGGAAAGCCTTCCGGAGGCTGCATTCCTGAGATATGAGCCCCTTACACATTCTTGAGATAAAGGTCTATCTTAAGATTAACAAGGAGCCTGTTTTCCTAAGGCTCTAGTGAAACTTTAACCTTTATTTTTATCCACCCTTCCTCTCATTCCCCTCTTCTTTTAGTTTGGATTTCAATCCTGAAATCATGGGCCGAGGTCTCCCTGAGGAAGTGCTGCATATTGTTGTCTTAACATAAGTATCTGTACAGCACTTATCCGGTCTCGGATGAATGAAATTAACCGGTTGAGAATACAAGGCCCTATAGTGAGGAGGAGGAGTAAAATGATCAGAGGCCCCATTAGGGTAGATACTAAGTTTGCAAACCATGGGGCCCTGTTAAACCAGGACTCAAACCACCCTTGGGCGCCTTCTCTTTCTTTTTGCCTATGTGCCAATCTTTCTCGTAATTTATTCATGGAGTCAGTGATGACCCCAGAGTGGTCTACATAAAAACAGCATTCTTCTTTGAGGGCCCCACATAAGCCTCCTTCTCTTAAGAACAGAAGGGCTAGGCCTCTCCGATTTTGCATCACTACTTCAGATAGAGAGGTCAGATTCTTTCAGTTTAGTAATAGAATTTTCTAGGACGCATAGGTCTGCGTCTATGGCTTGCTGTAAACTAGTATAATACTGGGGTTGTTGGATGAGGGCTGCTGTGCCGGTCCCCACCCCAGCCACCACTCCGATGCCTAAAAGGGCCGCCAGAGTGAGAGTCACCAGCTCTCTTTTTGCTCGGTGGCCGCCCCTGTAAGCCTCTAAGAAGGACTCGTCGGAGTGATAGAGGAGTCGGGGCAGTAGCCGCACCAGAACACAGAAGTCAGTTGATCTATTAAATACTGCCATAGACACACAGGGAATGAAACCTGTCTTACACGCCCACCAACCATCTCCGGGGGGATGAGATATCCTGTGTAGCTGTGGGCCTTATCAATACTTTTACAAAGATGAGCCTGGTGAGGAGTGGGAGAGCCTATGCATAACCCCTGGCCTGTCACAGCCGAAAGGGTGAGTCTGACTGTTCCCTGTTGCTGCCACCGGCAATGACTGGGGGAAGAGGAGCTGTTTACCATCCCAACTACCCCTGAGGCTTCGTAATAGGGTGGGGGAGCTGTATAGCAGAGCCAACAAGACTTAGTGGCTTCTGGGTTGGTGGCATTTAAGACTCTGAAAGCACTGTCTACAAGGGTCAGCATTCTGTCCTGACTTGAGGACATGTTGTAGGGAGCTGCCTGGGGTGGAGTTATTGTGGCTCCTGTTGCTGTTATTTATTCTTTTTAGTAGGAGCTGGCTCCGGGGATTTAAAACTGGGTTGGGACCGATATATTGGAGGGGTGGAGAGTCTATTTTTAATCTAATAGAGAATGTGAGGCCATTGTGATCTCTTTTATATAGCCTTATGCCCCACGAAAAACCCTGATCCATTCTGTGGTTTGTTTTTGTTTTGCCCTTTCAGAGAATTTAATATGGAGTGGGTTGCACCAGGACTTGCATTCAAGGAAAAGTTTTCTTCCATCCTGGTGGTGTGTATAGTTGGCCTTAACCGTGATGAGGTCCCAGTTGGAAGATGGCCCCCAGTAGACATCACCCGTAGTCTCACAACCCCAGCGACGACAATAAAAATTGCCTTCCCCCACAATGGTTTAAAGCTTGTTCCCAGTGAAACCCTGGGCAGACATATAGGGTATGAGTCCTCAGCACACTCCTTCTTTTGGATTGGCACACCCCCCCACAGTTTGGGCAATCAAAGTCACCATTAAGTCCCCAGTTGCCAGGGGCGGACGTTTGGGGAGCTTCGTGAAAGTCAGAGTACCCTTTAAGGTCCCAACTGGCTCCTGCCGCCAGTTGACAGAGGTCTGGGTAAAGGTCAGGCCACCAGGTGGAGAGTGGTGCAATATTAGTACTAGACCATACGACTTTTCCCACTCGTGAAACTACTTGCCAAGTCAGTTGTTGAGGCTGGTGAGGATTTGACGCACTCATAGTTGAAAGGATCAGGAGGAGGGCTGCGAATCCGAGGATCGGCAAAATTTGAGCTTTAAGGGGTGAGAAGTACAGTGTGCCTTCCATTGAGGTGACGGTTCTGGAGCGGTCTTGACGTGGGAAGCGTGGATCCAGGAGGAAATTCCGTCAACTTTGACGGCGGTGGGGGTGGTGAGCAGGACGATGTAGGGTCCCTTCCACCTAGGCTCTAGGTTCTGCTGCCGGTGCTGGCGGACGTAAACCGAGTCTCCCACGTGGAATGGGTGGGCCTCTCCTGGGATGCCAGGTTGATAAGCTTCAGCGAGCTTGGTCCACACCTCTCTCTGAACCAGTTGGAGTCCTTTAAGCCTGGCATACAGATCACCATTACTAAAACAGCGGGGTCAAACCCTTCTCTGAGTGACAGTATAGGGGGAGGAGCCCCGTATAGAATTTCAAAAGGAGAGAGACCGAAACAGGAAGGGGTGTTCCGTACTCAGAACAAGGATAAGGGAAGGAGCACCATCCAGTCAGTACCGCCAGTCTCTAAGGACAATTTAGTTAGGGTCTCTTTTAGAGTCCTGTTCATCCTCTCTACCTGTCCTGAACTCTGGGGTCTGTATTCACAATGTAATTTCCAATTGGTCCCCAGAAACTTAGCTACTTCCTGGCTTACTTGGGCGGTAAAATCTGGCCCATTATCTGACCCTATCATCTTTGGAGCCCCAAACCATGGGAAGATTTCTTCTAAAATTTTCTTGGTCACTGTTAGTGCATTTTCGTTTTTGGTGGGGAAAGCCTCTACCCACCCTGAAAAGGTATCTATGAAGACCAACAGATATTTGTTGCCATACCTTGTGGGGCGCACTTCGGTGAAGTCCACTTCCCAGTAAGCCCCCGGCCTGTCTCCGCGCAGCCACTTACCTTGGCTTGTCTTGTTATGGCTGGCATTTACCTCCTGGCAGGGCTTGCAATTCTGGACTATTTGGTCAGCCAATTTGATCAGACCTGGCACCTCGCATCCTATCTTATTTAGAAGGGAGACTAGCTTTTTAGTTCCCAAATGAGTCCAATGGTGCATTTGCTCTAACATTTTTTTAGCCTCTTCCGCGTTTATAGCCTGTTTTTTCTTAGGTCGCGGGGAGGGGCTGCTTTCAGAGTGAGTGACTAGCAGTTCCAAAATTTCACTTCTTGTTGCCACCTCTCGCGCGACCCGATCTGCCATGTTGTTTCCCTTTGTCACTGGAGACTGATCTTTCTGATGCCCCGGGCAGTGGATTATACTGACCTTTTTGGGTAACATAAGAGCAGTTAGTAACTCCAGAATTTCATCTTTATTTTTAATCTCTTTACCAGCTGATGTGAGGAGCCCCCTTTGCTGATATATGGCTCCATGCACATGCGCAGTAGCGAAGGCATATCTACTGTCAGTGTAGATGTTAACCCGTTTTCCTTCTGACAGTTGGAGAGCCTTTGTGAGGGCTATTAGCTCGGCTTTTGGGCTGATGTTCCTTGCGGGAGGGCAGTCGCCCAAATCACACTAGTCCCATCTACCACCTCGGCACTGGCCCGACGGCTTACCTTCTTCGAGGAAGCTGCTTCTGTCTGTATACCACGTCACCTCAGCATCCTGAAGCGGCTGGTCGGAAAGATCTTTGCGGGTCCCGTGTATGTCAGCCAGCACCTCTTGGCAGTTGTGTGCCACCTCAGCTTGGCTGGGGTCTGGTAGCAGTGTGGCAGGATTAAGCCCAGTTGCCGGCATGAATTTGATCCGTTCAGAGTTCAGGAGTAACGTCTGATAGTGGGTCACTCTGGCATTGGTCAGCCATCTCTCAGGGGGTTGTCGAATCACAGTTTCTAAGGCATGGGGCGCAGTAACGACCAAGTTCTGCCCCAAAGTCAGTTTATTGGCATCTTTTACCAGAACTGCCACAGCTGCCACTATACGTAAGAAATTTGGCCAGCCAGCAGCTACAGGGTCCAGTTTTTTTGACAGGTATGCCACAGGCCGATTCCATGGTCCCAGCTTTTGAGTGAGGACCCCTTTGGCAATACCGTTATTTTCTGCTACATAGAGGTGAAACGGCTTGTTTACATCTGGGAGTCCCAGGGCAGGAGCTGACAAAAGGCTCGCTTGATGTTGTCAAAAGCTTTTTGCTCGCTTTTTCCCCAGACAAAGGGAATACTGCCCTTTGTCAGGGGGTACAAGGGAGCAGCCATCTCCGCAAACCCCAGGATCCAGAGCCTGCAGAATCCTGCAGTACCCAGGAATTCCCTGACTTGCCGAGGATTTTGGGGGCTGGTATTCTGGCCACCGTCTCTTTTCTAGCCTCTGAAAGCCACCGCTTCCGTCTTTGATTTGGTACCCCAGGTAACTGACCTGCTGCCGGCAGATCTGGGCCTTTTGGCGGAGGCGTGGTAACCGAGAGATCCAAGCTCAATTAGTAAGGTCTCAGTCCCCTTCCAGCATTCTTCTTTAGTGTCCGCGGCTAGGAGCAAGTCATCTACATATTGGAGCAAAGTTACCTGGGGGTTGGTGGCACGGAAATGCGTGAGGTCCTGGTGGAGGGCTTCGTTAAAGATCGTTGGCGAGTTTTTGAATCCTTGCCGCAGCCTAGTCCACGTTAGCTGTCCAGAGAGTCCTGTAAGGGGGTCTTTCCACTCAAAAGCGAAAATAGGCTGGCTGACGGGACTGAGTTGGAGGCAGAAGAAGGCATCTTTTAAGTCCAAGACAGTATACCACTTTCGGCTGGGGGAAAGTGTACTCAACAGGTTGTAGGGGTTGGGTACCGTGGGGTGTAGGTCGATCACCCGCTTGTTGACCTCTCTCAGGTCCTGTACAGGCCGGTAGTCGCCTGTTCCGGGTTTGCGAACTGGGAGCAGAGGGGTGTTCCAGGCTGACTGGCACTTTATTAGTATTCCCTAATTTGAGGAGCCACTGGGTGTGAGGGCGGATCCCATCTCTGGCCTCTGTGCTCATCGGGTACTGACGGACAGATATGGGAGTAGAGGAGGCCTTGACTTCCACTACCACTGGGGGCTGCCGGACTGCCATCCCCATGCCTGAAACTTCAGCCCAGGCTAGAGGGGTTTTAGTCAGCCATTCCTGCATATCAGTGGCCTCAGGGGAGGGGGAGGGGCTTTCGAACAGCCTGTGTTCATCTTCCAGTTTTAGGGTCAAGACCTGTAGTGGCCTCCCCTTCCCGTCCATCACTGTGGCACCTTCAGTGTGGAAATGGATCTGAACCCCCACTTTTGTGAGCAAGTCCCATCCTAACAAGGGGTAGGGGCATTCAGGGATCACAAGGAACGAGTGGGATACCCGGCCCACACCGAGATCCACTGTTCTTCAGGTAGTCCATGGGTACTGCCGGTACCCTGTAGCACCCTGTACCCAAGCCTTTTTGTAGACAGTGTCCCTTCTGACTGTAACAGGACCGAGTGTTGGGCTCCAGTGTCTACCAAGAACTGCACAGGCTTCCCCTCCACCTTGAGAGTTACCCTAGGCTCGGGGAGGGGGTCCGAGCCCTGTCTCCCCTAATCTTCTTCTAGAGCTAGGATCTTGTTGGGAGTGGAAGGCCTTCCCCTCTTATTTTTGGGGCAGTCTCTGAGCCAGTGCCCATTTTCTTTGCAGTATGCACATTGGTCTTTATCTAGGGGTGGTCTAATTCCCGCTTTACTCCCCTTGTGGTCTTTATCTTCAGCCCTATCTCTCCCTCTTCCCTCTCTAATTACTGTAGCCAGAATCTTGGTTAATTTTTTCTCTTGCCTCCTCTCTCTCTCCAGCTCTCATTCATCTTGTTCCTTTCTTTTTCTTTCCTCTTTTTCTTCTTCTGTCTCCCTCTTATTGAATACTTTGTCTGCCTCCCTAACCAGATCTTGAAGGGAGAATCCTTGTAGCCCATCTAGTCTCTGCAGTTTTTTTCTGATGTGTGAGGCTGACTGATCAATAAAAGCCATTGCTATAGTTGCCCTATGCTCCTCGGACGTGGGGTCATAAGGAGTAAATCGTCTAAATGCCTCCATTAACCTATCTAAAAACACGGTCGGTGACTCAGTGGATCCCTGAGTCACTTCTCTTACCTTGGCCAGATTTGTGGGGCATCTCGCAGCCCCTCAGAGACCCGCCACCAGAGCCTGGTGGTAGACCCTCAGGTGCTCCCTACCTGCCGGGGAATTGTAGTCCCAGTTGGGTCTCGTCAGCAGAAAACCAGCATCTATTTCATTGGGTAGTGCCGTGGGGCACCCATCGTCTCCGGGCACATTTTTCCAGGCCTCTAGTAACACCCGCTGCTTCTCCTCAGTTGTGAGAAGAGTCTGCAGCAATTGTTGGCAGTCATCCCAAGTGGGCTGGTGTGAGAAAATAAGGGATTCTATTAGAGAAGTCAATGCCTGTGGATTGTCAGAGAATGAGGGGTTATGAGTTTTCCAATTATAGAGGTCTGAGGCAGAAAATGGCCAATATTGGAGTGGCCGATTTCCATGGTTATTGGGGGAACCGTACTCCTGGAGGGGAAGGACGGTAGAGTATTCTGGGGCAGCTGCTCGGCGGCTTCACGTCCCCACTGCTGGGCCCAACTCCCCTTGTCCGGGGTGGGCTCAGACGGAACAGGTGGCTGGGTTGCTGGGGCCGGGGGAGTGGGTCCGGCGAGGGGACTAGTGCCTGCAGATAGGGTGGAGGGGGGTCCAGGAGCAGGAGATCGGTCTGAGTGTCCGGGTATATCTTTTGGCAGGAGCTTTTGCTTGTTCTTCCTTTTTCTCTGCTGGTTTCAATGCGAGAATCCCCACAGAGGGTCCCAACGTCGTTCCTGCGGAAAGAACAAAGGGCCGGACCCACGCTGGGGGGAGAGGACCAAGTCCTCCCACACCATAATATAGGGCATCTGATCTGGGTGCCCGTAAGGTCCAGGGGTAAAAACTACAGCCCTAATTAGACTAACCTGCTCTGAGGAGAAGGAACCTTCGGGTGGCCACCCTGTCTGAAAGCTGGGCCATTCTACTGAGCACAGAGTCTGCCACTTTTTCTTCTTAACCTTTACTGATAGGTTATGTGCCCTGGTCTTAACTTCAGTCCAATGACTTGTTGTCAATGACAGAGGGGTCGTCACAGTCTGTCCCATCGTCAAGTCGTCTGGGGGTGCCACAGGAAAGACAAATTAGAAGAGAGACAAACAAGACAAAAACGGAAAGAGAGAACGGCCGCTGCGTGTCTGACCAAAAACAGAAGAAACTACAGATGGGAACCCCGCCAGAGGCTCCGCCTGATTCGGACGAAGGGGAGTCAAACTGAACCCTCCTTCCAGATTGACGTCTTGGGCGTCCCCAAGGATCGTCACAGATCTGCCTCCCTGGCAGATTTCAGAAAATTCAGAAAACCAGAGTTGGACAGATGTGCGAGCGGTACCTCAATTCCGAGTAAAAACAGAGTTAGCACAACAAGAACACACAGAAAGCTCAAGCGTACCTCCAAATCCGGGGAGTCAGGGAGATCTGAGATGGGTGAGGGATCCCGGATGAGCCCCCAAAATGTTAGGCCTCTCGGCCTCCTTGCAGGGGTCCGTCGCCCAAAGATTCTCCAAGACTTGGAATCAATGCAAACAGCAAGAGGATTTATTAGGCCGGCGTGCCGGGGTTCGATCACCACCAGGGAAGAACGAACCCCGAACATTCGTTACAAAGCAGTTTTTAAGCACAAAAACCACAAACAGGTACAGCTAGGGTGGAATGATCTGATTGGTGCTCAAGTCTCGGCATTTTTTAGGGATAGGTTCATTTGTTATCAGGTCGACATGTCTGTCTGAGCTGCAATTTTACTGCTAACTTGTTTTTCTGGAAACTAATTTCCTGGGATGGTTTTCTTTTTCTTTTTGGGGGCGGGGGTAAACATCCCCCGGAAAGCCTTCCGGAGGCTGCATTCCTGAGATATGAGCCCCTTACACATTCTTGAGATAAAGGTCTGTCTTAAGATTAACAAGGAGCCTATTTTCCTAAGGCTCTAGTGAAACTTTAACCTTTATTTTTATCCACCGTTCCTCTCACAACCAAAAGATGTGGAACCCTAAAAGCAAATATACATGTGCTCTGCCACTAAGTTGTGTCTAACTCTTTGCAATGCCATGGACTGTAGCAAGACAGGCTCCTCTGTCTATGGAATTTACCAGGCATGAATACTGGAGTGGGTTGCAGTTTCCTTTTGCAAGGGATTTTCCCAACCCAGGGATCGAACCTGCATCTCCTTCATTGGCAGGTGGATTCTTTACCACTGCACTACCTTGGAAGCACAAGAATTCATACAGGGAGTCAAAAGGGGTGGGGAAAGGCTTTTGGTACACAGTAGCTGAACTATTAACAGGTTGAGGTTTTGACAAGATAACTTGCCTGCTCTTCCCACTTCATACTTAATCCAGATCATCACAGCAGTATTCTCTGCTAATTCCAGTGTGCTTCATGTTAATTGCAAGCTGCTCAGCCATAAGTGCTATAATTCTTGTCATGGTGACAGGACAAGCCTACACCATGTATTGCCCCTCCCAAAAAATGAAATGTAGAATTGATAAGGCAGTCACTGGAAGAGATTCCTTTCTTGTTTTAAAAAAATCAACATTACTTAACACATCTTTAATTATCATCAATATCTGTGAGAGCTGGACTGTGAAGAAAGCTGAGAGCTGAAGAATTGATGCATTTGAACTGTGGTGTTGGGGAAGACTCTTGAGAATCCCTTGAACTGCAAGGAAATCCAACCAGTACATTCTGAAGGAGATCAGCCCTGTGATTTCTTTGGAAAGAATGATGCTAAAGCTGAAACTCCAGTACTTTGGGCACCTCATACGAAGAGTTGACTCATTGGAAAAGACTCTGATGCTGGGAGGGATTGGGGGCAGGAGGAGAAGGGGACGACAGAGGATGAGGAGGCTGGATGGCATCACTGACTCGATGGATGTGAGTCTGAGTGAACTCTGGGAGTTGGTGATGAACAGGGAGGCCTGGCATGCTGCGATTCATGGGGTTGCAAAGAGTTGGACACAACTGAGCGACTGAACTGAACTGAATCAACCACTGTAGGGCTGAAAAGCACTGATAGTATATCTGACAGTATTTCAAACCCTGCACTTTTCATGTTGTTATTGGTAAACTTGGTAGTGTTAAGAAAGACTCAGCACAATAATAGAACAATTAGAAAACAGGAATTTAAAAACATCAAGGCATGAATGTACTATCCTGTAATTTTGCCTTTTTTAGCTTCTCATTTATTCAACAAATATTTATTGAGCGACTATCATGTTCTTGGTCATATTTTAGAAGCTAGTGAGAGTGAGATAGAAATGACCATTGAATTTTTCATTTGATTAGGTACAGGCAGGTGAACTTTAAACACAGACATAAATACCAACAAAAAACAAATTATGATGAATACAATCCAAAAAAAACTTAAAATAGTGAGATACTTGAGAATAACTGAATAATTACACTAGATGGCCAAGGCAGATTTATCTGGGTGCTTTGTCAGTAATAGATGACAGAGTAATAGCAGCTATAGCTGCTGCTAAGTCGCTTCAGTCGTGTCTGACTCTGTGTGACCCCACAGATGGCAGCCCATCAGGCTCCCCAGTCCCTGGGATTCTCCAGGCAAGAACATTGGAGGGGGTTGCAATTTCCTTCTCCAGTGCAAGAAAGTGAAAAGTGAAAGAGAAGTCGCTCAGTCGTGTCTGACTCTTAGCGACCCCATAGACTGTAGCCTACCAGGCTCCTCCATCCATGGGATTTTCCAGGCAAGAGTACTGGAGTGGGGTGCCATTGCCTTCTCTGAGCAGCTATAGCTAGTTACTGCCTTTTTCAGTGTTCAGTTGCAGGAAAGTGGTGAATTGAACTAGATTTAGATTAGTGAAAATGAGAAAATAAAAATATTATTGCCATGTTTTGGGATAGTATGAGGGCATATATTTACTGAGGGAACTAAAGGAAGAGGGAAACCAGGATAAAATCCTAGATATTTGGCTTGAGCTTCTGAGTCTACAGTTTTAAATATAGAGCTGGGATAAACTGTGAGAGAAGGATTTGAAGGAGATAAATAAAGGTTTTCTTGAGGAAGGTGCCCTAAAGCTTATAAAGCCTCTTATATATCTAGTGGAGAGGTCAAAGAGACAACTGGAATCAAAAGAAAGTTAAGAACTGGAGATGTAGATTTTAGAGTAGCCAGTATATCTTAATAGCTCTGCTCCATTGACCCTCAAAGCACTGTGCTACTCCTCCTCTCAGTTTTGGTTTTTACAGCCTGAAACTTACTTGATTGTACATTTTTTTAAACTTTGAATTCCAAAGACTTTCCCACCACTTACATTGGCTCTGTATCATTAACCTCAGGAAATTTAAAGAACCCTTCCAATACTTAGACTGTAGTACAAAAAACAGTTTCATGCATGAATTAAACAAAAGACGATTTGTGCCTGAGTCATGGGGCTCTTTCCATTCTCTGGAAATTTGGTTCTTTATCTGTGAAGAATAAAATTTGGTAGTGTTTTCAATTAAAAAAATCTTCGAAACTCTGGTTGAAAACATTTTCCCAAGAGGAACCTCAGGAAATAGAAGTAAAACAGATATGTTCTGTTTAAAGGAGGCTAGAAAAAGTCAGACTTTTAAGTGTCCACTGTGCCACTCATTTGGGCCTCAGACCTGCCCCCTTAGTGCTCTGCTTATGTGCCATGGGATCAGATAGTTATCTAAGGCTCTCTGTGGGACTAACTTATGACTTTATTAAGTCATCGCCTTAGGATGGAAATATCTCCTATGGATTCAGCTGGGTCTGAATTAGTTTTCGACTGTTGCCAATTCCAGAATCTGCAGGTGGTAACCCCCACATGTGGAAGCACCTGGATAGGCGGAGGTTAAAGTCGGAGACAGTCTGACAGAAATGCTCTGTGTGGTGCAGAGCAGTCTCTCTGTGATTTGAAACACATGGTGTGTAATCCACAGTCCACAGACTGGAAAAACGACACACTGATAATTGAGACTTCACAGTGTGACATTGCGCATCTCTTTTTTACTTAGGATTACTGGCCAAGGTGCTAATCTACAGCAAGATTTTCTAAATAACTGAGAAATTAACCATTTATACTTTTTTTGAACACTCAAACATTTTTGAATTATACAAAATGGATAATAATGAATAAATGCATTATCTTCTCCAAACTTATAAAGAGTACACATGGAATGTGTTTTAGCAGCATTTTCTTTATGAATCTCAAGTCATCACTATGAACAATAATATTTATGTTATACTCTGGGAAGAGAAGATAGAGAAGAAACTCTGTATATGTTAAGGAGGTTTCAGAAGACTGATTAATTTAGCGTATCATTGTTTAACAACTGTATCAATTTCTCCTCACAGGTTTGAATTGTTGTTTATCTCCACTCCTGTTAACAGATGCCCTTAGGAATTATTCACCTGTATGTATGATTTTTCATCCCTGCCTTCAGTACTTTTCTGAAGTAAAAATTCTTTTATTTCAAAGGCTATTGTAATCAAAGTGGTGATTGTTCTCCTCTCCCAATTCATTCCATAAAATGTATTGAGCACAGACTCTATGCCAGCAGTTGTTCTAGGCACTTACCAGAGAAGAAAATAAAAATCATTGCCTTATATTCTAGCAGTGAAGAGAGACAAAAACAAAAAATGAAAAAGAACCCAAACAAAAAAATCCCAAACAGGTAAAATTACCTGCTTTTTTTTTTAATTTTTAAAAACAACACGTGTTATTTTTAAAAATGAAAAATAATGAAGGATAATATAGATTTGGAATACTGGATGTGAGGAATGCTGGAGCAAGAGTGCAGACTGCAATACAAGATGGACCTTATTAACAAGGTGACTTTGAGCAATTATTTAAAGGAAGTGAGGGAATTAGTCATGCAGACATCTGGGAGAAGAGCCTTCTAGGCAGCAGGGAAATTAGCCAGCACCCTGTTTGGGGCGCATTCCTAGAACAGAACAGAGGCCACTGTGACAGAAATGAAGAGTGTTGAGGGAATAACAGAAGATGAGGTCAGAGAGAGGACAGAGAACAGATAATACAAAACTACATAAGCCATTCTAAGAATTTAGGTTTAAGTTGTGATTGATTTTCCTATGGAGCATGCCATAAACTCCAAGTAATATCTTTTTCCATCAGATATACCACTACTGCCATAATTCCTGCCAAGTCATAGGACACAAGTGGCAGGATTTCTTATACCATGGTCTAGACCTGCAGCAGAATTCATTCTTACTGTGGAACTGCTGGCCTGAAGCAAATAGACTGCAGATATTTTCCCATCAAAATTGAGTTTATTTGGAATTATCAGACTTGCAATTCAGAGTCTGTGACCATGTGAGCCATGTTCAAATCCCCGCATGGCAAAAGAAGGAGAAGGCCTTTTAGAGAAGAAAAGGAAGTTAGAAGGGGTGTAATAAACAGAGTCCATGACTTCTCACTGATTGAGTCCTTGAGTCCTAGGAAAGAAGAGGAATATTTGTTCATCTGTTGGGCTTTTCTATTGTCAAATGGTGTGAGATTTTCCCCTTGTAGTCTCTCAGCTCTATTTCATTGAGGTTTCTCTTTATTCCTTTTTATGGAACAGCTTTTCCTGTCCCTTAGCATATGGCTCGGTAATTATCATGGAGCACAAATAGCTTGCTTTCAGACACCAAAGAAGCCTGTCAAGTATTGTGCTTCCTTCTAAAGTACTAGCCTGTGTGAGATGCAGTGATATAACCTTTAAGTTGGAGGTGATGTTGCAGCATCCGGATGATCACTACATTTCCTAGTACTCCACTGATGCAGCAGTCCCTAAACTTCATTGTGTTTATGTCTCTTCCTCAGGGATACATGTATTTCACCAAGGCTTCCTATTTATTTGCCATTTCCTTATTAGATCCAGTCAACATTCTACTATTGATAAAATGGATATTGGAGCAATGTGATATTCTATAGAATGTCCAGATGGTTTAGGTCTCTTTGGACTATATTATAATTGGCAGAAGGGTTAAATTTAGCCTGGAGAAATTTGTAAATGTGTACTATATGCCATCCCATTTGATTGTCAATGCTTATGATTCTCCTTTAGAGGTAAAAATAAAAGTATTTGCCAGATCAGTGACCCCATACTGTGTACCTGAGTCTTTTGTTCATTTTTCTAGAAGATTCCAATATTCCATTCCATTCCATGTTGCCATAGGAGCTCGAGTTGAGGTTGTTGTTTAGTCACTTAAGTCGTGTCTGGCTCTTTTGCAACACCATGGACTGTAGCCTGCTAGGCTCCTCAGTCCATGAGATTTCACAGGCAAGAATACTGGAGTGGGTTGCCATTTCCTTCTCCAGGGTATCTTCTTTCTCCAGGGATCAAACTTGCATCTCCTGCACTGGCAGGTGGATTATCTACCAATGAGCCACCTGGGAAACCTTCAATTGAGGTTACTGTATGGTAAGCTTGTTCACTGGTGTCTGCCACTATTTGTCTTCTTTTTATAGTTATATTAGGTAGGTAGAACAGGGAAAAGGAAAAGGAGTCCAAAATGGTGGTGGCTACAAGACAAGGAAGGGAAAAGCCCATGAAAATTAAACAAAAGAAGGTCTGAGGACCTGAGTGAGGACCTCAGGTAAAACAAACAAACACTTCTGGCTGGCCCAATTTACATAGGACAGGTCCAGAGAGAGATAAACATATAAATAAACAGCCCACAAGCTGGGGCGCTCTTCTCCTCATGTCTTTAGATCGACGTGCCCTCACCCCTCAAAGATGGGTTTTCCTGCTATCTTCTAAATAAAATAGAGCTCTAACACTGAGCTGTAACACTGATTTGTCTAATAGCTATAACATGGTCTATTTGAGACCTGAGAGCTATAACATGGTCTATCCAAGACCTGAGAGCTGTGACTCGCTGAGGGGGCTTTAATGTCCGTCACTCCAATTCTTTGTTGTGACGAGACAAAGAATCTAGGAACATACACTCGCGTGACAGTTGGAGGAATGAAATGGGGTACAATAGTTTGACTGACTTTTTATTATGTCAGATTCCTTTAAAATCCCAGTTGTTTACCCTTGACTTCTTTTTTGTTATATTACTGTTTGATATATTGTCTCCCCATCTGTCTTGATCTATCCTAATTGTCTCCACAGTTCTCTGAAGTTAAGACTTCTGGCTGCCTTCAAACCTTTCCACTCTTTATTGTCATTGTGCCTGTTTTTCTTTGAATGCTGTTACCACTTGGTCTCTATCATTGCAGTATCATATCATGGCATTGCTATCAGTGAGCCCAGCTCAGTGGCATCTTCTTTAGAGATGCTATGTCATTTAAGGTGTGACATCCCTTTCAGCAAGCTTCCAGTTTCCAAGCTCCAGCTTAGAGGCAGTGTTGTAGCCACACATTCTGGGAAACAAACCCACTCAGAAGGACAATGCAGATAGTGGAGTGCAGTTTATTACACCTGCAGGCCCAAGGCAGAGTCTCCTCTTAGCCAAGGACCCCGACCAGTTTTTGTGAAAACCGTATATACCCTAAGTGTACATGCCCAAATCCACCTCCCCAAATTCCCTGAAACTAGTATGAACAAAGGAAAAGAAAGATACAGTCAAAGAAAACCCGTGATTCATATGCCTTAGGCCTAAAGGTAGTTAACAGTGGACAATTATCAATAGGCCTGTGGTCATACCCCAATAAGCATAATAGAATATGTGATTCTGTTCGGTTACACAGATAATTAGGGTGTTCTTTTAGGTGATGGAGAGTCTAGGTATGAGCCCTGGGCCTCTTCCGTCAGGGGCGGGGCAGGGGGAGGTGGCAGGAGGGGTCTGGTTTTCCAGTTGGTATGTTGTTTCCATAGATACTGGACATATAGATCAAAGTCCATAGTTCCAACCCAAGATGGAATCCTGCTTTCAAGACAGAGCTTATTCTGTCTGTTTCCTCCTTCAGCAGCATATCAACTTCCATTTTTATGAGGCCCCTGACACAGAGTTAAAAACTGCATTGTGATAGAGTGCTCTTATATTGATAAATTCTCCTTTGTTTAACTTTCTGACCCTTTCCCCTAGATTCATCATTTTCAGAATTCATTTCTTAAAATATTCAGCAAGCTGCTGCTTTCTGAAAATGTTGGCTGGATCCTCCACTACTGTGCTCCTGGATATAACCCATTCCCTATGGGAATCTCAGAACTCCTGGGGAAGTGCTGTGACCCAACCATGTGCTTATTTACTCAGTCATGTCCAACTCTTTGAAACCCATGGACTGTAGCACACCAGGCTCCTCTGTCCATGGGGATTCTCCAGCTAGAATACTGAAGTGGGTTGCCATGCCTTCCTCCTGGGAATCTTCCCAACCCAAGGATCAAACCCAGGTCTCCCACATTGCAGGAAGATTCTTTACCATCTGAGCCACCATGGAAGACCAAGTATACTGGACTGAGTAGCCTATTCCTTCTTCAGGAGGTCTTCCCAACCCAGGAATAGAACCGGGGTCTCTTGCATTGCAGGCAGATTCTTTACCAGCTGAGCTACCAGGGAAGCTCAACCATAGTTCCTGGTCCAATGGCCAAGAAGGAAGAGAGGGGCATATGCTCAGGAGTGCATGTATTGTCTTGCAAAGAAGAAACCTGTGGATTGTTGTTAAACAAGAGTTGGAAATTGGTTCACATCTATAGATTTTCAAGTTCATTGAGCCAGATATATACATCCTAAGTCTCAGATTACCTTTGTTCCCAACTAGTGCCTGAATCGATCATTAAAGCTTCCCTGAAACTCTCCCTCACCTACAATGACATTCTGTGCTTTGGCCTCAACTTTATCTGTCCCTCAGCTCCAAGAGAAGAGGATTTTTTATATACTGACAAGAAAGTCCTCTAGGTTTTACACTTCACTTTAAATTGCTGATTATCCTAAACTCTTCACTGTTTTCCTCCAGTGTGTTCGTTGTCCTGTATAATTAATATTTTATCTCATCTGTCCAATACCTGATGTATTGTATACACAACTGTGTTCTCTTTTACTAACGTTATTCTGTGTCTGTGAAATATGCTGATAAAACAATGGCACCTCTAGAATTTGCCAGGAGCGGTCAGTCCTCCACCCCCAGGGATAGCTTATCATGCCAGTCAGTCAGTTGGTGACTCAGCTCCAAAATCATATTTTACAGCCTACTTCTAAGACCACACTTAGGACCCACTCTCTTCAGTCAAAGATCTCTCATTTTTAAACAGAATCAGAAATGGTGATCTCACCCAGGTGGTTTATTGTGGAGATGGATTGTAAGGAGTAAAGAAAGCAGGACAGAGCAGAGGTGGAAGTTGAGATATTCAGATACAAAGATGTGTTAGCTGATGCTGCTAGTAATTCTGGAGCTAAAGTGGACACTCTTGAGTTGTCCAAGTTTTGGCAAGATTGTTGGGCCTTGGTGTCCCTGTGTTCAATATTCACTGATGTAAACTACTGTTGGAAATGGGGCATAATCTTGCCACCTGAGCTTCCACCCATTTGCAGTAGGAAATGCCAGGAGAAAAAGTCAGCTGTGATCTCTAAGCAGCCAACATTCCTCGTACCTGAGGGAGTGAGTACCTCGGTGCTGATGAGGGATCTTGGCAGTGAATATAGCATCCAGCATATCAGCAGAGAGAAAACAAAATAATGAGTAAGGCAGACTTTTGGAGGATACAGAATTTAGTTTTAGATATATCCAATAAGGAAGATCTATTTGATATGCAAGCAGATTTGACTAGGTGGTTTTGGTATGAGTGTAGATTTTGGTTGAGAAGTTGAACTTAAAAAAAAAAAAAGATGTGCTTCTCAGAGTTGCAGAGCTGATATTAATGCATATTTAAATTCTCAAACTATTGTTCCCCAGTAGTTGTTTCATGTCAGTTTTTCACAGTAAAATATAAACTCTACATGTTTTTGGTTCACTTTCCTATTCCTAGTATCTAACACATAGAAGAAGCACAATATAATTTTGCTGATTTCCTGCCAGGACAGGATGTACCTTTGCTCAGAAATTTAATTAATTAAATATATATAAAAATAAGAATGTAGTCTTTTGGTTGCTTTTAAAATAGTTTCATTGTACTTAGAGGGGCACTTTCTGAAACAAATTTAAAAATATGAATACTTTAGAAAATACTTTAAAAAAATAGAGGTTTTAGCTTAGAGTTAATGAGGAATTTTATATCACAATGTTTATTAAATCATTCTTGATATTTTCTACACTTTAATATTTTAAATTATAGCATATGCATGTAGTCACAGTAAACATGTTGAAAAAAAGTTGCAATAATCCCTCTATTATTGTGTCTATTGATGTGTTTTAAATGATTCTGGAAAAAATATGAAACATTCATTATTTTTAACAATCACTTATTAGCAAAAGAATCAGATATTTTTCATCTATAAGTTACCTGTTTTTTGAAGAAGAGTTTCTCTCATATTTCATGATTTGACACATTAATTCTACTATAAACAGAACTGGGCTTACCAGCTCACACTAGTGATAAAGCACCTGCCTTTAAATGCTGGGGACGTAGGAGATTCAGGTCCTATTCTTGGGTAAGAAGATCACCTAGAAAAGAGAATGGCACCCCCACTCTGGTAGTTTTGCTTAGAAATTCCATGGGCAGTAGCCTGGTGGGCTATAGTCCATGGGTCCACAAAGAGTGGAACATGGCTGAGCGACTGAGCACACACAGCACTATTAAGATATCTTACTGTTCTCACTAAAAATTAAATGTCTTTATTTTGATTGTTAAATGTAAAGAAATTGCTTTATTCTCCAAGAGACTTACTAAAAGGGAGTGAGGCATGCTTTTTATTGGTTTCATCATGTTATTGATTTTCCATTTATGAAGTATCCTTGTGAATTGTTACTCAAATAATAAACATGCCATCCTCTGAGATCAATGACTTGACAAAAGAAGAAACTATTAAAAACAAGAGAAAATTTGTATTTTCAAAGTGTGAATTACTAGGTAAAAAAAAATTAAAGAGTTATAAAATTAGTGGAGTATGATTAGAGGATCAGATGGTTGGATGGCATCACCGACTTAATGGATATGAGTTTGAGCAAGCTCCAGGAGTTGGTGATGGACAGAAAAGCCTGAAGTGCTGCAATCCATGGGGTCACAGAGAGTCAGACACAACTGACTACTGAACTGCACTGAACTGATGATGATTTACTAGGCTGAAATAATATTGCATATATGATGGTAGTTAAACCCAAAAACTATCTATTGAATCATTGAAAATGTTATACTAGCATGATAAATACAATATTTTTTTAAATATAGAGCAAGATTATGCATCATATAAAATAGACTAGCTTGAGATGCATGAAAAGTGAAGCATTTCTATGTGAAAATCATCCTGACAGCTAAATCTGTTAAGTAATTTCAAAAACGTATTATTCATTCTGATTTGTGAGAACTTTGTTTTACTTCTGTGGACTGCAACTGGAAGGGATGATATATTTAGACTTAGGTGGGTATATGTCTTTGGAGATGACCAGATTTATTGTGAAAATTTATGTTGTCATTTTTCAGAAGCACTTCTTTGTGATCAGCTAGTTAAGCACTATCACTGGGATGATGATGCATTAATCCCTGTCCTTATAAGTGTCTTTATAAAGGGTTATGCTGAAAACAACATGCTGAAAGATTTGTATGCTGATATACAAATAAGAGAAAAAGACAAATCTTCTTTTTATCATAGTCTAGTAAATAAATGTATTTATTTTTATGTATTTTATAACACATTAATTTATATTAATTAATAAAATTTTAAATAATTAACATACTAATTTAATAATTTTATTAATAATTTATGCAACCAGTCCGTTCTGAAGGCGATCAGCCCTGGGATTTCTTTGGAAGGAATGATGCTAAAGCTGAAACTCCAGTACTTTGGCCACCTCATGCAAAGAGTTGACTCATTGGAAAAGACTCTGATGCTGGGAGGGATTGGGGACAAGAGGAGAAGGGGATGACAGAGGATGAGATGGCTGGATGGCATCACTGACTCGATGGAGGTGAGTCTGAGTAATCTCCGGGGAGTTGGTGATGGACAGGGAGGCCTGACATGCTGCGATTCATGGGGTCGCAAAGAGTCGCACATTACTGAGTGACTGAACTGAACTAAACTGATATTACACTATTTTATAAATACATTTTAAATAAATAAATAAGTATATATTTATAAATAAATCAATATGTATTTATTTATAATCTGTAAATAAATGTGTATTAGATTTAAAAATTCATTTTATTTCAACAGGTTTCTTTTGTGTGTCTACATTTGACATTTTATTAGTTTTGGGGCTAATGGAACCTAGCATGATTTCTGAAGACACACAGATAGGAGGAGGAGACCGATTCTAAATAACTAATCCTTGAAACATAAGTTCAAGTAGGCTGTAAGGCAGCATGTAATATATGAACAGAATGTTACGTGGATTTTTAAGATTTGTCTTATTTGTGGACATCATTAATGGCTTCTTAGAGGAGAATAGTGATTTGAGCTAGTTCCAAAGAACAGAAAAAATAGCTGATAAAGAAGGGAATTCTAGATAAAAGGGATTTTATAAAGGTGAAAATTGTGAAATAATCATGAGCATAATTATAAATCATATAACCTGCCATTCTCTGGTGGCACAAAGTCCATCTTGTCCTCGCACCAAATGAAAGTATGTTAAAATTATTCAGTGATTTTCAAGTTCCCAGTGAACCTGTTTGTCACATATTTCTAGACCATTGCTTATTAAGGAGAGCCAAGAGATGGACTGTTGTCTTCCTATAACTAAACTATCTCCAGAAAAATTAAAATTTTCATATCTTTACAATAAGATAATTTAACAGATATAATTTACTTCAGGTTGGCTTCTGTCTTGATAATCCCACCTAAGACTTTGGTCTACCATGTAATAAGGGCTACCTTTCTAGATGAACACTGAAGATAGTCCCACTATTTGTGACTTTGTTGTTGTTCAGTCCCTAAGTAGTGTCTAACACTTTGTTGCTCCATGGATTGCAACATGTCAGTTCAGTTCAGTTCAGCTCAGTTCAGTTCAGTCTCTCAGTCGTGTCCGACTCTTCATGACACCATGAATTGCAGCAGGCCAGGCTTCCCTGTCCATCACCATCTCCCGGAGTTCACTCAGACTCACATGCATCGAGTCTGTGATGCCATCCAGCTATCTCATCCTCTGTCGTCCCCTTCTCCTCCTGCCCTCAATCCTTCCCAGCATCAGAGTCTTTTCCAATGAGTCAACTCTTTGCATGAGGTGGCCAAAGTACTGGAGTTTCAGCTTTAGCATCATTCCTTCCAAAGAAATCCCAAGGCTGATCTCCTTTAGAAGGGACTTGTTGGATCTCCTTGCAGTCCAAGGGTCTCTCAAGAGTCTTCTCCAACACCACAGTTCAAAAGCATCAATTCTTCGGTGCTCAGCCTTCTTCACAGTCCAACTCTCACATCCATACATGACCACAGGAAAAACCATAGCCTTGACTAGACGGACCTTCGTTGGCAAAGTAATGTCTCTGCTTTTGAATATGCTCTCTAGGTTGGTCATAACTTTTCTTCCAAGGAGTAAGCGTCTTTTAATTTCATGGCTGCAGTCACCATCTACAGTGATTTTGGAGCCCCCAAAAATACAGTCTGACACTGTTTCCACTGTTTCTCTATCTATTTCCCATGAAATGATGGGACCAGATGCCATGATCTTTGTTTTCTGAATGTTGAGCTTTAAGCCAACTTTTTCACTGTCCTCTTTCACTTTCATCAAGAGGGTCTTTAGTTCTTCACTTTCTGCCATAAGGGTGGTGTCATCTGCATATCTGAGGTTATTGATATTTCTCCCAGCAATCTTGATCCCAGCTTGTGTTTCTTCTAGTCCAGCATTTCTCATGATATACTCTGCATATAACTTAATAAACTGGGTGACAGTATACAGCTTTGACGTACTCCTTTTCCTATTTGGAACCAGTCTATTGTTCCATGTCCAGTTCTAACTGTTGCTTCCTGACCTGCATACAGATTTATCAAAAGGCAGGTTAGGTGGTCTGGTATTCCCATCTCTTTCAGAATTTTCCACAGTTTATTGTGATCCACACAGTCAGAGGCTTTGTTATAGTCAATAAAACAGAAATAGATGTTTTTCTGGAACTCTCTTGCTTTTTCATGATCCAGTGGATGTTGGCAATTTGATCTCTGGTTCCTCTGTCTTTTCTAAAACCAGCTTGAACATCAGGGCTCCCTTATCCTTCAGTATCTTCTTGTGTTTACTAGGGTTCCCGCCCATTGAGTCAATGATGCTATGTAACCATCTCATCCTCTGTTGTTCCCTTCTTCTTTTGCCTTTGATCTTTCCCAGCATCAGGGTCTTTTCCAGTGAGTCAGTTCTTTGCATTAGTTGGCCAAAATAATTGGAGATTCAGCTTCAGAATTAGTCCTTCCAATGAATATTCAGGGTTGATTTCCTTTAGAATTGAATGGTTTGAATTCCTTGCAGTCCAGGAAATTCTCAAGAGTCCTCTCCAACACCACAATTTGAAAGCATCACTTCTTTTTATGATCCAGCCCTTTGTTGTACCCCATATGTTATTTAATCTTGTAAATCGGACCATGCAAATATATGTTATTATTTCTGAAGGGTAAAGCAGATTATTTGCCAACCACCAGATAGAAGTGAGACACCAGATCTGTTTCACTCATACAGAAGGTCTAAAGATCTTTGTGAAGGTGTAGAATGTGGAGAGTCTTTCAGTTATATTTTGGCTTCAGTGAAGACAGTCAAAGGTAATTACTTCTGCTTGATTACCAGTCCAATTTATTCAGTGTCCACTACTCAGGAAGAGTAAATTTGTGGAAGAAAACAATGAATTCAGTTTTTATATGGTGGAATTTAGATACTCCTCAAATGTCCATTGTAAATGCTACTACTACTAATAGCTACCATTAGTCAAGTACTAGTTTTATACTAAGGCTGGAACTATATTCTTTACATGAATTGATTTGTGATTTGTGTAATGAATACTTTGTACATATAGATGAGGAAATTACAGCTTAGAGAAAGAACCTAAGGGAGAGTTAAACATATCCTATATTCTTGAAAGCTATCCAAAGAGGTGATAAATTTGTGAAGTGAATATAATTGCTAAGGGAGAGTGTATATGGTGACAAAAGAGGGATGATTGTTAAGCATAACTAAACTCTTTGGCTTTTGTTGAGACGAGATGGCAAAAGCTAGAACCATCAGTGGTATTCCAAGTGGCTGGGCAAGGGAGAAAGTGTCTTTTTTTAAATACAGGGATATTTCATGTAACCAAAAGCAAAAATAATATACAGATGCATCATTCAGAAATAGTGGAGTCATGCAAGCATAAGAACAGTGAAATAAATGTAAATGAATATTAAGATGGGAACAGAGGGCATTTTCTACCATTGACTCATTTCTTTTATTACTTCTGTCAAGGTGCTCTGGTTTGGAGATACGGTAAAGATAGGTGAGAATTTCCTTGTCATTCAGGGGTAAACAAAGAAAGCAAAAACCTAAACACATTACTGAAAATATAGTTTTTGTTATGTATCTGTTAGTGCCCTGAGAGGAAACAGATGGCATAGTTTAACTGGTAATTTTAGAGAAGTTTAATAAAGTGTTTATGGAAACTAGAATAGATACTAACCTCAGGATTGGAAATAGCTGGAATCTACTCGTGGCTCTACCTCTAAAGAAGAGTAAATTGCTACCAGAATTCAGAGTAATACATTGACTAAAGAAGACTACCAGGTAAAAACTATGGCCTGCCCAGAGATGCTGCCAAGCTTGGGAATCCCCTCTGGAGGAAAGACTTAAGTAGAGTACATAATGGAGCTTTACCTTCCTCCACTCTTTGACCTTCTGTTAGTGATACTCATTGACCAATGAGTATCTAACCTAACCATAAGTTGTGGGATAAGAGAGTTCATTCCTGTAAATCAAATAAGTCAGCCTCTGCACACATACAGCAGAGTGGAGAAAGATTTGTAAGAATGCACACAGAAGTCTGGTGTTTAGCACCAATCTGTCTTCTTAAGGTTCTTCCCAAGAAGAACACAAATTTAACACACAAAATATATATACTTCTCATATTTAATGCACAAATATATATACTCTTGAGAGAGACAACAAAAGAGACACAGAGGTATAGAATGGACTTTTGGACTCTGAGGGAGAGGGAGAGAGTGGGATGGTTTGGGAGAATGGCATTGAAACATGTATACTATCTTGTAAGAAATGAAGCACCAGTCTATGTTCAATGCAGGATGCAGGATGCATGGAGCTGGTGCACAGGATGATTCAGGGAGATGATGTGGGGTGGGAGGTGGGAGGGGCTTTGGCACTGGGAGATCGTGTTCACCTGTGGCTGATTCATGTCAATGTATGGCAAAACAAATACAGTATTGTAATGTAGAATAAAGTATTAAAAATAAATAAATAAATAAAAATAAAAAGATGAAAAAAAGAAAAGAGTTCTAAGGTTAAAAATTAGAAAGTGAAAGATTTTCTTGTTATTTGTCCCCATAGGATGCCATACTGTGCCTTTCTACATCTTCTATCCCTGTCATTTACGTAGCCCTTGGGGATTAATTATGCATATAGAGAAAATAAATCACATTATCATTTGTATCATACACCTCAATATAGTTATGCACAGTCAAACCCCAAATAAAGATATTTCATTTGTGAGTACTTAGTCATTAGTGTGAAAGAGAGTTTATAATAGACAAGTTGAGTAGAAGCAATATTTCAGAAGAACTGAGATGTGAATGTTCCCCACAGAATCAGAAGACATGAATCTAACTTATTCTTTTAGGAAATGTGATGATAAATATATAATATCTTGAGAGAAAATCACTGGACAGAAGAAGAGTCTCACTTTATATGCAAACAATTAAAATACATTCCTAAACTGAGGTAAAACAATGATGAAATAAGACTTTTACCAAGTAAGGAAGGATTGGGGAAGAGTGATGTAGATAATTCCCAGAGAATGTATTCTGAGGATGAGGCAGAAGTTTAGAAATACAGATGACAACAGAGTTGTCTCCTTAGTAGTATAATAGAATATGCTTTTTTTACTATCAAAAGGATTTAGTTATAATTCAAGAAAAAATGAAGAGAAAAAGAAATCACATCATATCATAGATAGTAATCAAGGTGTCAGTAATGTAGGGAGAGTGTCCATCTACATAAGTGTGAGCTCCATGCAAAAGTATTTTAATGAAGGGCTTTTTGTCAGAAGGATCAAAGCTTCACACACATTATTTTAAATAATAAGAGAACAATTTTAGAGCTATACAGAGGATAAGGTCATACCTCATACAAACCACAAAAGGACCATCAGCCTTTGGGAAGAGCAAAAAGATAGTAGGTCCAGAACTTTTTAAGAATGAAAACAGGTTATGCAGAATTCAAAGCTTCAGGCTGTGAACATGTATTTTAGTGTTGTGCCACCAGCAAATCAATAATTTTCTTTGTATCTGTCTTCTTTCCCCAGTATAAACTGGATACTTGTTTTTATGCTATTTAGTTGAAAACATTACCAGCTTTGTTAGAAATCATTGTCCAGAATTGTCAAGTATGTTATATCAAACTGCTAGAAACATAATTTGCCTGCCGAGTGCTCCAGTGCTCCAGTGCTCATCTGCGGTTTAATCAGAGTCTAGAGTCATAGTCAAAGTCATGTTTGTCCATAGCTACTATTTTTCAGCAGGATATGTGAGCATACCTTATTCTATAGAAGTGGGAGGTAGGCACCTGTGCTGATATTTCTGGCTTGAAATGTGGGATACTACTATTGGAGGTGATGAAAATTGTCAAGGAAAACCAAAGCCTAGTGCCAGTTGCACAAAGACTTCTCTAAATTGCCCAAATTTGTAGGTGCAAGGAAGAGGGTGATCCTCAAGAACTGAGCAGCTTTTATCCATGCAGTTACCATCTATCTTCTAAGACATATATATACCTGGATCAAATAGATATCCTTCCTGTGGAAAAGAATAATATGGCTACTATAAGCTAGTTTACTGAAACTTTTTATATATTACATAAATGTGTGTACGTGGTGCATGCTAAGTGGCTTCTGCTGCTTCTGCGGCTGCTGTTAAGTTGCTTCAGTCGTGTCTGACTCTGTGCAACCCCAGAGACAGCAGCCCACCAGGCTCCCTCATCCCTGGGATTCTCCAGGCAAGAACACTGGAGTGGGTGGCCATTTCCTTCTCCAATGCATGAAAGTGAAAAGGCAAAGTGAAGTCACTCAGTCGTGTTTGACTCTTAGCGACCCCATGGTCTGCAGCCCACCAGGCTCCTCCGTCCATGGGATTTTCCAGGCAAGAGTACTGGAGTGGGGTGCCATTGCCTTCTCCAAGTGGCTTCAATCATGTCTAACTCTTTAGGACTCTATGGACAGTAGCTCCTCTGTCCATGAGGATTCTCCAGGCAAGAGTATTGGAGTCAGTTGACTTGCCCTCCTCCAGGTAATCTTCACAGCCCAGGTACTGAACCTGCTTCTCTTAGGTCATTTGCATTGGCAGGTAAGTTCTTTACCACTGTCGCTACCTGAAAAGCCCATGTTAAGAACATAACTTACCTCAAAATTCTGTTTGATATTATCTCATTACCCATTAATTTGTGTCATGTAGTGCTACATGAGAAATAACGGCAAGGATAAGAAATACTTTAGAATCAGTGTTTTTTTAAAAAATGCTTTTTCTACTCATATTTATTGAGAGCCTTCTCCTGGGGTCTGTGTTTTAAGCGCTGGTGATGCTGTCATAAACAAAAGGTATAGCTTCATGGTACTCTTATATTTAGCTCTTGCCAGGCACACAAAAAGAGAATCACTGTATAATCTCTCTTTCTATGTTGAATCAAACCCAGTTAAACTATAGAAGGATTGCATAGAATGGTGGTTGCTAGAGGTTAGAGGGTATGAGAAGTGGGAGCATAGCACAGGATATTAAAAGATATTAAAGGGTAAAAAATGTCAGTTATGCAAGATTAATAGTTTTGGTGATTTAGTGTACAGCAGTGTGTCTTTAGAAAAGCTATGACAAAACTAAAGATCATATTAAAAAGCAGAGACACCATTTTGCCTACAAAGTTCCATTTACTCAAAGGTATGTTTTTTTCCAGTAATTATATACAATACAAATGTGAGAGCTGGACTGTAAAGAAGGCTGAGTGCTGAAAATTGATGCTTTCAAACTGTGGTGCTGGAAAAGACTGAGAGACTTTATCAAACCAGACAGTTTTAAAGGAAATCAAACTTGAATGTTCGTGGAAGGACTAATGCAGAAGCCCAAATACTTTGGCTACCTGATGCAAAGAGCTGACCCATTGGAAAAGACCCTGATGCTGGGAAAGTTTGAAGGTGAAAGGAGAAGAGGGTGACAGAGGATGAGATGGTTAAATAGCACCACCAACTCAACAGAGGTAAATTTGAGCAAACTCTGGGATATAGTAGAGCACATAGAAGCCTGGCATGCTGCAGTTCATAGGGTCCCAAAGAGTAAGCCCAACTATTCAATGGCAAAGTGTAATGCCAATTAACAATACAGTATTGTATATTTGTAATTTACTAAAAGATAGATCTTAAGTGCTCTCATCACACACACACATGATGGCTACGTGAGGAGTTGGTGGATATGTTAACTAGCTTGATTATAGTGATCATTTCACAATACAATATGTATGTCATAATTTCAAAATTGTATACCTTAAGTGTATACAATGTATATATGTCATCTATATTCCAATAAAGCTGAAAAAAAAATAGCCAAGAGAAGGTAGAGCATAGAGTCAGAGTTCAGGAAACCTGGAGATTTCATTGTCTTCGCCCTATGCAGTCATAGATGGCTTACTTTCCTGTTATGATGCATGATAAAACATGAGTATTGTCACACAGAGAACTTCATCCAAGCCTTGGTGCCAGAGTTTTTAAGGGGGCTTGATCACGTTCTGCCCATCTTTAGCCCTTCTAGAGATGTGACTGGTATGTGTATTCTCCAGTCCTCCTGGAAAAAAAAACTGATACTGCATGATACAAAGCTGTCTTTATAAATCATGTTGATAGACTGTCTGGTAGCCAAAGCCCTCAAGCAAGCAAAGATATTCCTGCTCTGTGTGACATCCTAAGGACCTAGACATCATCTCTCAGAAATAAAAGATAAAAGACCAAGGCTTAATTCTTCACTACAAACACAAAAGAATACAATACCAGTGATGTGACAGCTATGTTGTATCGCAGAACATTTTTATTGAGTGAGAAAAAACAGAGAGAAAAGAGTAGATACTATATAATATCATTTATGAGAAGCACAAAAACTGCAAAATTAATCTATCATGATAGAACTCAGAAGACTATTAATTTATGGGGCTTGATTTTGAATGTTTTTGAACATTTCCATGGTGATATAAAATAAGTCATCTACATCTTCGTAGGGAGAGTTGTTACACAGCTATACACTTATCAAAATTGGAATTGCACACGCATAGTCCATATGGAAATATTTCCTTATTTAAAAAATAAGCCGGATATAAAAGATTATTGCTAAGTCTATATGATGTGACTATACTGAATATGGAAGAGCATATTTAAATGATCTGATAAACTAGAAACAATCTTAAGTAAATTTGTAAAGTTGATCTGATCCTTCTGCATCATATTAAGATGTATAAAAATGAAAAATAGCCAAGGACTTGACGTGATTCATTTCAACTACTTTAATATAGACATGGTCTCTTTATTTCCTTAGAAGTTATGTGAGGCAAAAGTAATAGTCCCATTTTCCAACATTCTACTCCAAAGCATTATAAATTTGTTTATTAACATAACATATGCATACCAATTTCAAAAAATTCCTACTACGGAAAATTGTTTTTCATGTAGCAAAATTACAACTTTTTAACTGAAAATAATTCTGAGACTGTGATAATCATAAATAAGAATACCAAAAAGGTTATTATCTTTAGAATAGCTTTCTTATAATAAAAAAAAAAACTGGAAAAGGTCAGTTATCATTCCAATCCCAAAGGAAGGCAATGCCAAAGCAGCTGAATTGAACTGAACTGAAAAAGGACACATTTTGTTCATATATTTTATTTTACATATTTAAAATGACTTAATATGGTAGTCTGCATATATTTCGTTTAAAATTTTCTAGCCTTTAGACAGGTTTTTAATTTTCTTAATTATAATCTATTTATCAATTCAGTTCAGTCACTTAGTCGTATCCGACTCTTTGTGACCCCATGAATTGCAGCACACGAAGCCTCCCTGTCCATCACCAACTCCCGGAGTTCACTCAGACTCACGTCCATCCAGTCAGTGATAGCATCCAGCCATCTCATCCTCGGTCCTCCCCCTTCTCCTCCTGCCCCCAATCCCTCCCAGCATCAGAGTCTTTTCCAGTGAGTCAACTCTTCACATGAGGTGGCCAAAGTATTGGATTTCAGCTTTAGCATCATTCCCTCCCAAAGAAATCTCAGGGCTGATCTCCTTTAGAATGGACTGGATGGATCTCCTTGCAGTCCAAGGGACTCTCAAGAGTCTTCTCCAACACCACAGTTCAAAAGCATCAGTTCTTCGGTGCTCAGCCTTCTTCACAGGAACTCTCACATCCATACATGACCACAGGAAAAACCATAGCCTTGACTAGATGGAACTTTTTTGGCAAGTAATGTCTCTGCTTTTTAATATGCTGTCTAGGTTGGTCATAACTTTCTTTCCAAAGAGTAAGCGTCTTTTAATTTCATGGAGGCAATCACCATCTGCAGTGATTTTGGAGCCCCCCAAAATAAAGTCTGACACTGTTTCCACTGTTTCCCTGTTTATTTCCCATGAAGTGATGGGACCAGATGCCATGATCTTCATTTTTTGAATGTTGAGCTTTAAGCCAACTTTTTCATTCTTCTCTTTTACTTTCATCAAGAGGCTCTTTAGTTCCTCTTCACTTTCTGCCATAAGGGTGGTGTCATCTGCATATCTGAGGTTATTGATATTTCTCCCGGCAATCTTGATTCCAGCTTGTGCGTCTTCCAGCCCAGCGTTTCTCATTATGTATTCTGCATATAAGTTAAATAAGCAGGGTGACAATATACAACCCTGAAATACTTCTTTTCCTACTTGGAACCAGTCTGTTGTTCCATATCTGCTTCTAACTGTTGCTTCCTGACCTGCATATAGGTTTCTCAAGAGGCAGGCCAGATGGTCTTGTATTCCCATCTCTTTCAGAATTTTCCACAGTTTATTGTGATCCACACAGTCAAAGGCTTTGGCATAGTCAATAAAGCAGAAATAGATATTTTTCTAGAACTCTCTTTCTTTTTCAATGATCCAGTGAATGTTGGCATTTTGATCTCTGGTTCCTCTGCCTTTTCTAAAACCAGCTTGAACCTCTGAAAGTTCACAGTTCATGTATTGCTGAAGCCTGACTTGGAGAATTTTGAGCATTACTGTACTAGCATGTGAGATGAGTGCATCTGTGCGGTAGTTTGAGCATTCTTTGGCATTGTCTTTCTTTGGGATTGGAATGAAAACTGACCTTTTCCAGTCCTGTGGCCACTGCTGAGTTTTCCAAATTTGCTGGCATATTGTGTGCAACACTTTCACAGCATCATCTTTCTGGATTTGAAATAGCGCAACTGGTTTATACAGCTCAGTTTATCAGAGAATTGCAACATTTGCTTATATCATTTGAAAAATTCCCTTTTAGTCAGTTGGAATGAACTTTGGAAGTTCTAGAGTAGTCAAAATGTGGTAATTATAGCTATGTCTTTTAGTGCTTTTTGTAAAAGTGATCATCTTCTTGCTCACCTGTTATGTATATATTTATAAAAATTATCATGACAGCTTCTGAATTAGTTTCTTTGTATATTAAATAGATATTTCTTTTGATAAAAAACTCTTGATTTTTGTAAATTTATATTAAATGTAAATCAGAAATTTATGAAAAAGTAGAAAATGTGAAGATATCTCATAAAGAATTGAGAATGATCAATACAATTATGGAAGTTTTGCTAAGTATTGACAGGGTGTATAAAACAATATTTTTCTGTATGACAATTTCCAAGCAAAAGATCAGTATGACAGAATAGTGAATGAAAGGAAGTGTCTATTACATGAAGCTATCTCATATTAATATTGGATAAAGCCTAGAAAGTAGTAAAATAAAAGGGCCTCTTTAAAATAGAGAAAACACATTGATTATGTATGAGTCCTGAGAAACGTTCCTACTTCAGTTTTTGATAATCAGGTGAACTTTTCCATGAGCTTTTATTTTCATACTTCAAATATATCTCAGCTCTGGGTAACTGCCAGTTTATGAATATTTATAGCACATTTCCTAGTTTCTCACGCAAGATAAACTCTGAAGAATTTCATGGACAGAGAGTTTGATTTTTGCATGAGACCCAATTGCATATTTCTTAAAAGTGAAGAGATGTTAAATTGAAATGACAACAGCATAGCTTAAGTCTATTAATGATATAATATGCTCTCCAAAGAGAACTGATTGAGGTATGGGAGTGTACTCTTAATATTATTATATTTCTATGAGATAATTAAAAATTTTTTTCTCTGTGAATTTTAAAATGTATACTTCCCGTCTGATGATATGTGATTAGTGAACATTTGAGGGGATGGAGGAGAGGTTTACAATCCTAAACCAGTCATGAGTGATTGGAGTACAGTTTTTTTTTTTTGTTGTTGTTGTTTTTGCTCTCCCTTAGATGTATGTAGAAACAATCTGGAATTCCATGTTTCCATGTTAGGGTTCTGTGTAGGTAGACAAACGTGGTTAGAATTTTATTATTTTTTTTCCTAAGATAGGTCCAGAAACTGAGATTCTGTATTTGTATTAGGTCCTATTTCTGTTCACAGAATATTACTATATTACTATTATTATTTTCCTTAATTTAGAAGTAAAGTGAATCTTTAAAGTGATTATTCTTACTGAAAAATGTTAAGAGGATACAATAAAAATAACTTCTATTATCTGGTACCTTAGACAGTTACTTCAGATAGAAGAACTAAATATACTTGGGTTGATAATATGCCCAAAACTGGGTATTCCCCCTATTTTGTCATTGCAAAATTATATAATAGACACATAGAGAGACAGTAAAAATGATTGTGATTAGTTCTCCACAGAAAGGCAGAGCGTGTGGGTATGTATGAGAGTGGGAGTCTACAGAAATTCAACTTTTTTTTTTCTTCTATAAAAAGAGGATATAGGTCATAAACTGAGCACTTGTATTCTAGGTTTCAGGGCAGAGGAGAGAGAGATAATTGCTGGGCCCCACTAAGGATCCACTGGAGCTGCATTAGTTGTTATGACTTTAAAGAGGGACTAGTCAAATTTACACTAGCCAAATCTGTTGTGTTTTGCTCCAGCTAGTATGGACATATAAAGGTCAATACAACCAGAGTCTAATATCAATAGAATAATTGGAAGGAGAGAAATAAAAGAGGAAAAAGTAGCATGTAAAACATTGCTTATAAGAGTTGATTATGGAATATAAATTAGTTAAGAAAAAGATAAGAAAAGAAAGTGATGACATACAATAGATTTAAAGTTATAAATTAAATTTTTGTTAAAGGTATCAGAGATCTTTTTCCCTCAGCTTTTTTTTTTTTCAATTTACCTTATTATTTTTGGATGTACTAGCTCTTCCTTGCTGCAAGTGGACTTTCTCTAGTTGCAGAAAGTGGCTACTACTCTTCGTTTGCTGCACAGGCTTTTCATTTGTGGTGGCTTCCCTTGTTGCTGAGCACAGGCTCTAGGTGCATGATCTTTGGTAGCTGCCTCTCATGGGATCTAGATCTCAGGCTCAGTAGTTGTGGGACATAGGCTTAGTTACTTTGCCCGAGGCATGTGGAATCTTCTCAAACCAGGAATCGGGACTGTATCCGCTGTCGTGGCAGTCAGATTCCTATCCCCTGTACCACCAGGGAAGTACTGGTTATCTCTTAAAAACAAACAAACAAAAAAACTTTATCTTTTACAGTTATTTAGGTTCATTGCAAAATTAGAGCACAGAAAGCTGCCAAATACCCCTGTCACCACACACACATGTACCTCCCACTATCAACATTCCATACCAGATTAATATATTTGTTGTAATCTATGTACCTACACACACATCTTTATCAATCAGACCATAGTTTGTGCAGTTCACTTGTGATGTTGTACATTCTATAGATTTAGACAAATATATAATGAAGAGAGAAAGCAACGGCACCCCCACTCCAGTACTCTTGCCTGGAAAATCCCATGGATGGAGGAGCCTGGTAGGCTGCAGTCCGTGGGGTCGCTAAGAGTCTGACATGATGAACGACTTCACTTTGACTTTTCACTTTCATGCATTGGAGAAGGAAATGGCAACCCACGCCAGTGTTCTTGCTTGGAGAATCCCAGGGATGGGGGAGCCTGGTGGACTGCCATCTATGGGGTCACACAGAGTCGTACACGACTGAAGTGACTTAGTATTAGTAGTGTAATGAACATATGTCTACCATTATAGAATCAAAGAGAATAGCTGCACTAACCTAGCCATCCTAGCCTTTCTCAGTGCTCCATCTATTCATTCCTTTCCCCACTCCCTGATCATTCTCTTATTTTTAAGCTGCTACAGCATATGGGATCTTAGTTCCCCAACCAGGGATTGAACCTGCAGCCCTGAAGTCTAACCACTGATCTTTTTACTGTCTTCATAGTTTTGCCTTTCCCAGAATGTCAAATAGTTGAACTCTACAGTATGTGGCATTCATATTTTTCCGTATTTAGCCTTTTCTGATTGGCTTTTTTTTTTTTTTTTTACTTAATATGTATTTTAGACTTCCTCTGTGTCTTTTCATGGTTTTTTAGTATTGAGTAAATATTCCATTGTCTGACACATTACTTTTTCCTGTCAACTACTGAAGGACATTTTCATTGCTTTCAAGTTTTGGCAATTATGAATAAAGCTGCTGTAAACATTTGTGGGCAGATTTTTGTCTGGACATAGGCTTTTCTCTTTTGTTTATCTTAAAAAATCAGCTCTTAAAGTCATTGAGTTTTTCTATTATCTTTTTAGTATCTATTTTATTTATTTTCACTCTGATCTTTGTAATCTCCTTCCTTCTAAATTTGAGATTATTTAGTTCATTTTCTAGTTCCTTAATGGTTAAAATTAGGTTGTTTATTCAAGAACATTCTTTTTTTCCTAATATAGGCATGTATCTCTATGAACTTACTTCTTAGAATTGCTTTTGCTCCATCTCATACATCTTGGTATGTTGTATTTCTTTTCTTTTCTTTATAAAAATTATTTATTTTTAATTGGAGGATGATTGCTTTACCATATTGTATGGTTTCTGCCATATATCAGCATAAATCAGCCATGGCTATACATACTCTTGAACCTCCTTCCCACCAGCCATCCCAGCCCAGCCCACCAGGTTGTTACAGAGCACCAAATCTGAGCTCTTTGCATCATACAGCACATTTATACTGGTTATCTAATTTTACATAGGGTAATATATATGTTTCATTGCTACTCTCTCAATTGTGGAGGTACGATTGGCAAGTAAATTGCATTTATTTAAGGTATATATCATGATTTGATACAGGTACATGTTGTGACAT
Source organism: Nanger dama (assembly GCA_917880005.1). Lineage (NCBI taxonomy): Eukaryota > Metazoa > Chordata > Mammalia > Artiodactyla > Bovidae > Nanger > Nanger dama. The sequence continues at coordinate 14,000,145 of CAKJTW010000002.1, forward strand.
CATTACCACAGTCAAGTTAATTAGCACATCCATCACTTCACGTAGTAACTATCTTGTGTACATGTGTGGTATGAACACCTAAGATCTGACTAGTCTGTTAGCAAATTCAAAGTGTATAATATAGATTTATTAATTATAGACAGGATGTTGTATTTTAAATTCCCAAAACTATGTTCATCTTATAAGTTTGTCCCCTTTGTCCAACATCTCCCCGTTTTACTCACCTTCAGTTCAGTTCAGTTGCTCAGACGTGTTCGACTCTGTGACCCCATGAATTGCAGCACACCAGGCCTCCCTGTCCATCACCAACTCCCAGAGTTCACTCAAACTCACGTCCATCAAGTCAGTGATACCATCCAACCATCTCATCCTCTGTTGTCCCCTTTTCCTCCTGCCGTCAATCCCTCCCAGCATCAGAGTCTTTTCCAGTGAGTCAGCTCTTCGCATGAGGTGGCCAAAGTACTAGAGCTTCAGCTTCAGCATCATTCCCTCCAAAGAACACCCAGGGCTGATCTCCTTCAGAATGGACTGGTTGAATTTCCTTGCAGTCAAAGGGACTCTCAGGAGTCTTCTCCAACACTACATTTCAAAAGCATCAATTCTTTGGCACTCACCTTTCTTCACAGTCCAACTCTCACATCCATACATGACTACTGAAAAAACCATTGCCTTGACTAGATGGACCTTAGTTGGCAAAGTAATGTCTCTTCTTTTCAATATTCTGTCTAGGTTGGTCATAACTTTTCTTCCAGGGAGTAAGCGTCTTTTAATTTTATGGCTGCAGTCACCATATGCAGTGATTTTGGAGCCCAGAAAAATAAAGTCTAACACTGTTTCCCCATCTATTTCCCATGAAGTGATGGGACCAGATACCATGATCTTTGTTTTCTGAATGTTGAGCTCTAAGACAACTTTTTCACTCTACTCTTTCACTTTCATCAAGAGGCTTTTTCATTCCTCTTCACTTTCTGCCATAAGTGCGGTGTCATCTGTATATGTGAAGTTATTGATATTTCTGCCAGCAATCTTGATTCCAGCTTGTGCTTCTTCTAGCCCAGCGTTTCTCATGATGTATTCTGCATATAAGTTAAATAAACAGGATGACAGTATATAGCCTTGAGGTACTCCTTTTCTATTTGGAACCAGTCTGTTGTTCCATGTCCAGTTCTAACTGTTGCTTCCTGACCTGCATCTATGTTTCTCAAGAGGCAGGTCAGGTGGTCTGGTATTCACATCTCTTTCAGAATTTACCACAGTTTATTGTGATCCACACAGTCAAAGGCTTTAGCATAGTCAATAAAGCAGAAATAGATGTTTTTCTGGAACTCTGTTGCTTTCTCACCTTACCACCCCTAATAACCTCCATTCTACTCCCCATTTCTCTGTGTGTGACTTTTTGGATTCCATGTATATGTAATACCATTCGGTATTTGTCTTTCTCTGCCAAGTATGGAGTTTGATGCCCAACAAATTAATTAAGTGAAAGAGAAAGCTTTTAGACATCATCTGTTGTCTAATGTATATTAGTGTGAACGGTTACTTGTTTTGTTTTCAAATAACAGTTTATGAACTTCAGTACTAACTGATATACTTAGAAAAATAGTTCATAATCCATGTGATCAAACATCATTAAATAACTTTTGTCTAGGTGCTCAGTGAAGAGTTGAGATTTTTCTCATAGATGTAGACAACCTGCAAGTCTTTATGCTATTTTAATATTTTCATCCTTACCTCACTGTTCTATATTTAATGCATACATACATAATAATACTAATTATTAGTATTATATCTAATAATTCATAGAAGTGACATTCCCCAAATCCTTTGACATATACTGATTGCTTCCGGCTAGTTAGGTGTCCGGAGACATAGTTGGAGATGGTGCAGTATGTGCCCCCATCTCCTTGCCTTATTCATCATCTCTGGAAAAGATTTAACTTACTCTGTGGCTCCAAGACACACAGAATGTGCTCATTACATCCAGAAGCTGTTCATGACACTAGTCTCTCTACTTATGTAACCCTACCTCCTCCTGTTATTCCTGTAGTCTAAGAGTTAACAGCTTCCTCTCTTTGACATGTCTAAGTTTCTTTACTTTTCTTGGTTATCTTCTCAGAGTTTCTGTCAACTGTGTAACCAGTTCATTGTAATAATGTCCCTCTATGTAATTGTTTCCTATAGTATATTGAGGTATAGTTCATGTACTGTATTATATAAATTTCAGGTGCACAGCATAATTATTCACAATATTTAAAGATTGTATTCCATTCATAGTTATTATAACATAATAGCTATGTTCTCTGTGCTGTACTATGTGTCCTTGCAGCTTATTTATTTCAAAGAAAAACTTTGCATTTCTTAGTTCTCTGTCACTCCCTTGCCCCTCCTCCCCCCTCATCTGTAATCAGTAGTTAGTTCACCATGTCTGTGAGTCGGTGTCTTGTTATATTCACTAGTTTATTTTGTAGATTTCACATATAAGTGATATCATACTGTATTTGTCTTTCTCTGTCTGTATTATTTTAGTACAGTACTGTCCAAGCCAATCTATGCTGTTTCAAATTTCACACATTTTTATGGAAGGATAATATTTCATTATATATATACATATATACCACATCTCCTTTATTTGTTCATCTGTTGATGGACACTGAGGTTGCATCCATACCTTGGAAAGTGTAAATACTAGAGCTATGAACATTGATGTGCAAGTACCTTTTCAAATTAGTCTTGTTGTTGCTTGATAAGTAACTTGAATTGGAATTGCTAGATCATATGGCAGTTCTATTTTTAGTTTCTTTGAAAGACCTCCATACTGCTTTCCATGGTGGCTGTACCAATTTACATGCCAGCCAGCAGTGTACAAGGGTTCCCTTTTATCTGCATCCTCACCAACATTTGTTATTTTATCAAAGTCATTCTGATTGCTATCTATTTTTAATATTGGTTTATATTTCCCTTGCTTGACTCTGAATGATAGAAACATTTTGTAAGTTTACTGATTGTTGTATACCAAAATATGTCTACATATATTCATTTATTCATCCAAGAAACATTTAGTAAGGACTTCTTGGGCATTAGGTATCACACATGGTTTCAAGTATGGGTCAGTGAACAAAATTAAGTGTAATTTGTGATTTTAAACCTCTACCTAATAGCTAAACAGATATATAAGAGATAATATAGAAATTCTTGGTGTTGAACTGGCTGTGAATTAGGTTGGGAGTAGGGAGGAGATGGCTTTTGTGTAAATGGATAGATATTTGGCAATTGTTCAGATCCTAATGCTGCAAGTGGACCAGGTTTTGTGGGGGAAGATACTGAGATGTATTTTGTTTTGTTTTGAAATGTTGAATTTTAGATGTCTTTTATATATCAAAACATCCAAAGGGAGTTGCAAAGTAGGCAACTGGAGAAGTGAAGGCTCAAGATAAACACTTGGTTGTTATTTATAAATGACTGAAATGAAAAGTGCTAGGAATGAATTAGCTTGCCTTACCTTAAGGAAGGGTGTAAAAGGAGAAGTTAAGATGGATTTCAGACTTAAAAATGGGCTTCCCAGGTGACTCAGTGGTAAAGAATCTGTCAAGCAGGGAACATGGGTCAGGAAGAATCCCTGAGAAGAAAATGGCAACTCACTCCAAATTCTTGCCTAGGAAATCCCATGGATAGAAGAAATTGGCAGGCTACAGTCCTTGTGGTAGCAACAATTTGGGATGCAACTTAGTGGCTAAATAGCAGCAGCAGACTTACAAATAGTTCACATCACAAAATGTGTGATCCTCATTTAGAGGATCCTAGAATCCTGTGCATTCTAGGTCACTTCAGTTGCGTCCACCTCTTTGTGACCTCATGGACTGCAGCCTGTGAGGCTCCACTATCCGTGGGGTGGGATTCTCCAGGCAAGAATACTGGAGTGGGTTGCCATTTCCTTCTCCAGGGCTTTATCTTACAGCTACCTTTAAATTTCACTTAATTATCTTTCAACCAATATAGAATGGATTTTCCATTTTTAATATATTTATTGTTTATAAATGGATTGCTCCTCAAAATCTAGGAACAAAACAACTTAAAATTTTATCACATGAAATATTTTTCATTATACAGTACAGTTTTATGTGTACTTATGCATGACACAGGTGTTTTAGTGCTACTTAATGCCTAAAATTTAAAGTTAACTTCGCACCTAACCCTAACTGTTAGGAAACATGTGGAAAACATGTGGAAAATTATGTGGATGTATTTTTTTTTAACATTTAACCACTTTTTTAAACTTAGCCACAAATATGTATTCATTTTCTTTCAAACACTGAACAGGTGGTTCTAGTGGTAAAGAACCTGTCTGGGTTAGGAAGATCCCCTGGAGTAGGTGATGGCAACCCACTTCAGTATTCTTGTCTGGAGAATTCCATAGACAGGGAATCCTGGCGGGCTACAGTCCATAGAGTTGCAGAGAGTTGGACATGACTGAAGCAACTTGACATGCACATTGATATACATTATATTTACATACAGAGACATACTTTCACTAACAAATAATTTTTAGTTATTTCTCATAGCCTTCATGATTTAAAGAATAAAATTAATGCAATAAGGATAATGCATTAATGTATTATTGAGGACTTAAGTTGCCCACTATTTTAAGCACTTTCTGTGTATTAACCGATCCTCAAAACTAATCCCATGGCTGCTTTAGGATAATATAATTTATAAGTTTAATTCAGTTCTGTAAACATTAAAGGTGCCATGTGCAAGGCCTACCATAATTGCTAAGCACTGTGGTTATCAGAATGAAAGCAAATACTATCTCAGGAAGTATATATATTAGCAATGTACATATGTGAACAACACTAAGTTCTATAAGAAAAGCAAAAACAAAAATAAGTTGAGAGGCAGAGCAGAGCAAATTGCCCCTCTGTACCAGATGTTAGATTAGCATATTGGCAGCTCAGAAAATAAGTACAAATATTCTACCTGCTCAATCCACTTTAAATACTCTCCCTAATAAGTTCCACTTGTGTAGAATGGAAGTTCTAATTACTAAAATGCTGCCCTTAAGCACAAACTAGATTCCTGAAATATCTTTGAATTAACTCATTGACTACACTGAATATGCTGCTCAGAACTGATAGAAAAACAGCTAGGAAAGAACTTTGCTGAAAAGCAAATTACATTTTAAAAAAAGTTTCGAAAGTGTTTATTGAGTTCCAACCTGTTTAAGAGGCCCTTTCTTAATTGTCTTTATCTAAATGCAAGTCTCATTAAAATGTGTGTGAATATTCAGCATTTTAAAGCAATGATTTTCTTGTCTTTCTTTGATTATTTTTTTAATAGAATTTACATTTTGAATGAATTTGCCTCTTTTCAGTTTAAATGGGGTTGAATATATTTAGACATATTTGTGATCAATTCAATGATTTCCTTCTTCCAGGGATTAACAGACCTGAAGAATTTATTGGTTGCTTTTAAGAAGGAAGAAGACGAGAAAGAAAAAAAAAGTGTGTGTTGAAGTAAATGGAGGTAGAAATTTGTGTTATACCTTTAAAAAATTCTTTTAAAGTTATTATATTAAAAAACATTTATTGAGTACCTACTCTTTGCCAGAAATGTTAGAAAAAACTTATAACTAAATCAATGTTAGTCTATGATTTTTTTTAACCACTAGCCCCATTCTTTTCAAAATGCATGTGCAAATGAAGTGTTAATAACTTTAATGCTATAAATGAATATATTGGTAATATGATTTATATGTCCCAGATAATGTAACACAAGACTTATTTTATACAAATATAGTTTTTGAACCTATAAACAAAACTATATTTATAATGAACCATTGAAATCACCCAAAGAAAATTGATCTTTATTTTTTAAGTGTTTTAAAATTGTTAATGAATATATTTTTTAAATTTCATGAAGATTATTTTAAAATGCTTTACTCACTTTAAACAAGCATCCATATATTTTACAATAAAAATATAAAAAGTAGATAAATCAAGAGAACTATTGAATTTAATCACCACAAATATAATAAGACATAAAAGTTTTCATTTCAGCTAGATGCAGTAGCTATGACTTACAGTGCCATATGTCAGGGGCAATGCATAGATTTTTAAGGAAATGGCTGCTGCTCATTTATGACTCTAGGATTCTAGTGCACACCCTTCTGAAGAATCTAAGCTACTCCATTTTGTAAGGTTCCAGGAAAAGAGCCTTTAGAAATCCCTTAACCCCACTCCACTACCCGTGGACCAATCAGAACCCATGGCCAGCCTGGGAAATGGGAACCAATCAGAACCCAACACCTAACCCTTCCACAGAAGGTAACCAATTAGACATCTCCCAACCCAGAAACTCCTGTTTTTCAAATTTCTGGCTTGAGAATACCCTATATAAGCAATGTAACCCAGAGCTCAGGGCTCCTCCCTATAGCCACTGTGTCAGTATCGGTGGGAGCTCCAGCTCGAGCTTGATAATAAAAACTCTCTTGCTTTTGCATCGGATATTGGCTCCCTGGTGCTCATTGGGAGACTTCGCAACTTGGGCATAACACTTTTCACTCTTCTCATTTTGAGAGTATAAAAAGAATGAGACAGATGAATAAGAATCTTTTTGTAACTAGGATATCTTTGAGAAAAACAGGGTTCTAAGTACCTTTTCCATTCCACTTCACTGGGGGTAGTATCTGCCTTTTAAAGAAAGTGAGAGTAGGGCTTCTGTTGAACTACTTGGAACACACAATGTGAGTCTCATATAAACTGAAGATGCACCAACTTAAGATCTCACTCCTGCTAAAGAAATTTAAGATGACTAGAGACATCCAGTCCCATCACTTCATGGCAAATAGATGGGAAGCAGTAGCAGACTTTATTTTTGAGGGTCTCCAAAATCACTACAGATGGTGACTGCAACCATGAAATTAAAAATGCTTACTCCTTGGAAGAAAAGTTATGACCAACCTAGACAGAATATTAGAAAACAGAGAGACATTACTTTGCCAACAAAGGTCCATCTAGTCAAGGCTATGGTTTTCCAGTAGTCAGGTATGGATGTGAGAGTTGGACTATAAAGATAGCTGAGTGCCGAAGAATTGATACTTTTGAACTGTGGTGTTGGAGAAGACTCTTGAGAGTCCCTTGGACTGGAAGGAGATCCAAACAGTCCACCCTAAAGGAAATCAGTCCTGAATAGTCATTGGAAGGACTGATGTTGAAGCTGAAACTCCAATACTTTGGCCACCTGATGTGAAGAACTAGGACTCATTTGGAAAGACCCTGATGCTGGGAAAGACAGAAGGCAGAAGGAGAAGGGGATGACAGAGGATGATATGGTTGGTTGGCATCAGTAACTCAGAGGACATGAGTTTGAGTAAAGTCCTGGAGTTGGTGATGGACAGGGATGCCTGGCATGCTGCAGTCCATGGAATTGCAGAGTTGGACACGACTGAGTGACCGAACTGAACTGACCTGACAGACAATCTGGAGAATTACTTTGAATTTGGAACCTTTAGAGTGCTGCTTTGCTTTGCTCAGCTGGGTTGAGTTCCTAGAATTTGTAGCATACAGGTATGCATGACTATTTCTCATGGAAGATGTACCAGTCCTATGTGACTCTGGGGCTTTGTCTTTGACCCTTCATAAGCCTGGAAAGATGAAGGCACTCTACCAGCTGATACTTAAATGTGAACTTCAAGAGCCAGAGGAAGAACCAAAAATGAGAACCAGAAGAAAATAAAAGCATTCCAGTGTTAAGAGACTTTCAGGATGAGGGGCCTAGTGGGGACCTTCTCAGGACTGCTTGAAAATATTCCTTAACAAAATTATGTTGAAATACTTACTTGCTCCACAGAGTACAAACCCAGCTTAAGATTCTACCAATCTAAACAAGGCCGTTCCTTATCTTTTAGAACATTTAAAGAGGACACCAGTGACATATATCTTTTTCCTATGGTGATTTTGTAGCCAAAATCTGGTCCAAGATACACAAGGAGAGAATATTTACCTTTAAAGAAAACTCAGAATTTTGAACGATATTTTAGTTAGAACTTTCTTATTTCCAATTGAATAAATAAGAGCAAACTGAACAAAAAGTAGAAAATAAGTACGGATGATGGTAAATTCAGGAGTCAGATGGTTGACTAAACTTCTCAATTTTTCCTAGATGATATGCAAGAGTGGTGGACTAGTTTACAGTCTTACTAAACTTTTCCCCCATAAGTGCTATATCTATTTGGTGGGCCTTGATTTGTGTAAGCCTATAATAGTAATCTTCCCAAACCCCAGCCCCACAGGGATAAGGGACAGGCAGTTTGGGACATCAGTACAGGACATTTCCCAACCAAACAAGCATGAGGGCGGTAGAAGGAATCTACCTTCAATTTTTGAGAGTTAGCCTGGGGTCATGAGGATAGGAAATACCTGAGGAAAACCAAATATACATAAAGCTTGTGGGGCCCTAAATGGGAAACCTTAAAAACAAAGGGGCTAGCTTTGTGGTGGAAAACCTAAGATGGCGCCTGGCGGAAGAGATGGGGGCAGGGTCTATGTTGTCTGTCAAAGTTTTTGATTGGCTCTCTTGATTTCTGCGCACGTAGACAGTGTGTGATCTCCATAGACTCCTGTTATAATGAAGGGACATGACAATTTGACCTTTAATGTGATTGGTGCAACTATGGAAAGTCCCTCCTAAAACCCTCCTGTTCGTCTATATAAGTTGGGAGTTTGCAACAATAAACCGGAACTGCTTCAACAGAACCCCTGTCGCGTCTGATTGTCTCTTGCTCGCACAGCAGGCTCACCTCTCCTCGGGAACCCCTCGGCTTTGCTGAGGGCAGTTCCACTGCCTCTACTCTTTCTGCGGAGCGCCCCACAAAAGCTCTCATGAGAGAGAGTCACAAAAATTTAGAGACAGGAAGCCAACTGAACAGACCTGAAAGCTGATCTTCAGTGAAGTTAATTAAACTACTTTCCTGTTTTGCCTGTTTGAGTTGGTTTTCCTCTTATTTGTATCTAAAATACAATCATATAGATATGTTTACAGATTATAAAATAATGTTAAACATGACTTCAGACATGATTATGATTTCCTATTAAAGGTAGGTAAAAGAGGCTTTCACACAGAGAACTGCTCCATTATGAGGTTAGGAGACCCATGTATTTGGTAGCACAGGCAATAGAATCATGTTCCTGAATTTTAACACTCTATTTGCCTCCATTACTTTTGAGCTATATCTTCATGTATCCAAATTTGAAATGGAAATACCACTGGAAAAATATGAGAAACAATTCCCAGCTTTCTCTCTAATGTGCAACACTTAAAGTTTTGATTGGGCTGATTTCAACAAGGGAACTGATCTTGAATGTAGTGTCCTTAGTTGAGGGGACTGTAAACTGCCAGTTGTCCTTGGATAGTTTCAGAAAGAAAGGGAAACAACCAAAAATGAGAATCATAGAGAAAAATAAGGTATAAGTTAATTAAATATAAATGTATAACTTTTTCTGCTTTTCCCTTTCCCCTATGCAAGGTTAAGAGGACAGGTACTCCTACTGCTATCATATCATAATTTATCAAAAATATAATGGCTTAAAACAGCACCTATTTATTATCTCACATTTCTATAGGTGAGAAGTCCAAAGAAGCTTGACTGGACTCTGCGTGGGGTCTTACCAAGCTGAAATCAATGTGCCAGCCAAGGTTGTAGTTTTCATTCAAGTCTTGTAGTCTACCTCCAAAGTCACTGGTTGTTAGCAGAATTCATATCTTCTCATGCTTTCCATGTTGTCCTCTTTACTGTCAAATAAACAACAGAAGATAAGTCTTTCCAATGCTTTTAATCAAGGCATCTCAGGTGGCCCTAATGGTAAAGAAGCCACCTGCCAATGCAGGATATGCAGGAAATGCAGGTTACATTCCTGGGTTGGGAAGATCCCCTGGAGGAAGAAATGGCAAGGCAGTCCTGTATTCTTGACTATAAAATCCCGTGGACAGAGGAGCCTGGTGGGCTACAGTCCATGGGATCACAAAGAGTTTGACACAACTTAGTGACTGAGCGCCATTCTTCTATTCTCTCATTTACCTCCTACTCCTAACCAGAGAAAGGTGTGTATTTTTAAGGGTCCATATGATTAGATTAGGTCTTCTCGATATATCATAGTTTCCCTATTTTATGATCCACTGATTAGTAATTAGTAATTTATATTTCTAAAGCATGTTTTGCTGTGCAACATAAAATATCCATGGAATTTATACCACAGTTTCTGGTTTTTTTTTTTTTTTTTGAGAGGAAGTGTGAATAATCTAGCATAAAAGCACTGATTTATATTCTAATCTTGGCTTAACTGCATAACAATCCATTTATACATTTAAAGGAGACAAATAAGCATTTCAGGTATCATTTCCTTGACACTTTTGAAAAAAAGGTTGTTTGAAAAACAAAAATTTGGCTTTATTTATTAATATTGTTAAAAATTAAATTCATACAAAAGTTTTATATTATTATTTCACATTCTTCCTAATGCCTATTGGAGAATTTTGTGAACATTTCTCACTAACTAAATTATTAGATGACATTTGCTTAGAACTTTTTATCAATATTGTAATTAAAAATTCATGAGTTTTTTTTTTTCCCAGTAACTGCCTTTTGCAAATTATAAGGACATTTCTTGAGGCATTATTTTTTAATTCTTTGAAACAGTCTTTGAAAAACATCCTATTGAATTAGAGTTCTTGACAATGATAACTCAATGAATAATAGTCCAGCTGTAAAACAAAGTGTTAATGGGTTTACAATCAGCTCAATTATGGCATAAGAACTGTGATCAGAAAAATAACAGAGGAGCTGAGACAAAAGCCCAGTGCTTTAAAAAAATTTTTCTTTTAAATAGAATTTACCTGTAGTTTTGATTGTAGTACAGAGAAGGCTAGGGCAACATAAACTATGTTTTTCAAGAAAAAATTTATACTAAAACCAAGTTTCTTTTTTAAAATAAGTTCTAGCTTTATTATAATTCTATGCACATCTTTCACAGTTATAATCACAATGTACATAAAATTGTATATATACTCCTCCTAATATTACAAGATAAACACGATTCCATTTTTCTACATAACCCCACTTTTATAGTTGGTTACATCTATTAATTTTGTGAAACATAAATATCTTAGCTATTCTGATATTGAGCACATAGATGATGGTATATTTTTAATAATATAAATAAGGCTGAATATTTTGCCATTATTTTCTTTTTAATGATAATAGTTAATTTCCAAAAATTACATATTCTGAACAGTTGTTGAGTATTAGAAAGAAATTAGACAAATATTCTGAGCAGAATCTCTGAAATAGTTTTTTCAGAGGACTTGGAGACATATCTTTTGTGGGTATATATGGATTGTTTTAGCTGAAAAGATAAGGCCACCCACAGCACAGATTTATTTTCACACTCCATCTGTTTGGTATATACTGTGTAGATTAGGAAAAATTCTGACCCCAGTGAGACAGAATGTTTAGTAATATTTCTCTCATATTCTTCAATTTCTCTATGAATCACTCTCTCCAGATGCCTAACAAGATTGTGAGCTTTGCAAAATTCTTTCAAAAATGGAATCTGCTTCTCAAAAATGAATATAGTTTAATGAACACATTGCATCCATTACAAAAGCACTACTTAAATACCAAAATATATATGTTACAACTACATAGAAGCACACAGTATGTGGACTAGGCTTAGGGCTAACCTCTTTGTGATGATAAAGCATACACGACTGAATGGAGATGTTTGCTTGTGTGTGTGAAAGACTGTTTAAAATACTGTTTCATAAAATTGTTATATGCCCAAAACTCTATGTTTTCTTGATATGTTAGATTAACTGATTTAATGATAAATTATTTATCTTCAATTCCATTTTATTAGTTGATTTAATTTTCCATGTAAGTTTTATTCATAATTTAATGATAAACAGTAATTAATTTGAAAGATAAAATGTGATATTTCATCCAACTCAAAATGACCCAAACCTAGTATACTAAAATATTTTTTATTATGTTTTCCTTTCCTAAACTAACAGCACTGATTCTCCATATTATTACTTTATGAGTTATTCATGTGTCACTTTGGAATAGTTAGTATACTGTTATTTTTAGTATTATTGATATTTTTAACTCATATTTTATTTTTAAATGTTCTTAGTTAAAATTAAGATAAGACCAAGTCATATAAAATTAAGCCCAACTCTGCTAGTAGTTAAGAATCTATTTAATATTTTGAGACTCCTGAAAATAATTTTAATAGATGGTCACTAAACTTCCTTCTAATTTTAAATCCTTGACATTTATAAATGTCTTTGATTTATTTTTCAACATGGCTGTAAATTTCTTGATGGAAGAGACTGTGAATAAAACACCACTGTAAGCCACACAATGCCCAGCAAAGTGTCTTTTATACAGTAAGTACTCAATAAATAATAGTTGATATAGTCAGGTAATTAAACTGTCAGAGCAAAATTTTTATGTAGGAGTTATCAACTTTGTCATTTTTTGTTCTGCTTTGATTTCAAACCACTGTCTCTTCTAATGACAAATGGTTTTTAGACCAGTTTTCTGATTTCCTGTCAAATAGTTTGGTCAGGTTTAGAGAAGAAAGTCAATGAGATTTCCCCCACTCTACCTCATTTTAAATATAAAGCTTTCATGTAAATATACCAATATGAATATTAGATGGCTTCCCTGGTGGCTCAGCAGTTAAAGTGTCTGCCTCCAATGCAGGAGACCTGGGTTCAATCCCTGGGAAGGGAAGATCCCCTGGAGAAGGAAATGGCAATCCACTCCAGTATTCTTGCCTGGAGAATTCCATGGATGGAGAAGCCTAGTAGGTTACAGTACATGGGGTCGCAAAGAGTCGGACATGACTGAGTGACTTCACCTTCACCTTCAGTCAAGTAGTTCATCCAAAAGCATTTGCTTCAGGTGGTATAGAAATTCACTGTGTTCCTCAGATAAATTGATATCAGAGTTATTTCATATTAGTATTTTTCTATTATACATTGGTTCTTTCTCTGTAATATGCATTGGTATTTTTACCATCCCATAAACATGTTTCATTGTATTGGCTTTTATACTGCTTTCTGCTTTTACAAGATTGGAAAATGGGCACAGTTTATAATGTGTCAGTATGTATAAAAGCTCACTCACCATTCTTAAACTTGTGTTTCTTAATGTGAATAATTTTTCAGGTCTAATCATTAGGTTGGATTCCACAGTGCTTCCCTGATGGCTCAAATGGTAAAGAATCTGCCTGCAATACAGGAGACCTGTGTTTGATCCTTGGACAAGAAAGATCCCCTGGAGAAGGAAGCGGCAACCCACTTCAGTATTCTTGCCTGGAGAATTCCATGGACAGGGAGCCTGGCAGGCTACAGTCCATGGGGTTGCAAAAGTCAGACACGACTGAATGAATAACACACACATAATCATATAGAAATATGAGTATAGGAAAGTGCCTATATATATATATATAAGTGCCATTACATGTAAAAGTGTCATATATATATATATATATAGAGAGAGAGAGAGAGAGACACACACACACACACACACACACACACATACACATGTTCTTTAACGGAGAAAATTTTGAACTGAATTTAAGTCCTATGTTAACACCAAGGTATTATGTTAATATTTTACTGACAAGGTACTGAACTATTTCTCCTGTCATTTAAATGCTTCTTTTTCTCTTTGCCAGCTCTTTCTGTTCATCTTGATCCCAGTCATGGGAATCTTGTAAAATCAAAGGCATCATCTTTTGCTCTTTTCCTGTTCTTTCTACGAGAAATGTTCTGTCACATTTTTAGATTGTGCATTTATAAAAATATTTTTGCATGTACTACTACTGCTAATTAACCTTAAGTTATTTGATATTAATAATGAAAACCTGATTTTCATTTCTGACATTAGAAACTTTAATAACAGGATCTTATTCATCTCAGATTCATAATATCAGAAACATCCTTCTAACTCTCACGAAAGAATTTCTTCTTATATAATTTTTATAAATTCTGTAGATGTTATGCTAATATTCCATATCAGATGCTGAAATTCATAGCTAATATGTCCTTTGTTTTCAATCCTCAATGAACTGCTGTTTATCATTTACAATACGTACAAAGTATGCTCCTTTTCCAGTCTCACTTTCATTATTCTCATAGATTTTAATGAGATCAGGCCTGAATTGCTGGAAAAGCAAATAATCTTTTATACTTTACACTTTCTTTTCACTTAAATATATTTCATTCTCTGATGCCTGGTAAATAACTTGCTGCTGCTGCTAAGTCGCGTCAGTCGTGTCTGATTCCATGCTACCCCATAGACGGAAGCCCACCAGGCTCCTCGGTCCCTGGGATTCTCCAGGCAAGAACACTGGAGTGGGTTGCCATTTCCTTCTCCAATGCATAAAAATGAAAAGTGAAAGTGAAGTCGCTCAGTCGTGTCCGACTCTTAGCGACCCCATGGACTGTAGCCTACGAGGCTCCTCCGTCCATGGGATTTCCCAGGCAAGAGTACTGGAGTAGGGTGCCATTGCCTTCTCCGGGTAAATAACTTGAGAGAATATTTTTTAATAGTATCTCTTAAAATGTGATTTGACAGTGAAAAAAGTTCAAGGTTATCATGTATATAAGAAATCCTTATTATTTAAAAATGATTAGAGAGGGGTCTAAGATGGAGTGTGGGAAATATCCTGAGTTCATCTCCTCTGATGGACACACTGAATCTACACCTGGGTATAGAATAATTTCTCCAGAGCTTGTTGAACAGCTTTTGCATGTAGAAGGACACATAGAAACAGGTAGAAAAGATGGAGACATGGTATCCATGGAAACCCCATCCCAATGCAGTTACCTGCAGTAGGGAGATATACAGCTAAGGAGCTACAGTGAAGTTTACTTGCCCTGGGACATAGAAAAAATAAATTCCCAAATAAACCCCTCAGCACTTTAAAGACAATCTAGACTATACAAGAAGGAAATACATTTTAAAACCCCAGAGCTTCTGCCAGTTGGACAGGGAACTGTTGGAGCCCTCTATGGGATCAGTGGAGCCAGTCAAACAAAATGAGGAGACAGAGAAATACTTTTCAAACAAAAGAACAAAATAAAACCCTAGGAAAAAGCCCTAATGAAAGGGAAATAATCTGCCTGATGAAGTGTTCAAATAAATGGTCATAGGGATGTTTACTAAATTCCAGAGAGAAATGGAGGGACTCAGTGAGAACTTCAACAAAGACTCAGAAAGTAAAAGAAAGAACCAGTCAAAACTGAAGAATAAAATAACTTAAAAATACATTTCTGCTAAGTCACTTTGGTCATGTCTGACTCTGTGGGATCCCATAGAAGGCAACCCACCAGGCTTCCCTGTCCCTGGGATTCTCCAGGCAAGAACACTGGATTGGGTTGCCATTTCCTTCTCCATTAAAGGACATCAGTAGCAAATTAGATGATAGAGAAGAATGCATCAGTAACCTGGAGGATTAGGGAAAATCTATTAGAACTGCAAGAAGAAGAAATAATTTTTAAAAATGAGGTGAGTGTAAGGGATGTCTGGGACAACATCAAACATAACAGCATGTGAATTTTTGGAGTCCCAGAAGGTGAAGAGAAGGAAGGAGAGAAAGCAAATTCCATATGGTGTCTTTTACATATGAAATCTAAAAAGAAACCAAAGAAAATAAAACTGAAACAAACTCAAATACAGAAAAAAAAAAAAAAAGTTGTTTGTCAGCTTGGAGGTGGATGGGGTTTTGGTCAAAGTAGATGAATGGGATTAAGAGGTACATATTTCTAGTTATAGAATAAATAGATCTCAGTGATATAAGGTACACATAGGGAATAAGATCAATAATATTGTAACAGCTTTGTACAATGAAATGCTAACTGATCATACTGTGATGACCAATTTTTCTTTTAATTTTTAATCTCACCCTTTTTAAAAATTTAAGTGTAGTTGATTTATGATATTGTGTTAGTTTCAGGTATACAGAATAATGATTCAGTATTTTTGCAGATTATGTTTCATGATTGGTTATTACAAGAAAATGGGTATAGTTTCCTGGCTTATAGAGTAAATCTTTGTTGCTTATGGATTTTATATATAGTAGTAGCTTGCATCTGTTAATAAATATAAATAACAAATTGTTGCTCTCCCTCTCCCTTTCTTAATCACAAGTTTGTTATCTGTGTCTGAATCTGTTTCTGCTTTGTGTTCACATTTATTTGTATCGTTTTTAGGTAGGTTCCACATGTAAGTGATATCATATAGTCTTTGTCTGTTTCTGTCTGACTTATTTCACCAAGTATGATCTTCTCTAGGCCCATCCCTCTTGCTGCAGGTGACAGTAGTTCATTATTTTTATGACTGAGTAGCATTCCATTGTATATGTATACATTATGTATATTTATACTCTATAAAAACATCAAATCACAGCTTTGCACACCAGAAACTAAGAAAATTATGTGTATTAATTACAAGTAAATTAAAATTTCATAAGTTAAAAGGATTATAACTAGGCTTAATTTCCTCACTCAGGTAACTCTTCCCTTTATTGCATGTTTCTAACTCTTTTACAGTATACAGTTTACAACAACTTGGTTTGAAATGTATGGGTACACTTAGAGGCAGATTTTTTAAAATGAACACATACTACAGTACTTATAGATTCTGCACCTGGTTGAATCATCACTGCAGAGCCATGGATAGAGAAAGCTGTAGTTGTATGTGGATGTTTTACTGTGTTTGTAGTTGGCGATGCTCACCTCCAAGTTGTTCAAGGGTCAACTATATTATTTGTCTTCATCCAACATCAGTGCATATACACACAGACAAATAGACACACAGACAGAGAGTGACATACCACTGAATAAATATATTTATAGATTATATACTTTTAATTAATATATTTACTTTAATTGGAGGCTAATTACTTGCTCCTTGGAGGAAAAGTTATGATCAACCTAGATAGCATGTTAAAAAACAGAAACATTACTTTGCCAACAAAGGTCCATCTAGTCAAAGCTATGGGTTTTCCAGTAGTCATGTATGGATGTGAGAGTTGGACTATAAAGAAAGCTGAGCACTGAAGAATTGATGCTCTTGAACTGTGGTGCTGGAGAAGACTCTGGAGAGTCCCTTGGACTGGAAGGAGATCCAATCAGTCTATCCTAAAGAAAATCAGCCCTGAATATTTACTAGAAGGACTGATGTTGAAGCTGAAACTCCAATACGGTGGCCACCTGATGCAAAGAATGGACTCATTTGAAAAGACCTTGATGCTGGGAAAGATTGAAGGTGGGAGGAGAAGGGAACGAAAGAGGATGAGGTGGTTGGATGGCATCACCAACTCAACGGACATAAATTTGAGTAAGCTCCAAGAGTTGGTGATGGACAGGGAAGCCTGGTGTGCTGCAATCCATGGAGTCACAAAGAGCAGGGCTCTACTAGAGTGACTTAACTGAATGGAAAATCTGTTTTAAATTAGCTGATAAGCTTAAACAAAAAATTGTTTCATAGAGGGATATATGCTTGCAGTAGGCTTTAAAGGATTAGTAGTTATTCCGGTGGGAAAATAGGCATTAATGGGAGAAATATAGTGGGATTCCCAAAGCAAATATGCCTGAAATTAACATGGAATTTGGGAAAATGTTAAGTGTGTCATAGATAAAGCAAGGGTTAAATGTACAAACTTGTCTAGGGAAGATTCTGAAGTAGTAAACCAGGCCAAACAATCAGGACTATTGCCATAAGCTTGGATTTTTATTGTTTCTAGTGATTAAGAGATCAGAGACAGTCAATGAATTTACTGTGAGAATTGCAGGATACGGTTGGCATTTTGACTTTTTTAATTTTTTAAAAATTGATTTATTTATTTTAATTGGAAGCTAATTACTTTACAACATTGTAGTGATTTTTACCATACATTGATATGAATCAGCCATGGGTGGACATGTGTTCCACATCCTGAAACCCCTCCCACCACCATCTGCAACACATCCCTCAGGGTCATCCCAGTACTCCGGCCCTAAGCACTCTGTCTCATGCATCAAACCTGGACTGGTGATCTGTTTCACATATGGAAATATACATGTTCCAATGCTATTCTCTCAAATCATCCCACCCTCACCTTCTGCCACAGAGTCTAAAAGTCTGTTCTTCATATCTGTGTCTCTTTTTCTGTCTCACATATAGGGTCATCGTTACCTTCTTTCTAAATTCCATATACATGTGTTAATATACTGCATTGGTGCTTTTCTTTCTGACTTACTTCACTCTGTATAATAGGTTTCAGTTTCATAGACCTCATTAGAACTGATTCAAATTCATTCTTTTTAATAGCTGAAAACTATTCCATTGTGCATATATACCACAGCTTTCTTATCCATTCATCTGCCAATGGACATCTAGGTTGCTTCCATGTCCTAGCTATTGTAACAGTGCTGCTGCAGTGAACACTGGGGTACACGTGTCTCTTTCAATTCTAGTTTCCTTGGTGTGTATGCCCAGCAGTGGGATTGCTGGGTTGTATGGCAGATCTATTTCCAGTTTTTTAAGGAATCTCCACACTGTTCCTCATAGTGGCTGCACTAGTTGCATTCCCACCAACAGTGTAGGAGGGTTCCCTTTCTCTACACCCTCTCCAGCACTTATTGTTTATGGACTTTTGGATCACAGCCATTCTGACTGGTGTGAAATGGTACCTCATTGTGCTTTTGATTTGCATATCTCTGATAATGAATGATGTTGAATATCTTTTCATGTGTTTGTTAGCCATCTATAAGTCTCCTTTGGAGAAATGTCTATTTAGTTCTTTGGCCCATTTTTTGATTGTATTGTTTATTTTTCTGGTATTGAGCTACATGAGCTGTTTGTATAATTTGAGATTAATTTTTTTGTCAGTTGCTTCATTAGCAATTATTTTCTCCCATTATTAAGGCTGTGTTTTCATCTTGTTTATAATTTCTTTCATTGTGCTAAAGTTTTTAAATTTAATTAGGTCCCATTTGTTTATTTTTGCTTTTATTTCCATTACTCCAGGAGGTAGGTCCTAGAGGGTCCTGTTGTGATTTATATCAAAGAGTGTTTTACCTATATTTCCCTCTAGGAGTTTTATAGTTTCTGGTCTTACATTTAGATCTTTAATTGATTTTGAGTTTATTTTTGTGTATGGTGTTAGAAAGTATTCTAGTTTCATTATTTTACAAGTGGTTGACCAATTTTCCCAGCACCACTTGTTAAAGACATTGTCTCTTCTCTACTGTATATTCTTGCCTCATTTGTTAAAAATAAGGTATCCATAGGTGCATGGATTTATCTCTGGGCTTTTTATTTTGTTTCATTGATCTTTATTTCTGTCTTTGTGCCAGTACAATACTGTCTTGATGACCGTGGCTTTGTAGTATAGTCTGAAGTCAAGTGGGCTGACTCCTCCAGTTCCATCTTCTTCCTCAAGATTACTTTGGCTATTTGAGTTTTTTTGTATTTCCTTGCAAATTATGAAATTATTTGTTCCAGTTCCCTGAAAAGTACCTTTGGTAACTTGATAGGGATTGCATTGAATATATAGATTGTTTGGGTAATACACTCATTTTCACTATATAGATTATCCAGATCCACAATTATGGTATATTTCTCCATCTATGTGTGTCATTTTTTATTTCTTTCATCAATGTTTTATAGTTTTTTCTATATATAGGTCTTTTGTTTCTTTTAGTTCAGTTCAGTTAAGTCGCACAGTCATGTCCGACTCTGCGATCCCATAGACTGCAGCACGCCAGGCCTACTTGTCTATCACCAACTCCCAGAGTTTACTCAAACTCATGTCCATTGAGTCCATGATGCCATCCTCTGTCGTACCCTTCTCTTCTTGCCTTCAATCTTTCCCAGCATCAGGGTCTTTTCAAATAAGTCAGGTCTCCACATCAGGTGGCCAAAGTATTGGAGTTTTAGGTTCAGCATCAGTCCTTCCAAAGAACATTCAGGACTGATTTACTTTATGATAGACTGGTTGGATCTCCTTCCAGCCCAAGGGAATCTCAAGAGTCTTATCCAACACCACAGTTCAAAAGCATCAGTTCTTCCAAGCTCAGTGTTCTTTGTAGTCCAACTCTCACATCCATACATGACTATTGGAAAAACCATAGCTTTGAATAGATGGAACTTTGTTTGCAAAGTAATGTCTTTGCTTTTTAACATGCTGTCTAGGTTGGTTGGAACTTCTTCCAAGGAGCAAGGGTCTTTTAATTTCATGGCTGCCATCTGCTACTGCTACCGCTAAGTCACTTCAGTCGTGTCCGACTCTGCAACCCCATAGATGGCAGCCCACCAGGCTCCCCATCCCTGGGATTCTCCAGGCAAGAACTCTGGAGTGGGTTTCCATTTCCTTCTCCAATGCATGAAAGTGAAAAGTCAAAGTGAAGTTGCTCAGTACTGTCTGACTCTTAGCAACCCCATGGACTGCAGCCTACCAGGCTCCACCATCCATGGGATTTTCCAGGCAAGAGTACTGGAGTGGGGTGCCATACATCTGCATTGATTTTGGAACCCCCAAAATAAAGTCGGCCACTGTTTGCTATTAAGTATGGGACCGAATACGATGATCTTTCTTTTCTGAATGTTAAGCATTAAACCAACACTTTTACTCTCCTCTTTCACTTTCATCAAAAAGCTCTTTAATTCTTCCTCACTTTCTGCCATAAGGGGGTGTCATCTGCATATCTGAGGTTATTGATATTTCTCCCAGCAATCTTGATTCCAGCCTGTGCTTCCTCCAGCCCAGCATTTCTCATGACGTACTCTATATATAAGTTAAATAAGCAGGGTGACATACACAGCCTTGACATACTCCTTTAATGATTTGGAACCAGTCTGTTTTTATATAACCACTTCTAACTATTGCTTCTTGACCTGCATACAGGTGTTTCAAGAGGCAAGTCAGGTGGTCTGGTATTCCCCATCTCTTTCAGAATGTTCCAGTTTTGATCCACACTGTCAAATATTTTGGCATAGTCAATAAAGCAAAAATAGATGTTTTTCTGGAACTCTCTTGTTTTCCTGATGATCCAGCAGATGTTGGCAGTTTGATCTCTGGCTCCTCTGCCTTCTCTAAAACCAGCTTCAACATCTGGAAGTTCATGGTTCACCCATTTGTTGAAGCTTGGTTTGGAGAATTTTGAGTATTACTTTACTAGCGTGTGAGATGACTGCAATTGTGTGGTAGTTTGAGCATTCTTTGGCATTGCCTTTCTTAGGGACTGGAATGAAACTGACCTTTTCCAGTCCTGTAGCCACTGCTGAGTTTTCCAAATTTGCTAGGATATGAAGTAGCATTTTCACAGCATCATCTTTTAGGATTTGAAATAGCTCAACTGGAATTCCATCACCTCCACTAACTTTGTTCGAGGTTATGTTTCCTAAGGCCCACTTGACTTCACATTCCAGGATGTCTGGCTCTACGTGAGTGGTCACACTATTGTGATTATCTGGGTCGTGTAGATCTTTCTTGTACGGTTCTTCTATGTATTCTTGCCACCGCTTCTTAACATCTTCTGCTTCTGTTAGATCCATAATATTTCTGTCATTTATTGATCCCATCTTTGCATAAAATATTTCCTTGGTATCTCTCATTTTCTTGAAGAGATCTCTAGCCTTTCTCATTCTATTGTTTTCTTCTATTTCTTTGCATTGATCACCGAGGAAGGCTTTCTTATCTCTCCTTGCTATTCTTTGGAACTCTGCATTCAAATGGGTATATCTTTGCTTTTCTCCTTTGCTTTTTGCTTCTCTTCTTTTCACAGCTACTTGTAAGGCCTCCTCAGACAGCCTTTTTTTTTTAAAAATTTATTTTCTAGGGTATGTTCTTGCTCCTTGTCTCCTGTACAATGTCACCAACCTCTGTCCATAGTTCATCAGACATTCTGTTTATGAGATCTAGTCCCTTAAATCTATTTCTCACTTCCACTGTATAATTGTAAGGGATTTGATTTAGGTCATACCTGAATAGTCTAGTGGTTTTGCTTACTTTCTTCAATTTAAGCCTGAATTTGTCAATAAGGAGCTCATGATCTGAGCCACAGTCAGCTCCTGGCCTTGTTTTTGCTGATTTTATAGAGCTTCTCCATCTTTTGCTGTAAGGAGATAATCAATTTAGTTTCAGTTTTGACCATATAGTGATGTCCATGTGTAGAGTCCTCTCGTGTTGCTGGAAGAAGGTGTTTGCTATGACCAGTACATTTGTTCTCTTGGCATAATTCAATTAGCCTTTGCCCTGCTTCATTCTGTACTCCAAGGCCAAATTTGCCTGTTACTCCAGGTGTTTCTTGATTTCTTACTTTTGTATTCCAGTCTCTTATAACGAAAAAGACATATTTTGGGTGTGTTAATTCTAGAAGGTCTTGTAGGTCTTCATAGAACAGTTCAACTTCAGCTTCTTCAGCATTACTGGTCAGTGGATAGACTTGGATTACCATGATATTGAATGCTTCGCCTTGGAGACGAACAGAGATCATTCTGTCGTTTTTAAGACTGCATCCAAGAACTGAATTTTGGGTTATTTTGTTGACTATTATGGATGCTCCATTTCTTCTAAGGGATTCTTGCCCACAGTACTAGATATAATGGTTATCTGAATTAAATTTACCCATTCCAGTACGTTTTAGTTTACTGATTCTTAAAATGTCAACGTTCACTCTTGCCATCTTCTCTTTGATCACTTCCAATTTGCCTTGATTCATGGACCTATTATTTCAGGTTCACAGCATTGGGCCTTGCTTCCATCACCAGTTACATCCACAACTGTGTATTGTTTTTGCTTTGGCTCTATCTCTTCATTCTTTCTGGAGTATTATTTCTTCACTGATCTCCAATAGCATATTGGGCACTTACCGATGTGGGGAGTTCACCTTTCAATGTCCTATATTTTTTTGCCTTT
Organism: Nanger dama; assembly: GCA_917880005.1. NCBI lineage: Eukaryota > Metazoa > Chordata > Mammalia > Artiodactyla > Bovidae > Nanger > Nanger dama. Next base: position 14,023,115 of record CAKJTW010000002.1, read on the forward strand.
TTAATACTGTTCATGGGGTTCTCAAGGCAGGAATACTTGAAATGGTTTGCCATTCCCTTCTCCAGTGGACCACATTTTGTCAGAACTGTCCACCATGACCTGTCCATCTTGGGTGGCCCCACATGGCATGGCTCACAGTTTCATTGAGTCAGACAAGGCTGTGGTCCATGTGATTAGATTGGTTATACTTTTCTGTGATGATGGTTTTCAATCTATCTGCCTGTTTATTTCTTTAGGTAGATATATTCCTAATGTATTTTATTCTGTTTGTTGCCATGATGAATGGAATTGTTTCCTTAATTTCTCTTTGTTTTCTCATTGTTAGTGTATAGGAATGCAAGAGATTTCTGTATGTTAATTTTATATCCTGCAACTTTACTGTATTTATTGATTAGCTCTAGTAATTTTCTGATGGTGTCTTTAGGGTTTTCTATGCAAAGGATCATGTCATCTGTAAACAGTGGGAGTTTTCTTTCTTCTTTTCCAGTTTGGATTTCTTTTATTCCCCCCTTTTTTTTCCTCTCTCTGATTGTTGTGGCTAAAACTTCCAAAACTATGTTGAATAGTAGTGGTGAGAGTAGGCACCCTTGTCTGGTTCCTGACTTTAGGGGAAATGGTTTCAATTTTTCACCATTGAGGATAAAATTTTCTGTGGATTTATCATATATGGCTTTTATTATGTTGAGGTATGGTCCTTCTATGCCTGCTTTTTGCAGGATTTTTATCATAAATGGATGTTAAATTTTGTCAAAGGCTTTCTCTGCATCTATTGAGATAATCGTATGGCTTATATCTTTCAGTTTGTTGATTTGGTGCATCACATTGTTTGAACTGTGAATACTGAAGTATCCTTGTATCCCTTGGATAAAGCCCTCTTGGTCATGATGTATGACCTTTTGAATATGTTGTGGGATTTTATTTGCTAGAATTTTGATGAGGATTTTTGAATCTATGTTCATCAGTGATATTGGCCTGTAGGTTTTTTGTTTTGTTTTGTTTTGTTTTCTTGTATCTTTGTTTGGTTTTGGTATTAGAGTGATGGTGGCCTCATAGAATGAGTTTGGCAGTTTACCTTCCTCTTCAATTTTCTGGAAGAGGTTGAGTAGGATGATGTTAGCTCTTCTCTAAACTTGTGATAAAATTCACCTGTGAAGCCATCTGGTCTTGGGCTTTTGTTTATTGGAAAAATTTTAATTATAGTTTCAATTTTCATGCTTGTGATGGGTCTGTTAAGATATTCTATTATTTCCTGGTTCAGTTTTGGAAGTTTATACATTTCTAAGAATTTGTCCATTTCTTCCAAGTTGGCCATTTTATTGACGTAAAGCTGCTGATAGTAGTCTCTTATGATCCTTTGTATTTCTGTGTTGTCTGTTGTGATTTCTCCATTTTTAATATCTAATTTTGTTGATTTGATTCTTCTCCCTTTTTTCTTGATGAGTTTGACTAATTGTTTGTCTATTTCATTTATCTTCTCAAAGAACCAGGTTTTAGTTTTGTTGATTTTTGCTATAGTCTCCTCTGTTTCTTTTTCATTTATTTCTACCCTAATTTTTTTATGATTTCTTTCCTTCTACTAACCCTGAAGTTCTTCATTTCTTCTTTTTTCTAGTTGCTTTAGGTGTAAAGTTAGATTATTTGTTTGATTTTCCTTTTGTTTCTTGAGGTAAGCTTGTATTGCTATGTATCTTCCCCTTAGCACTGCTTTTAATGAATTCCATAGGTTTTGGGTTATGGTGTTTTCACGTCACTTGTTTCTATGTATATATTTCTTCTGTGATTTGTTGGTTATTCAGAAGCATGTCATTTAGCCTCTGTATGTTTGTATTTGTAATATTTTTTTCCTTTTTTCCTTGTAGTTGACATCTAATCTTACCACATTGTGATTAGAAAATATGCTTGAAATGATTTCAATTATTTTTTAATTTACCAAGGCTAGATGTGATCTATTCTGGAGAAGGTTCTGTGTGACTTGAGAAATAGGTGAAAACATTGTTTGGGGGTGAAATGTCCTAGAGATATTAATTAGGTCTAACTGGTCCATTGCATCATTTAAAGTTTGAATTTCCTTGCTAATTTTCTGTTTAGTTCATCTTGAGGAATTAAAGTCTCCCACTATTATTGTGTTACTGTTAATTTCCCCTTTCATACTTGTTAGTATTTGCCTTACATATTGTGGTGCTCCTATGTTGGGTGCATATATATTTATAATTGTTATATCTTCTTCTTGGATTCTTTGATAATTATGTAGTGTCCTTCTTTGTCTCTTTTCACAGCCTTTATTTCAATATCTATTTTATCTGATATGATTATTGCTATGCCTGCTTTCTTTTGGTGTCCATTTGCATGAGATATCTTTTTCCAGGCCTTCACTTTCAGTCTGTATGTGTCCCTTGTTTTGAGATGGGTCTCTTGTAGACAACATATATAGGGTCTTGTTTTTGTATCCATTCAGCCAGTCTTTGTTTCTTGGTGGGGCATTCAACCCATTTGCATTTAAGGTAATTATTGATAAGTATGACCCCATTCCCATTTGCTTTGTTGTTTTGGGCTTGAGTTTATAAACGTTTTCTGTGTTTCCTGTCTAGAGAAGTTCCTTTGGAATCTGTTGAAGAGCTGTTTCTGTGGTGCTGAATTCTCTCAGCTTTTGCTTGTCTGTAAAGCTTTTATCTTTCATATTTGAATGAGATCCTTGCTTGGTATAGTAATCTGGGTTTTAGGTTTTGCTCTTTCATCACTTTAAGTATGTCCTGCCATTCCCTCCTGGCCTGAAGAGTTTCTATTGAAAGATCAGCTGTCATCCTTATGGGAATCCTTGTGTGTTATTTGTTGCTTTTCCCTTGATGCTTTTAATATTTGCTCTTTGTGTTTGATCTTTGTTAATTTGATTAATGTGTCTTGTAGTGTTGCACCTTGGGTTTATCCTGTTTGAGACTCTCTAGGTTTCTTCGATTTGGGTGGCTATTTCCTTCTCCATTTTAGGGAAGTTTTTAACTATTATCCCCTCAAGTATTTCTCCTCAAGTATTATCTCCTCATGGCTTTTCTTTTCGTCTTTTTCTTCTGAGACTCCTGTGATTCTAATGTTGGGGTGTTTAACATTGTCCCAGAGGTTTCTGAAGTTGTCCTCATTTCTTTTAATTCTTTTTGCCCTTTTCCTCTCTGCTTCATTTATTTCCACCATTCTATCTTCCACCTCACTTATCCTATCTTCTGCCTCATTCTACTGTTGGTTCCCTCCAGAGTGCTTTTAATGTCATTTATTGCATTATTTATTAGTGGTTGACTCTTTTTCAGTTCTTCTAGGTCCTTGTTAAACATTTCTTGCATCTTCTCATTCCTTGTCTCCAGTCAATTTATCTGTAATTCCATTTTGTTTTCAAAATTTTGGATCATATTTACTGTCATTATTCTGAATTCTTTTTCAGGTAGATTCCCTATCTCTTCCTCTTTGGTTTGGTTTGGTGGGCATTTATCATGTTCCTTTATCTGCTAAATATGTCTCTGCCTTTTCTTTTTATTTAGATTGCTGCATTTGGGGTGACCTTTCTTTATTCTGGAAGTTTGTTGTTCCTTTTATTGTGAAAGTTACTCCCTGTGGGTGGGGTTGGATGAGGGTCTTGTCAAGGTTTCCTGGTTAGGGAAGCTTGCGTCTGTATTCTGGTGGATGGAGCTGGAACTCTTCACTCTGGAGTGCAATGAAGTATCCAATAGTGAATTTTGAGGTGTCTGTGGGTTTGGTGTGACCTTTGGCCACCTGTGCATTAATGCTCAGGTTTGTGTTCCTGTGTTGCTGGAGAATCAGCATGATATGTATTGCTCTGAATCTTGTTAGCTCTTGGGTGGAGCTTGGTTTCAGTGTACCTATTGAGGTTTTAGAATGAGCTCTTGTTGATTAATGTTCCCTGGAGTCAGAAGTTTTCTGGTGTTCTCAAGTTTTGGATTTAAGCCTCCTGCCACTGGCTTTCAGTCTTATTCTTACAGTAGCCTCAACACTTCTCCATCCATACAGCACAGATGATAAAATATCTAGTTTAATGGTGATAACATTCTCCACAGTGAGGGACATCCAGTGAGGTTCACAGAGTTACATGGAGAAGAGAAAAGGGAGGAGGGAGATGGGGTGACCAGGATGACAAGAGGGGGAATCAAAAGGGGAGAGAGCAATTTAGCCAGAAATCTATTCCCTATGTGCTCTCCACATTCTGAAACACAAAGAGGGGTTCACAGAATTACACAGAGAAGAGAAGAGGGAGGAGGGAGATAGAGATGATCAGAAGGAGAAGAGGGGGCGTCAAAAGGAGAGAGACTGATCTAGCCAGTAATCAGTTCTCTAAGTGTTCTCCAGAGCCCAGAACACACACAGAGGTTCACAGAGTTAAGTCAAGAAGAGAATGGGGAGAGAGGAGATAGAGGTGACCTGGGGGAGGTAAAAGGAGTCAAAAGGGGAGAGAGCAATCAATCAGTAATCACAGCCCTAAGTAAATATGGGTACTGAACATTAGATTCTTAAAGATATGAAGTTTATAACAAATACCAAAAGCAAAGCTTAAAATCTAGAGTAGCAGTAGTAGACTTTCAAAAATACAATATTAAAAATACAAAACAAAATCACAAAGATCATAATATGTATATATTTAAAAATTGCTTTAAAAATAGTCTTTTTTTTGCAAGGTAGTGGGTTATAAAAATGAAAATTAAATGAATAATAAAGAACTTAAAAATAAAAAATAATGATAATAGTAAAATATATCTAAGAATTTCTCTGGAGCTGTTGAGGGCAGGGTGGAGTCTGTTCAGTTTCAGATAGTTCCTAGTTCTCAATGTCTATAGGCCCCTTCCAATGGTTGCTGCTACTGCTGCTAAGTCACCTCAGTTGTGTCTGACTCTGTGCGACCTCATAGATGGCAGTCCACCAGGCTCCCCCGTCCCCGGAATTGTCCAGGGAAGGACACTGGAGTGGGTTGCCATTTACCTCTCCAGTGCATGAAAGTGAAAAGTGGAAGTAAAGTCGCTCAGTCGTGTCTGACTCCCTAGTGACTCCATAGACTGCAGCCTACCAGGCTCCTCCATCCATGGGATTTTCCAGGCAAGAGTACTGGAGTGGGATGCCAATGCTTAGTCAATGCTAACTACAGGGTTTTAATCTGTTGCAACAGTCACTTCAGAGTGGTTCCCTTTTCATTTATTTTGGCTTCCTTTGTTTGCAAGTCTCTTCAGTGTTCTAATTTCTGGCCTAACACAAGAGGGCTAAGGTGGTCACTCATTTAGGCTCAGGGCATTCAGGCCTGGTTCTTAACCTAAGCATGCAACCATCTCCTCCTTGTTCAGCCCTGCTCACTGGTGACGGACGTGAGCATCCAGACTATTTCTCCACTGGGATTTGCGGTTAGGTGCATGTTCTATGGGCGACAGCCTCACCTCCCCCAGTTATGTTGTTCTCTGAGATTCCAAAACACCCCACAGTCCTGCCAGTGAGAGGGTTTCCTGGTGTTTGGAAACTTCTCCTCCTTCATGACTTCCTCCCTGGGACAGGTTCTGACCCTAACTCTTTTGTCTCTCATTATTCTTTTATATTTTGTCCTACCTCCTTTTGAAGAGAATAGGCTGCCTTTCTGTGTGCCTGGTGTTCTTCACCAGCATTCAGAAATTGTTTTGTGGAAGTTGCTCAGCATTCAAATGATCTTTTGATGAATTTGTGGGTGAGAAAGTGGTCTCCCCATCCTATTCCTCTGCCATCTTAGGACCACCACCACTTGACCATTTTTGTTTTTTTTTGAAACAGATTGGAGAAAATACTGTAGAGGTAGGTTTGAGTGGAAGGTGATAAGTCCTTATATAAACATTTTTGAGAATCCAAGGGAGAAGAAGAAGGAAAAGGAATGTAGATGCTGACTAGAGGACAGAAAAGAAAGGGAATGCAAAGAAGACACAACTGAACTGAAAATACAGTCCACTTGTGTCAACATGACTTAAACTATTTATTACGGAAAATTCTTTACCAGGAAAGTAGTTCTGTAGACCAATAGTTACTTTCACTGTTTGCCAGTTTGTATCAAGACGTTCTTGTAAACAAATTTATTTGCACATTTTGCTCATCTGGACAAACAAATCTCCCTTTGTGATAATATCTTGCTCACCTGGACAAACATCTTGCTTCTCAGATGCTGTCAAGACTTCTCAAAATGCTTTCCATATTAAATCCACCAATTGTAGAGTATTATAACATGAGTTTTTCTCACTCCCAACAAATTCCCCATCTTGAAAAATCCCCCTAACATCACTTGAACCTAGACTCTAAGTCTCTCAAGGCCTATTCCTAACTCAATTCTGAGACAATTGAAACTCAATGTGGCATTCTTCATTCCTGAAGTGTTAATAAGTTTAATAAACTCAAATTTATTTGATGAAAATATTTTTTCTGGCAATCTTTGTGGAGAATTTACAACCAAAGGAACTTACTTATTTCTTGGATATTATGGATGATGAAGAAGAAGAAGGAAAGAGTCAATGTGGCTGTATGCATAAAGGGAAGAGGAGAAGATGATCAATTTTTTAGCTTCAGAAATGAATGAATATTACTAAAGAATATTTTTGGGTTGACCTATTGTGATGGTTTATCCTCTGTGTTAATTTGAGTACCTCCTAGTACCCAGGTGTTTTGTTTGTATACATCTGTAAGGATATTTTTCAAGATAAGGTTAAAATTTAAATCAGTAGACTTTGAGTAAAGTTAATAGTACTTCTCTATATGGGGGTGCCTCATCCAATCAGTTGCAGAGCTTAATAGAAAACACAGTAAGTTTTCTAAGGAAGAGGGAACACTGCTCAATGATTGTCTTTTGATGAGCTATAACATCAACTCAACCCTGAATCTCTAACCTGATGGTCTACTGTGAACATCTGGGACTAGCTCAGAAAATTGGGCTGGTCCCAATTTTCCTCTCTATTTCCTTTTCTCCCCAACCCTTTCACAAACACAGACCTACACAAACACATTGTATTGATTTGTTTCTCCGGAAAACCCTAATGAACCTATCAATTAGTTCATTATAAAATTGATTATGTGTTGACTAACAGTTAAGCTTTGCCTCTTACACTGAGTGAGGTTATATATACTTTACCTAGAAAATTATGTACTAGCAACATGTCAACTTTGCTACTATTATGGAGACAATTTATATGATTCTGATAATTTATTTGCTATTATTTATAGTCCATTTAAATTTTCCTCCAGATCAATGTAAAGGTTTATTTGCTAAAAAACATTGTTGGTGACTTTATTTTCATTTACATAATTTTACCTGCTGTATTACTTGTAGTATGTTTAAATTATTTTATGAAACATGCTAAGAACATTATACATACTTTGTAAGTTAATCTCCAAAAATGAATAGTGAGATGAATACCATGGTCATGCCCATTTTTCAAGTGAGAAAATTAGGAAAATGAGGGTTAATTAATTAAGGATACATAGCCAAATTGTATTCTTGCCTGGAGAATCCCAGGTACGAGGGAGCCTGATGGGCTGCTGTCTCTGGGGTCACACAGAGTTGGACACAACTGAAGTGACTTAGCAGCAGCAGCAGCTAAACTGGAATAAATTGAAATGATTGAACTCGTCTGTATATGTCAGAGCCCATGTACTTAAAAATGCATGTCATAATTCAAGCTAATAATAGAAATAACCTATGTGCATATTTCTATATATTTCAAGGCAAACACTTAATAAAGCATGATGTAGTTGAAAGACATGACAGTTATAGTTAAGATGGAGCTCTCAACCCATTTCTGTTATTTTTTGTAAACTTGTGTTTTCATTAACCCTTCTGCTCTTAATGGAAGTAACTGCAGTTGGGCTAAACAGTCACTATTTTTTGAAAAGTTAGTCACTCAGTCATGTCCAACTCTTTGTGACCCCATAGACTACAACAAGGCTCCTCTGTCCATGGGAGTCTCCAGGTAATAATACTTGAGTATGTTGCCATTTCCTTCTCCAATTAAACTCAGGAATAGTTTTATGAAAATGTAGTCATTTAAAGTATAGTAACTCATACATTGCATTGTTTGTTTTTATATCTGGGAATTGTTATCATTATCTTAATTCTTAAACATAATATTTCTTCATTAAACATAGATGAATAGACTATAATAATTCGCTCAAGACACTGAAGGTTGATAAGAACTTAATTGTTTCATTTTCTGATTTCTTATTGTTATTTCCTACTTTTATTTTTATATTTTAAGAAATGACTTAAATATTCATAATTCTTTAATTCCAATCCCAAAGAAAAGCAATGCCAAAGAATGCTCAGACTACCACACAATTGCACTCATCTCACATGCTAGTAAAGTAATGCCCCAAATTCTCCAGGCCAGGCTTCAACAATATGTCAACTGTGAACTTCCAGATGTTCAAGTTGGTTTTAGAAAAGGCAGAGGAATCAGAGATCAAATTGTCAACATCCACTGGATCATTGAAAAGCAAGAGAGTTCCAGAAAAATATCTATTTCTGCTTTATTGACTATGCCAAAGCCTTTGACTGTGTGGATCACAAAAAAAAAAAAAAAAAAAAAGTGAAAAATTCTTCAAGAGATGAGACTACCAGATCACCTGACCTGCCTCTTGAGAAAATTGTATGCACGTCAGGAAGCAAGAGTTAGAACTGGACATGAAACAACAGGCTGGTTCCAAATTGGGAAAGGAGTGTGTCAAGGCTGCACATTGTCACCCTGCTTATTTAACTTATATGCAGAGTAAATAATGAGAAATGCTGGGCTGGATGAAGTACAAGCCAGAATCAAGATTGCTGGGAGAAATATAAATAACCTCAGATATGCAGATGACACCACCCTTATGGCAGAAAGTGAAGAAGAACTAAAAGCCTTTTGATGAAAGTGAAAGTGGAGAGTGAAAAAGCTGGCTTAAAGTTCAATATTCAGAAAACAAGGATCTTGGCATCTGGTCCCATCACTTTGTGGCAGGTAGATGGGGAAACAGTGGAAACAGTGGCTGACTTTATATTTCTTGGCTCCAAAATCACTGCAAATGGTGACTGAAGCTATGATTATGACCAACCTAGACAACATATTAAAAAGCAGAGACATTACTATGCCAACCAAGGTCCATCTAGTCAAGGCTATGGTTTTTCCAGTGGTCATATGGACGTGAGAGTTGGAGTATAAAGAAAGCTGAGTACTGAAGAATTGATGCTTTTGAGCTGTGATGTTGGAGGAGACTCTTGAGAGTCCCTTTACTGCAAGGATATCCAACCAGTCTATCCTAAAGAAAATTAGTCCTGGGTGTTCATTGGAAGGACTGATGTTGAAGCTGAAATTCCAATATTTTGGTCACCTGATGCAAAGTGCTGACTAATTAGAAAGACCATGATGCTGGGGAAGATTGAGAGATGGAGGAGAAGGGGACGACATAAGATGAATTGATTGGATGGCATCACTAACTCAATGGAGATGAGTTTGGGTAAACTCCAGGAGTTGGTAATGGACAGGGAGGCTTGGCGTGCTGTGGTTCATGGGGTTGCAAAGAGTCGGACACGACTGAGTGACTGAACTGAACTGAATCCTTTATAATGGGGCAGAGAATTTCAAAGATTACACATATGCATACAAAAGTTTTAATTTTTATTCTAAGGAATTTTAAGAATAGTTTAAACATTTTATTTGCAATCATCCAGCAGTCCACAATGAGTTTGTTTCTTCTCTGCTTTAACAACTCAATTTAAACTGATTAATCCACATCTCAAAATGTATCATTGACTCTTAGTTGACATTTACTTTGCAAAGCTGAATAGTAACACATGTAGTTGTATATATTCTATTATTTTAGTTAATTTACAGTCTGTCATTTCATATTAAATATAAAAAGGAATGCAAATGATTTACAAGTTGTAGTCATTAAATAGTATTAAATATATTTCCCATTTTGATACAAGATCACCTTATAAAATATAGATTAAATAATTTCAGATTATACCTTTTGAATAAGAAAAGGGATATTTTTCATGGTTTCATCAGTGAACATGTTCTGTTGAAAAATGAATTAAAAAATAAAAACATATACCTATTTTGAACATATTGTTTTTATGAGTAAACCCACAAATTAGGGCTGTTTGTAATAGGAACACAGCTACCAAGTATTTTATGGGAGGATAGGAATAGATAAGCTTTGGAGGATATCCTTTATTCATTTTGACTTTTCCCAGCTTCTTATGGTCTGTTTCAGCATTGACTTTTTTTTTTTCCTATTAACTACTGATTCTCAGCTTACCTGCTTTTAATAAGTATTCAACTCTACATATAATAAAGACAACAGACACAATAACACTATAGAAATATACAAATCCTAGGCTAATCAAAGCTACTGAAATTGAGTACAAATAATAGAAAGGCAAAAAGATTGGGAAAAGAAGGTTTATATAGTAAAAACAGTAAAATAAGGAAGCATGGAATCCTATCAAAATGTGTGAGTTTTAAATTTAAATCATAGCTCTGACGCTGAGAAATACTTAGTTTACTTCTATGCACAAATATTAAAAATGAGCTAGACACAAATATGTCAATATGTCCAGTTACAGTTCAGTTCAGTTCAGTTCAGTCATTCAGTAGTGTCTGACTCTTTGTGATCCCATGAATCACAGCATGCCAGGCCTCCCTGTCCATCACCGACTCCTAGAGTTCACTAAGATTCAAGTCCATCGAGTCCGTGATGCCATCCAGCCATCTCATCCTCGGTCATCCCCTTTTTCTCCTGCCCCCAGTCCCTCCTAGCATCAGAGTCTTTTCTAGTGAGTCCAACTCTTCACATGAGGTGGCCAAAGTACTGGACTTTCAGCTTTAGCATCATTCCTTCCAAAGAAATCCTAGGGCTGATCTCCTTCAGAATGGACTGGTTGGATCTCCTTGCAGTCCAAAGGACTCTCAAGAGTCTTCTCCAACACCACAGTTCAAAGCATCAATTATTTGGTGTTCAGCCTTCTTCACAGTCCAACTCTCACATCCATACATGACCACAGGAAAAACCATAGCCTTGACTAGACGAGCCTTAGTCGGCAAAGTAATGTCTCTGCTTTGAATATACTTTCTAGGTTGGTCATAATTTTTTCTTCCAAAGAATTACAGTTAGTGTAAGTTAAATATACTGTGAGTACCTTATTTCAAAATACAGGCTTAAATTGAAAAACTAGGGAAAAACACTAGGACATTCAGATATGACCTAAATGAAATCCCTTATGATTATCTAGTGGAGGTGACAAATAGTTTCAAGTGACTAGATCTGATAGACAGAGTGCCTGAAGAACTATGGATGGAGGTTTGTTACATTGTACAGGAAGTGGTGACCTAAACTATTTCTCAAAGAAAAATAAATGCAAGAAAGCAAAGTGGTTGTCTGAGGAGGCCTTACAAATTGCTGAGAAAAGATGAGAAGAGAAAGGCAAAAGAGAAAGGGAAAGATATACCCAACTGAATACAGAGTTCCAGAGAATAGCAAAGAGAGATAAGAAGTCTCAAACAGGATAAACCCAAGGCAAAACACCCCCAAAATACATATTAATCAAATTAACAAAAATCAAACACAAAGAACAAATATTAAAGCAGCTAGGGAAAAACAACAAATAACACACGAGGGATTCCCATAAGGATAACAACTGATCTCTCAATAGAAACTCTTCAGGAAAAAAAAAAAAAGAAAGAAAAAGAGAAAGAAACTCTTCAGACCAGGAGAGAATGGCAGGACATACTTAAAAGTGATGAAAGAAAATAAGCTATAGCACAGTTTACTGTACATAGCAAGGATCTCATTCAAATATGAAGGAGAAATCAAAAGCTTTACAGACAAGCAAAAGCTAATAGAATTCAGCACCACCAAACCAGCTCTCCAACAAATGCTAAAGGATCTTCTCTAGATAGGAAATACAAAAGGGTGTATAAAGCACAATCAAAAACAATAAAGTAAATGGCAATGGGATCAAGTTATCAATAATTACCTTAAACGTAAATGGGTTGAATGCCCTAACCAAAAGACAAAGACTGGCTGAATGGGTAAAAAACAAGACCCCTACATGTGTCATCTACAAGAGACTCACCTCAAAACAGGGGACACATACAGACTGAAAATGAAGGGCTGGAAAAATATATTCCACACAAGTAGAGACCAAAAGAAAGCAGGAGTAGCAATACTCATATCAGATAAAATAGACTTTAAAACAAAGGCTGTGAAAAGAGACAAAGAAGGACACTACATAATGATCAAAGGATCAATCCAAGAAGAAGATATAACAATTATAAATATATATGCACCCAACATAGGAGCACCACAATATGTAAGACAAATGCTAGCAAGTATGAAAGGGGAAATTAACAATGACATAATAATAGTGGGAAACTTTAATACCCCACTCAAAAATATGGATAGATCAACTAAACAGAAAATTAACAAAGAAACACAAACTTTAAATGATACAATAGACCAGTTAGACCTAATTGATATCTATAGGACATTTCACCCCAAAACAATAAATTTCACCTTTTTCTCAAGTGCTCACGGGAACCTTCTCCAGGATAGATCACATCCTGGACCATCAATCTAGTCTTGGTAAATTTAAAACTATTGAAATCATTCCAAGCATCTTTTCTGACCACAATACAGTAAGATTAGATTTCAATTACAGGAGGAAAACTATTAAAAATTCCAACATATAGAAGCTGAACAACACGCTGCTAAATAACCAACAAATGACAGAAGAAATCAAAAAAGAAATAAAAATATGCATAGAAACGAGTGAAAATGAAAACACAACAACCCAAAACCTGTGGGACACTATAAAAGCAGTGCTAAGGGGAAAGTTCATAGCAATACAGGCATACCTCAAGAAACAAGAAGTAAAGTCAAATAAATAACTGAATTCTACCCCTAAAGAAAGCAGAAAAGGAAGAAATGAAGAACTGTAGGGTTACAGAAGGAAAGAAATCTTAAAAATTAGGGCAGATAAAAATGCAAAAGAAACAAAAGAGACCACAGCAAAAATCAAAAAAGCCAAAAGCTGGTTCTTTGAAAGGATAAATAAAATTGATACATCATTAGCCAGACTCATCAAGAAACAATGGGAGAAAAATCAAATCAATAAAATTAGAAATGAAAATGGAGAGATCACAGCAGACAACAGAGAAATACAAAGAATCATAAGAGACTACTATCAGCAATTATATGCCAAGAAAATGGACAACTTGGAAGAAGTGGACAAATTCTTAGAAAAGTACAACTTTCCAAAACTGAACCAGGAAGAAATAGAAAATTTTAACAGACCCATCACAAGCATGGAAATTGAAACTGTAATCAGAAATCTTCCAGCAAACAAAATCTTCCAGGTCCAGGTGGCTTCACAGCTGAATTCTAGCAAGCATTTAGAGAAGAGCTAACACCTATCCTACTCAAACTCTTCCAGAAATTTGCAGGGGAAAGTAAACTTCCAAACTCATTCTATGAGGCCACCATCACCCTAATACCAAAACCTGACAAAGAGGACACACACAAAAAAAACTACAGGCCAATATCACTGATGAACATAGATGCAAAAATCCTTAACAAAATCCTAGCAATCAGACTCCAACAGCACACTAAAAGATCATACACCATGACCAAGTGGGCATTATCCCAGGCATGCAAGTATTCTTCAATATCCACAAATCAATCAATGTAATACAACACATTAACAAATTGAAAAAAAAAGCCACATGATTATCTCAATAGATGCAGAAGAAAACATTTGACACAATTCAACATCCATTTATGATAAAAACTCTCCAGAAAGCAGGAATAGAAGGAACATACCTCAACATAGTAAAAGCTATATATGACAAACCCACAGCAAGCATTATCCTCAGTTTTGAAAACTTGAAAGCATTTCCTCTAAAGTCAGGAATAAGACAAGGGTGCTCACTTTCACCGCTACTATTCAACATAGTTTTGGCCACAGCAATCAGAGCAGAAAAAGAAATAAAAGGAATCAAATTGGAAAAGATGTAAAACTCTCATTGCTTACAGATGACATGATCCTCTACATAGAAAACCCTAAAGATTCCACCAGAAAATTACTAGAGCTAATAAATGAATATAGTAAAGTTGCAGGATATAAATCAACACACAGAAATCCCTTGCATTCCTATACACTAATAATGAGAAAATAGAAAGAGAAATTAAGAAAACAATCCCATTCACCATTGCAATGAAAAGAATAAAATACTTAGGAATATACCTACCTAAAGAAACTAAAGACCTATATATAGAAAACTATAATACACTGGTGAAAGAAATCAAGGAGGACACTAATAGATGGAGAAATATACCATGTTCATGGATTGGAAGAATCAACATAGTGCAAATGAGTATATTACCCAGTGCAATCTATAGATTCAATGCAATCCCTATCAAGCTATCAATGGTATTTTTCACAGAGCTAGAACAAATAATTTCACAATTTGTATGGAAATACAAAAAAACCTCGAATAGCCAAAACAATTTTCAGAAAGAAGAATGGAACTGGAGGAATCAACTTGCTTGTCCTCAGGCTCTACTCCAAAGCCGTCATCAAGATAGTATGGTACTGACACAAAGACAGAAATATAGATCAATGGAACAAAATACAAAGCCCAGAGATAAATCCAGACACCTTATCTTTGACAAAGGAGGCAAGAATATACAATAGAGAAAAGACAATGTCTTTTAAAAATGGTGCTGGAAAAACTGGTCAACCATTTGTAAAAGAATGAAACTAGAACACTTTCTATCACCATATCCAAAACTAAACTCAAATGGAGTAAAGATCTAAATGTAAGACCAGAAACTATAAAACTCCTAGAAGAGAATATAGGCAAAACATTCTCTGATATAAATCACAGCAGGATCCTCTATGACCCACCTCCCAGAATATTGGAAATAAAAGCAAAAATAAACAAACAAGACCTAATTAAACTTAAAAGCTTCTGCACAACAAAGGAAACTATAAGCAAGGTGAAAAGACACCCATCAGAATGGGGGAAAATAATAGCAAATGAAGCAACTGACAAACAACTAATCTCAAAAATATACAAGCAACTCCTGCAGCTCAATTCCAGAAAAATAAACCACCCAATCAAAAAAATAGGCCGAGGAACTAAACAGAAATTTCTCCAGAGAAAATATACAGATGGTTGAAATTAAAAGAGTCTTACTCCTTGGAAGAAAAGTTATGACCAACCTAGAAAGTATATTCAAAGCAGAGACATCACTTTGCCTACTAAGGTCCAACTAGTCAAGGCTATGTTTTTTCCTGTGGTCATGTATGGATGTGAGAGTTGGACTGTGAAGAAGGCTGAGCGCTGAAGAATTGATGCTTTTGAACTGTGGTGTTGGAGAAGACTCTTGAGAGTCCCTTGGACTGCAAGAAGATCCAACAAGTCCATTCTGAAGGAGATCAGCCCTGGAATTTCTTTGGAAGGAATGATGCTAAAGCTGAAACTCCAGTACTTCAGTCACCTCATGCGAAGAGTTGACTCATTGGAAAAGACTCTGATGCTGGGAAGGATTGGAGGCAGGAGGAGAAGGGGACAACCGAGGATGAGATGACTGGATGGCATCACGGACTCGATGAACGTGAGTCTGAGTGAACACCAGGAGATGGTGATGGACAGGGAGGCTTGGCATGCTGTGATTCATGGGGTTGCAAAGAGTCAGACACGACTGAGCTACTGAACTGAACTGAACAAACACATGAAAAGATGTTCAACATCACTCATTATCAGAGAAATGCAAATCAAAACCACAATGAGGTTCCATTTCATGCCAGTCAGGATGGCTGCTATCCAAAAGTCTATAAGCAATAAATGCTGGAGAGGATGTGGAGAAAAGGGAACCCTCTTACACTGTTGGTGGGAATGCAAACTAGTACAGCCACTATGGAGAACAGTGTGGAGGTCCTTACAAAACTGGAAATAGAACTGCCTTATGACCCAGCAATCCCACTGCTGGGCATACACACCGAGGAAACCAGAATTGAAAGAGACACGGGTACCCCAATGTTCATCGCAGCACTGTTTATAATAGCCAGGACATGGAGACAACCTAGATGTCCATCAGCAGATGAATGGATAAGAAAGCAGTGGTACATATATACAATGGAGTATTACTCAGCGATTAAAAAGGATACATTTGAATCAGTTCTAATGAGGTGGATGAAACTGGAGCCTATTATACAGAGTGAAGTAAGCCAGAAAGAAAAACACCAATAAAGTATACTGACACATATATATGGAATTTATAAAGATGGTAACGATAACCCTGTATGCGAGACAGCAAAAGAGACACAGATGTATAGAACAGTCTTTTGGACTCTGTGGGAGAGGGAGAGGGTGGGATGATTTGGGAGAATGGCATTGAAGCATGTATAATATCATAAAAAAAAAACGAATCGCCAATCCAAGTTCGATGCAGGATACAGGATGCTTGGGGCTGCTGCACTTGGATGACCCAGAGGGATGGGATGGGGAGGAAGAAGGGAGGGGTTTCAGGATGTGGAACATGTGTACACCAGTGGCAGATTCATGTTGATGTATGGCAAATCCAATACAATATTTTAAAGTAATAAATAACAATAATGATAAATAAATAAAAACAACAAAAAGAATATCTTAATTGGACAATACAAAGAATAAGAGAATGGGAAAGACTAGAGGTCTCCTCAGGAAAATTAAATCAAGTTAACATTTAATGCAAGGATGGGCATGATAAAGGACAGAAACAGTGAGGACTAAACAGAGACAAAAGAGATTAATAAAAAGTGGCAAGAATACACAGAACTATACAAAATAAAACTATTAATGACCTGATTAACCGCAATGGTGTGGTCACTCTCCTAAAGCCAGACATTCTGTAGTGTGAAGTCAAATGAGCCTTAGGAAGCATATCTGGGAACAAAGCTAGTGGAGTGATGAAATTCCAGCTGAGCTATTTCAAATCCTAAAAGACAATGCTGTGAAAGTGCTGCATTCAGTAAGCTAGCGAATTTGGGAACTCAACAGTGGCACAGGACTGGGAAAGGTCAGTTTTCATTGTGATCCCAAAAAGAGCCATGGTAAGGAATATTCACACTATGTACATTTGTACTCATTTCACATGCTCGCAAGGTAGTAGACTACAAAAGCAGATGAAATTATATTTGCTTTCTATATGGCTATGGTGACTGGGTGAAATTAAGGAAATCAGAAAATATTAACTCAGTTGCACTCCATTAGTGCAGTGGTACCCCACTCCAGTACTCTTGCCTGGAGAACCCCATGGACGGAAGAGCCTGGTAGGCTGCAGTCCATGGGGTCGCTAAGTCAGACACGACTGAAATGACTTAGCAGCAATAGCAGTGGTGTATCCAGGAGCCTAGGAAAAGGCTGCCGCTGCTGCTGCTCAGTTGCTTCAGTCGTGTCCAACTCTGTGCGACCCCATAAACGGCAGCCCACCAGGCTCCCCCGTCCCTGGGATTCTCCAGGTAAAAACTCTGGAGTGGGTTGCCATTTCCTTCTCCAATGCATGAAAGTGAAAAGTGAAAGTGAAGTCGCTTAGTCCTGTCCGACTCTTAGAGACCCCATGGACTGCAGCCCACCAGGCTCCTCCGCCCATGGGATTTTCCAGGCAAGAGTACTGGAGTGGGGTGCCATTGCCTTGCCCGAGTAGGAAAAGGCAAACACTAGTTAATGATGAAGAAATAGAGAAGCGAACAAAGAAAAAGCATTTAATATTGCCTGCAAAAGGAGACAGCTTATACAAAAGCCTGAAATTATAAAACTTCTATTAGAGTAAGAAATGTTAGAAGTTAGAGGAAACATGGGTCACTGGTTTGTACTTCCTTTTTTGAGAGTCACTGTGATGAATTAAATCATTGGAACAAACTCCAAAAAAGTTCGAAAGATAAGGAAAATTGCATGGATTAAATAATCAAAATAAAAAAATATATATATATAGCAATGATTATATTTCCGGGAATCTTTGTGTAGAAATTCCATAGAACCTGCACATGTTAACTACATAATAAAGAAAAGGTGCTAGGCAGTGTTACTTCAGGTAGCCTCTAAATTTTAGGAAACTACTTCAATTTGTAATCCACTTAGTACAAAAAGCAACCTGAAAAAAAGGTATGTCATTACCTCATTACCTTAAAAATTATGTCATTACCTTATGTTAGCAAGATAAATTTCAGATAGCTTAAAATGTTAAATATAGATATTAATAAAAGCATAAGAGGATAAAATTTAGATCACAAATGCATGATTGTAGACTGAGATATACTTTTTGAGTTAAAAATTACTGAACATACTATGAGTGAAAATATTAATAAAATCCTGAAGTATAATATCATACATATCTTTATCTACACACTTTTACTTTATATGTACAAAATTTCAAAATACCCTAAAAATTATTAACAACATATTTTGTAATCAAAGTGTAAATATCTGTATGGTATAAAGAATTTCTGTAGATGAAGATATAGAATTAAACATTGCAGCAACAACAATGAAACAGGCATACTGTGATTCAATGAGTTTGTAGACTTGAAAATAAATCCTTCTCTCTCCTTCACACACACACTAGTAATCAAATTATTATACATGCTGGAAGGGAAATCATGATTAATTGAGCACTTGCAAAGCTGAGAGTATTTCCTGTATGTTTCAGGTCACTGTCACTCTTTGACTCCAGGAGTTGGTGATGGACAGGAAAGCCTGGTGTGCTGCTGTCCATGGGGTCACAAAGAGTTGGACATGACTAAGCAACTGAACTGAGCATCCTTTGCTGACTAGCAATGTCACCACTAAACTAAACTAATTAATTTTTAAATGGCTTAGATTATTCTTGCTTATATTCCTGCTCCATTAATATTTCTATTTAGGTGCCTCTAACATGCTTTTTAAAATTTGCTTAAACATGTAGACTATTTTGGGCTTTCTAGGCGGTGCTAGTGTGGTAAAGAATCCACCTACCAGTGCAAGAGACAAGAGACATATGTTCAATACCTGGGAGTGGGGCATGGCAACACTGGATACCTACAATGCATGGGGTTGCAGAGAGTTTTACATGACTTAGTGACTAAATAGCATCAGCAGCAAATAGGTTCACCTGTACCATTTTTCTGGGTGCTAAGTCACTTCAGTCTTGTCCAACTCTTTGTGACGCTATGGATTGTAGCCCTCCAGTCTCCTCTATCCATGGGATTCTCCAGCCTAGAATACTGGGGTGGGTTGTCATGCTCTCTTTATCACTAGTGCTGCTCTAGATGCCATATATATTAATATAATTTTATTTATTTTTGTTTTTACTTACTTCATTCTGTATGGGGCTTCCCTTGTGGCTCAGCTGCTGAGAATGCACCTGCAATGTGGGAGACCTGGGTTTGATCCCTGGGTTGGGAATATCCCCTGGAGAAAGGAAAGGCTAACCATTCTAGTATTCTGGCCTGGAGAATTCCATGGACTGTGTAGTCCATGGGATCTCAAAAGAGTCAGACAGGACTGAGCAACTTTCACTTCCACTCTGTATGACAAACTCTTGGTCAATCCATATCTCTCCAAATAACCCAATTTTGTTCCTTTTATTGCCGAGTAATATCCCATTGTATATATGTCCTAACTCTCCCATCTTTTGAATCTCATTTTCTTATTCCCCTCACTTTTTTCTCTAAAACTGCATAACAACTCTCAACAACATTATCCTTGAGGTTTTCCCCTTAGGTTCTGTGTTCTAAAATGAACTGAACTAAGAAAACAGAAGAAGAAATTTTGAGTGTTTTTCCTACTCCCCCACTACATGTGTGTTATGAAAATATGATTATAAAATGTCCACCTTGTGTCTGCTCCTGTCTGAGACCCGAGAAGCTTCCATGTGTTGATCACCTTTAGTTTTGTTATGTCGGTGTGAATAGCTGCTGCTAAGTCACTTCAGTCGTGTCCGACTCTGTGTGACCCCATAGACGGCAGTCCACCAGGCTCCCCCCGTCCCTGGGATTCTCCAGGCAAGAACACTGGAGTGGGTCACCATTTCCTTCTCCAATGTATGAAAGTGAAAAGTGAAAGTGAAGTCGCTCAGTCGTGTCCGACCCTCAGCGACCCCATGGACTGCAGCCCTCCAGGCTCCTCCATCCATGGGATTTTCCAGGCAGGAGTACTGGAGTGGGGTGCCATTGCCTTCTCCGAATTATGTAGCTACATGTCTTTATTGTTTGGCTACTTCTTGTTCAACAGAGCTGTTTGATAGAAAATGGACAAATCAGGAACTTTGAATAGGAAAAGCACTTTCCTTTGTTGTGACGTTAGCAAGGGTTCAGAGAAACCTCGGCAGCTTGGTACATGGATTGTTCTCCTTGCCTTTGTCAGGCTAGAACATATAACATCTTTGTTCGGGAGTCCCCATTCTATATGTTGTGCTTGGACTTCCCTTTAAAAACTGGCCCCACTCACCCAATACATCGTCATAGGTCTTATTTAGATATTATTTTATACCACTTCTGGTTTTCTTTTCACTTTGTCATCTCTTTGTCTTATAACCTCTCATATCTTTTGGTTAAAATAAAAAACAAGCTTGAACACCAGAGAATAGCATTCTTATTGAATTTGTATATAATGGTGCTTCCTGGAATATTCTAAATCTGGGACCATGAATATAAAACTAGGCATTAAAAAGAGTTATTTCTATAAAACTGAGAAAACTGACTCATATTACTTTTGAAAGTACAGACATAATTTTACCTCTATGATCACCTTTAAGACACATAGCCCAATGTTAATATAACCTGTCACATAATAACTTTGTCATTTTTATCAAAACACGTACAATCAATACAGAATTGAATTTTACTTTCTGAGCCATACCTTGGACTCATTCTGCCTTAAAAGAATCTTGAGTTTTGGGAGCATGACTGTATCATAGATCTAGAAAGTTTTGTATTAGAGTTTATGACACAGTGTAATGAGAAAAACATAAAGACTGTTTCAGGTATATTAAAACCATTCCAGCGTGGTTGATGATATCATTTCAATCTGTTTGATTTATTTAATGCTTGTAGTTTAACCTTTTTCAGGACAATATACCACTGCAGTGTTCATATATAGAATGTTAGCATTTAGTAGCAGTGAAGTAGATTTATAGCACAGAAAATGCCCTAGAGATAGCAAATATTAGAAAAAGGAGTTTAGATAAAGATGTTTAAATTTTATGAAGTTTTTCATTTGGTAACAGATTAATTTTAGAAAATAATAAAAAGATTACTAAGGTTTCTCTATTACTTTCAGTCTTTGGTTTAAAAAATAAAGCCATTTTTTGTTTGTTTGTAAATGAAATCTATTAGGAGAAACAATTTTATTAATACTTGACTCCCTAAAATTCAAATGAAATCTGTTTTACCTTTTGTAAGTATTTATTCAATCATTTAGCTTAGTATAAATTAATTTCATTATTTTTTTTTCTATTCTTTTAATGCCATGAAGAGGTTTGTATGTAATCAACTCTGAGTAAACTTGATATGTAAGGAGCATAATGTAACAACGGAGGTTAGCAGTAGGAAATAGGAAAAATATAAATTAACTCAGCACAACTCCCTTCCTTATTTTATATGAATTTTAATGATATGTAGTATTTTCATTACATTTCTTTAAAAATATATTTTGAGATAATTGTAGGTTCACATGCAGTTGTAATAAATAATACAAAAAGATCTCATATGCTCTGCACCATTTCCCCAAAGGTAGTATCTTATACAACAATATCAAAACCAGGAAATTGACATTGGTAAAATCTAACAAACTTTTTCAGGACTTCCCTGATAGCTCAGTTGGTAAAGAATGCCTGCAATGCAAAAGACCTGGGTTCAATCCTGGATTAGAAAGATACCCTGGAGAAGGAAAAGGCTACCCACTCCAGTATTCTGGCCTAGAGAATTCCACGGACTGCATAGCCCATGGGTCACAGAGAGTTGGACATGACTGAGTGAATTTCACTTTCAGCAGACTTTTTCAGATTTGACTAATTTTATAGATACTCATTTATGAGTATATAGTCTAGTTAAACACATTTCTCCATGCTATCTGGAAGTAGAACATTCCTATGAAACCTTTGTGAGTTGAAATGGTATAAACTGAAGAAGCAATTAGCTTATTACACATCTTGCTTAGTAGTAGTAGTAGTGTTAGTCAGTTGTGTCTGACACTCTGCGGCCCCATGTTCTGTAGCCTGGCAGACTCATCCGTCCTTGGGATTCTTCAGGCAAGAAGACTGGAGTGGGTGAGTCATTCCTTACTCCAGGGAATCTTCTCAACCCAGAGGTCGATCTGGGTCTCCCACATTACAGACAGGTTCTTTACTGTATTAGTCATCAGGACAGCTCACATCTTGCTTAACTGATGCACAGAATAAATTGAGATAAAGTTCAATGCTATGATGGTTTGATGCTAAGCTGTTGAGTGTCGTTCCCTGGGAAGGATCTTGGTGGTGCCTTTTTCAGCTGTTGAGGGTCCCCACTGTCTCTATAATGGCAAGACAGACAAGGAGCTATATTTTAGGTTTTTGCCTTTTTCCATGAAAGCAAAAATCATCTTTGAAATATTTGGTTAGCAAAAATGGATACTTATCCTCATTTTTGCTATTTGAAAAAGCAACATAGCATAAAGGAAACTTGAAAAGTGGGGGCATATGTATAAATTTTATTCCATGTACTGTTTTTGTATCCCCTCCTACAGTTAAGATACAGAACAGTTCTGTCACGGGGATCCTTCATTCTATCATTTTATAGAGACCTAGTGGAGGGTGTTTTCCACCCATCACTCCTTGGCAACCAATATTTTCTCCATTTCTCTGAATTTGTCATTTCTAGAATGCTATATACATGAAATTATACAGTCTATAACCTTTTGAGATTGTTCATTTTTCACTCATAACACACTTGTGATCCATCTAAGTTTTTGTATTACTAGTTTGCTTCTTTATAATAATGAGTAGAATTGTATTCATGCACCACAATGTAATTATTCACCAGATGGAGAAAATTTCAGTGGTTTAGGGCTATTAATGGCAACCCACTCCAGTACTCTTGCCTGGAAAATCCCATGGATGGAGGAGCCTGGTGGGCTGCAATCCAGGGGGTCGCTGAGGGTTGGACACGAATGAGCAACTTCACTTTCACTTTTCACTGTCATGTGTTGGAGAAGAAAATGGCAACCCACTCCATTGTTCTTGCCTGGAGAATCCCAGGAACGGGGGAGCCCGGTGGGCTGCCATCTATGGGGTCACACAGAGTCAGACATTACTGAAGCAACTTAGCAGCAGCATTATGAATAAAGCTGCTGTGAACATTTATGTACAGATCACTTTCTGGGACAAATGCCAACACAAATATTGAGCAATTTTTGGACCTCTTGTTAAGCATGTATTTACTTTTATAAGAAACTATCTTTTTTATTTTCCAGAATAGCTGTACAAATTTTCTTTTCTGTCAGCAAAAGATGTATGCTCTAATGTCTCCACGTTAAAAGTATTTGATGCTATCACCATTAAAACTTTTCACCATTTGGTAGAAATGTAGTGATATGACACTTTGGTTGTTAAGTTTCTCAGATGGGTAATGATCTTGAACACTTTTCCATGTGCTTAGCTTGTTATCCATATATGTATCCTCTTTACTGAAATGACACTTCATGTCTTATGCCCATTTTCTAACTGGATTACCTTATTTTTAACTGTTGAGTATGAGAGTTTATATATATGTATATAATATGGTATTTCATTGTCTGATAAAAGGATAAAGTGTCTTTTTCCCAGTTGTGTCCAATTGTGCCAACTCCATGGACTGTAGCCCACCAGGCTCTTTTGTTCATGGAATTCTCCAAGCAAGAATACTGGAGTGCATAATCATTCCCTTCTCCAGGATACCTTCCTGACCAGGGATCAAAACCCAGGTCTCTGGCATTGCATGGAGATTCTTTATCATCTGAGCCATCAGAAAAGCTTTCTCTCAATTTGTAACTTGTTTTTAAATCCTCTTAATAGGATATTTTGTAAAGTTTATTTTTAATTTTGATAAGATCCAATGTATTAAATTTGGAGTTCTTTCAATTAAAACCTATCATCTGATTGTTGTAGACAAATAACATCTGATAGTATTTAGGGGGAAATAACCTTGATAACATCTCAATCTTTGATTTACATTAATTTCTCTCAAAGATATTTTCAATTAAAACCTGGAAGTGTCACTCAGGGGTGGATGATCATCCCACCCCCTGGGTGGTAATAATCCTGGTGATTATTAATGTTGGCAATATAGTAAGAATAAAAACAAAATAGCAGTTATCAGTTAGCAGTTTTTCTATTAAGAAAAGGTTGAAACTGGCAATTAATTCATGAAAATTTGAATCCCCTAAATGGAATTGATATTTGGAAGATATTTCAGTTTGCTTTCAAGTTAACTTGGATTCAAAAAGATATATCAATTTGTCTTTACCCCAAACCCATATCAAGTCTGAATCTCAGACTAAAGAACAGATTTCCAATCATACAATCAGTTGTTACCTCTTGTAGTTATTCTGGGAAATATTTATTTTCTATATTTAATGTGTATTTCTTCATTTGATAATATATTTCAATAAAATTATTTTAAATATTAATTAATTCAGGAAATATAAATATAGTAAATGCCAGTTTATAAAATCATGTTAATGATTATCTTATAATTTAAAAGAGCAGTTCCCAATGTTTTTGGAACCAGGGACCAATTTTGTGGAAGACAGTTTTTTCCCACAAACCAGGGGGCAGGGGATGGTTTTGGGATGATCAAGATCATTACATTTATTGGGCACTTTATATCTAACCTAATGCCACTGCTGCTCTGACAGGAGATATCAGTCCATGTCCCGAAGTTTGAGGAACCCTGATTTAAAATGTTACTAAAAAAAAAAAAAAAAGTTTGTAAAACTTTTATTTATTTAAGTTTTTTATGTCTAGATGATATAACATAAATAATTGTATAAGTTTCAGTTGCATAATAGGTTGATTTGATGGGTTTATATATTGCAATATGATTGTCGATATTGTGTAACTAACATCTCTATTATGTCACATAATTTTTGTGTGTGTGTGTGTGTGTGTGTGGTAAGGACAATTATAAACTAGTCTTTCAGTTGCTTTAGGTTTATAATATAGCATTATTGACTATAAATCTCCATTTTGTTTTTGAAGTATTTTCTTAATTTCAAAGTTATTTTAATACAAATATCAATCTTTTAACTTGATATCAAGATTGCTGGGAGAAAAATCAATAACCTCTGATATGCAGATGATACCACCCTTATGGCAGAAAGTGAAGAGGAACTGAAAAGCCTCTTGATAAAAGTGAAAGAGGAGTGTGAAAAAGTTGGCTTAAAGCTCAACATACAGAAAACTAAGATCATGGCATCCAGTCCCATTACTTCATGGGAAATAGATGGGGAAACAGTGGCAGACTTTGTTTTGGGGGGCTCCAAAATCGCTGCAGATGGTGATTGCAGCCATGAAATTAAAAACATTTACTACTTGGAAGGAAAGCTATGACCAACCTAGAAAGTATATTCAAAAGCAGAGACATCACTTTGCCGACTAAGGTCCATCTAGTCAAGGCTATGGTTTTTCCTGTGGTCATGTATGGATGTGAGAGTTGGACTGTGAGGAAAGCTTAGCGCCAAAGAATTGACGCTTTTGAACTATGGTGTTGGAGAAGACTCTTGAGAGTCCCTTGGACTGCAAGGAGATCCAACCAGTCCATTCTCAAAGAGGCCAGCCCTGGGATTTCTTTGGAGGGAATGATGCTGAAGCTGAAACTCCAGTACTTTGGCCACTTCATGTGAGGAATTGACTCATTGAAAAAGACTCTGATGCTGGGAGGGATTAGGGGCAGGAGGAGAAGAGGACAACAGAGGATGAGAAGCTGGATGGCATCACTGACTCAATGGACATGAGTCTGAATGAACTCCAGGTGTTGGTGATGGACAGGGAGGCCTGGCATGCTGCAATTAATGGGGTCGCAGAGTCGCACATGACTTAGCAATGGAATTGAACTGAACTGCACTGAACTGAACCATGTTAAGTGAAATTAGAAACTTGGGCTAAGATTCTCTTTCTAATCATGTAATTTTTCTTTTGGTATTGAATGTCATTTGTGTATTTCATGAGTAATGGAATGGCATGAAATAAATCTAAATTCCTGTATCTTTATTGTGTAATAGGGACTGGATTATTAGAATAATTATGTGGTAATATTTTTAGGGAATAACAGTTCTTTATGCTACTAAATTTAATTTTCCTACATTTAATAAGTAAAACTATGTGTGTAAAGGGACTGAGCTCTCTCATACAATGCAACTCAAACTGGAAAAACAGACAATAAATGGAGAGTAGTATAGCACTCAAATTTGAGCTTTAGCAGGTTGTAATTCCAACTTCTGGCAATCTATTTCCGTTTAATAAGTTAACCAAACATAAAGGCAAGGCAACTCACTCCAGTGCTCTTGCCTGGAAAATCCCTTGGACGGAGGAGCCTAGTAGGCTGCAGTCCATGGTGTCGTTAAGAGTTGGACACGACTGAAAGACTTCACTTTCACTTTTCACTTTCATGTGTTGGAGAAGGAAATGGCAACCCACTCCAGTATTCTTGCCTGGAGAATCCCAGGGATGGTGGAGCCCTGGTGGGCTGCCGTCTGTGGGGTCACACAGCAGCAGCAGCAACAGTCGCTTTAAACAACATTCCTTTATTATTCTGTGTCACAGGAATTCAGGCATGGTTTGGATGGGCAATTCTGCTTCATATGATGTCAACTGGGGTCACTTGGTGGTGATATGCTGACAGTTGACTTGATGTGGAGGATTCTAGACAGTTAAAATCAAATACCTACTTAGGGCTTTGGCAGGAGTGACTGGAAACTGTGGTGAGCTAGGCTCCTCCATGTATACGTGGAATATGTTGAAAATCACTGCACGTATTTTCAAGGTCTCCAAAGTTTTCCCTATATTAGAGAAGTTGAACTTCTTAAATAGCAGCTTAGAGTGTCCAGCAAACAATACAGTGCTGTTATTACTTTTAACATATAGGTCTGGAACTGGTACAGTGTTATCCATCTCAAGTTATTAATCAAGGAAGTAACAGTAAAAGCCCTGGTCTTTTTTTTTTATTTAAATTTATTTATTTTAATTGGAGGCTAATTACTTTACAATATTGTATTGGTTTTGCGATACATCAACATTAATCTGCCACGGGTGTATACGTGTTCCAAATCCTGAACTCCCCTCCCACCTCCTTCCCCATACCATCACTCTGGGTCATCCCATTGCACCAACCCTGAGCATCCTGTATCCTGCATTGAACCTGGACTGGTGATCCATTTCTTATATGATATTATGCCTGTTTCAATGCCATTCTCCCAAATCATCCCACCCTCTCCCTCTCCCATGGAGTCCAAAAAACTGTTCTATACATCTGTGTCTCTTTTGCTGTCTCGCATACAGGGTTATCGTTACCATCTTTCTAAATTCCATATACATGCATTCAGTTCAGTTCAGTTCAGTTGCTCAGTCGTGTCCAACTCTTTTCGACCCCATGAATCACAGCATGCCAGGCCTCCCTGTCCATCACCAATTCCCAGAGTTCACTCAAACTCACGTCCATCGAGTCAGTGATGCCATCCAGTCATCTCATCCTCTGTCATTCCCTTCTCCTCCTGCCCCCAATCCCTCCCAGCATCAGAGTCTTTTCCAATGAGTCAACTCTTCGCATGAGGTGGCCAGAGTACTGGAGTTTCAGCTTCAGCATCATTCCCTCCAAAGAAATCCCAGGGCTGCTCTCTTTCAGAATGGACTGGTTGGATCTCCTTGCAGTCCAAGGGACTCTCAAGAGTCTTCTCCAACACCACAGTTCAAAAGCATCAATTCTTCGGTGCTCAGCTTTCTTCACAGTCCAACTCTCACATCCATACATGACCACTGGAAAAACCATAGCCTTGACTAGACGAACCTTTGTTTCAAAGTAATGTCTCTGCTTTTCAATATGCTGCATTAGTATACTGTATTGGTGTTTTCCTTTCTGGCTTACTTCAATCTGTATAATCAGCTCCAGTTTCATCCACCTCATTAGAACTGATTCAAATGTATCCTTTTAATGGCTGAGTAATATCCCATTGCTGGGCCTACACACTGAGGAAATCAGAATTGAAAGAGACACATGTACCCCAATGTTCATCACAGCACTGTTTATAATAGCCAGGACATGGATGCAACCTAGATGTCCATCAGCAGATGAATGTATAAGAAAGCTGTGGTACATTTACACAATGGAGTATTACTCAGCCCTGGTCTTTAAAGTAGAGTGCTGCATCAGTTTGTTTTGATATATTGCAAACCTGTTGCTTAAACAATGTTTTTTTTTATAATCACTCATCTTTGGGGTACCTGAATGTCTGCTGATATGGGCTAGGCTAAGTACAGGCAATTCAGCTTGTACATCTCTGCTCCAGCTCTAATCTTCCTCCTTGGGTTATGGGTTAGCCAGTCATGGTTCAGAGACAGAGTTGAAGCAGTGTCAGAGTAGAGCGTAAACTTTCTTCTCTTGAATTATACAGAAATGTTTATTGTGGCTAAAATTCAACATATTAGTTTTTATAGTTTAAATTTAAAATTTTTAGTTTCAGTTTAACATTGGATTAATTTTTTAAAACACTTTATTTTTAGAGCAGTTTGGATTGACATTTAATTGTGAAAACAATGCATATGTATATTATAAAAATCTCAAACTCTTGAAAATATTGAAAAGGAAATTTAAAAATACACATAATTAAGCCACTTTGTTTCTTTTAAATGAACCAAACATTTCACATAAGTTAAAATGTCTCATTAGTCAAAGAAAGTTCGGCACAGGGAGATTCATTTGTTTATTAGGATTCTAGGAGCTTAAAACTTCTAAAGAGGAAAACATAAAAATTAAGTTTCATTGTTCTCAAGTATAGGCTTAAGCTTCAACCAGCGTATGGGGCAGGTGGAAGGTATTAAAATGAAATTAGAAGTGAAGGATTATAAAGTAAAGGCGACTTACTAGTTTTATTGTTTCTGATCCTTCATTTACAGAAGATTACATTTCATAAAAACTGAACTGCCCTTTATGGTGGGAATGTTTTAACATTTATTTGTAAGTCTTGTAAGGATTTATAAACATTATGCTTTAATTGTTGTTGTAAGACTGGTGTATTTTGGCTGCTACTTTCCTCCGTTTTAGTTCAATAAATCTCCACGTTCATATCCCCCAGACTGGTCATTCTGAATTACAGGCGAGAATTTTGTTCCTGACCTTGTGGAGGAAAGAGGAACAAAGGCATGGGACATATTCAGTAATTAATGTTTTCTGGTATTCAATATATATATATATTGCTGCTGCTCCTGCTGTTTAGTTGCTAAGTCATGTCCAACTCTTTGTGACCTCTTTGTAGCACACCAGGCTCTTCTGTCCATGGTATTTCCCAGGCAAGAATACTGGAGTGGGTTGTCATTTTCTTCTGCAGGGCATCTTCCCCACCCCGGGGCTGAATCCACCTCTACTGCATTGGCAGGGGGATTCTTTACCACTGAGCCACCTGGGAAGCCCAAATATGTATTATAGGTAGTAAAAAAAAATCTTTAAGTTGTGAATATTGAGCAACTGTGGAAAGTGAGGATCTATCATTTTAAGCTTTTATTCTTAGGGATCTGTAATTTTTTAGCATTCTTTTAAAATATTAGTGATTTTTTGCATTATTATTTCATATATACTAACTTGTTCATTAATACACTGACAATGAATGTAAAAAATTAATGAATTAAAATATTAACATATTACTGTGTAAAACAAAGCTGAATTTGTAATATCTTGATAATTTTAGGTTAGAACATGGAATATAATCCACATGTTGACTGTATGCAGTTTATTAATGAATAGTTCTTCTATGACTCTCCTCAAAACCATCCAAACTATCCTACTATTTTTATGAAAGATACTTAACCCATTTCAATAGAAGAAAATAGGAAGCAGTTTGAATATGGTACTTGGACTGTAATACTATGTTAAAAATGATTTTAAAAGATAGCTTACATGATACAAATGAAAACACATTGTGAAATGGACAGTCTCCTTTAGGAGAACTGCAAAACAAGGTTGGAAGTAGCAAGATCTTATAAGAGTAAAGAACAGGGTAGAGAAAAATAGAAAATATTTAATTGGCTGTTGCCACATAGTCAACTTTTTTGGGGAAAGAAAGCCCTGAGTTGGCCTGGCATTTGGGAATTCAGTAACTGGATATACTGTGTTTCTGAAGTGAAATGAAAGTTGCTCAGTCATGTCTGACTCTTTGTGACCCCATGGAATATACAGCTCATGGAATTCTCCAGGTCAGAATACTGGAGTGAGTAGCCTTTCCCTTCTCCAGGGGATCTTCCCAACCAAGGGACCAAACCCAGGTCTCCCGCATTGCAGGCAGTTTCTTTACCAGCTGAGCCACAAGGGAAGCCTGCTGTGTTTCTGCTCCAGCAGAACATTTAAATTATCTAAGGTTTGGTTTGCTGACATAGGACCCAGGCAACAGTGGCTCTGTCTTAGGCATAAAACATTTGTCCAGCTGCTATCATAGGGTATATTATAAGTTGATAACAACTGACCACACACTGGATTTTGTTCAATCTAAACATATTTATTAATCACCTTCTGTGTGCCTCATGCATAATGAAAAATGTACAATCATAAGGCAATACAGTATTTTGGTACTAAAGAAAAATTAATTTAAAATTGAAAGCTGATGATTTAGCCAAAGAGAAAAGTTATTCTCTGGCTATGTGCGTGCAGACAGAATCTCTTGGGTAGCACTGTGGGGCTTGGTCAGAAAAGCACTTTTACAAAGGTAGCATCAGTAACTATGGATAGACTATCCTGGTTCATAGAAATAATTTTTAAGCATAGTCCATCACAATAGTAAAATGAATGATTTTACTACCTGAATTCATTAGAGATCACAGAGAGGGTGTGGTTTTTACACTGCTTCTGTTGTATATGCTCAGTCCCTCAGTTTTTCTGACTCTGTGACTCAGTGGACTCTGTGACTCCACCAGGCTCCTGCCCGTGAAATTGACACTGATGCATTCTGTAAAATTCCTATTTTGGAAATTGAGGATTTTGTCTAGATGATTCCTTGCCTCCCTTTCAGCTTCAAAATAGCTTTTTTCATTCTAGAAAATATGTTGTCTTTACTTGTAAAAATTTTTACTTATAATTTTTGTAACTGTCTCTAAGAAGAAAAGAAACCTGACTTACATAGGAAGTTAATTTATTTTTAACATGAAAATAGCTTTGAAGTCATGTATTTTATTAAACCTTGTCCCAAAAAAACATGTTGCTAAGAGATTTTACACTTTCTCATAATTTTTGTATTGTTTTGCCAGACTAGAGAAGATTAGATGTGTTCATGCCTACAGCTTTAGATGGAATTTCCTTAATTTATTTGAATCTCTTGAAGCTTCTTTTGTAAATGATAATCCAACTGCAGTTAACAAAACAATCTTAGATGATCTAAGAGCATGTGGCTTAAAGTAGTGAGAAAAAAGTCTTCTAGTATATTACTGCATATGATATTCAGGTTTGAGCTACTACAAAGTCCTCCAAACAGAATGAAGCATAAATCAGCACAAGCTGTGGAAACAATAGCTTTCCAAATATTGTACTCAGTGTCGACATAGCTCCACAACACGAAAACATAACGGAGTCTGAATCAGCCCACACTCAGGATTTCAAAGGAAAATATACAGTGCTGTACAGAACAGATGCCACCTTCCTCCTCCTGGTGTACACACATCTGTTGCAGTTTGAAACAGGTCTGTTTGCCTCAGAGGGGAGGCAGGGGATGGCACTTCCATTAACTGTTTTATTTCAGTGAATCTGGAGCTTGAGATTTTAGGAGGATTTCTAGAGTACCATTTGCTGAGACTCCTTTCTTATCGAAGGCTTGTCACTTTCTTCTGATGTTTACATGGGGCCAGTGTGTAAAAGACATAGCAGCTTAAACTTTCTTTTCATAATCATCAGTTGCAAAAATACCTATAATACATAGACAAAACTTTTTTTCTTTTACAAGAAATTCTATAGTAATCAACATATTTGTATTTGTAACTCAAGAGAACTGAAGAATGATCTGGATGAAGTAAATTCACTGCTACCCTCAAAGCCCCACCCATAAAAAGACAGAGAGTCAAGCATGTCCCTGTCCCCTCCTTTTCCTCCAATGTGCTGATGATGAGGAATAATTATTGTCTAGCGTGTAAGAGTTGGAGCTTCCCTGGTGTCTCAGTGGGTAAAGAATCTGCCTGCAATGTAGGAGACCCAGCTTCTATTCCTAGGTCGGGAAGATGCCCTGGAAAAGGGAATGGCAACCCATCCAGTATTCTTGCCTGGAGAATTCCATGGGCAGAGGAGCCTGGTGGGCTACAGTCCATGGGGTCACAACGAGTCGGACATGACTGAGTGACTAACACACAGACACATATACACACATGCACACAGAGGATATAAGGGTTAGGGAATTTTACAGCTTTTCATCATGGCATTTTATACACTATTAAAAGCTAACTGAAGTATTTTTTACCAAAAGTAATACTTAAGTTTACAATGTAATCAGATGATTACATTGTAAAGGCCACAGTCTTTGAAGAAGCAGTGTAGTCATGAGGCAGGATGGGGGATGCGGGTGTGATCAATCTAAATTTTGGTTCTAAGACAGCATCATGAACTTGTATATAGATTGTTAGCTTTCAACAGTTGATTTTAATTACATGCATGTTTCAGGAATTTGATTTTAAATATACCTCTTGTAATTCCTGCTTGTTTAATTGCCTTTGCATGCAAGGTACTGTGTGTCTGTCTATGTTGAGAGGAAAAAGACCAAGAGAAATGTGCATCAGACTCAGTGTCCCCCTAAAGATTAGTCATGAGTGCTCCAACAGAAGGAGGGATAGGAGTTCTAAAAGTTCTGAAATTTTTCTAAACTGTGTGTGTGTGTGTATGTGTGTGTGTACACATATAAGACTATATAAACATATATATATATATATATATAAATTAGTAATAACTGACACCTATTTTGGAGAAGGCAATGGCACCCCACTCCAGTACTCTTACCTGGAAAATCCCATGGATGGAGGAGCCAGTAGGCTGCAGTCCATGGGGTCTCTGAGGGTTGGACACGACTGAGGGATTTCACTTTCACTTTCATGCACTGGAGAAGGAAATGGCAACCCACTCCAGTGTTCTTGCCTGAAGAATCCCAGGGATGGAGGAGCCTGGTGGGCTGCCGTCTATGGGGTCGCACAGAGTTGGACATGACTGAAGCGACTTAGCAGTAGCAGAAGCATAGTACATTTATCATGTGCCAGGTACCATGCTAAGACTGATATACATATATCTTGATTAAGTGTTGAACAAGCTCTAGGAAACAGATACCACAAAAATCCCAGGTGAAGATGAATAACTCAAGGCATAGATAGTTGGCCCAATATTATACATGCCTTGGAATTGTAATTAGGAAATAGACAATGATAAACTCTCTTTTTATCTTTAAAAATCATTGCTTTTAAACCTACAGTCAAGTTAAGCCATTCAGAAGCACTCATAATTTGCTTAAACTGTTTTTAAGTTTAATGTTGTTAAAAGATAATCTCTTTTAATAACATACACTTTCATAGTATCTAGTACTCTGGGCTGCAGGTGACAAAAATCTCTGGGAAATACATGAGGTTTTAATTTTATTATATTTGTTTATTAATAGATTGATAAATAGGGGTCACACAGAGTTGGACGTGACTGAAGTGACTCAGCAGCAGCAGCAGTATTCATTATATTAATTATTACTTATGCTAATAAGTAAAATTAATACATAGTATTATCATATTATAGTGACCAAGAGTTTCATCTCTTGAAACTCAAGGTCACAGATATAGACTTGGAGCAAGGTCTGAAGCACAGAGCTTTGTATAGAGAGGGAAAGATAAAAATAAGTCTTGGCAGATATTTGAAAATAATATTTGCTGACAAATTATATTTTCCTACTATGAAGAGATGAGATATGAATTTTTCTCACCTTGAATTTTAAAAATAATGACAGAAATAAGAGAATCTAGATGATGATGTACGGAGGGATTATATGTGAGAGATTTGTGAGTTAAGCAGCCAATTCTTCAAGGAAGACCTCAGAGAAGAGAAAATTTCCCAAGATTTATCCTGAAAAGAGAGCACGACTTTTAAGTTCTGATGCAGCATGGACCTGGAAATTAGCACTGCAAAACTTTTTATCTCCCATATCAAAATATCACATATGATTCAATCCAGAACAACTGAAAGAGACAGAAGCCTCATGGAGAGCAAGTATTATGGAAGAGGGATAAAGAGGCAATGTCTGTGGATATAGGCAGCAGATGAAGTGGAAACAAAGGTCACATCAAATCCTTTTCATTTTTAACTTCTTCCTTTTTCACTCATTTTTTTCGGCAAGTGTTTACTGAGTGCATACTATGTGCCAGACCCTATTCTAGGTGCTAAGCATACAGCAAAGAACAGATCTAAATTTTTGGCCTTAATGGAGCTTACCTTCTTGGGATAGGGCTGGCCATCAACAGTTAAGTAAATAGATGAAATACTGGATATTGATAAGTGGTATGGAACAAAGGAAATTGTGATGTAAGGATGCTGGGGAGGAATCATTTGCTTTTGTATCCTATAACTTGTTCAGGGACAGACTCAAAAACAAACTGACAATTGAGGAGAAACCTATGGGCAGTGGGAGAGTAAGTCGCTTGTTACCTGGGTGAAGAAGCATGAAATCAGCAAATGTAAAGACCCTAGAAGGAGGAATTGGCTTGGAGGACACAAAGAAGACCATGGAGGCCAATGCTGGTAAAGCTGAAAGAGGAGGGGATGAGTAGAAAAAGGTGTGATCTGATAGGGTCAGTGAAAGCCAGTGAGAAAAAAAAGTAATGTTACATATCCCCAAATCTTTGGTATTATTTAGGCCACCTCTGAGTCCAGATATCACCTTGGAAGAAGGTAAAATTTATAGAAAGGCAGGAGAATATTGATTGAGCAGTCACTGACAAGGATTGAATTTCCAAAAAGAAGTGTCTCTGAATAATCTTGAATTGTATATATTATGATTATCTAGTAAAAACTAAACCATACCACAAAATGACTAAACAAATATTGAAAACATTTGCAGCTATAAATTTTTTTCATTAATCTACCATGTGGCACCGTGGTAAAGATTCCTTTGGCCAGTGCAGGAGATGCAAGAGATGTAAGTTTGATCCCTGGGTCAGAAAGTTCCCCCAAAGTAGGAAATGGCAAACCCCACCAGTATTCATGCCTGAAAAATTCCACAAACAGAGGGGTCTGGCCCTGCCACAGTCCATGGGGGTTGCAAAAATTTGGAGGCAACTGAACGACCAAGTGTGAGCATGCACAGACACACACAAGTTGTATATTGAGAAAAAGATGTGAGTAACCAAGCAATGAAAAATAAATATTAACATATAGCTTTATGAAAAATTCTTAAATAGCATTTGAGAATTTAGCTTTTTAGTTATTTTGGATTACCATGAACATAGATGAAAAGTTAAATATCCACATCAGTGTTTGTGGGTAGATCAAGATTAAAAAAAAAAAAAGGCTTAAAATAAGACAAACTGCAAAACAATATAAACTATGTATTCATTCAGGTTATTACTTGAATAGAAACTGTTCAATGAGGGAGACAAGAAACATGTTTATTTTTAAAAATCACTAAAAACTTTAGCAGAAAATTGTGTGATGGAAATATCTTGTGACTTAAATGTATTTTTTAAAGATAATACTTGCTCAAGGCAAGAATATTTAAATCACAGGATTTTATGAGAATATTCAAACAAATAATTTTGCCTGGTTAACCAGTTAAATTACTACAAGTGCCATCCTATGAATAGTAAGAAGGTTATCTTCAATTTTACAATTCTAAATGGTTTTATTTTCTAGAAATGGCTAAGCTCGATTTTGTTAGATCTTTACTGAGTGACAGAAAGCATAGTTTTAATGTATGCTAACGGATGCCTAGTTCCTCACTGAA
The DNA here is from genome assembly GCA_917880005.1 of Nanger dama. Taxonomy (NCBI): domain Eukaryota; kingdom Metazoa; phylum Chordata; class Mammalia; order Artiodactyla; family Bovidae; genus Nanger; species Nanger dama. The sequence goes on from CAKJTW010000002.1 coordinate 14,059,324, forward strand.
CAAATAGAAGAGAAGACTATTCAATACAAGTTAATGCTTTTTCAGCAACAAACCAGTAGAATTTTTGTTTGTCACCGTGTCGTGGAACTTAGAATGCTCATTTATGCATACTGGTTGTTTTGCTTGTTTGTTTAGAGAATGCTATGAAGGGTGAAATCCTTTCATTAATTTTCCATAAACTTTCCTTTCCCATGCTCAGTTTTTTAAATCACCTAATAATATGGATTTCATTTGATTATTGGTAGGCAGGTCTTATCCATCTTTATAATAAAATTATAAGTTTATGTTTGGGCAGCAGAAGTATTTCACATATGACTAATTGATGAGGTTAATAGTTTGTCTCCTATGTCCCACCACCACCACAAACTAAGACAATATTTCCTACTAAAAGAGTAAGATTTACTAGGCTATTTGGGAATTAATTTGTTGATAGACAAAAGACCATGGAGATAGATGGATAAAGGATGGATGGGTGGATACATAGATAGATGATATATGTATGGATGAATGCATGGATGAAAAATGCAACCCACTCAAGAAAGTTTTGGATGTCCCTATCCCAAAAGGCTGTGTTTTCTCTGTTATTGATACTTAACATTAAAAACAAAAGGAAAATCTGTGAGTATTAGGTAAGATACTGCACGTGGAGTCTGTGGCACTGAAACACAGTAGGTCATGAGGGTCAAAAAAGAAGGAATTAGGTTGCAGATAGATTCTTGTAACTTTGGCTTTAATGCAAGCTTTCTTCTGGAATCAATCCACCATGGACTGCAGCATGCCAGACTTTCCTGTCCTTTACAATCTCCTGATGTTTGCTCAAACTCATGTCCATTGAGTTGATGATGACATCCAACCATCTCATCCTCTGTCTCTCCCCTTCTCCTCCCTTCCTCAATATTTCCCAGCATCAGGGTCTTTTCCAGTGAGTCAGGTCTTCACATCAGGTGGCCAAGTACTGGGGCTTCAGCTTCAGCATCACTCCTTCCAATGAATATTCAGGGGACTGGTTTGATCTCCTTGTTGTCCATGGGACTCTCAAGAGTCTTCTCCAGCACCACACTTCAAAAGCATCGATTCTTTGGTGCTCAGTCTTCTTTATGGTCCAATTCTTGCATACATGCATGACTACTGGAAAATTCATAGCTTTGGTGATACAGACCTTTATTGGCAAAGTGATGTCTCTGTTTTTAATATGTTATCTAGGTTTGCCATAGCTTTACTTCCAAGGGGTGAGCATCTTTTAATTACATGGCTGCAGTCCCATCTACAGTGATTTTGAAGTCTAAGAAAATAAAGTTTGTCACTGTTTCCATGTTTTCCTCATCTATTTGTCATGAAGTAATGAAAACTTTGAATAATATATTGTACAAAAAGCTTTCCTTTTCTTTTTTTTTTGGCACAGAGAAAAATTGGAAGAGGAGTGAGATTTATTTTTATGTACATAGTCATGAGAGGTTTTGTTAACATATATTTTAATAGTTAGCATTTCATATAAAATAATTAACAAATTTAATATGCATACTATTGTATCCCAGGACTATATGATCATGAAGTAATCACAATAAATGTGGCAATGCACAGCTTTATTTCATTTTTCACATTTCATGTGAATCAATGATGCATGTGATTTTCTGATCACAAGTTAGAGTTTATGCAATATCTTTACTGTTTGTCAACTAATTAGATTGATTTTTCAATAATTTATTATATTTTTGTTACTTTATTAATTGTCCTCTTTCTGTTTCTCAATTCCATAAAAATATGTACATATAACCTTTGATTCTGTATGTTTTCCATTGCTCTTTAGCTATAGGAAATTGGGTACATCTTAATAGAGAATTGAAAAGACGGTAAACCATTGGATCTATAAATATCTTTGGACTTTTATTATTCCATATTATCTGTATTTACTTTAATTATATTATATATGAGTGCTATATTTATTGAATGCAATCATTCAGAGAATTTTCCGCATTAACATATATTTAGATTTTACCTTTCTATGATTATTTTTGTGTGTTGTATTAGTCGTTCAGTCATGTCTGACTCTCTGTGACCCCATGGACTGTGTGACCCATCAGGCTCCTCTGTCCATAGAATTCTCCAGACAACAATACTGGAGTGGGTAGCTATTCCCTTCTCTGGGGTATCTTCTGAACCCAGGGGATCAAACTCAGGTTTCCTGCATTGCAGGAAGATTCTTTCCTGTCTGAGCCACCAGGGATACAAAAATAATAATGCATTCATATAGGCCTAAAAAAATTATGACATTTCAGAACTTTTGGTAAATCTTGCATTCACTCCATTCTGAGATTCCATTAACAAGATGGTCAGGATATTTTTCATTTTTAAATTTAAGAATTATTTTCATATCTGTCTAGTTTTAACAATTTTAGTTCAATTTTTAATTATTCTACATAAAATTTGTTTGCTGAACAATTCTACCTTACCAGAGTAGCTTATAGTTTTTTCTCCTTTTTCAGTCAGCCCTACTAAGTTTATTATTGCCATCTTAATAATTTTTATGCTCAGCTCTGATTATCTCTACCTTAAACCAAACCAAAAATATTAATCTTTACACATGTACATTAAATTTTGTACCTTAGGATTCCAGGTCTTCTAACACTTTTCAAGACTTCTTTTGTCAGCATTTACTGGTTTGGCCAACTTCACAGTTTCCTTGTAATACCTATAATTTCCTGTCTGTGCTGTGCTGTGCTTAGTTGCTCAGTTGTATCAAACTCTTTGCAACCCCATGTACCCCACCAGGCTCCTCTGTCCAGGGGATTCTCCAGGCAAGAATACTGCAGTGAGTTACCATGCCCTCCTGGAGAGGATCTTCCTAACCGAGGGATAAAACCTAGGTCTACCTCATCGCAGGTGAATACTTTACTGTCTGAGCCACCAGGAAGCCCAATTTCCTGTCTACCTCTACTCTTTTCTAGATACCATGATAACAGCACTAATGTAATTTAATATCAGCTTGACATTATACAGTTTACAAACTGCTTCCACAAACATATGTCATTTAATTCTGAAAACACAACAAGACAAACAAATAAGAAAAGATAAAAAAACCCTTTTGGGGTCTATCTTCATCTTATTGGTAAAGGGCTCTATAAATGTAACCCATATATAAATGAGTCTGTTCAGTTCAGTCACTCAGTCATGTCCAAATCTTTGTGACCCCTGGGTCACAAAGGCATCCCAGGCCTCCCTATCCATCACCAACTCCTGGGGTCCACCCAAACCCATGTCCATTGAGTTGATGATGCCATCCAACCATCTCATCCTCTGTCATCAACTTCTCCTCCTGCCCTCAATCTTTCCCAGTGTCAGGGTCTTTTCAAATGAGTCAACTCTTCGCATCAGGTGGCCAAAGTATTGGAATTTCAGCATCAACATCAGTCCTTCCAATGAACACCCAGAACTGATCTCCTTTAGGATGGACTGGTTGAATCTCCTTACAGTCCAAGAGACTTTCAAGTGTCTTCTCCAACACCACAGTTCTAAAGCATCAATTCTTTGGTGCTCAGCTTTCTTTATAGTCCAACTCTCACATCCATACATGACCATTGGAAAAAACATAGCCTTGACTAGACAGACTTTTGTTGACAAAGTAATGTCTCTGCCTTTCAATATGCTCTCTAGGTTAGTCATAACTTTCCTTCCAAGGAGTGTCTTTTAATTTCATGGCTGTAATCACCATCTGCAGTGATTTTGGAGCCCAGAAAAATAAAGTTGGCCATTGTTTCCCCATCTAGTTGCCATGAAGTGATGGGACCCGATGCCATGATCTTAATTTTCTGAATGTTGAGCTTTAAGCCAACATTTTCACTCTCCTCTTTCCCTTTCATCAAGAGGCTCTTTAGTTCTTCTTCACTTTCTGCCATAAGGGTGATGTCATCTGAATATCTGAGGTTATTGATATTTCTCCTGGAAATCTTGATTCCAGCTTGTGCTTCTTACAGCCCAGTGTTTCTCATAATGTACTCTGCATATAAGTTAAATAAGCAGGGTGACAATATACAGCCCTGACATACTGCTTTTCCTGTTTGGAACCAGTCTGTTGTTCCATGTCCAGTTCTTTTTTTTTTTTTTTTTTTTCCCCCATGTCCAGTTCTAACTGTTGCTTCCTGACCTGCATATAGGTTTCTCAAGAGGCAGGTCAGGTGGTCTGGCATTCCCATCTCTTTCAGAATTTTCCACAGTTTATTGTGATCCACACAGTCAAAGGCTTTGGTATAGTCAATAAAGCAGAAATGTATGTTTTTCTGGAACTCTTTTGCTTTTTCCATGATCCAGCAGATGTTGGCAGCTCGATCTCTGATTTCTCTGCCTTTTCTAAAACCAGCTTGAACAGCTCGAAGTTCATGTTTTATGTATTGCTAAAGCCTGGCTTGGAGAATTTTAAGCATCACTTTACTAGCATGTGAGATGAGTGTAATTGTATGGTAGTCTGAGCATCCTTTGATATTTCCTTTCTTTAGGATAGAAATGAAAACTGACCTTCTTCAGTCCTGTGGCCACTGCTGAGTTTTCCAAATTTGCTGCCATATTGAGTGCAGCACCTTCATAGCATCATCCTGAAAGGATCTGAAACAGCTCAACTGGAATTCCATCACCTCCACTAGCTTTGTTCGTAGTGGTGCTTCCTAAGGCCCACTTGACTTCACCTTCCAGAATGTCTGGCTCTAGGTGAGTGATCACACCAATGAATAGAGACAAGTTTAACATCCACTTCTTCACCTTTACTTCAGCTTTTCCCAACTTCTTGGATATAATAGAATTTTATATTAGAGGAACAGTTTAACAATTACCTAATGTAACCATTCAGAGAAGGCAATGGCACCCCCACTCCAGTACTCTTGCCTGGAAATCCCATGGATGGAGGTGCCTGGTAGGCTGCAGTCCATGGGGTCACTAGAGTCAGACAAGACTGAGGGACTTAACTTTCACTTTTCACTTTCATGCATTGGAGGAGGAAGTGGCATCCCGCTCCAGTGTTCTTGCCTGGAGAATCCCAGGGACAGGAGAGACTGGTTGGCTGCCGTCTATGGAGTTGCACAGAGTCAGACATGACTGAAGTGATTTAGCAACAGCAGCAGTAGCAATTTAACCATTTTGTTTTATTGACAAGAAAATAGTTTTCCTGGACTTATAAAGTCTCGTCTTTCCCACCTGGGTTTGAAACATCTCTGTTTTGCATTCAACTCTTCAGTGAATCAAAGTTGGCTAAGATATGGTTGTGCATCGCTAAGTCACTTCAGTTGTGTCTGACTCTATGTGACGCTATGGACTGTAGCCTGCCAGGCTCCTCTGTCCCTGGAATTCTCCAGTCAAGAATACTGGAGTGGGTATAGATTCTTTACTGCTGAGCCACCAGGGAGGCCTAAGACATGGTCTATGAGTGACCAAATAAAATATGTGTTCTAAGACAGAGGCACTTTAGCAAAAGAACGAGGAAGGGTAGTAAAGAAGCAATCAGTTCAGAATGGAGCACTGCAAATGTTTTTCTCAAACACAGCCTCATGATATTTTATTTGCATGTTATTCTAAATTTACTGCATTCTGTTTAATTTATAGATATATTTTTTTCTTTTTTTAAATTTTATTTTTACTTTATTCTACATTACAATACTGTATTGGTTTTGCCATACATTGACATGAATCAGCCACAGGTGTACACGAGCTCCCAATCCTGAAACCCTCTCCCCACCTCCCACCCCATATCATCTCTCTGGATCATCCCCATGCTCCAGCTCCAAGCATCCTGTATCCTGTATCGAACAAAGACTGGCACTTTGTTTCTTACATGATAGTATACATGTTTCAATGCCATTCTCCCCAAACATACGACCTTAATTTATAGATATTTATGAAAATATATTAATGATATAGCTTTACATTACTCCAAAATTTTCCCACAGAATATTGAGTTAATATCTGCACATAATAGTTATTCAACTAATATTTGTTTAAATGAATCAAATGATCATATAGTTTAGAATTAACCATAAAAATAGTAACTTTACTTTGATTAGTCTTCATTTTATATTCCAAACACTAGGCTAAACTTTGAATGATTATAACATTTCATATCACATTATAGAATAAGTTTTTGAGTTAAATATTATCCCTATCACATTAAATTATTTTAATTCAAATTTAGTGTATATAGAAATTGTCATAGATATTTGATGATTTGAAAGCATTGAGAATAAGGCCTTTTATCTCTGACTGGACTATGAATATAATTGATTTGAAATTGGGGAAGGGAGCAACATAATAAATTAGGCCTAGAGAAGCAACAAAATTTGATGTGTATGATTTAATCTTCCATTCAAATACAATAAATTTAAATTTAAGATAAAGATATGACCAACCTAGATAGCATATTGAAAAGCAGAGACATTACTTTGCCAACAAATTTCCATCTAGTCAAGATTATGATTTTTCCAGTGGTCATGTATGAATTTGAGAGTTGGACTGTGAAGAAAGCTGAGAACCAAAGAATTGATGCTTTTGAACTGTGGTGTTGGAGAAGACTCTAGACAGTCCCTTGGACTGCAAGGAGATCCAACCAGTTCATTCTAAAGGAAATCAGCCCTGGGATTTCTTTGGAAGGATGATGCTAAATCTGAAACTCCAGTACTTTGGCCACCTCATGCGAAGAGTCGACTCATTGGAAAAGAACTCTGATGCTGGGAGAAATTGAGGGCAGGAGGAGAAGGGGATGACAGAGGATGAGATGGCTGGATGGCATCACTGACTCGATGGACATGAGTTTGAGTGAACTCCTGCAGCTGGTGATGGACAGGGAGACCTGGTGTGCTGCGATTCATGGGATCACAGAGTTGGACACGACTGAGCGACTGAACTGAACTGAACTGAAAGATATTTTACTAGGAGAGACAGAAGGAAATTAAATGTATCATTTTACTCACTCCTAGTTGTAAGCATTTCATGATAAGCCATTTGGATTTCGGTCCACATGAAGCCAACTTATGAGTTTATTCTAGTATAAAAATATAGAAACTAGCCTGCGTCCAGGATGTATTAGCAGTGAAGATCATTTTCAATAGAAAGAAGAGTGGATGGAACATTAAATATTTTTTTAAGAAAAATTCAAACACAGTAAAAATATATAAATAGTATAATGCTGCATAACGTCTAAATTTAACAATTATAATTTTTTTATATTTGCTTTATTTACATTTCTAGATAATTTTTGAATGTAAGTACAAATATCTTAATGATTTAGTATCTCTAAGAAAATCACCTGCATAACCAGAATAGTATCCACATTCCTAATAATCGTATTTTTTTCAGGATGTCAATGATGTCATTTTTAGTGGTTATTACAAATCAGTTTGCAGTCAAAGATTACACGATATATTTGCTTAGACCAGATTTATTTAAAAAAACAGTTTTGATTTAGAAATTTACAACAGTTGGACCAGATTAATAATTATTTGAAGTAAATATTAATATGTACTGAATTAATATTAATATATGCTGTATCATTTATCTGTTGTTGCCTGAAAACCAACCCAGGTAGGGGGTTTAAAATTGCATTAATTTAACTCACAATATGGTTTGGCAATTTGCACTGGATACAGCAAAGAATTTGTTTTATTCTTGGCTGAATTCTTTCATGCATCTGTGGTTAGCTACCAGTCAGTTGCAGGATGGTTGAGAGAGGCAGGCCTAATGTATTCTCATTTATGTGTTGGTTGGCATCATATCAGAGCAATAAGAGCAACCAGCCATGTCTCATCCTGTCATGATAGTCTGAACCTGTTCAAATGCTGTCTCAGCTGGGTTCTAAAGAAAGAGTAAATGTGTGCAGTCTGTTGAGGACTAGACACGGAACCTGGGTACTTTAAATTCTACCACAATGCCTTGGCAAAGCAGATTGCAAGGTCACAAGATTCAGCAGATGGAGAGACAGATTTTATTTTAGGTGGGTAGTGCTGCCAAATCTCATTGCAAAGGGATTTTCCTAAGAGAGCCATGAAGAACTGTGGCCATTCTTGCAATTTACCACTTGTGCCTTGTCTTAAGATGTCATCATATGAACAATATGGTAGAACTCTGTTTTTGAATAACTAGATAAAACTGTTGATTCAAACTTCTTGAGTCTGACTCTCAGCCCCAAACTTACTAGCTGGGCAGTTTTAGAATGGATATTAATATCTTTTGTGGTCTCAGTGTCATGGCTTAAACTCATTTGAGTTCATTTCAAGGTGGACCAAGGAGCCATGTATCATATTGTTCACAGATGTAATGTTTGTATTAGTTAAAATTATCATATAAGTGCTCATCATTATAGGAAAATAAATGCAAAAAGTATTTTTCAAATAGTACAATCCTATTTATGTAAACAAGAGTAAGAGAATTTTACTTCTGAATAAATGGTTATCTACTTATTTATGCCAAAAGTATTTATGCAAAAATATACTCCCAAGAGGATAGTTCTGGAATTCAGATATCTATAATCAAATTCACAATACCCCAAATATAATACAAGTATATATATGTGTGTGTGTATATACTCTAAACAATAATACAATCATATATATGTGTGTGTGTGTGTGTGTGTGTGTATATATATATAAATATATATATATATATATATATATATATATATAGTGTGTGTGTGTGTGTAAAATGTAAAAATAGAAAGGCTAAATGAATAACAAATTTAAGACTATGGTTACTTTAGTATTAGCAGAGTAGTTTTGAATGGGTCAGTGTGAGTGTGTGGCTCAAAGTATATTTCAGATTTAGTTGTAAAGTTTTATTACTTTCATATTCAAAATGACCTAATGGATGCTCCAAAATTATCTCTTTAGACTCCTTTGTGTTTTATAAAAATATCAATAGATGAAAATATTTATATATAGAAAAGGTGAAGACAGCATAATCAGTGGCCTGTATTGAATTATGGCCGTGAATGAGAGTAAAGAAATAGAGTACTGACTAGAATGACTGTAGGGTCAATAGGGGGGGCATGTATTTATATTTCTCCTTTCAGTTTTATCTTTAATTCAGTTTGTTTCTTCTGAAAAACCTAAGCAGAAAGTGAAAGTGTTAGGACTCTTTGTGACCCCAAGGACTGAAGCCCGCCAGGCTCCTCTGTCCATGGAATTCTCCAGGCAACAATACTGGGATGGGTTGCCATTTTCTTCTACAGGGGATCTGCAGACCCAGAGATCAGACCCAGGTCTCCTGTATTGCAGGCAGCTTCTTTACCATCTATTTCTAATTAAAATCTATACTGAATTTACCCATTTAATGGAAATTTTAGTTTCTTTTCTAAGCACTGTGTGTAATCTATTTTAGGTCATATATAGCATAGTATTAATTTTACATGTTTTAACGTTTAACAGGATGTTATAGAATTTCAACAATATAAAATATATAATATTGAAATACAAACTGTTTACTAAAATCCTAAAGCTGATCACAAAAATCACTAACTGCCTCCATATCCAAAAGACAGTCATCAGTATATCTTGGCACTCCTGTACAGAATTGACTAAGGAGTAGTAGAACAAGCCCTGACATAATCATTTACTTTTTAGTGATTTAAGTTCATTCCTGAAAAATAAGCAGACAAGCTAATGGAGAAGAAAAGTGTTGGGCAACCTGAGTTCTTGGTAACTTTCTTCTTTCTTTGTTGAAACCAAGAGAAGGGGGCTCAGAGAGTTTCCCATTGGATTTGGGATAGTCTGTCTTATTTTCCATATGCTTTTGAAGCCTGTTGCTTGCTTTGTTCCCAGCCATACTCAAGGGGAAAAAAGAATTCAAGAAAAAAAAATCTGAATTAGGGGGTAGTATGTGATGAAAGATGCCAGAATATGCCATTCCAAAATATGACACTGTAGTACAAGGATCATTTTGAGCTAGAGGCATGTGAGAAACAGCAGATGCAAGAAGAATACTCTGATCTGCTTTTTTCTTTCTGAAAATAAGAGATAAAAATTCTATATGAAACATGCCTTCTGTATACTATGAGAAAAGGAACATTCTTATCATCAGGGAAAGAAAGTTAAGACTAAGAGAATTCTATACAAAGAGACCTTGTGAAAATATTTCTTACTTTCCTCTAGCTTCTTCATGCATTTAACTTACTTTTCCACAATTGCCTCACTTTGTTCAACCTATTACAAAAGGATTTAAATTTTGCCATTTCGATGGGTCTTCATTTCCTTAAGAGGGCTTCCTTGCAACTTAAAACTGAAATATGTGTTTTTCGTTAATCTGTCTTTTGTTACAGAGCCAGAATTGAAACCTGAGATAGGGAGGGGAAATAGTTTTCCTTCCCAACAGTGATATATTCAGAATACGAGAGTATTCAGCTATCAGATAGTACTGTGGATAGCTGATCTTGAGCTAGTTTACAAAGATTTCACCTTAGCTTGGGCTTCCCAGGTGGCACTAGTGGTAAAGAACCTGTCTGTCAATGCAGGTGATGTAAGAGACATGGGTTAGTTAGATCCCTCAGTCAGGAAAATCCCCTGGAGGAGGGCAGGGCATCCCAGTCAGTATTCTCGCCTGGAGAATCCCATGGACAGAGGAGCCTGGTTGTCTACGGTACATAAAGTCACAAAGAGTAGGATACAACTGAAGCAACTTAGCACAAACTCACCTTAGTCTATCTGCCACTAAGCTGTCAGGAAACTTAGGGTTAGTGTAAGAGGTGGCATTTTAGTTGATCTTCTATGCAGTAAATGTGGCAGGGCTCCTGTTGGCCCTGCTGAAGAGCTCACACACCTGACTCCAGAGGGCACTGTCAGGGTACAGCCATAAAAGACTTCAGGAGGGCCAGTTAATTAAGGCTGCTTGACTCTCCTTTTCCTTCCCTCCTCCAGACTCCAAAATACAAGGAGAAAAATGGATCTAGAAGAGGGGGAAGAGAAAAATTAGGGACCTTATAAGCTCTCCACCCAAGGACCCCAGACAAAGGCTCAGCCAATACTGAGGGGGAAAAGGGAGAAAGGGAACATAAATCGATCATCAAAATGTTCAGTTGGATTGTGTTGAGATGGATTTTAAAAATCAGTAACCATGACTGGAAAGCAATGAGGTTTGCCAAAGATATCATGAAGGAACAGAATATAGCTTAATTAAAGCCAGTGATTAAAGACGAACTGTTTTTGTTGTTGTTGTTGTTTGTAGGCTACCATAGGTGAACTTACTAAAATCACTTGCTTTTTATAAATTTGTTTGTTTTGTTCACATTTGTGTATACCTGTGGTTGTTGTTCAGTTGTTCAGTCGTGTCCAAATATTTGGAACCCCATGGACTGCAGCACGCTATGTTTCCCTGTCTTTCATCATCTCCCAGAGCTTGCTCAAACTCATGTCCATTGAATTAGTGATGCCATCCAACCATCTCGTCCTCTGTTGTCCCCTTCTCTTCCTGCCTTCAATCTTTCCCAGCATCAGAGTCTTTACCAATGAGTAGGCTCTCCGCATCAGGTGGCCAAACTATTAGAAATTCAGCCTTAGCATCAGTACCTCCAGTGAATATTTAGGATTGATTTCCTTTAGGATGGACTGGTTGGCTCTCCTTGCAGTCCAAGGAACTCTTCAAGAGTCTTCTCCAACACCACAGTTCACAAGCAACTTCACCATGTTCAGACTTACCCTGTTTAAATTGTTCTGTATGTACTTGCACTTGTGCCAAAAGAATATGGAAGAGTGTTCTCATTAATGATTGCATTTAATAGGCATAGTGGTAAAGAAGTAAGGGTAATAGAGTAGAAATTAAAAGGCAAGGGATAAGCTGTAGCAAATATGGATAATAAAGTATTCTCTTCTTTTTCCAGAGATGATTCATGGAGTCAGCCCCTTCTGATTGCCCTAATATACAATGAAAAAAGATGAACATACTCATTTTCAGTACATGCAGTGACTGTAAATAAAAGCAAACAGATTGTTATCGAAAACAGTGACCAGTCAGAGAACAAACAGTTTTTATTAATTGCCTGCTGTATTCATGATAGTGGGAGCTTTGTAACCAGACAATGCCTTTTCTTCTGGGAATTCACATTTTAGTGTGGAAAAGTCATTTAGTAAATATTTGTAAGCATAAGTTAGATGTATGACATATAAGGGATAAGCTTTTAAAATATATTATACTTGATTGTAATTTCTCGGACATAAGACACTTATGGGAGTGTCTCTATATTTATGATTGGAAGTGTGTATATACTTAATATGTACAATTTCCTCCTAACCAGTATAACCCCTACAGGACTTTAGCTTCATTTGAACATTAGAAATTGTATGAGGCTAGAGTAATTTTGTTCAACTCTTATTTCTTTGAATATCAACCACAATCCAGTTGTTGAATTACGTTGAGTTCTACCAGTGATTTTATGTATATTTATTGGGGCTCTATCATCATAGATTGTGAAATTTGAAAATTTTCTTCTGCCCTTAATTCAGTAGTTTTCTCACACATAATGCAATACTCAGTTTCCAATAAAATTACAGAAACGGCTAACAGAAGTGGAAAATGTTCCAGAAATAGAGAGAATTTTAGGGGTACTCCAAGAAAAACAAGTAGTAATGTGGTTAATAGTGAAAACTTCATAATGTGCTGAATTTCCTGTTTATATTGTCAGCCTAAAGTATCCTGATGAGATTCTACAACCCAGTTTTAGCTACTCAAACAAATTTTTCAGGAAGAAACATTACAAAGCAGTGTTTGCATTTTAAGTTTCAAATAAGTGAATGAAAATATTTAGGGATTGTATTTCTGGCTCTAACTTAGAACATAAATCTGAAGTTAAGTGATAACTACCAAATGCAGTATTAGCATATGAACTTAAGCTCAGAGGAAATAGTTAATAAACAATGAGTTTTGAGTTATATATTAATTCAGGTATACAATAAACTTCTATTAACAAGAGAGAAGAAAGGGACCACAAAATACTTGTGGATAAAACAATATGCACCTTTAGGTCCAAACAATCCTGGTGGAAAAGGTCTAAGATTTGTTGGGCATTTACGGTTACCTCAACATTTGGCTTCTAAGTCAAAAGATGCTGATCTAGTTTTTGCCATAATCCAGAGAGTGGGGAAAGAGTGAGTGCCACAGGAATGCATGACAAAATCTTTTCTATCCTCTTGGAAGTGACTGTCATCAATGAGGCTCAACAAACATAGACTGACCAAAACTTACCTTAGTCCCAGGGCTACATGTAAGCTACAAAAGGCATAAGATGTTATATATGTATATATATATGAACAGATAAACTCTATGTCTATGGGATAGGGGAGAACAGATCTTGGTGATACCTGCTAGTTAGCCACAAGACATTATATCTCACCTATAATTTCCTAACACATACTTTCAGCTGTTAGAGTTATAGACCTTACTTTTGTAACATTTTTAATCTGTAAGCATAAAATATGATTAGAAGTTTTATTAGGAAGAGTTTTATTCATAATCTCATCCCTAGAACATACCAATATTTTATATTTCATCATTTAATTTCAACTTAATAAAGTGTTTCATAATCTCCAATGGTTTTTGACATTCTAGATATGTATGAAAATTAATAAGTTGTGGTCACTTTTTCATTGCAGTTATTCATCATTTTAATGTATTAGATTTCATCAATTATGTGTAAATATATGGCACTACAAATGTCTTGGGCTTCCCTGGTTAATCAAGGGTAGAGAATTCGCCTGCAATTCAAAGATCCCCTAGAGAATGAAATTTCAACTCACTCTAGTATTTTTGCCTGGGAAATCCCATGGACAGAGGAGCCAGACTGCTGTAATCCATGGGGTCTCAAAAGAGTTGGACACATCTTAGCAACTAAACAACAACAAATGTCTTAGAAAGTCCCTACATTTGTTAAGTTTGGCACTTGATCCATAGTCTTATTTACCCATGAACTCCTGCAACAATTCTAGTTGAATACAACATCCATCCATCACCTATTCTTTACTAGTCTTTGAAAAGAGAATTTAATTTTTAAATAAGTGTGGCCCACTGTATGTTTATCCAGAAATCTGTAACTGTGTGAGGAAAGGGCATATCTCAATGGGGCTTGAAAGATATTCTTCATTATATCATGCCTCTCATAAAATTCAGTGCCTGGCCCTTGGGCTTCCAGACTCACATATGAAGAAAAGTAATTTTTCAAGAGAGAAAAGTGAAAGTTAAAGTCACTCAGTTGTCTCCAACTCTTTGCAACCCCATGGATTGTATAGTCCATGGAATTCTCCACACAAGAATACTGGAATGAGTAGCTTTTCCCTTCTCCAGGGGATCTTCCCAACCCAAGGATCAAACCCAGGTCTCCCACATTGCAGGAGGATTCTTTACTAGGTGAGCCACAAGGGAAGCCCAAGAATACTGGAGTGGTTAGCCTATCCCTTCTTCAGTGGATAAAATTCACATTAATCAAGTTAGCAAGCCTAAAAATGCTTATATATCCAAAATACAAAATGTGTCCCCTAAAATAGCTACTTTATACAACAGTTAAATTTAAAAAAAAATAAAACTTTTACAAATATTTATTGAGTGTTAATATTTTGCACAAAATGTAGTACTAATAGGGTATAGACAGATAAATCAACCTTCTAGAAAGTAATGTTCAAATGAAAGAGGTGGGCTTCTCTAAAAAACTAACAGAGGGCAATGAACTAAGAGGACTAAACTACTACTGTTTTGAACAGTAGAAGTTTCCAAGTTAAAAAGTCTTCATATCTTCAACATGTTCAGTAAATAATTTGACACTCTTCCATCTGCTCTGTTTCCCAGTTTCTGACTACACAGATAACACTTTAAAAAAAAATTTGGTGATACTGGAAATGTTTTTCTCCTAACCTATTCATTGAATACACATCTGTTCATCATTAATATGCAATGTGACTGCTCAAGTATACACACTTTCCTTTTTTTTTTTTTTTTTTATTGTAGGTCTACTTAAAGGACCTATTTGATTTTGGTTAGACATTAGCAAGTTAATTTATTCCTGCTTTAGTACATAACTATCTGCATTATGATGGATTTATAACAGCTATTTCTTGTAAGTCACATATAGAATATAATTAATCTCTGAGTAAAATAAAATTTCAAAATTAATGTGGATTAAACACAGTATAGATTTAGCTTTCTCACACACAAAAGTAGAATGAATGGTCCAAGAGTTTTAGGTCAGCTTCACAAACATCAGGACCATGCTGTTCTAGCATCCTGAATGCCCGGTTTCTGCTTCATGGTTCAGTTCCAGTTACTGAATCCAAACTCCAGCCATAAAGAAGAGGAAAAAAAGGAAAGAAACAATATACTCTGGCTTTGAGTAGAATTATTGCAGGTGCCAAACATCTCTATCACTTATCTCCCATTTGAACAGATCTTATCACCTTTATAGCCGACACCAGAGCAAAACAGAGGTTAGCAGTGCCCACCGTCCAAGCAGCTGAAAGTCAGCCAATAATTTAAAGCCAGTCATCCATTTGCAGGATTCCTTCCTGTCCAGAAATTCAACCACGGATTGTGTAATACAGTAGGATTTACGATAAAAAAACAATCCACGTGTAAGTGGTCGCATGCAGTTCAAACTCACGTTTTTCAGGGATCGACTGTATTTGCAAGAGAGCCCAGAAAATATTTCCTTATTTTCAGAAATATTTCTTCATAACTGAAAAAAAATGAGAGATAAAGTCAAATACAATTTTCTGGAATAGCTGTCAATTTAATGTTCTTCAGTAATGTGCAGTTTCTTCTTGACAAACTCAAGTATAGTTGAGAATAATCTCAAGGTTTGTTTGTTTGTTTGTTTGTTTGTTTTCAAAGAAAACCTATGGAAAAGCTGAATAGGTTATTTGGGGTTTAATTATATCTTTTTATTTTTCTATGATTAAGTTTTTCAAATTATCTATATCATTAATGGTTTTGGTTTATCAATTATTGAAAGATGATAAGTCTCCCATTATCACATGATTTAAACTTTGTGTATATTAAATTGGGCTTCCTAGGTAGTGCTAGTGGTAAAGAACCATTCTGCCAATGCAGTAAGTATGAGACAGGGCTTCACTTCTTGGGTTGGGAAGATCTCCTGGAGTATATTAAGTTAATCTGTGTTAGGAATATATAATCTTCTGAGTATTCTTGAGTCCTCTCTCTCTTCTCCCTCAACCAAGATTCTTCTATTCCCCAAAGTCTATACATTGTGGTGGTTGTTGTTCAGTTGCTCAGTCATGTCCAGCTCTTTGCAACTCCATGGACTGGAGCTTGGGAAGCTTCCTAGTCCTTCTCTATCTCCCATAGTTTGCTCAAACTCGTGTCCATTGAGTCGATGATGCCATCCAGCCATCTCATCCTCTATTGTTACATTCTTTCTATTCAATTGATAATGTCTTTCTTATTTAGTTGTGTCTGTATGGCCACATTCTATTGGCAATTTCTGACAGCTGTATGCAAATGAGGGCTTCCCTAGTGGCTCAGATGGTAAAGAATCTACTTGCAATGCACAAGACCTGAGTTCGATCCCTGGGTTGGGAAGATCCCCTGGAGGAGGACATGGCAACCCATTCCATTATTCTTGGCTAGAGTAACCTCATGGACAGAGGAACCTGGTGGGCTGCAGGCCATAGGGTCTCAAAAAGTAGGGCACGAGTAAGCACACACACACACACCTGTGCAAATGAAGATTTCCAAAAGCTTTTTTTTTCTTCCTAATTACTCTTTCCAATGCTCATCCCATCCAATTGCATAGTTTATTATCACTTCTGAAAATCAATCAACCCTAAAGGAAATCAATCCTGAATATTCATTAGAAAGACTGATGCCGAAACTGAAGCTTTACTACTTATTGCTCATAAAAATATAAACATAGGTTTACACATTTATAAAACTTTACACATTATGGTTTTGAGATTTATCCAAGTTGATATTTATAGACTTAAAATTTTTGATATTTAACTGTATGAATATAACATCATTTATCAGCATTTTGGAGAACACTTAGATTAGCCCTAACTTTTAAAATATTACAATAAATGCAATAAATATTCTTTAAAATGTCACATTATGCAAATGTGTGAGGTGCATACAAATTTTACTGGTAATAATAGGATTACTAGTTTATTTTCAACTAGTTTTGCTAGCTAACTTTGGAAAATAGGTGAAGCAATTGTTTACTCAGGTGAGTGATAAAACTTTCATTGTTTCTCATTGCTGCTAACATTTGTTATCAAAAATGGTTTTAATTTTCCTAGTCTCAGGAAATCAATGACATCTCATCAGTATTTTTCTGATTACTAATTGAGATTCAGTTCCCTTCAGTTGTTCAGTCATGTTGGAGTCTTTGCAACCCCATGAATCACAGCACACCAGACCTCTCTGTCCAGCACCAACTCCCGGAGTTCACTCAGACTCACCTCCATCGAGTCAGTGATGCCATCCAGCCATCTCATCCTCGGTTGTCCCCTTCTCCTCCTGCCCCCAATCCCTCCCAGCATCAGAGTCTTTTCCAGTGAGTCAACCCTTCACATGAAGTGGCCAAAGTACTGGAGTTTCAGCTTTAGCATCAATCCTTCCAAAGAAATCCCAGGGCTGATCTCCTTCAGAATGGACTGGTTGGATCTCCTTGCAGTTCAAGGGACTCTCAAGAGTCTTCTCCAACACCACAGTTCAAAAACATCAATTCTTCGATGCTCAGCCTTCTTTACATTCCAACTCTCACATCCATACATGACCACAGGAAAAAACCATAGCCTTGACTAGATGGACCTTAGTCGACAAAGTAATGTCTCTGCTTTTTAATATGCTATCTAGATTGGTCATAACTTTTCTTCCAAGGAGTAAGCATTTTTAATTTCATGGCTGCAATCACCATCTGCAGTGTGATTTTTGAGCCCCCAAATGAAGTCTGACACTGTTTCCACTGTTTGCCCATCTATTTCCCATGAAGTGATGGGACCGGGTGCCATGATCTTCATTTTCTGAATGTTGAGCTTTAAGCTAACTATTTCACTCTCCACTTTTCACCAAGAGGCTTTTTAGTTCCTCTTCACTTTCTGCCATAAGGGTGGTGTCATCTGCATATCTGAGGTTATTGATTTTCTCCCGGAAATCTTGATTCCAGCTTGTGTTTCTTCCAGTCCAGCGTTTCTCATTATGTTTAGTACATATTTATTGAAAATTGGAGAAGGAAATGGCAACCCACTCCAGTACTCTTGCCTAGAAAATTCCATGGATGGAGGAGCCTAGTGGGCTACAGACCATGGGGTCAGAAAGAGTTGGACATACATGAATGACTTCACGACCACATTTGACAGTTCTATTTCTGTTCCTTCCAATTGCTATTCACAGTTTTGCTTACTTTTCTATTCAGGTGCTACTTTTTAGTTAATGTTTCTTATGGTCTTTAAGAATGTCTTAGTATGTTCATAAAAATAATGACCATTGTAGCATTTATATTGTGCACACTATTTGTCATTTACTTTTCAAAGCGCTTTATACTTATTAGCACATTTCATGGACATGAAATTCTGTTATACATGATAAAATATTTTCTTGTCTGTAGACTTAAACAAAATATTTTCATTTTGGTGTATTTAAATTTATTAGTATATTTATTTTTATGATTTTTACTTTGATATTTCTAGGGAATTTTTCTTACTATTAAGGCATATGGATAGTTCTGTAAATATCCTTTAAAATAGTTATTTTTATTTGCATGTATGGCATGTTTACATTTAAAATAGGCTATTTGATTGTGTTTGAGATGTGTAAATGTACTTTTGGTTTTTCTTTTCCTTGCCAGTAATTTAATTTGGAGAAATAATCAAATCATTCTATTTTGATAACTTCCTTTAGCCATCATTTTAAAATAGTCAGATAATAAATTTTCTTAGTTTTCAAAAAACAGTTATTTTTAAAATTTTACATTTTGGTATCTAATACCTCTGGAGTTTACTCTTAGTAACATAAGGATTTATTATTTTTCATATAGAAACTATATAAACGTTTCAAAATGGTTATTCCTGTACCATTGGTGTTTATTCTGTCGTTTTTCCAGCTGAATTCTAAAGCTTTCTATGTCATATGTCTAGTTGCCATAATGTGAGTCTTTTTCTGAGCACTCTCTTATATCTCATTGGTCCATTTATCTGTCCCTGTATCAACATACCTTACTGAAACTGATAAACTGTATATCTTCACTGATATAAGTCATCTATCCACTTTGTTCTTTGACAGTTGTCTTGGTTATACTCATTCTAATTATTTTTAACATGTTCCTTTAAAAACTTTATGACTCTTAGAATTTGATTGTTTACATAGATTGTGTTTTAGTAAAATTGTCATATATATGACACTGAGTCATATATTCATGAAGAATATTCTTTTTCCATTTCTTTATTTATTTTTAAAATTTATTTGACTGCATTGGGTCTTTGCTGTGTCATGGAGATCTTTCAGCTGTGGCACATGGGCTTAGTTTTCCCACAGAATGTGGGACCTCAGTTCCCCTGACCTGGGATTGAACTCACGTTCCCTGCATTGCAAAGCAGCATTTTAACCATTGGACCATTGGGGAAATCCCCTATTTATCTCTATTTTATTTTATCTCTTTGAATTAAGTTTTATCATATTTGTTTTTAAAGAACAGCACATCCTTAATAGGTTAGACCTTAGTTTTTGTGAATTGTTGTTGTTGTTTGGTCTCTTAAGTCTTGTCCAACTCTGTCACCCCATGGACTGCAGCATGCTAAACTCCTCTGTCCTTCACTGTCTCCCAGAGTTTGCTTACATTCATGTCCATTGAGTTGCCATGCTATCTAACCACTTCATTCTCTGCCATCCTGTTCTCTTTGCCTTCAATATTCCCCAGCATCAGGGTTTTTTTTTAATGAGTCGGTTGTTCCACTTAGGTGGCCAAAGTACTGGGGCTTCAGCTTCACCATCAGTCCTTCCAATGAATGTTCAGGGTTGATTTCCTTTAGGATTGACTGGTTTGATCTCTTTACAGTCCAAGGGACTCCTAGAGTCCTTTCCAGCACCACAATTCAAAAGCATCAATTCTTCAGTATTCAGCCTTCTTTATGGTCCAACTCTCATATCTGTGCATGACTACTGGTAAAAACCACAGCTTTGACTACATGTACCTTTGCTGACAAAGTGATGTCTCTGCTTTTCAATACATTGTCTAAGTTTGTCATAGCTTTTCTTCCAAGGAGCAAGCATCTTTTAATTTCATGTCTACAGTCACCATCTGTGGTGATTTTAGAGCCCAAGTAAATAAAGTCTATTACTACTTCCACTTTTCCCCCTTCTTTTGCCATGAATTGATGGGCCCATATGCCATGATCTTTGTGTGTAGAGTGCTGAGATTGAAGCCAGCTTTTTCACTCTCCATGTTCACCCTCATCAAGTGCCTTTTTAATTTATCTTCATTTTCTGCCACTAGAGTTGTATCATCTGCACATCTGAGATTGTTTGCATTTCTCCTGGCAGTCTTGATTCCAACTTGTGATTCATCCTGCCTGGGATTTTGCATTATGTACTATGCATATAAATTAAGAAAGGTGACAATATAAACACTCTTGTAGTACCCTTTTCCCAATTTTGTTCCATGTCTGGTTCTCGTGGTTGCTTCTTGATCCACATACAAGTTTTTCAGGAGGCAGGTAAAGTGGTCTAGCATTCCCATCCCTTTAAGAATTTTCCAGTTTATTGTGATCCACAGAGTAAAAGGCTTTAGTGTAGTCAATGAAGCAGAAGTAGAGGTTTTTCTTGAACTCCCTTTCTTTCTCTATGATCCAATGAATATTGGCAATTTGATCTCTGGTTCCTCTGCCTTGTCTAAACCCAGTTTTTATGTCTGGAAGTTCTCAGTTCACATACTGCTGAAGCCTAGCTTGAAGGATTTTGTGGATAACCATTTCATATGAAATGAGCTACTGTAAATAATTACCCCTTTTTTTTCTAAATTAGTTTTTCAATTTGATTTTCTATCATACTTGGTTTTCCTTTCCCAATATTCAGTCTCCAGATGTAAATTCTTAACAAGCTCACTGTTATATATCCAAATGATGGTGTTTGCATTGAGCACTGTCCTTCTTCAGTTATGAATCTTTCTCAAAAAACAAGACACTTTCAAGTAAGAGACTTCAATTTTACCTATTGTCAACATGATGGTTGTTAAATTTGACTATAGTTGACTATAGCCAGCTGTAGTCTGCATTTTAAAACTCATCTACTCTGTCCATTTTATGATCTCCTCCCAAGCTCACATGGTTTTGGCAGCTTGAAGCTTCTTGCAGGCTGACAGTATGCCTCCCTCAGTTTCTCTCTGGTGGCACTGCATGCTGCCCTTAGTTCTTTGGCACATGGCCCTTTCCATAGGGAAGTTCACAACATGGCAGCTGACTTTTCCAAAATAAGAGAGAAGAAGGGTTGGCTTAAAAAGCTTAGAGCTTAATGTTTTTTACTGATATTTATTCAGTCAAAAGTTGTTTGTTATTTGAAAACTACACAAATATTTATTTAAAACCTACTTAATAAGCATGGTATGTTCCTGAGCTACAAATAAATAAATCAGACCTGATCTTTTACTGTATTATAAAGAATAAGACATTCATATAATCATGTACATCTCAACAACTTTGTCATATTCTATTAGAAGCAAGTCACGGGTCCCATTCACAATTAAGTTCAGTTCAATTCAGTCGCTCAGGCGAGTCCAACTCTTTGTGACCTCATGAACCACAAAATGCCAAGCCTCCCTGTTCATCACCAGCTCTGGGAGTCCACCCCAAACCCATGTCCATTGTGTTGGTGATGCCATACAACCATTCCATCCTCTGTCGTCCCCTTCTCCTCCTGCCTTCAATGTTTCCCAGCATAAGGGTCTTTTCAGATGAATCAGCTCTTCTTATTAGGTGATCAAAGTATTGGAGTTTCAGCTATAGCATCAGGGCTTTCAATGAATAATCAGGAGTGATTTCCTTTAGAATGGACTGGTTGAATCACTTTGCAGTCCAAAGGACTCTCAAGAGTCTTCTCTAACATCACAGTTCAAAAGCGTCAATTCTTCCACGCTCAGGTTTCTTTATAGTCCAACTCTTACATGAGTCCAATCCATACATGACCACTGGAAAAAGAGTAGCCTTGACTAGCAGAACTTTTTGACAAAGTAATGTCTCTGCTTTTCAATATACTGTCTAGGTTGGTCATAAATTTCCTTCCAAGGAGTAAGCAAGCGTCTTTTAAATTCATTTTGGAGCCCAGAAAAATAAAGTCAGCCACTGTTTCCACTGTTTCCCCATCTATTTCCCATGAAGTGATAACACCGGATGCCATGATCTTTGTTTTCTGAATGTTGAGCTTTAAGCCAACTTTTTCACTCTGCTCTTTCACCTTCATCAAGAGGCTCTTTATTTCTTCTTCACTTTCTTCCGAAAGGGTAGTGTTATCTGCATATCTGAGGTTATTGATATTTCTCCTGGAAATCTTGATTCCAGTTTGTGCTTCCTCCAGCTCAAAGTTTCTCATGATGTACTCTGCATATAAGTTAAATAAGCAGGGTGACAATATACAGCCTTGACGTATTCCTTTTCCTCTTTGGAACCAGTCTGTTGTTTCATGTCCAGTTCTAACTGTTACTTCCTGAACTTCATACACATTTCTCAAGAGGCAGGTCAGGTGGTCTGGTATTCCCATCTCTTTCAGAATTTTCCACAGTTTATTGTGATCCACACAGTCAAAGGCTTTGGCATAGTCAATAAAGCAGAAATAGATGTTTTTTCTGGAACTTTATTCCTTTCTCCATGATTCAGCAGAGGTTGGCAATTTTATCTCTGGTTCTTCTGCCTTTTCGAAAACCAGCTTGAACATCTGGAAGTTCACGGTTCACATACTGCATAAGCCTGGCTTGGAGAATTTTGAGCATTACTTCACTAGCGTGTGAAATGAGTGCAACTGTGCAGTAGTTTGAGCACTCTTTGGCAATGCCTTTCTTTGGATTGGAATGAAAACTGACCTTTACAGTCCTGTGGCCACTGCTGAGTTTTCCAAATTTGCTGGCATATTAAGTGCAGCACATTCACAGCATCACCTTTCAGGATTTGAAATAGCTCAACTGGAATTCCATCTCCTCCACTAGCTTTGCTCATAGTGATGCTTTCTAAGGCCCGCTAGACTTCACATTCCAAGATGTCTGGCTCTAGGTGAGTGATCACACCATCGTGATTATCTTGGTTGTGACTATCTTTTTGTACAGTTCTATGTATTCTTGCCACCTCTTCTTAATATCTTCTGCTTCTGTTAGGTCCAGACCATTTCTGTCCTTTATCGAGCCCATCTTTGCATGAAGTGTTCCCTCGGTGTCTCTAATTTTCTTGAAGAGATCTCTAGTCTTCCCCATTCTATTGTTTTCCTCTATTTCTTTGCATTGATCACTGAGGAAGACTTTTTTATCTCTCCTTGCTCTTCTTTGGAACTCTGTATTCAGATGCTTATATCTTTCCTTTTTTCCTTTGCTTTTTGCTTCTCTTCTTTTCACAGCTATTTGTAAGTCCTCCTCAGACACCCATTTTTCTGTTTTGCATTTCATTTCCGTGGGGATGGTCTTGATCCCTGGTACAATGTCACGAGCCTCTGTCTTTAGTTCCTCAAGCACTCTATCAGATCTAGTCCCTTAAATCTATTTCTCACTTCCACTGTATAATCATAAGTGATTTCATTTTAGGTCATACCTGAATGGTTTAGTGGTCTTCCCTACTTTCTCCAATTTAAGTCTGAATTTGACTATAAGGAGTTCATGATCTGACCCACAGTCAGCTCCCAGTCTTGTTTTGCTGTGTAGAGCTTCTCCACCTTTGGCTGCAAAGAATATAATCAATCTGATTTCAGTGTTGACCATCTGGTGATGTCCATGTGTAGAGTCTTCTCTTGTATTGTTAGAAGATGGTGTTTGCTATGACCAGTGTGTTCTCTTGGCAAAACTCTGTTAGCCTTTGCCCTGCTTCATTCTGTACTCCAAGGCCAAATCTGCCTGTTACCCTAGGTGCTTCTTTTCTTCCTACTTTTGCATTCCAGTCCCCTATTATGAAAAGAACATCTTTTTGGATGTTAGTTCTAGAAGGTGTTGTAGGTCTTCATAGAACCTTTCAACTTCAGCTTCTTCAGTGTTATTGGTTGGGGCATAGGCTTGGATAACTGTGATTTTGAATGACTTGCCTTGGAAACAAAGAGAGATCATTCTGTCATTTTGAGCTTGCATCCAAGTACTGCATTATTGGACTCTTTTGTTAACTATGATGGCTACTCCATTTCTTCTAAGGGATTCTGGCCCACAGTAGTAGATAAAATGGTCATCTGATTTAAATTCACCATTCCAGTCCATCTTAGTTTGCTGATTCCTAGAATGTCGATGTTCACTCTTGCCATCTCCTGTTCAACCACTTCCAATTTGCCTTGATTCATGGACCTGACATTCCAGGTTCATATGCAATATTTCTCTTTACAACATCAAACCTTGCTTCTATCACCAGTCCCATCCACAACTGGGTATTGTTTTTGCTTTGGCTCCATCCTCATTCTTACTAGAGTTATTTCTCCACTGATCTCCAGTAGCATATTGGGCACCTACCGACTTGGGGAGTTCCTCTTTCAGTACCCTATCATTTTGTCTTTTCATACTGTTCATGGGGTTCTCAAGGCAAGAATACTGAAGTGGTTTGCCATTCCCTTCTCCAGTGGACCACATTCTGTCAGACCTCTCCACCATGACCCATCCGTCTTGGGTGGCCCCACAGGGCATGGCTTAGTTTCACTGAGTTAGACAAGGCTGTGGTCCATGTGATCAGATTGGCTAGTTGTCTGTAATTGTGGTTTCAGTCTGTCTGCCCTCTGATGTCCTCTCTCAGTGCCTACCTTCTTGTTTGAGTTTCTCTTTCCTTTAAGAGAGGATTAAGTTGAGAGGATTATACAAAAGTCTGGATACCTGAAGGCAGAAATCATGGAGACCACCATTAAGTCTGTCTCACATTATCTTCTATTCTGAACTTTTCAATGACAAAACCATCAGAAATTTCCCTTAAAATTTTTTTCCCTTTAAAAATATTGAAAATTGCACAGAAAAGCAAAACCATATGCACACATGCATATAATTACTTGTTATTTATAGAAATGAAACTTTACTATTTATACTGTTGACAATTTGATCTTATATCTTAATTCTCTATTGTGGCCATCATTCATATTATCAGTATTTACACTTAATATATATGATGACCATCTCCTTAGTTACTATATGTTACAAATATAATGCTTAAGCTGATCATTTAATTACTGGATCATGGGTTAATTTCCCAGATATCAAATTTGGGATGATCAGGTGTACAAAAGACCAGAACAGTAAGGAAAATTTATGCCAAAGTAATGTTGCAGCAACTGACAAATAGATATTTCTAGTTAGCATTGTTCAAAATGCTGGCCGCAGATGGTTATTAAAATTTAATTCAAATTAAATACAATTAAAACTTAGTTTCCCAGTCACATTAGCCACATTGAAAGTGCTCAGTAATTTTTTTTTCTGATCATAACATTAAATTGTGTGTACTCAGTCACTCAGTCATATCTGACTCTTTGCAATCCCATGGACTGTGGCCTGCGAGGCTCCTCTGTTCATAGGAATTTCAGGTAAGAATACTAGAGCATATTGCCATCATTTACTGTAGTGATCTTCTCCACACAGGGACTGAACGTGTATCTCCTGCATCTCCTGCACTGGCAGGCAAATTATTTACCACTGTACCACCTGTAAAGTCCATTAGTACCAAATTCAGTTTAGTTCAGTTCAGTTCAGTTCAGTCGTGTCTGACTCTTTGTGTTTATTATTTACTAAATTTAATTTAATGGATTTAATTATTATTTATTCTTGAATAAAACTAAATAAATTTAAACTTTGGTATTTAACACAATAAAAATACAATGCAATATATTTAAAATATGTGACAAAATAAGGAAAAATTACAATAAATTTGAATGTACACATACATATATAAATATGCATAAAGAAAAATTATTGTGTACTTATCATCTTAGCATTTAAGCTTTCTACTAAACAACATTAGTTTAAAATATGGGTTTGGCCAATAATTGGTATATCAGTTACATTGAAAATATCTGCAAAAGACTTTATTATATATAAGAAGTGAAGAAAGAAACAGACACTTTAAAAAAAAGGTAAAAGTATACGGGGAAATAAATTCAACTTATTAGGATGCAATGCTAGTTACTCTAGATATTCCTGTAGCAGAGGTGAGCATTCCACCAATTAATTTGTGAGCCAAACAATTAATCAAAGGAAAATTGGAAGAATTTACTGGGGAGCTATACATAGATGCTGGTACTTACATTCTTAGAAAAACACATTCCAGAGGTTTAAACTGGCTGCTAAATTTACCATGTATTACTGGTTGTCAGAGAAAGCACTGTAGGATAAGGGTAATGGAGACCAGATTCATAACCACAGGAAGGAGTATTGCTAAATTAGTAGTAGTCACATTCTGTTAATCTGGATTATAATTTTTAGGCAAATATTTGTTAAAAATATATTCATGTAGGTGAAATATATATGCATTGTTATTAAAAGTACATTGATAGCATGTATTAATTTTTATCACTACTGGAGTGGAGATTATAATTAGATCATAAGTTCCTAAACATGTCAGTGACTTGCACAATGTTTGCTAAATAATCTTAGTATGAAAAAATAAGAGGATATTTCTGTTTTAATTTCATTATACCAAAAAAACCAATAGAATGAGCAATCTGACCATAGATTCTTAAGCTGAAAATGAAAAGGGGAAGGGATGTGCAATAAAACAAACAAGCAACAACCATAATTATTTCTAGCACAGTTAATGTGGATATACATTTGTTTTAAAAATATAAATACTGTTCAGACTAATTAAAATAAGCCAATATATTCAAATTAGGAGAGAGGCAATATTAACAATATACAGTAATGTGTTCATTAAAGTATAAAATACTAGTATGTACATATATTAAAATGTAAAATTTCTGAAGAACTGAGCATTATCAATATTAACAAATAAATAGAAAAGTTAAATTGACCAAATATTAAGCAAAACAATTCATCAGTTACCAAATAGATGTTAAAGGATATGCACAGGCTGAGATATAATGGTAGGATTTTTTCAATTTTTCATAAAAATAATTCTCCTGTAGTATGTACTTTTAGGTAATAAAAAATATGGATTTTCCTCAATATTATATTAACCCAGAACAAAGAAAAAATTCATAGAGAGGGAGAGAAATAGGGTAAAAATTTAGCATATACTAATCTGAATTTTTTATATTTTTAAAACAAATGTATTTCCATTTGTACATTTTGTCCTCTCTACCCTCTCTTTTCCCTCTGTATGTGTATAAATATATATACATTAAGATAAGTATATATTACATTTGTAGATCTAAGCATTGTTCTCTAAGAAATGGGTAAACCAAATAGAAACATTTATAAGGATATAGGAAACTATCAATCAACTTTTCCTAACTGACATATATAATACTTGGCTCTCATAACAACCACAGAACACATGGTCTTTTCAAATGTATATGAAACGTTCATTAAGATGAGTGTTCCCTGAAGGGGAAAATGGCAACCTACTCTAGCATTATTGTCTGGGAAATCCCATGGACAGAAGAGCCTGGCAAGCTATAGTCTGTGGGGTCACAAAGAGCTGGACATGACCGAACATGCACACATGCATACTGAGCCACGTAACATGTCTCAGGACATTGAAAGTGACTGAAAGTACACAAAATGTGTGGTCTGATCACAGAGAAATCTGTTACAAATATATATTTAAAATATGTAGAAAATCTACAAATATAGGAAATTAACTATGACACTTGTAATCATCCATTGGAGAAAAAAAAAAATTGCAAAGTGAAGCAAAAAGCATTTAAAAATGAATAATCAAAAAAATATATAAAATTTTAGGGGATGCAATTGCAGCAATACTTAGAAATCTGCAGTTTTTCATGTTTATCTAAGAATGTTCCTTTTTTAAGGAAGGATTAATTAACATAAAGCAAGCAAAAGGAGAAGTGAAAAGTATATGAAACAGAAAACAGATAAGCCATAAAGTAAATCAATGCAATAAAAAAACTAGTTCATTGGGAACATCTCTGGCTGAAGATAAAATAGATTTTTAATACCATGAATAAAACAGAGGCCACCAATAAAAATTTTTCAGTTATTAGATTATAAAACATATTTTGAAGAAAGTTAGAATAAATTTATCAACTTTACATAAAATGAATAAGTTTCTTAAGAGAAACAGTTTACCAAGAATATATTTATTAAATAAATTAAATTTAATAATAAATACTTTTCCAGAAAGAAAATTCTGGGTCAATATTGCATAATGGTGAGCTCAAACATTTGATGAAAAATTAACATAACTGAAAACTAAGGGGAAAAATAGAAAAAAACTGAATGAAAGATTTTATCAGACATTTCACCAAAGAACATATATGGATAGCAAAAGCACATTAGAAAATGCTCACACTATTTGTCATTATGGATATGCACAGTAAAATTAGATACCACACCAAGTAGAATGTCTAAAATTTTAAAAATATATATAACATTAAGTATTGGTGAGTACTGCAATTACTGAAGTTTAATACTTTGAGTTGAAGTATAAATGATTCAGTCACCTTAGAAAATAGTTTAACAAGCTATATAATGTTAGACATATATTTACCCTATGACCCAGTAGTTCACTCTTAGTTATTATACAGGCAGAAATTAAAACATAGTTCCTCAAATAATTTATATAAATACTCATAATAGCTGTATTCCTAAAAGTCACAAACTTGACATAATAACTTAAAAATAAACTGTGGTATATTTATATAATGGACTAATCAACAAAAAATAAAAAGTGAAGATGAACACATTAACATGATGAACACATTAACAATGATGATTCTCAACAAAATTATGCTAACTGACACAATCCAGACACAAGTATACACATCAATTTTTATTGCCATGACATTTTGGAATAGGAAAAAACTAGTCTATAGTTATAAATCATATTGATTGCTGTCTTGGGTGGAGGATGATGACAGATTGAAATCATAATGAAGTTATCAGAGTTCTGGCATACAAAACAGAGTCAGATAGCCATTGACGATCTGGTCTTAGACCAGCGCCCGGAACCTGAACTTTCTGAACTATACAGTACCAAACTTAATTATATCTTCCATCATTTTTAGAACAACATCTACTGGCTTCCTTGGTGGCTCAGACAGCAAAGAGTCTGCCTGCAATGCAGGGGACCCACGTTTGATCCCTGGGTCAGGAAGATCCCCAGGAGAAGGAAATGGCTGCCCATTCCAATACTCTTGTCTGGGAAATCCCACAGACAGAGGAGTCTACAGTCCATTGGGTCAAAAAAGAGTCAGATATGGATGAAAGATTAACATTTACTAGCTGCAACTTTGTTTTATTAATAACTATGCAGCCATTTTGGACTTCAACCAATTCTTGCTTAACAGGCACCCCTCCTTTTGCCAGCTGCAATAATAATTCTTGACAAACAACTTATGTAACTAACTGTGGCCTTGCAGTTTTTACCTTTATAACTTTCCTCCATTTCAGGAACACATTTCAAAGTGTTTGTGGAGCTGGAGCTTTGCAGGCAGCAGTCCTAGCCAACCACAAATACATTCCTGTTTATTTCAGTCAGGTCTTTGTTTCTGGAATTTTGGTTAAAACAGGAAAGAGAATGTTGGGAGTAGAGGTACAAGGGGAAGTTTACATTTTTATACTGTGATTGGTGTAGTGGTTACATGGGTGAATAAATTTGTCAAAACATTTCAAAAATACACTTAAGAATGGATTCATTTTACTGTATATAAAGGATACTTTGGTAAAACTGACTTTAAAAAGGAATTGTGAAAAATCTACATGGACAGAACTATAAACTGAAAATTTCAACAATTACTTAAAAATGCAGAAAGATACTGTACTTCTGGTACAAGAATTCATTATTGAAAATCTATATTCTCAATTCACATAATTCTGCAATTTCAATTGCATTACTGATTTTTTTCCTGACAGTCACAAATAGGTTTAAATGTTTATTTGTAAAGAAATAAAGAAAGAAAATAAAGTTTTTTGAAAGAAATGATAGAAGACTTGCCCCAATAAATATTAAATTATACTCTAAAGAGATAATGTTAACAGTGACATATCAGACAAAGTATAGTAAAAGCAATAATTTTAAAATGTATAAATTATAGAACAGTGGCTTAAGTTTTGGTAAAAATACACCTTCCACCACATGTTATACAAATATCAGAAATAAAATTAAATTAATTAAACTCAAGGAGTAATTTTATCTTTAAGGTCAGGGCTGTATATTGTCATGCTGCTTATTTAACTTATATGCAGAGTACATCATGAGAAACGCTGGGCTAGAAGAAGCACAAGCTGGAATCAAGATTTCTGGGAGAAATATCAATAACCTCAGATATGCAGAGGACACCACCCTTATGGCAGAAAGTGAAGAGGAACTAAAAAGCCTCTTGATGAAACTGAAAGAGAAGAGTGAAAAAGTTGGCTTAGAGCTCAACATTCAGAAAACAAAGATCATGGCATCTGGTCCCATCACTTTGTGGGAAATAGATGGGGAAACAGTGGACACAGTGTCAGACTTTATTTTGGGGGCTCCAAAATCACTGCAGATGGTGACTACAGCCTTGAAATTAAATGACACTTAGTCCTTGGAAGAAAAGTTATGACCAACCTAGGTAGCATATTAAAAGTAGAGACATTATTTTGCCAACAAAGGTCCAACTAGTCAAGGCTATGGTTTTTCCAGTTGTCATGTATGGATGTGAGAGTTGGATTGTGAAGAAAGCTGAGTGCTGAGGAACTGATGCTTTTGAACTATGGTGTTGGAGAAGACTTTTGAGAGTCCCTTGGACTGCAAGGAGATCCAACCAGTCCATTCTGAAGGAGATCAGCCCTGGGATTTCTTTGGAAGGAATGATGCTAAAGCTGAAAGTCCAGTACTTTGACCACCTCATGCGAAGAGTTGACTCATTGGAAAAGACTCTGATGCTGGGAGGGATTGTAGACAGGAAGAGAAGGGGATGACAGAGGATGAGATGGCTGGATGGCATCATGGATTCGATGGATGTGAGTCTGAGTGAACTCCGGGAGTTGGTGATGGACAGGGAGGCCTGGTGTGCTGCGATTTATGGGGTTGCAAAGAGCTGGACATGACTGAGCGACTGAACTAAATTGAACTGAATATAAATTAAATACTGTATTAAATTTAATTATTTTAATTGAGCATAATTAAACATTTTACATTAAATTTTCATTAAATGAAGATAGACTTTCTCACTATCAAGTCTATATCAAGAAGTCAAACAGGGAAATGATAAATAACTAAAAATAGAACTACCACGTTTGTGCTCAGTTACTCACTCAGTCTTGTCTGACTCTGTGACTCCATGGACTGTAACTCACCAGGCTCCTTTGTCCATGGAATTTTCCAGACAAGAATACTAGAGTAGGTTGCATTTCCTAATTCAGAGTATCTTCCTCACCCAGGAATAGAACCCACATCTCTTTGCAGCTCCTGCATTGGCAGGTGGATTCTTTACCACTGTGCTACCTGGGAACCAAAACCACCATGTGATTCAGCAATTCCACTGAAAAAAATTCAAAAAGATATATGCACCTCAGTTTTTTTGCATACATTATATAGAGCTGACAGGATATGGAAACAACCTAAGTGTCCATCAACAGATGAATGGATAAAGACATGTGGCATATATATATATATGTATATAACATACAGAGAGACAGAGATGGACCTGGCACTATGCTAAGTGAAATAATTCTGAGCAAGAAAGACAAATACTCTATGATATTACTTATATGATTAATCTAAAGCATACAGAAGCTAGTGAATGCAATAAAAGGAAATAGACTCACAGATATAGAGGACAAGCTAATGGTTACTTGTGGGGAGCAGGAGAGGGGTCATAGAGGGCTGGATAAGGTAGAAGGTTTCTTTACCAGCTGGGCTACCAGGGCTTCACTGGTGTCTCAGACAATAAAAGATCCCTCTGCAAATGTAGGAGAAGTGGGGGTCAATCACTGGGTAAGGAATATACCCTGGAGAAGGAAATGGCAACCCACTCCAGTATTCTTGCCTGGTTCTTGGAGAATCCCATGGATAGAGGGGCCTGGCAGTCTACAGCCCATGGGGTTGCAAAGTCAGACATGACTGAGCGACTAAGCACACACACAAGGTGGAAGGTACAGTTGGCTGTAAGATAGGATCAAGGATGCACTGACAACATGGAGAATATAGCCAATGTTTTGTAATAACAAGGCAGAAAGTAACCTTTCAAGATTATACAAAAATTCAGAATGAAATTTAATAAATGAAGTCAGATATTTATTTACTTTTGTTTTTCTTTTGGTGTAAAACTTGAGTGTAGTTAAGTGTACAAAACTAATGTGTACAGTCGCTGAATTTTGACCTCTATAACTCAGCCTCCTGTTAAGAAACAGAATATTATAATCATTTCAGAAAATTCTGCAATATCCTTGCCAGTCAGTTTTCTATTATGTACTATGAGGCTACTAATGT
Source organism: Nanger dama (assembly GCA_917880005.1). Lineage (NCBI taxonomy): Eukaryota > Metazoa > Chordata > Mammalia > Artiodactyla > Bovidae > Nanger > Nanger dama. The sequence continues at coordinate 14,092,029 of CAKJTW010000002.1, forward strand.
CATGATTATTTTTCCATCATATATTACTTTCAGAAATTCCAGTAAAAGAAATCATACATATACTGTTTTCTATACTCTGTTTTAGCCAGGGTTTTGAGACTCATCTTTGTTGCTTTATATATCAGCTATCAGTATCAGTTCAGTTGCTCAATTGTGTCCGACTCTTTGCAAGCCCATGAACCACAACATGCCAGGCTTCCCTGTCCATCACCAACTCCCAGAGTTTATCCAAACTCATGTCCATTGAGTTGGTGATGCCATCTGACCATTCCATCCTCTGTCGTCCCATTATCCTCCTGCCTTCAATTTTTCCCAACATCAGGGTCTTTTCAAATGAGTCAGTTCTTCGCATCAGGTGGCCAAAGTATTGGAGTTTCATCTTCAACATCAGTCCTTCCAATGAACACTCAGGACTGATTTCCTTTAGGATGGACTGGTTGGATCTCCTTGCAGTCCAAGGAACTCTCAAGAGTCTTCTCCAACACTACAGTTCAAAAGCATCAATTCTTCAGCACTCAGGTTTCTTTATAGTCCGACTCTTACATCCATACATGACCACTGGCAAAACAATAGCCTTGAATAGATGGATCTTTGTTGACAAAGTAATGTCTCTGCTTTTTAATATACTGTCTAGGTTGGTCATAACTTTTCTTCCAAGGAGTCTTTTAATTTCATGCTTGAAATCACCATCTGCAGTGATTTTGGAGCCCAGAAAAAGTCAGTGACTGTTCTACTATTTCCTCATCTATTTGCCATGAAGTGATGGGACCGGATGCCATGATCTTAGTTTACTGAATGTTGAGCTTTAAGCCAACATTTTCACTCTCCTCTTTCACTTTCATCAAGAGGCTCTTTAGTTCCTCTTCACTTTCTGTGGTGGTGTCATCTGCATATTTGAGGTTATTGATATTTCTCCCAGAAATCTTGATTCCAGCTTGTGCTTCTTCCAGCCCAGCAGTTCTCATGATGTATTCTGCATAGAAGTTAAATAAACAGGGTGACAATATACAGGCTTGACATACTGCTTTTCCTATTTGGAACCAATCTGTCGTTCCATGTCCAGTTCTAACTGTTGCTTCCTGACCTGCAGGAAAACCTCTTGAGGTTTATCAAGAGGCAGGTCAGGTGATCTGGTACGCCTATCTCTTGAAGAATTTTTCACAGTTTATTGTGATCCACAAAGTCAAAGGCTCTGGCATAGTCAATAAAGCAGAAATAGATGTTTTTCTAGAACTCTCTTGCTTTTTTGATGATCCAGTGGATGTTGGCAATTTGATCTCTGGTTCCTCTGCCTTTTCTAAAGCCAGCTTGAACACCTGGAATTTCACGGTTCATGTATTGCTGAAGCCTAGCTTGGAGAATTTTGAGCATTACTTTACTAGCGTGTGAGATGAGTGCATACATATTTTTAAAAAGTGTCAAAAAGGGAAATGAAAATTTCAGTTCACAGTTAAAATTCTAGACATTGAAAATAATAGGAGAAGTTAAATGAAAATAATGTTTGAATATGGAAAATGAATTACTACCATCTATAAAATGCAAAGGTCCTGCATATTAATAAGTGATGTCACAGTAGATATGAATAAATATTTTGCAGAAAATTTAAGAAATGAATTCTAAAAATATAAATGTCACTTTGTGTTACAGTACATGTCAATGAGATGGATTTTTAACCAATGCAAAAGACAAATATTTTCTATGCAATAATAATTTCCAATATATTTTGAAATGGGTATTCTCAAAAGACTATTTGTGGCAATATAAATTGGTAAAATTTTTGAAAATTCTTCTTCAATGTCTGAAGTCACTCAGTGTTCAAATTCTTTTCTAGCAATCTGAGAATTTTTACAAAGGCAAAAATGAAAAGTGTGACAAAATTTTATGTATACTGAGGCTAATCACATAATTATTTAGATTACCTTCAAATATAATATTCAATATTAAAAAGGAGTTTCTTATACTTGCATAATTTATATAACCAACATTATATGGTAATCTAAAGCAAAAGTATTAGTCAATTAGTTGTGTCCGACTCTGTGAGACCCCGTGGACTGTAACCCATCAGGCTCCTCTGTCAATGAATTCTCTAGACAAGAATACTGGAATGACCAGTCATCCTCTTCTCCAAGGGGTCTTCTGACCCCGGTCTCCTGCACTAGGGGCAGATTCTTTACCATGTGAGGCACAGGGAAGTCATTATATGTATGTATACACATATTTTATTTTTGCATTGTAATACATATAAATTATAATGATTTATACATAAACATTTCTAAATTGTGTTTTTTAATTCTACACAGTACTAATTAGAGAAGACACTGCAAAAATTGTGACAATGCAGAAATTATTAAACAGTACAAATGAATTATTAAACATATAATAAATGTGATTTGGTTTATCAATAAGAACTGATAATTTATAGCATTGTTTTATTTGATTTACTAAAATTTTACATCAGCTTTATACATTAAAGCTATAATTTTGTTAGCTTTTCACCTTGAGAAGTAAAGGGGTATATTTTTCCATATTGACAGTTATTTAGCAAACGATAAAGAAATTTTTGTGAAATCTACTACTTTAGAAACACAAGATGCTTCAGCATTTTTGTGCTTATTGGATTGTTTTCTATTATATAGTAATAATTAAAAGTACAACTACAGTCAAGACAGAAAAAATCTTATTTGTGTTGATTTTCTCTCTCCCTGTCTACTTAGGATTTCTTAATTCAATACTATGAAAAAGGACTGGGAAATTTCTTTGTATTAGATGTTAAATCAAGGAACAGATTTGCTATATATTATGTCTTAAAATGCTCTCAATATAAATGTTGTGCTCATGGCCATTATTAACAGCCATCTTCATTCTTGACTCTTGTTTGGACATTTTAGTGAGAAGATGCAGTTTTAACAAATGCTGCTAGCTTAAAAAAATAGCACAAAGTGATATAAATGTTACATTTTTAGGTAGAGTTTCACTTTAAAAGCTATTTCTAAGTAGGAGGATTGCTTTTAACTGGAAACCAGAAAATCTGCCAGGCATATGTCATAAGTGGATATTAAAAAAAAAAAATGTTAGTAAATTCAGTCTCTGATTGATATGATTTGAAAGACTGTTCACTTAGGAGAAATCCCTGTTTGCAATGCTAGAGCATAAGATGGAAAAGGAGAGGAAATAAACTTGCTTAAATCATTTACAGAAGATTTGCAGAGGCAGTAATAATTTTACCTTTAAAAATTATCAATGAATGAAATTAGTGCTGGTGAAACCAAGGGATGAAACCCAAGTACATATTGGCTCGTGATCAGTCTATTGCCTCACATCTCTGCCAACAATACTTAGCTCTGACCTTGAAACACCTGTTTGTTAGAAAGGACTATCTGTCAAACTGAAATATGTAAAAATTACTCTGTGCTTTGAGAATGAATAAAAGAATGAAGTGCTAAACTCTCTTTTCTTCTATAATCTGAGCAGTTAAACAAAATTTTTAATGATTAAGCTAATTGGTCAGTTCATTAACTGTCTTTTCAGTTAGCAAATCTTGTGTTTATAGGAAAAATATTATTTTAAAATGTGAAACAAACCCCAAAAAACTTCCTAAGGGAGGATTAGAAATTGTACAGTGTTTATTTATTTAATGCATTTAATTAATTTATATATATATACATAGTACATATGTATATATAATTGAATCACTTTTCTATATACTTAACACATTATAAATCAACCATACTCTCTATATATATTCTTTTTAAGATTATTCTCCATTATAGGCTATTATAAGATATTGAATATAGTTCCCTATGCTCTGCAGTAGATCCTCCCATTATCCTTCCCCGCATTTCCCTTTGGTAACCATAAGAATACTTTCTATTCAGTGAGTCTCTTTCCATTTTGTAAATAAGTTCAATTATATATACATATATATATATATATATATAAAGATTTTACATATAAAGAAATGGCAACCCACTCCAGTGTTCTTGCCTGGAGAATCCCAGGGACAGGGGAGCCTGGTGGGCTGCCGTCTATGGGGTCACAGAGTCAGACACGACTGAAGCGACTTAGCAGCAGCAGCAGCAGATACAATGTGATACTTGTCTTTCTCTGATCTCCTGTACATATTATGACAATCTTTAGGTCCATCCCTTTAGGTGTAAGCGTTATTATTTCTTTTTTATGTCTGAGTAGTATTCCATTGTATATAGAGAACAGTTTTGCCACAAATCACATATCTTTTTTGTGGGGGTGGGGAGGAGTTGTCCCTCACCTAGAGTAAAGGAAACAAAAGCTAAACCAAACAAATGGGACCTAATTGAACTTAAAATCTTTTATGCAGCAAAAGAAGCCTTAAACAATGCAAAAAGTAAGCCTATGGAAGGGTGAAAATACTTGCAAACAATGCAACTGACAAGGAATTAATCTCAAAATAAATAATTCATGCACCTAAATATTCAAAAAAACAAATCCAGTCAAGAGATGGGCAGAAGATGTAAATAGATATTTCTCTAAGAAATACAGATGGCCAACAGACACATGAAACAATGCTCAGTATTGCTTATTATTAGAGAAATGGAAATCAAAAGTATAATGAGATACCACCTCAGACTAGTCAGGATGGCCATCATTAAAAAGTTTGCTATAGCACAGGGAACTCTACTCAATATTCTCTAATAGCCTATATAGGAAAAGAGCCTGAAAAAGAATATATGTATATATTATTTTTATATTACATATATATATATGTATTTGCCATAAATCTGAAACTAATACAACACTATAACTATATGCCAATTAATTAAAAATTAAAAATATTTAATTCTGTAAGTAATAAATTCCTAATAGATTGTGAAGAAAAGAAAACCCTACTAAACAGTTGGTAAGAATGTAAATTTGTGTATATATTTTTAACTTTTCCAATTAACTTTAAATTCAATTTGTCAACATCCACAAAATTGCTTAATAAGATTTTGTTTGGAATTGTATTGAACAATAGCTACTTATTTTGATGCATAATCATTGACAATATAAATGATTTTTATAAACAAATATAGGCAAGCAATACATGCATGTGTGCTTGTTGAAAATATTTTAAAAATATAGAACTAATTATTACTTTATTAGACAGATGTAATTGTAATTTCCATACATTGGTGTACTTGTGGACAATTATCTGTGTATTTATGAATGCACACTTCATTTGTACACAACCTTGATGGATTTAGAGGAGAGTGAAAATTGAGAGAATGAATTAGAGAGATTGTCATTTTATATTCACTTTATTTTACTATCTTATTGTTCTAACAAAACTTTTGCTGGCAAAAAGTGAAAGTTTGCTCAACTAATACCCACATATGTAGGCATTAATGTATGTGGGTGCTAAGTCACATTAGTCATGTCTATGGACTATAGCCTGCCAGACTCCTCTGTCTATGAGGATTCTCCAGATAAGAATACTGGAGTGGGTTGCCATGCCTTCCCCCTAAAATCTTCCTGACTTAGGGATGAAACCACATATCTTACGACTCCTTCATTCAGAGGTGGATTCTTTACCAGTGGTGCTACCTGGGAGGCCCATAGACATTAGTATTACTGTGCAAATTTCTTAATTATGGAGTTTAATATAAAAGTTCTGTACATGCAGGTGTATACATCAGGAATATTTCTTTAATGCAGTATATTTATTTTTTATGCACATACATAAAACTGTAATGTAAATATAAATTGAATTAAGAAAAGATGTGGAAAAATTAGAAGACAGTTTGTTCTCTAAAAGAAATATTTCTTTAGAAATTTTGTATTTAATGTCTTTAATTATTGTCTCTTAACTTGTTTGAATCAGTTTATAAGGATTAGGAAAAGTCTGAGTGTCATGCATACAAAAACAACTTGTGCCTTACAAAATGAAAAGGATCATTTATTTCTTGGATCCTGGATCACCTGGCTTTCTTGGTACAAGCTTCTGAGTTGTGTAAAAATATGCATTTGTTTCTCAATTTTTTCTTAGACTCTAAATAAATTTTATCATGTGTCTAAAATGAAACACATTGTAAATATTTAAAAATTTTCCTCTTATGGGCAAAAATGTAGAGTAAATGCACTTTTCCCTGAATTAAGGTGTTATTTCAAATGGTTGGCAGAGTATATGTTCATACTCAGACTGAATTTTTATTTTCTTTTTTTTAAAATTATATATACACATGCAAGTTAAAAGAGGAAAGTATGATTCATTAATGGTGATTTTAAAATGATCTCAAGTCTCCTTGGCATCAAAAACATCCTTCCTAAGCAACTTTTTAATTAACCAGTTGTAAATACATCTGTAATGTGGAGAGATTTAAATTTCTAGCAAATTATATATGGACCTGAAAATTAAGAAATTATATTTGACATTACCCATTTTTAGTTAAATTGATCTTAAACCTTAGGATTATAGATGAAAAGTGTGGTTCTAATTCTGTAGTCATTGAAAAAATAAAACCTGCAGTAATTTACATTTTGTGTTTAATGTCTCTAAAAGCTATAACATTAGCATTTCCTACAACTTATTTTTAAACTTAAAAACCTATTTTCTCCTTCAGAATTTGAAGCAAACTCTAGCAGGTAATTTTTAACTTTCCTTTGAAAAGTGAAGGTGGGTTTCCCTGGTGGCTCAAATGATAAAGCAGCTGCCTGCAATGCAGGAGAAACAGGTTTGATCCTTGGGTCAGGAAGATTCCCTGGAGAAGGCAACGGCAACCCACCCGTATTCTTGCCTAGAAAATTCCATGGGCAGAGGAGCCATTGCTCAGTTGTGTCCGACTCTTTGTGACCCTATGGACTGTAGCTCTGCAGGTTCCTCTATCCATGGAAGTTTCCAAGAAGAATACTGGAGTGGGTAGCCATTCCTTTCTCCAGGGCTTCTTCCTGACCCAGGGGTCAAAACTTCATCTCCTGTGGCTCCTGCACTGCAGGTGGATTCTCTATCATCTGAGCAAGCTGTTGAAATATTTTCTCTATCAGATGCCAAGAGGCAACACACTGGAAAAGACCCTCATGATGGGAAAGTTCAGTTCAGTCGCTCAGTCAAGGCTGACTCTTTGTGAACCCATGGACTGCATCAAATCAAGCTTCCCTGTCCACCACCAACTCCTGGAGCTTGCTCAAACTCATGTACATCAGGTTGGTGATGCCATCCAACCATCTCATCTTCTGTCATCCCCTTCTCTTTCTACCTTCAATTTTTCCAAGCATCAGGATCTTTTCCAAGGAGTCAGTTCTTTGTATCAGGTGGCCAAAGTATTGGAGCTTCTGCTTCAGTATCAATCATTTCAATGAATATTCAGGACTGATTTCCTTTAAGATTGACTGGTTGGATCTCCTTGCAGTCCAAGGGACTCTCAAGAGTCTTCCCCAACACCACAGTTCAAAAGCATCAATTCTTCGGTGCTCAGTTTTCTTTATAGTCCAACTCACACTTCCATACATGACTACTGGAAAATCCATAGCTTTGACTAGGCGGACATTTGTCAGCAAAGTATTGTCTCTGCTTTTTTATATGCTGTCTAAGTTGATCATAGTTTTTCTTCCAATAAGCAAGTGTCTTTTGATGTTGAGAAAGAGTTAAGGCAAAAGAGTAAGGGAGCAGCAGGCGATGAGTTGGTTAGGTTGCATCAATGACTCTATGGACATAAATTTGAGCAAATTCAGGAAGCTACTGGGTGATAGAGGAAAGTGTCATGCTGCAGTCCATGCTCCATAATGACTGAACAGCAACAGCATTGAATAATAGTAATGCTACACACTTGGAAGAAATGAATAAACTTTTCACAAGAGGACAGCATCTTTAAACAGTTGTTTAGTTGCTGTCATTTCCAATATTTCTGAATATATCCTTTTGATATTTTTATCTTGCTCACAGACTTGCTGCTACAAAACTACTAAAGATAAAAATTCTCATATGTACTTTTGGTATACAAATTAAGATTCTCTCCTCCCCAGGTTATATTAATATGTCTAAAATAGAAGTATCTGAAAAATAAGGTATTGTCAAATTATTTTTCATCAGTGTTTCTCTGTTGCACCTACTTATCAACTATTACAATATTCAGATTTCTTTGCTTTTTAAAAATTTTTACTGGTCTATTACATTTAAGCAGAAGCATTATTTTATTCTATTTCTGATTATAAATTAACTAAAATAATTTCACTTGATTCTTGATTATTTGTATGCCTTCTCCTAACCTCTAAGGTTAAAAAATAACCTTGGAAAAATTCATCTGTTTTCCTTTGAGTTGTTTATGTTTGTCTTAAAAATGTGTGGACTATATTGCACACATTTATAAAATACATACTATAATGTACAGCATATGACTCATATATTATTTAGTGTGTGTATGTATGTATATACATTCATAATATGACTCTTTTAGATATGTATGGTATTATATTTTTCCCAGTCTGAATCTTGTCTTTTACACTTCTAATGACATCCTTAATATTTAGATATTTGTAATTTTAGAAATGTAGAACTTAATATAATTCTGTTGGTTTGTGCCCTTTCTTAATTTAATTTTTTTGATGTGGTACATTTTTAAAATATTTATTGAATTTTTTTGTGGTACTGTTTCTGTTTTATGTTGTGTTTTTTTGCCCTTGAGGCATGTGAGGTCTTAGCTCCCCAACCAGGGATTTAACCCGCATCCCCTGCATTGAAAGACAAAATATTCCAATTGGAAGGCAAAGTTTCCCACTGACCACCAAGGAGGTCCCTCCTTTCCTAATTAAAAATCACAGATTTATGTGCATACACTCTATATACGGAGCAGAAACTCCAGTAGTTCGGTCACCTAATTGGAAGAGCCGAGTCATTGGAAAAGAACTTGATGCTGGGAAAGACCGAGGGCAGGAAAAGAAGAGGGTGACAGAGGATGAGATGGTTGAATGTCATGACTGACTCAAAGGACACAAGATTGAACAAATTCCAGAAGACAGTGAAGGATAGGAAATCCTGGTGTGCTGTAGTACATGGGTTGAAGAGTTGGACATGACTTAGCGACTGAAAAACAACTTTATATATGTAGAATATATATATTTAAAGTTGTATAGATTTTCCTTTAACATTTAAGTAATTAAGATGTTATAATTTTATTTTTCATTGTGGCTTACTATTTAATAGGACTTCGTTTCATTAATGATATTTTATGCCAACTGCTGTTTATGATATTTCCAGAAGATATTAAACTGTTCCTAATCTCTTTATACAGATGACACCACCCTTATGGCAGAAAGTGAAGAGGAACTAAAAGCCTCTTAATGAAAGTGAAAGAGGACACTGAAAAAGTTGGCTTAAAGCTCAACATTCAGAAAACAAAGATCATAGCATCCGGTCCCATCACTTCATGGGAAATAGATGGGGAAACAGAGAAAACAGTGTCAGACTTTATTTTTGGGGGCTCCAAAATCACTGCAGATGGTGACTGAAGCCATGAAATTAAAAGACTCTTACCCCTTTTGAAGAAAAATTATGACCAACCTAGATAGCATATTCAAAAGCAGAGACATTACTTTGCCAACTAAGGTCCATCTCGTCAAGGCTATGGTTTTTCCAGTGGTCATGTATGGATGTGAGAGTTGGACTGTGAAGAAGGCTGAGGGCTGAAGGATTGATGCTTTTGAACTGCAGTGTTGGAGAAGACTCTTGAGAGTCCCTTGGACTGCAAGGATATCCAACCAGTCCATTCTGAAGGAGATCAACCCTGGGGTTTCTTTGGAAGGACTGATGCTAAAGCTGAAACTCCAGTACTTTGGCCACCTCATGCGAAGAGTTGACTCATTGGAAAAGACTCTGATGCTGGGAGGGATTGGGGACAGGAGGAGAAGGGGATGACAGAGGATGAGATGGCTGGATGGCATCAATGACTTGATGGACATGAGTTTGAATGAACTCCTGCAGCTGGTGATGGACAGGGAGGTCTGGCGTGCTGCGATTCATGGGGTTGCAAAGAGTCGGACACAACTGAGTGACTGAACTGAACTGAACTGAATCTCTTTATTTAATATAATCTATTCCTGTTCCAGTGATATGCTGTTCCTGTGTTACTTAATATAGCTTTATATTCTCAGGATATACACCTTTGAATATACCGAGGATTTTATTCATTTTTAACTTCCACTGGAACTCTAAGTTTTTCTGTTAAATATCCCTCTCTATAAACTTATATTTTCTGTTTTCTTTTTCTTTATACCTTATACTAAATCTTTTTCTTTTTTCCTCTCAGTAATTATCTATTCAATTGAGTCTAACCTGATGTTAAATCCTTCTATATTCCACTTTATAATATTTTTAATTTCTAGAAACAGTATATGGTCTTAAAAAAAAATATGATGGATATTTTCATCATTCCCTTATCCTTTTTTTTTCATGGAAAGACATTAATTTTATTTTATTTTAACATAAATTTACTTATTTTAATTGGAAGCTAATTACTTTACAATATTGTATTTTTCTTTAAAATATTTTTTTATTATTCATTTGTTTATTTTTATTTTACTTTATTTTACTTTACAATACTGTATTGGTTTTGCCATACCTCAACATAAATCTGCGACGGGTGTACACGTGTTCCAAATCCTAAACCCCCCTCCCCACCTCCCTCCCCATACCATCCCTCTGGGTCATCCCAGTGCACCAGCCGCAAGCATCCTGTATCCTCCATCAAACCTAGACTGGTGATTCATTTTTATATGATATTATACATGTTTCAATGCCATTCTCCCAAATCATCCAGTCCTCTCCCTTTCCTAAAGAGTCCAAAAGACTGTTATATACATCTGTGTCTCTTTTGCTGTCTCGCACACAGGGTTATCATTACCATCTTTCTAAATTCCATATATATGTGTTAGTATACTGTATTGGTGTTTTTCTTTCTGGCTTACTTATTGTATTTTTACAATACTATATTTTTCTATGGGATATATTCCCAAAAGTGGAATTGCTGGATCATGTGATAGACATATTTTTAGTATTTTAAGGAAACTTCATAGCAATCTTCGTACTGGCTGCACAAGCTTACCTTTCCACTAACATTTTAGGAGAGGTCCGTTTTCTCCACATCCTGTCCAACATTTATTGTTGGCAAATTTTCATATGGTGGCCATTCTGACTGAATGTGACGAAGTCCCTTTGTAGTTTTGATTTGCATTTCTCCAATAATTGATGATGTTGAGTGTCTTTTCCTGCATCTTTTGGCTATCAGTATATCTTTGGAGAAATGCCTCATTAGGTCTTCTGCCCATTTTTTGATTGGCTTGTTTATTTTTTTGATATGGAGCTACATGAGCTGTTTGCAAATTTTGGAGATTAATCCCTTGTCAGTAGCATTTTTGCAAATATTTTCTCTCATTCTGTGTGATGTCTTCCCATTTTGTTTATGGTTTCCTTTGATAGGCTAAAGTTTTTGAGTTTAATTAAATTCTATTGTTTTATTTTTTGTATTTATTTCCATTACTCTGGGAGATGGATTGTAAAATATATCGCTGCAATTTACATCAGGGTATGTTCTGCCTGTTTTCCTCTAAAAGTTTTACAGTGTCCAATCTTGTGGTTAGATCTTTAATATATTGTTTTTTTTTTTTAACATGGTGTTAAAAAATGTGCAAATTTCACTTTTTTTTCTTTTAACTAGGAAGCTGTCCAGTTTTCCCCGGAGATATTTTTAAAGAGACTATCTCTCCTCCCTGTTATAGTCTTGCCTCATTGGTCATATATTAACTGGCCATACCTGTGTGGGTTTCTTTCTGGGCTTCCTATCCTTATTTCATTGTTGTTGTTTTAGTCACTAAGTTGTGTCTGACTCCTTTGTGACCTCACTGATTGTAGCCTGCCAGACTCTTCTATCCATGGGCTTTTCCAGGCAAAAATGCGAGAATGGGTGGTTGTTTCTTTCTCCAGGGCCGCCTTTTCCTTTTTTTTTTTTTTTAATTTATTTATTTTTTTAATTACAATACTGTATTTGTTTTGCCATACATTGACACGAATCAGCCATAGGTGAACACAATCTCCCAATGCCGAAGCCTCCTCCCCACCTCCCATCCCACATCCTCTACTTGAATCATCCTGTGCATCAGCCCCATGCATCCTGCATCCTACATTGAACATAGATTGGCACTTCGTTTCTTACAAGAAAATATACATGTTTCATTGCCATTCTCCCAAACCATCCCACCCTTTCCCTCTCCCTCAGAGTCCAAAAGTCCACTCTATACCTCTGTGTCTCTTTGTTGTCTCACATATAGGGTCATCATTACTGTCTTCTAAATTCCATATATATGTGTCAGTATACTGTATTGGTGTTTTTCTTTCTGGCTTACTTCACTCTGTATAATCGGTTCCAATTTCATCCATCTCATTAGAACTGAGTCAAATTTATTCTTTTAAGGGCTGAGTAGTATTCCATTGTGTATATGTACCACAGCTTTCTTATCCAATCATCTGCTGATGGACATCTAGGTTGCTTCCATGTCCTGGCTATTATAAACAGCGCTGCAATGAACATTAGGGTACATGTGTCTCTTTCAATTCTGGTTTCCTCGGTGTGTATGCCCAGCAGTGGGATTGCTGGGTCATAAGGCAGTTCTATTTGCAATTTTTTAAGGAATCTCCACACTGTTTTCCATAATGGCTGTACTAGTTTGCATTCCCACCAGCAGTGTAAGAGGGTTCCCTTTTCTCCACATCCTCTCCAGCATTTATTGCTTGTAGACTTTTGGATCGCAGCCATTCTGACTGGTGTGAAACGGTACCTCATTGTGGTCTTGATTTGCATTTCTCTGATAATGAGTGATGTTGAACATCTTTCCATGTGTTTGTTAGCCATCCGTATGTCTTCTTTGGAGAAATGCCTATTTAGTTCTTTGGCCCATTTTTTTATTGGATCATTTATTTTTCTGGAGTTGAGCTGCATAAGTTGCTTATATATCTTTGAGATTAGTTGTTTGTCAATTGTTTCATTTGCTATTGTTTTCTCCCATTCAGAAGGCTGTCTTTTCACCTTGCTTATAGTTTCCTTTGTTGTGCAGAAGCTTTTAATTTTAATTAGATCCCATTTGTTTATCTTTGCTTTTATTTCCAGTATACTGGGAGTTGGATCATAGAGGATCCTGCTGTGATTTATGTCAGAGAGTGTTTTGCCTATGTTCTCCTCTAGGAGTTTTATAGTTTCTGGTCTTACATTTAGATCTTTAATCCATTTTGAGTTTATTTTTGTGTATGGTGTTAGAAAGGGGTCTAGTTTCATTCTTTTACGAGTGGTTGACCAGTTTTCCCAGCACCACCTATTAAAGAGACTGTCTTTACTCCATTGTATACAACCAAGATAGCCTCTTCAAAGTCAGGCATAAACATGAATCTTTTCAATTAAGCTTGAATGTCCCTAAATTATACTCCCACTAGTTCCATAATTTCTTCCATTGTTGACATTTTGTGTCAAATATAATATAACTAAATTTACTTGCTGCTGTTATTGCAAATACATCTTTATATTTTGCAAATGCATTTCAAACTAGACCTCTAAAATATTCCACATAAAAAAGGCAGTAAAATATTGCCATCTAAGACATTTTCAAAATACTGACTGCTTGTGAAATTCTCCAGCTATAGTTTTTGATATGATAGTTTTAATTCTTTCCTATTGAAATGCTTAAAAGTCATATGTTTCTTTCATTAATCATGGGTTTCTCTTTGAAATTTTTATTGATCTTGGCCTACCATTGAGTCCTAAATTCCTTCCTGAATGTTTTGAGCATCATCCTCTCAGAATCTGGAGGGCAGCTCCTTTTCCAAGTATGGAATCAGGAAGCTTCTATATCCAAAATAAGATTCCTATAGCCATGAGTCATCAGGCTTAAAATGATGATATGAGGATAATTCTTATAAATAGCTTTCCTATTTCTCTTTTTGTAAGTCCTGAATGTATTTTTAAACAGCAGAATCCATTGGCAAATTGTGAGGTTGGGTTTGTGGACACTCCCTGTTTGCCTGACTTTGGGACAGTTTGTTGAACCATAAGTTCTGATCATTCAAAGATTAGCTACAGTTACTCCTGCCTTTCTAAGTAAATTTCAATTGAAAGTTCTTAAAGTACATCTCTCTTTGGCATTATTCAGAGGAGTTTTAAGGCCAACATTTTTTTTTAAATAGATTTTGAGTCTCATTTTCTGTTGTATTATGAATTTGTGGTTGATATGAAAATTGGCACCTTTAATGACTTTCTGTTTAAATTCTGTAAAACATACCTGAACGAGTGGAGCAGATGTGATTGTCCTTTTTTTTTTCTTTTTCTTTTTGTACTTTTCCCAAGACTAAGTATTTATTACAAGTGAAGAATTTATGCTTCTTTCAAAAGCATATTCTGAAATTCCAATGCAATAAAAGGTTGTGAGAATTGTGAACCAAATATTAAGTTTCTAAACAGTAAGTTATGGCATTAGTAGAAGCATATACTTTTTACCTGATTATTCTGAGATAAGTGTCATATACAGGAGCAATAACATCATGTGAAATTCCCACATGATGATATTATTATTAAAATTATAATAATGCTTTATAATTACAAGTTACTTTCACTTTCTCAGTTGCCTTTAAGAACGATAAAGATGTATTATTATTATCCACATTTTATAGAGGAAACAATATGTTAGGACATAAAATATATTGATCAGTCATATCACTAGCAGGTCTTACATGGGAATATTCTTTCTTAGATGGATAAAATGAATAATAATGAAAATATAATTAATAAGTACCACCGTCTTAACTTATTGGTTAATAATGATTCACTGAATTATTACCAAAGAACTAAAGCTCATGGAAGAGCTGATTGTAGGGTTGGCAAAGGGAGAGTAAAAGATCATGTTGGAGCAACTTGTGTTGTAAAAATATATAGAAATACTCAAAATTAAGAATTAGGACATGCCAAATGGTATAAAAGTCAACATGAAAGAGCTGGAACAATTTGAATAACAACACAAATTGATGAAGTAATAAAAAAATACATGTATCTGTAGTGATATAAATAAACAATTGAATGAAAAGATTCTTCTTTACAGAAGAATTCCAATAATAAAGTAGAATAAATGAAGAAAAGTTCAGACAATCACTATTAGAATACCGTAGTGACCATTATACCAGGTAAAATCAACTGAGTAGTAATAAAATTAGTATATTTTTTGAGGAAAAACGTACGTTTGAATGTCTTGAAGAATTTCTCCTAAGATACGTATTAATTATAAAGGAAAATACAGTAACTTTAAAGTGGAGAAACAGGGCAAATACCGCCCTAACAAAGAAGCTGATATTAACAGCACCAGTAGTAAAACACATACATATCACACATCACAGATTCCCTGAGATGACACCCAGAAAAGGGAACACCATTTGGATGGCATTCATTCCCCTCTCAATATATATAATAAATATTATCATAAGAAAATAACAGAGGAAAACATTGAAGTATATTTTACAAAATTACTTGAGAATCATAGAATTGTCATGATTATAGAACATAAGGAAAGACTGAAAAACTATCACAGCTTATAGGAGACTAAGGAACAGGAAAATACTAAAAATAAAATAAAATAAAATAACATTTGGTCCAGTCACTTCATGGCACATCAGTTTAGTTCAGTTCAGTCGCTCAGTCATGTCCGACTCTTTGTGACCCCATGAATCGCAGCACGCCAGCCCTCCCTGTCCATCGCCAACTCCCGGAGTCTACTCAAACCCATGTCCATTGAGTCAGTGATGCCATCCAACCGTCTCATCCTCTGTCATCCCCTTCTCCTCCTGCCCTCAATCTTTCCCAGCATCAGGGTCTTTTCACGAGTCAACTCTTCATATCAGGTGGCCAAAGTATTGGAGTTTCAGCTTCAACATCAGTCTTTTCAATGAACGCCCAGGACTGATCTCCCTTAGGATGAACTAGTTGGATCTCCTTGCCGTCCAATGGACTCTCAAGAGTCTTCTCCAACACTACAGCTCAAAAGCATCAATTCTTTGGCACTCAGCTTTCTTTATAGTCCAACTCTCACATCCATACATGACTACTGGAAAAACCATAGCCTTGACTAGACAGACCTTTCTTGACAAAGTAATGTTTCTGCTTTTTAATATGCTGTCTATGTTGGTCATAACTTTCCAAGGAGTAAGCATCTTTTAATTTCGTGGCTATAATCACCATCTGCACTGATTTTGCTCCCCCAAAAAGTCTGACACAGTTTCCACTGTTTCCTCATCTATTTCCCATGAAGTGATGGGACTAGATGTCATGATCTTAGTTTTCTGATTGTTGAGCTTTAAGCCAACATTTTCACTCTCATCTTTCACTTTCATCAAAAGGCTTTTTAGTTCTTCCTTTTCTGCCATAAGGGTGGTGTCATCTGCATATCTGAGG
This sequence comes from Nanger dama, assembly GCA_917880005.1. Classification (NCBI taxonomy): domain Eukaryota; kingdom Metazoa; phylum Chordata; class Mammalia; order Artiodactyla; family Bovidae; genus Nanger; species Nanger dama. The sequence continues at coordinate 14,108,456 of CAKJTW010000002.1, forward strand.
TAATTGATATTTTTCTAGACAATCTTGATTCCAGCTTGTGCTTCCTCCAGTGCAAAGTTTCTCATGATGTACTCTGCATAGAAGTTAAATAAGCAGGGTGACAATATACAGTCTTGACATACTCCTTTCCCGATTTAGAACCAGTCTGTTGTTCCATGTCTAGTTCTAATTGTTGCTTCCTGACCTAAATACAGGTTTCTACAGAGGCAGATCAGGTGGTCTGGTACTCCCATCTCTTTCAGAATTTCCACAGTGTATTGTGACCCACAAAGTCAAAGGCTTTGGCATAGTCAATAAAGCAGTAATAGATGTTTTTCTAGGACTCTCTTGCTTTTTTGATGATCCAGCAGATGTTGGCAATTTGATCTCTGGTTCCTCTGCTTTTTCTAAAACCAGCTTGAATATCTGGAACTTCACGGTTCACATATTGCTGAAGCCTGGTTTGGAGAATTTTGAGCATTACTTTATTAGTGTGTGAAACAAGTCCAATTGTGTGGTAGTTTGAGCATTTTTGGCATTACCTTTCCTTGGGATTGTAATCAAAACTGAGCTTTTCCAGTCCTGTGGTCTCTGCTGAGTTTTCCAAATTTGCTGGCATATTGAGTGTGGCACTTTCACAGCATCATATTTTAGGATCTGAATAAATAATTTTTGATTGCTTCCACTTTTCTCCCTTCTATCATGGCACATAGAATGGGAAAAAGTGGAAGCAATGACAAATTTATTTTGGGGGACTCTAAAATCACTGTGGCTGGTGACTGCAGCCATGATATTAAAAGATGCTTGCTTCTTGGAAGGACTTTAATGACAAATCTAGACAGAATACTAAAAAGCAGAGATATCACATTGCTTACAAAGGTCTTCATAGTCAAAGCTGTGGTTTCTCCAAGTCATGTACAGTCATGAGAGTTGGATCATAAAGAAGATTGAGAGCCAAAGAATTAAGGTTTTCAAATTGTGCTGCTTGAGAAGACTTGAGAGGACTGAGGAGCCTGAACTGATGCAGTCCATGGGGTTGCAAAGAGTAGAACATGACTTAGTTACTGAATAACAACAGGGGGACAGGAAAACTAAATGCAAGTGAAAACCCAAGATTGAGTCCTGGAACAGGAAAAAATAAAAATAAAAACATGGAAAACCTGGAGAAATCAGAATAAAGTCAGTAGTATAGTTAATTTGAAAGTGAAAGTGAAAGTCGCTCAGTTATGTCTGACTCTTTGCAACCTGTGGACTATACTGTCCTTGGAATTCTCCAGGCCAGAATACTTGAGTGGGTAGCATTTCCCTTATCCAGGGAATATTCCCAGTGGAGAAATCAAACCCAGGTCTTTAGCATTGCAGGTAGATTCTTTACCAGCTGAGCACAAGGGAAGCCCAGAATTAATCACCAATGACAAATTCTTAGTTTTGTTGATTTATTATGTTTTTAAGTTAGATAATTATAGATATTATGGTAGATTATTAAGTATATGGTAGATATATTAAGGTAGATATTATGTTTTTAAGGTAGATAGTGGATGCTGCTGCTGCAGCTGCTAAGTTGCTTCAATCATGTCCGACTCTGTGCGACCCCATAGACTGCAGCCCACCAGGCTCCCCCATCCCTGGGATTCTCCAGGAAAGAGTACTGGAGTGGGTTGCCATTTCCTTCTCCAATGCATGAAAGTGAAAAGTCAAAGTGAAGTTGTTCAGTCGTGTCCAACTCTTAGCGACCCCATGGACTACAGCCCACCAGGCTCCTCCATCCGTGGGATTTTCCAGGCAAGAGTACTGGATATACATATATATATATCCACATTCTTTAAAACAGTAGTTTATTTTTTAGCATGGTATAAGGGCTTCCGTCTATGGGGTTGCACAGAGTCGGACACAGCTGAAGCAACTAGCAGCAGCAAGGCATTTTTATATTGCACATTATGCTGAATACAGAGAAAGACAATCACCAAAGAATGATCAGATAGTGCTATCCATGAACTTTGAACACCTATATGATTTATAGGAACCTATCTGACCTATGTGTAGAGGTTGCTTTTCATATCTACCAATTTGCCTTAGGAAAAAAAAATCTCATCAGAAAGTAAATTTAATTGTTTAAAACTTGAAATACTTTATTCATATATCTACATCTAAGTAGTAAACAATTCTAGTAAACAGCTTATATTACTTAAATAGGCATGTTCACTCAGAAAGTCATTTCACATATACTCTTTTGATCTTCATGGTACCAATTTTATTTTCCTTTCTATATGTTATTTTCAAAAGCATTTATCATTAAATAAGTATTACACAAATGCATTTTTATGTGGGTATATAAGACTGTAACTGGGAAATCCCATGGACAGAGGAGTCTTCAAGGGCTCACAAACAGTTTGACATGACTGAAGGGACTGAGTATGCACACACGCATATAAGACTATGAGAGTGATAACAATTTTCAAACTCAGTTCAGATTCAGTTTAAAAATCAAATTAAAATTTAGTGGTTACAGAGGGACTTCCCAAGACCTTTATGCTATTTATATTATTGGCTATTATAACATGAATTCTCTGATCAAATTTGTTTTAGGAAAAATGTGAATTACTATGGCTAAATTATTTTTTTCTTCCAACCAGTATATATGAACATAAAATCATAAAGTTCACTTCTGTAGAAAACCAAGAAAGGAAAGAAAAGGATCCCCTTGTAAGTAAATTTACATGTAAAATGTTTAAAAGATTTTAGTATTATTTTTAATGAAATAAATTACATGTTTTATCTCTAAGAAGTAGGGCTACATTTTAAACCTAAATTTAATATTGAATTAAAAATTGCATTTGAAATTGCAGTAATGCTGTTAGCCAATTATAATTTTTGTGATTTGAGTACAAGCATATATTTGTCTTTCCACAATTCTGTATTCTTTAGTGTTTTCAGAAAGTTTTTCAAACTCTTCACAATTTATTTGTAAGATTTAGTTATATCAGTGTGTTATGTACATAGCAAAGTGAATTTGCTAGTAAGACTCAATCTCTCACATAGTTTTTGTCTAAATTAGAACAATGCTCAGTACTATGACTATTGTACAGAGTTAGTTTGAGAATCGACTGTGATAAATACAAGGAAAACACTTTGAAAGAAAAGTACTACACAAATGTTGGCAATTAGACAGTTTTATAATCTTCTTCTTCCTAAGTTAGACCCACTGGCTTTTCACTGGACTAGTCTTCTCAGAGCCCACAAGACTCATCAGAACTGTTTCTCAGAACACATTATTCCATTTTCCACAATGCAGAGTTCCCCCATCAATCCATGTTCCATCATAATTTTTAGGATTAAGAGTTTCTGTCATTATTTTTCAGCAGGTAGTTCAATCTACATTTATACTTCACTCTATCTCTGTTCTCTTATAATACAGTGTATTCTATGTAACAATTTTGATCCTGAAAAAAAAAAAAACAAAATATAGTTTAGTCATATCAAAAACTCCTTTCTGAGATTATATTACCTGAAAGTGATCTTGTCCATATCTGGGGAGCTTACTACATACCACAGGCCTCTTTTAATTAAAAACACTGTATAATGGATAGGCTACATTTTAAATGTTTTAACTAAAAAGGACTATCACAGCTTAAGTAAGGACATTCTGTTCTGCCAATGAATATAGATTGTTTTATATTCCCTAACAATTCAACTTTTATATTGCTTGCTGAATGTGCATTTAATGTATAAAGTATACTCACATAGGATAAATGATTTTGATAGTGATTAATTACATTATTAAATTCCAGGGACAGATTATCTTCTTCACAAACTAGAATATAATTCTATTCCTAATTAAAATATCAGAATTAGCATTTCTTTTCAAGTTAGTACAATCCAGGTTGAATACCTTTTGATTTTAAGAAGCTTGTCTTTTATGTTTGTTTGCCTTTTGACTTTTTATCCTGAAGCCTCTATTACCCTTGGAGGAAAATCATCCTCTCAAAGCTCTTAGCACAAAAACAAAAGTAAAACAAAAACAACCAACAAATCAAAAGAGCTCAAAAGTTTTAGAACACTAAAATTGAAGCAAGTTTTCTGTCTCCTAAAAAGTTTAGAAATAAGTAAAGCAAATCTATTCAGATCAGACGACTTATGTAGATATAACATTCTTTTTGCTTAATTACATCAGGAGGAGGATTATTTGCAGATAAAAATGTTCAGTTTTGAGGCATTGAATTTCACATCTCTGAAATTAAAGCAATCATGCAGTTAAGGAAATCTAAACTGATTCTCAGTCTGAGTTATTGTGGGATGAATCCTTATGTGACCATACTCAATGTTGACAAAATTTTCTTTTCCCTTTGTTATTTGTGGGTATTTGTGTTTGTGTGTGAAGATAGTGCTTCACTGACATTTGAGAAGCTAGACTGTGAGAAGTGAGAGCTCATAGAGGAAAAGAAATAGAGTGTGAATTAGGGATGATTACGGACAAGTATGAGATGGCTGGATCGCATCACATGAGTTTGGGTGAACTCTGGGAGTTGGTGATGGATAGGGAAGTCTGGTGCGCTGCGATTCCTGGGGTCGCAAAGAGTTGGACACAATTGATTGACTGAACTGAACTGAACTGAAGGACGAGCATATGGGCTTGCCAAATTAAATGAGTCCATGTAAATTGAGTGACTGCATGTTCTTAAAAATGATCAATACCCTTTGGTGTCCTTTTCAGAACGTTTAGTAATCCAGATTCCTGGAACCAAGGAAAACAGTTGTGAGATGAGTTAAAAGATAAGAGATAGTAGAGTAAATAGTAGTAAGGGAGGGCAATAAGGCAAAGCAGTGGGGGCGGGGGGGTCCCATCAAGGGAGTGATGAAAATGGTGTGCCATGAACCTGTAGGTCTGTAACTTGGGCTGTGTTGGCTCAAGTAGGTTGGACAAAAATGTGGGAGGAACACAAAAGGAAGAATGAGATGGAGTGAGAAACCTATGTAATAAAATGTGAATGTGTAAGAAATGATTTAAATATCCTATCAATGGGAGGAACTTATATACAATGCATTGGATAAAGGAATAATAGCTGTGCTGAGAAAGGGTAATAACCTACCCAGTTCCCCAGATGTTCTGGATCCCAAAAGATGCACAGTATCAAAATCTGTGTAGTATGGTCAAATGTTTATTTTTCAAGAAGTTAAAATGTAACATCTGTCAGGGAGCCAATTAAATGTGCATTTTGCTCCAAAATATAGAAGATATTTTTCTTTTCATTGAAAACTCAAGGGAATCATTTAATGTAATTGAAGAACAGAGGTAAGCCACTATTATGTGTTTTATCATTAAAGGCCCAGACCCTTCACTAGGTCAAGTTTTAGAGTCAAGGACAAGTGTTAATGTTTATTTCAGAATACTTATAATGTTTTTTCCATAGCTAGTAAGATATAAACCAACTGTCTCTTACTATTTAAAACCACCATAAACATACTGAATATGAAACTAATGAGAAATCCCTTGTGCCAAAATCTCAAACAATAACTGCATAATAATTCCCAAGAAAGGCATATAAAATAAATAAGTAGAATATTATGTCACTTTGGCAATCTCCTTTGCATAATTAGACACCATGAAGTGCAGGAAAGACCTATCATTTCATAAAAGGTGACTGTACCTGGATGTCTCTTGCAAATAAGTAATAATATATTGCAAACACACATACATACACATACACAGACATAAAAATTAAATCCAGGAAGATAACTGAAAATCATATACACAAATATTCTCATTTTGCAAATCAGGAAATGAGGCTCAGAGATTAGATGTTATCAAAGTATAAACAACTATTTACTAGCTGAATATTTGACTCACAAACTCTGGTTCTTGTTCCAGGACTACATATGTTATTTATCTGTTTTACATGCTTTATTATATCAGTATATCTTAAAGTACATAAATATATTAGGTACAGGCATTTGAAATCCCTCCAATTTAATTAATTTTCCACTTTAAATTATACAAAATATTTATTAAAAGTATCCATCTGTGTTATTATAGTTCATGGTGATATTTCATTGTACTTATTGTAAAAGAGACTAAAACCAGAAACAACAAATTTAATGTAAACCATTTTACATTAATTAAAATCTGATGAATACCAGAACAAATAGATTAGCAAACACAACCCTAAGGTTTGTGAAACGTCTTTGTCTCCAACTTATCCAGTGGTCTGTAAATCAAGTCAAATCAATATGAAGTAATTTTAATTTATTTTGGTTCATTTAGGATTCAACAGATTCGATTCCTTGGTGGAAAAGATCCCCTGGAGAAGGGCATGGCAGCATACTCCAGTATTCTTGCCTAGAAAATCCCATGAACAGAGGAGCCTGGCAGACTACATTCCATGGGGTCACAAAGAGTCAGACGTGACTGAGAGACTAATAAACACAAGTCATAGAAGATTCATTTATAAGTCTAGCTCTCTTAAAAACTTTATTTTTAGAGAAGCTTCAGGTTTACAGAAAAATTGCATATATAGTAGAGTTTCTGTATTTGCCTCTCCAGGAAACAACACCTCATGTTAATGCAGTTACAATTGATGAACCAATATTGATACATAATTATTAAATTCCATAGTTATCATAATTTACTGTTTGTTTATTATAGTTCCATGGCTTTTTACTAATGTATAATATCATGTATCCATCATTACAAAGTTATTCAGAATAATTTCACTGCTCTCAAAATGCCCTTTGCTCCATCAGTTCAACTCTTCCTCCCCTTGAACCCTGTCCTCCGTTAACTGTTTCACTGTGTCTATAGCTTTGCCTTTCAAGAATGTCATAGAGTCGAAATCACACAATAGGAATCTTTTCAGACTGGCTTCTTTTACTTAGCAATATGCATTTAAAGATTTACCATGTATATTTGCGACTTTATAGCTTATTTACATTTTTATCACAGAATATACTCCATTGTATATATCATACTGGTTTTGTCCATTTAATTATTGAGAAACATCTTGGTTGCTTTCAGGTTCAGGAAGTAATGAATAAAATAAATCTAAATATGTACATGGATATGCATGAATGTGGATATAATTTTTTGACACATTTGGAAAAATATCTAGAAGTGTGATTGCTGGGTTGCATAGTGAAATTATATATAGCCTATAGGAAACTGCCAAACTGACTTTCAAAGTGACTGTAACATTTTGCATTCTCATCATAAATGAATGAGAACTCCTCTCGTTTCACAGCTGCACTGCTATTCTGGTGTTGTCAATATTTTGAATTGTGGCCATTCTAATAGATATGTGGTGATATGTCATTGTTGTTTTAGATTGCAATTTGTTAATTGCATGTTGTGCTAAGCATCTTTTTTATGCTTATTTCACATCTGTATATCTTCTTTGATGAGGTGTCTTTCAAATCTTTTGTTCATCTTTTAAACTTCTGTTGCTGTTGTTATTGTTAAATTTTAAGAGTTCTTTGTACATTTTGGCTATAAGTCCTAGATCAGATATGTGTTTTATAGTTTTTCCACCAGGCTGTGACTTGACTTTTCATTCTCTTAATAGTATCATACGGAGCAAAAATTAAAGTTTAACAGAGTCCCACTCATTAGTTCTTTCTCTCATGGAGCATGTCTTTGGTATTGTACCTGAAAAGTCATTGCCAAATTCAAGAAAATCTAGATTTCTCTCACTGTCTTCTAGCAGATTTTTTAAAATTAAATTTTCTTTTGTTGAACAATTTGAGAGTATGTTTTCTCCTAGTACTCTGATAGAGATGGGGCAGGAGATTTGTCATTTGGAAAGCTGTCTCAGCATCTTAAGATTAAAATCCGAAGAATACAAAGTGTAAAAGTGTAACACCAACTGTAAATCAAATCCTATCCAATTTATATGACTTATTTTATTTAACTAGTACAACATTGTCATGTGAATATATGGTAGTGAAAAAATGAATCTCAGTATCTCAGATAAGTTTTCCAAGACTGAAAAACAGTAAGTAAGTAAAGTAAAAAAAAACAGTAAGCAAGCAACTTCCAGAGAGCTTTAGATTCAATCGATCACAAAAGCTTTCACCCTAATCAAGTATATATTGCTTCTTCCTAAATCTGTGAGGGTAGAAACTATGCCATTTAGTTTTGATAGCTAGACAGGCGATTTATTAATTCACTTTTGATAAGTTTACAATACCATATGTAAAATAGATAGCCAATAGGAATTTACTGTATAACTTAGGGAATTCAAACAGGGGCTCTGTGACCATCTAAAAGGATGGCATGGAGAGGGAGATGGGAAGGAGGTTCAGGAAGGAGGAAACATGGGTGTACCTATGGCTGATTCTTGTTGATGTTTGACAGAAAACCACAAAATTCTGTAAAGCAATTATTCTTCGGTTAAAAAACAAAGTGGCAAAAAAAAAAAAAAAACTGATGCATAAGGATATGGTAAATGATAAAAATCAAGATAATATAAATACTAGAATGTGACACCAGGGCTGGGAATGCCAGTTCAGTTGCACAGTCATGTCTGACTCTTTGCAACCCCATGGACTACATCACTCCAGGCTTCACTGTCCATCACCAAATCCTAGAGCTTGAGCAAAATCATGTCCATCAGTGTTATCGGTGAGTCAGTGATACCATCCAACCATCTCATCCTCTGTTTTCTCCTTCTCCTCCAGCCTTCAGTCTTTCCCAGCCTCAGGACCTTTTCCAATGAGTCATTTATTCACATCAGGTGGCCAAAACGTTGGAGCTTCAGCTTCAGCATCAGTCCTTCCAATTAATATTCAGGACTAATCTCCTTTAGGATGGACTGGTTGGATCTCCTGGCTGTCTAAGGGACTCTCAAGAGTCTTCTCCAACACCACAGTTCAAAAGCATCAATTCTTCAGCACTCAGCTTTCTTTATGGTCCAAATCTCACATCCATACATGACAGCTAGAAAAACCATAGCTTTGACTCCATGGACCTTTGTTGGCAAGGTAATGTCTCTGCTTTTTAATACAATGGCTAGGTGTGATATAGCGTTACTTACAAGGAGCAAGCATTTTTAATTTCATGGCTGCAATCACCATCTGCAATGATTCTGGAGCCCAAGAAAATTAACTCTCTCACTGTTTCCACTGTGTCCTCATCTATTAGCCATGAACTGATGGGGCCAGATGCTATGATCTTAGTTTTTGAATGTTGAGTTTTCAGCCAGCTTTTTCACCCTCCTCTTTCACCTTCACCAGGAGGCTCTTTAGTTTCTTTTTGCTTTCTTCTGGAAGGGTGGTTTCATCTGCATATCTGCAATCTTGATTTCAGCTTGTGCTTCATCCAGCATAACATTTCACATGAAGTAATCTGCATAAAAGTTAAATAAGCAGGGTGACAATATACAGCCTTGACATACTCCTTTCCCTATTTGGAACCAGTCTGTTGTTCCATGTCCAGTTCTAACTCTTGCTTCTTGACCTGCATACAGGTTTCTCAGGAGGCAGGTAAGGAGGTCTGCTACTCCCATCTCTTTAAGAATTTCCCACAGTTTGTTGTGATCCATGCCGTCAAAAGCTTTAGCATAGTTGATAAAGTAGAAATAGATGTTTTTCTGGAACTCTCTTGCTTTGTTGATGATCCAACAGATGTTGGCAATTTGATCTCTGGTTCCTCTGCTTTTTCTAAATCTAGTTTGAACATCTGGAAGTTCTCAATCTATGTACTGTTGAAACGTCTCTCAGAGAATTTATAGCTTAACTTTGCTAGCGTGTGACATGAATGCAATCGTGTGGTAGTCTGAACATTCTCTGGTATTGCCTTTCTTTGTTATCGGAATAAAAACTGCAATTTTCCAGGCCTGTGGCCTCTCTTGAGTTTTCCAAATTTGCTGGCATATTGAGTGCAACACTTTAACAGCATCTTTTAGGATTTGAAATAACTCAGCTGGAATTCCATCACTTCCACTAGCTTTGTTCATAGTGATGCTTCCTAAGGCCCACTTGACTTCACATTCCAGTGTGTCTGGCTCTAGATGGGTGAGAACACCTTTGTGGTTATCTGGGTCATTAAGATCATTTTTGTATTGTTCTTCTCCGTGTTCTTGCCACATCTTCTTAATAACTTCTGTTTCTGTTGGGTCCATATTGTTTCTGTCCTTTAATCGGCCCATCTTTGCATGAGATGTTCCCTTGGTATTTCAGTTTTCTTGAAGAGATCTCTAGTTTTTTCCATTCTGTTGTTTCCCTCTATTTCTTTGCATTGATCACTTAGGATGACTTTCTTATTGCTGCTTTCTATTCTTTGGAACTCTGCATTCAGATGGGTATATCTTTCCTTTTCTCCTTTACCTTTAGCTTCTCTTTTCTCAGCTGTTTTTAAGGTGTCCTCAGAATGTCAAAGATCAAGTAATTTGACAGGATTAAGAGGGAAGAAATGATCCAAGTATTTCTACAAAGTTCAGAAAGGACATAAAAGGCCAGGACAAAATAAAAAGTAAATCCCTAGTATCTGACAAAAAAGAGGAATGGAAGAAAACAGAACTTATTCAGAATATGGATTCAAGAGATGGATATCCCAGAAGCCCCATATTGGTCTTTATGAGTCATATTGTTGTTCTTGGATATTATACATTTTAAGGAAAACTTGCCGAAATGCTCATAGATTAAGAAGAATGAAAGAAAAAGAAAAAGAGCTGATGGTAAGCATGTGAGGTGAACCACACACTTAAAACAGAATCCCTCACATAGATCATGTTGCATTATTAAAATTGCCATTAAGAATAGTAATTCTTTGTTTTTTCAGTATTCTGAAAATACTTAGAATACTTTCATCCTTAAAGTTCCATTTTTTGAAATAATATTTTCAGGATTTGTTTAATTTAATACTTCAAGGTATTGACAAAAATTAATTAGTCAATCTAGGAAGGAAATGGAAAACTTTATTCCAAATTTGGAGGATTATAACCTGGGAAGAACATCACAAAAGTTCTGAGAACTATTCTTCCCCTTAGAAGTCAAGGTCCAGTTATATAAGTTTTTTGAGACAGAAAGCTGTGCATCACATGATATATTATTGACAGTTTATATAATCTAGATGTCAGCATCATTGTGGTGAGTCATGCGACCCTTACAAGACTAAAAAGAAACGGTATCCTTTAAGCAGTTGTCTTTTTATTCTGGGAGAATGTTGTTCTTTATGATGCAGCATGTATTCCTGCTGACGGGAGAGGTTTTGTTGATGTGTAATGCTCATACACTATGTACAGTGTGGGGAGAGAGGAGGCCAAAGGGCAAAGAAGAACTTTTATGTTTAAATTTTTCTTATCTTGCTATTAAGTGTTAATTTTATTTCACAAAATATGCCCAAGACCTACTCATAAAGAAGGTTTGTCCCCTACACATTCTAAAATCTTGAGGATGCCATATTAAAAAACAACAACGATTTTAAAAATAATTGACATGAAACCAATACATGAAATTTTAGTCTGAAGTCACTGTGTTATTTGTGAATTTGTATGAAACTTTTTTCTGAATTAATTGATTTTGAGACCCTTTGAAATTGTGTGGCAGAGTGATATATTAAGATTTTTTTAGGTATTTAAAAAATCTAAACATAATCTCAAATCTAAATTGATAAATAGTATCATATAAATTTATTATCTTTTTCTGAGCGCCAACTGTATAGTAGCTACTATAGAAAGAAAAATATTGTTGTATTCATTAAGAAATTTAAAGTATGAAGAAATAAATAAGGAAATAAATAATTGCAATATTGGGTAATATTAAATTTGATCTATACTACATTAAATATTTTTATTTGAACAAGTCATCTATGAAGCTTCTTCCAATTCTAAAGAAATGCCAACTGGAGACTATTTCTTGAACCACAATATTTTGTCCTTACCTGGAGTCCTTTAAGTCACATAACTTGGGTCAGATTTTTATTCAAATTGCTCAGTATCTGAATAATTACTTGACAATAGCTGGCAATCAGCATGATTTAGGTAGATTTTGTTCTGATAACTATTTTGAATAATGATAGTGTGGCACAGCAAAATTGTCAGTTTGTTAGTAGGAAATCAAAGTCAAAATTTCTCCATTTTACAGTGGAATAAACAGTAAAATTTATTACAAATGTTTGATTATGCATTATATCTTGAATACACAGATCTTCTCCTGTGATGATTATCTTATCCTTAAACAAAATGGAATAAATAAAATATATAATAAAATTCTAGATATTAAGAGAATGTAAGAGATAATCTCTTTTTATTTGCCAAACATTCAAAAGGGGAGATAGACACTATTATGTATTCTATTGGAAATATTTCATAGGCTTACCTTGTGTATTGAATTTGTTAAGTAAAGGAAACTAAATATTCTTTGTCATGCAGTGGTTTATAGGGGAATGCAAAAAGTTATAATGAGCTTTTATGTCTTAAATATCTAAGCACTTAAAATATTGTAAATAATCTTAGAAAAAACAAAGTTTTTACAATGAAATTGTTCTTAAGAAATTGTTGCACTTTGGCTTAATCCACAGATTGAGAAAAAGGAAAAAAAAAAGATATTCCCTGGTGGCTCAGACTGTATAGATTCTGCCTGCAATATAGGAGACTCTGGTTCAATCCCTGGTCAGAAAGACCCCCTGGAGAAGGAAATGGCAACCCACTCCATGATTTTTGCCTGAAGAATTTCATGGACAGAAGAATGTGGTGGGCCACAGTCCATGGGGTCACAGAGTTGGACTCAACTGAATGCCAAACACTTTTACTTCCATAGATTGCAAAACATCAAAAAAAAAAAAAAAAGTTCAATAGGGAGTAAAATAAAGAGAACCAGTGAAAAGTAAAGCATTTTAAATGCCTATTTTCTTTTTGCAGTAGAATCATATGTTGCTTTTCTAAAATTCATGAAAATAGTTTTCTTTCAGGTTGATATATTTAGAATTAATCATAAATGTATTAGCCATAACAGGGATAGATTCTTTAATCAGTAAAAATGATTAACTATGATAGAATGTTAGGTACTGTGCACTGAGGTATATGTTCCACATGGGATATCCAGTGTACAATAATATAAATTAGAGTACCAGGGGAGCAAAAGCCTCAATGTAGGGAAAAGCTGATATTCAGTCCAGTCAGTCAGTTCAGTCATTCAGTCATGTCCAAGTCTTTGCAACCCCATGAATCGCAGAACGCCAGGCCTCCCTGTCTAGCACCAACTCCTGGAGTTTACTCAAACTCATGTCCATCGAGTTGGTGATGCCATCCAGCCATCTCATCCTCTGTCATCCCCTTCTCCTCCTGCCTCCAATCCCTCCCAGAATCAGAGTCTTTTCCAATGAGTCAACTATTTGCATGAGGTGGCCAAAGTATTGGACTTTCAGCTTTAGCATCAGTCCTTCCAATGGACACCCAGGACGGTTCTCCTTTAGAATGGACTGGTTGGATCTCCTTGCAGTCCAAGGGACTCTCAAGAGTCTTCCCCAACACCACAGTTCAAAAGCATCAATTCTTCAGTGCTCAGCTTTCTTCACAGTCCAACTCTCACATCCATACATGACCACTGGAAAAAACCATAGCCTTGACTAGACAGATCTTTGTTGGCAAAGTAATATCTTTGCTTTTTTATTATTATTATTTTTTGGTTTTCCTGGGTTTTTTTTGTTTGTTTGTTTGTTTTAATACTTTATTCTACGTTACAATACTGCATTTGTTTTGCCATACATTGACATGAATCAGCCACAGGTGTACACAATCTCCCAATGCTGAAGCCCCCTCCCACCTCCCACCCCATATCATCTCCCTGAATCATCCTGTGCACCAGCCCCATGCATCCTGTATCCTGTATTGAACATAGACTGGCGCTTCGTTTCTTACAAGATAGTATACATGTTTCAATGCCATTCTCCCAAATCATCCCACCCTCTCCCTCTCCCTCAGAGTCCAAAAGTCCGTTCTATACCTCTGAGTCTCTTTTGTTGTCTCACATAGAGGGTCATCATTACTATCTTTCTAAATTCCATATATATTTTTAATATGCTATTTAGGTTGGTCATAACTTTCCTTCCAAGGAGTAAGTGTCTTTTAACTTCATGGCTGCAATCACCATCTGCAGTGATTTTGGAGCCCCCCAAAATACAGTCTGACACTGTTTCCACTGTTTCCCCATCTATTTCACATGAGGTGATGGGACGGGATGCCATGATCTTCGTTTTCCGAATGTTGAGCTTTAAGCTAACTTTTTCACTCTCCTATGGTACTGACAATTTCACATTCCACAAAAGATTTCTTTCCTTCCTCACTTCTCTTCCCCTACTTCTCTCCCTTTCTTTTATTCTGTCTCCCTCACTCCTTTTCTTCATTTCTTCCTTTTAAATGTATCTTTCCTTCAGAAAATACTTATTGAACACCTACTATAATTCAGGCATATTTGCCTTTATAGATTTTTGTGAATGAGTCAAAGAGAAAACAAGCAATAATTTTCAACCAGTTGAGTAAAAGAGTTAATAGCTGATCTAAAAATTGTGCTATGTCTTTCTCAGAACAAAACTGATACTACAACAAAAAGGCAAATGCTATCTTCAGTTACCCCTGGCAATATTCTAAAAGGATTTGGTTCCTAGCTTGGTATCTACATTAGTTTAGTATCAACAAAACATGAAACATATATCATCAGAAATGTCAAACATGGAATTTTGCCTAATAGAACATCTTAATACTTCATAGAAAATAAAAGGACATAAACTGTCCATATTTTCTTATTTGAGTCATATTTCATGACTATCCATATGGTTTTTGGTTATGGATTACAAAAAAGAAGGTAGAACTATCCAAAATATATACTTCATGCAACAATTTTTGAAGGAAGATGCATACAATTTCTTTATATTCAGAATTAAGTGTGTTTACCTGCATGGTCCATTAATATCTAGTTGGCAATAACAGATTAGTATATATAGATTATGGGTAAAGAAAGAAAAGAAAAGAAAGTGAAGTCACTCAGTCGTGTCCGACTCTTTGCGACCTAGTGGACTGTAGCCCACCAGGCTCCTTCTTCCACGGGATTCTCCAGGCAAGAATACTGGAGTGGGTTGCCATTTAATGCTAAGTATTCTCTGAATTTCCATTACAGTGTGAACCATAGTTACTTTTTCATATTTTCAGATGTGATATACTGTTTGACTTATGATTATTTTAATTATTTTATTTTAGTTTTACATAGGAAGTAAAATAAATTAAAAGTTAACAAACATAAAGAGGTTATCAGTAATGTAATCCAGTGGTTCAATGCTTTGTCATGTCCAAATATAATAACCCTAGTTATTCTTAGACGAAATAATGGGAAAGCGGAGGGGATTTTAACTGTTGTTCATTTCAGTTCAATTGCTCAGTCATGTCTGACTCTTTGTGACCCCATGGACTGTAGCACGTCCAGCTTCCTGTCCTTTGCCATCTCCCAGAGCTTGTTCACACTCATGTCCGTCAAGTCAGTGATGTCATCCAACCATCTCATCCTCCATCATCCTCTTCTCCTCCTGCTTTAAATCTTTCTCAGCATCAGGGTCTTTTACATGGAGTCAATTCTTCATATCATGTGGCCAAAGTATTGGAGTTTCAGTTTCAACATCAGTCCTTCCAATGAATATTCAGGGCTAATTTCCTTTATGACTGATTTGATCTCCTTACAGTCCAAGGGACTCTCAAGAGTCTTCTCTAACACCACAGTTCAAAAGCATCAATTCTTAGCTCCTCCTTCTTCTGTTCTGTAACATTTAGTTCACTTAAAAAATATTTGTAAAGCAGTTACCATATGTCAGGCTCTGTTTTACATATTGATACAGTAGATATGGACTTCTCAGGTGATACAGTGATAAAGAATCCACCTGCCAATGCAGGTGGTACCAGTTCAGCCCCTGGGTCAGGAAGATCCCCTGGAGAAGGGTATGGCAAGCCACTCTCGTATTTGCCTGGAGAATCCTATGGACAGTGGAGCCTGGTAAGCTCCAGTCTATAGTCACAAAATGTTGGACATGACTGAGCAACTGAATACTCAAGCACACTAGATAGAACATTAAAACAGTGTAGAAAACCTCTCCCCTCAATAAACACACAACCTAGTTGATAGAGGATGAGAATCAGTTTGGGGGAGAAATAAAGTGGAATAAATAAATAGGAAGTCCCAGGGAATGGTCTGGATTTGATCCAAAAGTACTTGTGTCTAGATTCTGAGTGAGGCTGATATTTAAGAAAAGTTTTCAGAATAATAGCCGGGGGGTGGGGGGTGGGTCAGTCCTAAGATGGCAGAGGTGTAGAATGGGGAGACCAGTTTCTCCCCTACAAATTCATCAAAAGAACATTTCAACACTGAATAAATTTCACAGAACAACTTTTGAATGCCAGCAGAGGACATCAGGCACCCAGAAAAGCAGCTCATTGTCTTTGAAAACAGGTAGGAAAAATATAAAAGGAGACAAAACAGGTAGGGAGAGAGCTCTGTCCCGGGAAGGGAGTCTTAAAAAGAGAGAGAGAAGTTTCCAAACACCAGGAATCACTCTCACTGCCGAGTCTGTGGCTAGCCTTGGAAGCACAGAGGGCAACATAACAGGGAGGAAAAATAACTAAATAATTAAACCCCACAGATGACAAGCCTAATGGTAACTGAAAGATCGGGCCGACCGACATATGACTGAAAAAGGACATCCGGCCAGCGCTGGCAGTTGGCCAACGCCCAAACAGGAACTGGAAGCAGACCAGGCTTCTGGGGGCCAACCCCTGTGGCCTGGCCCAACCAGGTGCCGACACGGAGCCCTTGGACACCCACCGCCGCTGTAGCCCGCGCTTTCTACCTTATATGGGGGAACCTGGCTTGAGCGCCAGCCCTGGCTATAAAACCCCTCCCCACCCCTCATACCTCACAGACTCCTTTTGTCTCCTTGCTCACCCGTCCCCGGGAGTTCTGCCCGAGAGCAACCGCCCAATAAAGGCTTTCGTCAACGGTCCCTAGAGGTGGCTCTTTCTTCCCACGGCATTTCTCACAGAAACTCCCCCAGTGGAGAAGCAGCACAGATGCCTGCATCCGCCACTAGCAAGTGGAGGCTGGGTAGGGAGGTATGGGCTGCATTGCTTTTCAAGAATCAGGCCCAAATGCCCCAAGGGTAACTAGAGCGAACTAACTTGGGCTAGCAAACCAGACTGTGGGATAGCTACCACGTGAAAACTCTAACATAAGACACTACCAGGACAGTGCACAGAAAAAGGACAGAACAGAATTAGCTGACTGCAGACCATCCCCCTCCGGTGACAGGCAGCCAGAGCCAGAAGAGGGAAATAGCAGCCCCAGAGAGACATTAACTGCAAACAGGCTTCTTTGCTAACTAAGACCTCTTGAGGTTCTGGACAGTCATCAACAGTCTGAGAAGGTGAGCCAGTTGTACACCCAGAAAACTGAGCAGCAGGAATGGGAGAGGTGATAAGTCACAGCGACTGTGCTCATCAAACACCTGAGCTACTTGGACCTGGGAAGGGCACAAGACGCAGGCCCAACCGAGTCTGCACCTCTGAGGACTACCTGAGTGCCTGAGCCTGAGCGGCTTAGATCTGGGAGGTGCATGCAACCCAGGACTGGCCTCAGACAGTTCCTGGCAGAGCGACTTAGAGCCTGAGCTGTGTGCTCCATGAGCAGGGGCAGGCCCAGTGAGGCTGAGATACTTCGAGCACATGCCAGTGTCATTTGTTTGCAGCATCCCTCCCTCCCCATAGCATGACTGAACAAGTGAGTCTCAAAAAGTGTCCACCACCACCTCCCTTGTGTAAGGGTGGAAAACAGACACTGAAGAGAACAGCAAACAAAAGAAGCTAAAACAGAGGAAACTGCCTTGGAAATGACAGGTGCAATAGATTAAAACCCTGGTGTTAGTACTGACTGCAGAGAAAAGGGCCTATAGATCTTGAGAAATATAAGCCAGACCAAGGAACTATCTGAAAATGAACTGACCCACACTGCCCACAACAAAACCAGAGAAAATCCTAGATATATCTTTACTATTCTTATGATCATTCTTTTTTCTTTCTTCTTCTTCTTCTTTTTTTTTAACTTTTTTTTAAAATTTTAAGTCCTCTACTACTTTAATTTTCATTTTTATAACCTACTATTACTTTTCAAAAAAAGACCCTATTTTTAAAGCAAACTTCATATATATATATATATATATATATATATATTTAAAATAATTCTTGTGACTATTTTTCTCTTCTCCTTCTTCTTTTCTTTAATTTTGTATTTTTGAAAATCCAACCTCTACATTTTTAATCTTTGCTTTTTGATATTTGTTATCAATTTTGTACATTCAAAAACCCAATCTTCAGTACCCATTTTTACTTGAGAGTGAGATTACTGGCTTGACTGCTCTCTCCTCCTTTGGACTTTCCTTTTTCTCCACCAGGTCACCTGTGTCTTCTCCCTCCACCTTCTCTCCTCTACCCAACTCTCTGAATCTCTGTGTGTTCCAGATGATGGAGAACACTTAGGGAACTGAATACTGGCTGGATCTGTCTCTCTCCTTTTCATTCCCCCCTTTTATTCTCCTGGCCACCTCTGTCTCTTTCTTCTCTCTTCTCTTCTCTGTATAACTCTGTGAACATCTCTGAGAAGTCCAGACTGTGGAGTGCACATAAGGAAGTGATCACTGGCTAGCTTGCTCTCTCCTCTTTTGATTCCATCTCATCTCATTTGGGTCACCTTGAACTCCCTCCTCCCTCTTCTCTTCTCCGTGTAACTCTGTGAACCTCTTTGAGTGTCCCTCAATGTGAAGTAATTTTTCATCTTTAACCTAGATGTTTCATCAATGGTGTGGTATAGAAGGAGAAGTCTTGAGACTACTGTAAAAATAAGACTGAAAACCAGAAGCTGGAGGCTTAAGTCCAAATCCTGAGAACATAGGAGAACTCCTGACTCCAGGAAACATTAATTGATAGGAGCTCATCAAACACCTCCATACCTACACTGAAACCAAGCACCACCCAAGAGCCAACAAGTTCCAGAGCAAGACGTATCACACATATTCTCTGGCAACACAGGAACACAAACCTGAGCTTCAATATACAGGATGCACAAAATTACTACAAAACCATTGACATCTCATAATTCATTACTGCACACTTCATTGCCCTCCAGAGAGAAGAAATCGAGCTCCACCCACCAGAACACCAACACAAGCTTCCCTAACCAAGAAACCTTGACAAGCCACTGATATAACCCCACCCACAGTGAAGAAACTCCACAAGAAAGAGAACTCCACAAACTACCCGAATACAGAAAGGCCACCCCAAACTCAGCAATATAAACAAGATGAAGAGACAGAGCAATACCCAGCAGGTAAAGGAACAGGATAAATGCCCACCAAACCAAACAAAAGAGGAAGAGATAGGGAATCTACCTAATAAAGAATTCCGAATAATGATAGTGAAAATGATCCAAAATCTTGAAATCAAAATGTAATCACAGATAAATAGCCTAGAGACAAGGAGTGAGAAGATGAAAGAAAGGTTTAATAAGGACCTAGAAGAAATAAAAAAGAGTCAATATATAACGATTAATGCAATAAATGATATCAAAAACACTATGGAGGCAACAAATAGTAGAATAACAGAGGCAGAAGATAGGATTAGTGAAGTAGAAGATAGAATGGTAGAAATAAGTGAATCAGAGAGGAAAAAAGAAAAACAAATTAAAAAAAATGAGGACAATCTCAGAGACCTTCAGGACAATATGAAACGCTCCAACAATCGAATCATAGGAGTCTCAGAAGAAGAAGACAAAAAGAAAGACCATGAGAAAATATTTGAGGAGATAATAATTGAAAACTTCGCTAAAATGGGGAAGGAAATAATCACCCAAGTCCAAGAAACCCAGAGAGTCCTAAACAGGATAAACCCAAGGCGAAACACCCCAAGACACATATTAATCAAACTGACAAAGACCAAACACAAAGAACAAATATGAAAAGCAGCAAGGGAAAAACAACAAATAACACACAAAGGGATTCCCATAAGGATAGCAGCTGATCTCTCAATAGAAACTCTTCAAGCCAGGAGGGAATGGCAAGACATACTTAAAGTGATGAAAGGAAATAATCTACAGCCCAGATGACTGCACCCAGCAAGAATCTCATTCAAATATGAAGGAGCAATCAAAAGCTTTATAGACAACCAAAAGCTGAGAGAATACAGCACCACCAAACCAGCTCCAACAAATGCTAAAGGATATTCTCTAGACAGGAAACACAAAAAGGATGTATAAACCAGAACCCAAAACAATAAAGTAAATGGCAACGGATTATACTTATCAATTATTACCTTAAACGTAAATGAGTTGAATGCCCCAACCAAAAGACAAAAACTGGCTGAATGGATACAAAAATAAGATCCCTATATATGCTGCTTGCAAGAGACCCACCTCAAAACAAAGGACACATACAGACTAAAAGTGAAGGGCTGGAAAAAGATATTCCACGCAAATAGAGACCAAAAGAAAGCAGGAGTAGCAATACTCATATAAGATAAAATAGACTTTAAAACAAAGGCTATGAAAAGAGACAAAGAAGGACACTACATAATGATTAAAGGATCAATCCAAGAGGAAGATATATCAATTATAAATATATATGCATCCAACATAGGAGTACCGCAATATGTAAGACAAATGCTAACAAGTATGAAAGGGGAAATTAACAGTAACACAATAATAGTGGGAGACTTTAATATCCCTCTCACACCTATGGACAGATCAACTAAGTAGAAAATTAACAAAGAAACGCAAACGTTAAACGGTACAATAGACCAGCTAGACCTAATTGATATTTATAGGACATTTCACCCCAAAACAATGAATTTCACCTTTTTCTCAAGGGCTCACAGAACCTTCTCCAGGATAGATCACATCCTGGGCCATAAATCTAGCCTTGGTAAATTCAAAAGAATGGAAATCACTCCAAGCATCTTTTCTGACCACAATGCAGTAAGTTTAGATCTCAATTACAGAAGAAAAACTATTAAAAATTCCAACATATGGAGGCTGAACAACATGCTGCTGAATAACCAACAAATCACAGAAGAAATCAAAAAGAAATAAAAATATGCATAGAAATGGATGAAAATGAAAACACAACAACCCAAAACCTGTGGAACACTATAAAAGCAGTGTTAAGGAGAAAGTTCATAGCAATACAGGCATACATCAAGAAACAAAAAAAAAGTCAAATAAATAACCTAACTCTACACCTAAAGCAACTAGAAAAGAAAGAAATGGATAACTCCAGAGTTAGTAGAAGGAAAGAAATTTTAAAAATTAAGGCAGAAATAAATGCAAAAGAAACAAAAGAGACCATAGCAAAAATCAACAAAGCCAAAAGCTGGTTCTTCGAAAGGATAAATAAAATTGACACACCATTAGCCAGACTCATCAAGAAACAATGGGAGAAAAATCAAATCAATAAAATTAGAAATGAAAATGGAGAGATCACAACAGACAACACATAAATACAAAGGATCATAAGACACTACTATCAGCAATTATATGCCAATAAAATGGACAACATGGAAGAAATGGACAAATTCTTAGAAAAGTTCAACTTTCTAAAACTGAATCAGGAAGAAATAGAAAATCTTAACAGACCCATCACAAGCATGGGAATTGAAGCTGTAATCAGAAATCTTCCAGCAAACAAAAGCCCAGGTCCAGACTGCTTCACAGCTGAATTCTACCAAAAATTTTGAGAAGAGCTAACACGTATCCTACTCACACTCTTCCAGAAAATTGCAGAGGAAGGTAAACTTCCAAACTCATTCTATGAGGCCACCATCATCCTAATACCAAAACCTGACAAAGATGCCACAAAAATAAAAACTACAGGCCGGTATCACTGATGAACATAGAGGCAAAAATCCTTAACAAAATTCTAGCAATCAGAATCCAACAACACATTGAAAAGGTCATACACCACCACCAAGTGGGCTTATTCCATGTATGCAAGGATTCTTCAATATCCACAAATCAATCACTGTAATCCACCACATTAGCAAATTGAAAAATAAAAGCCATAGGATTATCGCAATCGATGCAGAGAAAAATAAACCACCCAATTTAAAAAAAAAGGGGGGTCAAAGAACTAAATAGACATTTCTCCAGAGAAGACATATGGATGGCTAACAAACACATGAAAAGATGCTCAACCTGACTCATTATCAGAGAGATGCAAATCAAAACCACAATGAGCTACCATTTCACGACAGTCAGAATGGCTGTGATCCAAAAGTCTACAAGCAATAAATGCTGGAGAGGGTGTGAAGAAAAGGGAACCCTCTTACACCGTTGTTAGGAATGCAAACTAGTACAGCCACTATGGAGAACAGTGTGGAGATTCCTTACAAAACTGGAAATAGAACTGCCTTATGACCCAGCAATCCCACTGCTGGGCATACACACCGAGGAAACCAGAATTAAAAGAGACACGTGTATGCCAATGTTCATTGCAGCACTGTTTATAATAGCCAGGACATGGAAGCAAGCTAGATGTCCATCAGCAGATGAATGGATAAGAAAGTAGTGGTACATATACACAATGGAGTATTACTCAGCCATTATAAAGAATACATTGGAATCAGTTCTAATGAGGTGGATGAAATTGGAGCCCATTATACAGAGTGAAGTAAGCCAGAAAGAAAAACACCAATAAAGTATGCTGCTGCTGCTCTTGCCTAGTCGCTTCAGTCGTGTCCGACTCTTTGCTACCCCATAGACGTAAGACAATGGCACCCCACTCCAGTACTCATGCCTGGAAAATCCCGTGAATGGAGGAGCCTGGTGGGCTGCCGCCTATGGGGTCACACAGAGTTGGACACAACTGAAGCGACCTAGCAGCAGCAGCAGCAGACAGCAGCCCACCAGGCTCCCCGTCCCTGGGGTTCTCCAGGCAAGAACACTGGAGTGGGTTGCCATTTCCTTCTCCAATGCATGAACCTGAAAAGTGAAAGTGAAGTCACTGAGTCATGTCCAAATTTCAGCAACCCCATGGACTGCAGCCTACCAGGCTCCTCCATCCATGGGATTTTCCAGGCAAGAGTACTAGAGTGGGGGTGCCATTGCCTTCTCCCCAGTACAGTATACTAACATATATATGGAATTTAGAAAGAGGGTAATGATAACTCTGTATGCAAGACAGCAAAAGAGACACAGATGTATAGAACAGTCTTTTGGACTCTGGAGGAGGGAGAGGGTGGGATGATTAGGCAGAATGGCATTGAAACATGCATAATATCATATAAGAAATGAATCACCAGTCTTCAATGCAGGAAACAGGATACTTGGAGCTGGTGCACTGGGATGACCCAGGGAGATGGTATGGGGAGGGAGGTGGGAGGGGGGTTCAGGATTGTGAACACATGTACACCCATGGTGGATTCATGTTGATGTATGGCAAACAAATACAGTATTGTAAAGTAAAATAAAGTGAAAAAAGAAAGAATAATAGCTGGGGGAATGATTGATGGAAGCTGTATTTACTGTATATCACAGCAGAACTCCCTATTCCTGACACTTTCAACAAAGTATTCACTTCTATTCTTCTTCTGGAAATTTGTATTTCTTTCTCTGTGAATATTTTAAGCATTAACAGTCTCCTTCTATATATGAATTGAAAGCATCTCCTATCTTTGTTCACTCTCATAAAACTTGCGCAGTAGTGCAATCTTATCCCAGATCATCTAATTTGACAGGGATCTATAGTTAGCTAAATACATCTCTAAAAAGTTAATAATGGTAGTTAAAGTTTATTTGACACATCATGCCAAGCTTACTTCCCTGTGCAGCACATGTGTTATCTCTAAATTCTGTGGGGTTGATAAAGTCATTCTTTTCATTACAAAAATTAAGATGCATAGTGAGGAATTTGCAAAAAATTCATATCCTATGCAGTCTCACTCCAGAGCTTGTATACATATAGAAACTTCTGGATTTTGGTTTCTGGATAGTTAAGCAAACAACACACCATCTAGCGTGACCTGCTTACTTCACCTGGTCAAAGAAAATCTCTTCTTTCATCTTAGTTATTACTTCTTATGTAAAACACTTATCACTTACTGACTACATCAGGGGCTCCAATTATTTATTTTCATAGAACTATGGGTTTGCCTCATCACATTTAATTTTACTTACTTAATTGGTTTTGACACTAGTCTTTCAGCAGGAATCAGGCACACTGTCATTTTTATATATCTCAAGAATATGAAGCAGTCTTGGAACATAACCAGTATGCCCTAAACATGTTTAGAGTGAACAGATTTTTAAAAACTGAGTGATTGACAGTAATATTTATGAGAGAGGGAGAGACTGAGAAAAACAGAATTCATAGAAATTTGAGGTTAACTTTGTTATTTATTATTGAAGGCAATTCAAGAATATGAAATAAGCTATTTTCTAACTTCAGGTATTCAGTAACTTGAAAAATAAGAACTGTAATACAATTGTGGCAGATTCCTCTTGTTTATGAACCTTTACCAGAATTAGCCTTTGAAAATGTTGAACATTCTTAGTATATTAAATATTCATGTTAGATCTATTGATGACTTTCAAACTCATGTTTGTTTTCTTACTTGCCTTTCTTTCAATTAGAGCATGTTCCAAACCCTTAAGGATATATGGCATTATTATAGAGAAGACAGACAAGAATTGAGCAGAGAAATGGAATAGGATAGATTAGAGTTTGGAGAGATAAAGACGAAGTGTGTTTGTGTGGGTGTATCTGTTGGGATAAGTGCTCCCAAAATGATAGTAGAGGTGAACTTTGGGAATGACGTTATTATTAAAGAAACTAGAATCTCAGGAAATTCAGTTGCAGGAATCATTTAAAAACTTAATTTTTGGCCCATTTTTTGATTGGATCATTTATTTTCTTGGAATTGAGCTGTATAAGTTGCTTGTATATCTTTGAAATTAGTTGTCAGTTGCTTCATTTGCTATTGCTTTCTCCCATTCAGAAGGCTGTTTTTTCACCTTACTTATAGTTTCCTTTGTTGTGCAGAAACTTTTAATTTTAATTAGATCCCATTTGTTTATTTTTGCTTTTATTTCTAGTATACTGGGAGGTGGATCATAGAGGATCCTGCTGTGATTTATGTCGGAGAGTGTTTTGCCTATGTTCTCCTCTAGGAGTTTTATAGTTTCTGGTCTTACGTTTAGAACTAAATAGGCATTTCTCCAAAGAAGACATACGGATGGCTAACAAACACATGAAAAGATGCTCAACATCACTCATTATCAGAGAGATGCTAATCGAAACCACAATGAGGTACCATTTCACACCAGTCAGAATGGCTGTGATCCAAAAGTCTACAAGCAATAAATGCTGGAGAGGGTGTGGAGAAAAGGGAACCCTCTTACACTGTTGGTGGGAATGCAAACTAGTACAGCCATTATGGAAAACAGTGTGGAGATTCCTGAAAAAAATTGCAAATAGAACTGCCTTATGACCCAGCAATCCCACTGCTGGGCATACACACCGAGGAAATCAGAATTGAAAGAGACACATGTACCCCAATGTTCACTGCAGCATTGTTTATAATAGCCAGGACATGGAAACAACCTAGATGTCCATCAGCAGATGAATGGATAAGAAAGCAGTGGTGCATATACACAATGGAGTATTACTCAGCCCTTAAAAAGAATAAATTTGACTCAGTTCTAATGAGATGGATGAAACTGGAGCCAATTATACAGAGTGAAGTAAGCCAGGAAGAAAAACACCAATACAGTATACTGACACGTATATATGGAATTTAGAAAGATAGTAAAATGACCCTGTATGTGAGACAACAAAAGAGACACAGAGGTATAGAATGGACTTTTGGCCTCTGAGGGAGAGGGAGAGGGTGGGATGATTTGGGAGAATGACACTGAAACATGTATACTATCATATAAGAAACGAAGCGCCAGTCTATGTTCAATACAAGATCCAGGATGCTTGGGGCTGGTGTATGGGATGATCCAGGGAGATGGTGTGGGGTGGGAGGTGGGAGGGGGCTTCAGCATTAGGAGATCATGTACACCTGTGGCTGATTCATGTCAATATATGGCAAAACCAATACAGTATTGTAAAGTAGAATAAAGTATTTTAAAAATTAGAACAAAAAAAATTTTCCATTTTCTTTTAGTTTGTGCCATCAATCATCTCTTTCTCAAGCTTTTTAAATTGGTATTTTTAAGAAAAACTAAATCAATCTTTTTTCCCTACTTTTTATACTATTTGAGTCCAATTAATGTGGTCTCTATAATTTATATAAAACTATTTGAGAAAAATATATTTCAACTTGAAATGTGCATTAAGAATATATATAATTGTATAAAATGCTTTGAATAAATTAAAACTATGATTCAATTATTTTTAATAACTAGTGTAAAGCAGTGAAAGATTATGGCTTCTTCTGAAGCAAAACTTCAGTAACTCCTTCAATTTAAGGCATTCCTTATTTAATTTGAGATTTTAAACAAAGCTATATGAACTGATATTATCTATTTTTCTTTCATTATGTCAATGAAAAATTAATCAGTTGATCTAAGAAACAAATGAAAAATTTTATTTGAGTCAAATTTGAATATTATAACCCAAGAAGAACATCTCATAAAGCTCTGACTCTTCTGCCCATTAAAGTAAAACCATAGCTATATAAATTTTTTAACATAGAAGAATATATACAAAATGACATATTATTAACAGCTTACACTATCCAGATCTAAGTGTCATCTGGCCTCTTACAAAATCAAGAAGGGATGCTATCTTTTATGGAGTTGTCTTGATGCTGCTCCTCATGGTTGAGCAGCTCTTTCTGCCAATGGGGAGGCTTTGTCCATGCATAATGTCAATACACAATGCACAGTGTGGGAGAGAAGTCAAAGGGCAGAGAAAATTTTTGTTTAAATGTTTCTTGTCTTGCCATAAAATAGGAATTTTATTTCAACAATAACTATTCTAGTTTTTCAAAGAGGTCTTATATTGATGATTCCTATTGTGGGAGTAGAATTTTCCAGAAGGTTCACACCTGTAGTTTAATATTTACATTCTATAGTTTATTTAGTTCAGTCCTTCAAAGTCATTCACTTGTATGTACACATTTTATCTCTTATGTTCTCTAAATATATTTCACATTGACTTTGATCTATTTAATTTCCTCATAATTATCATTTTAAAAATAGTGGCATAAGTGATACAGTTTTATTTTCCAAATACAGTTTAAAATTTGTGTGTATGCTCAGTCATGTCTGACTCTTTGGGACCCCAGAGACTGTAGCCCACCAGCTTCCTCTATCCATGGAATTCTCAGGCAAAAATACTGAAGTGGGTTGCTGTGCTCTCCCCCAGGGGATCGTCCCCATGCAAAAATTGAACCTGTGCCTCTTATATCTCCTGCAGTGGTACGAGGGTCTTTACAACTGAGCCACCTGGGAAGTCTCAAAAATGACAGAGTGATCTCAGTTGTTGTTGTTTTTTTTTTTTCCCAAGTCAAGCCATTAAGTATTACCATAATCCAAGTCTATATACCAACCACTGATGCTAAAGAAGCTGAAGCTGATTGGTTCTCTGAAGAACTAAAAGACATAGAACTAACACACACACACACACACACACACACACACACACACACACACAAATGCCATTGTCATCATAGGGGATTGGAATAGAAAAGCTGGAAGTCAAGAGATACGTGGAATAATAAGCAAGTTTGGCCTTGGAGTACAAATTGAAGCTGGGCAAAAGATAACAGTCCATGCATTCCATATAGTCCATGCATTCCATGCATTCCATGCATTCCATGGGATTGCAGAGTTGCACACAACTGAGTGACTGAGCTGACTGAACTGAAATGCTAAAAGTTTTGTTAAGAGAACCTGGTCATGGCAAACACCCTCTTCCAACAACCCAGAATTGTGTGTAGAGTATGAAATATCAAGTATTTTCTAGTTGATTTCTGAGCAGCTCTACCTGCTGACATAAGGATGGTTTCATCTGCATATCTGAGGTTATTGATATTTATCCCAGAAACCTTGATTCCAGCTTGAAACTTGAAGAGAAATAATTGACACCAAATAAGGGTATCCTAAAAACAAGGAGGTAGAGCTGCTCAGAACCAGTGAAAATGGTAGGTTACTGGGCATGATGGAGTCCATGAACAGGGAAATCTTGAAAGACAAGGACGAGTAATCTCTGCTGAAAGTGAAAGTCCTACAGTCATTTCTGACTCTTTGCAACCCCATGTACTATACAGTCCATGGAATTCTCCAGGCCAGAATATTGGAGCGAGTAGCCTTTCCCTTCTCCAAGGGATCTTCCCAACCCAAGGAGTACACTTTGCCAACACTCTGATCTCTGTGATACAGATCCTTCTTTTAAACTAAGAATTGTCAGACAATAAATCTATGTTGATATGCTCCTTAATTTTTAGGTGTTTGTTTTAGCAGCAGTAGGAACATTTACTGATACAGGGCAGTGATTGGCTTCTCTTCTGTGTTGACCTTAGAGGAGCACCTCACCTCCACCCAATGGCTTCTTTAAAAAATATATATATATATATATATATATTTTTTTTTTTTTTAATTGGAGGCTAAATATTGTAGTGGTTTTTGCCATACATTGACATGAATCAGCCATGGGTGTACATGTATCCCCTATCCTAAAGCTCCCCTCCCCCCACCTCCCTCACCATCCCATTCATCAGGTCATCCCAGTGTACTGGCCCTAAGCACCCTGTCTCATAAACAGCTTTCTTATTCATTCATCTGAAGACAAACATCTAGGATGCTTCCACGTCCTAGCTATTGTAAACAGTGCTGCAATGAACGTTGGGGTACACATGCCTCTTTCATTTCTGCTTTCCTCACTGTGTATGCCCAGCAGTGGGATTGCTGTGTCATATGGCAGTTCTATTTCCAGTTTTTCAAGGAATCTCCACAATGTTTTGCATATGGCTCTACTAGTTTGCATTCCCACCAACAGTGTAAGAAGGTTCCCTTTTTCCGTACCCTTTTCAACATTTATTGTTTGTAGATATTTTGATAGTAGCCATTCTGACTGGCGTGAGATGGTACCTCATTGTGGTTTTGATTTGCATTTCTCTGATAATGAGTGATGTTGAGCATCTTTTCATGTGTTTGTTAACCATCTGTGTATCTTCTGGAGAAAAATGTCTGTTTAGTTCCTTGGCCATTTTAGTTTGGGTCGCTTATTTTTCTGTTATTGAGCTTCATGAGCTGCTTGTATATTTTTGAGATTAATTCTTAGTCAGTTGATTCATTTGCTGGTATTTTCTCCCATTCTGAAGGCTGTATTTTCACCTTGATTGTAGTTTCCTTCTTTATGCAAAAGCTTTTAGGTTTAATTAGATCCCATTTGTTTATTTTAACCTTTATTTCCATTACTCTGGGAGGAAATTGCTGTGATTTATGACAGAGTTTTATAGTTTCTGGTCTTACTTTTAGATCTTTAATCCATTTTGAGTTTATTTTTGCATATTGTGTTAGAAAGTGTTCTAATTTCATTCTCTTACAAGTGGTTGATCAGTTTTCCCAGCACCACCTATTAAAGAGATTGTCTTCTCCTTTGTATATTCTTGCCTCCTTTGTCAAAGATAAGGTGTCCATAAGTGTTTGGATTTATTTCTGAGCTTTCTATCTTGTTCCATTGATCGATATTTCTGTCTTTGTGCCAGTACAATATTCTCTTTTTAACTGTAAATTTGTAGCATAGTCTGAAGTCAGGCAGGTTGATTCTTCCAATTCCATTCTTCTTTCTCAAGATTGCTTTTCTATTCGATGACTTATTTCCATACAATTTGTGAAATTATTTGTTCTAGTTCTGTGAAAAATACCATTGGTAGCTGGTTAGGAACTACATTGAATCTATAGATTGCTTTGGGTAATATACTCATTTTCACAATATCGATTCTTCCAATCCATGAACATGGTATATTTCTCCATCAATTCATGTCACCTTTTATTTCTTTTACCACTGTTTTTCAGTTTTAAATATATAGGTCTTTTTTTTGTTTAGGTAGATTTATTCCTAAGTATTTTATCCTTTTGTTGCAATGGAGAATAGAACTGTTTCCTTATTTTGTCTTTCAGTTTTCTCATTGTTAGTGTATAGGAATGCAATGAATTTCTGTGTATAAATTTTATATCCTGCAACTTTACTATATTAATTAATTAGGTCTAGTAATTTTCTGGTGGTGTCTTTAGTGTTTTCTATGTAGAGGATCAGGTCATCTGCAAACAGTGAGCCATTTTACTTCTTCTGTTCCAATCTGGATTCCATTTATTTCTTTTTCTTCTCTGATTGCTGTGGGTAAAACTTCCAAAACTATGTTGAATAGTAATGGTGAGAGTAGGCACCCTTTCTTGTTCCAGACTTTAAGGGAAATGCTTTCAATTTTTCTCATTGTAATCTTTGCTGTGGGTTTATCATATATGGATTTTATAATGTTGAGGTATGTTCCATCTATGTCTGCTTTCTGGAAGGTTTTTTTTTTTTTTAATCATAAAATGGATGTTGAATTTTGTCAAAGCCTTTCTTTGCATCTATTGAGACAATTCTATAGTTTTTATCTTTCAGTTTGTTGATGTGGTGTATCACAGTGACTGATTTGCAAATATTGGGGCATTCAACCCATTTACATTTAAGATAATTATTCATAAGTGTGATCCCATTAGGAAAATGAGTACATCAAGGCTGCATATTGTCACCCTTCTTATTTAACTTAAATGCAGAGTATATCGTGAGAAACCCTGGGCTGGAAGAAGCACAAGCTGGAAACAAGATTGCCAGGAGAAATATTAATAACCTCAGATATGCAGATGACACCACCCTTATGGCAGAAAGTGAAGAGGAACTAAAAGCCTCTTGATGAAAGTGAAAAAGTTGGCTTAAAGCTCAAGGTTCAGATATCTAAGATAATGGCATCTGGTCCCATCACTTCATGGGAAATAGACGGGAAAACAGTGGAAACAGTATCAGACTTTATTTGGGGGGCTCCAAAATCATTGCAGATGGTGATTGCAGCCATGAAATTAAAAGACACTAAAGTTATGACCAACCTGCTGCTGCTGCTGCTAAGTCACTTCAGTCATGTCCTACTCTTAGCAACCCCATGGACTGCAGCACACCAGGCTTCTCCATCCATGGGATTTTCAAGGCAAGAGTACTGGAGTAGGGAGCCATTGCCTTCTCCTATGACCAACCTAGATAGCATATTCAAAAGCAGAGACATTACTTTGCCAACAAAGGTCCATCTAGTCAAGGCTATGTTTTTCCTATGGTCATGTATGGATGTGAGAGTTGAACTGTGAAAAAGCTGAGTGCCAAAGAATTGATGCTTTTGAACTGTTGTATTGGAGAAGACTCTTGAGAGTCCCTTGGACTGCAAGGAGATCCAATCAGTCCATTCTAAAGGAGATCAGTCCTGGGTGTTCTTTGGAAGGACTGATGCTAAAGCTGAAACTCCAATACTTTGGCCACCTCATATGAAGAGTTGACTCATTGGAAAAGACTTTGATGCTGGGAGGTATTGCGGACAGTAAGAGAAGGGGACAACAGAGGATGAGGTGGCTGGATGGCATCATCAACTCTATGGACATGAGTTTGGGTGAACACTGGGTTTTGGTGATGGACAGACAGGCAGGCCTGGCGTGGTGCAATTCATGGGGTCGCACAGAGTTGGACATGACTAAGTGACTGGACTGAACTGAACATGGCTGTTTCACCTTAGGTCAATCCTGTTTTGGACTCTCTGGGTTTCCTGAACTTGGGTGTTATTTCCTTTCCCACTTTAGGGAAGTTTTTAACTATTATGTCAAGTATTTCCTTATGCCCTTTCTTTTTTAATTTTTCTTCTGTGACACCTATGGTTTGAATGTTAGAGCATTTGACATTGTCTTAGAGGTATCTGAAGCTGTTCTTATTTCTTTTCATTCTTTTTCCCTTTTTCCTCTCTGCTTCATTTATCTCCACCATTGTGTCTTCCACCTCATTTATCCTATTTCTTCCTCAGTTATTGTACTGTTGATTCCCTCCAGAGTGCTTTTGATTTCAGTTATTGCATTATTCATCATTGATTGACTCTTTTTTATTTATTCTAGGTCCTTGTTGAACATTTCTTTCATCTCAATCCTTGGCTCTATCTGTAACTCCATTTTGTTTTCAAGATTTTGGATCATCTTTACTATCATTATTCTGAATTCTTTTTAGGTAGACTCCCTATCTTCTTCTCCTTTGTTTGGTTTGATGGGCATTTTTCATGTTCCTTTACCATGCTGAATATTTCTCTGCCTTTTCATTTTGTTTCGATTACTGTTTGGGGTGGCCATTTTGTAGGCTGGAAGTTTTTGGTTCCTCTTTATTGTTGAGGTTAGTCCCTGTCGGTGGGGTTTGATGAGTGGCTTATCAAGGATTCCTGGTTAGGGAAGCTTGTATCTGTATTCTGGTGGGTGGAGCTGGATCTCTTCTCCCTGGAGTGCAATGAAGTGTCCAGTAGTGAGTTGTGAGGTGTCTGTTGGTTTGGGGTGACTTTAAGCAGCCTGTATTTTAATGCTTATAGTTGTGTTCCTGCCATTGCTGAAGAATTAATGTGGTATGTCTGGCTCTGAAACTTGTCTCTTGGGTGGAGCTTTGCTTCAGTGTAGGTATGGAAGCTTTTGGATGAGCTCTTGTTGATTTATGCTCCCTGGAGTCAGGAGTTTTCTGATGTTCTCAAGTTTTGGATTTAAGCCTCCTGCATCTGGCTTTCAGTCTTATTCTTCAGTAGCCTCAAGACTTCTCCATCCATATAGCACAGATGACAAACATCTAAGTTAATGGTGACAACATTTTCCACAGTGAGGGACACCCAGAAAGGTTCACAAAGTTACATGGAGCAGAGAAGAGGGAGGAAGGTGATAGAGGTAACCAGGAGAAGGGAGGGAATCAAAAGGGGAGATAGCAATCTAGCAAGTAATCAATTCCCTATGTGCTCGCCACTGTCTGGAACACCCAGAGAGGTTCATGGAGTTACAGAGAAAAGAGAATAGGGAGGAGAGAGATAGAGATGACCAGGAATAGAAGACTAGGTGTCAAAAGTGGAGAAACCAGTCCAGCCAGTAATCAGTTCCCTAAGTTCTCTCCAGAGCCCAGAAGACTCAGAGAGATTCACAGAGTTAAGCATAAAAAAGTAAGGAGAGTGGGGAGATAGAGGTGACCTGGGAAAGAAAAGTCAGAGTCAAAAGGGGAGAGAGCAATCAAGCCAATATCCACACCCCTAAGTAAAAGTGGGTACTCAAGATTAGACTCTTAAAGACACAAAATAGATAACAACTACCAAAAAGCAAAGATTAAAAATCTAGAGTTTAGACTCTCAAAAATACAATATTAAAACTATAAAACAAAATCTATCACAAAATTATAAATATATATATATATATATATATAATTTGCTTTTAAAATAGGGTCTCTCTTTTGCAAAGTAATAGTAGGTTATAAAAATGAAAATAAGGGAGTAATTAAGAATTTAAAAATAAAAATTTTAAAAATGATAATAGTAAGACTATATTTAGGAATTTGTCTGGAGCTGTTGAGGGGAGTGTGGGGTCAGTTCAGTTTCAAGTAGTTCCTTATTCCGGCTTATACTTCTTATGAAGGTCTATAGGCCCCTTCCACTGCTTAGTCAGTTAACTGCAGGGTTTTGATCTGTTGCACCTGTCACTTCCAGAGCCACTCCCTCTTCTCTGTTTATTTTGGCTTCCTGTTTGCAGGTCTCTCCAGTGTCTAATTTCCACCCTGACACAAGAGGTCAAAGGTGGCCACTTGTTTAGGCTCACATGTTCAAATGTGTAGTGGGGAGGGAGGAATTCTGCAAAAAAATATCACTGGCATGTGTGGGGACTGCTCACAGTGTATAAACCACACTGGATTTGCCCCAGCTCATGGCACATGTGCTCTCCCTGTCTACACTGCTCAGGCTCCAGGTTGCTCTGCAGGGGTGCTGTCCAAAGTGGGCCCTGCATTTCCTGCACTTCCCAGGTCTAAGCTGCTCAGTTTCAGGTTCTCAGGTACTCCACAAAGGCACAGACCTGGTTGGGCATGCGTTTTGTGCCCTTCCCAGGTCCAAGCAGCTCAGGCGACAAGGTGTTCATGAGAGCACTGTCCCAGGTGGACCGTGAGTTTTAATCACCTCCCCTGTCCCAGCCACTCAGTTTCCTAGTTATGCCATGAGAGTGCCATCTCAGGTGTGCTGTATATCTCTGGGGAGCTGATCTCAGGCTGCAAACCTCCTGGCAGATGTCAACCATCCACCATCCTGGGAAGACTTGGTTAGGAACTTGGAGCCTGTTCACAGTTTGGTAGAAGATGCTGTTTCTGGGCCCAGATTGCCCCTTGCCTTCCAACTCTGGCTGCTGCTTGCCTGCCTTTCTGTCTCCAGCAGGGTGATGGACCAGTCCATACTGGCTAGATCTCCTTTGGTATTCACTCAATCCTTTGTTCTGTGAGTGGTCCAAGCTTCTCCTTAGGTTAGAGCTTTTAGTGGGAAAGTTCTTTTTTTCTCTCTCTGGCTATCCCACAGTTTGGGTTGCTACCTCTCATCTCATGTTAGCTCCCTCAGATTGTCCTCAGGGCATTCAGTCCAGTTACTTACCCCATGCATAGAACCCATGCTTCCCTGCCCAGACCTGCTCACTGGTGGCAGACCTGAGCATTTGGGCTACTTTTCCCCCTTGGAAGTGTGAGTACGTGTGTATTCTGTTTTGTTGTTGTTGTTGTTGTTGTTGCCCTCTGAGATTCCAAAACTCCCCACAGACCCGCTGGTGAGAGGGCTTCCTGCTGTTTGGAAACACTTCTTCATGACTCCCTTCCCAGGACGGGTCTCAGTCCCTAACTCTTTTGTCTCTCATTTTGTCTGTTATATTTTTGTCTTACCTCCTTTTGAAGAAAATGGGCTACCTTTCTGGGTGCCTGGTGTCCTGCACCAGAGTTCAGAATTTGTTCGGTGGAAGTTGCTCAGCAATCAAATGATTTTTGATGAATTTGTGGGGGAGAAAGTGGTCTCCCCCATTCTATTCCTCCACCATCTTAGGACCCCTCCTCCCCACTGGCTTCTTTTATCTTCTATGTTCTAGATAACTGTGCTGTGAAGCCTTCAGTCAGTTCAGTTCAGTCGCTCAGTCATGTCCGATTCTCTGTGACCCCATGAATCACAGCACGCCAGGCCTCCCTGTCCATCACCAACGCCCAGAGTTCACTTAAACTCACATCCATCGAGTCTGTGATGCCATCCAGCCATCTCATCCTCTGTCGTCCCCCTTCTCCTCCTGTCCCTAATCCCTCCCAGCATCATAGTCTTTTCTAATGAGTCAACTTTTCGCATGAGGTGGCCAAAGTACTGGAGTTTCACCTCCAGCATCATTCCCTCCAAAGAAATACCAGGGCCGATCTCCTTCAGAATGGACTGGTTGGATCTCCTTACTGGCCCCTAAACACAAAAGCTTGATATCCTTTTTACATTCTCCAGCTTTTTTTAAACAGCTAAAGCAAAGAGAAAATTGATGGTCAAAAGAGGGAACACCTCAAAACACCCAACATTTCCATAATGTTATTAACAGTCTCTGTTTGCTTCTTAGTTCAAACTGAGATTGAATAAAAAGCTTTTAGAGAAAATGGCTTCCAAAAAGAAATGTACATTTAAAAACTTTACATTTATGTGCATATATTAAGTTATTCATAATTGCCTCACTTTAAATGTAATGAAGCTACATTTAAAGAAAGCCTTTTTCTCCTGTACTTTTATTCAGATGAAACAAGTTTTATATTTGCATATCTGGGAAATTGCAAAGACTCTTTTCTATAAAATTTTGTTAATTAGTGCAATGAAGCTGGAAAGATCTTACTTTGAGTGTTCTGGCTCACTTGTGACCTGTTTGTAGTAAAAGCTTTTAACAGAAATGTTTACTATTTCATTTTATATGTAACCATGACAGTATTTTGACATTTACTGTTTTGTCATATTATCTTTCTGCTTTTTCTCTATTTGAGCAGAAACCATATGATAATTTTAAAAATCAAAAAATAATCCTTACAAGAAATGAAAGATTTAAAATAATACTCTAAGGGCAGTCTCTGCTTTAACGATTGACATAAGATTGACACAGATCATAAGCATGTTCTAATTTTACTTCTCAGGTGACACAAATTTACATTAATAATTGTGAAAACTGAAAGAACTCCCAAGACATCTAAAAGCATTTTTAAAAAGCCCTGAATGTCATATAAACACTTTTTTAAAATTCATTGAATTATTTACCTTAGTATCTCTGAATAAAACAGTATTAAAATAATGAACTTATTTTAACTCCTAAATTTTAAAATTGGCAAAGAGTGCACTGATGTGTCTTATATGATGAACTTGGATTATAGATACCAGATGAACAGATCCTAGGCTAGAGAAGAGAAGATGGATGGACTTTGGAGGCTGGGGCTGGACAGGAAAATGGACAGATGAGAGTTGGGAGACAAGAAACCACTCATTTCTAGGTAGCATGTAAAAGGACTATAAAGATGATCATGAAACGTTAACTTTCCTGAATATTTGTATCCATTTTCTTTGCTTTTTTCCACTCCACTCTTATTAAAGATTTAGAGAATTAAAGGATCTACATAACACTTTTCCTTTGGAAATTTGACTCTAGAGATTGTGTAATTTTAAGATTGTCTTCTCAGAATAAAACTATGCAGAGTTCAACTATTTTTATTTACATACTTGAAAAAAATGAGTGAACTATTGAAATGCAACTTTTCATGCCTATATACTAGCTATGATCAGGAAAGTGTCCTACGATCTCTTGAAAATTATTCCATTTAGCCTGAATGCATACTCTTGTCCATTTTATTTTATACCTTTACTTAAATTTGTGAATGTGAGTTCATCTCAGATTTGGGGTAAATGACCCCCTGTCACCCTATATGAAATGTTAAGTGAAAAAAATAGAATTTATATAAAAGCTTATGCATCTGGATACTCTTTCTACTCTTTCTCTAAATGTGTTTTGATATGTACATAAACAGCTCCAGCCAGACCTAATGAGAAGAAAAGGCAGCAGCCTAAGACTGAGTGGAAATACAGCAACACTTACACTGGTTTTGTGTTACTTAAGGAATATAAAGAAATTGATTTTGTTATCAATCCAACAATTTTGCGAGTAAATGAAATTCTTCTGGATAATTCTTCAAATTTAAACTTACTTTAAAAAGAAATGTAAATCAAAATCAAAGAAGGTAAGAACTGTTTATTTAAAATATTAGGTAAGCTAGGGATTTCAATGAACTTCAATTTGGGATTATACTTCTTTCAGTGTACTTAAATTATGATTATGAAACTACTGGGAAATACTGGATATTTACCAAACACATGAAAATAATTATTCTTCTTATTGTGGCACCAAAGAACAGATGTCAACACTCAGTCATGTAGGGAAAGATAGCTATTACTAGAAAGGAAATGAAAAACACAGCCAGTACCAATGGATTTTTTGTCACTAAATTATCTGCATTTTGATCCAATGTAAGAAAGAATGTATTCCAATTTAAATATAAATTTAGAAGAAGGCTGGAAAGGACTTACAATAATTAGGATACCACCTAATACAAAGGTACAGGTGTTAAATTTTCCATAGGTTATAATTGTCTTTAAATAAGTTAAAATAGCCTATTCTATTGTAGAAATAATTTTAAATTTAGAAAGCAGCTTAACTCTATAGATCTATCTTTGTTATGGAAAGAAACGCTTTGCAATGGGAGGCAGAATTCTCTTCCTTTATATTTTGAGGTCAATTATACTTTCCCACAAATTTTGGTCTTTTGGTAAACTTTTTTAATGTAAATGCAAATCAAGGAAAAGATTGATCTAGAAAATAATTAACTATCTGCAGCTTTCTGCAGGCCTTCTCAGACTCCCAGCAACCATTCTGAGTAGTAATGCCAGCTCTGGTTAAGAGGTAGAGGGTTTCAGAGAGCAATTTCAGGCATAGTATTAAAAGAAAAAAGATACTTTAAGAAAAACTTTAAGAAGATTTAAATAGTTTGGTATTATGATTTCAGGTAATGATATATTTACCAGTTTATAAGAGAGAAAGTCAGAAAATTTAATTGTCCTTGGTGTTTGGATAAATACAAAGTACTTTTTTGCAAACGCATACTCAGTGAGAGGGGGTAAAGATACAGCATCCCATATGACTTTTCAGTCTATTGAGTATATGTGATGTGCTGCTGTGCTGTGCTAAGTCACTTCATTACTGTCTGGCTCTGTGATCTTATGTGTTTTGTAACCTGCCAGGCTCCTCTGTCTGTGGGGTACCCTAGGCAAGAAAACTGGAGTGGGTTGCCATGCCCTCCTCCAGGGAATCTTCTGGATCCAGGGGTGGAGCCCACATCTACTATGTCTCCTACACTGGCAGGAAGGTTCTTTTACCACTAAGTCTTATACATGTGATAGTTCCATGCATTTCAGAACTTTCTCATGATTTGCCTTTACTTTGTCCTAAAGCTGTTTTACTTACCCATGATTTTAAGTGCAGTTTGAGTGTGGATGACAAACAGCCCTACATTTGTTCCTTGCACCCCTTCCCCCATCAACAACCACCTCTCTCTCTGACCTCTTGTCTTTATTGAAAAATAAATAAGTTTTCCTTAGATTATGAAGTGAATGAAAGTAACTCAATCTTGTCCAAATCTCTGTGACCCAATGGACTGTAGCCTGCCAGGCTCCTCTGTCCATGGAATTCACCAGGCAAGAATACTGGAGTGGGAAGCAGTTTCCTTCTCCAGGAGATCTTCCCAACCCAGGTCTTCTGCATGGCAGATGGATTCTTTACTGTCTGAGCCACCAGGGAATATCATTGCATTGCTATACAAACTGATTTTGTCAATTTTAATAGTTTTTAATATCCATGTAATATACAGCTTTTATTACTCATATGCTCTAATGTATAATGTTTCAATTGATCAAATTGGCTTGGAAACATCTATAAAAATTGGCTTGGTATATTGAATTCAAATGGAACATATAATTTTTCCCCTTAAAATAACAGAAGTTTCTTTTTTGTGTAATCTTTTTGCTGAATAGCAGATTTTTAGGAACATATCCAGTGGTTAGGTAAGAAACAAGTGGTATTGTCAGATGTAATAGCATTGATAAAGATGCATATTTAGTAGTTGCCTGAAGCATTTGAACCATCACTTTATTGATGCTTAATCTTTACTGATGTTTTTAATTGAAGATGAGAGTAGAAGTTATTCTAATAATGACTAACTATAGATGGTGTTAATTTCAACATTACCAATATTTTTTTAATGTATTTTTTCAATCTTTGAATTAAAGACATCCATAGTTTCTACTTTTAAATATAAACTTAAGACTAACTTAAGTAACTAAATAAAATATTTTGGTAGTGTGCATGTAATAAATTTTGTTCAAGCTGTGGTGGTGTTATTTGAATGATATATGCAACTACTTAGATAAGGCAGGCAACCTGAAATTCCTATCATATGTGAGCATCACTAGAACAGTATTGACACATTCACAGATAAATGCATCACGTGTTGGAAAAATTCATCTGTTTGGCTTTCTCAGGAAAATTGAGTCCTTACTAGAATAAAAGAGTAAGGTGTTTTATGTGTAAATTATGGCTTATAAGAATGTGAAAGGCCCTCCAGTGAGGGCCTGGAAAGTTATCCCCACTCAATCACTAAAACCCATCCTGAAGAGCAGGACATAGTAGAAGACAGAACTCACAGAGAAACCGTCATTAAAGGAAGTTCTTAAAGGTATCTGAGTTCTGCAAATTCCTCACACTAGGATGCCATGACTTT
The DNA here is from genome assembly GCA_917880005.1 of Nanger dama. NCBI lineage: Eukaryota > Metazoa > Chordata > Mammalia > Artiodactyla > Bovidae > Nanger > Nanger dama. Next base: position 14,148,336 of record CAKJTW010000002.1, read on the forward strand.
TGAACAGAAGGACTTCTTTGTCTCTTCTGCATCCTGGATATTATAGGACTTGTCCCTTGTTATCAAATTCTAGCCCATGACCAGATATGGAAGGAAATTCTAAAAACTATTGTCCCCAGCTTTAGAAGGGAGTGGTCAGTGGCTTTCAATTACTGGACAATCAAGCACATTATCAAAAATGTTGTATCTGTATATATAAGCGTATAGTCACTTTACAATGGCTTAATGAAAAACCAATTAATTATTGTTAGAGTTAGAAAAAAGTCCTCTTATTTTCAGTCTTAGATAGTTGGATACTTACAAAAGTAATATTAGTTGACTGGATTTTGGGGTATGGCCTACTGTGTGAGGGTTTGTTTTTTTTTTCCTACTAGGGCTTGGCAACAATTTTTACCATTTTAATATCCATGCTGTAGAGAATCAGTACAATTTCTAACGATAAATGTAATTGGCTTCTCAATAAAGTAATGGTTATAATATCAATAACCTCAGATATGCAGATGACACCACCCTTATCGCAGAAAGTGAAGAGGAGCTAAAAGCCTCTTGATGAAAGTGAAAGAAGAGAGCCAAAAAGTTGGCTTAAAACTCAACTTTCAGAAAACGAAGATCATGGCATCCGGTCCCATCACTTCATGGGAAATAGATGGGGAAATAGAGGAAACAGTGTCAGACTTTATTTTGGGGGCTCCAAAATCACTGCAGATGGTGACTGCAGCCATGAAATTAGAAGACGCTTACTCCTTGGAAGAAAAGTTATGACCAACCTAGATAGTTTATTCAAAAGCAGAGACATTACTTTGCCGACTAAGGCTATGGTTTTTCCTGTGGTTGTGTATGGATGTGAGAGTTGGACTGTGAAGAAGGCTGAGTGCCGAAGAATTGATGCTTTTGAACTGTGGTGTTGGAGAAGACTCTTGAGAGTCCCTTGGACTGCAAGGAGATCCAACCAGTCCATTCTGAATGAGATCAGCCCTGGGATTTCTTTGAAAGGAATGATGCTAAAGCTGAAAATCCAATGCTTTGGCCACCTCATGCGAAGAGTTGACTCACTGGAAAAGACTCTGATGCTGGGAGGGATTGGGGGCAGGAGGAGAAGGGGATGACAGAGGATGAGATGGCTGGATGGCATCACAGACTCGATGGACGTGAGTCTGAGTGAACTCCGAGAGATGGTGATGAACAGGGAGGCCTGGCATGCTGCAATTCATGGGGTCGCAAAGAGTCGGACACGACTGAGCGACTGAACTGAACTGAACTGATAATCAAATAACACATTTTCTTGCTATGTTACACACATCATGAAATTCAGTTTCCAAATAGATTTGGAAACTATCAATTTTACCTTAAATATTCAGTTTCCCAGATGTATCTTTTTAAAGTTGAAATTAGCTATGGATGGAAAAAAACAGTAGTAATAAAATATTTAGTATTGTTTTTTCTTGACAATTGCTAGGTATGAATAAGAAACTAAGGCTTTTATATAGCCAGCTTATTAAATTATCACCTTCAATTATCAATCTTATTTAAGGTAGGTAGGCTTTATGAATCCCTCTTTAAAGTTAAATAAAACGAAAAAAATTAAGTAACATATAAAATCAAGGATCTACTGAATACTGTATGCTAGAATTTGGATATAAATTAAAATTTGAGCTATTATGAGTTAACCTGAACTCATAATCTTCCATAATAATTCCTTTAATTTTAGTATAGATATATATCTGATCTGATCAAAATTTGGCATGTAACAGGAATATGGTTGGGGAGAGGTATATTAGAAGGCTGGGAAATGAGAGAATCATGTGAAAAATTTTGCTTACTTGAGATAGCACACTTTTCTAGACCCCTTTCCTCTCATTATCCTTTTCTGATATTTATGAAACCTAGAGGAAACAATTAATGACTAAACCAAGACTTCAATAATCTAAGCAATCATTTTTATTACAGTCTGAGTGCCAATATAACACAGTATGCAGCAGTTTGCTAAAATACAATTCTCCTCTGCCATTTATTTTTAGCATGCAGGGAAAGCCTTAAATAAGATTTAAAAATTCATTACTCAAGAAATAGGAAGGTAATGATTTCCAAATGACTTAATAATTTTGTATATTAAATATTACAGAACTTAGAATGTTTTGGAATACAGTATTAATTTACCTGAGAAGTTATTCCACAAGGGATAAAAAACATGTGTTTCTAACTAAACTTATTAGTTTAAAAGCTTGATTAATGACAACTATGAAAAAAATCCCTTAAAACCATAGACTAATTGGTTGAAAATAAATTCTCTTAGGTCTGAAACAACAGCTGTGCCTATACATTAAGGCAAAATATGAGGCAAGAGGAACAGATAACAGCAAATAAGTCTGTCATTTTATGTTGAATGATACAAGAATTCAAATGTTTCCTTTCTCTTCTGCATTAGGTTCATAGGCCCACATGTTCTATGTCAATGAGTAATGACCTGCCATTCGTTTCCCCCATCCCCATTTATGTTGCCTTCCTTCATTACAGTTCTCAGTGTCTGCTCACAACCTTGGCTGAGTTCAGCTTTCCATATGGAGGCAAATCTGGGGAGTAAGTATGATTTTCTCCCTATATGCCCTTGCACTTTTCTGAGCCTCCATTAAGCCAGATATAGCTTTAACATCTTTTCTACATTTTTTTGTATCTACAAGATTTAAAAAATATTGCATCCTATTTTTGCCCAACTTTTACCGTCCTCATGCCATCTTTTTACCTGAATGCAAGGAGACTGATATTTTGATGTGAAATGAATGATGTAGGATACAAATTGAAAGGGCTTCCCTTGTCTCTGGGATAGTTCATCAGTCTTTAAAAAGATTCACAGAGCCATTCCAGCCTGGTCTCCACATACTTCTATGGTTTCAATGTTCATCTTTCTTGCTTTTGCACTCTGTTCTTGGGTTTTTGATTCTGCTCACATATCTCAGTCTTAGTAGTGGCTGCAATATCTCACTTTATCACTTTATCTCACTTCCTGCCCTGTTTTTCTGAATACATCTTAGTCAATTTTTTTCAGGTATCACCTTAAAAGTCATGCTCTTTAGGTACTTTAGGAATGTTTATATCTCACCATGCTCCTGATTTGTTTAGTTTCAGCTACTACAGTATCACATTTTTTTCTCTTCTGTTTTAATTGCTTGTTTTCCGATTTACGTTGTAAGCACTCAAAGGAAGACCACATCTGTCTTGCTCTCCATTTCAAATTTCTCTCCTCACACAGAGTCTAAAATATTGTTTGTTAAATAGTTATTTCTTCTTTGTAAATCCTTTGCCTAAAATGGTAATGTGATTGGATTGTCAACATTTAAGCCAAAGATATGGGAATGGGAATTTTCAGAGGGAATGATATAATATCAAGCACTATATATTAAAATAAATCTTAACTCTTACATTAATAATTATAAGAATTTTTTTCTAACTGAATTTCAAGTGGTGAATGAAAGTTAGCTTGTTCAGTTTGGTATTGTATTAGTAGTGCTCAAACTATGAAAACAAAAACGTACTAGATGTGTGTGTGTGTGTCTGTGTGTGTATAGTGCTTTGGCAGACACCACATTTACTATTTATACAATGCCTCAAAAGCATATAGTAAAAGAAAAACAATCAAGGAATAAGTTGGTTAAGCCTTACAAATAGCTGTGAAAAGAAGAGAGGTGAAAAGCAAAGGAGAAAAGGAAAGACATAAGCATCTGAATGCAGAGTTCCAAAGAATAGCAAGAGATAAGAAAGCCTTCTTCAACGATCAATGCAAAGAAATAGAGGAAAAGGGAAAAGACTAGAGATCTCTTCAAGAAAAACAGAGATACCAAGGGAATATTTCATGCAAAGATGAGCTTGATAAAGGACAGAAATGGTATGGACCTAACAGAAGCAGAAGGTATTAAGAAGAGGTGGCAAGAATACATGGAGGAACTGTACAAAAAGATCTTAATGACTCAGATAATCATGATGATGTGATCACTCATCTAGAGCCAGACATCTTAGAATGTGAAGTCAAGTGAGCCGTAGAAAGCATCACTACAAACAAAGCTGGTGGAGGTGATGGAATTCCAGTTGAACTGTTTCAAATCCTGAAAGATGATGCTGAGAAAGTGATGCACTCAATATGCCAGCATATTTGGAAAACTCAGCAGTGGCCAAGGACTGGAAAAGGTCAGTTTTCCTTCCAATCTCAAAGAAAAGCAATGCAAAGAATGCTCAACTACCGCACAGTTGCACTCATCTCACATGCTAGTAAAGTAATGCTCAAAATTCTCCAAGCCAGGCTTCAGCAATATGTGAACCCTGAAATTCCTGAAGTTCAAGCTGGTTTTAGAAAAGGAAGAGGAATCAGAGATCAAATTGCAAACATCTGCTGGATTATTGAAAAAGAAAGAGAGTTCCAGAAAACCATCTATTGCTGCTTTATTGACCACACCAAAGCATTTGACTGTGAGGATCACAATAAACTATGGAAAATTCTGAAGAGATGGGAATCCCAGACCACCTAACCTGCCTCTTGAGAAATCTGTATGCAGGTCAGGAAGCAACAGTTAGAACTGGACATGGAACAACAGACTGGTTCCAAATAGGAAAGGAGTACATTAAGGATGTATATTGTCACCCTGCTTATTTAATTTCTATGCAGAGTTCATTATGAGAAACGCTGGACTGGAAGAAACACAAGCTGGAATCAAGATTGCTGAAGAAATATCAATAACCTCAGATATGCAGATGACACCACCCTTATGGCAGAAAGTGAAGAGGAGCTAAAGGGCTTCTTGATGAAGGTGAAAGAAGAGAGTGGAAAAGTTGGCTTAAAGCTCAACATTCAGAAAACGAAGATCATGGCATCCAATCCCATCACTTCATGGGAAATAGATGGGGAAATAGTGGAAACAGTGTCAGACTTTATTTTGGGGTCTCCAAAATGACTGCAGACGGTGACTGCAGCCATGAAATTAAAAGACACTTACTCCTTGGAAGAAAAGTTATGACCAACCTAGATAGCATATTCAAAAGCAGAGACATTACTTTGCCGACTAAGGTCCATCTAGTCAAGGCTATGGTTTTTCCTGTGGTCATGTATGGATGTGAGAGTTGGACTATGAGGAAGGCTGAGCGCCAAAGAATTGATGCTTTTGAATTGTGGTGTTGGAGAAGACTCTTGAGAGTCCCTTGGACTGCAAGGAGATCCAACCAGTCCATTCTGAAGGAGATCAGCCCTGGGATTACTTTGGAAGGAATGATGCTAAAGCTGAAACTCCAGTACTTTGGCCACCTCATGCGAAGAGTTGACTCATTGGAAAAAACTCTGATGCTGGGAGGGATTGGGGACAGGAGGAGAAGGGGACGACAGAGGATGAGATGGCTGGATGGCATCACGGATTTGATATCGTGAGTTTGAGTGAACTCCTGGAGATGGTAATGAACAGGGAGGCCTGGTGTACTGCGATTCATGGGGTCGCAAAGAGTCGGACACAACTGAGTGACTGAACTGAACTGAACAAATATATAGAACTTGAATATTCCCTTTTCTATCATATATTTCAAAATTAAGAAACAAAGCAGAGGAAAAAACAAACTTTGGATAAATAAAACAATAGAGAAAATAAATGTGTCTAAATAACCTATGCACAATTTATTTTGGCCACATTAAATTTCCCTGAAGCACTATTTTGGCACACTACTTATTGAATAACAAATATATAGGAAATAAATATTGACTTGGATAGGAAAACAACTATGACACCTAATTCTGGACTGTTATATGGATTTCTAAACTGAGTTGAGAATGAATTATGAGTTAATTTGGCCAAATGACCAACATATCTTCTGATATCCTGCCCTGGATAGCATGAGAGAAAACATTTCTTTCAGAGACATATGAACCTAAACATTTCAAAACTTACAAAGCCCTTCTGCGTAATCATAGCTTTCCTAGTGTTTTGAAATATGTTTTCCCCACATTAAAACCATTGTGTGTGTATAACAATTGATTCAATGTGTGAAAAACATAGTGTGTGTGTGTATGTTTGTGTGTATATACACACATAATGATCTGAAGGAAGAAAGAAGTAGAATCATACAGGAGTTAATAGCTCATACTGTCTCTGCCTTAGATGTTAAATAAAATATACTTTTGCCACTTGTATTAAGAATTTGGGTAAAATAATGAATTTTTCTCTATAATTTCCATTCTAGGATCATTTTAAGCATTCAGTGAAAAAAGGAATGTAAATTAGTCCAGTACTTGGCTCAGTACTTATATTAGTAGCAGTAGTTGCATTGGTGTGATCATTTAAAAAATAAATCAATTTTATTTTTATTATGTTTAAATTTCTAATTTGATTTGCTAATAGGCTAATAGTTCTTAGTCCCTTGTAAATAAAGACATATTTTCCACCACATACTTTGTTATTCAGGGATAGCAAATGAAGAAAACTTATTTTCATAACATATAGTTTTCCAGTGAGGAAATAACAGAGAATTAAATGTGGATGTATCAAAAACATATATTACAAAATATATATTTCCAAAACAAATAGAAACACAACAGCAAAATCCTTTATGAGCAATGTTAAGGAACTGTTTCTTTTAGCTAACATTTTAATTTTCTACTTTTTAAGAAGCACTACCCTTAAACTAGCTTAAACTAGAGGATACATTGCAAAATGTCTGATCTCTTGCTCAATACTTATATTTACTCTGCAGAAGACATTTGGCATACAAAATTATAAGAAAAATGGAACAGCTATAAAAATCTTCTGCATTGTAAATGGAACATTAAACAATGAGTGCTTTGTCACATTTCATTGGGACAGGTTAGAGATGTGATATCAAATAATATATTTCAGAGTGATGAGATAAGGAAATTAGATACTGAATGCTTTGTAGCTCTCAATTTATAAAACTTTCAAATATCATTTATGAAATAACATATCCTAGAAGAGAAACCAACCAAAGCGTCTTCTAAATTATTGAATTAACAATTTTTAATTAACTTTTTTTAAATTTTTTGTTTTTTTAATACAAATTTATTTATTTTAATTAGAGGTTAAGTACTTTAAAATATTGTATTGGTTTTGCCATACAATTAACATTTTTCAAAGAGAAAAAAGTATTTTGTTCACTGGGATCTGAATCCCTACATAAAACCTTTGTTAGAGTCACTGCCAAGCATGATCTGTGTACCTATCCAAGGTTGCAGGATGCATTAACTACCTTTAAAAGTTTAGTTCAAATAAGAAATTGTATTGAGTATTTGTAATAGAGTCTTTCAAAATGTTCAGTATCAAACACAATAAATGGGTATGTGTGAATGTTGCATTTCACTTTTTTGAAATAAAAGTACATTTTTATTTTACTAATAAGAACTCAGTCTTATAGGACCCAAGATAAAAATAAGGGTACAATCCCTAGGACAACAAATGTTGGATTATTGATGGATTGGTAGGGTTTTTAGCAGCTTCCATCTCATAAGCAGCAGGGTATTCAGAGCTAGTAATGACAGAAATACTTTCAAAAGAGAGTTGCAATTATAATGAACTATAAAGTATTTAGATGGGGAAGTTCAACCAAGCAGCTTTGTGTCCTAAGGAGAAAAACAAACAAACAAAAATCAAAGACTCAAAATAAAAATCTTAAAGACAAAAACTTCAGTTTAAAACTAAAGTAAGCATAAAGCAAAAATATAAGAATGGACAGGAAATAAAATACATATCTATAATAGTGACATAGTAATTCTCTTTGATTTTCAGAAGTTTAAAGGCATATATAATTTTAAATAGTTGCTTTCTATTTGGAAATTCTGAATGTATACTTTATGAAACAATTCTTGATACTAATAAACTAAAATGCCAGACTATACTAGTATTATGGAATTGTAAACATCCAAATAACCATTCAATATTTATTTACTGGGCCTTTCTGTGCAAGACACATGTTAGGTAAAATGAGAACTTAAAAATGTGTACTAATAGTTTATTCCTGCCTGAGCCAAGTTAGCTGCCTTGTGTAGAAACAGGTGAATGAGCAGCTGATGGAAGTTATTCACTCTGTGGGCTTCCGAGGTGGCTCAGTGGGTAAAGATTCTACCTGCAGTACTGGAGATGCAAGAGACACTGTTTTGATCTCTGGGTCAGGAAGATCCCCTGGAGGAGAGAATGGCAGCCCACTCCAATATTCTTGCCTGGAGAATCTGATAGACAGAGGAGGATGGTGGGCTACAGTCCATAGGGTCACAAGAGCTGAACACAGCAGAAGTGACTGAGAACGCACGCATGTATTCACTCTGTACTTTCGATAAAGTGCTTCTTATATTATTCACAAAGGAGAGACATTAATTCTCCTCAAAAGATGAGATTTGAACTGAAACTTACAGACAAATGTATGACTCTAGCTAATAAGATTTTGTAATCAGTGGGAGTTTGGGAAATGAAATATAAAAATCATAGTTGACAAGTGTACAAGATATGTTCAAGAGACAGATAAACCCAGTTTATCAAGATGAGTGAATGCAATAGCTTGGTTTCAGGAAAGAGGAGTTTCAGGAAAGGGGAGGATGGGGGAATAATAAGTGACACTGCACAGAGCAAGCAAGCCTGAGTTGGATAATAGAAAACCATGACTGGAACCTCATTCTTTGAAATGTAGAAAATTATTGTAGATTGTTGGGAATGGAACTAACATGATCACAGAAGGCAAATTTGAAGGATTCCATCAAGGTCGTTAGTATTCTAAGGAAAAAGGCAACACTACTCTGAACTATTATGTGTTGGAAAGGAGAGATGAAAAGATATTTCTGGGTTAGAAATAATGTTTATTCATCGTTGAAAAATGGTTAATGTCACATGTCACATGCTGTTCTAAGACCTAGTGATATAATAGAAAGATTTTTCAAAACAAAGAAGTTTCCTACTCCCCACTCTTGGGGAGCTTATGTTCTGAATCAGACTGGTCAGGAAAGACTTCTCCAGAAAGATGATGTAAAAGATAGAATGTGATAGTAAAGAAGCAGTCAGTCACAGGGCAATACATGGAAGGAGTACTTCAGATGAAGTATGCAGTTGGTGCAGGACTCCCCTGGTGGCTCAGACATTAAAGAATCCACCTGCAATGTGGGAGACCTGAGTTCAATCCCTGGTTTGGGAAAAACCCCTGGAGGAGGGCATGGAAACACACTCCAGTTTTTTTGCTTGGAGAATCCCCATGGACAGAGGAGCCTGGTGGGCTGCAGTCCATGGGGTCTCAAAGAGTCAGACAGGACTGAGCAACTAAACATAGCACAACAGTTGGTGCCAAGGGCTACTGAGAAGAAAACATAGAAACTTGGTGTTTTCAAAGGACAGGAAGAAGGTCTCTATACTTGGAGCCTGAGTGACAGAGGATGGAATGGTCAGAGAAAGAAGAAGGAGATAGAACTTTATAAGCCACCATAGAGTATTTTGATCTTTTTTGTTTGTTTGTTTAGTCAGTTTGAACTGGAAGACAGTAAGTAGAAAAGTGACAGATTTTAGTTAATGGTTTTATAATCTTACTCAAGCTGTCTTATTTTTTAAAATGGGTATTACAAAGTCAGATGAATAGTAGGTGATGTCTCCAGTGCTTAGACTCTGTCTGACCTGAATTGTGGTTTCACTGTGAAAAAGAAAAAGGAAGAAGAGGCTTAGGAATTAAAATAATGAGTTTGTTTTTTCTCTTACTTTTGAGTGTAAAGAGTATAAAAGTGTAAAAGATAGAGATGCCTAGGAGAAAAATGTCACAGAGGACAAGGGCTGTAATGACTTGTGCTATAGAGAAATCAAGAGTGATGAAGAAAGAGAAGATGTATATTGATTTATCAATTACAAGGTCATTGTAAATCATCCCAACGGCACCTTGCTAAAGCAATGCGAACAGAAGCCAACTTATTAAGGTTAAAATGGAGACTAGAAGAGAAGCTATCAAATGAATCCCATTTATAAAAATTTAGCCATGTAAAAAGGAAAAGATTCAGGTCTTTCAGATATTTTATAATGCTAAAAGAAAGTCTTTAAAATTGAAGCAAACGTAAAAAATCTGATCTCTAGTTTTTTCGACCAACTTTCTGCATTTTCAGGTTTAGAAGCAATGTGTCACTTGTTCATGTTTACAGATATTTTAAATTTAAAAATAAACTGGTTGTACATAATGCTCTGATTTTCTTTGATTGCTTGATATAATGAAAATGAATGAAAATATTTAAAATATGGAAAGTAATTTAATACATATAAATTTAATTTATATGATTTTATTATTGTCCTATTAAGAAGTTCATTTAAGGACACTATTATTAATTTAATAGGGTCATTAAGTAAATGCAAATGACCCAAAAATGAAGCTTTAAATAATGGTTCCAAGGTTTTGCCTCCTCCTGTATCAAAGGTAGCTAAACTCAGTTTGAAAGGCAAACTTCTGGTTTAAAATGGTATGACTAAATATTTCTAAGAAACATTTTACAGCTCAAATGACAGAAAGAATTGTCTGTGAATCCAAAGCACCTTTTGGTGTATTGCCTCACTTGATCCCCATGACAGCTTAATAAGTAGGCAAAGTTGAGGAGATTGAATCTTAATGAGGATGAATCAAATTTTACAGTTTAGCAATAGTAGAATTAACATTTTTGCCCCTACTTTTATGATACTTAAATTGGAGCTTTTGCCAAAAAGCAATGTCTAAATATATTTTAAGAAAGCCAATAATGAATCCAATAAATCTTACAATTTATTATTTTTTTCCTGTCATGGTTTCTATAAAGTTCAGAAATCAATTTTATAACTGCAGGGGTCATATATTATTTTAATACTTTATCATTATCTTACATTGTATGTGTAACCATTTTTGGTTGTCATTTGATAAGAAAGTGTGTTGTATTTAAAACCAAACACAATAATTATAAAGGATGAATAAATGAATGAATGAAAGTACCAAATTTTTTCTTGAATTTTGGTATATATTGAAGAGCTCTTTATTCAGCCATTTCCATTCTATTAGCATATTCAAATACTATTTATTTAGTAAACATTCACCAACTGGTTATTAAGCATATTAATTAAAAGAATGAGCAGAAGGTTCTTTTCAAGGGAGAGCTGTCTGGTTATTCATGAAGAGATTCGACAAAATGGTCTTTAAATAACGTGAGTAGGTATCTAAGTTTTAGAATTAAAACCATGACTTTTCTGGCAAATAGTAGCTCCTTCTATTAAGGGTGCATATATGTGACAGCCAGGTTAAAAAGTACTTTGATATAAATCAGCTCTACAATGTATTCATTTAAAGTGAAAATATATCTGCTGAAAGAAATGCACTTGTATCATCTGCTAAATGCTTCTTTCTTGTTACAAAACAACATGAGAAAGCCAAATTATCATCATAAATCATACATTTGTTGGTGATAAGACCCCCAAGAGTAAACAAAAAAGAAGTATTATTAGCTACATTGCATGGTGAAATGGAGAACTAAACATGTTTTATTTATTTATTTTTACAATCCTGTTACTGTTAGGGCTTCCCAGTGGCACTATTGGTAAAGTAGCCATCAGCCAATACTGGCAACATAAGAGATTCAGGTTCCACCCCTGGGTTGGGAAGATCCCTGGAGTAGGAAATGGCAATCCAACCTGGTATTCTTGCCTGGAAAATCCCATGGACAGAGGAGCCTGACAGGCTACAGTCCATGGATCTGCAAAGACTCAAACAAGAACAAGTGACTCAGCACACACAGATAGAATTAAGATATCTTCTTGTTCTTACTAAAAATTAAAAGTCTTAATTTTGATTAAGATAAACATTAATAAATTTTTTTATTCTCCAATATATGTACTAAAAGGAAGTGGGGCATACTTTTCATTGGTTTCTTCATGTTATTGATTTTCCATTTGTGAAGAACTCTTGTGAATTGTGACCCAATAATAAACCATAGGGTGCCAAAGAGTCAGAAATGTCTCAAGTGACTTAGCATGCAGCAGGCTCAACCCTATTATTAGTATAAAGTATTTGTAATTTATTTTTGGTAAGACAGCTTTGTAAATCATTGGGACAAGCCAGTCATATTCTTTAGCCTTAGAATTCTTTGCCCTGGACCCTAGACTAGATCTGGAAATCCCTTTCTCAGTGAATGTTCTTCTCATATATTCCAGCAGAAATAACACCTGCAGTGTATTGAAAATTTTTAAATTAATTCTACTATTTCATTTGGTCTTTGTAATATGTATCAGTGTCCTATGCACCATTCTATTTGATTAAGTTGATTTTGCATATATCTGGTATAATCAATTATGAAATGGCTATAATACTAGCCACAGAACAACCTTATTTTCTCATTTGCAAGTTCTTAGAGACATTCATTTTCTTACTTATGAAAATAAATGAATTATTAAATATAATATTACCATCAAATATACATAGCAGTATAGCTAAACCCTCAGGCTCAGCCAGTAAATTATCTACCTGCAATTCAGGAGACCTGGATTAGATTCCTGGCTTGGGAAGATCCCTGGAGAAGGAAATGGCAACACACTCCAGTATTCTTGCCTGGAGAATCCCATGGAGAGAGGAGCCTGGCGAGCTACAGTCCATGGGGTCACAAGAGTCAGACATGACTTAGCGATTAAAATCAAACAAACAAAAAAACATATATATAAAGTATATTTTCAGTATACTTTTGAAATGCATATTTTGAAAGTCCTATGCTTTTTTTGGAAAAGGGGACAACAGAGGATGAGACAGCTGGATGGCATCACTGACTTGATGGATGTAAGTTTGAGTGAACTCCGGGAGTTAGTGATGGACAGGGGAGGCCTAGCGTGCTATGATTCATGGGGTGGCAAAGAATTGGACACGACTGAGCAACTGAACTTAACTGAACTGACGCTTTTTGTAAAATAAAATTGATAATAATTATCCACTGGCAAAATATACAAGCAGACAAACTCCACATCCAGGGACACTGGATCTGATTCCAGTTATTTGGAAGTCATTTATCCATTTTTATTAATGATTCAGGTATAGTTTTATTTTATGATCTTCCCTGGTAAGTTTCCTTCTTTAATTTGGCATTAATTATTAGTTTAATTTTAAGTACATTTTAATTTTTAAAGAGAAAAAATATTTATATTTAAGATTAGGTAAATGATAATGCATCTGCATGGTAAATACTGTATTAAAGAATATTGTTTGAATTGTATCAATGTGTCTGTTTCACTAATAAAGTGCTATAAATTTAGATGTATTCAAAATAAAGGCATAAATGTATCACTAAATTGATTATTATTCAACATTTCAGCAGGTTCTCTCAATCTTTCCATATCTCTTATCTCAATGTATAACTGAACATATGGCTTTGTAGGATTCTCTGGAGACTGAAGAAAGGAGTGATTTTTTTTTTTCTTTTAAGAAATTGATTCCAGTGTGTGTGGTGAGCTTCTGTGTCTGTATGTCTCTGTGAGTACTTGAATATGCTGCACAATATGAAGCTGAGGATTTTGCTAAGGGAAAGCATGTAGCTATCCATCACGGGATAAGGAATGGGGGTAGTCACTTACAGAGTGCTTCTTCCACTTTCTGGAATTAAGTCGCCAAATGTGGAAAGTTACTGAGTAAAGGTAATGAGGTCATTCATATGATAGAATAACTGTATGACTACAGCTATGAGCAAAGGATATATAGACATACATGCATATGCACAAACATATGAAGAACTTATTCTAAAGAAATAGACTGTATATAAATATATACATACATATATATGTGGTAAAATATACACATAAATATATGATAAAGTTTAGGTCATTAAAATATGTTAGGGTAAAGTTTTTAGAAAAATCAAACTCAAATTCAATACATGCAACTATGATTTCAAGCAGTAATGGAGAATTTATTCTGGTTTAAAAACATGAATATTTAAATACATAGTGGTAGGTGTTAAGTCCTTATGGTATGAGGAGTTTATCACTTAAACCTTTAAGTGGAATCACAGTAGTTTGTTTTAAAAGTCAATATATAGAATTCCTTTATAATTGTTGAAACAAGATGAACAATTTTTTTATTTCATCTTAAAAATATATCTGTTGCTTTTAAAATTCTTTTAGGAAGTAATTGAGTAAAGAAATTGAAAAATACTGTTGAAATATACAAGTTGAAAAGGAATAAAATAGGTCATAGCATGATAAGAAAAGAGTGGACTGATGTATTTCATATTTGGAGAGAGGATTCAATAAGACACAATAATTGACTTCCTGAAGCAGGTTAATGTGGGGCAAAGAAAGAAAGTGTTAAATATCATGGTAGCTTTAAAGTCTGATTATCAAGAATACTGGAAGATTTGAAGTGTCAGAAGATAGTTTTAAACTTTTCTTGGTTTCCATTTGGCAGAATTCACCTAAAAATATTCAGGGACGTGAGTCAGTTAGGTCTTCCAAACTATTTAACCATTTATCTAGTCAGGTTAATTTAAGTACTAAGATATCTCAGCAGTTAAAAGTTGTTATTATAATTAAGGAAAATAAGCACATTACCTTTATCAACTGAAGTTATAGTCTGAATCATCTAAACTTTTAACCCACAAGAGTCTACTATCTCAGTATTTTCCTTAATCTATTGTTACTGTTTTATTCGGTTTAAATTGAAAATTTTGTAAGATCATAAAAGCTCCTCACCATCACTCCTTCTAGCGCCTCAGCTTTTATATTCAAATTTCCCATTTTAATATTTTGCATGTGGTTATTAGTACAGTTCTAACTAAAACTATACACAGTTGTGTAAACATACACACACTCATACACATATCTATTTAAAGTCAGCTTTAGCAAATAACTTGATATATACTTAAGCTTTCTAAATATATTGTGTAAAAGTAAAAATTATGAATAAAACTTGATTCTGCACATACGCTGTTCACTGACAAGTAGAAAGGACAGATCCAAAATATAATTCAATAGTGAGGTAATATGAAAAAATATTGAATAAATTTCAACATACAGAGGCAAAGTGATCCTGGAGTACTAGAAATATGTGAAGGAGCCTTCAAAAGCACCAATCTATGTTCAATGTAGGATGCAGGATGCATGGGGCTGATGCACAGGATGATTCAAGTAGAGGATGTGGGGTGGGAGGTGGGAGGGGGCTTCGGCATTGGGAGATTGTGTTCACCTATGGCTGATTCGTGTCAATGTATGGCAAAACAAATACAGGATTGTAATTTAAAATAAATAAATTAATTAATTAAAAAAAAAAAGCAAGGTGAACACTGAGGGAAGCTAAAGGAAATATAAAGTCAATCCAATCAAATCAACTAAATCAAATCATATAAAGTAAAATAAAATGAAATCACAGAGACATGTGAAGAACTTAATGACTTTGAGGGGTTCAAGACTGCAGTGGAAGAAGTAACTACAGATGTGGTAGAAATAAACAAGATAACTAGAATTAGCAGTGGAGACTGAAGAGATGATTGAATTGCTGCAATTCCAAGGCAAAACTTTGATGGATGAGGAGCTGCCTCTTATGGATAAACAAGGAAAGTAGTTTCTTGAGATGGAATCTACTCCTAGTGAAGACACTGTGAAGATTGTTCAAATGACATTTAGAAGGTTGTTCAGTCACTCAGTCGTGTCTGACTTTTGACCCCATGGACTGCAGCATGCCAGGCTTCCCTGTCCTTCACCATCTCCCGGAGCTCACTCAAACTCACGCTCATTGAGTCAATGATGCCATCCAAAAATCTCATCTTCTGTCCTCCTATTCTCTCCACCTTCAGTCTTTCCCAGCATCAAGGTCTTTTCCAGTGAGTTGTCTCTTCACATCAGGTGGCCAAAGTATTGGAGCTTCAACTTTAGCATAAGTCCTTGCAATGACTATACAGGATTGATTTCCTCTAGGATTAACTGGTCTGATCTCCTTGCAGTCCAAGGACTCTCAAGAGTCTTCTCCAACACCAGAGTTCAAAAGCAGCTATTCTTTGGTGCTCAGCTTTCTTTATGGCCCAACTCACATCCGTACATAACTACTGGAAATACCATAACTTTGAATAGATGGCCCTTTGTTGGCAAAGTGATGTCTCTGCTTTTTAATACACTGTCTAGGTTTGTCATAGCTTTTTTTTTTCTGATTTAGAATATGACAGAAACTTAGTCAATAAAGCAGCAGAGCTTGAGAGAATTGATTCTAGTTGTGAAAGAATTTATTCTCTGGGTCAGATGCTATTAAACTGCATTGCATGCCACAGAGAAACCTTTGGTAAAAGGAAGTGTCAATCAGTGCAGCACATATGATTGTTGTCTTATTTGAAAAATTTCCATAGCCACCTCAACCTTCAGCAACCATCACCCAGATCAGTCAGCAGCCACCAACATTCAAGTAAGACCTTCCACTTTAAATTAAGTACTTTGTTCTTTTAGACATACTGTTATGATGTGATTAATATAATACAATATTTTCTCAATATTACTTTTGTATGCACTGAGAAGACAAACAAAATTCATGTAATTTTTTTATTAAAATACTCTATTCCAGTGATTGGAACCAAATCCACGATATCTCAGAAGTCTTTCTGTTTCCAACTCCAATCTAATATAGCCACCCTGTCTCACCTGAGGAGGGAAAATACTTGGAAATACTTGTGAGGTTCACAGTCCAGAGTAATAAAATCACTAAAATTGAGACCTAATCATAGGAGCACAGAATGCTTGCCGTTCTTCACTGCTAAATACTATAGCACTGAAGGCCTATTTCCAACAATTCCTTTTATCTAATCTAACCAATTCCCAATCCAATGAAAATGAAATCAAATCAAATCAGTCCCATCAAATGAATTTATCATTTTGTGATGGGAATTCAGCATTTAAAATTACAAATAAAAGAGTAGACTGATGTTTCTGAAACACCACTCAACTAGCAGTATGAAGAATGCATTGGCAGGGTACTAAGGGCAAAAATGAAAGCATTTATTTTAGGTATTAATACTAACATAATTTCAATCCTTTTAGTTGTCAGCAATTAATAATTTGTTCAACTTTATTACCATGAAGAACATCAAGTTACATATTAGAAGAAAATAAATGTACTCTATCATTTACTTCTGATAAGCCTGATGTTAATGTCATGCATTTAAGTATGGATTTTTTTTTTTTTTTGGTCTTCCAAGTTTCTCTAGGGGAGACACCCTCTCCATCCTCTTTTATTTTATTATTTTTCATAAGTTAAGAAAAAAAAACAATTCATTGAGGGAAGTAGAAGATTTTGAAATGATTTTCTGAAAATGTTCAAACTCACTTGGGAGTTTTACTTATTGTTCTTTTAAAAGCTACTATTTTACTGGAGCCTACATTATGCTCAAGGAAACCACTAATAAACAGCAATGAAAATGACATGGTAAATTGTCTCTAGTGCATTCCTATACATTTTAATAATTACTTGTAGAACAAGATTAAGCTATATAGTTGATAATAATCAGAAAGCATGTATACATGTGATATCCATTATTGTCTTATTTCATATTGTTAGATGTTGATACATTGTGGTGTAAAAAAAAAAAAAAAAAACTATTCAAGACAATGGTATTAAAAAGAAACCTCTAATTACAGCAAGGAGAACAAGTCCTGAAAGCAGAAACAGTAGGTGAATTTAAAGTACTCATAAAGAAAAAGAATTCATTTTGGGAATTTTTGAACACTTGAGATTCTGTGCCATGCTCCTTAAATATTAAGGCATACAAAACTCTTGCATAATTTCACCATGGTTTGACTTTTTGCACAGCTGGATTTAGTTTATGGTTTTAGCAACATGGATTCTCATCAACACAGTCTACATTTGATTTCAAGATTTTGTGTTAAAAGCACTGGAGAAGATTTGAACAATTGGGGAATAATTTCTTGAAATGTAGATTTTGTCAGGCAGGATTACCATAAATAGCCTTTGATATTTTCATTTAGAAAAACTGTCAATATATAAATATCCAAATATTCAGAAATCCAGGATTATAAAACTCATGATGCTTACTTAATCTGTCAGGCTGCCTTTTAAGGGAAAGTGTTGTTCAGTATCCTTAAAGTTTAACATTATAATTTGTCTACAAATGTGGTAATAAAGTGGATTCATGGACTTTAATTTAATGTGTAAAATACTGAGAAAAATTTCGAGAGCATTCCCAATGGTATATATTGAAAGCTATGATATACTGGATAATTAGCTTTAAAATGTATATACTATTTATAGTTTGAAACAGATCTCATATTGCATTATCACACCCATTTTACAAGTGGGAAGAGTGAGGTACGTGAATGTTAACTGTTTGCTTCAGAAAGTGGCATTCAGAAACATTTAAATATATATATATTTAAAGAGCGTATTTGTTCCCTTTTGTAGAATCCATTTTCCATGTGGATAGGAATTATCAAAGCTAAAACTGCACTGGACAGAGTATAGAAGTAAGAAATATTTTATTCAAGGCTATTCATAAACAAATGGGGCCTAATTAAAATTAAAAGCTTCTGTACAACAAAGGAAACTATAAGCAAGGTGAAAAGACAGCCTTCAGAATGGGAGAAAATAATAGGAAATGAAGCAACTGACAAACAACTAATCTCAAAAATATGCAAGCAACTCCTACAGCTCAATTCCAGAGAAATAAATGACCCAATCAAATAATGGGCCAAAGAACTAAATAGACATTTCTCCAAAGACATACAGATGGCTAATAAACACGTGAAAAGATGCTCAACATCACTCTTTATCAGAGAAATGCAAATCAAGACTGCAATGAGGTACCATTTCACACCAGTCAGAATGGCTGTGATCCAAAAGTCTACAAGCAATGAATGCTGGAGAGGGTGTGAAGAAAAGGGAACCCTCTTACACTGTTGGTGGGAATGCAAACTAGTACAGCCACTATGGAAAACAGTGTGGAGATTCCTTACAAAACTGAAAATAGAACTGCCTTATAACCCAGCAATCCCGCTGCTGGGCATACACACTGAGGAAACAAGCACTGAAAGAGACACATGTACCCCAGTGTTCATCACAGCACTGTTTACAATAGCCAGGACATGGAAGCAAGCTAGATGTCCATCAGCAGATGAATGGATAAGAAAGCAGTGGTACATATACACAATGGAATATTACTCAGCCACTAAAAAGAATACATTTGAATCAGTTCTAATGAGGTGGATGAAACTGGAGCCTATTATACAGAGTGAAGTAAGCCAGAAAGAAAAACACCAATACAGTATACTAACACATATATATGGAATTGAGAAAGATGGTAACAATAACCCTGTGTGAGAGATAGCAAAAGAGACACAGATGTATAGAATGGTCTTTTGGACTCCGTGGGAGAGGGAGAGGGTGGGATGAGTTGGGAGAATGGCATTGAAACATGCATAATATCATATATTAAACGAGTCGCCAGTCCAAGTTCAGTGCATGATACTGGATGCTTGGGGCTGGTGCACTAGGGCAACCCAGAAGGATGGTACAGGGAGGGGTTCAGGATGTGGAACACTTGTATACCTGTGGCAGATTCATGCTGATGTATGGCAAAACCAATATAATATTATAAAGTAATTAACCTCTAATTAAAATAAATAAATTTATATTTAAAAACAGAAAGCTATTCTAATAGCAAGGATGGAGGGAGAGACCAGAAAACAGTCCAAACTCAAGTCTACTGAAAAAATAATGCAGGAATTTTTAAGAGAGTGACCAGGGGATGTCCATGAGCCACCCATGTTTGCGAATAGAAGGGCTCTGGAATTCTGTATGAATTTGAACTTGATAACTTAATTTCTGATAGTTTATTCTTGGAAAACAATCCAAGAATCACACAAATATATTTTTGCATATTCTATTTAATCCAACATTATTTATGATAGGACAAATCTGGAAATTTTCCAGCTGTGCAGCACAAGGAAATTGGTAAACAGACCATTGTATTCAAATGAGAGCACACTATACAACCATATAATGGTGTCTGAGGGGTGTATTATTAACATAGTATAATATTCATAATAGTAATTAAATAAAACCTATACAGATTATATGCATATTTATATTGAGTGTATACCCATTTTTGAAAAACTATTGCACTTATTAGAAAACATAGACTCAAATAGGATAAATACTTAGCAGTTTTTAGTTTTGAATCATGAAACTAGGGTGTTATTTTTCATAATTATTGTATTTCTTAATATTCAAAAAATAAACCTTTTTGCAATGGAAATGAAGAAAACAGAGCAATATTAAAAGGGAGAGAAAGAAAAATATATGAGTGAAGGGTATTTGAAAATATGAAAAACATGGAAACTACAAAATGAGCTTAAAAAGATTATTGATTTCATAGAAAATTAGTATTCTATTAGTAACAGGTTGTTTATTTAGGATTATTTTACTTGTGACAAATAGAAAAAGTAATTTCTCACTATGTAAATCTTAACAGTAAAAGAATTAAATATATATAATATATAATTATATACTAACTATAAATATACTTAGAAGAATATATATTGATGCATATTAGATGAATACATGCTTGTGGCCAGATCAGTGACATGTTAATACAAATAGCTGGCTTTAGTCACAACTGAAATTGGATCATTAGGCCTGTCACTGTTGTTTTTGCTTTTGTGCTGTCTGTGTTTTCTGGTAGGCCCAAACTTTGGTGTGACTGTGTTGTACGTATTTTTGTTTGTTAACAAATTAATATCCAAGTAGCTGGAAGTGTATCCTATCTCAATATGTATATTCAAGGTGATCAAACATCTTAGCCAGGAAATATGATATTCTAATTGGACAAGTTTAGGTTGAAGTCCTCAGCACTTCCATTACAAGAAATGAGAAGAAGAAAGATTAATCTCCAGATGAAAATCAGGATTCTCTTTAATACATGTGAAAGAATTCAGTGTATGAGAAGAATCAGCTAGTCACTAAAAATATGAATTTTATATGTATAAGTTAGAGATTGTAACTATAGAGTTAGAAAACTACCATGATTATTATAATTACTGTACTAGTTAATGTATAAATGACAAGAATTAATGCAGAAACATTAATGTTTATATCATTATATAATATAAAATATGTTAACTGTGTAGAACAGTGTTAATTGAAGGTTAGCATGACAATGGTATAGTAATTCTGTTAAGGAAAACACAAATTAAAGGATGTTTCTAACATTATCTCACAAGATTTATGTGGTTTTATGTAAGTTTTTGTGAAAAATACATTATTCAACTAAAATTAAACTTTATCCCCTTGGAAAAGTCAGTTTTAGAAACTAATGAATAAATGCAAATGTACAGAACTAAAGAGATACATTTTTAGAGAACTGAAGTTTTTGGTTTGAAAAATTTTAAGTAAAAAGATGAGTCAAAAGTCATTTCTAAAATCCATTTGATTCTTAGCATATCATATACTTATAGCACCTTGCCCGATAATCTGTTAATAGATGTTAAGTATGAAGAAAGTCCTGCTTTAGAGAATCCAAGCTCAGAGCAAGACTGCTTGAGCTTGAATTTCATCTTTATCATTTACCATCATGACTTAATCTCATTGTGCCTCAGTTTCTTTATCTGAAAGTAGAACTTAATTCAGCACTTCAGTTCAGTTCATTTCAGTTGGTAATTCAGGTAATAACTCTTGGCAGTCCCATGAATCGCAGCACGCCAGGCCTCCCTATTCAACACCAGCTCCCGGAGTTCACCCAAACTCATGTCCTTCCAGTCGGTGATGCCATCCAGCTACCTCATCCTCTGTTGTCCCCTTCTCCTCCTGCCCACAACCTCTCCAAGCATCAGGGTCTTTTCCAATGAGTCAACTCTTCGCATCAGGTGGCCAAAGTATTGAAGTTTCAGCTTCAACATCAGTCCTTCTAAAGAACACCCAGGACGGATCTCCTTTAGGATGGACTGGTTGGACATCCTTGCAGTCCAAGGGACTCTCAAGAGTCTTCTCCAGCATCACAGTTCAAAAGCATCAATTCTTCAGCGCTCAGCTTTCTTCACAGTCCATCTCTCACATCCATACATGACCACTGGAAAAACAATAACCTTGACTAGATGGACCTTTGTTGGCAAAGCAATGTCTCTGCTTTTCAATATGCTGTCTAGGTTGGTCAAAACTTTCCTTCCAAGGAGCAAGCGTCTTCTAATTTCATGGCTGCAGTCACCGTCTGCAGCCATTTTGGAGACCCCAAAAATGAAGTCTGACACTATTTCCACTATTTCCCCATTTATTTGCCATGAAGTGATGGGACCAGATGCCATGATATTCGTTTTCTGAATGTTGAGCTTTAAGCCAACTTTTTTTCACTCTCCTCTTTCACTTTCATCAAGAGGCTTTTTAGCTCCTCTTCACTTTCTGTCATAAGGGTGGTGTCATCTGCACATCTGAGGTTATTGACATTTCTACAAGCCATCTTGATTCCAGCTTGTGCTTCTTCCAGCCCAGCATTTCTCTTATTGTACTCTGTATATAAGTTAAATAAGGAGGGTGACAATATACAGCTTGATATACTCCTTTGAAATTAAATGGATTACTCTCATACACTCACACAAGCATACATACATTTATACATATGTACAGATTAAGACAACAGTGTCTGACATATGGAAAGCATTTCAAAATATTAGACATTGTTAGCAAAAATTAGTCTTATTAGATATTAGCATCTCGAAACACAACTATTTCCTAACAAAATGGATCATTTCTACCAAAAAAAAAAAGACAATACATGATCCAAATTTAACTTATTTCAACTTAAATTTGTTTGCTTACTGCTTGGTTACAAGAAAATTGTAAACATTAAAATTATCTTTCTGTAAAAAGTTTTTGTAAAATTTTCTTTAAAATACTTTGGCAGACCACTGTTGTGAGCTATAATTGAGCTATCACAACAAAATTCCAATAATCACAGAACAATTGAAAGCAGTTTGTCCTATAACCACAATTATTTAAAACAGAAATTGTCTTCATCAGGATATCTATTTTTGTATCTATACTTGTCTACCTCATAATATCTTAGGAATTCTATGTCATTATTCAGAAATTACATTGTCTGGCTACCATCAAGTCCCCGCTGAAAAAAACAAACTAATAATGAATCAGACAAAAATTGTAAGCACTAGCGTTCTATGTTTTCTATGTTTTCTATGACTTAGGAAAGCTAACTGGATTTCCCTAACCAGTTTCAGAGTTAGTAACAATGCTATTTCTCAGAGAAGCAAATTATGCTGAAAATAAGAGCAATTTGATTTAGTAGCTTATGAAAGAGCAGAGACAATTTTAGACCACATCCGGGACCTGTTTAAAGAGTGTTAAACTTCATATGGGTCATCACTCTGCCTAAATCTGACTATAGTCTTAAAAACGTCATTGTATTTATTCCCTGCTGCTGCTGCTGCTGCTAAATTGCTCCAGTTGTGTCCGACTCTGTGTGACCCCAGAGATGGCAGCGCACCAGCTCCCCCGTCCCTGGGATTCTCCAGGCAAGAACACTGGAGTGGGCTGCCATTTCCTTTTCCAATGCATGAAAGTGAAACCTGAAAGTGAAGTCACTCAGTCGTGCCCGACTCTCCGCCACTCCATGGACCGCAGCCTACCAGGCTCCTCCGTCCATGGGACCCTCCAGGCAAGAGTACTGGAGTGGGGTGCCATTGCCTTCTCCTACACAATAAAATATTGAGTTTCAGTATCTCAGGTGAAAGCAGTGTGGCACGTAGAGAAAAGTGAGCTGTTTCAAGCAGGGTTTGGATGAGACTTTAGCAAGACCCTGAGTGAAAGTATCTTTCAGTCATGTCGTAAGTAAAATATCAGAAAGATGGAGTTTATTTTAACTGAAAAATATCACTTGAAACAGCAGAATTGGTGAGTGGCATATCTATTTCCTTTTGTAGACCAAGTCACTTGATATTTTGCATCCGGTATCAACAGTTAACAGGTGACTGCATAGAACATGGAAAATGATAGAGGGGCAACTTATGGAGTATTTAGTCATTAATCTATTTCTAAATGAGTGGCTCAATGAGAAACTTAACACTAGTGGGAACTTTTTGTCATGTCTATGACACTGCCATATTCAGTCTTCTCCTTCCATAACTATGGAAATTATTATTAGAGAACAGAATGTAAATATTTTAAATCATAATATAATATATAACACAATATATAATATATTATAATATATATAATATATAATATTATATATAATATTCAGTTCAGTTCAGTCACTCAGTCGTGTCCGACTCTTTGCAACCCCATGAATCACAGCACGCCAGGCCTCCCTGTTCATCACCATCTCTCAGAGTTCACGCAGACTCACATCCATCGAGTCCGTGATGCCATCCAGCCATCTCATCCTCGGTCGTCCCCTTCTCCTCCTGCCCCCAATCCCTCACAGCATCAGAGTCTTTTCCAATGAGTCAGCTCTTCACATGAGGTGGCCAAAGTACTGGAGCTTCAGCTTTAGCATCATTCCTTCCAAAGAAATCCCAGGGTTGATCTCCTTCCAGAATGGACTGGTTGGATCTCCTTCCAGTTCAAGGGACTCTCAAGAGTCTTCTCCAACACCACAGTTCAAAAGCATCAGTTTTTCGGCACTCAGCCTTCTTCACAGTCCAATTCTCACATCCATACATGACCACTGGAAAAACCATAGCCTTGAGTAGACAGACCTTAGTCAGCAAAGTGATGTCTCTGCTTTTGAATATACTATCTAGGTTGGTCATAACTTTCCTTCCAAGGAGTGAGCGTCTTTTAATTTCATGGTTGCAGTCACCATCTGCAGTGATTTTGGAGCCCAAAAGAATAAAGTCTGACACTGTTTCCACTATTTCCCCATCTATTTCCCATGAAGTGATGGGACCGGATGCCATGATCTTCGTTTTCTGAATGTTGAGCTTTAAGCCAACTTTTTCACTCTCCTATTTCACTTTCATCAAGAGGCTTTTTAGCTCCTCTTCACTTTCTGCCATAAGGGTGGTGTCATCTGCATATCTGAGGTTATTGATATTTCTCCCGGCAATCTTGATTCCAGCTTGTTCTTCTTCCAGCCAGCGTTTCTCATGATGTACTCTGCATAGAAGTTAAATAAGCAGGGTGACAATATACAGCCTTGACATACTCCTTTTCCTATTTGGAACCAGTGTGTTGTTCCATGTCCAGTTCTAACTGTTGCTTCCTGACCTGCATACAGATTTCTCAAAGGCAGGTTAGATGGTCTGGTATTCCCATCTCTCTCAGAATTTTCCACGGTTTATTGTGATCCACACAGTCAAAGGCTTTGGCATAGTCAATAAAGCAGAAATAGATGTTTTTCTGGAACTCTCTTGCTTTTACCATGATCCAGCAGATGTTGGCAATTTGATCTCTGGTTCCCCTGCCTTTTCTAAAACCAGATTGAACATCAGGGAGTTCATGGTTCACGTATTGCTGAAGCCTGGCTTGCAGAATTTTGAGCATTACTTTACTATAATATTATATATAAATATATATATATATAATGGTAGGATTCTATTAAATTTGTGCTTATCATTCCTGGCAAAACTGCTTCAGTTGAAGCTTCTCTGGTGGCTCAAACAGTAAGGAATCTGACTGCAATGTGGGAAACCTGAGTTCGATCCCTGGATTGGGAAGATTCCTTGGAGAAGGGAATGGCTACACCCTTTCCAGTACTCCTGCCTGGAGAATTCCATGGACAGAAGAGCTTGGTGGGCTACAGTCCAAGGAGTTGCAAAGAATCAGACACGACTGAGCAACTAAAACACAACACAAATGTTTGTAGCCACATCTCCCTCTTTTTCATGCAATGAGAGAGTTAATCTCATTCTCAACTTCAGGAGTAACCACTGATCAGTTCAGTTCAGTCGTGTCCAGCTCTTTGCGATCCCATGAATTGCAGCACACCAGGCCTCCCTGTCCATCACCAACTCCCAGAGTTCACTCAGACTCACGTCCATTGAGTTAGTGATGCCATCCAGCTATCTCATCCTCTCTTGTCCCTTTCTCCTCCTGCCACCAATCCCCTCCCAGCATCAGAGCCTTTTCCAATGAGTCAGCTTTTCACATGAGGTGGCCAAAGTATTGGAGTTTCAGCTTTAGCATCATTCTTTCCAAAGAACACCCAGGACTGATCTTTAGATAGGACTGGTTGGATCTCCCTGCAGTCCAAGTGACTCTCAAGAATCTTCTCCAGCACCACAGTTCAAAAGCATCAATTCTTCGGTGCTCAGCTTTCTTCACAGTCCAACTCTCACATCCATACATAGTTTGTAGCTATAATAACATCCCTTCCTCTCTCTTTGTACTTATTGGCTAGGTAGAAACACGTTATTCATTTCTTAACCTTTACACTCTTGCCATTTTGAATCTGGTAATTCTTTGTTGTGAAGTGTTGTTCTGCACACTGTAGGGACATTGAGCTGCATCACTTATATCTGTTTGCTGAACTCCAGTAGTATCTACCAGTCCAGTTGTGACAACCAGAGTGGTGTCCAGTTACTGTCAAATAACCTCATGTGAGCACAATTTTCCCTGGTTGAAGAAAAAAGAAATGTAAAAAAATATATATATATATATATATGCATAATTTACAATTTAGCAACTAATGTTAAATATATATATATTATATAGAACATATATATACATACTTAGGATACATATGTATAAAATTTAGTATTTAACAACTAATCCTTATCTTACAGCAAATGAACCATAAAACCAGAATACTGCCATGCTCTTCAATATTATATTCTAACACAGAACATGGATTTTTCTTAAACATAAATAAAATGGGAAATACCTGATCCATTTGAATATGACAGTTCATGCCAATAGAAAATTCAGCTCTGACAAAAAACAACTGTCTAGATTTTGCTCAGTGAATAATTAATAGCTCTGATGTTGCAGTGAAGTATGCTTTAGAGGGCATTATATAATGATAAAATACTCAAGCTTAAGGGTTTTTAGATGAATGTTGATAAGCAAGCTGTTTCTTTATAATATAAGTAAGCTTTTGTCTTCAAGTGAGAAAATTGTTATCCTAAAAACAAAGCTGCTTGCTTGGATGAGAAAATGAGTTGCCCAGTTAAACTTATTTATATTAATATTCTGAAGAAAGCAGTGAAAAAAATGTGTTGGTTTGAAGTTTTATGTTTCCTAGAACAAAGAAGTTATATTTGCTTAAATGGTCTCCGTCCTAATGAAAAGTAGGAGAGCAAGGGTCTGATACCTACCTCCCTTCATAGTTTTAGGGGTAGCTTTTCCATACATGTACCAAGTTGATTCTTATCAGTTTAATTTTCTGATATCTTTCAGAAGGTAATAAGTTTATTTTTAACTTAGTCTACTTTATTATAACTTTTTATTTATGGAATTTATATGTACAGGTATTCTTTGAAACTTCCTGTTTTACCTGAGACCCTATTCTTTTTACTCTGTTATGAATGCAGTTGACGTTATTGCGCTACTTTTTCCTGACATTTTGCCTTCCACTCCTAAGATTATTGTTGTTAGAGCAGACATATTTAAAATTGACCAAAGACAAATTATACTCTCTTCACTGGAAATTTATCTCCAGAAAGTAAATTATTTCTTGGTGATTGATATAAAAACTCAAGCTCATGAGAATTTGCTGTATGGTTCAGGAAACTCAAGCAGGTGCTCTGTATCAACCTAGAGAGATGGGCTGGGAAGGGAGATGAGAGGGAGTTTCAAAAGGGAGAGGATATATATATACTTATGTCTGGATTCACGTTGAGGTTTGAAAGAAAACTGCAAAATTCTGTGAAGCAATTATCCTTCAATAAAAATAAATAATTTCTTTTAAAAAGCTCAAACACTTTGAGTTTCCAGTACTTCTTTCCAGTAGCTGTATTTGTGTGTGCACATTTGTGCATGTCTTATGGGTCATCATATCCAAAGAAGAGTTGAGTTACAGAAAGAAATGGAAGAATAAAGCAGACATTTAGAAAGAAACAAAGAAGAGATAGAGGGGGAAAGTATTGATGGCATCAGGTCTGGCTACATAATTTGCAGGGCCAGTGCTGATGAAAAGATGAGACCTCTTATTCAAAAAGGCAAAAACAAGTGCAGCCATTAAAAGTCAGTTAGTCAGTAGCTCAATCGTTCAGTCGTGTCTTACTCTTTCGGCCTGCCAGGCTCCTCTGTCCATGGGATTCTCCAGGCAAGAATACTGGAGCAGATTGCCATCCCCTCCTCCAGAGGATCTTTCCAAATCAGGGATCAAACCACTATCTCTTATTTACCCTGGATTGACAAGTGGATTCTTAACCACTGTGCCACCTGGGAAACCCAGCTGTTTAAACGTACTGAAACATGAAACTTTTCCCCCATCTTTTGCAGTCTCTTTCTTTACCCATAAAGATGGTTTTAATATCCCATGAAGTGTTGTGCCTCCTTGAGAATAAGGATACTTGCAGAGCAAGTTCAGACCCTCAGAGAAGTACCCGTGATGTATACACACTCTGCTCCCCTGTGCGTCTCCTTTCCCAGTCCAGACACTGGTCCAAGATGTGATCCAGCCAAGGAAAGCCAATCTTTCCATAAGCCAGTCACCCCCAACACACAGTGACAAAATTCCAAAGGGATTAGGATCCCTATGCCGAATGATCAGTACCTGAATTATGAATACACAACAGCCCTAACCTGCCAAGCTGTTCGATGAGAGAGCCATGGCTTTGCCAGCTTGGGGTGAGGATGGCTGCTGCCCATGCTACATTCCTGATTCTGACTTGTGCCCAGGTCTCTACAGTCACTGGGTAGGCTGAGGGTTGTAGGGTGGCAGTGCAGGGGCCAAGGCCTTGGGGAGCAAGTGAGCAAGGACCAGTGGGCAACTGAAAGCATATATGAGCCGACAGGCCAGGGTGCCAGAGGACAGGGGAACAGACAGCCTGGGAAAAGGAGAGGGGCAGGGAGCAAGACCATTTTGGTGCCTGAGCTCCCCTTGACATATTCCATTATCTTATGGAATTCCACCTACAAATATAATTTCAGAGATAAATGGTCATCTCAAGATTAACCACAGAATATTAACTTCTAAACCCTAGTCTTTCTGAGTGAGCAGCTCTGAGTGACTGTTGTAAGCTCATGCATCTGACTCTAGTGTGTATTACAACCTCTGTTGTTGTTCAGTTGCTCAGTCTGATTCTTTGCAACCCCATGGACTGCAGCACGCAGTCCTGTCCTTCACTATTTTCTGGAGCTTGCTCACATTCAAGTCCGTTGAGTCAATGATGCCATCCAACCATCTCATCCTGTCTCCTTCTCCTGCCTTCAATCTTTCCTGTCATCTTTTGCAGCCTGGGATTTAAGTTTATGCCTGATACCTATCTGTATCCATGTCCTTGGATATTTGCAGACAGTCAGGCATCCTTACACCTTGCTCTCATTTTTTGCTTAATGTAGCTGTAGTTAGAATCATTAATTTTCCATTCTTTATATTGGCTTATCTTTCTCCCTTTGAGTTTTTCTGCCTTTCCACTGTCCCATCTCTCCATATTACTCCATCACTGTAACTCTCTCATTCTCATTTACATCTTTGATCCTAGAATTTATTGTGAGATATAAAGTCATGAAACACCTTGTATGACCCCAATTTCATGACTTTGATATAGAAGAAATGAAGTTTTCTCAGAGAGGCATCTCCCCTGAATTTCATGATACTATATTATCTCTTCATGGTGAAGAATGAACAAAAAGTACTTAAAAATTAATTTGAGCTAGTCTCATTTCAGAATTCAGTAAGACAACTTTTAGATTATTTTTAATTAATTAAAACTTTAATTAGCTAAAATAACTCAGAGAGCCTAATATTAACAGCCCTCTATATTTTAAGAAATAATACTCCCAAAATATCCAAATGTTAATTTCAACTGAGGCTCTTCCAGTAAAAGGCAGTTGCTGTTAACATATTAGCATTCACAAAGAAAATTATGACTTTTAGACACACATTTAAAATAAAATCGAAGACTAGTATTTATAAGATGAAAGAATGTTACTGTTGTAATCTCTATCATAATTCTAAAATACTTTTCTTAGTACTAAAAGAATACAAATATTGATGTGCTCTGTGACCCAGAAAATGACTACACAGATAAATAGGACAAACCAGAAAACCAAGAAAACATTGCCTCTAATAAACAATGGATCTATTCCAAGCTGTTGTTTTGTATTACATTCCATTCTTGTTAATTTGAAGTTTGCAAAATACACAGAAACTTTTGCCTACCCAATGATTTATCTATATAGCTTTCCACTCTATTTTAAGTTGTTTTAAAACATAACTCTCTAGATATAATGCTGAAAGGATACAAGTATAGTTATTTTTAGTTCATATTTTTAGACAAATAACTTTAAGTCTTCACTAAAACATTATTATAACCTCAATTTTTGCTCCCTTGGCACTTTTCTTCTTTCATGATACTGTTTTTTAAATAGTTCTTTCTCTCTATTTCTCTCTGAGTGTGTGTATAGATAGATAGATATAGATATAGGCTTGTTTATATGTATGTATAAGCTCTTTCTCCCTTCTGACATTTGCCTATTGTTCTTATATTTAGTAACAATTTCAAATGGGTCAGAGATTTGAAAGTTGAGACAAGATATGAATTTGTTCCATACATTTTGAAGCTATAATAAGAAAGTGAAAGTGAAAGTGAAACTCGCTCAGTCATGTCTGACTTTTGGAGACCTCATGGACTATACAGTCCATGGAATTCTCCAGGGGATCTTCCCAACCCGGGATCAAACCCAGGTCTCCCACAATGCAAGTGGATTCTTTACCAGCTGAGGCTCAAGGAAAGCACAAGAATACTGGAGTGGTAACCCATCCCTTCTCCAGTGGGTCTTTCTTACCCAGGAATCAAACTGGGTCTCCTGCATTGCAGACATATCTTTAACCAACTGAGCTATCTGGAAAAGCCCATATGTATGCACATATATTTGTTGAGAATAAGGTAAGATATATATAAATATATATGTATGTATGTATCTTACCTTATCTTCAAAAATAACATTGACTTTGTTCTCCTTTAATGAATTTGACCACTATAAAATTATTTTTCACAACTTCCCTTACTTTGTCTGATTTAAAATGATGAAAGATTTGCCCCTAAACCTTCTCTTTACATTTTATATAGTAACTTTGGTTAACCTACTCTAATCCCATTATTTTGTGTGGCCAACATTGAAACCAAACCTTTTATATGTGCCTTTTAAAAGACTGAGACATTTCAGTTCTAGCCTGAATTTTGGGGGCTTTCTTTTTTTAGTGTACATTGTTGTTTGAATTTTGAAAAATGCTTTTTTCTACATATATTGAGATAGTTTTTTTTTAATTTTTCTTTTTTATTCTGTTAATATTAATATCAGTTCCATTTGTCATTTCATCTGCCTCACATGTATATCTTGCTCCTTAATTTTTCAAAATTTAAATTTACATTTCTAAGATAAACTCAGCTTGGTCATGATGTATTATCCTTTCTACACACTGTTGGATTAATTCTACTAAAACTGAATTATGAATTTTTGTGACTATATATTTGAGGATATTGCTCTATATTGTTCCAACTTCTTTGTATTTAGGATTGACATAATGCTGGCCTCATAGAATGCATTTTAAAGTATTTTCTTCTATTGTCATATAACTTGTCTCTACTATTCTGGTCTGACACTTTCTGGCCTTTTGCTTGTATGGCACCCAAACAGATTCAGTTAAAAATATAGGAGAGATCATATCTCATCCTTTAATACTAAATGAGTGCTCACTAAATTCTTATCTGAAATAGTGTTGGACTGCCATTCCCAAAGACTCCTTTCTTTGTGGGAATGTCTACAACTGTTCTTGACAACAACTGTGTACGTGTTATAGTTGAGTTGCAGACAAAAGAAGGTATTCTTATAGGAATGACTGTAACCAGATCTTGAGTGGCTGGACCCAGAAAGGTGCAATCTAAACCAAACTTTCTTCAACAGTTCTCAGCCTCTGAAGTTATGTTGCTACTTCCATGATTGACTCAACTGCCACTGCAGCCTCAGGAAGCTGCCACATCAGGAAATTTGCTGCAATTTGTGTCAATATCTGATTGCCTTCTACCATGCTTCTTTCTTCTACTCAATTCAGTTCCTAATTGAAAATCACAGGCATGCATCAATTTACAGAATCTCAGTCATTCAGAAACAACTGAGTTGTAGAGGAGTTTGCAGAGGAGACCCCTGTCTCCTGCATCTGCAGGCGGATTCTTTAACACTGAGTCATCAGGTAAGCCCAATGATGGTTTTTAGATGTAACTTCTCTGTATATAGCACTAATTCAATTGCTCAAATTTTTAGCTTCTAAGAAGGACACAAAAATTAAGATTAATTGATTCTATTTCAATATTTTATATATATATATATTATGTACTGCATCATGCATAATTATATATTATATATATACATATATAAATATATATACCCTTTATAAATACAAAGTACTTGAAGCTATTTCCAAAAACTCCTCAGAGAAATTTGTGCACTGTTTATTGCTGTACCAGTTAGTAACAGAAATTACATAATCAAATTGAATAATTTTAGTGCTTACTACAAGAAAAAAAAGAACACTTTGCAAAATTGTGGCGTATTACATATTTCATAACTTTAGCATTTATGTTTTTAACATCTTGACATTGACTTACACATCTCTGTTTTTTATGTTCAAAATATTTGGGACCAGTGTTCTTTATCATTTTGCTTCACTCTGGTAAGTTCATATGCACACTAATATGTGTATTCACATGTGCCTGTGTACACAGGCAACTATTGTGACTCTGCCAAGATTATAGCCAACTAATTTTTTCTAGTTCTGCTCAGAAGGTAAGATTAAAAAAGATTTGACTGGGTGAAAACCTTCGTCAAAAGTATTATCTATTTAGATTCCATTTGTGCTTTTATTGTTACATTTACATATGTAATTCCTTTCAGCAGTAGTATCTTAACATGACTCAGCTGAAGGTTTAACCCATTGTTTTCATTTCTTTTGATTTCATTGATCTTTATTTTTTAAATTTTATTTTAAGAGGTTCTGTTTGCTAAAGAGAGAAAACTTGTTAACCTTTATCCACACAGTTTTCTAAATATACCTGGCTTATATTAACTCTTATGTGACATTTTGATGCACAGACATATTTTAGTTAAATTAAATTCAGTAAGTAAATTACATTACAGACTTGTTCAACCAACAAAAATAAGAGTGTTAAGGTTTATGAGACAATATAATATCTTTAAAATTTTTTGAGTTATAATTAATTTAAATATATTAGTTTCAGGGATATAACAGTGACTCAATATCTTTATAGATGATGCTTCATTTAAAGTTATTATGAAACATTAGCTATATTCGTTATGTTGTGTTGTACAGTGTATCCTTGTAGCTTATTTTCTTTACACATAATCATTTGTACCTCATAATCCCTTAACTCTGTTTGTGCCTATCCCTTTTCCTTTTCCTACTGGTATCCACTAGTTTGTCCCCTATATCTAAGAGTCTGTTTTTATTCATTCACTTAATTTTTCTTAAGTTCCACATCTAAGTGATGTATGTACAGTACTTTTCTTTCTCTGTCTGACATTTTACTAAGCTTGATACCTTCCAGGTTTATTCATGGTGTTGCAAATGGAAAATTTTCATGTTGTTTTATGGCTAAGTAATTTTCAATTGTGTGCTCTCTCTCTCTTTGTGTACATACGTATATATATATATATATATATGTATATATATGTGTGTATATGTATATATGGGTTTCCCTGGTGGCTCATATATACTTTTTCAATATCTTGGCTACTATAAATGATGCTGCTATGAAATTGAGGTGAACATGTATTTGTGATTTAGTGTTCTCATTTTCCTTGACCTTTTTTCTGCCTTTAAATTGCTTCTTTCTTATCTCAAATATTTCCTATTAGTTGATGGAACACTTAAAATGTTATCTACAGTTAAATTATTAAAAAAAAAAAAAACAATGGGGGCGGTTCTAAGATGGTGGAGGAATAGGATGGGGAGACCACTTTCTCCCACACAAATTCATCAAAAGAACATTTAAACGTTGAGTAAATTCCACAAAACAACTTCTGAATGCCAGCAGAGGACATCAGGCACCCAGAAAAGCAGCTTATTGTCTTCAAAAACAGGTAGGAAAAAATATAAAAGACAAAAAAGAGACAAAAGAGGTAGGGGAGGAGCTTAGTCCCGGGAAGGTGAAGGTGAAGGTGAAGTCGCTCTGTCGTGTCCGACTCTTAGCGACCCCGTGGACTGTAACCTACTAGGCTTCTCCATCCATGGGATTCTCCAGGCAAGAATACTGGAGTGGATTGCCATTTCCTTCTCCAGGGGATCTTCCCAACCCAGGTATCAAACCCGGGTATCCCTCATTGGAGGCAGACGCTTTAACCTCTGAACCACCAGGGAAGCCCTGGGAAGGGAGTCTTAAAAAGAGAAGTTTCCAAACACCAGGAAACACTCTCACTGACAAGTATGTGGAGAGACTTAGAAGTACAGAGGGTAACATAATAGGGAGGAAAAATAAATGAATAATTAAAACCCACAGATTACGAGCCCAGTGGTAACTCCCCCAGTGGAGAAGCAGTGCAGACACCTGCAGACGCCACTAGCAAGCAGGGGCTGGGCAGGGAAGCATGGGCTGCATTGCTTTACAAGGATCGGCCCGAATGCCCCAAGTGTAATCAGAGCGAGCTTACTTGGGCTAGCAAACCAGGCTGTGGGATAGCTACCATGCCAAAAGCTCTAACAAAAGACACTGCCAGGACTGCACACAGAACAAAGGTTGTAACAGAATTAGCCGACTGCTGACCATCCCCCTCCGGTGACAGGCAGCCAGAGTCAGAAGGGCTGGAAGGGGGCAATCACAGCCCCAGAGAGACATTACCTATGAAACTGCAAACAGGCTTCTTTGCTAACTAAGACTTCTTGGGGTTCTGGACAGTCATTATCTGCCTGAGAAAGTATGCCAGTTGTACACCCAGAAAACTGAGCAGCAAGGACGGGAGAGGCAATAAGTTGCAGAGACCAAGCTCACCAAACACCTGAGCTACTCAGTCCTGGGAAGGGCACAAAATGCAGGCCCAACCAGTCTTCACCTCTGGGGACTACATGAGTACCTGAGCTTGAGTGGCTTAGACCTGGGAGGTGCAGGCAGCCCAGGGCTGGCCGGACAGTTCCCAGTGGAGCAACCTAGAGCCTGAGCTGTGTGCCCCATGAGCAGGGGCAGGCCCAGTATGGCTGGGACACTGCGAGCACTCGCCAGTGTTATTTTTTGCAGCATCCATCCCTCCCCACAGTGCGACTGAACAAGTGAGCCTAAAAACTGTCTTCCACTGCCCTCCTTGTGTCAGGGCGGAAATCGGACACTGAAGAGACCAGCAAATAGAAGAAGCTAAAACAGAGGGAACCGCCTTGGAAGTGACAAGTGCAATAGATTAAAATCCTGTCATTAGTACCCACTACATAGGAAGGGGCCTATACATCTTGAGAAATATAGGCTGGACCAAGGAACTAACCAAAAATGAACTGACCCCACACTGCCCACAACACCACCAGAGAAACTCCTAGATATACCTTTACCATTTTTATGATCATTCTTTTTTTTTTTTTTGATGTTTGTTTTATCTTCTTTTCTTTTTCTTCTTTTTTAAACACTTTTTAATTTTTAAGTCCTCTATTTCTCCTTTAGTTTTAATTTTTATAACCTACTATTACTTCCCCCAAAGCCCTATTTTTAAAGCAAACTTCATATATTTTTTAAACTTTTATTTTTTTTATTATTTTTTAATAATCCTTGTGAATGTTTTTCTTTTTCTTCTTCTTCTTCTTCTATTGTATTTTTGAAAATCCAACCTCTACTGTAGACTTTCAATCTTTGCTTTTTGGTATTTGTTATCAATTTTGTATCTTCAAAAACCCAATCTTCAGTACCCATTTATACTTGAGAGTGAGATTACTGGCCTGACTGCTCTCTCCTCCTTTGGACTCTCCTTTTTCTCCACTAGACCGCCCCTGTCTCCTCCCTCCCCTTTTCTTCTCTACCCAACTCTGTGAATCTCTGTGTGTTCCAGATGGTGGAGAACACTTAGGAACTTAATACTGGCTGGATCTGTCTCTCCTTTTCATTCCCCTCTTTTATACTCCTAACCACCTTTGTCTCCTTCCTCCCTCTCCTCTTCTGTGTATAATTCCGTGAACATCTGAGTGGCCCAGACTGTGGGGCACTCATAAGGAAGTGACTACTGGCTAGCTTGCTCGCTCCTCTTTTGATTCCACCTCATCTCATTCTGGTCACCCCCAACTCTCCCCTCCCTCTTCTCTTCTCCATGTAACTGTGAACCTCTCTTTGTGTCCCTCAATGTGGAGAAACTTCTCATCTTAAACCTAGATGGTTTATCAACAGTGTGGTATAGAAGGGGAAGTCTTGAGACAACTGTAAAAATAAAACTGAAAACCAGAAGCAGGAGGCTTAAGTC
This sequence comes from Nanger dama, assembly GCA_917880005.1. Taxonomy (NCBI): domain Eukaryota; kingdom Metazoa; phylum Chordata; class Mammalia; order Artiodactyla; family Bovidae; genus Nanger; species Nanger dama. The sequence goes on from CAKJTW010000002.1 coordinate 14,184,879, forward strand.
CAAATCCTGAGAACATCAGAGAACTCCTGACTCCAAGGAACATTAATCAATAGGAGCTCATCAAATGCCTCCATACCTACACTGAAACCAAGCACCACCCAAGGGCCAACAAGTTACAAAGTAAGACATACCATGCAAATTCTCCAGCAACTCAGGAACACAGCCCTGAGCTTCAATATACAGGCAACTCAAAGTTACTCCTAAACCACTGACATCTCATAACTCATTACTGCACACTTCATTGCACTCCAGAGAGAAGAAATCCAGCTCCACCCACCATAATACCAACACAAGTTTCCCTAACCAAGAAACCTTGGCAAGCCACTGATACAACCCCACCCATAGTGAGCAAACGCCACAATAAAGAGAACTCCGCAAACTTCCAGAATACAGAAAGGCCATCCCAAATGCAGCAATATAAACGGGATGAAGAAACAGAGGAATACCCAGCAGGTAAAGGATCAGGATAAATGCCCACCATACCAAACAAAAGAGGAAGAGATAGGGAATCTACCAGACAAAGAATTCTGAATAATGATAGTGAAAATGATCCAAAATCTTGAAATCAAAATGGAATCACAGATAAATAGCCTGGAGACAAGGATTGAGAAGATGCAAGAAAGGTTTAACAAGTACCTAGAAGAAATAAAAAAGAGTCAATATATAATGATTAATGCAATAAATGAGGTCAGAAACACTCTGGAGGCAATAAATAGTAGAATAATGGAGGCAGAAGATAGGATTAGTGAAATAGAAGATAGAATGGTAGAAATAAATGAAGCAGAGAGGAAAAAAGAAAAATGAATTAAAAGAAATGACAATCTCAGAGACCTCCAGACAATATGAAACGCTCCAACATTCGAATCATAGGAGTCCCAGAAGAAGAAAACAAAAAGAAAGACCATGAGAAAATACTTGACAAGATATTAGTTGAAAACTTCCCTAAAATGGGGAAGGAAATAATTACCCAGGTCCAAGAAAACCAGAGAGTCCAAAACAGGATAACCCAAGGTGAAACACCCCAAGACACACATTAATCAAATTAACAAAGATCAACACAAAGAACAAATGTTAAGCGCAGCAAGGAAAAACAACAAATAACACACAAGGGGATTCCCATAAGGATAATAGCTGATCTTTCAATAGAAACCCTTCAGGCCAGGAGGGAATGGCAAGACAAACTTAAAGTGATGAAAGAAAATAATCTACAGCCCAGATTACTGTACCCAGCAAGAATCTCATTCAAATATGAAGCAGAAATCAAAAGCTTTGCTGCTGCTGCTGCTGCTAAGTCGCTTCAGTCGTGTCCGACTCTGTGCAACCCCATAGACGGCAGCCCACCAGGCTCCTCTGTTCCTGGGATTCTCCAGGCAAGACCACTACAGATAAGCAAAAGCTGAGAGAATTCAGCACCACCAAACCAGCTCTCCAACAAATCGTAAAGGATATTCTCTAGACAGGAAATTTAAAAAAAAGTACATAAACACAAACCCAAAACAATAAAGTAAATGGCAATGGGACCATACTTATCAATAATTACCTTAGACGTAAATGGATTGAATGTCCCAACCAAAAGATAAAGACTGGCTGAATGGATACAAAAACCAGATCCCTATATATGTTGTCTACAAGAGACCCACCTCAAAACAAGGGACACATACAGACTGAAAGTGAAGGGCTGGAAAAAGGTATCCCATGCAAATAGAGGCCAAAAGAAAGCAAGAGTGGCGATACTTATATCAGATAAAATAGACTTTAGAACCGATTATACAGAGTGAAGTAAGCCAGAAAGAAAAACACCAATACAGTATACTGACACATATATATGGAATTTAGAAGACAGTAATGATGACCCTATATGTGAGACAACAAAGAGACACAGAGGTATAGAGTGGACTTTTGGACTCTGAGGGAGAGGGAAAGGGTGGGATGGTTTGGGAGAATGGCAATGAAACATGTATATTTTCTTGTAAGAAACGAAGCGCCAATCTATGTTCAATGTAGGATGCATGATGCATGGGACTGATGCACAGGATGATTCAAGTAGAGGATGTGGGGTGGGAGGTGGGAGGGGCTTCAGCATTGGGAGATTGTGTTCACCTATGGCTGATTCGTGTCAATGTATGGCAAAACAAATACAGTATTGTAATTAAAAAAATAAAAATAAAATAAAATAAATAAAATAAAACTAAGGCTGTGAAAAAAGACAAAGAAGGATACTACATAATGTTCAAAGGATCACTCCAAGACGAAGATATAACAATTATAAATATATATGTACCCAACATAGGAGTACCGCAATATGTAAAGACAAATGCTAACAAGTATGAAAGGGGAAATTAACAATAACACAATAATAGTGGGAGACTTTAATACCTCTCTCAAATCTATGGATAGATCAACTAAACAGAAAATTAACAAAGAAATGAAAACTTCAAATGATACAATAGACCAGTTAGACCTAGTTGATATTTATAGGACATTTCACCCCCAAAACAATGAATTTCACCTTTTTCTCAAGCACTCACAGAAGATTCTCCAGGATAGATCACGTCCTGGGCCATAAATCTAATCTTGATAAATTTTAAAAAAAGAGAAAGAAAGAAAGAAATAATGAAATCATACCAAACATATTTTCTGACCATAATGCCGTAAGATTAGATCTCAATTACAGGAGAAAAACTTTTAAAAATTCCAACATAGGGAGGCTGAACAACATGCTTCTAAATAACCAACAAATCTCAGAAGAAATCAAAAAGAAATCAAAATATGTATAGACATGAATGAAAATGAAAACACAACAACCCAAAACCTGTGGGACACTATATAAGAAGTGCTAAGAGGAAAGTTCATAACATTACAGACATACCTCAAGAAACCAGAAAAAAGTCAAATAAATAACCCAACTCTACACGTAAAGCAACTAGAAAAGGAAGAAATTGAGAACCCCAGGGATAGTAGAAGGAAAGAAATCTTAAAAATTAGGGCAGAAATAAATCAAAAGAAACAAAAAGAGACCATAGCAAAAATCAACAAAGCCAAAAGCTGGTCCTTTGAAAGGATAAATAAAATTGACACAACATTAGCCAGACTCTTCAAGAAACAAAAGGAGAAAAATCAAATCAATAAAATCAGAAATGCAAATGGAGAGATCACAAGAGACAACACAGAAATACAAAGGATCATAAGAGACTACTATCAGCAATTATAGGCCAATAAAATGGACAATGTGGAAGAAATGGACAAAGTCTTAGAAAAGTACAACTTTCCAAAACAGAACCAGGAAGAAATAGAAAATCTTAACAGACCGATCACAAGCACAGAAATTGAAACTGTAATCAGAAATCTTCCAGCAAACAAAAGCCCAGGTCCAGACAGCTTCATGGCTGAATTCTACCAAAAATTTAGAGAAGAGGTAATACGTATCCTACTCACACTCTTCCAGAAAATCGCAGAGGAAGATAAACTTCCAAACTCATTCTATGAGGCCACCATCACCCTAATACCAAAACCTGACAAAGATGCCACAAAAAAAGAAAACTACAGGCCAGTATCACTGATGAACATAGATGTAAAAATCCTTAACTAAATTCTAGCAATCAGAATCCAACAACACATTAAAAAGATCATACACCATGACCAAGTGGGCTTTATCCCAGGGATGCAAGGATTCTTCAATATCTGCAAATCAATCAATGTAATACAACACATTAACAAATTGAAAAATAAAAGCCACATAATTATCTCAATAGATGCAGAGAAAGCCTTTGACAAAATTCAACATCATTTATGATAAAAAAAAAAAAAACTCTCCAGAAAGCAGGAATAGAAGGAACGTACCTCAACATAATAAAAGCTATATATGACAAACACACAGCAAACATTATCCTCAATGGTGAAAAATTGAAAGCATTTCCCTAAACTCAGGAACAAGACAAGGGTGCCCACTTTCCTCACTACTATTCAACATAATTCTGGAGGTTTTGGCCACAGCAACCAGAGCTGAAAAAGAAATAAAAGAAATTCAAAGTGGAAAAGAAGAAGTAAAACTCTCACTGTTTGCAGATGACATAATCCTCTACATAGAAAACCCTAACGACTCCACCAGAAAACTACTAGAGCTAATCAATGAATATAGTAAAACTGCAGGATATAAAATCAACACACATCCCTTGCATTCCCATACACTCTTAATGAGAAAGTAGAAAAAGAAATTAAAGAAACGATTTCATTCACCATTGCAATGAAAAGAATAAAATACTTAGGAATATATCTTCCTAAAGAAACTAAAGACTATATATATATATATATATATATATATATATATATATATATATATATATATAACTAAAAAAGACTGGTGAAAGAAATCAAAGAGGACACTAATAGATGGAGAAATATACCATGTTCATGGATCAGATGAATCAATATAGTGAAAATGAGTGTACTACACAAAGCAATCTACAGATTCAGTGCAATCCCTATCAAGCTACTAGCGGTATTTTTCACAGAGCTAGAACAAATAATTTCAAAATTTGTATGGTAATACAAAAAACCTCGAATAACCAAAGCAATCTTGAGAAAGAAGAATGGAACTGGAGGAATCAACCTGCCTGACTTCAGGCTCTACTACAAAGCCACAGTCATCAAGACAGTAACGTACTGGCACAAAGACAGAAATATAGATCAATGGAACATAATAGAAAGCCCAGAGATAAATACACACACCTCTGGACACTTTATCTAAGACAAAGGAGGCAAAAATATACAATGAATTAAAGACAGTCTCTTTAACAAGTGGTTCTGGGAAAACTGGTCAACCACTTATAAAAGAATGAAACTAGAACACTTTCTAATACCATACACAAAAATAAACTCAAAATAGATTACAGATCTAAACATAAGACCAGAAACTGTAGAACTCCTAGAGGAGAACATAGGAAAAACACTCTCCAATATTAATCATAGCAGGATCCTCTATGACTCACCTCTCAGAATATTGGAAATAAAAACAAAAATAAATAAATGGGACCTAATTTAACTTAAAAGATTCTGCACCACAAAGGGAACTATAAGCAAGTTGAAAAGAATGCCTTCGGAATGGGAGAAAATAATAGCAAATGAAGCAACTGACAAACAACTAATCTCAAAAATATTCAAGCAACTCCTGCAGCTCAATTCCAGAAAAATAAATGACCCAATCAAATAATGGGCCAAAGAACTAAATAGACATTTCTCCAAAGAAGAGAGACAGATGGCTAACAAACACATGGAAAGATGCTCAACATCACTCATTATCAGAGAAATGCACATCAAGACCACAATGAAGTACCATTTCACACCAGTCAGAATGGCTGCAATCCAAAAGTCTACAAGCAATGAATGCTGGAGAGGATGTGGAGAAAAGGGAACCCTCTTACACTGTTGGTGGGAATGCAAACTAGTACAGTCACTAATGGAGAACAGTGTGGAGATTCCTTAAACAACTGGAAATAGAACTGCCTTATGACCTAGCAATCTGACTGCTGGGCATACACAACAAGGAAACTAGAACTGAAAGAGACACGTGTACCCCAGTGTTCATCGCAGCGCTGTTTATAATAGCCAGGACATGGAAGCAACCTCAATGTCCATCAGCAGAGGAATGTTTAAGAAAGCAGTGGTACATATACACAATGGAGTATTACTCAGCCATTAAAAAGAATACATTTGAATCAGTTCTAATGAGGTGGATGAAACTGGAGCCGATTATACAGAGTGAAGTAAGCCAGAAAGAAAAACACCAATACAGTATACTAACACATATATATATGGAATTTAGAAAGATGGTAACGATAACCCTGTATGCAAGATAGCAAAAGAGATGCAGATGCAGAACAGACTTTTGGACTCTGTGGGAGAGGGAGGGTGGGATGATTTGGGAGAATGGCATTGAAACATGTATAATATCATATAAGAATAGAATCACCACTCTAGGTTCAATGCAGGATACAGGATGCTTGGGGGTTGGTGCACTGGGATAACCCAGAGGGATGGTATGGGGAGGGAGTTCGGAGGGGGTTCAAGAGTGGGAACTTATGTACACCCATGGTGGATTCATGTTAATGTATGGCAAAACCAATACAGTGTTGTACAGTAAAAAATAAATAAATATTTTTTTAAATGGCAACATTTTAATAATAGCTGTAGCCAGTGTTTAAAAATCCCAAGTGCATGGATTTGATACTTTGACCTATAACAACTTTGTGACTCTTTGGAAAATAAAGACTTCTTCATGATAAAAATACCTACTTAAGGGGTATTGACTTTATATTCTGTTTTGAACTTGGGATTAGCCTCAGGCGGATTTTTACAGCATGTTAAATTATGATTAAATAAGTCAAGTTATGCATTTGCCAGATTCCTGAGAAAAGTGAGATTAAAAAATAATAAGTCAACATTTGCTATTAGTATTTAAAACTGCTCAGCTGCTTTAGTTAATTCTTAATCTGTCGGCACAATAAACTTACTCCTCAGGAGGTAAATTCTATTTATTTAAATGTATATGTGAAGGATGTTCTCATAAATTGGTAGATCTCTTGTCTGAGTGTGTATAAGTTATGCAAAAAAATTTTTGTACGTATGCTTAGAAATTAAGAGAAAGTACATTATGCTATTGTTTAGTTACTATAGGTATTATTTTATAACAATAACTACTTATCTTGGCTACAAATCGATATTGACAAGCCCTTTTCTATTTTAAAAATCAAATTGGCTCAATATATGCAAACTTTTCTGCAATGAGAGTAAATCTTTAAGGCTCAATGAGGAGTTGCTCAACTAGTCTAAACCTATACATATCTATTGGCCTTTCCTGGTGGCTCAGATGGTAAAGTGTCTGCCCGCAATGCAGGAGACCTAGGTTCTACCCTGCATCGGGAAGATCCCATGGAGAAGGAAATGGCAACCCACTCCAGTACTCTTGCCTGGAAAATTCCATGAACTGAGGAGCCTGATAGGCTACAGCCCATGGGGTCACAAAGTGTCGGACACGACAAGGCGACTTCACTTTCATATATATCTATTAACCTATGTATTATTCAGTTTAGGGTAATAACATCAGGAGTATCTAATAAATATGTATCATAAAAATCAGTAAGAAATATTTATACAGATACATCAACAACAACTTAGTTATGTGTAAACCTGTGTCAAAATAAATGTGTTTTGTGTGTGAGAGAGAGAGTCTGTAGGTGGGAATTGAGACTGCCAGTTGATTTTAAAGATGACAAGGTCATTCCCTCAAGAGATATATTGCTTGTTCCTTGGGAAATGGAAAGATACCACAATTCCTCAATTCTAAGATTTATATTTTGCACATTGTAACATCTCTAAAATTAGGATAAGTCTTATAGTCAATAGTATATTATAATTTTTGTCAAGTTGTTACTGTTATATAGTTGTCATTGTTTTCACATGAATGGAACATTGTTGAATGATCAAATAAACACCAACATCAAAAATTACAGAATGAGGGGGTATGAAGTAAAACTCAGACACCGTTCTGAAGCCCCTCTCTTACATAAATTGTGAATGCTCTTAATAATACAGAATGCTACTGTATAACAACTATTTGCAATCCTATTGAAAAGTAACAGCAAAAATTGAAGTCAGAATTTTGAGTAGCTTTAGAAACAATTTTCCCTCTTTATTTCATTTATATTATCCTTCTTGTGCCTGCATAAAATATCATATAATAAATTATTTTAAATACATATAAAAGACATTTCTATTAATATAATTTATCTAGAATGATACATTAATATTAATAGCTTTAATATTATTAATCTTGATTTCTTAAAGTATGAAAATTTTTGGTACATGGTCTTCCCTGGTGGCTCAGATGGTATAGAATCTGCCTGAAAGGTAGGAAACCTGAGTTCAATCCCTGGGTTGGAAAAATCCCCTGGATAAGGGCATGGCAAACCACTCAAGTATTTTTGCTTGGAAAATTCCACGGATGGAAGAGCCTGGTGGACTTCAGTCCACTGGGTCACAAAGAGTCAGACACAGCTGAGCAACTAACGCTTTCATACCCATTGATGCCTTAGATTTGATGAAATATGGCAATGGTATTAGCATATGAAAACTATTAAAGTAGAGGAAAAAAGCTAAATATGGAATGAGAGTAGTTAGCATAGTCTGCAAGTGTCAAGGGAATATGTAACAAGGAATTGACATTGAGCAGAACTTTGAAGGATACACAAGACTTTACCAGGAGGAGAAATTTCAAGGTTTTCCATACAGAATTTTGTTGCAGTATGTATGCCTTACAGTATTATTCTAGAGGAACGGTCCATAATAAAAGGCATCTGTGGTCAAATAAACTTAAGAAAAACTGTATATCTTCTCTTCTTTGGCAATTTCACAAAAAAAGCACAGTGTGTATTAGGGTTTTGGCTTAATTTTTTCAACTAAATATATTTTAATCCAGAATACACTCTTGGGAAATGCTAGGATTCATAATGAATTAAAAGGGGAAAAGTGCAGTGAGATGGGGCTGTAGACCGATAGGCCTTTTGCATATTAAGCAGGATTCTTCAAAGGATTTTGAGTTTTATTCTTGAAGCTGTTAATAGTTATTAGGAAATGGACAAACAGTCCCTACTTGGGAGTAAAAAAAAAAAAAAAAAAAGACAAGAATTTTATTTAATAAATAAAGGTATTTAAATAAATATATTTTAACAAAATTTTATTTAACAAAGTTACATGCCAACTTCCCCCAAAAAATAATAATCCTCATGGTCTACTTTTTTTTTTTTCCCTACATGGTAGACATTCACTATAAATGTTAATAATATAGACTTACCAAGTGTAAAATGAAAATGTTAGTTGCCCAGTCATGTCTGACTCTTTGAGACTCCATGGACTGTAGCCTTCCAGGCTTCTCTGTCTATGAGATTCTCCAGGCAAGAATACTGGGTGCTGCTGCTAAGTCACTTCAGTCGTGTCTGACTCTGTGAGACCCCATAAATGGCAGCCCACCAGGCTCCTCTGTCCCTGGGATTTTCCAGGCAAGAATTCTTGAGTGGGTTGCCATTTCCTTCTCCAATGCCTGCATGCATGCTAAGTCACTTCAGTCGTGTCTGACTCTGTATGACCCCATGGACAGCAGCCCACCAGACTCTTCTGTCCACAGAATTCTCTAGGTAAGAATACTGGAGTGGGTTGCCATTCCCTTCTCCAGTGTATTGTCTCAACCCAGGATTTTAATGTGGGTCTTCTGCATTGCAGGCAGATTCTTTAACATCACAATCACCAGAGAAGCCCAGTAATATAGACTCACTAAGTGTAGTTAGTTCTAAAATAACTTAAAATTAATAAATAAATGTTGCATATCTCATTGATTGTGAGACATTTTCAGCTAATTCCTTTCTAAAATATATATAAAACTATTGAAATATAAGCATAATAATTCAATAAGATTTAAATTATTGAGGAATAATTCTCAATATAGAAACCACTCATTTCAAGGAATTTAAAATGAAATTTGTTTCTGTAGATTAACAAGGTTTGTAGGATTACATGTAAATTTCATAGGACTATATATACACATTTTCCAGTATTCTTGCCTGGAGAATTCCATGAAGAGAGAAGCCTGGTGGTTTTATAGTCAGCCCATGGGGTCACAAACAGTTGGACACAACTGAGCACTTAACATTTCCACTTTTGTAAATATACATTTATACATAAAATTTAAAATTATTTTAGTTTGCACCTGCTTCTCTGAAAAGAGGATAAATTAACCATCCTTACTAAAACATATACTGATATCCGCTCATAGCTTATTTTCCTGGCTTTAATTTTTGCAAAATATTATTGTGGTGTAATTCTCCAGTTAAGATTTACAGTATGTTAAGTATTAATTATTTGAAAACTTATTGCTAAATTTGCTATGCAGCTCACAATTGGAAGAATATATTCTACTACACTCTTACAATAAATCACTATCTTCAGTCTTTCTGAAGAAGATTGAACCTTGAGTGTGTTAACATCATGTTCAGCAAGATTATTTATTGTTTTAAAGTGCCCAGATATATTAGACATAGGTTTCATATAATTATGTATGTAAGAAATTAGGATGGATAATGCTGTTAAGAACATAGGTGAAGAAAAATGTCTTCCATTAAGATAGGATCATGAACGTTGGTCTAGTGCACTGAACCTAGCAACAGTTCAGCATATTGTTTAAGCCAAGATATATGATTGGTAGTTAATATACTTTTGAATTCCCAGAGTTTCCACATCATGTATAACCTTGAACTTGTTTAATTTCTAATATCCCCCAAGAAATAAAATGAAGAGTACAGTGAATATAAAGGGAATAGTACAGCTGCAGGTCCTGGTTACCTCGTTGACAAATATATTTTTAAAAATAATAGTAACAGTAGCAGTTTACTATCCAAGATGGTGGAGTAGAAGGACCTGTGCTCATTTTCTGCAAGAACTCTGAAATTACTACTGTTCTCAGCAGGAGAATGTTGGATCACACCAAAAATGATACATCCAAGGGCAAAGTAGAAGCCCCAGGAAGATGGTAGGAGGGGTAATATTACATTTAGAATCAAACCCCATACCCTCCAGAGATGCTCAGAGGGCTCAAACAAAACTTTGTGCACACATGGAGACCCCACAGAGACTGAGCCAGACCTACCTGTGAATGTTTGAGTGTCTCCTGTGGAGGTACGTATCAGCAATGGCTTGCCACAGAAGCAGGGGCTCTGGGTGCAGCAGAGCTGGGTGTGGTATTAGCCCTCTTGGAGGAGGTCACCACTGACGCCACCATAGAGCCTCCAGACCTTACACAGGACTGGAGAAACAGGCACTTTGAGGGCACAAACAAAATCTTATGGGCATCAGGAAGCAGGATAACACAGCAGTGACCCCACAAGAGACTGATCCAGACTTGCATGTGAGTGTCCAGGAGTCTCCGTCAGAGGGGTGGATTGGTGATGGACTGCTGCATGGTTGGAGGCACTGAGTGCAACAGTGAGTGCATGGGACCTTTTGAAGGAGGTCAGTATTATCTTCATTACCTCCACCATAGTTTGGTCTCAGGTCAAACAACAGGGAGGGAACACAGCCCTCCCCATCAACAGAAAACTGAATTAAAGATTGACTGAGCATGACCCTGCCCATCAAAACAAGACCCAGTTTCCCCACAGTCTCTCCCATCAGGAAACTTCTATGAGCCTCTACCTTATCCATCAGAGGGAAGAAAGAATGAAAACCACAGTAACAGAAAACAAATCAAACTGATCAGATGGACGACAGCCTTGTCTAACTCAGTAAAACTATGAGCCATGCTGTGTAGGGTGACTCAAGATGGATGAGTCATGCTGGAGAGTTCTAACAAAACATGCTCCACAGGAGAAGGGAATGGCAAGCCACTTCAGTATTCTTGCCTTGAGAACCCCATGAACTGTGTGAAAACACAAAAATATAAGACACTGAAAGATGAACTCCCCAGGTTCACATCCACAACACATCCAGTTGTAGACATGACTGGTTATGGAAGTAAAGTCTGGTGCTGTAGAGAACAATATCACATAGGAAGTGGAATGTTAGGTCCACGAATCATGGTAAATAGAAAGAGGTCAAACAGGAGATGGCAAGAGTGAACATCAAAATAATAGGAATCAGTGAACTAAAGTGGACTGGAATAGGTGAATTTAATTCAGATGACCATTATATCTACTACAAGATATAGTGGGAAAGAATCCCTTAGAAAAAATGAAATAGCCATCATAGTCAACAAAAGAGTCCTCGATGCAATGCAGTCTCAAAAATGACAGAATGGTCTCTGTTCATTACCAAGGCAAACCATCCAATATTCCAAAAATCGAAGTCTATGTCCTGACCAGTAATGCTGAAGAAGCTGAAGTTGAACAGTTCTATGAAGACTTACAAGACCTTCTAGAACCAACACCAAAAAAAGATGTCCTTTTCATTATAGGAGACTGGAATGCAAAAGTAGGAAGTCAAGAGATACTTGGAGTAACAGGCAAATTTGGCTTTGGAGTGCAAAATGAAGTAGGGCCAAGGCTAACAGAGTTTTTCCAAGAGAACATGTTGGTCACAGGAAACATTCTCTTACAATAGCGCAAGAGACAACTCTACACCTTGATATCACCAGATGGTCAGTACTGAAATCAGATTGCTTATATTCTTTGCAGCCAAAGATGGAGAAGCTATATACAGTCAGCAAAAACAAGACAAGGAGTTTACTGTGGCTCAGATCATGAACTCCTTATTGGCAAATTCAGATTTAAATTGAAGAAAGTAGGGAAAACCACTAGACCATTCAGGTATGACTAAAATCAAATCCATTATGATTATACGGTGGAAGTGACAGATTCATGGGATTAGACCTGATAGACACAGTGCCTGGAAGAACTATGGACAGAGGTTTGTGACATTGTACAGGAGGCAGTGATCAAGACCATCTCCAAGAAAAAGAAATTCAAAAAGGGAAAATGGTTGCCTGAGGAGGCCTTACAAATAACTGAAAAAATAAGACAAGCTAAAGGTAAAAGAGAAAAGGAAAGATATACCCATTTGAATGCAGGGGTCCAAAGAATAGCAAAGAGAGATAAGAAAGCTTTGTTCCTTGATCACTGCAAAGAAACAGAAGAAAACAACAGAATGGAAAGACTAGAGATCTCCTCAAGAAAATTAGAGATACTAAGGGAATATTTCATGCAAAGATGGGCTCAATAAGAAGAGAAATGGTATGGACCTAACTGAAGCAGAAGATATTAAGAAGAGGTGGCAAGAATACACAGAAGAACTGCGCAAAAAGATATTCATGACCCAAATAATCACGTTGGTGTGATCATCACCTAGAGCCAGACATCCTGGGATGAGAACCCAAGTGGGCCTTAGCAAGCATCACTACAAACAAAGCTAGTGGAGGTGATGGAATGTCAGTTGAGCTATTTCAAATCCTAAAAGATGATGCTGTTAAAGTGCTACACTCAATAACCCAGTAATTTGGAAAATGCAGCAGTGTCCACAGGACTAGAAAAGGTTAGTTTTTATTCCAATCCCAAAGGCAATGCCAAAGAATGCTCAAACTACCACAAAATTGCATTCATCTCATATGCTAGTAAAGTAATGCTCAAAATTTCTCCAAGCCAGGCTTTAAATGTACATGAATCATGAATTTCCAGATGTCTAAGCTCGATTTAGAAAAGGCAGAGGAAACAGAGATCAAATTGCCAGCATCCTTTGGCTCACTGAAAAAGCAAGAGAATTCCATAAAAACATCTACTTCTGCTTTGTTGACTATGATAAAGCCTTTGATTGTGTGGATCACAATAAACTGTGCAAAATTCTGAAATAAATGGGAGTAGCAGACCACCTGACCTGCCTCTTGAGAAATCTGTATGCAAATCCAGAAGCAACAGTTAGAACTGGACATGGAACAACAGACTGGTTCCAAATAGAGAAAGGAGTATGTCAAGGCTGTATATTGTCACCCTGCTTATTTAACTTATATGCAGAGTACTTCAGGCGAAATGCCAGGCTGGATGAAGCACAAACTGGAACCAAGATTGCTGGGAGAAATATGAATAACATCAGATATGCAGATGACACCACCCTAATGGCAAAAAGTGAAGAGGAACTAAACAGCCTCTTGATGAAGGTGAAAGAGGAGAATGAAAGAGCTGACTGGAAATTCAACATTCAAAAAACTAAGATCATGACATCCGTTCCCATCACTTCATGGCAAATAAATGTGAAAACAATGGAAACAGTGTTAGATGGTTTTGTTGTTGTTTTGAACTACAAATCACTGCAGATGGTGACTGCAGCCATGAAATTAAAAGACACTTGCTCCTTGGAAGAAAAATTATGACCAACCTAGACAGTATATTAAAAAGAAGAGACATTACTTTGCCAACAATGGTCTGTCTAGTTAAAACTATGGTGTTTCCAGGTGTCATATATGGATGTGACATTTGGACTCTAGAGAAAGCTGAGCGCCGAAGAATTGATGTTTTTGATCTGTGGTGTTGGAGAAGACTCTTGAGTCCCTTGGACTGTAAGGAGATCAACCTAGTAAATCCTAAAGGAAATCAGTCCTGAATATTCATTGGAAGGACTGATGCTGAAACTAAAACTCCAATACTATGGCCACTTAATGGGAAAGAAGTGACTCACTGGGAAAGACTCAGGTGCTGGGAAAGATTGAAAGCAGGAGGAGAAGGGGATTATAGAGGATGAGATGGTTGTATGGCTTCACCAACTTGATGGGCATGAGTTTGACAAGCTCTGGGAGCTGGTGATGGAGAAGGAAGCCTGGCGTGCTATAGTCTATGGGGTCGCAAATAGACACGATTGAGAGACTGAGCAGCAGCAGAACAACTGGATTCTTGCTTCATTGCACTGTGGAAGATGACTGGCTGGATAATGCTTAGTTACCCTGGCTTCCACTAACTTTCCTGAAGTTCATTCAGTTGGGGGTCTCTCCAGGAGAATTTGCTTAAATGGGTGCCATACTCCTTTGATAGCCCTGTCACTGGCAAGAATTTGTTCAAGTTTATGTATCTAAGAATAAAACCTTGTTCAGCTTTCATATGATTTCTTCCACATGTTGAGACTCTTTTTTGATACAGACCAAAGGCCAGAGTATTCAAGTGGAGGCAAAATGGAGGTTTCAAAAGGCTCACATTTTCATGAATTATTAAACGACCAATTTCATAGTGTGACAGAGAATTCAGTTTTCAATGCTCTAGATGAAATACAAATTCTACCAAAATGAAAGAACACTTCTGAGATGGCAGATTTATAGCAAATCTGAAAAGATTAACACTTCCATCTGAAGAAATTTTATTCATAAGTAATGCAAGGAAAGAAACAAGCTGATGTCATAATTTGACATCAGTGAATGAGCAGAACATTTATAGAGTGAGAATATAACTCTAGATGTCTAGATCTTATTTGCAGAGGTTAACCACAAATTTAGTGTGATAGTATGTTAGGGTTAGATGAGATCCTAAAACAAAATGTTAGTGTAATGTTTAATTCCTCCACAAATGCTTGTTTTTGTCAGGCTGTGCCTTGATGCTACTAATTGCAGACTTTATGCCTCACTACTTTCTGAGCCGGACAGTTGGAAAGTGCAACCTAGGATTTCAGGGGAGTCATTAAACAACTACTTTATATGAGATCTGATTTTATCTGTGAGAAAATTTGATTCCACTCATATTAGTCTGATTTTCAAATATTTGAAAGACACCATTACATTCCACAATTCCTCTCATCTTGAGTCTTTTTATCTTCAGGCTAGCAAACTCAGTTTTCACTTATTTTTTTTAATCTATGTATTTTAGAACCATTTATTTTCCTACTATACATTTTAATTTAAATATAACTATCTTAAAATGTGATTTTCATAATTAAATAAGATTAAATGTTTTCTCACCATTGTGGAAAATAACTCATAAGGAAAGCTATGATTTTATTAAATATTTCAAATGTTGTACATTGTAAATTTAAGGAGACAGATCCACAGGACATCCCAGAAATGTCAAAATCCAAATTGTTACTATTTATTTATTAATATTTGCCTTGCTTCTGTCTTGCTCTTTTCTATCTTCCTGAGCAGTGATAGAATTCTCTAAACTCATTATTACCCATGTTGGTTAACACGGAAAACTGTTGAACCCATTCCCAACCCTCAGAAACCTTACAGTCTAATGAGATAAATCAGTTATGGTGTGATAGTAACCTTGGAAATATTGCTCAATGTTTTTACAAGTGCTTTCTCAAAATGTTGAATTGAATGGTGAAACAATTTTCTCAGGAATTTCAGCAGGAATTCTCAGATCTTACATAATATGGTTTAAGACCACTGTAATTCTCTAAGGGATGGTGTGAAAGTGAAAGTGAAGTTGCTCAATCGTGTCCGACTCTTTGCGACCCCATGGACCGTAGCCTACCAGGCTACTCCCTCCATGGAATTTTCCAGGCAGGAGTATTGGAGTGGGTTGCCATTTCCTTCTCTCAGGGATCTTCCCAATCCAGGGATCGAACCTGGTTCTCCCTCATTGCAGGCAGACGCTTTAACCTCTGAGCCACCAGGGAAGCCCAAGGGATGGTATAATAGGCAACATGTGTTCAACAAGTGGCCACACGTACATATTATCTGTCTATCTCTTTACAGCTATACATGTCTTTTTGAAGAATGTATCATGGACCTAATGTTCTAAAGACCACATTATAAGAAATGCTAATATAGGTGAACTATTCATCTGAGACCAATGTTAAAAAAGGATTAAGAGATAATATGTTTGGTGTTTTGGTCAGAGTCTCAGTTCAGTTCAGTTCAGTTCCTCTCAGCCATGTCTGACTGATCCCAAGGACTGCAGCATGCCAGGCCTCCCTGTCCATCAAAACTCAAAGAGTTTACTCAAACATGTCCATCAAGTCAGTGATGCCATCCAACCACCTCATTCTCTGTTGTCCCCTTTTCCTCCTGCCTTCAGTCTTTGCCAGATCAGGATCTTTTCATATGTCAGTTCTTCACATCAGCTGGCCAAAGGATTGCAGTTTCAGCTTCAGCATCAGTCATTCCAATGAATACTCAGAACTGATTTCCTTAAGGATGGACTGTCAGTATCTAAGAGATGATAAATGACAAGACTTTATTTAATAAAAGGCTATAGTAGCAATGAACAAAGCTGGTGGAGGTGATGGAATTCCAGTTGAGCTATTTCAAATCCTGGAAGATGATGCTGTGAAAGTGTTGCACTCAATATGCCAACAAATTTGGGAAACTCAGTAGTGGCCACAGGACTGGAAAAGGTCACTTTTCATTCCAATCCCAAAGAAAAGCAATGCGAAGAATGCCCAAACTGCACAACTGCACTCATCTCACATGCAAGTAAAGTAATGCTTAAAATTCTCTAAGACAGGCTTCAGCAATACGTGAACTGTGAACTTCCAGATGTTCAATCTGGTTTTAGAAAAGGCAGAGCAACCAGAGATCAAATTGCCAACATCTACTGGATCATGGAAAAAGGTAGAGAGTTTCAGAAAAACATTTACTTCTGCTTTATTGACTATGCCAAAGCCTTTGACTGTGTGGATCACAAGAAACTGTGGAAAATTCTGGAAGAGATGGGAATACCAGACCACCTGACATGCCTCTTGAGAAACCTATATGCAGGTCAGGAAACAAGAGGCAGAACTGGACATGGAACAACAGACTGGTTTCAAATAGGAAAAGGAGTACGTCAAGGTTGTATATTTTCACCCTGCTTATTTAACTTATATATAGAGTACATCATGCGAAACACTGGGCTGGAAGAAGCACAAGCTGGATCAAGATTGCTGGGAGAAATATCAATAACCTCAGATATACAGATGCCACCACCCTTATGGCAGAAAGTGAAGAGGAACTAAAGAGCCTCTTGATGAAAGAGGAGAGTGAAAATGCTGGCTTAAAATTCTACATTCAGAAAACTAAGATGGGGCATCTAGTCCAATCATTTTATGGGAAATAGATGGGGAAAGTGTGGAAACAGTGTCAGACTTTATTTTTGGGGGCTCCAAAATCATTGCAGATGGTGATTGCAGCCATGAAATTAAAAGACATTACTCCTTGAAAGGAAAGTTATGGCTAACCTAGATAGCATATTGAAATCTAGAGATATAACTTTGCCAAGAGAGGTCCATCTAGTCAAGGCTATGGTTTTTCCAGTGGTCATGTATGGATGTGAGAGTTGGACTGTGAAGAAAGCTGAGTGCTGAAGAATTGATGCTTTTGATCTGTGGCTTTGGAGAAGACTCTTCCAAGTCCCTTGGACTGCAAGGAAATCCAACCAGGCCATTCTGAAGGAGATCAGTCCTGGGTGTTCTTTGGAAGGACTGATGCAAAAGCTGAAACTCCAGTACTTTGGCCACCTCATGCGAAGAGTTGACTCATTGGAAAAGACTCTGATGCTGGGAGGGATTGGGGGCAGGAGGAGAAGGGGACGACAGAGGATGAGATGGCTAGGACGGCATCACTGACTCGATGGACAGGAGTTTGAGTAGACTCCAGGAATCGCTGATGGACAGGGAGGCCTGGCGTGTTGTGGTTCATGGGGGTCGCAAAGAGTCAGACACGACTGAGTGACTGAACTGAACTGATTGTCGCAACAGTGACACACACAGCTAAGCGGCATCAGCAGCAGCATACAAGCATAAGTAAAATTAAGTCCATAAGTAAAATTAAGAAAAACATATAAATTACTCCAAAATTCTGAGTCTTGCACTATTTTTTTCTCTTTTACAAAAAACACAGGATGATTCAAGTAGAGGATGTGGGGTGGGAGGTGGGAGGGGGCTTCGGCATTGGGAGATTGTGTTCACCTATGGCTGATCTGTGTCAATGTATGGAAAAACAAATACAGTATTGTAATTTAAAAAATAAATAAATTTGAAAAAAAATAAATAAATAAACATACAGCATTGAGTCAAAAAGATCGAGATTGATCTTTGTTTTTAAATATGTCAGTATTTTACACTGTTAAATGTACAGACTTTATACAGAAGCACAATCCTATGATTTTTTTTTAATTTTATTTTTACTTTATTTTACTTTACAATACTGTATTGGTTTTGCCATACATTGACATGAATCCACCACGAGTGTATTCGAGCTCCAATTTTTATATAAAAACAGAATAACATTTTAATGAACCGTCAGGGTTGGTTTGCCTAAGTCACTACTTTTTAGAAATGATTTCACTGTATGTGATATATATGGAAGTGACTTAAGAAATTGTAGGAACATCTTTCAGAAGAATGTAATCTTGTATTTATTTAGTATTAAAACTTTGTGTATAGTGTAACTAGTACAGTTTTCTTCAAATATGTTTAGAAATTATATATATATATATGTGCATGTGTATTATATATAGATTATATATATATAATCTATCTTCTTGGCTATTCAATACGCTTTCTCCTTGCCCCTTACTTCCATAATTTTCAGAGGCAAGACGGAGTTGTTCAGTTCAATGTAGTTCAGTTCAGTTGCTCAGTCATGTCTGACTCTTTGTGATCCCATGAAACGCAGCACACCAGACCTCCCTGTCCATCACCAACTCCCAGAGTTCCCTGGTGGCTCAGAGGTTAAAGTGTCTGCCTGCAATGCAGGAGAGCTAGGTTTGATCCCTGGGTCAGGAAGATTGCATGGAGAAGGAAATGGCAACCCACTCCAGTATTCTTGCCTGGAGAATCCCGTGGACAGAGGAGCCTGGTGGGCTACAGTCCACCAGGTTGCAAAGAGTTGGACACGACTTGGCGACTTCACTTTCTCTCTTTCATGTCCATTGAGTAGGTGATGCCATCCAATCATCTCATTTTTTGTCGTCCCCTTCTCCCCCTGCCTTCACTCTTTCTCAGCATCAGGGTCATTTTAATGAGTCAGTTTTTCTCATCAGGTGGCCAGAGTTGAGTTGTGATCTCTGTTTTTTTTTTTAAAGAGCACTAATAATTTAATAGAAAAATCAAAATTTTGCAAAGTAGTTACTTTCAAGCAATATCCACTAATGTATTCTTCTATAGATCTTTTTCCCTTGGTTAATCTTGCAAGCTATTATTTATATATATATATATATATATTATACATAATATATATATATATATATATATATATTTACCATATTCCTACTTTTCATTCCTTTATGTCAAATACATCTGGATATTTTCTGTATGTGTGTGTGCTCTTTCTCCACATTTATATATTCTATCTCCACTGCTGTTCTCTTTGAATTGATGAATCAATCATTAATTATTCATCTTATTACCACAGTATGTGAAAAATGGAAGAGATGCAAAGTAATCTAAGGCAAGATTCTTTCCTTCAAACAGTTTATAGTAAACAGGTAAAGATTTAAAGTGGCTTGAGTTAAATAGTTACATGATATAATGACTGTAAAGACAACATAAATTAAGGAAACCTTGCATTGGTAGAGGTTCCTAGGGTCTGAGAAGAAATTTTAGAATTGAAGTGAAGTTATATTGTCCTCTAAGATTTAGAGGAGAAAACAGTAAATTCCATGCAGCCGTGGAATCTCCAAAGAGTAAGTGAAAATAAAATAGCCTTACACATGAAGAAAGTACATATATGTTGGATAGCCAAGAAGCCAGTAATGAAATCATTATTTAACACTATGATATTTAATTTAGTAGTGTTTTTACCTTATTATTAAAATGTAAGATTTTTATAATGATTTCAACTCATACAGAAAATTATTTGATATATATTGAATATGTACTGCTAAAATTCAACATTTTCACAAGAAAAGAAATAGAAGCAAATATCCCTAAGCACATTAACAAAATAAAATTTTATTTAGTAAATGGAGGGCTATTGGAAACATTTCTTTAGATATCAATAAGAATAAGGCATCATTATTTTACTGCTTTTTGTATTACATGGATAGTCCTAGGTTAAATCATAAAATGATACACATTTTACTTTTCTTCGTTTGCATATAATATTCTTATTTTCAATAGAAAAGCTAGCAAAGATTTTGATTACTTATTAAATATTGCCTGAGCATAGCAAGTTCATAGATATGTACTGTACTCACTTAAAAAATTTATATGCTAACAAGAACTAATTAGAAAGCATAATTTAAAAATATTTCACTGAGAAAGAGGCTTAAAAGGGAGGGAATTATGCATATGTACATATATAGTTATGACTGATTTGTGTTGTACAGCAGAAACCAACACGACATTATAAAGCAATTATCATCCAATTAAAAATAAACAAATAAATTTAAAAAAGTCTCACAATAGTAGTAGCATTTTCTAGTACCTGGGAATAAGCCTAAAAAGCAAGATATTTATAGAGATAATTATAGTTTTTAATGAATGTTTTAAAATAAGACAATTATGTGCAAAGATGTATAGTACTCATGAATGAGAATGCTCAATAGTCAAAAGATATCAATTCTCTATAAATGAATCCATAAATTCAAAGCAAGGAAATCAAACTCACAAAGTTTTTTGTTTTCTGTTTTTTTCATTAAAATTGAAAAACTCTTCACTAAATTCTTATGGAATTTTAAAGGCCAAGAATAGTCCAGACAATATAACATAAACCTATGAAGGGAATATATGATATATAAAGTTTTAAGACACAAATCTTTAAAGTTCAAGAATTTAGGTGTTTAAACATGGATAGGCATATAGCTTATTGAAAAAGAGGACTTAAATATTTTGGGTATTATTTTTAAATGAAACAATGTCTTACATTTTAAGACTCACATACTTGTATGATGACATAAATATATTGTTACTCATGTCAACATTATTTATGATAGAAAGCAACCCAAATGAAGTAGATTTCAAAATTATAAATACATAAAAAAGTAAATAAATTATAAATACAGTGGATAATTAAAGTGCAACAAGGTGAATACACTTGTACTTGAATAGCTGAATTATATTTACCACAATGGATAAATTGTATAAACAATTTTGCGTTTACAAAAAAACATTGTAAACATATATCATGACAGTAAGTTTTTTTGTATTATGTACACCAAAGTGTTTTCTCACTGTTTATACATGTATAGGTGGTATATATGTACATTACGTATATGTGGTGGTGATTTAAGTGCTAAGTCTTATCCAACTCTTTGTGACCCCATGGACTATAGCCTGCCAGGCTCCTCTGTCCATGGGATTTCCCAGGCAAGAATACTGGAGTGGGTTGCCATTTCCTTCTCCAGCGGAATCTTCCCAACCCAGGGATTGAATCCAGGTCTCTTCCTGCTTTGCAGGTGGATTCTTTACTGGCTGAGCCACCAGGGAATAGATAATAGGCAAATCTAGGCATGTACATAAGCACTACATGATAAAAACATAGATTCAGTAGTACTTAGCCTTGAAGATAAAAGACAAATGTGAGATTGTAGAGGAATTATTAACATAGTTTCAACCAAATCTGTAAGGCTTTATTTAAAATATTTACAAATTTGTTCTCTTTATATCTTTTGCCTTGGACTAGAGTTGATGAAACTAATCCATGTATTATGTAATACAGTTCTCTTATGAAAAAAAGATTCACTCTCTAGGTCCATCAAAAGCTCAATAAATTCTTTGTCTTTCTTATATTTCCTAGGTTCCCCAGGTGGCTCAGTGGGTAAAGAATTTGCCTGTAATGCAGGAGATGCAGGTGATGCAAGTTCAATCTCTGGGTCAGGAAGATTCCCTGCAGTAGAAAATGGCAAGTCACTCCAGTATTTTTGCCTGGAAAATTCCAAGGCAATCCCTGGAGAGCTATAGTCTAGGGGTTGCAAAGAGCTGGACACGACTGAGCACACACACCATTCCTTATATTGCTGGTGGAGGTCATATAAAAGACTAAGGCTAGTAGAACCACTATGATAATTTCTTAGCACATCTTGCACAGGTGGCTTGGCAACAAGATTTAGATTGTAAGGGTATTTGAATCTGTACTTTATTCTTGACCTCTTTAACCTCAACTACCTCTGAGATAGAGAGAACTGTATTTTAACATGTTTCACTAATGGTGTCCCCTCTTTTGTATTTCCCACTTGACATTTGCATGCAGATCCCTTTTGGAAAATTATGCTGTGAAATTATAATTAACTTTGCTTATTTCCCATCAAAAATCATTGCTGTTTTTTATTGGCATCCAAATAGGTAATAGTTCTTTAAATTGCATTCACAATCTCTTGAGATATTTAACAATTCTATTTCTGAGTTCCCTCCATCCTTACTCCCACAATGAAGGAAAGCAAATTGAACTTTTTATCCATTGTATCTTTCTTCTGTAGTGGAATGAGGACTTAGGAGGAGGGGGCCCATAATTATCAGCTTCAAATGAACCTAAAATTTTCTCACTTTGCATATGACCATTGAAATGTTAGCTTTTTTTTTCAGATTTCAAATCTTCTGTAAAGCTTTTTATTTCTTGTCTAAGGGAAACCATTTATTTAAAAAATAATTAGTGTCAACTATGTCTGGTGGCTCAGACAGTAAAACATCTGCCTGCACTGAGGGAGACCCAGGTTTGATCCCTGGGTTGAGAAGATCCCCTGGAGAAGTAAATGGCAATCCACTCTAGCACTCTTGCCGGAAAATCCCATGGATGGAAGAGTCTGGTAGGCTACAGTCCATGGGGTAGCAAAGAGTCAGACATGACTGAGCGACTTCACTTTCTATGTCCTAAGTATCCTTCCAAACATTGAGATAATCACCATCCTCTTCACTACTCTATATCCAACTTTGTTCAGGCTAGTGCTAATCTCCTTAAAATATCTATATATGTTAATTTCTTGATATGACTCATTCAGTTAGCCCTTTTAAGTTGCAACACACATAAAAGCATAGAACATAATATAGGCTCAAAATGTATCTTGATTTGATTTTGTTCATTTAATAAACATTTTTGGTGTCATAAATATGACAGCTGATTTTAGAGTGGAAACTGAATCTGAGCACATGTAAAATGAATAGTGACTGAAAAGAAGCAGATGTTATACGTGAATCAATGATCCTTTGTAGAAATTTGATATATTAATTTCTAATGTGCAAGAAAGACAGAGTTTGAATAGGCATTAAGTGACTATATGGTCCAAGACCCTAAATGGTTAAAGTAACGTGTTGTCGGGTTGTTGATACAGTAGCAGGAAATTGACAGGGGAGAGACGTGAAACAACTATTGATACATTTTAGGAAGTCTTAAATAAGGCCAAGCAGTGATTTTTTTTTAAGATTATGTAAGGATTTAGGGAAAGAATCAGGTTTTAATTACAACATGTAGGAATAGAAATAGATGTAGGAATAGAAAGTACATGTAGAAAAGCATGACCACAGTGATTTAGTGGAAGAAGGTGGAGAACAGTGACATGAATACAAGTGATATTTATATTCAAAAGTGTATAGAGTACAAAATACATTTGTCTTATCATATCCTATCTTTATAGCAATGCTTTGAAACAGGAACACAAGTAGAGCTTGCACTGAATTCTTCATATTTTCAATGGAGTTCCTATTGCTTCAAGTTAAAACTCTTTACAGTTTTGAGAAATTGCCAGTGTGAGATAAATGTTCTTCTAGGATCAAGTGGAAATTTTATTTCTATGTGTTTTCTAGGTTTTTTTTTAATTATTATTGATCCATCAATAAAGAACTATGAAAAGGAATATTATAATCATTTTCATAAAAGGTATATTCTAAAATCAATGTGGAGAACAGTGGAGAAAAGACAAATATAGAAAAAGGAAGGGCAGAAAGCTGTGGGATTAATCTGGTGAAAGATGTAAAATAAGAAGTGAAGTCTTGTGAAGTAAAATAGTTTAGTGGAGACAAGGAGAATGGAGAGGACTTAAATCAGTGTTTGGGTGCAAGGGATAAAGGAAATATTGACAACTGAAAACTAGATTTCTAGATTAGACACTGAATATTATACTAGATTCTTCTCTGTAAATATCAGAAAAGGGAGAGATTTTGTGGTAAATGGGAGGCAAATTGATTTGAGAACACATTTAGTGAAATGTTGGTACTAGGATATCCAAATTAGAATTTATGTTACGAAATTAAACAAGTAAATGTAATCCTAGAAAAGAACTATGGAAAGATTTTTAAAATTGACACATATGAGCATCTAGGTGATGAGAAAAGTCATGGAAATGAGTGTTTTCACTAAGTAGAGGTGCCAGTGGAAGAGATGGTGAAAACTGATGAATGCCAACAGATAAAATTTGAGCATAGGAAAATTATACTAATGAACCTATTTGTAGGGCAGAAATGGAGCTGCAGACATTGAGAACAGACTTGTGGACATGGGGGGGGGGAGGAGAGAGAGGGACAAGCTGAGAGAGTGGTGCTGACATGTAACACTACCTCATGTAAACAGAGAGCTAATGGGAAGCTGCCGTTATAGCACAGGGAGCTCAGGTTGATGCTCTGTGATGACCTAGAGGGATGGGATACAGAGTGTGGGAGGGAGGCTCCAAAAGGAGGGGATATACAAATACTCATAGCTGACTCACATTGCCATAAAGCAGAAATGAACACAACATGGTAAATCAATTATGCTCAAATTAAAACTTGAGCATAAAGAAAAGATCATGAAAGAGGAGAAAGTGTTGCCATATACATGGGGGAAATATGTGACGGTGTTTTATCACAGATTTCAAGTTAAAAATAAATCATAGGAAGAAAAAGATAAATTGATCAACTCCAAGAGAAACCAAGAAAAATAATAGCTAAAAGTAAATTTTTCTACAAAGTGACCATTCACAACTTTAACCAGACCTGTTTCAAGAAAGATGTGAGGATAGACCCCAAGCTGCAAAAGATTGAGGAGTAAGTAAAAGAAAAGCTTGACTCAAAGCTTTGTGGAAATGAAGGAGACACTTGATCTGGGTATGAATAAGAGAGACAGTTAGTCAAGGCATGAAGAGGAAGTGACAGAATAGAGCATAGAGATGGTGAGACTAGCCTTGCTGTCCGAGGAATATTTCCATTATTAGCAAAGCGAAAGAGGCAAAAATGTTGAGTCAATTTAATTTACTTTCAACGCCTCAAAAACTAACAGGAAAATA
The DNA here is from genome assembly GCA_917880005.1 of Nanger dama. Lineage (NCBI taxonomy): Eukaryota > Metazoa > Chordata > Mammalia > Artiodactyla > Bovidae > Nanger > Nanger dama. Next base: position 14,210,507 of record CAKJTW010000002.1, read on the forward strand.
ATGTTATAAATAATGATAGCCTCATTTTGTGTAAACTAGAACCAGTTTAGATTTTAAGGTTTGTTTTTAGTGAAACACAAGGAAAAAATGAGCTTAAATGTTCAGATTGTTTAAACCAAACATCACGAACGACATTTTAAAGGAGCATGATGTAGATCAAGAGAATCTAGATAACCTCTCATAGCTAGTAGGTTTCCATGTATTTAATCACAGATGGTATGTACAAGTTTGTGCTCAAACATGCTGTCTCTAACTGGAAACACCTCAAGTCAACTCCAGACCTCCTCTTCAGAAGCCAAATGCCTTCTTCCCAATGACCCCATTAAAATTAGAGGTTTTTAACATATATTATTCCATTTGCAAGATTTAAGGAATCTCCACAGTGTTCTCCATAGTAGTTGTATTAGTTTGCATTCCCACCAACACTGTAAGAGGGTCCCCTTTTCTCCACACCCTCTCCAGCATTCATTGCTTATAGACTTCTGGATTGCAGCCATTCTGACTGGTGTGAAATGGTACCTCATTGTGGTCTTGATGTGCATTTCTCTGATAATGAGTGATGTTGAGCATCTTTTCATGTGTTTGTTAGCCATCTGTATGTCTTTTTGGAAAAATGTCTATTTAGTTCTTTGGTCCATTTTTTTATTGGGTAGTTTATTTTTCTGGAGTTGAGCTGCATAAGTTGCTTGTATATTTTTGAGATTAGTTATTTGTCAGTTGCTTCATTTGCTATTGTTTTCTCCCATTCAGAAGGCTGTCTTTTCACCTTACTTATAGTTTCCTTTGTTGTGCAGAAGCTTTTAATTTTAATTAGATCCCATTTGTTTATCTTTGCTTTTATTTCCAGTATACTGGGAGGTGGATCATAGAGGATCCTGCTGTGATTTATGTTGGAGAGTGTTTTGCCTATGTTCTCCTCTAGAAGTTTTATAGTTTCTGGTCTTACATTTAGATCTTTAATCCATTTTGAGTTTATTTTTGTGTGTGGTGTTAGAAAGAGGTCTACTTTCATTCTTTTACAAGTGGTTGGCCAGTTTTCCCAGCACCACCTGTTAAAGAGACTGTCTTTACTCCATTGTGTATTCCTGCCTCCTTTGTCGAAGATAAGGTGTCCATAAGTGTGTGGATTTATCTCAGGGCTTTCTAATTTGTTCCATTGATCTATATTTCTGTCTTTGTGCCAGTACGTTACTGTCTTGATGACTGTGGCTTTGTAGTAAAGCCTGAAGTCAGGCAAGTTGATTCCTCCAGTTCCATTCTTCTTTCTCAAGATTGCTTTGGCTATTCGAGGTTTTTGTATTTTATGGCCCAGCAATACCACTGCTGGGCATACACACTGAGGAAACCAGAATTGAAAGAGACACATGTACCCCAATGTTCATTGCAGCACTGTTTATAATAGCCAGGACATGGAAACAACCTATGTGCCCATCAGCAGATGAATGGATAAGAAAGCAGTGGTACATATACACAATGGAGTATTATTCAGCCATTAAAAGAATACATTTGAATCAGTTCTAATGAGATGGACGAAACTGGAGCAAATTATACAGAGTGAATTAAGCCAGAAAGAAAAATACCAATACAGTATACTGACACATATATATATATATGGAATATAGAAAGATGGTAATGATGACCTTGTATATGAGACAGCAAAAGAGACACAGATGTATAGAACAGACTTTTGGACTCTGAGGGAGAGGGAGAGGGTGGGATGATTTGGGAGAATGGCATTGAAACATGTATACTATCATGTAAGAAACGAAGCACCAGTCTATGTTCGATGCAGGATACAGGATGCTTGGGGCTGGTGCATGGGGATGATCCAGGGAGATGATATGGGGTAGGAGGTTGGAGGGGGGTTCAGGATTGGGAGCTTGTATACACCCATGGCGGATTCATGTCAATGTATGGCAAAACCAATACAGTATTGTAAAATAAAATAAAGTAAAAATAAAATTTAAAAAATTTAAAGATAAAAAATAGATGAAATTCATGATCAAGGAGAATACAAATACAGTGAGTAATAAAGTTTGGGAGGGGGTAAAATATATAAATGTAGTCCATATACTTCAACATTATACATTAATGTGACGTGAACAGTAAAATTCTATTCAATATTAGTTAATAAAATTTTTAAAATAAAAATTAAATAAAAGATTATTCCAGAAACTCATTGCCGTAGAATATATATTAATTTTGTTATCTCCTTTCCCTATGTCATTACTTGTAATATAGGTTTGTCACCTAAATAAATATATTTAAAACACATTGATTATAATACATTTGTTTACTTTCTCTCATATGAAATTTATTTGTTTTCTCTCCTCATTTCTATATTCAGGTGCTTCCCTTGTGGCTCAGATGGTAAAGGGTCTGCCTGTAATGCGGGAGACCTGAGTTCAATCCCTAGGTCAGGAAGATCCCCTGCAGAAGGAAATGACAACCCACTCCAGTACTCTTGCCTGGAAAATTCCATGGATGAAGGAGCCTGGTAGGTTACAGCCCATGGGGTTGCAAAGAGTCAGATACAACTGAGCAACTTCACTGGTTCACTTGTTCTGTATTTATAGAAATATGTTTGAATAGTCACTCAGACAACAACAAAACCTTATTCTTCCTAACTCTGTATTTTTCCCCCATAGACAATATCTTTTCACACCAACAAATAGTGTTTACATCCTTCATATTTTCTGTTGGCCTTTTAGTGACCATTTATATTTCATTAACTGATCCATATGGTTATTGTTGGTCATATTTTTAATTGTCCCCTAATACTTCAAGCTTTTTTCCTGATACTTTGTAATCCTTCACACTTTCTTTCATTTCTTTACATTTTAGAGTAGTAAAATACCTTTTGATAGCCCATACTGTGTTATCAAATAGTCTTTTCTGTGCTACCAGTTTTACTTTATAGAATCAAATAAATAAATGAACATGTAGATAAAGGAGAGCCCCATTTAGAATTTGAGTGGGATTATTTTAATATATTAGCAACCGTATTTGTGCATGTACAAAAAATGAGTGCAAATAAGTGTGGGGTTAGAATATTTAGGGAACAGGAGAGTAATGAAAGGGATGTAGAACAAGAGTACTAGCAATATTTAATAACTATGAATAATATTTACATTGTATATTTATTGGGAATACTATCCTTTTTAATGTATATTCATAATCTACTAAATAGGTACAATCTAATGACCATATTATAGAAGAGGAACTTCAGGTTTAGAGAAATGAAATGACTTGTCAAAGATCATACAACTAGTAATGGTGAAGTCAGAATAAATTCCAGTTGTCTTCATCTAGGAAGGATCTTAAGCAATAATCATATTGCTAGTTCTACAATTGGATTTTGAGCACTGGTTCTGTTGATTACTAATGATGGAATCTTGAGAAATAAATTTCTGAACTTTGGTTACTTTGCTCTTATATAGGGGTAATATTTGTTTGCATTAGATAGATTTGAGTGCTACTAAAAAGAGACTTCAGCGTCTTTGACCCAAATAATTTAGAAGATTGATTATGTCTCAACCAACAGTCTAGCGATGGGCAGTTACTTAAGAAATGGTTAGCTAAACTAGTATGGCGAGCAGCCCGCCTGAGAGTCATGAAGAATTTATCACTGAAAGGATATATGATTACCTGAAGCCTTTTCTTACTCACCTGATATCCAAATTTTAACTTCTGTATACTGACACATATATATGGAATTTAGAAAGATAGTAATGATGACCCTGTATGTGAGACAACAAAAGAGACACAGAGGTATAGAATGGACTTTTGGCCTCTGAGGGAGAGGGAGAGGGTGGGATGATTTGGGAGAATGGCATTGAAACATGTATACTATCATATAAGAAACGAAATGCCAGTCTATGTTCAATACAGGATACAGGATGTTTGGGGCTGGTGCACGGGATGATCCAGGGAGATGATATGGGGTGGGAGGTGAGAGGGGGCTTCAGCATTGGGAGATCGTGTACACCTGTGGCTGATTCATGTCAATGTATGGCAAAACCAATACAGTATTGTAACATAGAATAAAGTATTAAAAAAAAAAGAAATTTTAACTTTTGTAATGATGGAAAGAGAAAATAGAAAGCAAGAAACTGGCTCACAAAATGCTGTACATTGAAAAAATTATTCTTTTATTCCATCAGCCAAATCAGTCATGGATATACATAAATTCAAGAGAGACCAATAAAGGTACTGTCTAGTTGAGTAATATGTCAGTCATGAAAATGAATGGCTCAGATCACCCTTTAAAATAAAATGTAGGAGAAATGTAATTGAAGGACATCATTCCTGTGGCTGAACTTTTGATTTACTGTAGCTTTCTAGCCAATGTTGTTCTGTCTTTGGCCTATACTAAGTCAATAGTTGCTCTTGCTAGTTTACTGGAGCTCAACTGTTTCGGTTTGGAACCTCTTTGATAGGTAATCATTTTCTTCTGGAATTCCATAATGATGGCCTGGCATATGCTTCTTAAAGCTGCATTAAACTAAGGTCTTATTGCCGAATTATTTTACCTTCCATTCTTCCTTCACACATGCTATAGTGCATCATAGACTGAAAGTGCTCCTTACAAGTTCATAATCCTTTTCCATTTCAGTTCAGTCAGTCAGCTGTTTCTGATGCTTTGCGGCCCCATGAACTGCAGCATGCCAGGTTTCCCTATCGATCACCAGATCCCAGAATTTGCACAAACTCATATCCACTGACCGGGTGATACCATCCAACAATCTCATCCTCTGTCATCCCCTTCTCCCCTGTCTTCAATCATTCCCAGCGTCTGGGTCTTTTCCAACAAGTCACTTCCCATCAGCTGGCCAAATATTGGAGTTTCAGCTTTAGCATCAGTCCTTCCAATAAATATGCAGGATTGATTTCCTTTAGGATTGACTGGTTTGATCTTGCAGTCCAAAGGACTCTCAAGAGTCTTCTCCAACACCACATTTCAAGTGTCAGTTCCTCAGCACTCAGCTTTCTTTTTAGTCCAGCACTCACATCCATAAGTGACTATTAGATAAACCATGGCTTTGACTAAATGGACCTTTGTTGGCAAGGTAATGTCTCTGCTTTTTAATATGCTGTGTAGGTTGATCATAGCTTTTCTTCAGAGGAGTGAGTGTATTTTATTTTCACAGCTGTATTCACCATCTGCAGTGATTCTGGAGCCCAGGAAAATAAAGTCTGTCACTGTTTCCATTGTTTCCCCATCTATTTGCCATGAAGTGATGGGACCAGATGCCATCATCTTAGTTTCCTGAATGCTGAGTTTTAAGCCAACTTTTTCACTCGCCTCTTTAACTTTCATCAAGAGGCCCTTTAGTTCCCCCTTCAATTTCTGCCATAAAAGTAGTGTCATCTGTGTTTCTGAGGTTACTGATATCTCTTCCGCTAATCTTGGATTCCAGCTGTGCTTCATCCAGTCCGGCATTTTGCATAATGTAATTTGCATATAAGCTAAATAAGCAGGGTAACAATATAAAGCCTTGGTGTACTATTTTCCCAATATGGAATCAGTCTGTTTTTCCATGTCCAGTTCTAAATGTTGCTTCTTGACCTGCATACATATTTCTCAGGAGGCAGGAAAGATGATCTGGTATTCCTATCTCTTAAAGAATTTTCTAGTTTTTTGTGATATACAAAAAAAGCCTTTGGCATAATCAATAAAGCAGAAGTAGATGTTTTTCTGGAATTCTTTTGATTTTCCTATGATCCAATGGATGTTGGAAATTTGATCTCTGGTTCCTGTGCCTTTTCTAAATCCACCTTGAACATCTAGTAGTTCATGATTCATGTGCTGCTGAAGCCTGGCTTAGAGAATTTTGAGCATTAGTTTGCTAGTATATAAAATGAGTACAATTGTGCAGTAGTTTGATCATTCTTTGGCATTGCCTTTCTTTGGGATTGGAATGAAAACTGATCTTTTCCAGTCCTGTGGCCACTGCTGAGTTTCCAAATTTGCTGGCATATTGAGTGCAGCACTCAAATAGCCTTGTCTTTTAGGATTTGAAATAACTCAACTGGAATTCCATCACCTCCACTAGCTTTGTTTGTAGTGATGCTTCCTAAGGCCCACTTGACTTCACATTCCAGGATATCTGGCTCCAGGTGAGTGATCACACCATCATGGTTATCTGGGTCATGAAGATCTTTTTGTACAGTTCTTCTGTGTATTCTTACCACCCTTTCTTAATATCTTCTGTTTCTGTTAGGTCCATATCATTTCTGTCCTTTATTGCAGCCATCTTTGCAGGAAATGTTCCCTTGTTATCTCTAATTTTCTTGAAGAGATCTCTAGTTTTTCCCATTCTATTGTTTTCCTCTATTTTTTGAATTGATCACTGGGGAACTCTTTCTTATTTCTCCTAGCTATTCTTTGAAACTCTGCATTCAAATGGGTATATATTTCCTTTTCTCCTTTACCTTTAACTTATCTTCTTTTTTCAGCTATCTGTAAGTCCTCCTCCAACAACCATTTTGCCTTTTTGCATTTCTTTTTCTTGTGGATTGTCTTGATCACTGCCTCCTGTAAAATGTCATGAACCTCTGTCCATAGTTCTTCAGGCACTCTGTATATCAGTTCTAATTCCTTGAATCTATTTCTCACTTCCACTGTATAATCATAAAGGATTTGATTTAGGTCATGCCTGAAAGGTTTAGTGGTTTTCCAATGAGGAAAACTTTCTTCAATGAGGATCTGAGTTTGCAATAAAGAGTTTGTGATCTGAACCACAGTCAGCTCCCAGTCTTGTTTTTGCTGACTGTATAGGGCTTCTGTATCTTTGGCTGTAAATAATATAGTCAATTTGATTTTGTCATTAACCATCTGGTGATTTTCCATTTAGCATGGAGGCTAGATCTCCTCAATCTTTAATTATAATTTGTCATATGCTTCTTAGATGACCCAGAAAGAGACAGCAATTATGTGCTTAACTAAAACCTTAGGTGTTAAATCACACAAGAGGAAAGTTACAATGGATCATAGGAATGTGTAGCTATCTGTGTATTATCTTCAGTTCTTTTCCACTAGTTCATATCATTTCACCAATATATAGAACACATTTATTCTCTCTTCAATGAAGAAAAATCCAGAGTCCATATTTCATCTAGTTTAAAATTCAGGGTCTCTAAATAATGTTATGTCCCTTCTATTCAATTTGCATATGAATTGTTTTTTATTTCTTAAAATTAATTCATTTATTTTATTTGGAGGCAAATTACTTTACAATATTGTAGTTGTTTTTGCCATACATTGACATGAATCAGCTATGGGTATACATGTGTTCCCCATCCTGAAATACCCTCCCACCTACCCTGCCATCCCATCCCTCAGGGTCATCTCAGTGCACCAGCCCTGAGAACCCTCTCTCATGCATTGAACCTGGGCTGGTGATCTGTTTCACATATGGTAATATACTTGTTCCAATGCTATTCTCTCAAATCATCCTACCCTTCCCTTCTCCCACAGAGTCAGTCCAAAAATCTGTTCTTTAAGTATTTCCTCATGCCCTTTCTTTTTGTCTTCTTCTGAGACTCTTATGGTTTGAATGTTGGGACATTTAGCATTGTCCCAGAGGTCTCTCTTGTCCTCATTTCTTTTAATTTTTTTTTCTTTTTCCTCTCTGCTTCATTTATTTCCACCACTGTATCTAGCATGTCATTTATCCTATCTTCTGCATCAGTTATTCTACTGTGGGTACCTCCCTGAGTGCTTTTGATCTCAGTTATTGTATTATTCATTATTGATTGACTCTTTTTATTTCTTCTAGGTCTTTGTTAAACATTTCTTGCATCTTCTCAGTCATTGGCTCTAGTCTATTTATCAGTAACTCCATTTTGTTTTCAAGATTTTGAATCATCTTTACTTTCATTATTCTGATTCTTTTCAGGTACACTCTCTGTCTCCTCTTTTATTTGGTTTGGCAGGCATTTATCATCCTCCTTTACCTGCTGAATATTTCTTTGCCTTTTCATTTTGTTTAGATTGCTGTGTTTGAAGTGGCCTTTCTCTAGACTGGAAGTTTGTGATTCCTCTTTATTGTGGAGGTTGCTGCCTGTGGTGGGGTTGGATGAGTAGCTTGTCAAGGTTACCTGGTTAGATTAGCTTGTGTCTGTTTTCTGTTGAGTAGATCTGGATCTCTTCTCTCTGAAGTGCAATGAAGTGTCCAGTAGTGAGTTTTGGGGTGTCTGTGGTTTTGGTCTGACTTTGGGCAGCCTGCGTTTTAATGCTCATGGTTGTGTTCCTGCATTGCTGGAGAATTAGCATGGTATGTCTTGCTCTGAAACTTGTTGGCTCTTGGGTGGAGCTTGGTTTCAGTGTAGGTATGGAGGCTTCTGGATAAGCTCTTGTCGATTAATGTTCCTTGGAGTCAGGAGTTTTCTGGTGTTCTCAAGTTTTGGATTTAAGCCTCCTGCCTCTGGCTTTCAATCGTATTCTTACAGTAGCCTCAAGACTTCTCCATCTATACAGCATAGATGGTAAAACATCTAGCTTAATGGTGAAAAGATCCTCCACACTGAGGGAAACTCAGAGAGGTTCACAGAGTTACAAGGAGGAGAGAAGAGGGAGGAGGGAGCTAGAGGAGAGCAGGAGGAGAAGAGGGAGTGTCAAATGGGGACAGAGCAACCTAGCCAGTATCAATTCCCTATGTGCTCTCCACAGTCTGGAATACCCAGAGCAGTTCACATAGTTACTTAGAAAAGTGGAGAGGGAGGAAGAAGACAGAGATGACCAGGAGGAGAAGAGGGGGAGTCAAAAGGGGGAGACCAATCTAGCCAGTAATCAGTTCCCTAAGTGCTCTCCAAAACTCAGAAGACTCAGAGAGACTCACAGTGTTAAGTAGAGAAGATAAGGGAGAGGGAGGAGATAGGGGTAACCTGAGAAAGAAAAGGGAGAGTCAAAAGTGGAGAGAGCAATCAAGCCAGTAATCACAATCCTAAGTGGAAATGGATACTGAAGATTAGATTCTTAAATGTACAAAATTGATAGCAAATATGAAAAAGCAAAGATTAAAAATCTAGAGTAGAGGTTAGACTTCAAAAATACAACATTAAAACTATAAAACAAAATCAATCACAAAAATTTAAAAAATATATATATATACATATGACATTTGCTTTAAAAATTGGGTCTCTCTGTCTCTCTTTTTTTTTTGGCAAGGTAATAGTAGTTTATAAAAATGAAAATTAAAGGAGGAATAAGGAACTTTAAAAAATAAATGATAATATTAAAAAATATTAGGTATTTGTCTGGAGTTGTTGAGGGCAGTGTGGGGTCAGTTCAGTTTCAAATAGTTCCTTGTTCCAGCTTATACTTCTTCTCAAGATCTATAGGCCCCTTCCAACACTTAGTCAGTGCTAACTACAGGGTTTTAATCTGTTGAACCTGTCACTTCCAGAACGGTTCCCTCTTCTTTGTTTATTTTGGCTCTCTCTGTTTGCAAGTCTCTTCAGTGTCTAATTTCTGCCCTGACACAAGGGGGTAAAAGTTGTCATTTATTAAGTCTCACTTGTTCAGCTGTATTGTGGGGAAGCAGGAACACTGCAAAAAGTATCACTGGCATGTGTTGGGAGTGCTCACAGTTTATGGACCACACTGGGTTTGTCCCAACTCATAGTGGCATGTGCTTTCCAGGTTTACACTGGTCAGACTCCAGGTTTCTCTGCAGAGGTACCGTCCAAAGCAGGCCCTAGGTTTCTTGCGCTTTCCAGTTCTAAGCTGCTCAGGTTCAGATTCTCAGATACTTCACAAAGACACAGACTTAATTTGGTGTGCATGTTGTGCCCTTCCCAGGTCCAAGCAGCTCAGGCAACCAGATGCTTGGTAAGCACACTGTCCCAGGAGGACCATGCATCTTAATCACCTCCCGGTACTGGCTGCTTGGTTTCCTCGGTGCGCTGCAGCGCACCATCTCAGGTGTGTTGTGTGTCTCCGCTGGGGAGATGATCTCAAGCTTTGACTCTCCTGGCAGATTTCAACTGTCCAGGATCCCAGGAAGACTTGGTTAGGAACTTGAAGCCTGTTCACAGTTTGGTGGAGGGTGCTATCTCTGAGCCTGAGATTGCCCCTTGCCTTCTGGCTCTGACTCTTGCATGCCTGTCTCTCTGCCTCCCACTGGGACAGGGGCCAGTGCACAGCTAGTTGGTTAGCTCTCCTTTGGTATTTGCTCAGTCCTTTGTTCTGTGAGCTGGCCAGGCTGTGCCTTAGATTAGAGCTTTTCATGGAAAAGTTCTCTCTCTCTCTCTCTCTCTCTCTCTCTCTCTCTTTTTCTTCTCTCTCTGGCTTTCCCACAGTTTTGGTTGCTATCTCAGGTTAGGTCCCTCAGATTATCCTCAGGGCATTCAGACCTGGTCTTTCCCCTAAATATGCAACCTCTGCCTCCCTGTCCAGCCCCTGCTCGCTGGTGGTGGACGTGAATGTCTGGGCTACTTCTCTGATGGGAGTTGCAGTTAGGCATGTATTCTGTGGGTTTTGTTTTGTTTTCCTCCCAGTTATGTTGTTTTCTGAGATTCCAAAACTCCCCACAGACCTGCTGGTGAAAGGGTTTCCTGCTGTTTGGAAACTTCTCCTCCTTCACAACTCCCTCCCTGGGACAGGTTTCTGAGATAATTTTCAATTCAAAGTCATTTCTCTGGCAGTAAATTTATGTAGTGGATTTCTACTTTATTCATTTCAAGAAAATTCTGCTATTGAGTAACCATTCCTTAAACCCTGTTCTTGACATCACATTTAAGCCCACTGATTATCTTTTTTTGGTTACTGTCATCTATGCTTGAATCATCTGTCTGCTCTTATTTTTAATAAAGACATCTGAAGCAGTAAGCCATCTGAGAAACCTTTCTTAGACTAGATATACCAGAGTTATGACTCACAAGATCTAGCTGAAATTCACAAGGAGACACCTCAAAGAAAATCTCTGAACAAAAATAATATTCTCTTCTAATTATATCTGAATAGCTTCTCCAAACATGATATACCCAAAATTATTCAATGTAGCTATAGACTTATGGGTAAGTGGTCTGCTTTCTAGGTTAATAAATAACAGCAGTTATACCAAATAGTTGCCATAACATAATAAAGATCACCTGCTTTTTAACTGGCAGTACTGTTAAAATTTATCAACCTTTAGCGAGACTCATCAAGAATAAAAGAGTGCCCAAATAAATAAAATCAGAAGTGAAAGAGATGTGACAACCAACACCATAGAAATACAAACAATCATAGCAGATTACTGTGAACAATTATACTGAAAGAAAGTGGATGGCCTAAAAGAAATGGATGCATTACTAGAAATGTACAAATTCCTAAGACTGAAGAAATAGAAAAGTGAACAGAACGATTACCAGTAATGAAATTGAATCAGTAATCAAACAAGCTGCCAACAAACAAAAGTTCAGGACCAGATGACTTCACAGGTGAATTCTACTAACCATTTAAAGAATAATTAACACCCATTTTTCTAAATTATGTCCCAGAATTGAAGTGGAAAGAATACTTCCAAACTCTTTCTATGAGGCCAGCATCATGCTGGTACCAAAACTAAGCAAAGACACCACAAAAAGAGACAGAAATTTATAGGCCAGTATCATTAGCTAATATGTAAGCAGACATCCACGACAAAATGTTAGCAAACCAAATTCAACAACACATTAAAGAGATCTTATACAATGTTTATGTGGGGTTTATCCCAGGGATGCAAAAATGATTTAATGTCTGAAAATCAGTCAATGTGATATACCGCATTAATAAATATGTTTGGATATTTAAACTAATGGGTTTCTTGACCAATTCATAACCCATTTGGTAATATTTGAGTATTCAGTAACATTAAACAAACTCACTTTGGTATTTATAAATTACTTACCTTCCAAAGCCCATGATGTCATATATGTTTTACTGAAATTGGGGTGAGCTAGAGGAAGTTCTGTGACATTCTCTTAGCTGCCCTTTGTGAGAATCATGAAGAGCAAGAATGCATACACATATGTATAGAAAGAGCATCTCTTTCACACTCTTGAGAGTAGAAAAGAGTTTTGAAAAAGGAATATATTGCAGATGAACATTAATTACTTAAATGGACATCATTGAGTGCCAGCTCTGACCTGGATACTATGCCAAATAACTAACAAAGAAAAGTTAGTGAGACATAATGTCTCTTGCTAAGGATTTAGACTAATTAAAGCAACAAACATTAATAGATATATTGTGATTCTTCTTCAAGATTTTGAGCTAAATTGATCTTGTAGCCCTCTTGGAAACTTATTACAATGATTTGTTGTTTGTTATTTTTGAGTCATTGAGCCATGTCTGACTCTGTGACCTCTTGGACTGTAGCCTGCCAGGCTCTTCTGTCCATGAGATTTCCCAGACAAAAATACTGGAGTTGGCTGCCATTTTCTTCTACAAGGGATCTTTCTGATTCAAGGATCAAATCTGAGTGTCCTCCACTGCAGAAGGATGCTTTACCACTGAGCCAAGACATGTAAACACACATCAATAGAGAGAACAATTGTGGTGGGGCAGTTGTAACAAATACCTGGAATAAGAACAGCGTGTCTGTTTGCTGGATAAAGTAGGCAGTGGAAGTCACAGTTCAGGACATCCTCAGAGAAGGCTGAATAAAAGGAGAGATGATTTGCCAATGCCAAATCACCCACTTCTGCACACAGGATGATTAAAAGGCAAAGATCCACCTCTTAGGTAAATACGTATAAACAAATGTAATTGTATGACTGGGATGACTAGAATAGTTGCAGTTGTAGCCCAGAATAAATCATCTACTTTTAGGCATTTGGGATTGCTCAGGAAAACGTCAGACTCTTCACCAAGTCATTTTAAAATGAATTTTATCAGTTGGAAGGTTTCATTCACTAGTGCACACCACTGAATAGCCTCGCCTTTTACTTTATTTTAAAGATGATTTCAATATGATTAATTTCTCACAAAAACTAAAACGGTCCCTGGAGGAAAAACCTATTCAGGGAAGTGAAGGAAGCATAAATAGGAAAAAGAAATCACATCTGAAAAATTAGAGAAGTTAACATATTTAAACAACCTAGGAGAGCCAATTCCAACTAAAAGAACTACATAGAAAGTAGAGGAAACAGAAGATAATATTTTAAAAAATCAAGAAATTATTTTTAAAGTAAAACCCAAATCCTTAAATAAAATGATACATAGATGTGCATGTATATGTAAGTAAAGTGAATAAAATTGGAGCTTTGATGTATTAATATTGCATTTAAGAACAGCTGTTAATAGACAATTCTGAATGCTTTATAATTATTCTTCATTTCAGCTTTCTTTCCCTTGAAATGAACTTTTTTCTTTTCATTTGAGACAATGATTATGGAAGTGTCAAGAAAATAAGGTCAACTGTGGCAAAACCTAAATGAAATAAATATTTTATTTTGAATTTTTCTGAATTATTTTAGATTCCTTTCATTGTTTATACATCACTAGATTAATTCCAGATTTACAAAGGGCAAAAGTATCATGTAATAATTGCACTTTGAAAACTTCTGATTAGTCTGAAATCCATGTACACATTGGTACCATGGATGTAGAAGTCTGTTTAGTATCAGAAGAAACTGAAAAAATAAAAATTTAAACAAATTGTGTGGCACTCCTGAACTTTTGTACCTGGGCTATGCTGTGAGTTTCTTTTATAAAATTCAAATGAGAAAATTTGTTTCTTATGCATTTTTAGTTTAAAATTATATGCATGAATATGATCCTCAAGCCTAACTTTTTTATTGTAAATTGTAGATTGCTCAAAATGTAGAACAATTTTTCAGAAAGTATAAAAGCTTAAATAACCATATATCTAATGCCTGATTTTGGCTAGAAACTGAATTAGATCCTGATGGATGTAGATATAAATAAGCCATTATAAGAAACAACATGGAAAACTTATGTCATTTGGAAATTGGTTTTGTCTCTGTTGAAATTTAATTAAAAATAATTACAATGCAACTCCATTTATTTGGACCCATCATATTATGTACTACCCATCATTACTAAAATGGTAAAAGTTTCTGGACTGGCAGTTATAGATATCTCAAAATGAAATAGGTTACTTTGAAATATAACAGTCTGTACAATAAAAGTGAGAGAAACTGAATTCTATCTATATTCCTGTTATAAAGGGTTTCTGATATAATAACCACCATACCTACAAAGAAAGACTCATGTTATACTGATGTAATTTTCATTGACTCTACCATGAAAATAATTAAAAACACCAGTTTTTCTACTAGTCAATGTGTGTGGTTTTGTGTGTGTGTGTGTGTGTGTGTGTGTGTGTGCACACCAGCACAGAGTAGTGATATATTATCTACCAAATGATGTATAATTTTAGTTGAACATCTACCTAGTAATGGGCTTCTACATGGCGCTAAGTTAAGAACCCACCTGCCAATGCAAAAGACATAAGAGACTTGGGTTTGATCCCTGATCAGGAAGATCCCTGAAGAAAAGCCTAGCAACCCACTCCAGGATTCTCGCTGGAGAATCCCAGGAACAGAGGAGACTGTTGGGCTACAGTTCATAGGATCACACAGAGTCAGACACGACTGAAGTGACTGAGCACCCCCACACTATTTAGTAATACCAAAGTTGATACTAAATCAAGAAAATTAAAATTGTGGACTACAGGATGGTTTATGATATTTTTTTGGAAAACTGTATTTTATGCTCATTTGTATGTCCTTCCCTTTCCCACCCAGCCCAGATTAAATATATCACTTTTTTTTGGTCTATGCTCACTGACTATTTTATACATATACATTTTCTATATAAGTATTGTGTTTTATTTGTTGCCTGTTTTTCTCACAAGTGTGTAATCTCTCTAAGGTCAGCATATGTACCGCTTGTTTATTTATCTTCTGCTCTTACCCCATCCATGGGAGATGTGCAGATGCTTAAAAGCATCTACTTGATCTCTAGATTAAAGCAAATATAGGATGATATGTAGGTTCTCACTGTGTGTTTGTTATAGAAATGAATGTTTGTTTCTTCATAAACTACTCAAGAATTAGATATGAATTTTAAAAATGGAATATTAAAATATTTTATTAAAATAAAAAACTAACAAGCAACCAAAACCATATTAAGAATCACAAAATATATTTAAATATTCTTGATAAATTTAAAACATATTCTATTATAATTAGAAGAAAAGCCATGATCAATGTTCAAATAACATCAACGTTGCTGTTATAATGATAAAGTAAACATGTCAAAAAATTAGTAAAAATACACTCTGAAAATTGTAGAAAATAGAGTTAAAAAAATCATAACAGATTACATATCTTCATTTTTTTTTTTAACTAGAGATTACTCAGATTTCAGTGAGAGAAATGGGAAAATGGCTTGTTGTTAAGCATGGACTATGTTGACAGATAATACATGGCAGAGGGTTTTGTACTCTGGCATTAGTACCAAGATGCTGTTGACATTGCTAAAATAAGGGAGCTTAAGTTTCTCCAGCCTCAACAAAGTAGAGGCTCAAGTTTGTATGCATGGTCAGTCTCTTCAGTAATGTCCGACTTTTGCTACTAAAGACTGTATGGACTGTAGCCTGCCAGGCTCCTCTGTCCATGGGAATTCTCCAGGCAAGAATGCTGTAATGGGTTGTCATTACAGAAATCTTCACAACCCAGGGATCAAACCCACGTCTCTTAAGTCTCCTGCAAGTTTAAATTGAGCAAATTCAGGAGCTATAATTCTGCCCTCACACTCTCTCTAAAACAATTGCTATTACTTCCTCATCCAGAGTGCCTTTCTTTCTTGTGATTCAGTTCAGTTCAGTTGCTAAGTCGTGTCTGACTCTGCGACTCCATGAATCGCAGCACTCCAAGCCTCCCTGTCCATCATCAACTCCCGGAGTTCACTCAGACTCGCGTTCATCGAGTCTGTGATGCCATCCAGCCATCTCCTCCTCGGTCGTCCCCTTCTCCTCCTGCCTCCAATCCCTCTCAGCATCAAAGTCTTTTCCAATGAGTCAACTCTTCGCGTGAGGTGGCCAAAGTACTGGCGTTTCAGCTTTAGCATCATTCCTTCCAAAGAAATCCCAGGGCTGATCTCCTTTAGAATAGACTGGTTGGATCTCCTTGCCATCCAAGGGACTCTGAAAAGTCTTCTCCAACACCACAGTTCAAAATCATCAAATCTTTGCTCAGCTTTCTTCACAGTCCAACTCTCACATCCATACATGACTACTGGAAAAACCATAGCCTTGACTAGACGGAACTTAGTCGGCAAAGTCTTTGCTTTTGAATATGCTATCTAAGTTGGTCATAACTTTTCTTCCAAGGAGTAAGTGTCTTTTAATTTCATGGCTGCAATCACCATCTGCAGTGGTTTTGGAGCCCAATAAAATAAAGTCTGACACTGTTTCCACTGTTTCCCCATCTATTTCCCATGGAGTGATGGGACCGGATGCCATGATCTTTGTTTTCTGAATGTTGAGCTTAAGCCAACTTTTTCACTCTCCTCTTTCACCCTCATCAAGAGATTTTTTTAGTTCCTCTTCACTTTCTGCCATAAGGGTGGTGTCATCTGCATATCTGAGGTTATTGATATTTCTCTTGGCAATCTTGATTCCAGCTTGTGCTTCTTCCAGCCCAGCGTTTCTCATGATGTATTCTGCGTATAAGTTAAATAAGCAGGTTGACAACACACAGCCTTGACATACTCCTTTTCCTATTTGGAACCAGTCTGTTGTTCCATGTCCAGTTCTAATTGCTGCTTCCTGATCTGCATACAGATTTCTCAAGAGGCAGGTTAGGTGGTCTGGTATTCCCATCTCTTTCAGAATTTTCCACAGTTTCTTGTGATCCACACAGTCAAAGCCTTTTAGGCCACCATATTTTTCCTAGAAGCATGTCACAGTTTTTGTGTTTGCTGCCATATAGCCTCCATCTCAGTTGCTTTTCATTCTCACTTTTGTTGCCAAAAGAAAAAAATCTGCCTGGACATGACTGTTGCTGAACTGAAACAGAGAGAAGAATTAAGAGGGGAAGTTGAGGGCTAAGAGTGAGGAAAACACAGACTGGCTGGAAACACCTAAAAAGTTACATCTGTCTTCAAAAGCAAATTTTTATTAAAGAATAAAAATAGTTTATAAGAAGTTGAAGTCAGTAGTTTAACAACTATATAAAATTTTAAATTTGGGGATTATTTATAATGTATGGAAATATCAAATCACTATGTTGAGTACCAGTAACTAACATAGGGGTATAGGTCAATTATACCTCCAAGAGCAAACAAACACAAACAAGTCATAGAAAAAGAGATCAGATTTGTGGTTATCAGAGGCAGAGTGGCAATTGGATACAGGTAGTCTAAGGTACAAACTTCCAGTTATAAGATAAATAAGTACTAGGGGTGTATGTACAACATGATTAATATAATTAACACTATTGTGTGTTATATATGAATGTAAAGAGAATAAATCCAAAGAGATCTCATGAGGAAAAACTTTTTTCATATATATATATATATATATATATATATATACACACACACACACATATATATGACAGATATTCACTAAATTTATTGTGATAATTATTTCATTATGCATTTTAAATCATTGTGTGATATCACTTAAACTTGTATAATGCTGTATGTCAATTATATCAACAACACTGGAAGAAAAGATATAGAGAAAGTTAACTTTTTATTTCCTATGAAAAAAATTTTCTAAGAACAAGAAATATATGTTTACAATGGAAATTTTAAAACTTTAGCAAATATATGTGCAGGTAGAAAACAAACATGGTAAAGAAAATATGATTAAAGTGTCATTATGAGTTGACTATACCAAGCTCTTCATGATTATTTCTCTGTTAAGAAAAAAATCTACTTTCACATCACTGTTGCAAACCAAAGAAGAGTGGTAGCTTATGTTTCACAGTTTGTGTTTCTGATTTTAATTTCTCTCATATCTTTTCCCTAAAGAGATTTCCATGACCTCTACAAGTTGAGGCTGATATGTGACCCACTTTTTCCTCCAATATCTCTTTCTTCTCATAGCTACCATCACTAACCTGAGCCTTGCAATTCTAATCCAATATAACCTTTCTGAGTTTTATATATATATTTTTAAAAAGTTTCTTCACTTACTAAAAAAAAAAAAAAAAATTTCAAGAGTCGTGAGTAGAAATTGATCATAGACCTCTAAAAGTATGCATTACTCCATGTGCATATTTATAGCAAATGATCTGTAAAGTGCATATAGAAGAATTGTGCATCAGTATTTAAAACAAGGAATGAATACTTGCTAGACACAGAGTTAAGTGAACTACAGAAGACTTATACTTTCCACTCCTCTCTTCTTCCACCAACAGACATCCCATGAAGTGGAGAAGTAAGAAAATTTTGCATCCTTTTGGCAATATTATTACAGCTGAAAGAGTACGTAGGCATATACTCATATAGTTAAAGAGGTAAAATTATGCTAAAAGGCTTTCAAAAATTTTCTGGTTTTGGTTAGCTGTCTTAGAACTAATTAATAACAAGAAAGGACATAAATTACTTCTGAAATTTATGATACCTTTGCCATGAGAGAGCTTCCCTGGTGACTCACGGTAAAGTGTCTGCCTGTAATGCAGGAGACCTGGGTTCGATTCCTGGGTCAGGAAGACACCCTCAAGAAGGAAATGGCAACCTACTCCAGTACCCTTACCTGGAAAATCCCATGGACGAAAAAAAGGCTTGTAGGCTACAGTCCATGGGGTCACAAAGAGTCAGACATGACTGAGCGACTTCACTTCACTTCACTTTGCCATGAGAAAGCAAGCATTGTCTTAATATATTGATAAAGCATTGCTTATGAATCCAAGAAAATCTGGGTTCAACTGATTTACTTTCTAGCTCTGTAATACTGCTCAAGTTACTTGCCTGTTTCTGAATATACTCTCATCAATGTGGAAAACAATATGGGAAGCAAAAGCAAAAAGAAATATATGGGTGTACACTAAACTAAAGATTTTCATAGTGAAGGAAACTATCAACAAAGTAAAAAGCAACCTATGGGATAGAGAAGAATTTTTACAGATCATGCATCAAATGATGTGTTAATATTCAAAAGATGCAAGAACTTATACAACTTAACAACAAAAAAATAAATCCCAATTCAAAGATGGACAAAAGACTTGAATAGACACTTTTCAAGAGAAGATATGCAGATGGTCAACAGGCAACTGAAAAGAAGATGAGATACCAATTTACACTGGTCAAAATGGCTATCATAAAAATGACAACAAATAACAAGTGTTGTCAAGGATGTGGAGAAAATGGACCCCTCATGCACTATTTGTGGGATTGTAAACTGCCTCTAAAGAAATAGTATGGGTATTCCTCCAAAAATTAAAATTAGAACAATACAATCCAGCAATTTCACTTATGGGTATTTATCTGAAGAAAACAAAACGAAATGCTAATTTGAAAAGATAAATACACATCAGTGTTATCAATGTTCTTGTGGGATTATTTATAATAGCCAGTGTATGAAAGCAACTTAAGCACTCATTGATAGGTGAATGGCTAAAGAAGATCACACACACACACACACACACACACACACACACACACACAGGAATATAAGTCACCCTTGAAAAATGAAACTCTGCTATTTGTGACATCATGGATGGATCTAAGTGGTATTGCTAAGTTAAACAAGGCAAAAGTTGAACGGTTCTATGAAGACCTACAAAACCTTCTAGAACTAACACCCAAAAAAGATGTCCTTTTCCATTATAGGGAATACAAAACTAGGAAGTCAAGAAACACCTAGAGTAACAGGCAAATTTGACCTTGGAATACGGAATGAAGCAGGGCAAAGGTTAACAGAGTTCTGCCAAGGGAACGCACTCTTCATAGCAAACACCCTCTTCCAACAACACAAGAGAAGACTCTACACATGGACATCACCAGATGGTCGACACCAAAATCAGATTGATTATATTCTTTGCAGCCAAAGATGGAGAAGCTGTTTACAGTCAGCAAAAACAAGACTGGGAGCTGACTGTGACTTGATCATGAACTCGCTATTGCCAAATTCAGACTGAAATTAAAGAAAGTAGATAGAACCACTAGACCATTCAGGTATGACCTAAATCAAATCCCTAATGATGATATAGTGGAAGTGAGAAATAGATTTAAGGGACTAGATCTGATAGAGTGCTTAATGAACTATGGAATGAGGTTCATGACATTGTACAGGAGAAAGGAATCAAGACCATCCCCAAGAAAGAGAAATGCAAAAAAAGCAAAATGGCTGTCTGGGGAGGCCTGACAAATAGCTGTGAAAAGAAGAGAAGTGAAAAGCAAAGGAGAGAAGAAAAGATATACCTATTTGAATGTAGAGTTACAAAGACTAGCAAGGATAGATAAGAAAGCCTTCCTCAGCAATCAATGCAAAGAAATAGAGGAATACAATAGAATGGGAAAGACTAGAGATCATTTCAAGAAAATTACAGACACCAAGGGAAAATGTCATGCAAAGATCGGCTCAATAAAGGACAGAAATGGTATGGACCTAACAGAAGCAGAAGATATTAAGAAGAGGTGGCAAGAATACACAGAAGAACTATACAAAAAGATCTTCACAACCAAGATAATCATGATGGTGTGATCACTCACCTAGAGCCAGACATCCTGGAATGTGAAGTCAAGTGGGCTTTAGGAAGCATCACTACAAACAAAGCTAGTGGAGGTGATGGAATTTTAGTTGAGCTGTTTCAAATCCTGAAAGAAGACTTTGTGAAAGTGCTGCACTCAATATGCCAGCAAATTTGGAAAACTCAGCAGTGGCCACAGGACTGGAAAAGGTCAGTTTTCATTCCAATTCCAAAGAATGGCAATGCTAAAGAATGCTCAAACTACAGCACAATTGAACTCATCTCACACACTAGTAAAGTAATGCTTAAAATTCTCCAAGCCAGGCTTCAGCATTACGTGAACCATGAAATTTCAGTGTTCAAGTTGGTTTTAGAAAAGGCAGAGGAATAAGAGATCAAATTGCCAACATCTGCTGGATCATCAAAAAGCAAGAGTTTCAGAAAAACATCTACTTCTGATTTATTAACTATGACATAGCCTTTGACTGTGTGGATCACAATAAACTGTGGAAAATTCTTCAAGAGTTGGGAATACCAGACCACCTGACCTGCCTCTTGAGAAACCTGTATGCAGTTCAGGAAGCAACAGTTAAAACTGGACATGGAAAAACAGACTGGTTCCAAATAGGAAAAGGAGTACATCAAGGCTTTATATTGTCATTCTGCTTATTTAACTTGTATGCAGAGTACATCATGAGAAATGCTGGGCTGAGGGAAGCACAAGCTGGAATCAAGATTGCCAGGAGAAATATCAATAACCTCACATATGCAGATGACACCACCCTAATGGCAGAAAGTGAAGAAGAACTAAAGAGCCTCTTAATGAAAATGAAAGAGGAGAGTGAAAAAGTTGGCTTAAAGCTCTACATTCAGAAAACTAAGATCATGGCATCCGATTCCATCACTTTATGACAAATAGAATAGATGGAGAAACAGTGCAGATGGTGATTGCAGCAATGAAATTAAAAGACACTTACTCCTTGGAAGGAAAGTTATGACCAACCTAGATAGCATATTAAAAAGCAGAGACATTACTTTGTCAACAAAGGTCTTTTCAGCAAAGGTCTTTAGTCAAGGCTATGGTTTGTCCAGTGGTCATGTCTGGATGTGAGATTTGGGCTTTGAAGAAAACTGAGTGCTGAAGAATTAGTGCTTTTGAACTGTGATGTTGGAGAAGACTCTTGAGAATCCCTCGGACTGCAAGATCCAACCAGTCCATCCTAAAGGAGATCAGCCCAGGATGTTCGTTGGAAGGACTCATGTTGAAGCTGAAACTCCAATACTTTGGCCACCTGATGCAAAGAGCTGACTCAATTGAAAATACCCTAATGCTGGGAAAGACTGAGAGCAGGAGGAGAAGGGAATGACAGAGGATGAGATGGTTGGAAGGCATCACTGTCTCGATGGACATGGGTTTGGGTGGAGTGTGGAAGTTTGTAATAGGGAAGCCTGGCGTGTTGCAGTTCATGAGGTCGCAAAGAGTTGGACATGACTGAGTGACTGAACTGAGCTGAAAGAAGGCAGGCATAGAAAAACAAATACCTTTTGATCTCACAATTTGGCATTTTAAAAATGCAAACAAACAAAACAAAATGAAAACATCGATAGTTATAGAGAATGAATGAATAGGTGGTTGCCAGAGGAGAAGTGTGTTAGAATGGTGAGGTAGTGATAGTGGATTAATATGTACAAGCTTCCAGTTATACAATAAATAAGCCATTAGGATGTTATATACAGCATAATTAATATGGTCAATAATATTGTTATTTTCATAACTTTGAGTTGAAACAGAAGATTTGCAGATTTGCTGTGGTGACCTTTCCATAACGTATAAAGTGTCAAATCACAATAGTAGTATACTTGAATCTAATGTAGTATTTTATTTCAATTATATATCAACAAAAAAGAAAGCAATATGACTTTATATATGTTAAATACTTGGGTTAATTACGTATCTTTAGATCACTATTTCTCAAACTTGGAACAATTGACAGTTTCAATCAAATAACTCTCTTTTGATCTGCACTATTTATTGTAGCCTTCCCAGGTGGCTCAGTGGTAAGGAATCCACCTGCGATCCAGGAAATGCAAGAGATGTGGAATCGTTGTTTGGTAGCATCGGTGGCTGCTACCCACTACATGCCCATAGAACCCACTCTCCCCAGTTGTGGCAATCAAAAATATCTCTCAGTTCAGTTCAGTTCAGTTCAGTTGCTCAGTCATGTCCAATTTTTGTGACCCCATGAATCACAGCACACCAGGCCTCCCTGTCCATCACCAACTCCTGGAGTTCACTCAAACTCACAGCCATCAAGTCCATGATGCCATCCAGCCATCTCATCCTCTGTTGTCCCGTTTTCCTCCTGCCCCCAATCCCTCCCAGTATCAGTCTTTTCCAATGAGTCAACTCTTTGCATGAGGTGGCCAAAGTACTGAAGCTTCAGCTTTAGCATCATTCCTTCCAAAGAAATCCCCCAAAATATCTCTGCTGCGAAGTCACTCCAGTCGTGTCCAGCTCTGTGCAACCCCATAGATGGCAGCCTATCAGGCTCCCCTGTCCCTGGGATTCTCAAGGCAAGAACACTGGAGTGGGTTGCCATTTCCTTCTCCATATATAGACATCATAGCAAAATATCTCTAGACATTGCCAAGTGTCCCTTGAGCATCAAAATTACCTGCCATTGAGAACCATTGTTTTAAAGTAAAGAACTCAGATCAGTTTTGGGGAAATGCAGAAAACAGATATCGAGTGAAAAGATTAGAAATTTCTTTTTCAGACACCAACATTCGTGGCACTTTAGAATGACATGGTTATACTTGAAAGTTGTTATGAGTTTATTCAGTAAAACTTCTGATTTGATAATGGAATCACCTGTACCTATAGCCTACAGAAGTTACATCTCAGCTTCTTGAGAAATTTCACAGTTAGGCTAGTTTAATTTTCCCCCTACTTTTCTTCCAAATCTAGAACTTAAGAAATGACCAGGCATTGCTATTAGGATAATTCAACAATGGAAGTGTTGTATTGTCTTGTATTGAAACATACAGAGAATCTGAGTGGACATCTCAGTAGAAGGTTGGATGGAAGGCATTCCTGCATTTTATCAAATTCCTCCATTAGATAAAATGACAAAACTCCAAGGACAATTTTCTTCATATAATAGTGATTTTATTGCTTACATATGCAGTTATTAATATGAAGTAGCCAAATTGTTGCCTACCAGCCACTTACATAGAAAGATATTGAGTCCTTGTGTTTACTTCAGCCAGACTGGATGGTACCTTTCACTTGACAGGCAGCTTGCCATGACTCACTCAACACTTCCATAAATTCAATAAATACAACCAAGTGAAAATTGGTAAGAAAGAAAGTGTGCGTATGGTCTCCAGATGCAATTTTGCTACTATAGAACCACTAATATAATCCAGGCTCAGTCAGTTTAACCCGGAAGACACCCAGACAATATGGGCATACTGACTTTGTTAACAGGTAGAATCAGCCCAGAGTCTCTGAAACCATACCACACACAGAAGATTTCTACTTAACAGAAATCATTGATTTTACTATTATATTCTTAGAGATTCTAGGATCACATGAGCACTAGTTTTCTTGCCATTATTATTTTCACCAAGTTCCATGATCCATCACAATTAGACAATAGGAAACTTATCAAGTAGCTACAACAAACCTGTGAAAAGCTAATTCATCAGTAGTCTCAAATGTCACTTATTCAATCAAGTACACACCTACTGTCCACAGGATTTTACCCTCCAAATTCATATATAAATTTTCCTGTAGATAATTTTCACTGTTATATTACACATAGCTATAGATACAAATATATAAATATAAATACATAAATGCAGATATATATATATATATATATATACATGTTCCTGTAGATGTTTATCTTAATATAGATGATAGATACAGAAAGATAAATAGATTTAGAAAGAAATGTCAGGGAAATACATTTTTCAAAAATTGATTAATTTTTTGTGTTGTGAATAAAATCTATTAAACAATGAAGGGACATCATGAAAATTAATGAGCTTAGTAAGAAAGACTCAAGCAGGGTTAATTACTCTCAGATGTGATAAAAGGTATGATTTGAATAAAGTTTTCTCCAGTTGAAACCAACTAATAAAACCCCAAATACTGAGGATTACTTTGGCAAATAATTTGGTAAACTATTGGGACTTGCTATCTTTGACCCCAGGTAATTAGAAAGGAAGTTTCTTCAGATATATTATGAAATGGTAAAAAAGAAACATGTAACTTTTCATTTTTAACATTTATGTAATGTAAATAGAACAATGAAATAAAAATCACAGGTATTGTCATATCTGCTTTTGTAACATCAGGATGTATTAATTATTCTCTTAATTAAAAAGAATTGATTTCTACTTTTCCATCAAACTATCTTGTAAACAACCTTATATGTTGCCTAATTACAGGGACCCTTCCATAATGCTTTGTGGAGTGACACATGTGCACCCCTGATTGATTCATGTCTATATATGGCAAAAACCACAATATTGTCAACAGCCTCCAATTAAAAATAAATAAATTGATTTCAAAAATAAATTCTTACTTCCTCTCCATTTTCCTCAGTTTAATAGACCAGAAAACAAAACAGTCTAATAGATGTATTCATGGGTAGTGCATTCTATTTTAGTAAATCATGAGCATACACTATAAACTGAATTAATGAAGGAAACTTATTTTTAAAAATAAGAACGAGGGAAGCTTTCAAACAGTTTGAGTCATAGGGAAAATTGCAAGATTTTCCCTTTTTTTATGTTCTGTGCTCACTCATGAAAGTTTATTCCCAGATATGAATATTCCTGGGTACAAGAAGTATCAAGTGGATGGATGAAAGAGAATAATACATAACTATTGTAAGGAGGCAATTCAAATGCCTCTAGTAACTATGGATATTGTATTTTCTTACATGAAATTACATCATTTTCTTACTAAGATAGGAGGACTCACCATATGAATCCACTTCATAGAGTAGCATAAAGCTGCCTACTCTTTAATCCATAAGAAAACTCTGTATGATATTAAATATTTCCAGAGTTGCCATGGTGAAGCTAAGAGGCAGACAGAAAATCAATTCCAGACTAAAAATTGTATCTTTAATGTTTTTATTCTTGAATGTGCCCTGAACGCTCCTCTGATTTTTCTAATAGAACAATTTGTATTAATTAGGATAATCAATATGCCAGGCACAGTCCATTTACATCTCATATATTCTTCCTAAAAATACTGAAAAATTGTTTATTATCCGTATTTTAGAAGAATAGAACTTGTCACCAGCTAATGTAGAGCTAATTTCAAATTCAACTTCCTTAAACTACAAATTTCAGGTTCTTTTCAAAATACTAGAGACTTTTCATTATGTATTTGAAAAATATGATTTTGTGCATATAGGTTACATAAAATATATCAATAATATTAATGTCTGATGACATTTCTAAGAATTACTTCAGTATTTTACACATACTGGAATAGTTTGTCTATGTCTCTCTGTCCCTCTCTGTCTCTGTCTCTCTCTCTCTATATATATATATAATATGTACATATATACATATTTGTCAAAATTTAAACAGTAGAAATAGGAAGAAATAGAAATATAAAGACAGTAATTAGTATTATTTCTGTCCTAAACTGAGGTGATAAGTATCATTTCTATATTATCATAATCAAATTAATTTAACAAAAGCTTTCTAAGAGAGTTCTCCTCATGATGTCAATATTAACTTCATGACATGATATTGTTAGTTTTTCCAATAACTAGTTTTCTCTTTAGTTTCTCTTTACTTTCTCCCTAAACAGAATTTTAGGTTTTATGTATCTTTAAGGTTCATTATTTTATGTGAGGAAACTAATTGGTGTCAGGGATTGGGGGATATTACAAACTTACTGACAGAAATAAATAACCTTGGAAGAGCTGAAGTTTAGATTAAAAATTTAACTTGTAAGTTCTTACAAAAGGAAAAATCAAATATAATGTTTTGACAGAGTTCTTTTTCCTTATCATTGAAAATAGGAATTATTGTTTTCAACAATGAATGTAAAAAGTTACTGTGGTTTATAAAACCAAGAACATTTATTATAGCACAATTTTGGGAGGTCACAAAGGATAGGACATGACTGAGCAACTAAACACACACACACATATAATTGAGGAATATTTATCTGTAATTTACAGTCATCTAAAAACTCTATAATTTCAATTGCAAGATTACTTTACCTTGGTAACTACTGAGAAAGTGAAGTTGCTCAGTCGTGTCTGACTCTTTGTGATCCCATGGACTGTAGCCTATGAGGCTCCTCCATCCATGGAATTTTCCAGGCAAGAGTACTGGAGTGGTTTGCCATTTCCTTCTCCCGGGGATCTTTCCCACCCAGGGATCGAACCCAGTTCTCCCACATCGCAAGCAAACACCTTTACCATCTGAGTCACCAGGGGAGCTCATGGTAACTACTACTCTAAACCACAGATACTTTTTTATGTAGAGATGTTGTTACAGAAAGGAGTAATTTTGATTTTTAAAAAATTGTTTTAGGAGTTTTTGCCTGCTAAATCTTTATGCAATCTCTCAATCTTTTCTACTGCTCTACTTCTTTATTGTTAGATCGATGAAGTTTAGAATGAAAGAAACAATTATCATAGTGTTTGTGTACTGTATTTGTAGTTTCTGAAACTAGAAGCTATGCTACCAATGAATCTAAAGGCAAGTAACAATCTGATTCCCAGGAGTCAACCTTGATAAGATCCAGTATACTGGCTGTAGCAGCTCTACCAGTTATCAAAACCCGCAGCCCACCACAAATCAGTTTGCACTTAGTAAGATGCAAATGGCTCTCTCCTCACTTTTGCCATCAGGCATAAGAAGGAATGTACTTTTCAGGGAAAAGCAAAATGAATAAAGTGAAATAATGGTACATATTAATTTCCACTGTAATCTATTCATAAGTTCCAGTAAATGTTACAAATAAAAGTAAAAAGAAAAAAATGAACTCATAAAACAAATAAATGCAAAACCACTGGTGACTCAGATATTGAGATTAACAGATCATGATCTATAAGAAAAGGTAAAAAATAATGAATGGACAGATGATGAATATATTCAGAGAATTGAAAACTATAAAAATCATTTTAGGGCAGTGAAAATGAAAATAAAATGATGGATATATATTATTATGAAAGTGAAACTGGTAGTCACTCGTACATGTCTGACTCTTTGTGACTAGCCTGCCAGACTCCTCTGTCTATGGAATTCTCCAGGCAAGAATATTGAAATGGGTAGTCATTCCCTTCTCCAGGGGACCTTCCCAACCTAGGGATTGAACCTGAATCTCCTACATTGCAGGCAGATTCTTAACCATCTGAGCCATCAGGGAAACCCATATATCACTATACATTTGTTCAGACTCATAGAACATGTGGCATTGAGAATGAACCCAATGGTAAAATGTGGGCTTTGAGTGATTATGATATGTCCATGTAGTTTCATCTTTGGTAAGAAATGTATGGTTCTGGTGAAAATGTTAATAATGGGAAACTCTATACATGTGTAGGGGCAGGCATGTATCAGAAATATCTGTACCAATTCCTGCTCAGTTTTGTTGTAACCTAAAACTGCCTTTCCAAAACGTCTCCAAAAAGTCTTTAAAAAACAAAACATAAACAAAAACAATCAAATTAAAACTTTAGAATTGAATAATTTGGGACTAAAACTCAGTGAACTTAGTTATCAGTGAGTTAAAGTCTAACATAACATTTCATTGTAGAACAAGTAGGAGAAAAAAGATAGAAAAGAAAAGCTATATTTAAAAAGGTCAGAATTTTCCATAGAAACAACAATCAACATATTCTAGCACCTCAGAAAAATCCCAAGAGTAAATATGATAAAACGATACCTAGACACTTTGAAGTAATTCCTGAAAACGGGAAATAAACAGGAAAATCTTTAAAGCAGTCAAAGATAAAAGACATATAACAGGTAGAGGAAAATAATAAGAATGATACATGAATTCTTGTCAGAAATAAGGCAAACAAATATACATGGAAGGCATTTTTAAGGTAGTGAGATAAAAAGTTTTCAAAATGACAAAAACCTGTCCAACTTTGAATTCTTAAGTTAGAACATACTTTTAAAAATATAAGACTATTAAATGTATGATTAATAAACAATATGGATCATGAACAGTATGAAAAAGCAAAAAGGTAGGACACTGAAAGAGAACTCCCCAGGTCGGTAGGTGCCCAATATGCTACTGGAGATCAGTGGAAAAATAACTTCAAAAAGAGTGAAGAGATGGAGCCAAAGCAAAAACAACACCCAGCTGTGGATGTGACTGGTGATGAAAGTAAATTCTGATGCTCTGAAGAGCAATACTTTATAGGAACCTGGAATGTTAAGTCCATGAATCAAGGCAAATTGCAACTGGTCAAACAGAAGATGGCAAGAGTGCACATTGACATTTTAGTAATCAGTGAACCAAAATGGACTGGAATGGGTGAATTTAATGCAGATGACCATTATATCTTCTACTATGGGCAAGAATCCATTAGAAGAAATGGAGTAGCCATCATAGTCAACAAAGGAGTCCAAAATGAAGTATTTGGATGCAGTCTCAAAAAATGACAGAATGATTTCTGTTCATTTCCAAGGCAACCCATTCGATATCACTGTAATCCAAGTGTATGCCTCGACCAGTAATGCTGAAGAAGCTGAAGTTGAACGGTTCTATGAAGATCTACAAGACTTTCTAGGACTAAAACCAAAAAAGATGTCCTTTGCATTTTAGAGAACTGGAATGCAGTTAGGAAGTCAAGAAACACCTGGAGTAACAGGCAAATTTGGCCTTGGAGTACAGAATGAAGCAGGGCAAAGGCTAATAGAGTTTTGCCAAGAGAACACACTGGTCATAGTAAACACCCACTTCCAACAACACAAAAGAAGATTCTACAACATGAACATCACCAGATGGTCAACACTGAAATCATATTGATTATATTATTTGAAGCCAAAGATGGAGAAGTTGTATACAGTCAGAATAAAAAAACCCAGGAGTTGACTGTGGCTCAGACCATGAACTCCTTGTGCCCAAATTCAGATTTAAATTGAAGAAAGTAGGGAAAACCACTAGACCATTCAGGTATGACCTGAATCAAATCCCTTACGATTATATAGAGGAAGTGCCAAATAGATTCAAGGGATTGGGTCAGATAGACAGAGTTTCTGAAGAACTATGGACAAAGCTTCATGACATTGTACAGGGGGCAGGGATCAAGACCAACTTCAAGGAAAAGAAATGCAAAAAGAAAAAATGGTTGTCTGAGGAGGCCTTACAAACAACTGTGAATAGAAGAGAAGAGAAAGGTAAAGGAGAAAAGAAAACATATACCCATTTGAATGCAGAGTTCCAAAGAATACCAAGGAGACATAAGAAAGCCTTCTTCAGCGATCAATGCAAAGAAATAAAGGAAAACAATAGAATGGGAAAGACTAGAGATCATTTCAAGAAAATTACAGACACCAAGGGAACATTTCATGCAAAGGTGGGCTCGATAAAGGACAGAAATGGTATGGACCTAACAGAAGCAGAAGATATTAAGAAGAGGTGGCAAGAATACAGAGAAGAACTGTACAAAAAGATCTTCATGACCCAGATAATCACGAGGGTGTGATCACTCACCTAGAGCCAGACATCCTGGGATATGAAGTCAAGTGGGCCTTAGGAAGCATCACTACAAACAAAGCTAGTGGAAGTGATGGAATTCCAGTTGAACTATTTCAAATCCTAAAAGATGATGCTATGAAAGTGCGGCACTCAATATGCCAACAAATTTGGAAAACTCAGCAGTGGCCACAGGACTGGAAAAGGTCAGTTTTCATTCCAATCCCAAAGAAAGGCAATGCCAAAGAATGCTCAAACTACTGCACAGTTGCACTCATCTCACATACTAGAATTAATGCTCAAAATTCTCCAAGCCAAGCTTCAACAATATGTGAACTCTAAAATTCCAGATGTTCAAGCTGGATTTAATTTAGAAAAGGCAGAGGAACCAGAGATCAATTCCGCTCGATAATGGGAAAAGCAAGAGAGTTCCTGAACAACATCTATTTCTGCTTTATTGCCTATGCCAAAGCCTTTGGCTGTGTATATCACAATAAACTGTGGAAAATTCTGAAAAGATGGGAATACCAGACCACCTGACCTGCCTGTTGAGAAACCTATATGCACGTCAGGAAGCAACAGGTAGAAATGGACAGGGAACTACAGACTAGTTCCAAATAGGGAAAGGAATATGTCAAGGCTGTGTATTATTACTCTCCTTATTTAACTTATATGCATATTATATCGTGAGAAACGCTGTGCTGGATGAAACACAAGCTGGAATCAAGATTACCCCCAAAATATCAATAACCTCAGATATGCAGATGACACCACCTTTATGATAGAAAGCAAAAAAAAAAGGAACTAAAGAGCCTCTTGATGAAAGTGAAAGAGAAGAGTGAAAAAGTTGGCTTTAAACTCAACATTCAAAATGAAGATCATGGCATCTGGTCCCATAACTACATAGCAAATAGATGGGGAAACAGTGACAGACTTTATTTTGAGGGGCTCCAAAATCACTGCAGATAGTGACTGCAGCCATGAAGTTAAAAGACAGTTGCTCCTTGGAAGAAAAGCTATGACTAACCTAGACAGCATATTGAAAAGCAGAGACGTTACTTTGCCGACAAAGGCCCATCAAGCCAATGCTATGGGTTTTCCAGTAGTCACATATGGATGTAAGAGTTGGACTATAAAGAAAGCTGAGCACCAAAGAATTGATGCTTTTGAACTGTGGTGTTGGAGAAGACTCTTCAGAGTCCCTTGAACTGCAAGGAGATCCAATCAGTCCATCCTAAAAGAGATCAATCCAGGGTGTTCATTTGAAGGACTGATGGTGAAGCTGAAACTCCAATAATTTGGTTACCTGATGTGAAGAACTGACTCATTGGAAAAGAGCTTGATGCTGGGAAAGATTGAAGGTGGAAGGAGAAGGGAGCAACAGAGGATGAGATGGTTGGGTGCATCATTGACTCAATGGACGTGAGTTTGAGTAAGCTCTGGCAGTTGGTGACAGACAGGGAGGCCTGGCATGCTGCAGTCCACAGAGTTGCAAAAAGGTGGACATGATGAGCGACTGAACAGAACTGACTGATAAAACTATTAAATTTGACTAGTGAACTGACCCTTTTATCATTATTCAGTGTCCCTGTAGCTCTAGTAATCTTCTTTGCACTACAGTCTGTTTTTTCAGATATTAATATAGCCACTTTTTTAAAAAAAATTAATGTTTTCATGGAATGTCTTATTCCATGTTTTACTTTCAATCTCTCTATATTGTTGAATATGAGGTATGTTTTCAATTGCCAAGTCATCTCCTATTCTTTTTGACCCCATAGATTGCAGCACACCAGACTCCCCTGTCCTTCAATAACTCTCAGTTTGCTTATAGACAGGGTGATGCTATTTTTTCTCATATTCATATAATTTAGTCATTTTTTAAATCTACTTTATCAATCTGTCTTTTTTGAATGATGTTTAAATTTAATGGGGCAGTTTAATATTAAAACATATACATCAGTTATTTCTGAGATCTGACAGATAACATAAATTATATTAAAAAATTCAGTGCCTTGCCCAAAATGATACAGAGAGGATCAAATTTTGACATGATCAATAACTTCTGTCTTAGTACAAGTAAAAGAATTTCTAGTTTCTTCCTATACATTATACTTAACATTAGTATGAATATAAATTAATATAAATCTTCAGTTCAGTCACTCAGTCATGTACGAGTCTCTGTGACCCCATGAATCACAGCATGCCAGGCCTCCCTGTCCATCACCAACTCCTGGAGTTCACTCAGACTCAACGTCCATCGATCAGAGATGCCATCCAGCAATCTCATCCTCTGTCATCCCCTTTTCTTCCAGCCCTCAATCCCTCCCAGCATCAGGGTCTTTTCAAATGAGTCAATCATTCACGTAAGGTAGCCAAAGTACTGGAGTTTCAGCTTTAGCATCATTACACCCAAAGAAATCCTAGGGCTGATCTCCTTCAGAATGGACTGGTTGGATCTCCTTGCAGTCCAAGGGACTCTCAAGACTCTTCTCCAACACCACAGTTCAAAAGCATCAATTCTTCGGCACTCAGCCTTTTTCACAGTCCAACTCTCACATCCATACATTACCACTGGAAAAACCATAGCCTTGACTAGACGGACCTTAGTGAGCAAAGTAATGTCTCTGCTTTTGAATATACTATCTAGGTTGGTCACAACTTTCCTCCCAAGGAGTAAGCGTCTTCTAATTTCATGGCTGCAGTCACCATCTGCAGTGATTTTGGAGCCCAAAAAAATAAAGTCTGACACTGTTTCCACTGTTTCCCCATCTATTTCCCATGAAGTGATGGGACCAGATGCCATGATCTTCGTTTTCTGAATGTTGAGTTTTAAGCCAACTTTTTTACTCTCCTCTTTCACTTTCATCAAGGGGCCTTTTAGCTCCTCTTCACTTTCTTCTATAACTGTGGTGTCATCTGCATATCTGAGGTTATTGATATTTCTCCTGGCAATCTTGATTCCAGCTTGTGTTTCTTCCAGTCCAGCATTTCTCATGATGTACTCTACATATAAGTTAAATAAACAGGGGGACAATATACAGCCTTGACGTACTCCTTTCCCTATTTGGAACCAGTCTGTTGTTCCATGTCCAGTTCTAACTGTTACTTCCTGACCTGCATACAGATTTCTCAAGAGGCAGGTCAGGTGCTCTGGTATTCCCATCTCTCACAGAATTTTCCACAGTTTATTGTGTTCCATACAGTCAACGGCTTTGGCATAGTCAATAAAGCAGAACTAGATGTTTTTCTGGAACTCTTGCTTTTTCCATAATTGAGGGGATGGTGGCAATTTGATCTCTGGTTCCTCTGCCTTTTCTAAAACTGGCTTGAACATCTGGAAGTTCATGATTCATGTATTGCTGAAGCCTGGCTTGGAGAATTTTGAGCATTACTTTACTAGCATGTGAGATGAGTGCAATTGTGTGGTAGTTTGAGCATTCTTTGGCATTGCCTTTCTTTGGGATTGGAATAAAAACTGACCTTTTCCAGTCCTGTGGCCACTGCGGGGTTTTCCAAATGTGCTGGCATATTGAGTGCAACACTTTCACAGCATCATCTCTCAGGATTTGAAATAGCTCGACTGGAATGCCATCACCTCCACTAGCCTTGTTTGTAGTGATGCTTTCCAAGGCCCACTTGACTTCACATTCCAGGATATCTGGCTCGAGCTGAGTGATCACACCATCATGATTGTCCAGGTCATGAAGATCATTTTTGTACAGTTCTTCTGTGTATTCTTGCCACCTCTTCTTAATATCTTCTGCTTCTGTTAGATCCATACAATTTCTGTCCTTTATCAAGCCTATCTTTGCATCAAATATTCCCTTGGTATCTCTAATTTTCTTGAAGAGATCTTTAGCTTTCCCATTCTGTTCTTTTCCTCTATTTCTTTGCATTGATCGCTGAGGAAGGCTTTCTTATCTATCCTTGCTATTCTCTGGAACTCTGCATTTAGATTCTTACATCTTTCCTTTCTCCTTTGCTTTTCACTTCTCTTCTTTTCACAGCTATTTGTAACGCCTCCCTAGACAGCCAATTTGCTTTTTTGCATTTCTTTTCCATGGTGATGGTCTTG
The DNA here is from genome assembly GCA_917880005.1 of Nanger dama. Taxonomy (NCBI): domain Eukaryota; kingdom Metazoa; phylum Chordata; class Mammalia; order Artiodactyla; family Bovidae; genus Nanger; species Nanger dama. Next base: position 14,244,919 of record CAKJTW010000002.1, read on the forward strand.
ATTCCTTTCTCCTGTACAGTGTCACGAACCTCAAACCATAGCTCATCAGTCACTTTATCTATCAGATCTAGGCCCTGAAATCTATTTCTCACTTTCACTGTATAATCATAAGGGATTTGATTTAGGTCATACCTGAATGGTCTAGCTGTTTTCCCTACTTTCTTAAATTTAAGTCTGAATTGGGCAATAAGGAGTTCATGATCTGAGCCACAGTCAGCTCCCAGTCTTGTTTTTGCTCACTGTATAGAGCTTCTCCATCTTTGGCTGCATAGAATATAATCAATCTGATTTTGGTGTTGACCTTCTGGTGATGTCCATGTGTAGAGTCTTCTCTTGTGTTGTTGGAAGAGGGTGTTTGCTATGACCAGTGAATTTTCTTGGCAAAATCTATTAGTCTTTGTCCTGCTTCATTCCTCATTCCAAGGCCAAATTTGCCTGTTACTCCAGGTATTTCTTGACTTCCTACTTTTGCATTCCAGTCCCCTGTAATGAAAAGTACATCTTTTGAGGTGTTAGTTCTACAAGGTCTTCTAGGCCTTCATAGAATCATTCAACTTCAGCTTCTTCAGCATTACTGGTCGAGGCATACACTTGGATTACAGTGATATGAATGGTTTGCCTTGGAAACAAACAGAGGTCATTCTGTCATTTTTGAGATTGCATCCAAGTACCGCATTTTGGACTCGTTGGTTGACCATGATGGCTACTCCATTTCTTCTGAGGATTCCTGCCCACAGTAGTAGATATAATGATCGTCTGAGTTAAATGCACCCATTCTAGTCCATTTTAGTTCGCTGATTCCTAGAATGTTGACATTCACTCTTGCCATCTCTTGCTTGACCACTTCCAATTTGCCTTGTTTCATGGACCTGACATTCCAGGTTCCTATGCAATATTGCTCTTTACAGCATTGGACCTTGCTCTATCACCAGTCACATCCACAGCTGGGTATTGTTTTTGCTTTGGCTCCATCCCTTCATTCTTTCTGGAGCTATTTCTCCACTGATCTCCAGTAGCATATTGGGCACCTACTGACTTGAGGAGTTCCTCTTTCAGTATCCTATCATTTTGCCTTTTCATACTGTTCATGGGGTTCTCAAGGCAAGACACTGAAGTAGTTTGCCATTCCCTTCTCCAGTGGACCACATTCTGTCAGACCTCTTCACCATGACCCGTCTGTCTTGGGTTGCCCTGTGGGCATGGCTTAGTTTCATTGATTAGACAAGGCTGTGATCCTAGTGTGATTAGATTGACTAGTTTTGTATGAGTATGGTTTCAATGTGTCTGCCCTCTGATTCCCTCTTGCAATACCTACCATCTTACTTGGGTTTCTCTTACCTTGGGTGTGGGGTATCTCTTCACGGCTGTTCCAGCAAAGTACAGCTGCTGCTCCTTACCTTGGATGAAGAGTATCTCCTCACCGCTGCCCTTCCTGACCTTCAACGTGGGTAGCTCCTCTATGCCTTCGTGCGCCAGCGCAGCCACTGCTCCTTGGACATGGGTTGCTCCTCCCTGATGCCACCCCTGGCCTCGGGCACAGGGTGGCTCCTCCAGACCTTCGCCTCTGACCTCAGAAGCGGGGTGGCTCCTCCTCGCTGCCACCCCTGACCTCGGACACGGGGTGGCTCCTCTCGGCCATTCCTGTGCCTTCCCAGCCTGACACTCTCAGCAGCTGCCCCTGACCTCGGACGTGATGTAGCTCCTCTTGGCCGTCACAGTCGCTTGCACTTAGTGCGCTGGCCATCACAGCCACTTGTGCTTAGTGTGCCGGCTGTCACAGCCGTTTGAAAACTAATATTTATAGGATGTAGGTGATTTCTTTTCCATCTTGCAGAAGCAGGTTTTTTCTGTAATTTTAATACTTTTTTCAAATATGTACTTTTATCATTGTTTTAATTGAGGTTTAAGTCCCATGATAATTGTACTATGACTTTACAACCAATCATAATATTTTACCTTAGCTTTCAGAGCTTATTACCACAAGGTCACAGCAGATATAAGTTGTTTAAGAGCAAAAATGCTTAGTTAGAAAATCCCAGGAAAATGTAGTTCAGACTTTTAAAAACAATTGTACAAATCAATGATGACCCTATATGTGAGACAACAAAGAGACACAGAGGTATAGAGTGGACTTTTGGACTCTGAGGGAGAGGGAAAGGGTGGGATGGTTTGGGAGAATGGCAATGAAACATGTGTATTTTCTTGTAAGAAACGAAGCGCCAATCTGTGTTCAATGTAGGATGCAGGATGCATGGGGCTGATTCACAGGATGATTCAAGTAGAGGATGTGGGGTGGGAGGTGGGAGGGAGCTTCAGCATTGGGAAATTGTGTTCACCTATGGCTGATTTGTGTCAATGTATGGCAAAACAAATACAGTATTGTAATTAAAAAAATAAATAAATTTAATGAATATATATATATATATAAATAAAAAAATAAAAAAATCTCCTTTACAGTACATAAAATATATCTACTGGAGACATAATACCAAATATAAATGGCAATATGTTCTGCTGGAGATAAAATACTTTGAAATGGTCCTGCAATCCGATGTTATTTTCTAAGTATAAACCAAATTTTTAAAATTGATATAGACATTTCGGCTCTCCAAGTTAAATGTATTCTTCATTGGGAAAAATATTTCCCTCTACCCATTACAGTAGCACAGTTTAGAAAATGAATCATAACATTACATTTTGAAAATTGGATAAGCTCTGTTAATTGGAATATAAGTTGATTTAACTTTATAAATCCAGTAGGTATAATCATTTTAACTGAAGAGTTAAGATATTTAAATTATTAAAAACACCGTTTTCAGTTTAAAAATAAGCAATTTTCCTTAGTATAATGTATAATGAAAATAATTATACATATGTAGCTTGGCTGTACATATCCTTTCTAGAAAGTATATGGAATGGTTTAGAAAATAAATAGAATATCTGTGAGTTACCAAAAATTCAGATTACAATTTATGATTTTTCTTAAAATATATAAAATATTGTGTTAACAAACTGCTTATTGAATTAGAAATAGGAAGTTACATAATATAGTGGCTAAAAGTACAATTTTTAGAATCAGACTGCCTGAGTTCAAGTTACTGTTCCACTATTCACTCTGTCTGTGAACTTTGGTTATTTACTTAATTTTTCTGTCTGTATCCCCATCCATAATATGCATTTAAAATTGTAGAATAACTTCTGAATTATTATTTCTATATTCTATTTCATGTTCTATATTCTAAGATATAGTACAATAATTTTTTATCTCACAAGGCTATTGAAGTATTTCAACAGAGAGAATACACACATTCAATTAGCATGCTCCTCACTGTTTATAAACTCTATATAATTAAATGTTGTGCCATTTTAAAAGCAAGTTCAAATGCCTTTCTCTGTATTTTGCCGACATGCTATACAGTTTATTGCTTTCATGTTGACAATTCAGAAATTCACATTATGTTACTTTGGGTGTGTATATGAGTATGTGTGGACACTTTTAAACTTTTGGACACTTAAACACTTCAAAGGTTTGGGAAATCTTTGAGATCTTATTGAAACCAGAACATATGAAACCTGAGTGGTCTGTGACCCAAAACACTACTATTCTTTCCATATATCAACCCACCTTTTGGTGAGTTTTAGAGATTTGAACAGTCAGGCTGTTCTAAACAAACCATGAGTTTTGTTCTTGCTGTTAGAATTCTGGATAATGGCCAAGCTATAAAAATAGTTTAGACATGAGTAAAGTGATGGAGTCACTCATGGGGAATAACCCTGTTATCCTCCATTCTTAAGTGGGAGGTTGCAAAATCAGTCAAATAACTGAGAGGGGGATGTTTCCCCCTCTTAATTAAGAGAAAGAAAAAAAAAAACAGAAACCAAAGGTAACCTGACTTCTGAGGACATTAGCCATTTGTCTGTACACTTAGCTATAAATAATGGAACTTTTCATTTCCTAATACTTGGATGTTTTGAGCTAAGGAAAGGTAAGAATCATTAAAAAACATCACAACATAAAAATTGTTTTTAAAAATTAACAAAATAAATCTTTGTTAAATTCCACTTTTGGATTCTTGACTATGAGTGCACTATTGCATTCATTTTGTTTCTTTTTAAATTTGGTCAATTCATTAGGAAAAGCATACTTTTTTTGTATCTCCATTTAATTTTTGAGATAATTTTAAAATTATCTCCATTTTAATTTTTGAAGAGGAACATTTTAAGGAGATTATTTTAATATGAAAGTTAAATACTTTTCTGTATAGCTGCTATTACAAATACTGCATTGAAATGTATTTAATAAGAAAATTATTTTACTTTAGATACATGACTGCAGTGCCCTTCTATCTCTATAAGCAATAAAATTTGAAGTATTTTCCAAATGCACAGGTTCAGTGCATTATTTATAGTATAGTGAAGGTGCTCAGTTGTGTCTGACTCTTTGTGACCCTGTGGGCTGTAGCCTACCAGGCTTCTCCATCCATGGGATTCTCCAGGTGAGAATACTGGAGTGGGTTACCATTTCTTTTTCCAGAGGATCTTCCTAATCCAGGGATTGAACCAGGGTCTCCTGCATTGGAGGCAGATGTTTAACCCCTTGAAAGATCACATCAAGAGAATTTAATTATATTTTGGGAGAGTCAGTGTCACTTGAGCCTAGATCAAAATATTATAGCCTTAAATTAAATTGACCCTTACACCCTAGTGCCAGAAGATCTTTCCAAGTCAGCCAAATTGCTGAATGCACTATACTTATTCATGCCAGTTGGAAAGAAAATCCAACTATTGTCCTAGTAATTAGGATTGTATTTTGTTTGAATTTATCTGAATCACACAGTTTTAAAAAGGTAAGAACCCTAGCCACATATACAAAAATTTTCCTAAATGTTAGTTAATAACAGCATTCAGTTATTATAAAGTAATTTTCTCCATAGAACTTAACAAAAAAACTTCATAAATTGTTTTATTCAAATAAATCAATTCATGTTTTGTATTCCAAATGAAAAGTACCATTTTCTATTCATTCAGTATTTAGTCAACAAATACAATTACATCCTATATCTTGAATGACTAATCCCCATGAAACCACTGAGAATTCCCATTTGTCTATTTTCATGCCTCTGATTTTATTTTTCTTGCCTCAGATTTCAAAAGGTCATAATGGACATTTACTTTACAACCCCCGAAGGAGTTCTGCACAGCTCTGTCTGCCTTCTGTTCACACTGCTTAAAGAATTTGAGGCTGAAAAATCATTCTCTTTTATTAGGACTGAAACATACTTCTCTATACAAACTGAAGTTTCTCAGAAAAACTGGTAGAACTGAAATGAAAAGGCCTTATCAAAATGCATTCTGGATGTCTAGAAAACAATTAGCAAAACATGATAATTGTCAAGTTGAATTTTATCCCTTTGTAAGAATAACCTCATTAGAATGTTTGTGAATAATTTCCATACAATGTTGACAATAAACCACTTTTATTAATTGTACAGTTATCTAGAAAGAATAAAAGCCAGTGATTCCCCATAGAATCTCATTATTTCACCGATAGCTGCCATGTTTAATTATGATTATTATTACAAACACCATTTTGAAGGAATTTATTTACATAATGTTTTGTCACATTACACTGAGAGATATTTTTAAAAGAAAATTAACAAGTATATTGCATTGTTTAAAATATAGTTAATACACATTTTAGGAGATATTTATGTTTCATTATTTTAGACCTTGAGAGGAGTTGAAAGAATGTACCACAGGGCAAGTCAAGGGTAAAAGGTAATTGTTTTAAAAAAAAGAGAGAGAGAAAGAGAAAGAGACACAGAGAGATAATATAAAAAATGACCATGCTATATCAGAGGCCTGGCTTTTTCTTAAAAAGTCTTATAAACAAAGACGAGCCCACTCAAAAAATAAACTGCTCGTCAAATTCTTTCTTCCTCTTCACTCCCACCTGCTTTTCTTTTCTATGGCTTTGTCTATGATTGTGTGTATCATATTATATGTGTGTATAAACTACAATATGCTCTTTGTTAAACATTACTAAATGCTGGTTTTTCTACAAACAGCTTGATGAACAATTAAGTTTTTCTTAGATTATGGCAATACTTTATTCAGTTTCCAAACATTTAAATCATAAATTTTAATATAATGATAAATACGTAATAGAAATTAATCAACACTTAAAATAGTGTTCCAATTTGTTTTTCACCTATTATGAAGATAATAAGTTGATGTATATTTAGAATATGTCAAACTGATAAATGTTTCTTCAAACCAAATAAATCCATTCACTAAATTAATTTTTCTTTTAAAGTGTTTTGTTTTCTCTTTCATGCAAGATCCCAGTGTTAACTAAGATTTTAAATAGTCAAAAATATCATATTTACACTAATTATTTTAAGGGCCCCTGTCTTCTCTTTCCTTTGAATTGATGTACTTACTTTGACTCTCTCAATTTCTGCACTTATTCTCCCAACACAAGGGCCAAGGGAAAAAAGGAAATGAAATATTTGATTCAGTAATAAACTGATGCTTTGCTCTCTGAGCCCCCAGATGATTCTGTTCTCTAGTCACAAACTAATAATTATAAGTTTCTCTATAATTTGTCTTTTAAAGAGAGTATTTTTATTTACTTTTCTTCTTAAAAGTAAGTGTATGGGGATGAAAGCTAGAGAGTAATAGAGTGACAGCTAAAGATAATACTCATTAATAGAAGGACAGTTGAAGTGAGTACTGACAATGTTATTTCTTTCTGCTTACTGTTGTGTATTGAATGCTTTAAAACTAATGCCTAAGGTGTTACATTTTTTTCAGTAAATTTTCAAATAAATACATGCTAAATGATATAGTAATTTTCATACTGTATTGTACACTGATGGATGCATTTTTGGAAATGCTAAAGTATATAAAATGTTTGCCTTGAAAGTGAACTCAGTGTACCTAGAATCTCTGCAGTTGACACTGATGCTGCTGCTGCTGTGGCTGTCACTTCAGTCGTGTCTGACTCTATGCGACCCCATAGAAGGCTCCCCCTTCCCTGGGATTCTCCAGGCAAGAACACTGGAGTGGCTTGCCATTTCCTTCTCCAATGCATGAAAGTGAAAAGTAAAAGTGAAGTCACTCAGTCGTGACACTACCTCTATTGAAACTTTTAATGAAGTTTCATGTTTACGACTCTAAAGAATCTGCCTGCATGCAGGAAACTAAGGAAACATGGGTTAAATCCCTGTGTCAGAAAGATTCCCAGGAGTTCAGTTCAGTTCAGTCACTCAGTTGTGTCCGACTCTTTGCTACCCCATGAACTGCAGCACGCCAGGCCTCCCTGTTCATTACCATCTCTCGGAGTTCACTCACTCACGTCCATCGAGTCAGTGATGCCATCCAGCCATCTCATCCTCAGTTGTTCCCTTCTCCTCTTGCCCCCAATCCCTCCCAGCATCAGAGTCTTTTCCAATGAGTCAACTCTTCGCATGAGGTGGCCAAAGTACTAGAGTTTCAGCTTTAGTGTCATTCCTTCCAAAGAAATCCCAGGACTGATCTCCTTCAGAATGGACCCATTGGATCTCCTTGCAGTCCAAGGGACTCTCAAGAGTCTTCTCCAACACCACAGTTCAAAACAATCAATTCTTTGGTGCTCAGCCTTCTTCACAGTCCAACTCTCATATCCATACATGACCACAGGAAAAACTATAGCCTTGAGTAGACGGATCTTAGTTGGCAAAGTAATGTCTCTGCTTTTGAATATGCTCTCTAGGTTGGTCATAACTTTTCTTCCAAAGAGTAAGTGTCTTCTAATTTCATGGCTGCAGTCACCATCTGCAGTGATTTTGGAGCCCCCAAAAATAAAGTCTGACACTGTTTCCACTGTTTGCCTATCTATTTCCCATGAAGTAATGGGACCGGATGTCATGATCTTCGTTTTCTGAATGTTGAGCTTTAACCCAACTTTTTCACTCTCCTCTTTCACTTTCATCAAGAGGTTTTTAGTTCCTTTTCACTTTCTGCCATAAGGGTGATGTCATCTGCATATCTGAGGTTATTGATATTTCTCCCAGCAATCTTGATTCCAGCTTGTGTTTCTTCCAGTCCAGCGTTTCTCATGATGTACTCTGCATATAAATTAAATAAGCAGGGGGACAATATACAGCCTTGACGTACTCCTTTTCCTATTTGGAACCAGTCTGTTTTTCCATGTCCAGTTCTAACTGGACCTGCATACAGATTTCTCAAGAGGCATGTCAGCTGGTCTGGTATTTCCATCTCTTTCATAATTTTCCACAGTTTCTTGTGATCCACACAGTCAAAGGCTTTGGCATAGTCAATAAAGGAGAAGTAGATGTTTTTCTGGAACTCTCTTGCTTTTCGATGATCCAGCAGATGCTGGCAATTTGATCTCTGGTTCCTCTGCCTTTTCTAAAACCAGCTTGAACATCAGGGAGTTCACGGTTCATGTATTGTTGAAGCCTGGCTTGGAGAATTTTGAGCATTACTTTACTAGCATGTGAGATGAGTGCAATTGTCAGGTAGTTTGAGCATTCTTTGAAATTGCCTTTCTTTGGGATTGGAATGAAAACTGACCTTTTCCAGTCCTGTGGCCACTGCTGAGTTTTCCAAATGTGCTGGCATATTGAGTGCAGTACTTTCACAGCGTCATCTTTCAGGATTTGAAACAGCTCCACTGGAATTCCATCACCTCCACTAGCTTTGTTCGCAGTGATGTTTTTGACTTCACATTACAAGATGTCTGGCTCTAGATTAGTGATCACACCACCATAATTATCCAGGTCATGAAGATCTTTTTGTACAGTTCTTCTGTGTATTCTTGCCACCTCTTCTTAATATTGTCTGCTTCTGTTAGGTCCATATTATTTCTGTCCTCTATCCAGCCCATCTTTGCATGAAATGTTCCCTTGGTATCTCTAATTTTCTTGAAGAGTTCCGTAGTCTTTCTCATTCTGTTCTTTTCCTCTGTTTCTTTGCATTGATCGCTGAGGAAGGCTTTCTTATCTTTTCTTGTTATTCTCTGGAACTCTGCATTCAGATGCTTATATCTTCACTTTTCTCCTTTGCTTTTTACCTCTCTTCTTTTCACAGCTACTTGTAAGGCCTCCCCAGACAGCCATTTTGCTTTTGTGCATTTCTTTTCCATGGGGATGGTCTCGATCCCTGTCTCTTATACAATGTCATGAACCTCATTCCATAGTTCATCAGGTACTCTATCTTTCAGATCTGGGTCCTTACATCTATTTCTCACTTCTACTGTATAATCATAAGGGATTTGATTCAGGTCATACCTGAATGGTATAGCGGTTTTCCCTACTTTGTCCAATTTGAGTCTGAATTTGGTAATAAGGAGTTCATGATCTGAGCCACAGTCAGCTCCTGGTCTTGCTTTTGTTGACACTATAGAGCTTCTCCATCTTTTTTTTTTTTTTTAATTTGGAGTAATTTTATTTTATTTTATTTATTTATTTATTAATACTTTATTCTACATTACAATACTGTATTTGTTTTGCCATACATTGACATGACACGATCTCCCAATGCCGAAGCCCCTCCCACATCCCACCCCGTATCATCTCCCTGGATCATCCCGTGCACCAGCCCCAAGCATCCTGTATCCTGTATTGAACATAGACTGGTGCTTCGTTTCTTACATGATAGTATACATGTTTCAGTGCCATTCTCCCAAATCATCCCACCCTCCATCTTTGGCTGCAAAGAATATAATATGTTTGATTTTGGTGCTGACCATTTTGTGATGTCCATGTGTAGCGTCTTATCTTGTGTTGTTGGAAGAGGCTATGGCCCAGAGCACTAAATGTGGCTGAGAGGAGCTACCCCACATCTGAGGCCAGGGACAGTGGCTGAGAGTAACAGGCTGCAACAGCATGGGAATGACTAAGAGGAGCTGCCCAAGTCCGAGGTCAGTCACTTCAGGGAGGAGACAGCCTGTGTCTGAGGTCAGCGGCGGTGGCCGAGAGGAGCTGCGTCCGAGGTCAGGGGGCAACCGGGAGAAGCCACCTCCCAACCGAGACCAGGGGCTTTGGCCCTGAGGAGCCACCCTGCGCCCGAAACCAGGGGCTGCAGCCAGGAGGAGCAACCCGAGGAGCCGTGGCTGCATGGGCGCAAGAGGGCCTAGAGGAGCTATCCCAAATTGAAGGTCAGCAAGGGCGGCAGTAAGGAGATACCCCTCGTCCAAGGTAAGGAGCAGTGACTGTGCTTTGCTGGAGCAGCTGTGAAAAGATACCCCACACCCAAGGTAAGAGAAACCCAAGTGAGATGGCAGGTGTTGAAAAAGGGCATCAGAGGGCAGACACACTGAAACCATACTCACAGAAAACTAGTGAATCTAATCACACTAGGATCACAGCCTTGGCTAACTCAATGAAACCAAGCCCATGCCCGTGGGGCAACCCAAGATGGGCAGGTCATGGTGGAGAGAGCTGACAGAACATGGTCCCCTGGAGAAGGGAATGGCAAACCACTTCAGCATTCTTGCCTTGAGAACCCCATGAACAGTATGAAAAGACAAAACGATAGGATACTGAAAGAGGAACTCCCCAAGTCAGTAGGTGCCCAATATGCTACTGGAGATCAGTGGAGAAATAACTCTAGTAAGAATGAGGATGGAGCCAAAGCAAAAACAATACCCAGTTGTGGATGTGACTGGTGATAGAAGCAAGATCCGATGCTGTAAAGAGCAATATTGCATAGGAACCTGGAATGTCAGGTCCATGAATCAAGGCCAATTGAAAGTGATCAAACAAGAGATGGCAAGAGTGAACGCAGACATTCTAGGAATCAGCGAACTAAAATGGACTGGAATGGGTGAATTTAACTCAGATGACCATTATATCTACTACTGTGGGCAGGAATCCCTCAGAAGAAATGGAGTAGCCATCATGGTCAACAAAAGAGTCAAAAATGCAGTACTTGGATGCAATCTCAAAAATGACAGAATGATCTCTGTTCGTTTCCAAGGCAAATCTTTCAATATCACAGTAATCCACGTCTATGTCCCAACCAGTAACGCTGTAGAAGCTGAAGTTGAACGGTTTTATGAAGACCTACAAGACCTTTTACAACTAACACCCCCAAAAAATAATAAGCTTTAGCAAATAAATATTAATAGTTACAGATATATCTGATTTTAATTCAGTTTGAATGCAAAAGATATGAATATTAAATCAAATTTAAATAAAGATATAACTTGAAAACATTGTTTGCAATAGAAGTAATTGCAAAAAGTACTTCATGATTTGAGAGTGCATGGAATTAATTATTTTAAGCATGAGCTTATCCAAAATTCTGTAATTACATTCTAAAATTAAACACTTTTATAAAATTTGAACAGAAATCTGTATCACTGCTCCAAAGCACTGATACCTAGTTTCTCACCTACAACTACTTTAAATGCCTAAAACATACTATGATGAACCAAACTCTATTATATATATTCAACAAAAGAAAGAAGAAGAAAAAAATCCTATTTTGGAATCTTAATTCCAGAGTAAAAAGAAAATGTCTAGAAAATAAAAAGAAAAGAAAAACAGAATATAAATTTAACAACAACAACAACAAAAACCCTCTCAATCCTTCTAATGAATTTTGAAAATTTTTGACTGAAAGGACCCTCAGTTGTTTTAATATTTCATATATATTTTCATGATTTTTGTTGTTGTTCATTTGCCAAGTCATGTCCTACTCTTCACCACCCAGAGAGTGCAACGTTCCAGGCTCCTCAGTCCTTCACTACCTCTGGGAGTTTGCACAAATTCATGTCCATTGAATGATGATGCGATCCAATCATTTCATCCTGTGCTACCTGCTTCTCCTTTTGCCTTCAATCTTTCCCAACATCAGGGTCTTTTCCCAAAAGTCAGCCCTTTCCATCAGGAGGCTGAAGTATTAGAGCTTCAGCTTCAGCATCAGTCCTTCCAATGAATATTAAGGATAATTTCCTTTAGGATTGACTGGTTTGATCTTGTAGTTCAAGGGACTCTTGAGAGTCTTCTTCAGTACCACAATTTGAAAGCATCAATTCTGTGGCACTAAACTTTCTTTATGGTCCAACTCTCATATCTGTACATGACTACTGGAAAAACCATAGCTTTGACTATACAGACCACTTGTATACAGATGGTCAACAGACCACTTTGACTATACAGGTCACTTGGCAAAGTTATATGTCTGCTTTTTAATATGCTATCTAGGTTTCTCATAGTTTTCCTCTAAAGAGTAAGTGTCTTTTAATTTCGTGACCGCAGTCACCATCTGCAGTGATTTCGGAGACTGAAAATATAAAATCTCTCACTGTTTCCATAGCTTTCCCATCTATTTGTCATGAAGTGATGGGGCCAGATGCCATGATCTTAGTTTTTGTATGCTGAGTTTCAAGCTGGCTTTTTCACTCTCTTCTTTCACCTTAGTCAAAAGGATCTCTAGTTCCTTTTCTTTTTCTGCCATTAGAGAGGTACTATCTGCATATCTGAGGTTGTTAATACCTTGTCACAAATCATTTCCTATTCATCCAGTAAGTTTTATGCTTTCTTAATGATCAATCATGTTGGGAATATCTAAGAAGTATTCTCCACCTACTTTTTCCTTTTTCTCACCATCACACGCATCTTCATACTCAAACATATGCACACCTATAAACATATATGCCCATGCACTGCCCTTTCAGGCATTAAGAAGGATACCAGAAGAAAGATAAAATTGATCTTCAGCCTGACTATTGCAGTATAAAATTTTGATGAACAAGTATATGCTTATATATACTAATTATTTATAAATGATATATATAAAGTATTTGTACATGATAATTTGTGCCTTTGAAGATAAATGCTAATGACAATATTCCAATAATACATAAAATTTAGAAAAAATAGGAAGTGCAATTAAATTTCAAATATTGGTACTTTCTGCCCTAATACTATATATAATTCGAGATAAGCTGTATTCTTTAAGAATATAATTGTTTCTGAGTGGTGAATAATTCATATTAATGAAAAGAATCATTTAGAGATATAGCCAGTGGTATGTTGAATTCAGCTTTCATGATCTTGTCATGAAAACTGAATGTTTCTGTTGCTTCTCATCTCTTTGTTTCATATTTAGTGACTGACATATTGCTAATTTAAAATCAGCTATGGTGGGAGTATTTCTTTATGCAGTCAAAATCAACAAGCAATACAAAGTAAATGGTTGTTATGTGTGTTTTTGTGTGTTTGCGTGTGTTTGGACAAAGGATTGTTAAAAATTAGACAACACATCACTGGACATAAGCAAAACCTTGCAAATTTAGCAACACAGTAATCTGTTTTCCTCCATGTTTCAAATGAAATTAAAGGTAATTATTGAAGAGTCAGGGAAGCTGTGGAGACGGAAATGGCAACCCACTCCAGTGTTCTTGCCTGGAGAATCCCAGGGATGGGGGAGCCTGGTGGGCTGCCATCTATGGGGTCACACAGAGTCGAACATGACTGAAGTGACTTAGCAGCAGCAGCAGGGAAGCCTGGCCTGCTGCAGTCCATGGGGTCACAGAGTAGGACTCAACTGAGTGACTGAACTGATAGAAGAGTCAGTACAATTGAAAATGTGATTACTGTTAAAGTTTTTTTGTTACAGATTGTAGCTTGAAAGTAGTGTTCATAATTCTCCAAGCTCGGATTCAACAGTACATGAACAAAGAACTTCCAAACATTCAAGTGGGATTTAGACAAGGCAGAGGAACCAGAGACCAAATTGCCAACATCTGTTGGATCATAGAAAAAACAAGAGAGTTCCAGAAAAAAATAAACTCCTGCTTTATTGAGTACACCAAAACCTTTGACTGCATGTATCACAATAAACTGTGGAAAATTCTTAAAGAGATAGGAATAGTAGAATACTTTATCTGCCTCCTGAGAAATCTGTATGCAAGTTGAGAAGCAACAGTAAGAACTGGACATGGTGGGAAAGGAGTATGACAAGGCTGTATATATGTCACCCTGTATCTTTAATGCATATGTAGAGTACATCTTGCAAAATGTCAGGCTAGATGAAGCACAACCTGGGATCAAGGTTGCAGGGAAAGTGAAGTCGCTCAGTCTTGTCTGACTCTTTGTGACCTGTGGACTGTAGCCCACCAAGCTTCTCCATCCGTGGAATTCTCCAGGCAAGAATACTGGAGTGGGTTGCCATTTCCTTCTCCAGGGGATCTTCCTGACCCAGGGATTGAACCCAGGTCTCCCACATTGCATGCAGATGCTTTAACCTCTGCACCACCAGGGAAGCCCTTAAATACAAGAATACAGTCTCTCAGAAAAACTCCTATAGAGACACAGAACTTCAGATTCAAATACTAACATCAAAGATTTCAAGGGAGGAAAGGAAGCCAGGTTGAAAGAAGGGGTAGGAGGCAGGGGGAGTGGTGAATGGGGTGGCCTTACAGACGTCTCCTGCCACCTACAGATACCCAGGCATTACGGGACTTTTCCCTGGGCCTCCAGGAGAAGGGAGGACTGGAACTCAGCCCTACCAGAAATCAGACCAGACCAGAACCAGAATTCGAGTTATCTGCCAAGAGGAGGTGATCAGTCTCCAACCCTCAGCTCAGGCTGAGGGCCCTTCTACCAGATTCCTGCATCGAGGACCAGGGAACTAGAAAAACAGAGAAGAATAGAAAGTGTTAATGAGAGGAAAGAGAGAGAGAAGGGGAGAGGGGTCAATAAAATCTCTTATTCCTTACCGGTCGGGGCACTCTGGCCAGTTGTCCGCTTCAGGAGGAGACCAGGCACAAAAGGGTCCCAGTTGTAGCTGCTGGATCTAGTACATTGGGAGGCAAACTGGCCCCTGAGTACCCCCGAGTGGTCAGGATGTCAGTCTCAGCGAAGAAGAGTTCCTGTCAGAGTCGCCATTTGTTGCAGGAAGAAGGACCCCTTCCTGGGCCCCAAAATGGGTTCTTATCTAACACTTGGAAATGAATTGTCCAAGGAGACACATGTGCTGAAAAACAAGAGATTTTATTGGGAAAGGGCACCCGGGTGGAGAGCAGTAGGGTAAGGGAACCCAGGAGAACTGCTCAGGGAGAAACATCAATAAACTCAGATATGCAGATGGCACCACCTTCATGGCAGTAAGAAAAGAAAAACTAAAGAGCATCTTGATGAAAGTGAAAGAAGAGACTGAAAAACCTTGCTTAAAATGCAAGATTCAAAAAAACAAAGATCATGGCATCTAGTCCCATCACTTCATGGCAAATAGATGGGAAAACAATGGAAATAGTGAGAGACATTATTTTCTTGAGCTCCAAAATCACTACAGATGGTGACTGCAGCCATGAAATCAAAAGACACTTACTCCTTGGAAGAAAAGCTATGACCAATCTAGACAGCATATTAAAAGGAGAGACATTACTTTGCCAACAAAGTTCGGTCTAGCCAAACCTATGGTTTTTCCAGGAGTCATGTATGGGTATCAGAGCTGGACTACAGAGAAAACTGTGCACCAGAGAATTAATGTTTTTGAACTGTGGTGTTGAAGGAGATTCTTGAGAGTCGCTTGGATTGCAAGGAGATCAAACCAGTCAATCCTAAAGGAAAACAACTCAAGATTCTGATGGACTGATGCTGAAGCTGAAACTCCAATATTTTGGCCACCTGATCCAGTGAACTGACTCATTAGAAAAGACCCTGATGCTGGGCAGGTTGAAGGTGAGAGGAGAAGAGGACAATAGAGGATGAGATGGCTGGGTAGTATCACTGACTCAAGGGACATGAGTTGGAGCAAGCTCTGGGCTTTGGTTATGGACAGGGAAGCCTGGCATGCTACAGTCCAGAACTGTAACTTGAAAGAGATTAGGAAGCATAGCTTCAAAATATATTTTATTATTAATATTTAAATATTCAAGCTTGAATGAATATTTTTTAGGAATCATTTGTAATAAACTAAAACTCTCTTTAGAAAGGAGGCCTTACAAATAGCTGTGAAAAGAAGCAAAAAGCAAAGGAGAAAAGGAAAGGTATTCCCATTTGAATCCACAGTTCCAAAGAATAGCAAGGAAAGATAAGAAAGCCTTCCTCAGTGATCAATGCAAAGAAATACAGGGAAACAATAGAATGGGAAAGACTAGAGATTTCTTCAAGAAAATTAGAGACATCAAAGGAATATTTCATGCAAAGATGGACTCAATAAAGGACAGAAATGATAGAGACTTAACAGAAGCAGAAGATACTAAGAAGAGGTGGCAAGAATACACAGAAGATCTTCATAACCCAGATAATCATGATGGTGTGATCACTCACCTAGAGCCAGACATCCTGTAATATGAAGTCAAGTGGGCCTTAGGAAGCATCACTACGAACAAAGATAGTGGAGAAGATGGAATTCCAGTTTAAATATTTCAAATCCTGAAAGATGATGCTGTGAAAGTGCTGCACTCAATATGCCAGCAAATTTGGAAAGCTCATCAGTGTCCACAAGACTGGAGAAGGTCAGTTTTCATTCCAACCTGAAAGAAAAGCGACACCAAGGAATGCTGAAACTACTACGCAATTGCACTCATCTCACTTTGACTTTTCACTTTCATGCACTGGAGAAGGAAATGGCAACCCACTCCAGTGTTCTTGCCTGGAGAATCCCATGGACGAGGAAGCCTGGTGGGCTGCTGCTGATGGGGTCGCACAGAGTTGGACGTGACTGAAGTGACTTAGCAGCAGCAGCAGCAGCAGCAGCAGCAGCAACAGCACACTAGTAAAGTAATGCTTAAAATTCTCCAAGTCAGGCTTCAGCAATATGTGAACTGTAAACTTCCAGATGTTCAAGCTGGTTTTAGAAAAGACAGAGGAACCAGAGATCAAATTGCCAAGATCTGCTGGATCATGAAAAAGCAAGAGAGTTCCAGAAAGACATCTATTTCTGCTTTATTGACTATGCCAAAGCCTTTGACTGTGTGGATCACAATAAACTGTGGAAAATTCTGAGAGAGATGGAAATACCAGACCAGCTGACCTGCCTCTTGAGAAATCTGTATGCAGGTCAGGAATCAACAGTTAGAACTGGACATGGAAAAACAGACTGGTTTCAAATAGGAAAAGGAGTACATCACAGCTTTATATTGCCACCCTGCTTATTTAACTTATATGCAATGCTGGGCTGGAAGAAGCACAAGCTGGAATCAAGATGGCCAGGAGAAATATCAATAACCTCAGATATGCAGATGACACCACGCTTATGGCAGAAAGGGAAGAGGAACTTAAAAGCCTCTTGATGAAAGTAAAAGAGGAGAGTGAAAAAGTTGGCTTAAAGCTCAACATTCAGAAAACGAAGATCATGGCATCCAGTCCCATCACTTCATGGGAATTAGATGGGGAAACATTGGCTGAATTTATTTTGGGGGCCTCCAAAATCACTGCAGATTGTGATTGAAGCCATGAAATTAAAAACGCTCCTTTGAAGGGAAGGTTATGACCAACCTAGACAGCATATTAAAAAGCAGAGACATTACTTTATAAACAAAAGTCTGTCTAGTCAAGGCTATGGTTTTTCCAGTGGTCATGTATGGATGTGAGAGTTGGACTATAAAGGAAGCTGGGCACCAAACAATAGATGCTTTTGAACTGTGGTGTTGGAGAGGACTCTTGAGAGTCCCTTGGACTGCAAGGAGATTCAATCATTCCATTCTAAAGGAGATCAGTCCTGGGTGTCCTTTGGAAGGATTTATGTTCATGCTGAAACTCCAGTGTTTTGGCCACCTGATGCATAGAGCTGACTCATTTGAAAAGACCCTGATGCTGGGAAAGATTGAGGGCCAGAGGAGAAGGGGGATGACAGAGGATGAGATGGCTGGATGGCATCATTGACTCAATGGATATGGGTTTGGGTGGACTCCAGGAGTTGGTGATGGACAGGGCAGCCTGGGATGCTGCAGTTCATGGGGTTGCAAAGAGTTGGAGATGACTGAGTGACTGAACTTAACTGTTTACAAATGTTCTAGTCATTGTCTATCCTCTTCCACTGAATTTAGAAATTGTCAATATCTATCTGCTGATCAGTTTATCCATTTCAAATAGATTTTAGCAGAAAAAAATATGGTTAAACTCATGGACACATTGAATTATGACTGTGATGAAATTTTAGGTCATTAAAGGTTTGAACTGATAAGGAAACGAAAGCTCTTTTTCAAGTCAATGTTTTCTCTCTGGTCTGTAAACCTTCTGTCTTTATTTTTGAGTTTAATAATATTTGTGTTTTCTTCCATGACTGAGAAAGCTATAAACTGTGGTGTCACATACACCACTTTTGCCTGGAGTAAAGCTGGAGACTCCATAACGAGAGTATATCTATCTAATTGTGTTTACTTCTAAGATGTATGTAGACTCTGGGAGTAGTAGTTTGCATTTCTGTATCAAGAAAAAAGCAGAAAGCTTTTCTTCTGTTGCTCTTGTTTTTGTTGTTGTTGTTCAGAAACGCTGGAAACTGTGTTACAAGGAAAACCTTTTTATACTAAAGAAACAGATTTTCTAAATTAGCTGTCTCAGGTGCATCACAGTTGGTCTGTATTCATTATTACATCAATTTTAGCCAACTCTCGTAGTGAAGACATAAAAGGTGACAGTTTCATTTTTTGAATTTGGCGAGTTTACATTCTCTCTAGGACATGAAGTTTATGGTTAACATGTGTCAACTTGAAAAATAGTATCCAGTTCCACTAAACATCCATTGGCAACAGAAAATCCCTGAAAATAATCAGTCGATTCTCTTTATCATAAATCCCATGTTTGAAAATATGCCTACTAGAGAAAATTTATTTATATCTCTTTCAAAAAATTATTTTATTTGGAGGCTAATTACTTTACAATATTGTAGTGGTTTTTGCTATACCTTGACATCAGTATACATGACAGTTTCATAGTCACTTGCAAACTTGAGTGGAAAAGCAAAAAAAAATTTGAATTGTCTGACACATTCCCAACTAAGACCAAAGTGACATTGTTAGTTCTGCTTCAGCTTTTATATTGTAAGTTTGAGTTCTTTATGTGATCTACTTTGTGCCAATTTTGTGGCTTTTTGTTTGTTTTATTGTTTTAAATGTACCCAAGTATAGTGTTGAAGTGGGTCTCCTGTTCATAAGCACCAACAGGCATTGATGTGCCTTAAGGAAATACTACATGTTAGATAAACTTGTTCAGGCAGGAGTTACAATGCAGTTGACTTCTATTGAGTTCAACGTTAATAAATAATGTATATTAAATAAAGTTGTCTTTAGATAAAACAAGTTACCTAATAATCAGTTGCTAAAAGTCTTATGACCAGAGGCTCATAAGACTGTATTTCTGTATTTCTTCCAGAGGCAATGATTTCAGTTCGGTTCCGTTGCTCAGTCATGTCCGACTCTTTGTGACCCCATGAATCGCAGCACGCCAGGCCTCCCTGTCCATCACCATCTCTCAGAGTTCACTCAGAGTCACGTCCATCAAGTCCATGATGCCATCCAGCCATCTCATCCTTGGTCGTCCCCTTCTCCTCCTGCCCCCAATCCCTCCCAACATCAGAGTCTTTTCCAATGAGTCAACTCTTCTCGTGAGGTGGCTAAACTATTGGAGTTTTAGCTTTAGCATCATTCCTTCCAAAGAAATCCCAGGGTTGATCTCCTTCAGAATGGACTAGTTAGATCTCCTTGCAGTCCAAGGAACTCTCAAGAGTATTCTCCAACATCACAGTTCAAAAGCATCAATTCTTCGGTGCTCAGCCTTCTTCACAGTCCAACTCTCACATCCATACATGACCACAGGAAAAACCATAGCCTTGACTAGACGGACCTTAGTCAGCAAAGTAATGTCCCTGCTTTTGAATATGCTATCTAGGTTGGTCATAACTTTTCTTCCAAGGAGTAAGCGTCTTCTAATTTCATGGCTGCAGTCACCATCTGCAGTGATTTTGGAGCCCCCAAAATAAAGTCTGACACTGTTTCCACTGTTTCCCTGTCTATTTCCCATGAAGTGATGGGACCGGATGCCATGATCTTTGTTTTCTGAATGTTGAGCTTTAAGCCAACTTTTTCGTTTTCCTCTTTCACTTTCATCAAGAGGCTCTTTAGTTCTTCTTCACTTTCTGCCATAAGGGTGGTATCATCTGCATATCTGAGGTTATTGATATTTCTCAGTTAATCTTGATTCCAGCTTGTGTTTCTTCCAGTCCAGCGTTTCTCATGATGTACTCTGCATATAAGTTAAATAAACAGGGTGACAGTATACAGCCTTGGCATACTCCTTTTCCTATTTGGAACCAGTCTGTTGTTCCATGTCCACATCTAACTGTTGATTCCTGACCTGCATACAGATTTCTCAAGAGGCAGGTTAGGTGGTCTGGTATTCCCATCTCTTTGAGAACATCTGGAAGTTCATGGTTCACGTATTGCTGAAGCCTGGCTTGGAGAATTTTGAGCATTATTTTTTAATATTATCATTTTAATTTATTAAATATTAAAATTTTTATTAAATATTCAAAACTATTAATTAAGAAACAAAGTAGTCATGAATATAATTAGGTATAAACTAAGATAAAGGTACTTAGGAAAATAAGTAATTCTCTAAGTGTTTGGAGTAGCTAAACACTTAACAAATGATTTAAATAAACAGAGAATGTTAGCAACCAATTAAAAGAAAATATAAAGGATTTTGTACAATTATAGACACATTTTATTAAGCAAAACTGATGACAAAACAAGTGAATATAAGAGAACACCTTTCTCAGAATTTAAATACAGCAGTCAGTTCTCTATTTTTTGTAAAATTCTCAGATAAATTTGATTATGGTATTATTTTTTGTTTAATATGTGCTATACATCATTTTAATAAAATAATTATTATCCCCCTTTACTCACTCCTAGCAAGTTTGAGCATCATCCTTCTTTTTATTTGTGACTGGATTTCTACATAATCTCAACCCCACTGAGAATCTTTTAAATATTTCAAAGAAATGTTTTTGATACTTTCTTTTATAAATCCAGTGGAATCTGTAGTTCAAATATTACTACAGTTCTTTTATTTCAGCAAAGTCTCATGGAGAGGACCAAGGCAGATGATCTAATGCAACCCTTCCTAAAGGCATTACAGTACAACAAATGTATTTGTTTTCCACATTTGTGACAAGTAGCAAATTCTGTTTATAAATACGGATTGCACCATAGGTATTAGTGACACTCTGTCACATCGAATCACATAGTTTCACTGAATAATTTTAGGGTACTTGATTTTTATTTTTCTGTGCCTGTTTTTATAAGCTGAAGATGATCGGGTTCATCCCATTGAAATAAAACTCAAAACAAAGCATGAAATCTACGTACCCTGTTGACTTATCCATCCTTATTTAGTCATGAGTATCTGAAATGGCCTGAAAAGCAGATTTCCTTTCACCTCCAAAGACAAAATAGTGCATCTGCTACCTTCCTTCTTGTTTGTCCTCTATAGTAGGAGAATCTATTTCAAAACACTAGCCAATTTACTATCTTCTCTAAAGTTGTACAGTAAATTAGGCACAGCTGAAATCAATGCAAAGTTCCTCCTGCAGGGTTTCTCAGGGGTTGATTTTTCACACATGGAATTTGCCAGGAAATCTCAGTTATGGTTTGAGCTCTGCTGGAGGGTGTGCCTCCCTCTGGGGAGAATCTATTGCAACAAGAATGAAGACCCTGCCTGCTGAACTGGCTCTGGAGTAACTCAGAGGATGAATGGATGACATGGTCTCAAGAGCGTCCTCCCAGATACATAGAGGAGGGATTTAGCAGCCACCACCACCTGCTAATTAGAAACAGGTGCATTGGATCTTTCATTAACAGCTGAAATTCTACCCTTCTTTTTACATTTTAATAGTATGTCAGTGTTTGACAATTAGATGAAAATGCCTATAAATGACTATAACAGAATGGAAGATGAAGTGAGGAAAAATATGATTCCCTTGTTGAAAGTCCTAGATTCAAAAACAGAGACAATGGATTCCTCTTATGACGTTATGTAAGTTATTAGTTTGTAAGAAGGAAATAAATTACCCATCATTACACTGAATAAGTAGATTCCACAGACAATGAACACATTCAGAACTGAAACAGTCATTGGCAAAATTGACAGAGTGAATATACAAATGCTTTGACTTGTCCTCAAAGACTGACAAAGAAATAGGTCTATGAATTGTGAAACATGTAGACTCCAGAGCCAGGTGGCCTGGAGTCAAATCCTGACCTTTCTGCTTTCTAGTTGTCAGATCTTGGACACGTCACTGCTTAACTCTTGGAGGTCTCAGAGTTCTCATTTTCCAAAACTGGAAGCGTTAGCAAGAATTGCCTCATAAAACTGTTGTGAGGGTTAAGTGAGTGTAACTAGAACTAAGGTGCCTAGAACACCTCTTGTCATAAGGTAATTAAGGTCTGTGTTAGGCATTACTTTTGTTATTATTATTGTGTTTCTCTTTGGTATTAATGGCATTAGCCATCATGTGGCATGGCTGATCACTTCTTAGAAAAATTACTTTCATTTGGCATCTGAACCACCATATTTCTTAAATTTTCTATTTCATTGTTCTTTTCCAGTGTACTGACTTTCATCTTTTGCAATGTGTCTAACATCACTGTCTCCAGGGCCTTTAAATTTGGGGTGTGCCTCAGGGATTCTTCTTTGGACTTCTTTTCTATATATATTTAGTCCCTTTGAGATAGACTCATGACTTCAAATTCCCTCTGTATGCTGGTACTTCCCAGAAATATATATCCAGCACATATATATTTCCTAAAGTCCAGGTAATTGTTTATTTCCCCATTCCTGTAATAATCTGTACAATTAAGGTGAAAAAGCAGGTTTTGTGAGACATAAAATTTATGTAATTTATTGAAACTTTAAGAAAACTATCAGAGTAAGATAAATGCAAAATTAGGGCTAATTTTTTTTTTTTAATTTTCTCCCACATGTGCCATAGAGCTTCACAATAATTTCTTCTGAGATAACTTTTAGCATTTTACCATAAATGCTCATACTATATATAATACTGTCTGTCTACACCCAACTTTTCCTTCTTCACTTAGATACTCTTCAACTCCCTGATACCTCCTTAGTCATTGAAATCTCTATGAGAGGTGCCAGGGTTTACCTCTCACCAGCTAAATCTGCCTCAGTAGGAGGGCATTTGAATTGACCCCAATATAGTTGCCCTTTCTCATACTTCAAGACATTGGGGAAGAGTGTCTCTTTGAAGACTCTCCAATTGTATCCAGGGTTCTGAATACAATTTTTTTTTCTGATATTTTGATGCATTTGTGCAAGTCTAGGAAGAAAAACTAGTTGCTGAGTTGGCAACTGGACGGAGAAGCCAATGGCAACCCACTCCAGTACTCTTGCCGGGAAGGCCCCATGGATGGAGGAGCCTGGTAGGCTGCAGTCCACAGGATTGCTAGGAGTTGGACACGACTTCACTTTCACTTTCATGCATTGGAGAATGCAATGGCAACCCACTCAAGTATTCTTGCCTGGAGAATCCCAGGGATGGGAGAGCCGGGTGGGCTGCCATCTATGGGGTCGCACAGAGTTGGACACGACTGAAGGGACTAAGCAGTAACAGTAGGAAGAGAAAAGTTGCATGTAGAAATTTTCCCTCCAAGTTTTGGCTGTTGCTTTAACGGTCAAGTTCGTGAGGACACATGAGTCTCTGAAGAGCTTTCCAGTGTCAGCTCTCTGGGATGGTGGGTGAAAGAAGCTGTGGACACAGCAGAGACTTTTTGATCTTATTTAATCTCTGGAACACTGATGCACCTATTCTCCCACCCAGCTGGAAAGGAGAGAGAGTTAATGAGGTGGTAATGGGAGAAGAGCTATTATAGATAACTAAGCTCTGGATTCAGAACTTATCCCCACCAAAGGACTTGGTGTAGTGGAGCAAAAGAACCTCAAACATTTGCTGGATGTGAGTCTAGACTGTTTATTTTTGTTTTTCCTTTTGGGTAAAACCAGTGGAGAGTATATCAGAAAAAAAAAAAAAATGTAGGTGCAAAGGGCTTAGTGAGTCAAGTAAACTTCATGACTCAACATTCCAAAGGAGGAACAGAAATATTTCATTTCCTGGGTCTGTCATGAAGGGATCTGAAAAGACTAAAAAAAAAGTCTTACTGCAGCCTAACATGAGCCAGCCATAAGAAAAATGATTCCCTTTCTTAAGAGGAAATTGTAAGTATGAAAAAGAGCACCAAATTTAGCAGAGACCACATAAGAATGAGGAGCACTTAGCAGAAATCAGTGAATGTTGAAAGTTGATATCCCAGACAAATGAACCCCTGTAACTTTTCTATGTATTATGTAGGAAAACTTAAAACATCCATAGAAAGACTTGTATACAGATGTCCCGGTTTTGCTTATAACAGTCAAAAACTGGAAAAAAAAAAAAAAAAAACTTAAAAGTCCAAAACTAATAGATAAAGACTGTTTTATGTTCCCATGGATTAGAAAGGCCTCACTGGGGCAATGTTGTCCCCCTAGTGAAGCTCAGTAAATTCAGAGTAACTTTTGAGTGTCATGATTGAGGTGGAATGAATGAGTAGTGAGTAGAGGCTAAAAATGCTCTTAAACATCTTACAATGCAGAGGGCAACCCGTTTATAACATAAACTACAGAGCACAAAATATCGATAGTGCTGAAATCAAGAATCACCGTACATGAAGTGCACCCAGGAACCTGAATAGCAGAAAACTGGAAATGATGATCTCAGAAATAAACAGAAATATAATGTATTAATCCTTAAAGAGTACCGATTTAATTACATAAGTGATCAAGCTTTTTCTGTTTGCCTCAAGCTCTCAAGTTATTTTCTGCTTTCTTGGAACTGATTGATTCACCAAATTGCCTCTTGGGAAAATAAATTTTATTCCTAAATGAGAAAGCAAATTCTTTCTTACCCTTGAACATTTTATTTATCTTCTCATTATATAAGCTTCCCTAGTGACTCAGATGGTAAAGAATCTACCTGCAATGTGGGAGACCTGGGTTTGAGCCCTAGTTTGGGAAGATTCCCCAGAGAAGAGAATGGATATCACTAGTTCTGTTATGCTTAACTGAACTACCAAGTTGTCACTTCAGGTTTTTTATTATAAATGAGCAAATATTTATATTGGTAACAATATAAGCTGTACTAAATAATGGGGGAAAACAATGCATCATATTTACTCATCAGCTTAAACCTTAGTTAGGTCATTTTACTTCTTTGTGTTTGTCTTTTCAAATCTAGATAACTTTCCATTAGCTGCTTTTTCTTTTCTGTTAAGATACTAGTTTTCTCATGCCAAGATTTCAAAGCTACATCATTAACATTTACAGTACGAAAATACAGGCACTAGTCAGACATTACAATTCAGCAATAGCTGGCATTTAATTGCTTTGCAGAAGAAAAATAAGGAACTTATATTATAAAAATATCTACCCACTGGAATGTTTAAAATGGAAACATAATGGCCTAAATATCTATTTAAGTACATAGAAAAATGTATAGTGGAATTCAAACAAAACCACATTTGAGAGTACCTGATGAAAATTATTTATCTTTTTAAAATTTTGTCATGAACTGGTGAGCTTGTGATCTCTGGATCATTTTTTCTTAACTTGCAAGTATAGAATGTCACAACATTGGTTTTGTGGTGATCAAATACAAAAACATTTCCAAAAGAGATTCCTATACACAGATCCTATGCAGGAGATAACATTTGAAACATAGCCAATGGCTTTTATTTGAACAGGTGTTTAGTTTTTCTTGTGACTTTTGCCTTCGGCTTTCTTCAAATACCTCCATTATTTCCAGACCTTCATTGTAATTATAAACATATTCATTTAAAATATGCATTATTCAAATAATTAAAAGCTGTTTTTAAATTTTAAAGGGTCACAATTAATTGGTCTAGCCTACTATTACAATATTAAAATATTAAAACTGATTTTATTCCAGTGTAAATGATTTCACTTTCTGAGTTAACATCTCTTAAGGAATTTATTTTGAAATAAAAATAATGCATTAATTGCAACTCTACTGAAAGGTCAGTCCTGTGCAACTTAACATAATCAGAGATTTCCATCTCACAAATTGATAACACACTTTCTTAAGAGAAAATTTAGACAAGGTTGCAGTAAACTAAGTTAAATATAAGTATTTTTCTGTACTTTCAAATTTCCCCATTCCACCTATTAAAATGGATATTTAGGAATAGAAATTTTGAAAATAATTTTATAATATCAGTGACATATTCAATCTATCCTCCATTTCCTTCTCTTACTCTTTTAGATAGTTGGACCTTCAGCAGTTTCTGTGGTTTCTCAGTAATGGTAAACATAAATTATGGAACATATTGATAATTAATATATAGACTTTGAACAAAGTTAAATTCAAATAATTGAATTATATAAGGGAAACTTGGAGATTAAACCAGGAATAATATTTACTTGATTCCTAATATGTGCCAGAAGTTTTGAAAGCCACATTGCCAAACATAAAAATGACAGCTTTTCAGCTGTATTATTAGAAATGAAAAGCCTGGAAGGCACAGAGATTACATACTTTTCTCAATCCACACAATTTGTAGAAACCTACTAAAGATTTTATCTATATTTTCTGACTCCAAAATCTGATGCTTGCTGTTTGTTTGTCTATGTCATTAATGTATCCGTCACCTCCCAAAATTTCCTTCTCCTTTTTGAATTATTAATATTGTGATATGAATATTTAAGACGTATCCTCTCAACTACATTTTACCTATACAATACAGTATCGGTAACCTAGTCATTATGCTCTACAACAAATCTCTAGAACTTACTGATCTTTCATATCAAACTTTACACCCTTTGTCTGATACCTCTTTAATCGCTCCTCTCCCAGGCCTTGGCAAATACCATTTTACCCTTGCTTCTATGGCTTTGACTATTTTATATGTCTCAAACAAGTGTACTATGTAATCCAAAATATATAAGAAACTCTTTCAACTCAATAGCAAAAAGTGGGCAAACAATTGAATAGAAATTTCTGCAAAGGAGACATACAGATAGTAAATAAAAGTCAAATAAATAACCTAACTCTACACCTAAAAAAAACTAGAAAAGGAACAAATGGAGAACCCCAAGGTTAGTAGAAAAAAGAAATCTTAAAAATTAGGGCAAAAATAAATGCAAAAGAAACAAAAGAGACCATAGTAAAAATAAACAAAGCCAAAAGCTGGTTCTTTGAAAGGATAAATAAAATTGACAAACCATTAGCCAGACTCATCAAGAAACAAAGGGAGAAAAATCAAATCAATAAAATTAGAAATGAAAATGGAGAGATCACAAGAGACAACACAGAAATACAAAGGATCATAAGAGATTACTATCAGCAATTATATGCCAATAAAAAGGAAAAATGGCCAAATTCTTAGAAAAGTACAACTTTCCAAAACTGAACCAGGAAGAAATAGAAAATCTTAACAGGCCCATCACAAGCACAGAAATTGAAACTGTAATCAGAAATCTTTCAGCAAACAAAAGCCCAGGTCCAGACGGCTTCACAGCTGAATTCTACCAAAAATTTGGAAAAGAGCTAACACCTATCCTACTCAAACTCTTCCAGAAAATTGCAGAGAAAGGTAAACTTCCAAACTCATTCTATCAGACCACCATCACCCTAATACCAAAACCTCACAAAGATGCCAGGAAAAAAGAAAACTACAGGCCAATATCACTGATAAACATAGATGCAAAAATCCTTAACAAAATTCTAGCAATCAGAATCCAACAACATATTTAAAAGATCATACACCATGACCAAGTGGTCTTTGTCCCAGGGATGCAAGGATTCTTCAGTATCCACAAATCAATCAATGTAATTCACCACATTAACAAATTTAAAAATAAAAGCCATACGATTACCTCAACAGATGCAGAGAAAGCCTTTGACAACATTCAACAACGCTTTATGATAAAAATTTTCCAGAAAGCAGGAATAGAAGGAACATACCACAATATAATAAAGGCTATATATGACAAACATTATCCTCAATGGTGAAAAATTGAACGCATTTCCCCTAAAGTCAGGAGCAAGACAAGGGTGCTCACTTTCATCACTACTATTCAACATAATTCTGGAAATTTTGGCCACAGCAATCAGAGCAGAAAAAGAAATAAAAGGAATCCAAACTGGAAAGAAGTAAAACTCTCACTGTTTGCAGATGACATGATTCTCTACATAGAAAACCCTAAAGACTCCACCAGAAAATTACTAGAGCTAATCAATGAATATAGTAAAGTTGCAGGATATAAAATCAACACATAGAAATCCCTCGCATCCCTATACACTAACAATGAGAAAACAGAAAGAGAAATTAAGGAAACAATTCCATTCACCATTGCAATGAAAAGAATAAAATACTTAGGAATATAGCTACCTAAAGAAACTAAAGACCTATATATAGAAAAC
Organism: Nanger dama; assembly: GCA_917880005.1. NCBI lineage: Eukaryota > Metazoa > Chordata > Mammalia > Artiodactyla > Bovidae > Nanger > Nanger dama. The sequence continues at coordinate 14,273,374 of CAKJTW010000002.1, forward strand.
TATAAAACACTGGTGAAAGAAATCAAAGAGAACACTAATAGATGGATAAATATACCATGTTCATGGATTGGAAGAATCAATATAGTGAAAAAGTGTACACTACCCAAAGCAATCTATAGATTCAATGTAATCACTATCAAGCTACCAACAGTATTTTTCACAGAGCTAGAACAAATGATTTCACAATTTATATGAAAATATAAAAAACCTCAAATAGGCAAAGCAATCTTGAGAAAGAAGAATGGAACTGGAAGAATCAACCTGTCTGACTTCAGGCTCTACTACAAAGCCAGTCATCAAGGCAGTATGGTACTGGCACAAAGACAGAAATATAGATCAATGGAACAAAATAGAAAGCCCAGAGATAAATCTATGCACCTATGGATACCTTATCTTTACAAAGGAAGCAAGAATATACAATGGAGCAAAGACAATCTCTTTAACAAGTGGTACTGGGAAAACTGGTCAACCACTTGGAAAAGAATGAAACTAGAACACTTTCTAACACCATACACAAAAATAAACTCAAAATGGATTAAAGATATAAACATAAGACCAGAAACTATAAAACTCCTAGAGGAGAACATAGGCAAAACACTCTCTGACATACATCACGGCAGGATCTTCTATGACTCACCTCCCAGAATATTGGAAATAAAAGCAAAAATAAACAAATGGTACCTAGTTAAACTTAAAAGCTTCTGCACAATGAAGGAAACTAGAAGCAAGGTGAAAACTCAGCCTTCATGATAGCACAAAATAATAGCAAATGAAGCAACGGATAAACAACTAATCTCAAAAATATACAAGCAACTCCTACAGCTCAATTCCAGAAAGATAAACCACCCAATCAAAAAATGGGCCAAAAAAATAAATAGACATTTCTCCGAAGAAGACATATAGATGGCTAACAAACACATGAAAAAATGCTCAACATCACTCATTATCAGAGAAATGCAAATCAAAACCACAGTGAGGTACCATTTCTCACCAGTTAGATGGTTGTGATCCAAAAGTCTACAAGCAATAAATGCTGGAGAGGGTGTGGAGAAAGGGGAACCCTCTTACACTGTTGGTGGGAATCAAACTAGTACAACCACTATGGAGAACAGTGTGGAGATTCCTTAAAAACTGGAAATAGAACTGCCTTATGATCCAGCAATCCCACTGCTGGGCATACACACAGAGGAAACCAGAACTGAAAGAGACACGTACCCCAATGTTCATTGCAGCACTGTTTATAATAGTCAGGACATGGAAGCAAGCTAGATGTCCATCAGCAAATGAATGGATAAGAAAGTATTGGTACATATGCACAATGGAGTATTACTCATCCATTAAAAAGAATACATTTGAATCAGTTCTAATGAGGTGGATGAAACTAGAGCCTATTATACAGAGTGAAGTAAGCCAGAAAGAAAAACACCAATACAGTATACTAACACATATATATGGAATTTAGAAAGATGGTAACAATAAACCTGTATAAGAGACAGCAAAAGAGACACAGGTGTATAGAACAGTCTTTTGGACTCTGTGGGAGAGGGAGAGGAAGAGAGAGAGGGTGGGATGATTTGGGAGAATGGCATGGAAACATATATAGTATCATATATGAAATGAATCACCAGTCCAGGTTCAATGCATAATACAGGATGTTTGGGGCTGGTGCACTGGGATGACCCAGAGGGATGGTATGGGGAGGGAGAAGAGAGGAGTTCAAGATAGGGAACACGTGAATACCTGTGGTGGATTCATGTTGATGTATGGCAAAACCAATACAATATTGTAAAGTAATTAAACTCCAATTAAAATAAATAAATTTATATAAAAAACAATAAAAAATAGAAAATAGATCATTGGTTTTTTATGACTGCAGTGCTAGTGAGTAGGGTTTGTGTGGTAATGGTGCAAGTGTACAGTATTTCTTCTGGGAGTGAGAAAATGTTCTAAAATGGATTCCCATACAGTTGTACAACTTTGTGAATACATGTTTTTGATATTGAATTATACACTTTAAATAGGTGAACTAAATAGTTTATATCTCAATAAAGCTGTTGCTGAAAAAAAAAAAGGAAGATAATCATCAGAGAAAGAAACAAAAATCCTTATAAGCTATCATGTACCTCACACCCGATAGAATGGCTATAATCAAAAAAAGATTATAAATGTTGGTAAGGATGTAGCATAAAGGGAGCCCTTCTTTGTTATGGAAAATATCATGCAAAATCCTTAGAAAACTAAAATAGAAAGATATGTCCCAGCAATCCCACTTCTGGGTATATATCTAAAGGAATGGAACTAGGATATCAAAATGATATCTGCAACCCCACGTTTATCACAGTATTATTCAAAATAGCCAAGGCATTGAAGCAACCTGAATGTCTCTTTATGCACAAGTAGATAAAGAAAAATTTGACACAAATGGAATATTGTTCATCCTTAAAAATGGAAAGAAATTCTTCCATGTTTTGGCAACATGGATGAACTTGGAGGCCATTATTCCTGGCAAAATCTATTTCTGCTCATTAGAATATAGTATTAGATTTAGTATTAAAAGATAGTATTCGTATTGCTACTTGTAATAGAAGTTGACCTGAGAGTAGTAACAGTAGCAGCAGTAGTAATTGACAAGGGAAAGAAAAAGGAGAAAGAGGAAAAGAAACAGCTTAAACTTGATAAGCATTTTCTGTGTGCTCATCCCAGCTGACGCTAGTGGTGAAGAACCTGCCTGTCAATGCAGGAGACCTAAGAGACATGGGTTTGATCCCAGGGTTGGGAAGATCCCCTGGAGGAGAGCACGGAAACCCACTCCAGTATTCTTGCCTAGAGAATCCTATGGTCAGAGGAGCCTGGAAGCCTACAGTCCATAGGGTCAAGAAGAGTTGGACATGACTGAAGTGACTTGGCACCCAAGGCCTTTGAATAAATTACTGTAATCCTCAAAACACTAATGCGCAGTGGGTAGTGCTAATTGCATATTTAGTAGATGAAATCCTTAAGTAATGTTAGATTAGTTGTTCAGCTAGCACAATTAATAAATTACATAATTCATATTCAAAGTACATAAATAACAATTTATTATGGTTCATGATATTACAAGTAAAAAGTACATAACAAGTAACAGGGTATTTCCCTTCTGATTCAGAATGAGAGGAAAATGGAATATAGGAAGTATCAGCAACAAGCAAAAACGGGATTAAAATGGCATTTACAGTATAATCTTCAGTTCAGTTCGATCGCTCAGTTGTGTCCGACTCTATGCGACCCCATGAATTGCAACATGCCAGGCCTCCCTGCCCATCACCATCTGGAGGAGTTCACTCAATTTCACGTCCATCGACTCAGTGATGCCATCCAGCCATCTCACCCTCTGTCGTCCCCTTCTCCTGCCCTCAATCCCTCCCAGCATCGGAGTCTTTACCAATGAGTCAACTCTCCTCATGAGGTGGCCAAAGTACTGGAGTTTCAGCTTTAGCATCATTCCTTCCAAAGAAATCCCAGGGCTGATCTCCTTCAGAATGGACTGGTTGGATCTCCTTGCAGTCCAAGGAACTCTCAAGACTCTTCTCCAACACCACAGTTCAAAAGCATCAATTCTTCAGGCTCAGCCTTCTTCACAGTCCAACACTCACATCCATACATGACCACAGGAAAAACCATAGCCTTGACTAGACGGACCTTAGTCGGCAAAGTAATGTCTCTGCTTTGGAATATACTATCTAGGTTGGTCATAACTTTTCTTCCAAGGAGTAAGCGTCTTTTAATTTCATGGCTGCACTCACCATCTGCAGTGATTTTGGAGCCCCCAAAAATAAAGTCTGACACTGTTCCCACTGTTTCTCCATCTATTTCCCATGAAGTAATGGGACCAGATGCCATGATCTTTGTTTTCTGAATGTTGAGCTTTAAGCAAACTTTTTCACTCTCCTCTTTCACTTTCATCAAGAGGCTTTTTAGCTCCTCTTCACTTTCTGCCATAAGGGTGGTGTCATCTGCATATCTGAGGTTATTGATATTTCTCAATTAATCTTGATTCCAGCTTGTGTTTCTTCCAGTCCAGCGTTTCTCATGATGTACTCTGCATATAAGTTAAATAAGCAGGATGACAATACACAGCCTTGACGTACTCCTTTTCCTTTTTGAAACCAGTCTGTTGTTCCATGTCCAGTTCTAAATGTTGCTTCACTATATTCAAAATTATTGCAAGAAGAAAGGACTGTAACAACTGGTGTAACACAAACTGTTACTGATTATATTCCCTGTGTTGCAGAATTACTACTATACTATTATTTGCTTTTCTTTGAGTATTTTCAAAGAATTTTACAATTGTATGTATAGCTTTCATCTTTTCATTAGACAATAAACAATATTCTAATAGCTTTTTAAAAATTAGAAACTGATAAAGAAAATATTTAGTGATTTCTCCATATCAATATTCATTTTAGAGTAAGAAGAAAATCAAGATAACTATTGTAGAAGTATTAGTACTTAAATGCTTAGAACAGGTAAACACAAAATATAGGTAGGAAAATACTTTGGTAACCCTTAAAGAGTAATTTTCTATGAATGTTTAACAACTATATGAACTATTTTGTTTTTTTCCAAGCAGTAACAATACTATTAAAGAATTTTCCATCTTTAAGATTTAAGCTAAATGTTACAGATTAAAGGGTTTAATTTGTCCTGCTGTGTATAAAAACTGTGGTTTTCCCACTGAAATTTGCAATCAGCATTTCCATAAAGTTCCTCTATGTAAAGAAGTAGCTGAAGGGAGGTGTCTATACTATGCTTTGAAATGAAAGCTCAAACCCTTCAGAATAGGAATACTTCTCAGCATAGATTAATTTAAATAAAACATTGATTACTAATGAACAAAAGGAATATGAGGGGTTTTGCATTTATATTTTAGTTTCAGTGACCATATAAGCAATAAATGAAATATAGTAATACAGAAATGAAGAAAAAGTACTACCTAAGAAACACAATTGAAAAATAGCATAATTTCAGAGACAGGGTTTGTGGGCTAGCAGACATTTGGTTCTCTCCAAAACATCCATAAGACATTGTTTCATAAGACATTATTTTCCCCAGTCATTTGGTCCCTTCCAAAAAGACCTTGCAATATGGTCCTGCCCAAATGTCCATGAGCATATTTGATCCAGGACAAGTGGTTTTGGATAGGACTGAATACCAAGTATGTTTTAGTGTGGATCAGATGTCTTATGGGTGTTTTGGAAAGAAACAAATGTCTCACAAGGGGCTAGAGGAGAAGCAGTTTAATTTTAACCTCAGTTTCACATGATGTCTACTCAGAATATGAGCTTTCCAGGACTAAGAACATTTATGAATGGGCTTGTTTTATGATGCTACATTTTCACCACTGAAATCAAAAAAATTGTAAATAAAAATTAAAGAGAAAGAATTGACTTCTTTGTTCCAAAATAGGTAACATCTCAAAGACTCAAATCTTGAAACAGTTAATTCTGTGGGGCATCTAATTTATGAACTGGGCTTCCCAGGTGGCACTAGTGGTAAAGAACCCACCTGCCAGTGCAGGAGACATAAGAAATGTGGGTTCAGTCTCTGGGTGGGGAAGATCCCCTGGAGGAGGGCATGGCAACCTACTTCAGTATTTTTGCCTGGAGAATCCCATGGACAGAGGAGCCGGGCAGATTGCAATCCATAGGGTCACACAGAGTTGGACACGACTGAAGCAACTTAGCACACACAATTTATGAGGTAATTTCTGTTCTTAATTTTTAGAAATGTTGAGATTTTGGATCATTCAGGGATACAATATGAAAACTAAGATGAAAATAACATGCTGAGGGAAAAAATGATATATTAAATAGATTGTTTAATCACTGTTGGACTTTTTCCATGCCATTCAACTTATTTTACTTTCAATTGAGGTAAATAAGGAAAATGTTTACTATATCAAAATATTATGTATCCATTTAATAATAACATATATCACCATTTTCATTAAAGTTGATAACTCTTATTAATGATTTTATCATAAAATAATCATATGCAAGGAGCCCTGTAAATAGCTAGCTGAGTTGAGTTGTCAAAAAGAGAAAAGAAAACATATTCAATAATGAAAGATTTGAGAATCCATTACATGCATGATGTATTTTCTAAGCTTAAATTCAATATAACTTCATGCAGGAACATGAAAAAATTACAGTGCAATAAAATCATTATTTTATATTAAGGAACACTATCATTGTATTATGTTTATGAAGTGACTTCCCAGTAAGCTATTTGATTTGGCTGATATTTTATGCAAGTCCATTTAATATTTTAAATCAATATTATAACTTTGATCGAATGTTCTTTAGCAGATTTCTAAAGTAAGATTTTTCACTTAACCTGGAAACATTCTAAACTGATTATTTAGACACCAGAATGAGTAGACTGTTGAAGTAGAAAACGAGGGAAAATGACAACTGTTTTCAAAGAGAAGGTGCAAGGAAAAAGATTTAAAAATCAAAAAGAGATAAAATGTGCCTTTCACTAGCCTTCGAACTGCCTCAGATTTCCCACTGAAGAGTAAAGTTAGTAACTGCAAAGCTCTCAGAGAACATCTTTGCCTACTTACCAGTTTCTAAACTTCATCTCGCCTGTGTTTATTATTCTCTTTTCCTTAGAAATTTGCCACTTGAAAAATCTAGATCTCACTAGTTAAAATTATTCAAAGCATTGTCTCATTTAAATGTCTCATTTAATTTAAAGTCTTTGACTTCTGAAAAGTAATCTAGTTAACTTTCTCTTTCTCTAATAGTATTTTAGGTCCATTTCTAACTTTACTGCCTGCCTTGTTTCTATGCCAGTTTTCTAACTGGATGAGTCAGTGCTCTGTCAATTTCTTTTATTTTATACAAACATTATGAAATGTTAACTCTTGACCTCTTTAATGGGATCTTTGTCAATTCATATTGTGGGCCCTTTGGCACGCAACAATTTCCATCAGACACTGTCTTTAAAAATATCCCGCCACATTTCAGAACTTGAATGCCAAAGAAAATACTGTAGGAATCCAGCTAAGAATGTGGAGTTTAGATCAATTTTTCATAAAAACAAAAGCCAAGTCTCTATTGCCATGTCTTGATGAGCTTTACACTTGGGAAACTCCAAAGTTTTGATAGTTATAGCTATTGTATATTGTATTATTATTGACTTAAATGGTTTTTTAAGAGTAATAATAAACATCAGATTGAAATGAGGAATCCCACTTAAACTTTTCTAAGAAAAAAATTCTAGGAAATCATTTTTTAAGATGAAAAAGGAAAAGCAGAAATATTTGCAGGATTTGATTTACATTGTGTTCATGAGCAAAAGCAATAACTTTTTTGGTATGAGTGACATAGTTACATAACAAAAATGCAGCATTGAAAAAAGGATGCTGGAGGGAATAATTGACTAAGATTGGCTATTATTTTATTCAGCTCATCAGATACATATTTGAGTTATATTTATTTTTATTAATAATTTTATGGCTTATGCAGTTATTTTTAAATATCTTGAAAATTTTCACAAAGAAATGTCAATTTATTACTGAATTACATAAGAAGGAGACTATTCTTTGAATATCACCAATTTTAAAGAGCAAAAACTTCTGTGGTAAGTGTAATCTGACTGTGGATTGTACTGAGAGAAATATAAATATAGCACACAAGGCATTCCAAGCTATAATACTGATATATGAATATTCAAAATTATTAAATCATTCAATAAGAATATGAATATGATTGAATGTAAAGAAGTATTATTCAATAAGAAGTACACATTTTCGAATTGGGAGAACTTATATTCTTCTTTATATGTACGCCCAAAATGTTTATCTGAGTTAATTTTATCCATTTGGTAGGCAATTACATCATCTGTATTTATAGTTGACTGATATTAGTGGACACCACGAGATGGTCAACATCGAAATCATACTGATTATATTCTCTGCAGCCAAAGATGGAGAAGCTCTATACTGTCAACAAAAACAAGACCAGGAGCTGACTGTGGCTCACATCATGAACTCCTTATTGCCAAATTCAGACTTAAATTGAAGAAAGTAGGGAAAACCGCTAGACCATTCAGGTATAACCTAAATCAAATCCCTTATGATTATACAGTGGAAGTGAGAAATAGATTTAAGGGCCTAGATCTGATAGATAGATGACTGATGTACAATGGAATGAGGTTCATGACACTACGGGAGACAGGGATCAAGACCATCCCCATGGAAAAGAAATGCAAAAAAGAAAAATGGCTGTCTGAGGAGGCCTTACAAATAGCTGTGGAAAGAAGAGAGGCGAAAAGCAAAGGAGAAAAGGAAAGATACAAGCATCTGAATGCAGAGTTCCAAAGAATAGCAAGAAGAGATAAGAAAGCCTTCTTCAGTGATCAATGAAAAGAAATAGAGGAAAAGAACAGAATGGGAAAGACTAGAGATCTCTTCAAAAAAATTAGAGCTACCAAGAGAACATTTCATGCAAAGAGGCACTCGATAAAGGACAGAAATGGTATGGATCTAACAGAAGCAGAAGATATTAAGAAGAGGTGGCAAGAATACACAGAAGAACTGTATCACAATGGTGTGATCACTCATCTAGAGCCAGACATCTTGGAATGTGAAGTCAAGTGGGCCTTAGAAAGCATCACTACAAACAAAGCTAGTGGAGGTGATGGAATTCCAGTGGAGCTGTTTCAAATCCTGAAAGATGATGCTGTGAAAGTGCTGCACTCAATATGCCAGCATATTTGGAAAACTCAGCAGTGGCTACAGGACTGGAAAAGGTCAGTTTTCATTCCAATACCAAAGAAAGGCAATACCAAAGAATGCTCAAACTACCTGACAATTGCACTCATCTCACATACTAGGAAAGTAATGCTCAAAATGCTCTAAGCCAGGCTTCAGCAATACGTGAACCGTGAACTCCCTGATGTTCAAGCTGGTTTTAGAAAAGGCAGAGGGACCAAAGATAAAATTGCCAACATCCACTGGATCATGGAAAAAGCAAGAGAGTTCCAGAAAAACATCTATTTCTGCTTTATTGACTATGCCAAAGCCTTTGACTGTGTGGATCATAATCAACTGTGGAAAGTTCTCAAAGAGATGGGAATACCAGACCACCTAACCTGCCTCTGGAGAAATCTGTATGCAGGTCAGGAAGCAACAGTTAGAACTGGACATGGAACAACAGACTGGTTCCAAATAGGAAAAAGAGTACGTCAAGGCTGTATATTATCACCTTGCTTATTTAACTTATATGCAGAGTACATCATGAGAAACGCTGGACTGGAAGAAATGCAAGCTGGAATCAAGATTAATTAAGAAATATCAATAACCTCAGATATGCAGATGACACCATCTTTATGGCAGAAGTGAAGAGGAGCTAAAATGCCTCTTGATGAAAGTGAAAGAGGAGAGAAAAAAGTTGGCTTAAAGCTCAACATTCAGAAAACAAAGCTCATAGTATCTGGTCCCATCACTTCATGGGAAATAGATGAGGAAACAGTGGAAACAGTGTCAGACTTTGTTTTTGGGGGCTCCAAAATCACTGCAGATGGTGACTGCAGCCATGAAATTAGAAGATGTTTACTCCTTGGAAGAAAAGTTATGATCAACCTAGACAGTGTATTCAAAAGCAGAGACATTACTTTGCTGACTAAGGTCTATGGTTTTTCCTGTGGTCATGTGTGGATGTGAGAGTTGGACTGTGAAGAAGGCTGAGTGCCAAAGAATTGATGCTTTTGAACTGTGGTGTTGGAGAAGAGTCTTGAGAGTCCCTTGGACTGCAAGGAGATCCAACCAGTCCATGCTGAAGGAGATCAACCCTGGGATTTCTTTGGAAGGAATGATGCTAAAGCTGAAACTCCAGTACTTTGGCCACCTCATGAGAAGAGCTGACTCATTGGAAAAGACTCTGATGCTGGGAGGGATTGGGGGCAGGAGGAGAAGGGGACGACCAAGGATGAGATGGCTGGATGGCATCACGGACTCAATGGACGTGAGTCTGAATGAACTCTGAGAAATGGTAATGAACAGGGAGGCCTGGCGTGCTGCGTATCCTGGGGTTGTAAAGAGTCGGACACGACTGAGCAACTGAACTGAACTGAACTGAACTGATACTAGTTACAATCCTTTCACCCACTGTACTTTGTTGCTTCTTTGTATGATCCCCCAGATCCAAGCAGTTTATCACCATTGTTCAGTATTATTAAGCATATTTGTGTGGTTAAATACTTCCTTTTTCATGTATGCATGTATAATTATAATATCACCCAATCTCTTTAAGTAATATTAGAATATTTTTGTCCTTATCCAAGGATAACATGATTCACAGAAAATATAAATAATGAAAAACAGAATGTAGGAAAAAACTGAACAAATGTATATTCTAGAATTAAAGAACAGATTATAATGAAATAGACAATAATCTAAAAGAGATAGAGGATAATTGTCCCAATGTCTCACTGATTAAATAACAAGCAAAATTGCTAAAACATATTTAACCACTCTCAAGAAATACCCTGGTAATTTAAGTTAATTTTGAGAACAAGTAATGTGGCTACACCATTTGAGGGGAATAGCCAAAAAAAAAAAAAAAAAAATCACAATAGAATAATATAGGGGCTTAACATCAGTTCTAAGCATTAAAATATTATTTAGTAATGATAGCTTACGGTAAACAGTGTCAGATTTGTGATCTCTGAAGAAGGGAATCTAGCTTCAGGACCAGAGCTGAGGCTTGATCACTCAGAGTTTTGGGGTAGCAGAGTTTCATTATAGTGAAAAAAGGGACAGCAAAAGCTTCTGGCATAGATATCAGAGAGTGCCCCACTTGCTAGTCTTATCAGGCCTTTATATACTTTTTCAGTTGGCTTCCCTGGTGGCACAGATTGTAAAAGAATGTGTCTGCAATGAGGGAGACATAGGTTTGATCCCTGGGTCAGGAAGATCCTCTGGAGAAGGGAACGGCCACCCACTACAGTATTCTAACCTGGAGAATCCCATGGAGAGAGGAGCCTGACAGGCTACAATCCATGGGGTTCCAAAGAGTCAGACATGACTGAGAGACGTTCACTTTCATTAACAATAGAAAGATCTTACCAGACTCACTCCCACAATATACATTTTAAGATAGCAGGGTTATCTTAGTTGGAAGGTTCCTGTTAAGAAGGAAAACAGAAAGATTAAGGGAGTATATCAAAACTCAAATCTAAATAAGTGGCATTTTTAGTCAAATTTCTGAAACAAAGAGATATAGAAAACTTAAAATAACCAACAGGTAACTAAGTGTGACACTACCTACTACTACTACTAATAAAAAGGCCAGGGATTATGGAGGACTTCAAGAAGATAGTATTAAATCAGGTTAAATGTAAAAGAATCACGATTAACTGCTAAATAAGATAGGATTGCATATATAAATCTTTAAGTCATCTTTGTCATCTCTTTTTTCTCTTCTCCCCTGTTAATTTTTGTTGAGTAACACCATAGGGAAAAACTTGAATATTTGTCTCTTTGCTAAACAATATAGACTTTTATTTAGTGTATAATCTAATTTTTATTATTAGTTTTGAGTCGGGCTTATTGTATCTTAAACATTATGAACAGTAGATTAGGATTTTCTTAAATTTTCATTTCTTACTCCAAGCATTCCACTCATCTTGTGGAAAATTCGTCAGTGCTTATTTAAAATAACTACTAGTAACTTCCAATTCGAGTGTGATAACTTAGGTAATAGAAAGTCAATACTGCTGCTGATAACAACTAGAAAAAAAAGCCAGAAAATTATAAAAATAAATCATTTGAAGGCCCCAGAGACTATTTCAGCACAACACAGCTATCTCTACTTCAGTCCTATTACCTAACAGAGGAAAGAAGATACCTTCTCTTGGAAAACAGCATCTTGTGCTGTTTATTTTTTTAATAAATCATTTACATACAGTAAAAATTTATTAGACATGTTATTGATAAAATATGAAAATATAACAGACAATAGAAGCCAACCAAAAATGTAATTCAGATACTAGAATTAGTAGAAAAACACTTTAAGTAACAATTAATATGTTCAAGAAAATGCAAAATAGCAGAAAACAGTAGATGAAATTATGAATACATTCACTGGAGAATTAAAATCTTAAGAGAAACAATGCAAGTTCAAAAAGAGGAAAATCATGTATTAATATCTGCAATTTAAAGAATGTAACATAAGGATTTAACATACATTTGATAGAGTAGAAAAGTATAATATGAAATGAAAGATTGGAGAATGAAAATAGTCAAATTGAAACATAAAAACGAAAGATGTTAATAGAAAATAGAGCATAAAATAGCTCTATATGATTATATGTGCATATAAAATATATGCTCTAAATGATATGCACTGGCAACATCTAATATATGTCTGCTTCAAGTCCCAGAGACAGAACAGAACAGAGTTGAAGCAACATTTGAAGAAACATTGGCCTCACACTGGTCAGAATAGCCATCATCAAAAAAGTTACAAACGAAATGCTGGAGAGACTGTGGAGAATGGGAACCCTCCCTACATTGTTATGGGAATCTAAATTAATACAATCACTATGAAGAACAGTATGTAGATTACTAAAAAAAAAACTAAACAGAGCTAATGTATGAGGGATTGGGGGCAGGAGGAAAAGGGGACTCGATGGACGTGGGTTTGAGTGAACTCTGGGAGTTGGTGATGGACACGGAGGCCTGGCGTGCTGCAATTCATGGGGTTGCAAAGAGTCAGACACGACTGAGAGCGACTGAACTGAACTGAACTGAACTGAACATGTGTATAGTTGTGTAATGGTAATGCATATACATAGTATACATATACATAATACATACATGGTATACATAGTAAAATGGTATTTTACCATGGTGATAAATATATAGAAAGCCATTTTCAAAAACAAATTTATTATATCACTATTAATATCTTCATGACTCTATCTTCTAAAGCATTTACAATTCAGAAAATCTTTAATTTTTCCATGATTACCCCAACAGCTACTTTCCAGTATTTTTTTCTGCAAAGTAATTTACACCCTCTTATACTGCAGCCCTCTGTATAAGAATTACATTATTTTTTTAGCATAACTGCATTAGATTTAGCATTTTTGGTTAGCACATCCCACCACCTTCTTGATTTGCTCTCTTGGTATTATTTATGCTATTTTGGCTTAGACAGCTTTCAAGTGGTTAGACTTAGTAAACAGTACAGACTTTACTCAAGATGACTATATGGAATGGAAATAAATACATTGTCCATTTTTAACCCTATTTTGTAATTTAGTTACTAAAATCAAATGCATTTTCTTGAGCACACCAGCTTGGTTTTAACAGTTAAAAAAATCAAGTCCCTTAAGATGTTGTAGCTTCAAATCATACTTTAATAAATGTGCATTTGAGTAATATAGTAAACTCAGCAAAAATTCAATTTTTCCAGGCACCTAAAAACCAAAGATGCCAAAGAAAGAATGACTAATAGTTCATAGCTTGGATAAAAATGAGTATATAATTAAAAATTTATGCCAAAATTATAAGCTTTTCATTTCATACAATCAACTAAGCTACATATGTTTCCTTAAAAATGTTTTCTTTTGTGGATGGATAACACAAACTTGATTATTAATGTTAAGGTGCTTTCCTTTTCTTTATTTAGTCAGAAGTGAAGCTAGCATTATTAGTCAATAGTCACATGTTCAGCATACATACTTTTATAATATTCATGTATCATTTAACTTTTGTAGAAAGATAGTTAAATATCACATTATAATAAGATCTTCAATTGTGGTCTCATAACTCACATTGCAGTCCATCAGTCTCAGATAAAGCTTACAATAGCAGACACAATTACTTAAACAGTTCAGGAATATGTGATGAGACATTATTCAGTGATCTAGTATAAGTAATCATAAAGATACGCCATAATTTATCACAGTTAGATCAGCCAGTGGGTCCTGAAGCACCAGCAAAGTTATCTCCCTTTGTATGTGTACTCAACTAATCTTGCGGAGTCTCATGAAGACAGGGATTACTGAGAATAAAACAGACCAGGCAGTTGAGTGGTGGGAGGAGTGGAGATGACAAGGGTATCTGCTGCTTTTCATATAAGCTACAATTTAAGGTCAGCAAAAACCAGAGTTAGACTTTATCTTTTCCCCTATGAAGAAGACCTAGGATGCCAAAACATCTTAGAAGTTGGCTTTGATTCACCTGCAGGTGCGAAGAGTTGCATGTGAGTAGCCATGGTGATTGAATAATAAAAAAATAATATGAAAATAAGTATACCTTTGAGATTTAAAATTCTACATCGGCCAAAATATGCTCTAGTATTTTACATGGATTTTTTTAAAGCAGCATGAAGGGTATGAAAACTTACACATGAATTATTTGATTTTACAAATTAATAACATATATATATTTTTAGTAAATAGTCATGCAAAAAACCTTTATTTTTCTAAGCCATGAGCTTTCAAATGTGCTTTAAGGAGTGCATTTTCTGGGAAGCACTTAAATCCTTGAGCTACATTTATTTTCTAAGTAATGGCTAAGGAATGATGATAGATATTTGAGTATTTTCTCCAGAGTGAGCTTGCAGACAGTGATTAAAATGCAATGACTGATTTTACAGGATATTATTTTTATATCCATTTAATCAAGTCAGGTTTATAGAAATCTCTGTTTATTACCAAATATGAACAAACCTAGATTTAAAACAGTATTTCAGTGTTGTTTTGAGTACAGTCAACCTCTGATTGCCAGGAATATAATACCTGTAATACAGATTTTTCTAAGCATTTTATTTTAAAATGTGACTTTTCCTTGTTATCTAATTTGTATCTAAAATTTCCTCTATCACTGAGGAATGTCTTATGGAATATAAGCTTATTTTTTTATTATGTAAACTTAATAATTTACATAATAAATCTGCCAATCATGTCCAGATAAGAGAACCCTTCCCTGAACTGAGCAAATGTTTTCAAATACAAAGAAGGAGCTATAAGCAAACATAACTTTGTACAGAGGGGAATTTAGCTTTAGTTACTTCTTTTCATGAAAAAGTTGTCTTGATAGAAGTATAATATAGAGAACAGTATATAATATTTTCATTTAGTTGTTACTCAAGTTTATTACCATTTTTATCTTTGTTGAAGTCCTTAAGACTGATGTCTGACATCCTTTCAATTGATATTCCTTCTGTAGCAAGGCTTTTGATTGCTAAAATTCTCATGCTGAAAACTACGCAGAGTTTCTGACATATCAGTATAAAATTTGCCCCTGCCTGTAGAGTAAGGCCTCACAGGATACAGTAGACATTCCGGGCCAAATATCTATGGAAAATAAAATGTAAAGCTGCTTCCTTATTTATTTCTTAGCCTTTAACATTCAAAATGTTATTCAACTGGAAATATCCAGACTGCAGAGTCCATATTCATTACAGTGTCATCAAATCTTAAAATTTAATTTTGTGGCCACCAAAGCTTACTCACTCCACATGTATTCCATTTCACAAGTTCTACTCTTTACCTCTTTTTTCAAGTCTTGACACAGTTCCCAAATACTTGGCACTTTTGAAGGATCCTTTTGACATGGACCAGGTTTTAAACCAGTGGAGAATGACATCAACTCAATGAACACTCATGAAGGAGATTCATTTTAAATTACATCATAAACATTTTAAAACATTTTATTTGGTAATATAAATAAAAATCATGGTAATTAATGACATGGTATATAATAAAGTTGCAATGAGGTAAACACTAATATTTTGAGAAAAGATTAACAAAAATATAAATAAAATATAGGACCTCATATTTAACAGATGCACAGAGAAATAAAAGTTAACTATTTATTAGTCTTTGTTAAGATAGATGTGGTCAATTCAGTTGCAAATGCATTAATCTAACAGCTTTCTCTATTTTGGTCACTGATTCATGCACTATATTTATCAGATATTTATTCTTTGAATATCTGTTGTCATCCAAGCACTGTAAAAGATACACTGTGGAAAATTAAATCAGACAATTTTTCCCCCTTGGAGCAGTTTATAGTGTACTGAAAAAGAACTATTAAGGCATTATTACAGTAAAATATAACTAATTTTATTAGTTAATTTAATTAGATAATTTATTGGTATATTATAAATATCTAATATCAGTATATATCAGATAATATTGATATCTAACATTGGTACATTATATAACTTCTATGGAAACATACAATAACTCTTTGTAAGACTATGGATTTAGTCTGGTTGGGTGAGATTTTGCCTAAAATGATTCTTAAATGGAGAGTGCCCTCATGTAAGAGAGAAATAGCTCATTTCTATGTATGATTTATTCTCCACATAATCTCCACTAAAAACATTCTCTAGTCATCTTATTTCCTCATTTCCCAGCCCCTTGTTTTCTTTTATGAACAAATTGAAACTTTATTGTTGTGTTATTATTATTATTGTTTGGTTTTTTCTCCTTAACAGTGAGTATTTTGTTATTTAGAGTTACTTAACTGCAAAGGTTGTTAAATTGAATCATTATTCTCTAATCACCAAGCATTAATCATCTCTTCAATATTAGACATATTACTAGTCATTTTTAAAAAAAACAAAAAATACTTTTTGACTCTTTATAGCCTCTAGGATATCTTGAAAAGTGAAAGTGAAAGTTATTCTGTTGTGTCCAGCTCTTTGCAACCCCATGGAATGTAGCATACTGTAGAATTATAGATTAGTGCTCTATACTTAGTAACTTTCTTTTAACTGTTTGCCATATATACATATATATGTTTTTGAACTGTGGTGTTGGAGAAAACTCTTGAGAGTCCCTTGGACTGCAAGGAGATCCAATCAGTCCATTCTAAAGGAGATCATTCCTGGGTGTTCTTTGGAAGGACTGATGCTAAAGCTAAAACTCCAGTACTTTGGCCACCTCATAGAAAGAGTTGACTCATTGGAAGATACTCTGATGCTGGAAGGGATTGGGGGCAGGAGGAGAAGGGGACGACAGAGGATGAGATGGCTGGATGGCATCATGGACTCGATGGATGTGAGTCTGAGTGACCTTTGGGAGTTGCTGATGGACAGGGGAGGCCTGGCCTGCTGCGATTCATCAGGTCACAAAAAGTCAGACATGACTGAGCGACTGAACTGAACTGACCTGATTCACTTACTTAAATGTTGTACATCATTTATGTGTTGTGCTAAGTCACTCAGTCATGTCCAACTCTTTGCAACCCCACGAACTGTAGCCTGTCAGGCTCCTTTGTTCACAGGATCCTCCAGAAAAAAATACTGAAGTGGGTAGCCGTGCCCTTTTCTATGTTCTTTATGCTGCTAAGCTGCTAAGTCGCTTCAGTCGTGTCTCACTCTGTTTGACCCCATAGATGGCAGCCCACCAGGCTCCCCTGTCCCTGGGATTCTCCAGGCAAGAACACTGGAGCGGGTTGCCATTTCCTTCTCCAATGCATGAAAGGGAAAAGTGAAAGGGAAGTCACTCAGTCGTGTCTGACTCTTAGCGACCCCATGCACTGCAGCCCACCAGGCTCCTCCGTCCATGGGATTTTCCAAGCAAGAGTACTCGAGTGGGGTGCCATTGCCTTCTCCAATGTTCTTTATATAGATTCTGTCAAATTATTTTCTATTTTTCATTCTTTTACCACTTTTCTTTTGTGTTCAGTTCACTTTTTGTTTTTACTATATGTGATTATTTCTATTGTTATTATTTTTATGTACTATTCATTATCCAAACTTTATATGTAACAGTAACCATAAAATTATAATTATTTACATCTAACTTTGATTATGTTTCCATAATTTCATATTTTTCTAAATGGTTTAATTATAACCCTCTTTACATTTTTATTGTTTTATTTTCTTGCCCAGTTTGCCAGACTCTTTTGAAACACATTAAATAAAATGCAGGTATTAAAGATTATGTATATATTTATACCTTGATCAAGGTAGAATTGTTGTATTCCTGAATGGACTGGTCATGAATTAGCATTTTTAGCTTTCACTTCAGTTCAGTTGCACAGTCGTGTCCGACTCTTTGCGACCCCATGAATCGCAGCACGCCAGGCCTCCCTATCCATCACCAACTCCCAGAGGTCACTCAAACTCATGTCCATCGAGAAGGTGATGCCATCCAGCCATCACATCCTCTGTCGTCCCTTTCTCCTCCTGCCCCCATCAAAGTATTTACCAGGGAGTCAGCTCTTCGCATGAGGTGGTCAGAGTATTGGAGTTTCAGCTTTAGCATCAGTACTTCCAAAGAATACTCAGGACTGACTTCCTTTAGAATGGACTGGTTGGATCTCCCTGCAGTCCAAGGGACTCTCAAGAGACTTCTCTAACACCACAGTTCAAAAGCATCAATTCTTTGGTGCTCAGATTTCTTCACTGCCCAACTCTCACATCCATACATAAACAGACCTTGACTAGATGGATCTTTGTTGGCAAAGTAATGTAATGTCTCTGCTTTTGAATATGCTATCTAGGTTGGTCATAACTTTCCTTCCAAGGAGTAAGGACCTCTTAATATCATGGCTATAATCACCATCTGCATTGATTTTGGAGCCCCCAAATATAAAATCTGACACTGTTTCCACTGTTTCCTCATCCATTTCCCATGAAGTGATGGGACCAGATACCATGATCTTCGTTTTCTGAATGTTGAGCTTTAAGCGAACTTTTTCACTCTCCTCTTTCACTTTCATCAAGAGGCTTTTTAGCTCCTCTTCACTTTCTGCCATAAGGGTGATGTCATCTGCATATCTGAGGTTATTGATATTTTCCCCGGCAATCTTGATTCCAGCTTGTGCTTCTTCCAGTCCAGCGTTTCTCATGATGTACTCTGCATAGAAGTTAAATAAGCAGGGTGACAATATACAGCCTTGACGTACTCTTTTTCCTATTTGGAACCAGTCTGTTGTTCCATGTCCAGTTCTAACGTTGTTTCCTGACCTGCATACAAATTTCTCAAGAGTAAGGTCAGCTGGTCTGGTATTCCATCTCTTTCAGAATTTTCCACAGTTTATTTTGATCCACACAGTCAAAGGCTTGGCATAGTCAATAAAGCAGAAATAGATGTTTTTCTGGAACTCTTGCTTTTTTGATGATGCAGAGGATGTTGGCAATTTGATCTCTGGTTCCTCTGCCTTTTCTAAAACCAGCTTGAACATCTGGAATTTCACGGTTCACATATTGCTGAAGCCTGGCTTGGAGAATTTTGAGCATTACTTTTCTAATCAACACTTCAAAATCCACAAAACCATGAACACAAAAATCACTCCATTGAAATAGTTATGTTAAAAATAAATTGTTTCTCAAGCTACAATTTTCTCTTGATAACATCTATTTTCAGGTGGTAATCAGATAAATATCTAAGATGTTCAGTTCAGTCGCTCAGTCGTGTCCAACTCTTTTAACCCCATGAATTGCAGCACGTCAGGCCTCACTGTCCATCACCAACTCCCAGAGGTCACTCAGACTCACATCCATCGAGTCAGTGATGCCATCCAGCCATCTCATCCTCTGTCGTCCCCTTCTCCTCCTGCCCCCAATCCCTCCCAGCATCAGAGTCTTTTCCAATGAGTAACCTCTTCGCATGAGGTTGCCAAAGTACTGGAGTTTCAGCTTTAGCATCATTCCTTCCAAAGAAATCCCAGGGCTGATCTCCTTCAGAATGGACTGGTTGGATTTCCTTGCAGTCCCAGGCACTCTCAAGAGTCTTCTCCAACACCACAGTTCAAAAGCATCAATTCTTCGGTGCTCAGCCTTCTTCACAGTCCAACTCTCACATCCATACATCCATACATGACCACAGGAAAAACCATAGTCTTGACTAGACGGACCTTAGTCAGCAAAGTAATGTCTCTATAGGTTGGTCATATCTTTTCTTCCAAGGAGTAAGCGTCTTTTAATTTCATGCTATAATCACCATCTGCAATGATTTTGGAACCTAAAAAAATAGTGTAACACTGTTTCCACTGTTTCCCCTCTATTTCCCATGTAATGATGGGACCAGTTATCATGATAATAGTTATCTGAATGTTGATCTTTAAGCCAACTTTTTCACTCTCCTCTTTCACTTTCATCAAGAAGCTTTTTAGTTCTTCTTAACTTTCTGCCATAAAGGTGGTGTCATCAGCATATCTGAGGTTACTGATATTTCTCCCAGCAATCTTGATTCCAGCTTGTGTTTCTTCCAATCCAGCGTTTCTCATGATGTACTCTGCCTATAAGTTAAATAAGCAGGGATGTTACCTCCTGGCAATTCAGATTATTTATTCCCTATGTGAGGAGACCCATGATTAAAAGCCCTTGGTCTCTACTCTATAACATCAAGATTATATAAAAAAAATCATGAAATAAATGAGCCCACAATAACATTTGTGTGGAAGCAAAGATATTTTTGGTAGGGAATAATAAAGAAAAATACAATAAAAGTTTCTAACTTTAATTTTAGCTTAAAACAAAAAGTTTTAGAATGGAAACCTAAGGATTTCTGACCTGTCTATTAAAAAATTATGGAAATTTTAACAAAACATCTGGTACCAACCTAATAAAATTCTTGTCATAGACCGAATTTAACCCATCTCCCTAGTATTACTATATCTTCATAATTTTCAGGATGAATTTCTCTCCTTTATTTATTTATAATGAGAGCTAAGAGACAGTTGCTTAATTCTGTTTATTCTCATTGTGTTTTAAGTTTTATTCTCTAGTGCGACATAAAATGTTTTATTTCTAAACAACTACCATGACTACTTATAACACAGACAGGACTATGACTGATAAGCCTCTGTTGAAAAATTAAAAGTCACATAAGAAAAGAAACCCTGTGCTATTTCTCACCTCCCCATCTCTGTTAAGAGGAAATGTTTTCTATTGACGATGTGTTTGGGTGGAAACATAAAAGTTTAAAAGAAATCATTGCAAAGATTGTCAGACCCAACGGAGTAGTAAAATGTTGTAGTGTTCACAATAATGAAGACATTTTTATACTCTGTTGTAGGATTTTTTCCTATACCAGTATGATATAAACACAAACTCAGACTTTATATTTACTCAGATTTTTTTTTTTAATTCCAGAATATGAAAAATAAAAAGGATGTGGTATGGTGTTTGGAAATCTGAAAGACAACAGTTCAAAGAATAGGGCTTGTACTTGAAGCAAAGTTAGCTTTGACTGAAGACCGCACTGGTAAGGAAGAAATTAGAAGAGTGCATGGATTAAACGGCTGGAAGAAATGTAGGCATGAAATATAGTCAAGCTCAGAAGAATAGGCCTCAGAGAAGCAGAGTTTTATTAAAGGAAAAAACGTTTTCCTGAAGCTGCCTCAGGGTTGAGGTGAGATAATGTGTAAGGTATAGGAAATGGATATTCTCAAAGGAGACCTTACTGGAAGCTCAAGGCAGAAGGTAGAGAGATGATCAATCATGGAATGACTGGAGTTTCAGAGCACACAATGGGAAAATTCGAAAGACAGAACAAAATGTCAATTTAAGTCACTGGAGAGGAAGCTTATAGTATAATGTGTCTATAGATAGCCAATCATGGTTGAGATAATATTATCATTTTAGGTATGAAGTTAGAGGACTGGAATAACCCTCATGGTGAACATTATTGACTGATGAGTAGCTTTATATTAAGTCACATCGGTCCCCAGTGTCACACTGAATACTGAGAACTAAGTAAATGCATTTTCCACAGGTCTAGTGGCCCTGGCATGGTCAGAATAAGTCATTGCACCAGGTGGCTGAGATCAAATAATATAGCTCTTGTTCTGGCACTTGTTCCTCTCTCATAAAGCCCTTGATGTGGGCACAGCGATAGACAGAGAAGCCTGGACTGGCGCGTATGGATTAGCAACTTGTGTCACATCATATCACATTTTGCATGGGCTTTCTCTCCTTTTTACTGATCTAGGGAATATCATTTCCAAGGATCAATTTTTTTTTTCTTCCAAAATGTGTTAAAATGGTGATAAATAATATATTTCTAGTAGCTAATATTTTCTACTTTTAAGAGTTTGGATTTGGAAAAATTAAAATCTTATTTCTGTGTTTCTTTATTTGTCACATTATAAGGAGGGAACAAGGGAAAGAAAATGAGTAGGGACAGAGTCAACCTCTTGCTTAGTTAAGCGACCAAACTCATGCAGGAAAGACTTATTGTGTTAATTTCGCTCAGCTTTCATTAACACTGTTATGCCCTGGTCTTTATATCTTTCTACAGATGCATGCATGTTTATGTATCTGGACTAAATGTGACAGGATTATGACTTCTGATTTTTCTAGGTACCCAGTGATCCACAGAATTATTTCCCAAAAGCTAAAATGACAGAACTACAGAAGACATCATAACATTTTCTGAGACTGAGAAGGAGATTGATTCACCATTTGACAATATCTTAAGGACAGTTACATATGAGGATTTCTAGAGAATTTCTTTTTGTAACCATAATTTAAAATGAATGTTCCCAAGACAAATTTCAGGGAAATTTTATTGATAGCAGCTATTTATTCGATCATTTAATTGATGACTTCTCATTGACTACTACCAATTCTAAAGTGAATCCTTCAGATTATATGAGAATTGCCTTACTTAATTTCTACACTTACCACCACACATGTTTCCTAAAACTGTTTTAAATTGATGAGATTCTGAACTTATAAAAGCTAACATAAAAATAGCTTTTACTCTCTCAGGGCTATTTAGCTGTGCACATAACTTTGAGTTATTGTTCTTTTCCCACATGATTAACAGATTCAACCGGATTTTTCTCTTCTATGCTTAGGCTAAATGAGGCTCAACCATGTCTCAAATTATTGATTTAAAAGGATTTATCAGAAGCCATAAATGACAGCAAACAACAACAACAGCAAAGATAAGGGAGAAAACGCACACGTACAATGACTCCTTTTCTGACTTCTCATTTCACCCAACATTCCATTTTAAACATGAGATTTGTTTACTTCCTTTTATAATTTTTAGCCTTAGAATTGTTCCATTTTACCACCAGTTACCAGGATAATCACTTCTTGTGTAGTGTTTTTGCAACTGAGATAATGAATTAGAGAATCATGACCCATTAGCTAGGTTGTGAAATCAATTTAAGGTGTAGAATTTAATGAAATAGGATTGAAAATATGAATGCATCAAACACAATAAGGATAAGTATTATTTCATGAAACAAGTTTCTGTAATTATTATGAGTGTATGTCTGGGTACACATTGTTTTGTAACGTGAATTGTATTTACAATGCTGGTGCATGTTCAAAAACATTCAAAAGTAATATCCTGGAAAACAGTGGCTTTGAGGACTTAATATTTACAAAACCATGATGATGGAGCTCTGTGTGCTACAAATCAAGTTTGCTGGAGGAACTGATGCAATATTTTCAGTACAGTGTACCCTGTAATGCCACGTTGTCTTCATTTCTTTGATGAGCTGTATTGTATTATTTAATAAAACAGACTGACTTGTTAATTCATCATCACAACCACGAACTCGAGTTGTTAGGTATATAACAGACACTTAGTTCATATTTTTGAGTGACATATAAATCAGTTTATAATTAATTAAAGCATGTTCAGTTTTGAATGACTTATTAATACTTATTTAATGATTTATAACTTAAAGTCAAAGAGAATTCTGTAATTATACTCTAAGCATTATTTATTTTGGACATAGAAAGTACATTTCCTGCTACAACCCTACTGAGTGATATTCTGAAAATGAATAGAAGCTATTGCTTGATTTAAAAAAACAGTGAAGTGAAACAGTTTTAATTGTAATCATCTGGGAGCTTTCCAGCCCCAATTAAACTAGCAAATGAAGAAAGAACTCATTTGAAATGCAGATGTAACATGTCTGTATCACAGTGTCTGCAAACAAGATTTAACTGCCCTAAAGAAGCCTTTATAATATCATTGCTAATATTTGCGAATGTCCGGGATCTTCTGTGTTTTCTCAAGAGATCAGATGCTAATACCCATAGAGCTGGTTGCCTGGGTACTACCACACTCATTTAGCCCTTCTTAGACCCACTAGCAATTAGTTTTGTGAACAGAGAAATAATGACATTCCCAAACCTATTTTTACTTGAGCCGCTCTGTTGATGTTTTCTTAAATTTTTTACCACTAAATCAGTATGTTCAAAAATAAATGTACCTCTGTGTCTCTTGTTGTCTCACATATAGGGAAAGGGTGGGATGGTTTGGGAGAATGGCAGTGAAGCATGTGTATTTTCCTGTAAGAAACGAAGCGCTAATCTATGTTTGGTGTAGGATGCAGGATGCATGGGGCTGATGCACAGGATGATTCAGGTAGAGGATGTGGGGTGGGAGGTGGGAGGGGCTTCGGCATTGGGCGATTGTGTTCACCTATGGCTGATTCGTGTCAATGTATGGCAAAACAAATACAGTATTGTAATTAAAAAAATAAATAAATTTAATTAAAAAAAAGTTAAAAAAAAAATAAATGTAAAAACAGGCAAAGAAACAGAGTTGAAAATACCTGCAGTAAATTGGATTGATTTATTGATATCATTGTCACCATTTCTTTCTAACATCGCCAAACCTACACTAAAACTACTCTCCAATAATTACTGATGGAATTCTGATAGTCTATATATTATAAAAATGTTATGAAAAGTTTGCATATTATAATAGAAAATATGGTGTCATAGACTAATGCAATTATTTATTGTGAACAAATGCATATTTAAAAATATATGCACTATCAAGAAACAGTTTTCCTCTCTAGTATTTTGTTAACATGAAAGATTATTTTTCAAAGATTTCAAGATGAAACTATATATTTTTATAATTTCCTATATATAATTTATAGACATGCAATTAAAGAAAAATAATATTTTTCAAAATTATTAACTAAATCTTCCAGAAAAAAATTGCAAGTCATTTCATTGTCTATAAAGTTAATAAACTTTTGTGTTTATTGCCTATATAATGATAACTCAACAGTTGTATTTGGTCATATTTTTATTACCAAAATGTTATTAACAGCAAAAAGTGAAGACTCCTCCACTAAAATAATTTCACAAGTATAACAAAAAGTCCATAATCGGGAAAAAATAATCTTTTCAGAATATTGCTTGACCCAATTAAAAATATGTAGTCACTATATTGCCTGCATAATTTCAAGCAATCCTTTACCAAGAGAAGATAGTACTTTCATATGAAGACAAATGCTTCTTTTTAGAGATATCTTATTCTTTATGTTTCTTTCTGAAACTAAGATGCAATTTTAATTTTTTATCTCTAGCAAAATATATGTTAATTTATAGTTTTTATTACTTAAATTCTAAAATAATCTGATAATCTACATTATGTTGTTGTGAAAGTGTAAGTCGCTCAGTCGTGTCTGCCTCTTTGTGACCCACAGGACTGTACAATCCATGGAATTCTCCAGGCCAGAATACTGGAGTGGGTAGCCTTTCCCTTCTCCAGGGGATCTTTTGAACCCAGGAATCGAAACCAGGTCTCTCGCATTGCAGTCAGATTCTTTGCCAGTCAAGCCACCAGGGAAGCCCAAGAATACTGGAGTGGGGAGCCTATACTATCTCCAGTATATCTTCCCAACCCAGGAATCAAACTGGGGTCTCCTACATTACAGGTGGATTCTTCACCAGCTAAGCTACAAGTAAATTCAACTAGATTGGATAAAGAATGTCAGCAGCAAAGCATAACCAGATTGCTTTTTTTTTAATAATATTAATCTTAGCAAGTTATATTATCATTTTCTTTCATCGTTTTTGTGGTAAATGTTGAATGCTAAATATCAGTTCTGCCACTATGTTTGGCAAAATCAACAGATGATAAATTAGCAAGTAAATTAATAGGTAAGACATAACTTTACTTCTGAGATTAGATACAAGTCAATTGTAAATTACACAAAGAAATGTCAACTTCTTACTGAAAGTTTTATTAAAAGAAATTTAGTTGCACTATGTGTAAATATTAATTTTTGAATACATCCTCCATACAAAGAAAGAAACTAGATTATAAAAGATTTTATTCTTGATAAATTTAATTCATTTAAATTTATAAAAAAATATAATCCCTTCCCAATTAATAAAAATCTCAGAAATTGTCTTTTCTAGGAGAAATCTCTAAACCATCACAAAATCAAAAGAGACAAAACTTTAATTATGTAAGTCCAGAATATGATGTCAATTGTGGGAACATAAATAATTAGACATTCCAGAACCTGTGGTTAAGCCATGGCCAAGCTGTATTTATATTTTAATTTCTTGCTAATATTAGCAAACATTAAAAATGGGCCTATGAATTAAACATATTCCAGAGCCTGTGATTAAGCCATCACCAAATTGTATTTATTTATTTATATTTATATTTATATATATATACACATACTTATATTCATTTATATTTTTAATTTCTAGCTAATATTATCTAGAAATTTAAAATAAAATAAATTGTTGTTGCTGGCACTTAGTAAATGAGTAAGATAATCATTAGTACTTTTGCAAAATATTTCCAGTGTTCACCACTCTAGAAATAGGTAAGATCTATATCCTAGAATTCTACTTTTCCTCCAGTGATGTTTAAAATCTGATATTGTTGCTTATCATCAGCTTGAGCCCCTGTTCTATGATTAGGAGCAGAAATCCTTTGCCTACTTGCAGTGAAGAGATGGCATGAGCAAGTAAGTGTTATTAAATACTATTTTGGAGTTTTTATAATCATAATTTTGCCTTCCCTTACTGATACATGTCAAATAATATCTATACACTTAGCATTTTGCTCCATGTCCAAAGCTTTTTTTTCTTCATAACTCCATTCTGTAATAGAATATGTATAGTAATCCTTAGAAGGTTGTGAAATAAATAGAGTAAATCATACCCAGTATTTAAAGAAAAAATTAAAATGAAAATAATGGAAAAGCAGCTTAAGTAAATGATAAATTCATCAGACACTATATTTATGTGTATGTGTGTATATTTATGTATGCATATGATCAAAAGAAAGGAATTTTCATTTATATATATGTACAATGTAAAATGTAGGTCATAGCAAAACATAGGACATAAATCATATGATATTTGAATAAAGGAAAATGAAAACATAATAATATAATTTCTGTATTCAGGTAAAACAGCACTCAGGGAAATTTATTGTATTGAATACACACATTGGAAAAAAATAATACACACATCTAATAAGAAAAACTATATAATTGATTTATATGAAGGAAATTAATACAATGCCTTTAAACCATTATAAAAGTGCAAATTAGAATCACAGAGGTACCATTGCACACCCTCTAGAATATCTAAAATTAAAGTATATTTTCATATAAATAATAGTAGCATAGTTTATAATACTAAAAACTGGAAATAAACCAGGTGTCCATTCAACTGGTGGGTGTATATGTGAAATATTATTCAGTACAAAAGGGAAATTTAGTGAAACATTCAGCAACTTGGATGATCTCAAAAAACTGTGCTGAAAGAAGCCAGATCCAAAAGACTACACAGTGTATGATGCCATTTATGAGGAATTATAAATAAGACTGAATTAATTTATAGTATAGAAAACAGATTATTGCTTGTAATTCAGAGTGAACATGAATAGCTACAAAACATGAGGAAGGAGATTTGGGGAATAACAGAAATGCTTGAGATGGTGGTTACATAAATATATATATATATTTTTCAAAACTCTTCATATTATACATTTAAAAATAAGTTCATTTAATTGATTATGATATTCACAAAATAGTGCTCATGATGTTATAAAGCCTAAAATATTGAAGTGGCAGAAATATCTACCATTCCATGTGTTTTTTTCTTCATTTGGCCACATAACTAAACTGTATTTCTCACCACTTTGTTAGGCATGGCCATGTGAATAGGTTCTAGCTTTTGGACTGCTAAGGCACTGATGCTTACCAGTTTCAGGCCTGTTCCTGTAAAGAACCTCTATATGAGATCATCTAGTTCTTTCTTCTTTTACCAACTGGATGAAAATACTCTAGCAATTTTGGAAGGTATATATTGAAAATGGCATAGTCTTTGTAAGTTTGTGTCCCTGAATGACTCTATAGGAGATACCCTCTTATTACTACCTCAAATATACACTTGTAAATATATTGAGCACTTTATATGAATAATTTTTAAAAATCTATTTTTAGAGTCTCTATGGTATGCCAGTCAGCCTGCTCTAATAATATTTGGTATAAAATTCTGTGGAAAATAATTCTGCAATTTCTACATTGAATTTCTCAATAGACTTTCATCACCTTGGGATTAAAAGCTAAACTATTTGTTTAGAAAGCCTTGCATAATTTGGCCTTTGGCTGTTACTTTCTATCACCCTCTTTCTCTTTCAATGTATTTCAGCTATAGTAAGTTATTTGCTATGACTCAAACATACTAGCATGCTTTGTACCTGGGCTTTTGTAAATGATATTTCTTCTGTCTGGAAACAGAGTCCTCAAGATAATAGCATGGTTCATTTTTATTATCTCTTAAAATGACTTACCACTTAATCTATTAATAAAATAAGAGCCTTTTCCCATCTACAATTTTCTCTACTTTTATCCAGTTTCCTTTTTCTTCAAGCACTTAGCATTACTTTCCAGTATATCATATAACATGCTTATTGTTAATCTTGCCCCTAATTGATTTCTTGTCCCTAATACCAAAATATAAATTCCATGATGGCATCATGAGCAGTTACAAGAGTACGTGGTACATACCTCAATAAATGTTTGATGCAGAAATTAATTAATACCTGAATATAATTATTAAGAATTTTGATCTTCTTGAAAATAAATGATCAAAGCAGTCAGGCAAAGAAAGAATATGTTAACATGCGTAACTCATACTTTCATTGTAAGATACTCACTTTCCCATTGGTCAAAACAAAATTATTTTATGGATCTTGTTTGATTTTCATCTGCAAATGGAGAGAAAATCATCTAGGCAGCTAACATCAAAAATTAGTATTTTCATAAATGTGAACAGCTAGAAAAATTGTCATTTGAAGGAACTTGTTCAGATGAACTGAGTAAAAAGTGGGCAGATGCATTTTAGATGATTGAATACACTGCCCAATGAAAGCAATAAAGTATGTACAATGGAAGTCACACACATTAGAACTGATATACGTAATTTATAGAGAAAAGCCTTTACATTTTAGTATGCTTTTAGGGTTCCTTGATTATAAGGATATATTATTTATAACAATAAATAAAATATAAAATACTGTATGTTACCATATAAAGTTGTATACTGATTAAAAGCCAACAGTATTTATCCAAAGATTGTGACAAAGAATGTATGTTAGTTAAACTATGAGTCCAAATTAAGAAAAGGATATCCCAATGGATGCCTTCTATTATTTTCTGTCTTAAAAATAGTATTCTTACCATCATCATATGGTCTTCCTAGGTGGCTCAGTGGTAAAAACTCTGCCTGCCAGTGCAGGAATGCAGGAGACATGGGTTTGACCCCTAGGTTGTGATATCCCCTGGAGGAGGAAATGGAAGCCCACTCCAATATTCCTGCCTGGAAAATCCCATGGACAGAGAAGCCTGACAGGCTACAGTCCACGGGAGTGCAAAGAGCTGGGCATGACTGAGCGACTGAGAGCATCATTATCTGTAACTGTCACTGTGCTTGGCTCATTCACAAGCAGTGCCAAATGCAGATTTTCAGACAGTACACAGTAAGTGCTGAATGGATAGTTGATGGAGGATAGAAAGATTAAACAAAAAAATTAATGTAGCTATGCCTTCTGATACTCTCAGATTTGGGGGACTCAATTCTAAATTGGAAAGTATGGTGAAAAATTATAAAAACACATGCACTATTATATTTTGTAGATCAGGAGTTTTCCATTTTAATGTACATAAGAATAATTTAAGGAGCTTAAATATTTTAAGCTTTACCTGACTCAGTAAACTTTAGAGTAGGAACCAGAGTCTATATCTTTAATAAGAACTGTTGATATGCCACAAATTGATATAGAAAGCCATAGAAGGAAATTTTGGCAAATCTTTGTGTTTTTTACATTTTTTTTAATGGAAGGATAATTAGGTTACAATATTGTGACGATTTCTGCCATACATCAACATGAGTCATCCATAAGTAGGCATATACCCCTTTCCTCTTAAAGCTTCCTCCCACCTTCCTCCCCATGTCACCCCTGTAGGTTGTCACAGAACATCTGCTTTGTGTTCCCTGCTGCCAAGTCACTTCAGTTGTGTCCAAGTCTGTGCGACCCAATCGATGGCAGGCCACCAGGCTCCCCGTCCCTGGGATTCTCCAGGCAAGAACACTAGAGTGGGTTGCCATTTCCTTCTCCAATGCATGAAAGTGAAAGTGAAAGTGAAGTCACTCAGTCATATTAGACTCAGTGACCCCATCGACTGCAGCGTACCGGGCTCCCTCTGTCCATAGGATTTTCCAGGCAAGAGTACTGGAGTGGGGTGCCATTCTGTCCTCTGCCTCATACAGTAAATCCCCACTGGCTATGCACTTTACATATGGTGATGTATATAACTCAGTACTACTCTCTCAAGTCATCCTGCCTTTTCCCTCCCCTACTGTGACCCTATGCCTGTTCTTTATGTCTGTG
This sequence comes from Nanger dama, assembly GCA_917880005.1. Taxonomy (NCBI): domain Eukaryota; kingdom Metazoa; phylum Chordata; class Mammalia; order Artiodactyla; family Bovidae; genus Nanger; species Nanger dama. Next base: position 14,304,028 of record CAKJTW010000002.1, read on the forward strand.
TCTCCTTTGCTGCCCTGCAAATAGGTTGATCAGTACCATCTTTCTACATTTCACATATATTCGTAATATATAATATTTGTCTTCCTGAGTGCCTTTACTCTATTTAATAGGCTCTAGGTGCCAAAGCCTTTGACTGTGGATCACAATAAACCGTGGAAAATTCTGAAAGAGATGGGAATACCAGGCCACCTGACCTGCCTCTTGAGAAACCTATATGCACGTCAAGAAGCAACAGTTAGAACTGGACATGGAACAACAGATTGGTTCCAAATAGGAAAAGGAGTATGTCAAGTCTGTGTATTGTTACCCTGCTTATTTAACTTATATGCGGAGTACATCATGAGAAATGCTGGGCTGGAAGAAGCACAAGCTGGAATCAAGATTGCTGGGAGAAATATCAATAACCTCAAATATGCAGATAACACCACCCTTATGGCAGAAAGTGAAGAGGAGCTAAAAAGCCTCTTGATGAAAGTGAAAGAGGAGAGTGAAAAAGTTGGCTTAAAGCTCAACATTCAGAAAACCAAGATCATAGCATCTGGTCCCATCACTTCATGGGAAATAGATGGGGAAACAGTGGAAACAGTGTCAGACTTTATTTTGGGGGCTCCAAAATCACTGCAGATGGTGATTGCAGCCATGAAATTAAAAGACGCTTACTCCTTGGAAGGAAAGTTATGACCAACCTAGACAGCATATTGAAAAACAGAGACATCACTTTGCCAACGAAGGTCCATCTAGTCAAGGCTATGGTTTTTCCAGTGGTCATGTACAGATGTGAGAGTTGGACCGTGAAGAAAGCTGAGTGCCAAAGAACTGATGCCTTTGAACTGTGGTGTTGGAGAAGACTCTTGAGAGTCCCTTGGACTGCAAGGAGATCCAACCAGTCCATTCTGAAGGAGATCAGCCCTGGGATTTCTTCGGAAGGAATGATGCTAAAGCTGAAACTCCGGTACTTTGGTCACCTCATGTGAAGCGTTGACTCATTGGAAAAGACTCTGATGCTGGGAGGGATTAGGGGCAGGAGGAGAAGGGGATGACAGAGGATGAGATGGCTGGATGGCATCACCAACTCGATGGACATGAGTCTGAGTGAATTCTGGGACATGGTGATGGACACGTAAGCCTGGCGTGCTGCAGTTCATGGGGTCGCAAAGAGTCGGATATGACTGAGTGACTGAACTGAACTGAAAATCACTGCAGATGGTGATTGCAGCCATGAAACTAAAAGACGCTTACTCCTTGGAAGGAAAGTTATAACCAGCCTAGATAGCATATTCAACCCTAACCCTAACCCTAACCTTGAAGGTGGGAGGAGAAGGGGATGACAGAATGAGATGGTTGGATGGCATCACGACTCAATGGACATTAGTTTGAGTGAACTTCGGGAGTTGGTGATGGACGGGGAGGCCTGGCGTGCTGCGTGCGATTCATGAGATCGCAAAAAGTCGGACACGACTGACTGACTGAAATGAACTTAATTGAATGAAATTTAATGATATATAAATAGCTATCATTCCTGTAAAAATTGACAGTAGAAAATGTTAGCTGTTTTATAATTTTAGCAAGTAAATGAAAGGAAGTAGTATTGTTTGATTTATGAAACAAGTATAAAATAATTTCTTATTGAGCAATGAAAATAGATCATTGGATCAAGGATGATCCAAAGAAAAATGAGATTTTTTTCATGAGTATTTGCATTTTCAAAAAACAAAGTATTGTTTCAGAGATATAACTTTAGTGTCAAAAACTATTAAATTATTTCAAAAATCACTTAATATTATTCAAAATATTTTATATTTATGTAATATGCTTATATTACATAAGCATACCTTTATTTTGTTTAAGTTAAAACGTCCACTAAATAAACATGGGTTTCATATGATTTCCTTAGAATGTGTTTCAGGTAGGAAGTAGCTAATTATATTAGAGGATGATTTAACAGCAATAAGTTGATTATGTTCCCTTGTGTTTATGTGTGTTAGTGTGTCTAATTATATTTGCATAAATATATAAAAACCCTCATATTTTCAGTATCACTAAAACTTCAGGGAAAATGCTGAGAATTACTTTTCTAAATATTGATTTCCATAATTTTTTTCCGAAGGTGTTTTGAAGTTCTTGACCAGCAAACAATATGTAGAAGCTATTTTATCATTTGTGTTCAAGAACAATTTTAATATGATTATATTTGGTCTATTATACATAATCATCTAATCACTCTTACCTAATCTCAAGTCCATGCGATTAAAATGCACACTGACATCCAAAGGGATGTACATTGTCCCCAGTTTTCTGAGTTCCCTGAGCTTTCATTTGACTATGGCACTGAATTTTTCCAAGAAACTGTCAAATTTTACAGGTTTTGCACTACACTGATATTTGCATTTTTTGCCTGGAGAGACTGGAAAATTTGGACCAGTCACCTCAATTTTGTCAGTATAAATTTCCATTATTTTTATTTCCCAAACCTTCCTTCACAAGTCACCACTTAAAAGATGCAGTGCTTCAGGCAATGACTCTGTGTGGATAAATCGTGAAGAGAACTGGACTCAGTGCAAAGGATGAAATGTAGCTGCTGCTTTTCACACTAAGCCATACTTGTAGAAATGACTTTTGGCTACTCACAAAAATCCATGATTGCAATTCTGAAGATATGAGATTAGAATTCTTAAAAGAGCTCTTAACTGGGAGTCATTATATACATATTCTAAACATAGTTTTGCCATGTTCCAACTTCACTATTTGACGTTCATTGTAACATCTCTATGTCCCAGCGCTAATTTATTTTATGTAATCCATTATGTTATTTTAAGGATTAAGTAAAAAGATATAGTGTGTATTTAAACTGCCATGTAAAGTATAATGTGTTATAAAATTCTTGAGGAAAAGATTTCATGATTTATTCAAGTTAACAGATACTAATGAGAGGACGTGAGAATTCAACACCCTTAAAAAATCTTAAACAAATTTCTCATATTTCTGATTTAATATTTTTAATCCTAAATGCATGGTAAATATGATAAAAATGTATTTTTCATTGATTAACATCATCATGCAGTTGTTTTCCTGTTAATACCGTGTATTTCATTAATCACTTTTCTTATTAAACCAATATTTTATTCCTGGAGTCTCTGAGATAAAGTCAAAAGGACTATGTCAATTACTCTATTTAATATTTTCCTGGATTTCATTTGTTAATATTTTGTTTAAGGTTTTGACGTGTATAATAATAAATGTGATTAGATTGAGATGCATTTTCATGTAGTATTATTATCAGCTTTTCATAATAGCCATCCTAGTCTCATAAATGAGCTGGGAAATGATAACTATTGTTGTCTTCACTGAAAGTGTTTGTAAATGATTCTAATATTCAGTTTCTTAAATGTTTGTGGAAATGACTTTTGGAACAAGTGGTTTTTTTGAGCAGGGTAAGATTTTCAGTTACAACTTAATTTTATTAGATATTCACTGTTAAATTTCTTCTTAAAACTTAGATGAAGATGGTTTTTCTAAGGTCACTCTTCTCTTCATTTTAAATATTTATTTTTAGAGCACTGTTAGATTAGCAGAAAAATTGAGCAGAAAGTAGAGAATTTTCATGTACCCTCTACTTCCTACAAACACGGTCTCCCCCGGATTGACTTCCCATACCAGAGTGGTACGTTTATTACAACTGAGGAACCTACACTAAATCATCATTATCAAACACAGCCCATTAAACTTCATTTTAGATATTATGTTCTATGTGCTTTCAGAAATGGATAATGCAGTTATGTACATTGTAGATTCATATTGTTTCACTGCCTTAAAATCCTCTGTTGTCCTAATCATTTGTCTCTCCTTCTCCAGAACAAGCACTGGACTTTCTGTGTTTCCATAGTTGTGCCTTTTCTAAAATTATGATTCATAGAGTTTTAATCTATGTATGTAGTATGTAGCTACAGGATGTAACCTTTTCAAGTTATCCTTTTTCACTTGCTGCTGCTGCTGCTAAGTCGCTTCAGTCGTGTCCGACTCTGTGCGACCCCACAGACGGCAGCCACCAGGCCTCCCCCGTCCCTGGGATCCCCCAGGCAAGAACACTGGAGTGGGGTGCCATTTCCTTTCTCAGTTAGTCATGTCAATTTAAGATTTCTCTCTTTTCATTGCTCCATGGCTCCTTTCTTTTGGATCTGAATAATATTCCATTGTCTGGATGCATCATGGTTATGTGTTCATCTACCTACTGAAGAGCATCTCGGTTGCTTCTAAGTTTTGGCAATTGTGAATTAAAGCCTCTATAAGCATCATCTGTAGGGTTTTTTGTGGATTTGGTTTTCACCTCATTCTGATGAACACCAAGAAGTGTGATTGCTGAAACATATATTCAGAGTACCTTTTGTTGGTGGTGGTGGTGTCACTAAATCATGTCTGACTCTTGCAAGCTAACAATGCCAGCTTCATTAATAAATGTCTCCCAAGTTTTGCTATCTAAGCTGTTTTTGTTTTTATTCCCTTTTCAGACAATATTCATTAAACGTGGGATTTTGAAATATAATACCTATGAGATTTAAAAGTGTCTCAGGAGAATAAATATACAGCATTAATAATAATGTCCCTTAACTAGGTCCTTTATTATTATAAATACTTAAACAACTTTATAGATTTCAATAAAATTTTTTGAATATTAATTTTAATAAAATATTTATATTATTAATATTTAAAATAAAGGTAGAAGACCTAACTCAGGTTATTTGAAATAAATTATGAACAGGTGGCTTTATTACATTATTTTATTAAGTGTTTAATCAGTGAATTATTAAAACATTATAGTTTGTAATGCCACCTAGTGGATTTCTGAGTGAAACAAGTCCCTGGAGTAGGATGTATAATATGAAACATATGCAAAAACAATGTTAATCCATCCTTCTAGTTAACACTGGACTCACTCTCCCTCTGTGTGTGTATGTCTATATATATATGACCACTTTCCAATACATAGCTGACTTGACTCTCTCAAAGTGACTTCTAAATATATACATATATATGTATTAAAACATTAAACATTTAAAAGCATTAAATTGGAACAGAAAGAGAAGACAATGTATGCTTGACAAGTCTCACTTAAGTTTTCTATAGGTGTAAGATATTTGAATTGAATCTCAGAGACAATAGGTAAATACATGGCACAATTACTTATCAATAATTTCACATAAAGATAATAAAAGTAGCAACCTATATATATATTATAGTAATATACAACATATTTTAATAAATTAGCATAAGTAGTTATTATCAGTTAAACCTTTCATTGTTAACTCTATGTGAAGTTACTTGGATAAGTATTAAGCTGTGATTTGTAAATCTGGCAGTCTATCAGAAATCCTCTCATTACAATTTTGAGGGATAAGGTCCAAGATTCTGTCTCTGAAACCTCCACAAGTTATTATGATGCACAATAATGACTGATAACAGCTGGTATAAATTATTATCCAGACTTGGAGTCTAGTGTCTAGAGCACCAAAACAATGAACAAATAAAACCAAATATAGAATATTGTATTACGATGCCTTATTTTGTGCTTGGATAAAAATGCAGTATAACAATATCCACTAGTTCCACTTCTCTGTCAATATTTAATAATGATGTACGTTACAATTCTTTGTCTCATTTCCTTTCCCCACTTTACAATCTCCCAGGATCACATGATTCATTTCCATGTTTTTAAATACCATATATATGCTTATGGTATATATATGCCCCATATATATATGGGGCTTCCCTGATAGCTCAGTTGGTAAAGAATCTGCCTGCAATGCAAGAGATCCTAGTTCCATTCCTGAATTGGGAAGATCTGCTGGAGAAGGGATAGGCAACCCACTCCAATATTCTTGGGCTACCCTTGTGGCTCAGCTGGTAAAGAATCTGCCTGCAGTGCAGGAGACCTGGGTTGGATCCCTGAGTTGGGAAGATCCTTTGGAGAAGGGAAAGGCTACCTACCTTAGTATTCTGGCCTGGAGAATTCCATGGACTGTATCGTCCATGGGGTCGCAGAGTCTGGACACGACAGAGCGACTTTCACTTTCACGTGCTAATAGCTTCAAAAAGTATGGAACAAATTCATATCTTGCCTCTCAAATCTTTGTGCCACTGTCTCCTCACTGTCCCTGTAGATTCATACCAATTTCAGAGTACCGAAGGCTAAAATGATCCTATTCTATCTTTAACCCTTAAAGAAACTCTTCAAAAATCCCACTTACCCTATTTTAAGTAATGTAACCAGCATCCACCAAGGTAAGAAAATAAACATTGAAATCTGATTCTTCTATTTACTAACCTCTCACCCCTTAACTTGGAGAAGGAAATGGCAACCCACTCCAGTGTTCTTGCCTGGAGAACCCCAGGGACAGAGGAGCCTCTGCCGTCTATGGGGTTGCACAGAGTTGGATACAACTGGAGTGACTTAGCAGCAGCAGCACCCCTTAACAATCTTCAGTGGTGGTGGTTTAGTTGCTAAGTCGTGTCCAGCTCTTGCGACCCCATGGACTGTAGCCTTCCAGGCTCCTCTATCCATGGAATTCTCCAGGCAAGAATACTGGAGTGGATTGCCATTTTCTTCTCCAGGGAATCTTCTCAAGCCAGGAACTGAACACGGGTCTCCTGCATTGCAGGTAGATTCTTTACCGACTGAGCTATGAGGGAAGCTCTAACAGTCCTTAAAACTCATCAGTTATAATTCTTAGTCTTAAATCTACTTAATTCCATCTCCCTTTGTTCTGACTACCTCAGCTCAGTCCTTAAATTCTTCCTCTGTTCTTGACTTCATTTCTTTTCCTCCAGCCTATCTATTCCTTTCACTCTGCTGAGTAATGCCAAAGGGAGCATTCTGAAATATAATACTTTTCAGTTCAGTTCAGTTCAGTCACTCAGTCATGTCCAGCTCTTTGCAACACCATGGACTTGCATGCCAGACTTCCTGATCCATCACCAACTCCTGGAGCTTACTCAAACTCATGTCCACTGCGTCAGTGATACTGTCCAACTGTCTCTTCCTCTGTCATCCTCTTCCTTCTCCTCCCAGCATCAGGGTCTTTTCCAGTGAGTCAGTTCTTCACATCAGGTGGCCACAGCTTTGGAGTTTCAGCTTCAGCATCAGTCCTTCCATTTCAGGACTGGTTTCCTTTAGGATTGACTGGTTGGATCTCTTTGTAGTCCAAGCTTTAGCCCATTATTGATATCCTGAAGACTGTCAACATGGTTTTTGCAATAAATTTTGTACATATTAATAGCCATATTTCTCAGACTCTTCAGTGATTCATCTGCCACAGAATCACCAAGGGTTGAACTTGTGAAAATATACATTCTGGAGTTTACTTCCTAAACCATTAGATATGGAAAAATAACAACAACAACAACAACTTTACAAGAATACTCACTGCAGAACCAATGATTGCTGAAAGTCACATTTTTGCAGCTTTGCTGGTGTATTAAAAATTAGGAAGTTTCTTCAAGAACACTGCTGTGTGTGCTTTCAGCCTGACCTTTTTGTGACCCACAGACTGTAGCCTGCCAAACTCTTCTGTCCATGGGATTTTCCAGGCAAGAATACCAGAGTGGATTGCATTTCCTCCTCCAGGGGATCTTTCCAAGCCAGGGATCTAACCCAAACCTCCTGCATCTCTTGCATTGTAGGTAGATTCTTTAGTGCTGAGCCACTGGTACTTATTTGTGGGGGAAAAAAAAGATCTTCTAGGACATAAATTGGGCTTCCCTGGTGGCTCGGTGGTAAAGAATATGCTTGCTAATGCAGGAGATGTGGGTTTGATCTCTGGGTCAGGAAGATCCCTTGGAGAAGGAAATGACAACCTCTTCCATCATTCTTGTCTAGAAAATCCCATGGACAGAAGAGCCTGGCGGGCTACAGTCCATGGAGTTGCAAAGACTTGAACATGACTAAGCAATTAAGTAGCAGCAGCAGGACATACATTATTGAAACTGCCAGAAACACAGTATTAGCAAGCCAAATTTCTGTGTAAGATTTTCAAGAAAATTTTAAAGAATGTAGTTGTTTGAAAATATAAATGTCAGCAGATGGATGAAAGAGCAAGAAAAGATACAACTGAACAGAGAAATAGAGAACTAGAAGATGTATCCAAAGACTAGTCAGTGTAGTGACAAACACAGGAAAGACAAAAGAAATGTGAAATTGAAAAAAAAATGCTTTAATGTATATTTAATAAGATTCCTTGAAAAATAAAATGAAAGGAAAGTTTTAAATAACAATTGCAGAACAGTTTAATTAAAGCAAAAATTGAATATAGTAATTCAGGAATTGAAAGCTTATAAGTAGTTGCACAAAATGTTAAAAACATAAAAAGTTGAACAAAGTGACATTCCATAATTAAGGAAGTTACTATTCTGTATATCAGGCTAACATAAACTTATCTGTGTCTTTATTCTTAAAAGTTACTCCAAATTACTATTTATAAGGTAAAAATTATTCATTAATTTAAATACTAAATACTGCATCATGAGTCTGAAGTTACAGAATAATAAAGATTTATAAAAGTATATTACCCAGAGTAAATATATTATTTATGAATAAAGACATTTCCAATTAAATACTACAGGTAATTATATGTCATTCAAATTTGGTTATTTCTAACAGGAAATGAGCTTATTATGAAGTGGCAAACAATTTCCAAATATAGGTGGCAAGAATCATGTTTTATGTCTTGTTTATCCTCAATGACTATTTTGAGTTTTCTGTGCAGTCTACCTGTTGTCATCATCATCTCACCATGAAAACCAGCCTCTCATTGCCATTATCTGCTGCTGTGAGTTGTTACAGTAAAGGGACAAGATTATGGGAAGGCACTGCCTGCCTCTTCAAATGTCAGCCTAGCAGTCAAATCACATCACATGTCCTCTGCTAAATTCAGGTGGAAGGGCAAAGTGCTAGATAAACCATAATATGTAGAAGAAGAGGTGGCTGGAATATTTGTGATCTCTCTAATATCTACCATCCATCATACATGAATATAGTCTATGGGAAATAGAAGTTTGGAGCAATTTAATTATGATCATAATTGCTATCAAATTTTAAAAAAATTGTATTTCTCTTTCTCTCTCTCTCTGTTACTCCTATGTAATATTTTAGTGTTTCAGGAATATATTCACCAGTCTATCTATCTCTTTCTGAAACTGGACATCAAGTACCTATTATTTTGTGAGATAGGAAGAAATCACTTACATGGATACCACCCACTTGCTGTGTCCCTAGAATAGTAAAATATTAAGGAAATCTCCAAGGAGAGAAAAAAAGAGGGATGGGTAGCTATAGAACAGACAGACTTTGTAGAGAGTAAATAAATTAGAAAAGGGAATTTGATACATAGGTTATACTGGAACAAGACAATCCTTCAGATGTTGAGAGAGGTTTTAAAATCATTCCAATATAAATAAAGCTTCAGGGGAATTGTCTGAAGAGGATGAGAGTGATGTGTTCCTGTTTCTTATCCTACTCAAGACAGAAATGCACAGCCCGGAAAAATATTGTCAATCAAGCATTAAATGTCCCTACTAAATATAGCATGGACCGATTTAAAAGGCAAAAAAATAAAAACAATTGTCAGTATTTTTGCACAGTGAACTTAACTCTATCCTACCAATGTGTATTGTTCTCAATTTGTAACTTCCTGTATATCTTTAACTAGTATCAGTTCTTTTTTTTTTTCTTTTAACATGTTAACAGTAAGTTTTCAATGCAATGTAATTGTCTAGGAAAAACAGGGCAGATTTAAGTATAATTTTGGATTATTTTAATAATATTTTATTGTTAAATAATATATCCTCTCTAGAAAATAATTTAGCCTGAAGAGAGAAAAGCAATCCCTGAAACTTTTGAACTTGTGTAGAGCTCTTGAGATGTTTCTATTGCCTAATATAGATAGGTTAACTTCATGGGACAATACATAGTGTGAATAAGCAAAATTACCATTTAATTAATTGAATTATAAAGAATAATTCAATACTTTTTACATTGGCAAAGATTATAAGCATATTTATCTGCAACTAAATATAACAGGGAGGCATGACAATCCTCGGATCATTAAATCTCTCAAAATAAGTTCTAGCACAACTAACTCAAATTTTAAATGAATATTTACTCTTTGTTTTCCAAACTGAATTTAAAACAATTATGGTTTCACTTGGCATAGGCTGTATCCCTGGGTGAATAATCATTTAGTGTTAACTACCCTTAGATATTCTGCAACTTTACCACAAATCAACTCTTCATCTCATCCTTTCTCTTCTTTGCCTGCTGAGCTCTGTACTCCCCACTCTTTTCTCCACATGAACTATGGTCGCCAATAGCTTCTAAAACTCTCCTCTCAAGGTTAGCCCTTCTGGAGAAGGATCCACCTGCTCTTTGCTGTAGGTTGGGGAATCTAGTAAAGATTTCTGAATGGCTTAATTCAAATCATGTGCACTGATCTGACTCCTACAGGAGTCATCAGGAAAATATAACTGACATGTTTGGCTCAACTTGGGTCAGACAATGCATCATGTTGGGCTTAGGATGGTTAAAACTCAGATGCTGTTAGCATAGCTTAGAGACCAATAACATGTATTGAGACCCATCTCAGAGAAGGAGCAATCACTGAACCAGGTACTTTCTCAAGTGTCTCATCCTTTCAGTAAGCAGTTCCACATTTTCTCCATCTTCAAACATTTCTTGATGCTAGGAATCAAAAGTAGAATGCTCGTGTTCTGAAGAAAGTGAATACATTTCCCTGCTACACATTAGAGAGCATAATTTTAGAACAGAGAATGTATTAACTAACCTGATTCTGATAGTCTCTTTGCAACAGATACTTACACCAAATCACCACATTGTATACTGTAAACTGTTCCTTTGTTTAGTGTTCATGCTCAGTATGTCCAAATCTATGCAACCCCATGGACTGTAGCCCACCAGGCTTCTCTGTCCATAGATTTTTCCAGGCAAGAGTACTGGAGTGGGTTGCGATTTCCTACTCAGGGAATCTTCCCCATCCAGGGGTGGAACCCACACCCCATCCTCTCCTGCAGTATAAACAGATTCTTTACCGCTTAGCCATCAAGGAAGCTCATACCTTAAACTAACACAGTGTTATATGACAATTGTATTTCAACAAAACTGGGGTGGGGGGAGAACTCTTATAATTCGATAATCAGATAAAACTATGCAAATTCTGGAAAAGATTTGAACAGAAATTTCACAAAATACCATATGAATGGCACATAAGCATAGGAAAGATGCTCAGTAGCATTAGTTATCAGAGAATTGCAAATTAAAACTATAAAACACACCCACTAGTACACAGACATTAAACAGACTACTGTCTGTTTTGGCAAAGATGTGGGCCAAATTGACTAATATGTTGCTGGTGGTATTGTAAAATACCACAACCCATTCTGGAAGGTGTTTGCTAATTACTAAAAAAGACAAATGTACAATTACCATATGACCCAGCAATCCCATTTTTAAATATTTGCCTAAAAATATAACATATTCCAGGGGATTCCCTGATGGTCTAATGGTTAGAATTCTGTGCTTTCACTGCCATGGGCTCTGAGTCTGGGAACAAAGATCTTGCAAGCTGTGTGGCAACTCACTCTAGTGTTCTTGCCTGGAGAATTACATGGATAAAGGAGCCTGGTGGTCTACGGTCCATCAGGTTGCCAAGAGTCAGTTATGACTGTGCAACTAACATGCACACACATTCCATAAAAATGCTTGTGCAAATACTCTTACCAACTAACTTATACATACAATAACATGGATGGATCTCACAAGGATTATGCTAAGCCAAAAACAGCCAAGTGCAAAAGCATGCCTAATATATACTTGTTCATTATATCTTTGGGGATTTTATATGAAGTTATAAAATTGTTCAAAAAATAAATAAAAATTAAAAATATCATTATTTTACAAATCTGATGTGGGTTAGTTATGAAATCCCAACAAGAGTTTCTACTAAATGTTTCATTTACAACTTATACTAAAGCATTTTATTTATGTTGTGATAACATGTCATTTTATGCAATACATATGTCATCAATTTCAAGCAAAAATAAGCCAAGATAAATATGTTCTCTTACTTTTTCAGAACTATGTCTAATTTTCTCACTGAATCAAAACAAGAAAAAAAAATGAAAAATATTAGGGAAAAAATGCCTGGAGAAAATGAGAATAATTGTGAGGCATTTTTTTAACAATCTATCACTAGGAGGATGAATGTGAAATCCTGAAAAAATTCGAGTTTTCTTCCCACTTCTGTCATAAAAATTTTCAGTGAATAAATACCAGGCTCCCGGTATATTCTCTTTGCAATGAATAAATACTAGGCTTCTCTGTCCTTGAAATTCTCCAGGCAAGAATGGTGGAGTGGGTTGCCATTCCTTTTCCAGGGTATCTTCCTGACTTAGAGATCGAACCCTGGTCTCTTGCATTGCAGGCAGATTCTTTACTGTCTGAGTCTTCAGGAAAGCCCTGAATAATACACACAAAGGGTCTAAATATTTTAACTCAGTAAAACTGTGTGAAATAATAAATACGAAAAAACTTCCTATTTAAGGACATTTCCTGGAGTCTTGTTAAAGAATCTGCTTTTGTTTGTAGTGGTTATCACAAGTATTATAAAAGATGAAATTTATCATTTAAGAAAAAAAGAAAAATATTCTTTCAATAGAGAAGTAACTCAGTCTGCAAGTAACTATTGTGAGTAAGAAATATGTCTGATGGTGATATATTTGTTCCATAATATCATTTGTATTTTTCCATAAGGTATATTTAAAATTGCACAATTAGCTGTTATTTTGAAAGTTGGAAGCAAGAAGATGTTTATACAGCTTTCCTAATCTTAACGACTTCAATTCTGATACAAAATGCAAATCACATATTTCCATGGCAGGAGCACATCTAAATATTTTGAATGGTAAGTCCTCACTTAACTGAATATTTTAAAGAGGCAGAATACAATGAGGCTAATGTCAACTTATTTTAAAAAGATATTGACTCATTCTTTGCCACTAATGATAAGGACAGATATAGAAGTATCTACTGATAGGAAGTTCAGAATGTAAATCTAGACCTTTTTATTTGTTCATTTTAAAATCACTGATCATCACTTTTGAGGGTATTACGGTTCACAAAATTTTGTGATTTTTAACCTTATTTTATTTCATGCCTCAGTAGCTGAGCTGAATTTGTCAAGTTTTAATCTCTAGGTTTTATGCTGCAAAATATATATTCCTTAATTTCTTAAATATTAATTCATTTTATAATATTCGGTGTAAGTTCCCAAAATCCAGTGCTCCACCTCCCATCCCCAGAAAAAGTTTATTTGTTCCCTTAGAGGAATAGTTTCTTCAGGTCGTAAGAAAAATAGCATAGACTTTGGGCTGGAGTGAAAGAGTCTATAGTTTACTAGCATCATGGTAATTTCTTTGTCCTAATCCTGATAACTTATTTTCCTGTTAAATGAAAATCGTACTTACCCTTCAGTACAGATGATTTGCTATGAGAATCATCTGATTATGGGACAGTAAACACTATACACGTCACCATCTAACAATTATTAAGTGTTTTTAATCATTGTTGAAATGAAATCCTAGGATTATTCAGTAAATATTTCTGTGTACTTGTCAAAAATTATTTTGACAAGAAAAATATAAATATTAACATTAAATTATTTATCCAATGTAAACTCCCAAAATTTTAAGAACAAGTGATTTCTTAGGCATTCATTATCTTTGACTAGGCTATTATAAAAAAATAAAAGCAATCAACACTGGATGTGTTGATTTAACAATAGAAACCATCCAGAATGAAACACATTCAAAAATAAGTAAGAGCAGAGCACAAGAAAGTTGAGATGAAAGCATCCCTAAGAGTTTAATATATGTATAAAATATGTAATCGTATAAAATATGTATAAAATGTATAAAATATGTACAAAATATGTAATTGTAATCCCCCAAAAGGTGAGCATAACAAATATTGGATAAAATACTAGTCAAAGTTTATAAAATTTGAAGAAAATATAAACTGACAGATTAAAAATCTTAGTGAACCCTTGATTTAGCAATATGGTAGTAAAGCAGAAGAAAGAATAACTGCAAGGCAAATTTGCTTATTTTAATTTGCTAATGAAGGTCATTTGATGTAGTAGCTCACCTTAGGTTAACTAACAGTCGTCAGCATGTCAAGTACTTAGGTTTGCATTTTGAGGAAAGTGCAGATAAACTTTGTCACCGTTTGTTTAGTTTTGATATATACAAGCTTTAACATATAATCCATACTAAAAATTTTACATTTCTATAATAAGATATTGATTTTTATTTGATACTATGTTATCAGAAAACGAAATTTAAATTTTGTCTCTCTCTGGCAATCAACAGTTAAAAAGCAACAAAATATCTTCATCTTAATTTAAATATTCCAGGTGATTTTATTTTTTCAAGTCCCAGAACAGTAGTCACTCTTTCAAAGTAGAGATCCTATGATAGAAGTGAAGGTACCTGCTAACCTAGGTCTTGGTTTTCCTTAAAATAGGTCTTAGTTTTGCGAGGTCTTATTCTCAAACATGAAAACTTACACTTGGCTACAGAAAATTACCTCTCCTAGCTACTGGACTGTGTCTTAGCCAGAAGATTTCTCTGAGATAGTACTAGAAACCACTATGGCCATATAAGTTTGAGAAATTTAAAAATATAGTTTTGTTTAGGTGCTCCCTAGAAGAGCAAGATATCTGTAGCATTCACTAAATTAAGAGAAGAAAAGATCATCTTTTCCATCTGCTGATCATTTTAAAGTAATGTTTATGATGATCTCAACCAAAATTCTGTGTCTAAGTGGCATTTCTAAACAGGAAAAGGGAGGGAGTGACTAAAAGAATAAACACTTTTCAGGCTCAAATATGTTTTGTAAATCATAATGATGATATCATTAATTGGCTTGTTTAAATATATGGATAAATCACTTTCTTTAAGAGTGTGAGTGTTTTGGCACTTAAGAAAAGAGTGTGAGCAAACTGAAACAGCAAACTATATAGGAAGAACGATGTTCCAATCCAATACTTTCATTCTTAAATTCAAATTACATAATCAATCCTTAATTATTATGACTTAAGCTCTGTGTGACCAAAAATATTTTAATACATGCCAAAATCCTGGAGTATTGCACATTATAATGATTATATATGTTATTACATGCCATCCTGTGTTTGGGAAGTGATCTGGTAAGGGTGGGATATCAGGATTCATGATCCCAAGAGTCTTGCTTTGTTCCCAGAGTAAGGATATTTCTGAAAGGGAGTTAGGAATCAGGTGGCCCCAGGGAGTGTCTGCCTTATAGTAGTTCAGTTCTTAGACTCATGTGTCTTGGTGTGTCACTGTTTATGTTACAGTGCATGCTTCCATGTGGAGGAACTCACTAAAATGATATTTCAAGCTCTTTCCCCGCTGGTTATCCTCTTTCTAAAGGAGAAGTGAGTTTTCTGATTAGAAATCTAACAAAACTAATCGGATATGCTTAGCTTAGCTCTTTCCTCTTTTAGAGTCAGGGGGCTCTTCATGTTGTAAATTTTTCAAGGTTAACCTCAATAGAGGAAATTTGTGGTTTTTCAGCTATGATTGTACCTGGGTGAATAAGTGTAATTCTTCAATGCACTGTTAGCAAGCTATGTCTTCCAACTTATCTTTTGTCATAAATAAAGATGATATATGAATCTTCATCTCTGACTCCTTCATCTAAGCCATACTTTCCCCTATTGCACTGTTTATATGTAATTATGAAGGCTCCTATTACTTTCTATTATACTTTAAATTTATCCACATCTTTCACAAGGCTGTCATTTCCATTATAGGCAGAGGATGTGAATTACTTTGTCCTATTTTATTTGCTTAAAAGTTTTAAACATAGGAAATAGAAGAATATATGTGGTGAAATGGATGAAAAGAGCAGCAAGAATTCCATTTGATAGATAGAGTATATCTTGAATTTGTTTTACATAACAAATTCTACAGTAAAGTTCCAGTAACCTTATTCAGTAAGCTTGCTGCAGTTTACTAGAATACAAAACATAAAGGTGATAGATTTGTTCTCCAAAGGGGCCATAACAGGGAGCCTACCGTCATCCTTAGCTAGCTGACCTCTGAATATTCAAGGGAACTTTTCCAGGCAATTAAACATCCTCTGAAACATACACTGCTAAGTTTTCTGTTTCTTCTGTTGGATAATTCATCTTTTACCTGTGGTTCTTTGTGTGATTCTTTCCACCTAGATCAAGTGAAAGAAACAGAAGTTTTATTAAGGGTGAAAGAGAGTCCATTGGCACAACGACAGGAGAAAGCCTTTGAAAACGCATGTATTTCTCGTTCTTTTCACCGAGCACTCTTTCCGGTTCAAACCAGCTGTCTGATTCTCTCGGGTCCTCTTACTTAGAATATCTCAACTTTGAAAACCTTGTGGCATAAATTTTTAAAATGATGTGTTCCAATACTGGTTTAGAACTATTCCTTTAGATCAAAATCCAGGATGCAGAAACTTAGAATGATCACTGAAGGTAAAGAGAAATGTATTGCTGAAGTAGGTTTAAAAAAAGTCATTAATATTTATTTGGTGAAATATTAGCTTATGGAATAAAGAATAACCAGGATTTAATAGTATTAAATAAAAAGTAAAACTCTCCCAGGCCATATTATAATGCCTCAAAAATCAGGCAAGAATTTTTCCATTTCCTTTCTTTTCCAAGAGGAAAATAATAGTAATAACTAAGATATTGAACCTCCTTTGGGATTTAGTAAAACATAAAAGTCCAACCTGTGCATTTTTGGTTTTCATGACCTGAACTGAATATGACCTTCTCCCATACTTCCAACTTCCTTTCCAAAATTGAGAAATTAATGATTTATAACATCATGTCATTTTTGGCTGAGGTAACATATCATAAATGATGCTGCACGTTGTTACAGCATGCAGAGTGTTGAACAAATATTTCTCTTTTCTTGCCTCTCTCTGTGCTGTTTATTCACTTGTATTCCTAGGAGATGCCATCTCAACACAAAACTTTCTGGCATGGAAATCTTTAAATGAGTGAAAATACCCAATGACATTTTTGGTGCAGTACTTGTGCTAGCTCAAGAGTCCCTCAAGCCTACAGGAAGAAGCTGTTAAAATGGATTCCCTACATGTTCATTTTAAATGGGTCAGAAGGTTACATGATGATATAAAACAGCACACTAGAGCTTTAAAGATGATTTATGCTTTGTTGCATTTATTAATACTAATAATTCTGAATATTTGATATAGAGAAAATACTCTTGAAAAATATCATGTCTGTCTGTGGACATATGGTGTTTGTAAAGTGACTTTATTCACAGCTTTATATCCTTATGTCTAAGTTTTCTATGAACTTTGGTTTTGTCTCAAACTTAGGGTTTTATTCTTTCTCCTAGAAGAAAGAGATTTTTGGCTTTAGTAAAAAAATAAATAAATAGAAAGGTATATTTTATACAAATGCATGATACAGATGCATGTCAAGAAAAGACATGCAATGAGCTTGAAGAACACAGGTAAAGGAAAAAGAATAGACGTGTTTTATAATTCCTATTTATTTCTATAAGGAGTTTTACTCATTTATTCTATTTAAAGAAACTTTCATGTCATTTAATCCATGCTAGGACTTCCCTGGCGGTCCAATGGTTGTGACTTGCCTTCCAGTGCAGGGGGTGTAGATTTGATTCCTCATCAGGGATCTAAGACCCTACATGCTTCAGTACACCCCCCCAAAAAAGACATAAACAAAAGAAGCAATATTTTAACAAATTCAGTAAAGACTTCTTTAAAAATGATTCACATGCAAAAAAAAATATTTAAAAAAATCCAGACCATGCATTGGTATGCATTCTTCTCACATATTAACTCAGATAATTCCAATGATACCCCTATGAGATAGCTACTATTAGGATCCCTGTTTTATAGGTAAGTGGATTGTGCTAAAGAAGTTGCTCGGCTGACCCGGCTAGTGTGAAAGAGCCAGATCCAGAGTCTGAGCTCCAGAATGTGGACACCAGAGCCTGTGCTCTTACCCCGTATGCAGGCACTGAAACTCTAAAATATTGAGAAAAACAAAACATCAAGATGTGGCAGTAGTCTTACTAATTTACTTTTGCCCATATGCTAATGCCTAGGAAGGGAATACAAAAATGTACCTAGTGTTTAGCCCATAATTTTAGTCTGTTATTATATTGTGAATTCAACTCTCAATTTGAAAAATATACAACTACTTCAATATGTTTATATACTTCTCCTTTATTTATGGACATTTAAGTGCACTATATTTTCTCTTACAGATATGAAAATTAATACTACTAATTATGGCTAATATTTGGAGAATGTGTCTAAGCCTTTTCACACTACAGGGCATTACGAACAAGTACAATTACCCCACTTTTAATGAGGAGGAAACTAAACACAGGATGGTCAAACAGGTAAATGAATATTATACAACTTTACAGAATAATGCAGAATGTGAATAGGCAGTTTGACAAGAATCTCTGCTCTAACATATACTACATTCCCTCCCATTGAATAAAACCATTGTTCATAGGGAGTCATCCAGAATCAAAGTAATTTTCAAGGCTATAAATGCACTAAAATAATTGAAATATGTAATGATTATATTATTTCCTTACTAAACCTGACTAGAGGTATCCCTCTACCTCTGTCAGCACTGGGAGCCCTATATCCCTCTGGATTAATCTATCTTTGTATCTCTTTCAGTTCAGTTGCTCAGTCATGTCCGACTCTGAGACCCCATAAATTGCAGCACGCCAGGCCTCCCTGTTCATCACCATCTCCCAGAGTTCACTCAAACTCACATCCATCGAGTTGGTGATGCCATCCAGCCATCTCATCCTCTGTCGTCCCCTTCTCCTCCTGACCCCAATCCCTCCCAGCATCAGAGTCTTTTCCAATGAGTCAACTCTTCTTATGAGGTGGCCAAATTACTGGAGTTTCAGCTTTCACATCATTCCTTCCAAAGAAATCCCGGGCTGATCTCCTTCAGAATGGACTGGTCGGATCTCCCTGCTGTCCAAGGGACTCTCAAGAGTCTCCAACACCATCTCCAACACCACAGTTCAAAAGCATCAGTTCTTCAGTGCTAAGCTTTCTTTACAGTCCAACTCTTGCATCTATCTATACATGACCATTGGAAAAACGATAACCTGGACTAAACGGGCACTTATGTAGAAATACATTTACCTACTTCAATAGGAAAAAATATCAATTCTTTAGGTAAGTACATAATATACTTTATTTTGTAATAAATTATTGCTGAAAATTCCACATGTATGTGTCCAGATGTATAAGTTTGATTTCATTTTTTGCATATATTTCAATACTTTGGCATTTTTAGTTTAATTTTTAATGTATGAGATATTTTAGTGTCATAAAATATTAATCCTTTTCTACCTTATTTATTTGTTTTCTCCATTTTAAAGTAGTCCTTTAGCTACATGACACAATGGCTGAATAATTTTCTATATCTTACATTCATTCACAATTTTAATCCAAGAATGATATTTACCAATTAATCTCAACCAAATGCCAAAATTGAGACTAAATATCTCTTCTAAACTTCAAGTGGACCAGGAATTAGAGCTTGTCATGAAAGAAGCATGGACTTGGGCTTCATGAGATGTGGCTCTCCAAATGAGTTTCAGGAACAGTTAATAAGGGAAGGAGAAAGGGATACTGACTAGACAAATCAATAACTATAGCCTATATGAGTAAAAAGAAAATCAGATTACCACTGCTCTCTTGCAGTTTGTATTCTTATGGATGAAGACAAGTAAATAAATAAATAAATATATATATATATATATGTATGTATATGTATATATATGTATATATATATTCAAGTAAATGAATATATGTATAAAGCAGGTAAAGATGAGAGTTGATATATTATAAATTATATTATACTAATTATTTGGCAAATGTGCTATCAGATTATGCTTACTTTATAAACTTTACAACTTTTCTATGAGCTAAAGCATTTCATAAAATTTACAACTTCTTTTAGTCAATCAAAATCATTAATATTAAGAAATGAGTTACTCACACTGATCTTTATGACATATACAGTCAAATAAGAAAGATGAGATATGTAAATACATTCAGTTTTCAGTATTTCGTATTTAACATCTTTAAAAAGTTGAAATGATAAATCATAATCACAATCAAGTACAAGAGGTTTAAAGCTCCAACAGTTCAAGAAAATTCCTTATAAGATTAAATAGATGAATATTACAGATTTTTAATGAAAATATGATATACCAGCCCAACACAGACTAAACAACCCAAGTAAAGAATTTTGGTCAATTTGGCAAAAACATTAGAGAATGATGACAACTTAATCCTGTGCTTATATAAGCAGTGTGTATCTGGAGAAATTGTTTGACAGTGTGCAGTGGAATAGTTGTAACATTTCAATAATCACTGATATATATCTTATTTTAACCAATCTTGGTCAGATTCCCTAGTGATTCCTTAATCATCTTAATTTATATTTATACTTGAACAAAAATCTTGATTTTAAGATAATTGTTTCTTTATAGAGTATCTCCATTTCATATAATATATATATAAATAACTGCATAGAAGTGAGGTGGGGTTTTTATATTCCTTTATAATAAAATTCTGCTTTACTTACAAAAGTAAAATGATTGTCATGATTTCAGTGGTTGCAAATAGTATCACATTGAAGAGGACAATTATTTTCATTTGCTATAAAAACCCAAATTTGATAGAAGTGGCACAAAAATTGTATCACTTTTGTGAATAATTTTGGTTATGTCTTTAGTGAAAGTGCTGCATTCAATATGCCAGCGAATTTGGAAAACTCAGCAGTGGCCACAGGACTGGAAAAAGTCAGTTTTCATTCCAATCCCAAAGAAAGGCAATGCCAAAGAATGCTCAAACTACCACACAATTGCACTCATCTCACATGCTAGTAAAGTAATGCTCAAAATTCTCCAAGCCAGGCTTCAGCAATACATGAACCATGAACTTCCTGATGTTCAAGCTGGTTTTAGAAAAGGCAGAGGAGCCAGAGATCAAATTGCCAACATCACCTGGATCATAGAAAAAGCAAGAGAGTTCCAGAAAAACATCTATTTCTTCTTTACTGACTATGCCAAAGCCTTCACAATAAACTGTGGAACATTCTGAAAGAGATGGGAATACCAGACCAGCTGACCTGCCTCTTGAGAAATCTGTATGCAGGTCAGGAAGCAACAGTTAGAACTGGACATGGAACAACAGACTGGTTCCAAATAGGAAAAGGAGTACGTCAAGGCTGTATATTGTCACCCTGCTTACTTAACTTCTATGCAGAGTACATCATGAGAAATGCTGGACTGGAAGAAACACAAGCTGGAATCAAGATTGCTGGGAGAAATATCAATAACCTCAGATATGCAGATGACACCACCCTTATGGCAGAAAGTGAAAGGAACTAAAAAGCCTCTTGATGAAAGTGAAAGAGGAGAGTGAAAAAAGTTGGCTTAAAGCTCTACATTCAGAAAAATAAGATCATGGCATCTGGTCCCATCTTTTCACGGAAAATAAATGGGAAAACAGTGGGAACAGTGTCAGACTTTATTTGGGGGGCTCCAAAATCACTGCAGATGGTGATTATAGCCATGAAATTAAAAAAAAAAAAAACACTACTTCTTAGAAGGAAAGTTATGACCAAACTAGATAGTATATTAAAAAGCAGAGATGTTACTTTGCCAACAAATGTCCATCTAGTCAAGGCTATGGTTTTTCTAGTGGTCATGTATGGATATAAGAGCTAGACTGTGAAGAAATCTGAGCACTGAAGAATTGATGCTTTTGAACTATGGTGTTAGAGAAGACTTTTGCAAGTCCCTTGGACTGCAAGGAGGTCCAACCAATCCAGTCTAAAGGAGATCAGTCCTGGGTGTTCATTGGAAGGACTGATGCTAAAGCTGAAACTCCAGTACTTTGGCCACCTCATGCGAAGAGTTGACTCATTGGAAAAGACTCGGATGCTGGGAGGGATTGGGAGCAGGAGGAGAAGGGGGACGACAGAGGATGAGATAGCTGGATGGCATAACCAACTCGATGGACATGAGTTTGAGTCAACTCCGGGAGTTGGTGATGGACAGGGGAGGCCTGGCGTGCTGCGATTCATTGCGTCACGAAGAGTCAGACACAACTGAGCGACCGAACTGAACTGACCTTGTTGCTTTATAAAATTTGTGGCAGAGCTGACCTTGTTGTCAAGCTTTTTTTCTTTTTGTATCCTTATCTCTTTTCAGAGCCATATGTTCTTTTAGAGGAACTTAAAAATCAAAGTTCTTTGTTTACTATATTGGCAGAAAGTAGAGAAAACTTGGACTTCCTTTGCCATTAATATGCCAAGACAGATGCTCTGAAAAACTTCCTAATAAAAATGACCATAAATGTTGAAAAATATAGAAAACATTTATTAATATAAACTTGTTCTTGCAGGAGAGTAACAAAAATCCCTAAGGCAAGGGAAAAAAAAAGAAAAAAAAACTGAACTAAAAATTTGCAAGCTAACCTTCAACATATAACCACACTTAGGGCATTTACAAATTATGGTAATAAGAGTACTGAGTTTTTGTTCTGGACCCCAAGACATCTGCAGCCTCGATGAGAATGTTGACCAATGTCCTCTTGGCTAGCAAAGGTAGCTGAAAAGAAGAATTGTTTATTTGGGTATTTACTATATGGTCAAGGAAGTTCACGGTGAAAAATTGATGCTAAATAGTCCCATAGCTTGATAGCATCCAGGAATAACTAACCAAAGGCAAGGACCACCACAGATAAAGGTAGAGAAATCGTCACTAGCTTAGAAACCCTGCTAAATCATAAAACACCCAAGAAAACAAAATCGTGATGGATATTCCCCAGATTGAATATCATGGAGCTTCATATGATGTAAAGATTGTGTGAAATAAACAGTCGAGCTGAATAAGAAAATTATAACCATCCTTTTACATGTCAAATTGGCAGAATTGTATCTACAGCCTTGAACATTCTCTTATCCATTGAGCTTAAAGGACTATCTATGCATAATAATTTACTTAGTGAGAGGAAATGTAATATATATCTAAGAACATGTTTATAGTCACATGATTCACATCTTGCATTTGTCCAGAGATGAGTGGCATTCAATTATTTATTTGATATACCAGTGCCTATTTCCTCTTCAATAAAATAAGAAAAATTGTACTTGCTCATAATTCTGAGTAGAAAATGAAATTTAAAATGGGAAAGCCTCCCCACGTTCTTTAAAATTTAACCATAATGACTTGTATTATTCATGTCTAGAAGGGAAATATTATTAGTTTTCTGGTAAAGCTAAAAATAGTAAGTGACTTTTACTCTTCTGAGTCAATTTCAGAATGCTAAGGCAGAGATCAAATAGAGGAAAGCTATGTACTTCTAATCTTTGTGGCAGCTGTGTGATTTCAATACAGTTTTTGGTATGTCTGTGGTATGGATTGAATTGTGTCCTCCCTGTGAATTCATATGTCTTTTATTCCAGTGTCTTAGAATGTGATCTTATTTGGGGGTAGGTCTTTAGAGAGATAAAATGAGGTCATTTGGGCAGGCTCCAATCCTGTATTACTGGTGTCCTTATAAAAAGGGGACTTTTAACAAACAGAAATACCTACAGGAAAGATGGCAGGAGAAGAGACAGTAGAGAGATGAATGCCATCTGCCAATCAAGGAGAAACACCTGGAACAGACCCTTCCCTCACAGCCCTCAAAAGAACCAACCCTGCCTGTGCGTTGATTTTGGACTTCCAGCTTCTATAAATTTGAGACTTTTTTTTTTTTTAAGTCACCTGGTGGGTTATCTTGTTACAGCAAACTAATGGTTACTGGCATGATTGTTATTCAGTATATAAGTTGTGTCTGACTCTTTGCAACCCCATGAAATGCAGATAACTATCTCCAAAGTTTGCTCAAACTCATGTCCATTGAGTTGGTGATGCCATCCAAACATTTTGTCTCTGTCTCCCCCTTCTTCTCCTGTCCTCAATCTTTCCCAGCACCAAGGTCTTTTCCAATGAGATGACTTCACATCAGGTAGCCAATATGATTTTAAAAGGTGAGGGGAAGTTTTAATTAACTATAAACCGAAAGTAAGCTTAATTTTTGCAAATATACAAAAAGAAAGATTTTTAACAGATTTTTCTTTCATGTTTCAAAATGATAACAATTTGTGTGCTATCCTACTTTATCCCATATGCTTGTATATAGCACTGTAATGAAAACTCCTAGGACACAAATATTGGTACTAATAGTATTTTAACTTCAGTAAACAGGGTTTTGTCTTATTATTTTTATTTGTTAAGGAAAAACTATCAATATGAAAAATATCAGACTTTTATTCAAAGGAGTCGCCTTGAAGAGACTCCCTTTTGCCAAACTGTAACAATGTATTTTTTATGTAGATTACATTTAACTGAAAATATCTTATTTTAAGCCACAAATCCATGCTGATACTCAAAATAAAGTTTATAGAAGTCTAGTCTTTCCTAGTCAACCGATTTCTATCTTATTTTCACATAAAGAAGGGAGAATAATTCAATTAATAAAGGAAAGTACAACAAACAAATCAGTTTTATGAATGCAGTATCATCTGCCAATCAAATAGTTCAAATAATTGTTGGCATAATAGTAATAAGTCTATGCTTTGTTTTATTTCCCAGAAAAAAAAAGGCAGTTAAAAAAAAATAGCTTTAGGAAACACAAACAATTTAAAGCCAAATATGTTAATTTGGTAATGTGAGGAGTCTTAGTTCAAGGATAGATTTAAGAAGTCCACCTCAGTCAGTACGTGGGTTTTCCCTACTAGGAAACACCTACTCTTTGCTAATATATATCTCCCTAGGGATGGGCAGTTTGACTGATGTGGATCAAGAATTGCTCAGACCTCTGAGTCCTCAAAAGAGAATGTTAATAGGACCCTTGTCCCCAAATAGACTAGGATGAGGCCAACCCCATAACAGATAGAATTTTGCTAGTTAGATTAATCCAGTTGTTGAGAAACTAATGAATGTTTACTACTTATTGGAGGAATGTTGTGAAACCTTCTAATATGTTATTAGAAATATAACCTTTAAAATCTTCTAATCTATGAATTTAAGAGAAATAGAAATAACATGGTTGACTGATTAATTTTGTTTCACCTCTTTACTCTTTGACTTTGTTCTTAGATACAGGTTAGGTGTTGGCCAGTTAATTTGGTTGAAAAACCTGATACAAACCAACCTTAAAATATTTGCAAGATTCTTGGATGTCTCATTGTTCCACAGATCAATTTTCTAAGCAGTTTACTCTTTTAGGTAATAGAACACAATAATAATGAAATCTGGCATGTAAGAAATTTTTCTTACTTGTCAATTATTTCCTACGTTTTTCTTTCCTCCTCACAGGAAAATAAGGTATGATGTTTTGCTAAGAAAGAGAGAGAAGTCACTTAGCCGTGTCTGACTCTTTGCGACCCCATGGACTGTAGCCTACCAGGCTCCTCCATCCATGGGATTTTCCAGGCAAGAGTACTGGAGGGAGTTGCCATTTCCTTCTCCAGATATTTTGTTAAGTATGTTGTTTTTAAAGTAAAAATTCGTAAAAATTTTGGTAAAATACACATAACATAAAATTTAACATTTTAGGTGTACAGTTTGTAACATTAAGGACATTTTTATTGTTTTGTGACCACTCAAATCCATCCTCATAGTCATCTTCATCTTGAAATTGAAACTGTATCTGTTAAACAATAAGTCCCCATTCCCCCTCTGTTTGGAACTCATCTTTATATTCTCTGTTTTCATGATTTTTACTACTCTATGACATGTAAGTGAAATTATACAGTTTGTCTTTATGTGACTGGCTTATTGCACTTAGAATAATGTCCTCAAAATTCATCCATGTTGTCACCTATGTCAGAGTTTCCTTCATTTTTCAGTTGCATCATATTCTGTTGTATGTATGTACCACGTTTTGCTTACCCATTCATCCCTCCGTGGGTTGCTGACACATTTTGGCGCTTTGCAAGTGGTGCAGTGGTAAGGAATCTGCCTGCCAATGTAGGAGACACAGGAGATGTGGTTTGATCTCTGGGTTGGGAAGATGTCCTGGAGGAGGAAATGACAACCCACAACTTATGCTATGAACATATGTGTACAAATGTCTCTTTGATTGCATACTTTCTATTCTTTTGGATGTATACCCAGAAGAGGGATCTGCAGATCACACGGTAATTCTTTTTAGGAACCACAGTACTGTTTCCCATAGACGGTATACCTTTTTCATATCCACATCAGTGCCCAGTGGTTTCAGTTTCCCCACACCTTTACCAATACTTATTTTGTTGTAGCTTTTTTTTTTTTTTTAGTATCTCCTTATAGTTTTAATTTGTACATCCCTACTGTTTGGTGATGTTTACCATCTTTTCATGTGTGTGTTATTGGCCATGTATATAGCTCTTTTGTAGAATAATTTATTCAAGCTTCTTGCATACTTCTGAATTAGGTTTTTGTTGTTGCTGCTAGTGAGTTTTAGGAGTTATTTACAAATTATGGACTTAATTCTTATCAGATATATGATTTGAAAATAACATCTCCAGTCTACAGTTTGCCTTTGTACTCTTGATAATGTCTTTTAATCCACATATTTTTTAAAAAGCTTTATAAAGTCCATTTTGTCTAATTTTTTGTTACCTGTGCCTTTTGTATAGTATTTAAGAAATCATTGGCAATTTCAATATCATGATTTTGCCCTATGTTGCCTTCTAAGACTTTTATTGCTTTAGCTCTTTCATTTATAACCTTGATTTTTTTGAGTTAAGTTCTGTATATGGTGTCACCTAAGGCTCCAAAGTCATTACTTTGCATGTGTATATACAGTTTTCATGCACCATTTATTGAAGACTACTTTTCCCATTGAATGGTCTTGTCAAAACTTATTTAACCATATACATGAGGGCTTATTTTTGAACTGTCTGGTTTACCCCATTAGCCTATATATCTGTCTTTATGTCAATACAGTACTATTTTAATTACCATAACTTCGTACTAAGTTTTGAAAACATGAAGTGTCAGTTTTCCCATTTTGTTATTTATTTTTAAGATTGTTTTAGTGATTTTGCATTTGAGATTCCATATAAATTTTTGAATGGGTTTTTCTATTTCTGCATAAAATATCACTGTGATTTTGGTAAGGATTGCATTGAATCTATAGACTGCTTTGGTATTTTAACAATTGACATTTAATATTCACATTTTAACAATATTCAGACTTTCAAGCCATGGAATATATTTCCATTCATTTATACCTTTAATTTATTTCAGTGATGTTTTGTAGTTTTGTAGTTAACTCCTAAGGGTTTTCTTCTTTTGTTGATATTATGAATTTTTTTGTAATTTTCTTTTCAGATTGTTCATGCACAGAAATGCAATTCTTTTTTGTTTTGACTTTATTATCCTGTTAGTTTGATAATTAGAGTTACTAATTATTATTAGAGATATTAAGGTTACAAATTCATTTAGTAACTCTAATAGGTGTGTGTATATGTGTGTGTGTATGTGTGTATATGTGTGATTGTCAGCATTTTTTATGAAAAGATCATATCATCTGCATTAAAGGGTAGTTTTATTTCTTCCTTTCCAAATTGAATGTATTTTATTTCTTTTTCTTACTTAATTGTTCTAGTTGGAACTTTCAGTGGTTGAATAGATGTGGTAAGAGTGGGCATTTGTTCCTTGTTACTGATCTTAGAGGAAATGCTTTTACTGCTTCACCACTGACTATGATGGTCACTATGTGTTTTTCACATATGATTTTTGTTATGTTGAGGTAGTTTTCCATTACTAGTTTGCTGAATGTTTTTTATCATGAAAGGGTATTGGATTTTGTCACATGATTTTTCTCCATCAGCTGAGATGATCTTTTTTTTTTTCATTATTTTTACATAGTGTTTTCTGTTCATCAATTTTTATATGTTGAATGATCCTTAAACTCTTGGAATAAACCCACTTGGTCATGGTGTAATTCTTTTAACATACTGCTGAATTCTATTTGCCAGCATCTCATTGAGGATTTTTACATCAGCGTTCATAAGGGATATTTGTCTATAATAATACTGTATTGTGTTTTTCTTTACTGTGCTTGTCTGGCTTTGGTATCAGGGCAAAGTTGGTCTTACAGAATAAATTAGAAAGAGGGCCTTCCTTTTCAATTATTTTTGGAGATGATTGATAAGGATTGATAGTATTTCTTATCATAAAATTCACCAATAAAATTATCTGGTCTTGGGCTTTCATTTTGTGGTAAGTTTTGATTACTCATTTGAACTCTTTATATATTTATAAATATGTTCTGTGTTGTGATCCTTTCTTGGTAAGGTTTTGTGTTTCTAGAAACATGCTCATTTCATCTAGGTTATCTAATTTATTGATGTACACATTCATACTCATTTTTATTTTTCTAGAATTGGTAGTAGGACCTCACTTTCACTCTTGATTTTAGTAATTGAATGTTTGCTCTTTAATTTGCTCTTTCTCTAGTTCCTTCAGTTGTAAAGTTAGGTTGTTGATTTGAAATCTATCTTGTTTCATTTTCTTCACACATCACTTCCTTAACTTTCTCAATATCTTCCTTCATTTCTCTGAGAATCCTTTTTTTAAAATTGGAGGATAATTGTTGTACAATGTTGTATTCATTTCTGCAGTTAGTTTCTGCTGTACAATGAAGTGAAGCATATGATTGTGTATATATGTCAATACTAATCTTAATTCATCCCACATATCCATTCTCTCCATCCGTGTCTCTATTCCTGCCCTGGAAACAGGTTTTCTTAAATTTCAAGTGTAAAAATTAAGACCAACTTCCTGATGCGCTTTGGATGTGAGAGCCAGAAGTGCAAGGCTGACATGTTTCTGACACCAAGATAAGGTGACAGAGGCGGAGACTTGGAAGGAGATCAAGATTCCAACACATGTTACATTTGAACTTCCTGGTAGTTTTTCAAGTGAAAACATGACTTCATGGGGTTTTGAAAAAGACGATATTCCATAGAAGTCATCAACATATAGGTGGCATGTAAAGCCATGAGGCCATGGGTTATATAAAAAAGAGAAAGGAGCGGGAGACTAAACCCTAGGTAGCTAAATTTTGGGCAAAAAAAAAAAAAAAGAGAGAGCATAAAAGGAAAGAGAGATATAACCAAAGAAGTGACAGGGAACCCAGGACAGTAGGTAATTGTGTAAGTGTACTGAAGAATTCTGTGTACAAGGTAAGATACTGTGAAACAACATTCTCAAACACACTCTGGGTTAACACAACTGTTTTAATGTGTTAGTCTAGGAATTCAAGTCCAGGTTGTTAGGACAGTTTTGTTATTGTCAAAACAGCTTCCAACTCTGGATCCATGTATCTGCTTCTGTTCCAGTTATCTCCTAGCTGCAAGAAAAGGAAAAACAAAAAGTGGCAAAAGGAGCTTACTCCTACTGAAAATGCTAATTGGAAAGAGGCATGCGTCGCTTCTGCACACATCCAAATGGCAAGCACCTAATTTCACCGCACTACCTACCTGCTGCAGGCTTTGAAAATAGTGGTTTTTAAAAAGATGGCAGTGTATCCAGTTAAAACTTTATTATTATTGAAGAAGGAAAAAATAAATAAGGTAATGATTAGCTGTTTCTTCCTTACAGCTGTAGTAAAGAAGACTGTGACTATTTAGAATGTTGCAGTGAGGTTAAGAAAATTTAAGACAAAGGAGTAATTATAGGTTTTGTTAAAACAGAGTTTGCTAGTGACGTTGACTTGTTTTCAGTGGAGTAGTGGGAACTTGAGTCTGATTGCTGTTGTTTCCAAAGAACTAGGGAATTTGGGAGTACAGACAAAAGAATGAAACAGCAGTAGTCATCAGCTTTTAAGAGGATGGCAGCAGCACTGGTTTCCAGTCAAATTCATCCTTCTTGAAGTGAAGTAAGTAGAAAACAAAACAAAACAGTCACGTAAAGCAAAATTTCAAACTTCATGTTTATTTGAAAACATAAAACATTGTTTTAAGTTTTATGTGCCGATTTGTTGCAAAATGGTTTTGTGGAAAGAAAAAGTTTATGAAGAATCAGTGTGACTAACGCAAAGACAATCAAAAGCAGGCTTTTTTTTTTTTTTTTTTTTTTTCAAAAAGAGAGGCAAATCTCCAGATTCTAAAAACTAAGTACTTAAAACTCTATAGAATCAATTTTAGAAATACCAACACAAACTTTTTACCTTGATTGCAGATTTTAACAACATAAACTTAAGGATAAACAGCATAAAGATAGACCAATTTGATAACATTCATTTACAAATATGTGTCATATGTGATCAGATAACTTCAATATGTCCCAGCAGAATTGGAAAGACTGTAAGTTTACCTAAAGGGGAAAGACACTCAGAGACTTCTTACATAATCTCAATATATTCATATCTCCAGGGCTCAATGATGCATAAACATGCTCAAAGAACTACTCACCTTTATTATATCACTTTAGCCAGAATACCCAGGAAATTCAAACCACAAGTAGCAAGTTTAAAAAAGTCTTCTTGAATAATGAATGGCTAATAATTACAGAATACCTGCATGTGAGACTGAAAATTGATATTTTTATAAAATAAAATTTAAGAAGGAGAATTGTTTTACTTCAAAATAACTTCTTGTTTCATTACATCCCATTGGCTTCAAAGGTGAATGTGTGATTTCCATGCTGTGAACATATAATTAGCAATTACCGTAAAACACAAAGTATAGAACATCAACAAAATCATTCCTTGGTAACAGACCAAACAAATTAACATAAAGAAGGAGCAAGTTTTTATGTAATCTGTCCATTAATAAATTCTTTTTAACTAACATGGTTCAGTTCAGTTCAGTTCAGTCGCTCAGCCATGTCCAACTCTTTGCGACCCCATGAATCACAGCACGCCAGGCCTCCCTGTCCATCACCATCTCCCGGAGTTCACTCAGACTCGTGTCTGTAGAGTCCGTGATGCCAGCCAGCCATCTCGTCCTCTGTCGTCCCCTTCTCCTCCCGCCCCCAATCCCTCCCAGCATCAGAGTCTTTTCCAATGAGTCAACTCTTCACTCTCACATCTGTACATGACCACTGGAAAAACCATAGCCTTGACTAGACAGACCTTTGTTGGCAAAGTAATGTCTCTACTTTTCAATATGCTACCTAAGTTGGTCATAACTTTTCTTCCAAGGAGTAAGCGTCTTTTAATTTCATAGCTGCAGTGATGAAACTAACATGGTAGAATGATTCAATCTAAACACCTCAAGAAAACTTCTTTTAAGAATAGACTGCAGATATAAAGAGGTGACTTGTGGATAAAGTAGGGGAAAGAGAGAGAAGGACAAATGGAGAAAATAGCATAGCCATTTATACTATATCACGTGTAAAAGAGAGAGCTGATAAGGAATTGCTATATAACACAAGGAGCCCAGACAGACGTTCTCTGATGGTCTAGAAGGATGGAATGAGGGAGGGGGAGGGAGGTTCAGGAGATATGTGTTATATGCATAATTATATATGATTTGGTTTGTATGGCAGAAACCATTACAACATTGTAAAGCAAACTTCCTCCAATTAAAAAATAAATTAAAGCAAATAAACAACAACAAAAGAATAGAGTAACAGGTGTAAAAACAGGAAATATCCAACTTATTATTTCACGTTTTTACCGCCTCCCAAAAAGTATTTCCATTGAAAGATTTACCTTTGGGGCAATAACTTTTATTGTAGAACAAAATAATGTCAAATTAAGAAATATATGCTTATAAATATCAGAATAGCAGTAACTAAATATGTAGGAAACATTTCATTTGCTCAAGAAGGAGTGTTTGATGGCTCTTGCAATATATCTACTTTCACAACATTTATCTTCTTTCTAATAACAACTGTAAATTCCTCCTAGTAACAATAATAGCCTGCTCGATTCTGCCTTTCATCCAAAAAGGCCATTTTTATTTATAGATTATGGGAAATATTAAATAAGCTAACCTCTGCTCTCACCTGCACACTTGATGTTACTTGTGAAAGCTACATATACATCTAGGTGTTCCTGACAACTCGCAGCTTTCATGTGTCTCGATGAAAAGTCACAGGGCACTTGGAGTCTTGAGGTTGAGGCAAGTTCAGTCAAAACATAGTGAGCAATCTTGAGTGTAAATGTGAAAATGGCAGAACATGAGTGTTGCAGCATGGACAATTTTAACAAAGGGATTACTTTCTCCTTCCCTTTTTGAATAAACAGATGTAAACTGTCAAAAAAAAAAAAAACTAATTCAAACTATAAGAAAGAACAAATGAATACACATATATTCACACACACACACACACACACACAATGCACACTGACACACATTTTGGCAGACAAATTGAAAAAGTTAAGGTCTTTATTTTTAAGCTTGTCAGAAAATTCCTCTAACTAAGCATACCTGCATACAGTGTTTATATTCTAAATACTTTCTGCTTAACTTTATTGCATTATTCCACAAAGATTTATACATATATATATTGCAATTCCAAAAGAGTCCGACTAATACTTGTGAATTTTTTTATAGTCTGTAAAATGATCTTTTCCCAGAATTTGTCATTCAGTGCCTAGTTAATGGACAAATCTATTACTATCATCTTTTATGGTTATTGAAAGTTCAGAGGAATTAAGTTTACCCAGATGAAATGAATGTTACTCAATTCTGGAATTAATAACATTAAATTTCTTTCTCTTTGCATAGTAATTTTGGAAAATAAGTCTCCCTAGAGATATTTTTTTATATTTCTAAAAATCACAGCTTATATTTTCTCTAAAACCATTATTTTCTATAAATAAAGGCTATTCTTTGTAAGGAAGTCCACGAATTTCTGCATATTTTATAAGTAACAGCATTACTGTAAAAATTGATTTTCAATATCACTGACAAAGGAAATAAATAAAAACAGCAAATTTCCAGGAAAGTCAGTGAGCCTTAAATTTTTGACTTATAGCATAGAAATGTGTATTTCTTAAAGTAGAATTTCCCAAATTACTAAAATTGAAATAACTATCTATGAGACATAAAATGATGGATTAAAATACGTAACAGTGAATCAGAATATTCTGAAAAAAGACCTGGGATTCCACAGTTTTAATAAATAAGTTCAGTGGTTCCTATAATTTATTAAAGTTTGAGAGAAATAGTCAATATATTTTATAAACTGCTAAGGTTAAAAAGGAATAAAACTCAGCATATGAACTTTTGCTCTAAATAAATACATTGTGTTTTTCTGAAGTTTTGAGAAATGCATACACCCATGTGACCCATAATATAAAAACATGCAATCTAACTATTCTATATTTCCAGGAATTTTCTGAATGCTCTTTATCATCAACTCCTGCCCCATGTGTATGAAAATAATGATTTTCCAAATTTTTTTGCCACCATAAATAAGATTTGCTTGATTTACTTAAGCTCCTAAAATTGCAAGCAAATGGTATTACTCTTTAAGGCTTCGTTCACTCAGCATAAGGTTTTGGAGAATAACCTATGGTGTTGCATGTGCCAGTGGTTTATTTCTATGTAGTGGTCTATTTTGGAGCAGGAAATGGCAACCCATTCCAGTTTTCTTGCCTGGAGAATCCCAGGGACAGAGGAGCCTGGTGGGCTGCTTTCTGTGGGGCCATGCGGGGTCGGACACGACTAAAGCGACTTAGCAGCAGCAGCAGCAGTGGTCTGTTTTATTGTTTGTCCATTCTCCTACTGATACACATATGGAATGTTTCCAGTTTGGGGTCATTACGAAGAAAGCTGTTATGAATATTTTCATACAATATTTTATGAACACGTTTTCATTTTTCTTGGGTATACACTTAGAATTGGAATGGCAAAGTCATGGGGTAGGTATAGTTTTAATTTTATAAGAAGCTTAAATGCATTTTTCCAAATGTCTATATAACATATTGTTTTTTGGCTATAACATATTTTTAACACTGCCACTAGTAATATGTTTCAGGTATTGCACAACCTTCTATCATTGGTTGTGTTTTTATTATCATGTTGGTTTTTATTTCCTTGATAACTAATGATGGTGAGAACATTTTCATGTGTTTTTTGATTAATCAGAGACATTTCTAGTGAATTTTCTATTTAAAAGTGTGCAAATTGCCAGTTGACTTATTTCCCTTTTGGTATATTCTGGCCTACTGTACTTGGAGCACATGTGCTTATGATTATATTATTATGAATGATATATATTTATATAGAAAAACGGAGAAGGCAATGGCACCCCACTCCAGTACTCTTGCCTTGAAAATCCCATGGACGGAGGAGCCTGGTAGGCTGCAGTCCAGGGGGTCGCGAATATTCGGACACAACTGAGCGACTTCACTTTCACTTTTCAGATTCAAGCATTGGAGAAGGAAATGGCAACCCACTCCAGTGTTCTTGCCTGGAGAATCCTGGGTCGGGGGGAGCCTGGTGGGCTGCCGTCTGTGGGGTCGCAGAGTCAGACACGACTGAAGCGACTTAGCAGCATATAGAAAAAACACAGGTTATCTGTATTGTCTACTTCTTCAAACATTGAGTAAATTTCCAAACACAGAGATGTACTTAGTGTAACGGTGAGTGCTCAGTGTGTGTGCTCAATCACTTAGTTCTGTCTGACTTTTTGCCACCCCGTGGACTGCAGCCAGCCAGGCTCCTCTGTCCATAGAATTCTCCAGGCGAGAATACTGGAGTGGATAGTGAATGGTAATCTCTCTAAGAGCAGAAAGTTTAGGAAGTAAGTACTGAAAATGGCTTTCTGCAATCCACGTTGAGTGTGAGAATATAACGTTCCTCTTGTCTATTTTAGAATAGATGAGGATCCAAACTAAAATAAAGGAAGCAAAGCAAGACATTGTTAGCCACAAGACAGACCCTGGAGCTATAAGGAGAATAAATAAGGGAGGCCACTCCACTAATTGTATTTTCAAATATATTTCTATAAGCTTCTTAGAGTCTCCAGTACAGTTCCACAAGTCTCTGAATCTCATGTTATTTTTCTTTTTGGTGTTTTATTTCTCCAAACTTTGGTTTTGATAGTTTATATCGCTATGCCATAAAGCTCCTTGATCTTTTGCATGCCCATTCTAAAATACTGTTCATTTTATCCCAAGTTACAGTGGAATCTTCTACTTTTTTCATCTTTAGTTTATGTTAATCAATATATAATTTCCTGTTGCTGGTACATAAAGTTACTTGTGAATCAGCTTGACTTTCTTGAGGTTGG
The DNA here is from genome assembly GCA_917880005.1 of Nanger dama. Classification (NCBI taxonomy): domain Eukaryota; kingdom Metazoa; phylum Chordata; class Mammalia; order Artiodactyla; family Bovidae; genus Nanger; species Nanger dama. Next base: position 14,339,434 of record CAKJTW010000002.1, read on the forward strand.
TGTCTGTTGGCAGCTGTTTGTTATGTATAGAGGGGTCCCCAAACTCCAGGATCTAATGCCTGTTGATCTGAGGTGGAGGTAGTGTAATAATACCAGAAATTTATTTATTGTTAATTATTATTATTTTATTGTGCACAATGACTACTTGAATCATCCCAAACCACCTTCAGCCTGCCTCATGGTCCTTGTAAAATGTGTCTTCCATGAAAGCGGTCCCTTATGCCATGAAGGATGGGGACTGCTGATCTGTTAATAGTTTATCCCTACTACTAAGGCTTGAGTTTTCAGGAGTATTTAATGAATTACAGGTGGTCAGAAAGGTTTCTTCACGGAAGATAACTGGAACTTGACTTTATAAAATAAATTTTGAAGTTCTATATTTTCTATAGCTTATTTTAATTTAAATAACATTGAACTTAATCTTATTTTTAAGTGGGAAAATTTTGCCATTATACAACTAGAACTAGCTCCTTTTTCAATATGTATTAATTGAACTTAACCCACTCCAGTGTTTTTGCCTGGAGAATCCCAGGGACAGAGGAGCCTGGTGGGCTGCCATCTATGGGGTCACAGAGAGTCGGACACGACTGAAGTGACTTAGCAGCAGCAGCAGCAATCTTTTTAAATACAATTAGTTTACATAAACTTTTCACCTCTTTTTGGATCAGTTTTGATGATTCACATGTCTCTAGATAAATATACATTTGTTTCACAAAGTTATATTTAATATTTTCCTTAAAATAGCTTAACCTGTTTTTCTAATATTACATATTTATTTCTTTTTCCTTATTTAATTTGCTTAGAGCTTATAAATTGTATTAGTTGTTAAATAGCTGTTTAAAATACTTTATTGTGTTTTTGTTTTTGTAGGTTAGCTAACCTCAAAAGATAACTCCATATTTTTGAAAATTTTCCTCTTTCTTCTTTAATGAATTATGGCTACAACTTTTCAGCTTAAAGTATTTACTTTATTCCATATGTATAAGTATAAAATATATTCCTTTTATTCCTTTTCGAGATAGTTTGAAATTTCATTATTTTAAATTTGATTCTGGAGGCACCTATATGTGGTTTTCCAAATTTCAAAGTAGTTAAGATGTCTGTTAACACGCTTTTTATTACTTGTATCTAACTTCATTATATTATAATAAGAACCTATAAAATCTTAATTGTCTAAGTTTTCCTTGTAGCAACAACTTGAGAGGTTTTACTAACAGCTTATACCAGTGAATATTTATATAATATATGAGTATTTTTGTTTGAGAAAGTTAATTTTCTAATTTCCTTCTCTTCTTTCTAACCCTTATTCCTCCTCTCCTAATTCCTTTTTCATTTCTTCTCTTTCTCATCTATGATGTATTATTTTATTTTATTATAAAATTAACTTAATTCATTATGGAATTTATTTTGTTTTAAAATAAACCAATGACATTTCTTCTTAATATTTTATTATTATCATAAATAATGTCACTACTATATATTCATTCTCAAATTTTAGTATATCTAATATGAATATGCCTGTATTTGTGCTTGTTTTGTTTTCATGTAACTTTTTTATTACAAATTATCATTTTCAATTTTTCTTTATTACTTAGTCTAATTATATCATTGTTTAGGGAACAGCATTTAGTTCATTTGTTTCACATTAACCCAACCTGAGAATACATTACAGAAGTAGAAAATCTATCTACATTACATATGGGATTGCCCTGTTAGCTCAGCTGGTAAAGAATTCACCTGCAGTGCAGGAGTCCTGGGTCGGTATGATCCCCTGGAGAAGAAATAGGCTACCCAAACCAGTATTCTTGGGCCCTCTCGTGGCTCAGACAGTAAAGAATTCACCTGCAATGCAGGAGACTGGGGTTCAATCCCTGGGTTGGAAAGATCCCATAGAGGAGGAGATCTGGGTTCGATTCCTAGGTTGGGAATATACCCTGGAGGAGGACACGGCAACCCACTCCAGAATTCTTGCCTGGAGAATCCCCATGGACAGAGAAGCCTGGCAGGCTACAGTCCATGGGGTCCCAAAGAACTGGACGTAACTGTACGACTAAGTACAGCACACTCTATATAATGTTGCATATGAAATTTAATAGCGATGATTTGTTAGAGGTGAAGGAATTTAGATATTTTTCCTTACTACTATCCTTTAGTAATTTTACCAGGTTATTCTAAAGTTTGTATTTTGTTTGGTTTTTCTTTTTATTTGTTTTTTCTCATCCATTCATTGTGAAATGTCTGAGCTTTTTTCAATCTTAGATTGAGTCTTTTCAACTAAGGAAAACATTCTTCAGTAATTTTTAACTATTGAACTTCTTTAATTTTTATCTTCTCTTGGAATTTTGAATACATTTGGTGTTCTAGATAAAATTTATTTTCTATCAACACTTTCTTCCCACTTGACAAAAGTGCCTAGACTTGGATGGCACCTTTGTACTACTGCCTGGTCGGGGACTGTCCTAAGAAACAAATTGAATTAGCTCAAAAACTAAGCTAGGCACTTACAGGTGGGAATTGTCAGAAAACTGCATTCCTTATAACTTGGCAGGCAGTTCATCTCTCAGAAGGGATCTGAGCAGTACACCTCTGTACCTGTCACTAAGTAGAGGAAAAAAGCATCTTTATCCTGTTTGTTTAAAGAAGATTAAAAGAACATATCAATAATATAATGACATTGTTTAAATAGAGAAAGTAAAGAAAAATTAACAAGATTTTGAGATTAAGAAGAGCCAGAAATGTAGCTATGCATGATTTATAAGTAAGTGAGTTGCTCAGTTGTGTCTGATTCTTTGCAATCTCATAGACTGTTGCCTACCAGATTCCTCCGTCCATGGAATTTTCTAGGCAAGAGTACTGGAGGGATTGCCATTTCCTATATACATTGTACATAAAAGGTCAAATTTTAAAAATACAACCTTTGTAACACCTAACTGCTACTGCTGCTACTGCTGCTGCTGCTAAGTCGCTTCAGTCGGGTCTGACTCTGTGCGACCCCAGAAAGAGCAGCCCACCAGGCTCCCCTGTCCCTGGGATTCTCCAGGCAAGAACACTGGAGTGGGTTGCCATTTCCTTCTCCAATGCATGAAAGTGAAAAGTGCAAGTGAAGTCGCTCAGTCGCATCTGACTCTTCACGACCCCATGGACTGCAGCCCACCAGGCAAGAGTACTGGATTGGGGTGCCATTGCCTTCTCCAACACCTAACTGGTACTAAGAAATCAAAGCATTTTTTTAATTCATTATATCCTAAGATTAGGACTTTGCAGCTTACATGAGTCACAGCTCTCCTTGCTGCTATGATCAGGCGAAACATCTTCCCCAGCATATTTTTCATGGCAGACTGATTATGGAAGATATCTAGACTTTGTATTAATAACATCACTTAACCAGTGGTGAGATTTTCCCCCTTTCCTATTATTCATCCTAGATTCAATGACAGCCGCAGACCAGAAGTGTGCAATAAGAAAAATCTCCAAAGAAAGTGCTCATATTCTGAACCAAAAAGTGGGAAAAGGAAACTTCTGATGGTCACAGTGGGGAGTGTTCTATTTTCCTTTCTTTCTTTTATTTTCCTGTCTCAGTTCAGCCACGAGTGACTGCTATGGTGGTGGTGGCAACAGAAACCACAGTGGAGGTCAGGCAGTTGCCTTAACTGAAAGGGAGGGAAAGCTTTGTCTCTGACCACAGGAGTTGTAGTTCCAAAAGCATGAACTGAAACTCCATGGCTTAGCTTTTCTATCTTGATGGCTATCCCTTGATTTGGATGTAGTCACAGGAAATACATAGGAGAGCAGGAAATATAAAGGCATGCTGCTGCTGCTGCTAAGTTGCTTCAGTCGTTTCTGACTCTGTGTGACCCCATAGATGGCAGCCCACCAGGCTTCCCCGTCCCTGGGATTCTCCAGGCAAGAACACGAGTGGGTCGCCATTTCCTTCTCCAATGCATGAAAGTGACAAGTGAGAGGGAAGTTGCTCAGGCATGTCCGACTCTTAGCGACCCCATGGACTGCAACCTACCAGGCTCCTCCATCCGTGGTATTTTCCAGGCAAGAGTACTGGAGTGGGGTGCCATCGCCTTCTCCGATATAAAGGCATAAGCCCCAGCAAAGCAGAAAGAGTTAGACAATCACAGAAAAGAAAAAGCTCAAGAAAAATATCCTTTAAAATAGTTTAAGATTTCCTCAGTTCATTCCCAAGCTACACTACATAGATCTGACTCTAAACAAAATATCAAGCATTTTGAAAACTGAAATACAGAAAAAAAATCACCATATAATTTACAGACTGCCTGCTGGGTAGCATATATGGAAGACAGTTACAGATATCACTAAAAAGATCTTCAGAAGTTACCAAGTTACAATTATACAAGATGATTAAATCCTAGAGATGAAATATACACTATTCTACCTATAATAAACAATACTACAAGTGTTGTTGTTGTTGTTCAATCGCTCAATCACGTCTGACTCTTTGCAACCCCATGAACTGCAACACGCCAGCCTTCCCTGCCCTTCACTGTCTCCCGGAGCTTGCTGAAACTCATGTCCATTGAGTTGGTGATGCCATCCAACCACACCATCCTCTATCATCCCCTTCTCCTTCTGCCCTCAGTCTTTCCCAGCATCAGGGCCTTTTCAAGGAGTCAGCTCTTCACATCAGGTGGTCAAAGTATTGAAGCTTCAGCTTCAGCATCAGTCCTTCCAGTGAAAACTCAGGATTGATTTCCTTTAGGGTTGACTGGTTTGAATTCCTTGCTGTCGAAGACATTTTGCTATGAGGATGAAGCTTAGGTAAAGGGTTCTAATCTCATTAAATAAAAATAATAGAGTAGGAGAGAACTTTTGAAGATGGTGAATACATTTATGGCATAAGTTAGAGAAATAGTTTCACAGGTTTATAATTATTTCCAAATTCATGAACTTCTATACATTAAATTTACATAGTTATTTGTATATCAGTAATGTCTCTGGGCTTCCTGCTTGGTGCTAGTGGTAAAGAACCTGCCCGCCAATGCAAATTAGATGTACAAGTCGCTAGTTAGATCCCTGGGTTGAGAAGGTTCCCTGGAGTAAGGTACGGCAACCCACTCAGGTATTCTTGCCTGGAGAATCCCATGGACAGAGGAACCTGGTGGACTGTAGCCCATGGGGTCAGAGTCTGATATGGCTGAAGCAAATTAGCACACACACATGTCTCAATAAAGTGGTATTTTTAAAAAATGAGGCTTAAGCTAGAATTCAGCCCTCACAAAAGCTTAAACTCAATAAAATGGAATGTCTACATTAAACATACAGATATCTTTCCCACACAGATCTCTACATAAATATTCAGTGCAGCTCTACTCATCCATAATAGCCCCAAACTGGAAACAACTCAAATGTTTTTTCCTGAGTGAATTAGTAAACAAAATTGTTAGTATATGCATACAATGGAATACTACTCAGCAATAAAAAGAAACAAGCTGTTAATTCTTGCAATAACACAGATAAATTATAAATGCATTTACTGAATGAAGTAAAGCTAATTTCAATGGCTAGATATCTCAAGATTTGATTTATGTGACATGCTGGGAAAGACACATTGACAGAGGTCAAGAATGATGAGTGGTTGCAGGGGTTAGAGGGAAACGTGACTACAGATAAACTGACAACACCAGGGATATTTTTAATGAGGTACTAAAACTATTTCTCTAATTATGGTGGTGCTTGCACCTTTCCATACATGCATTAAATCTCAGAACTGTAGTCCAAAGAGAATCTTGAGTTTATTTTACATTAATTTTTTAAAAATTAAAATAATGTTAGCTTCTAAGTCACTTCAGTCGTGTCCGACTCTGTGTGACCCCATGGTAGTGGGTTTCATAAACAGCCTGGAAGAAGACCTTCCTCAACTAGTGCTACACTGAAGTATTTCTGCCTTTGTTCAATTTATTACAAATAATCTACTCTGAGCTACGGTCTGCACTTTCTTTTTTTATTTTATTTTTACTTTATTCTACTTTACAATACTGTATTGGTTTTGCCATACATTGACATGAATCAGCCATGGGTGTACACAAGCTCCCAATCCTGAAACCCCTCCCACCTCCCACCCCACATCATCTCTCTGGATCATCCCCGTGCACCAAGAATCCTGTATCCTGTATGGAACATAGACTGGCACTTTCTAACCAAGATCAAAATACAATACATGAGGCTGGGGTTATCATCCTATTTTATTCACTTCCCATCTTCCACTAATATCCTCTTGGTCCCTCTGCAAAAGTCCCAGTTTCATTTTTCAATGTCTCTCTTTCTCCTCCTGTATCAGAACTGTTTCTTACTTGTGTATTCTAGAGGAGAAATTTTTTAAGGAATGACAGAAGAAATGTGTTAGTCTGAATTTTCATTTTGTGCTCATTCTCTCAGTCACGTCCAACTCTTTGCGACCCTTTGGACTGTAGCCTGCCAGGCTCCTCTGATCACAGGATTTTTCCAGGCAAGAATACTGGAGTGGGTTGCCATTGCCTCATCCAGGGGATCTTACTCATGTCTTCTGTGTCTTCTGCATTGCAGGCGGTTTCTCTACCACTGAGCTATCTGGAAATATCCAATTCGATGGATATCTTATTGACCAGAAGTAAAAACTGGGATTGGAAATTAATAGACTCTAGCACTAAAACTTTAACTCAGGTGTTCTCTAACTATAAAATAATTGATTTAACTATACCACACTGTGGAACTGATCCATTTTTTCAGTACATAATATGCTTTGTGGTATCTAATAAAAATTCAGTAAACTATTGTCTCATTTAACATTAACAAATTCTTATCCATGTGTAATTAGCATTGTTTTCTTTATTGATGTTTTAACTTATACTGAGTGAAGGAATAAAAGAAACATGGGTAATGCCTCTGGATTTTTGTTCAAATTATTATATAAAATTAAATCTCAGTTTAGTTTAGCAGTAGTTTATAATTTTCACTCCACCTCAGAGTGAGATCTTTTATAGAAACGTGAGTTCTTAAATATGCTTTTGCAATACAGGAATTCTTCCAACTGTTACAGTCACAATGTTCATAAAAATATAATTATGTTTAACTGTTAGCAGCAGTACATGGTTAATGAATCAAATACTTGTGTTTTTAATTTGACCAACATCTGGTTTTGCTCTAGTTTTACCACTGAGGAAGCCAAGGTTGACTAACTAAAGAAAGATCAATTAATATATGATGGTTGAATTAAACATTGTCATTCATATACAGTAATATACCTTCCTCATTCAAAGTACCCAATTGTAATACAACTTTCTGTTTATGTTTAATATCAGTACTCTTAAATTTATGATTGTAATTTTATTTAAAATGATTGCTATTTCAAAAATTTTGTTAATAGTGCTTCTATTTGCTTTTATGTTAAATTTTTGATTAAAAAATAGTAAACAGTGGGTAATGAGATATCTTCTTATGTTTGTTTGCTGTTTAATCTATTATTTATAGTAAAGCTGGTTGTTAAATCTGTTTCAATGTTTTGCTTTCCCAAAACCTTTTGAAACTGTGTAGTCTGACATCAATATAAACTCATTATTAATGTAATACATATATGGATAGATATATACAAAAACAATTATAGATATGGATTTCTACATTGGTTGGGACATATACATATTCATACCCCTGTCCACTGACAGGTTTTAGAAGTATCCCAGTAGCAGTGAGCACATCAAGTCCTAAGACCTTGGTTTCTAAATAAAATTCTCCAGTAAATGGGAACCAAAGTTTCTTAGGGAAATGTTTGATTCTAGTACTGGGATAGAGAAAACACAAGACAATCCAGGAGTGTTTTACAGTATCAAAAAATAAGAGATACTGAGAGAGAAATGGAAGAATGAGAGAGTGTCAGAGGGAAAAGGAGCCTCCCATGACCAGAGCTTAAAAAATTTGAGCAGCAAAATAAATAATGACAGTATTGGGTTATAAATCAAAGAATAAAAATAAATATCTAAACACATGTGGATACAAATAAATAAAATAAATTTTTAAAACAGAGGCTAAGTGATGTGTACTCACTATAGAATAATTCCAAATACCAAAAGTAGAAGGAATAAGAATATAATGGATGATCATTAGATCATTATCTTGCTAAATATCCTAATGAATGATAAAATTTGTGGGTGAAATTTTATGTTATTTTATAGCCTCGGTATTAATTACTGTGATGGTTTTAACATATGTGAACATGCCTTAATAATACTACTTCCAGGAGGCAAATATTAATTCCTTTCCCCTTAAGTGTGGACTAGACTTAGTGATTTATGTTCAAAGAATAGAGCATGGAAAGTGAAAAATGTTAATTCAGCAATAACAAAACTGACAACAACTTAACAGAATGATTTAAGCCAGAATTACCAGACACAAATCATATTAATATTATGTATTCTCTTGTATGTTTTAATTTGGAGGATACTCACCTCTGCGCTATTCTCCCAAATCCATAACTCCAGGCTTATTTTGAGAAAATATTCAACTAACTTTAATTGAAGGAATTCTATAAAATATCTTACTAGAATGCTTCATAAAAGTCATTTTTTTTTTAAAAAGGAAAGACTGAGAAATTGTCACAGATTAAAGTAGATATGATAAGTAAATATAGTGTGCTACCCTGGATTTCATCCCAGGATGTAACACTGACATTTATAGAAAAATTGTTAAAATATTTTATTTGTTAGTATTGTATTAATATGATTTTTTTAATTTCATAAGTTTAGTATCATTATTTAAGAGAAACAGATAAAGTTTATATGAGAACTCTGTAACTATCTTTATAATTTCTCCTTAATTCTAAAATTATTTCAAAATTAAAAAGTGAAGTGAAAGTGAAAGCCACTCAGTCGTGTGCAACCCTTTGCAACCTCATGGACTGTAGCCTGCCAGTCTCCACTGTCCATGAAGTTCTCCAGGAAAGGATACTGGAGTGGGTTGCCATCCTCTTCTCCAGGGGAATCTTCCAAACCCAGAAATAGACCCAGATCTTTCGCATTGCAGGCAGATTTTTACTGTCTGAGCCACAAATCCAAAGGATCAAGTAACAGCAAGTGACAATCAGATTCAGTAGTAAGTAGGAAAATTTATGAACTTGCAATGCTTCCACAATGGCTTGCTATGAACCTAAAGAGTCTGAAAATGATCATTATCAGCTAAAACATGGAGCAAGGAGTTCTCTGAAGCACTCTTGATAGAAGTGTATTTAATACAACTTCTTTGAAAAAACTGTTTGCCTTTATGTGGTAATGCTGAGGATATGCTTATCCATGACCCAACAGTTCTACTCTGAGGTGGATATTCTTGAGAAACCCGTATATTTGCACATTACAATAAAGGTCAAGGTTGTCCTCAGTAGCATTGTTAGTATATATTAGCCCAAATCTCAAAAAAATGGAAATGCTCATTATTAGAGTGAATAAATTGTTATAGAGCTATAATGAATTAACATATATACAATTAAGCTTACTGAACTCCAGCCACATGTAAATATTTATGTGTATTATAAAAACAATATTGAGAGACATAAACACAAGATAAAATATTGAATATGATTACATTTATAAAAAGGTCAAAAATACAATTTATATTGTATCTTTAGGGACACATATGTATAGGTAGTGTTTAAGTTTGTTTGGAGTGCTGTAACAAAAATACCACAGGCTGGTGACTTAAATAACAAACATTTATTTCTCAGTCTTGGAGGTAAGAAAGTCCACAATTAAGGTGCTGGCAGATTTAGTATCCGCTGGCAGCTTCTTTCCTGTCTGATAGACCACATCTTCTTCCTGAGCTCTTGCCATGGAGGAAGGCATGAGGGAGCTTTCTGGGGTCTTTTTAATTAGGGCATCAACCCCATTCCTGAGAGTTCAGTCTTCACACGTATAGCCTAGCACATGTAGTTTCAGTCATGTCCGAATCTCTTCAAGTTCTCCAAGATTCTCTGTCCATGGGATTTTCCAGGCAAGAATACCGGAGTGTGTTGTCATTTCCTTCTCCAAGGGATCTTCCCAACTCAGTGATCACATTTGAATCTCTTGCATCTCCTTCATTGGCAGGCAGATTCTTTACTGCTTCCACAGTCTGGCTACTGAAAGTCCCACCTCTTAGTACCATCCTTCTGGGGGTTAGAATTTCAACATATGAACTTGGGCTGGAGGGGACAAGAACATTCTGGCATAAAACGTGAGCGAAAACAAAGAAGTAATTATCATCAGAGTCTTCATATGTTACTTATAGATCATTTGGGGATATATACAGGATGCTTTAAAATATTTAAAAAATATGAAGCTATTGCATGAACTTTGCTCTATGTTATGTGGCAGCCTGGATGGGAGGGGAGAGTGGGGGAGAATGAATCCATGCATATGTGTGACTGAATCCATTTGCTGTTCACCTGAACTATGACAACATCGTTAATCAGCTATACCCTAATACAAAATTAAAAGTTAAAAACATATGAAGCTATTTACCATAAAAATTAGCATTATAGTTATTCTTAAGAGGTGGAGTACCATGGAACAAGAACACGTGAAGGGGTGCTGGGAAGATTTCAGGTTTCTTTCCAGCCTAGATGGTGGTCCCCCAGGTATTGCTTTTCTGGTTATGTGATGTGCTACAGGATACAATTTACTGCACTGTCGTTATATATATTATTTTTCATATTTTTAAAAGGCAAATGCATAGGTGTATTTGTTTTAAGAAATCCAGAATCCAAACTAAGATTTTAAAATCTATAATACTCCAAAAATAACGTTTGTACAATTAATGAATAGAAGAAAAGCTGATTACACAAAAGTTAGCAAAGTGCTTACTGAAAGTGTCATTTGACTCTAAATTTGAAAATTAGGTATGGAATAGAGTGCTTGTGAATGTGAAACACATTTTCCTTTATATTTTGTAATGTAGAATCTTAAATTTATATGAAACTTGGAATAGCGGTTTGGCTCACCATCCAGTCTAAATATTCAACATTACTGCCAACCTGAGAGATTTGATATAATATATTCAGACTAAGCTGATACACTAAAAAATGTGAACACCAATTATAGGGACACAATAAAATCATAGGGGAGGTGGAAGAAGTAACACAATATTATAAGTTTCACGTTTGCATCATTTCCAATAGTTTATTATTCAGGCAAATCGTAATCCCAGAAAGATTATACCCTCTCTGTGGCTTAACTACAACAGTCCAAGTAAAATATTTCAGTCCTTCATGAGCTGGTTATATAGCTGAAAAGAGGGCTACTCACTAAATACATCTCTTTAAATCCCTAGGCAGACTTACTCCTTCACTCATCCATTATGGAGCTTTTATTTATTTTTTATTTTTTTATTTTTTTATTTTTTTACAATAGCTGCTGTCATTCCTATTTACCCAGTTGTTCACTGATTCTAAGGTTTAAATAAACCAAGACCATGAGAAGCTGTCCTGATTCCTTCTTTGGTGTGTAGTAAGATTTTTCTCACAGCCTCTTTGGATACTGTTTCTTCCATTTCATGGACTTTTTTTTCTTCTTTCCGTTGAACTTCTCTGTCATTACCAATATGTCTTTATGGTTTATACTCTTCCAATTATATAAAAAGGGGTGTAAGAACTTCCCACTTGGATCCTGACAGCTCTTTCCACATCATTTATAGTATCTAAAACAAAGACTATTTGGGACACAGACATTCCTTTCACTGCTCCTGGATTTTGATATCACTTTGACGGATTCAAGCTAAGTAACTTCTCTCTCCATTGGACATTTGCCTGAATTTCAAGCCTGCTCTATGGGGACCTATAGTCACTTCAATTTTACTCAGAGAAACTCTTCCATTGCTTCTCTTGCAATATCAAGACCTTGCACATTTCCTCTGCTTTATTTAGAACAACATTCAACCACAGAGGGTTTTATCCCTTCATGGATACGGAATCCCAAATGTGTAGGCAGATTATTAGAAGCCATTTTGTCTGTTTTTCCATGTTTTGGGAGAGGAGACTACAATTCTGGACTAGAGATCATATTGGATTGATTTCACTCAAGGGCCAAAAGAACAGTTTTCATGAAGTTTTCATGAAGTAAATGGCCTAGATGCATGCCGTCAGGGGACACTCAGACAAAGCTGAGTGGCAGTAACAGCCTGTGACTGGTGTGTGACTGGTGTTAAGAACTGTCAGAGACAGTGGTTTTCCTGAAAAATAATATTTTTTATCTAAATAAGCATGTGCTGCTAAAAACCAAATCTAAATTTTTTAACATCTATCTAAAGATCTCTTCTATATACATTTTAAATTGCCTTACTTTAAACATAAATTTTAAATAATATTCTTTCTAATCTCTTAATTGTGAATAGTATATTATGAAAAACTAAATGAAATTTGTAACATGAATAGAAGTAGTATATAGGGCGCAAGACATGAGAGTACATGAAAAAACACATTTTTGTTGTTAGTTTTCAGTTACCATAAAATTCAGTTTTAGATTTGAAACCAGAGTTTTGCATTAAAGCATAAGTGCTTGATTTTTCAGAGCAATCGTTTATTTCTATATTTTTATTTTGCTCTGTCTTCACTCAGAATAAAATTTTGTATGATATTCTGAGACAGATAAGTCAACAATCTGCAATATGTTGTAGTCTGTGGCTTCTGAGGGAAATTAATACCATCTGTAATTGGAAATTTTGTAGAAACCAAACCTCCAACGAATGGCACCACAAATGCTATTATTGACTCAGAAAATTACTATCTAATTTTGAAAATGAAAATCCATGTTGCAGGCCATTACTATTTCCTTGCCTCAAATTAATTTCCTCTATACCACCTTTCCCACTGATGAGAGCTGCTAGAGTTTTGACTAACCACAGTATATTACTGATCAGATGCCACAAATAGCACACAACATACCCACAACTGGAAAAACACTGAGGAGAGCTCCATTCTCATTCTAAGGTGAAAATATTTTTTCAGAATGATAAACAGGACAGCTAACCCCAGAGGCATTCTGATACTCACAAATATATAATGTGCTCAATCACTTTAGTCATGTCCAACTCTTTATGACCCCATGGACTGTAGCCCACCGGGTTCTTCCATCCATGGGTTTCTCCAGGCAAAAACACTGGCGTGGGTTGCCATTTCCTTCTCCAAGACAAATAAATAATATTTTAGTGTAAATATCTATAGCAAGTTTGTCCTCTTCAACACTTAAATCTTATTCGCATGTCCAATAAGTCATTTGAAGAGAAGAGCATATTTGTAATATGGTAGTTAAGTCAAAATATTTAACCCCAATGGCCCAGCGGGTAAAGAATCTTTGCAATGCAGGAGACACAGGTGATGCAGGTTCAATCCCTGGGTTGGGAAGATCTCCTGGAGAAGGAAATGGCAACCCACTCCAGTGTACTTGCCTGGAAAAGCCCATGAACAGAGGAGTCTGGTGGGCTACAGTCTATGGGATTGCAAAGAGTCAGATACAACTGAACATGGGGCACAAAGACACAAAAATAACAATACTATTACAGAAGGAGTCACTTTGAAATCATACTGAGTGTATGATTTCTCAGTGTATGATACTGACAAATCAAATTTTATAGCTGTTAGATCAAGAGCCAGAATAGTCACTGGGCTTTGCAAATTCATGAAAAAACATGTCATCTTGTTTCTTGCCCTCCTCTCTGGGTAGTTCTTGGATTCTATTTTAACTGCATTCACATTTCTTTCAGATAAAGAAACTAAAGCTTTTGAAAATTAAGCAGCATTCCTAGAAGTAAGCAATTCATAAGAAAACCAAGATTCCAGCTCTGTTCTGCTTGAACTCAAGGTCTGTTATATTTCCAATCATGTGTCTTACTTTTCTTTCCTATTCTCATCAATATCCTATAGACATAGTGCTCACTCCTTAAGGAAATGAAGTCTACATTCATGGTTTCCTGGAAGACAGAGTTTGGTAATAAGATGGTATAGGTATGGAAATCAGGTGGAAGACATTGTAATAGTTAGGCTAGAGGCCATAAGCATCTAAAACAGAGAAATGTCATAAATGGAACAAGAAAGGAGGAGAGCTAAGTGATAAGTATACAAAAATGTATAAGCCTTAACAGCTGTTTTAACGAAAGAGGCTGCTTTGCCCCATATGCCTTTTAAAGTTCTGGGGGAAAGAAAAATATGACTTAGGACAATTAAATTTATCTTATGGAAACTTAGAATTTGTAAGATGAGCCAGTTGCTACTGAGCACTTGAGATTAAAAATATATATAAAAGTTCAGGCACTTGGAAAAGAACAAAAAGATAGTGACTGAAAGAAATTCTGGCCCATGATAAATAGAAGTCTGAATTCTTGATGTCTTTCAAATTCCCAGTTGCACTCCATAAGAAGTCTGGATGTATTTTGGTGTGTTTGTGGGTTTTTGTGAGGTTACAGCATGTATCCATTTTAAAACCACTTGTTTGAGCTGGTTCAAGTGAGTCTTTGTTTTTTGTCAAAGGAGAAAGAGAAGAAAAAGGAAGGAAGGAAGGAAGAAGTACAAAACTTTAACTGAGAAAGAGCATAAATTGTTGAGAAAGATCTATATTAGTGGTGATAGAAACAAACCAAAAAAAAGTTAAAGATGTAAAAACCAAGAAACCAGCAAGAGAAGTTGTGAATAAGAGATTAATAAAGGCACAGATGCACTGATCCTTTTCAGAAATCCACTCAGATGATCCCAATTGAATAATGAAATAGGATATCATTTATTCATATGGCAGAAACATTTACAAAATTTGTCTATAGGTCATGTTCAATATGAAGAGCTTTCCAAGTAATGTAGTGGTAAGGAATCCCACTGCTAGTGCAAGAGACACAAGAGATACAGGTTCAATCCTTGGGTGAGAAGATCCCCTGGAGAAAGAAATTGCAACCCACTCCAGTATTCTTGCCTGGAAAATCCCATGGACACAGGAGCCTCGTGGGTTACAGTACAACAGGTTGCAGAGTCAGATATAACTGAGTGACTTAGCACACACACACACACACACACACACACAATAAATTACAAGGAATGATAATGAAATTTATTGCACAGGATGATTCAGGTAGAGGATGTGGGGTGGGAGGTGGGAGGGGGCTTCGGCATTGGGAGATTGTGTTCACCTATGGCTGATTCATGTCAATGTATGGCAAAACAAATACAGTATTGTAATTAAAAAAATAAATTAATTTAAAAAAATTTTCAAATAGCTTTTAATAGTGCCCCTTCTCTTTCCCCTACATTCTAATTTGTCCACTAAGCCTGTGTACCTCTTTCCTAATATAAAACATTGCATGCCATAACACACATTCAGTTTATAAGAGTTACTCTGCAGTTTACCCAGCCCAGTATTCTTGGGCTTCCTGGTGGCTCAGCTGGTAAAGAGTCCACTTGCAATGTCGGAGACCTGGGTTCAATACTTGGGTTGGGAAGATCCCATGGAGAAGGGAAAGGTACCCACTCTAGTATTCTGGCCTGAAGAATTCCAATGACTGTATAGTCCATGGGGTCTCAAAAGTCGGACACCACTGAGTGGTTTTCACTTTCCACATTCAATACTTTCTTCTTCTTTCCACTTGTTATTTCTTCCTAAATTACTTATTCTCCTTCTTGTTTTCCCTTTAAGAAACCAAATAAGTATCTTACTTAGAGTAACAGGCTTTCAGTAGATACTGATTTAGACAGTTTAATAATAAGGTAAACGTGTTCCTTCTTCAAAAAATTATTTCAACTTTTAGATTTATATCAAAACATTAGTAAAATTGAAAGGTCTAAGGAAAACTGTAGCTGAATTGTTGCTGGATAATTTAATAAAGAATGTTTAATTAACAACAGGCATTTTCTGTAGAAACAGGGCAAAATTCAAACAAGTATGTAATTTTTTTTTTTTTCACTTCTGACTAGAGGCTACAGTGAGAAAATACTGTTTTGCGGTGGGAATAAAAATATTTGAGGTTTTATCTTAGTGGGTCCAAGGAATGTTTTTAATGTTTCTTTTGAGAAATGAGAGTAGGGAAAAGTAAGAACTCTTCCTTTCCTATTATCTTGTCTGTAGGATGGATAAATGAGAAATTAGAAAAGAAAATCCTTGTACTATCCAACAGCTGGAGGGCTTTTGGCATCAAGGACTGGAAAGAACTGGAGGAAAAGGAAGAGCCTTTGATATAAAATAATTGGAAAGATGCAAAGTTTCCTTTGAAGCCAATCATACAAATTAAAGAGAGAAGATCCAGGAATGGATAATCACTAATAATCAAGTTGCTAATGATAAAAATTAAACAAATATGATGAATCTTAATATTTTTTGTATTTTCAACTGAAAATGCTAAAGAAAGAACAACTGAATCATATTCTGATGTGAAGAAAATGTGAATAAATACTTAATAAGTCTAAATAACCTAAATATATGCTTCTGGAAATGATCCAGTACCTGGAGCCAGACTAGTTCTCCTGCAAAAAACAATTCTAAAATGGACACAGTGTAAAGTGAAATTATTTTCAGGTCAACAGGAAAAGTAACATTATGACTCTGAGAACAGGGACGTTTACAAAGCTAACTTTGGTGCAAATGCCCACCTTGCTGACATGAGTCAATTTCCTGACCACACTGCAGAAAACTAGGGTCTGAATAGAGCACAGTGGTTCTGTTGAATTAATGAGGTAATGAAGACCTCTAAGATGGAACATCAGAGGAAGAATTACAAAAGGGAGGGCTTGAGAAGCACGTGAAGGGGCTTGTTGCAAGGTCATGGCTGAGAGGCATGCTGTACTTTCAGAGTGAGATGAGTTGAGGCTTTCCAGAAAGTGGCAACAGAGAGTTTTTAACTATACTTTTAAACTGGACTTTGCATTGCCAAGAACACATGTACCCCAGTGTTCACTGCAGCACTGTTTACAATAGCTTGGACATGGAAGCAACTAGATGCCCATTGGCAGACGAATAGAAAAGAAAGTTGTGGTACATAGACATAATGGCATATTACTCAGCTATTAAAAAGAATGCATTTGAATCAGTTCTAACCAGGTGGATAAAACTGGAGCCTATTATACAGAGTGAAGTAAGCCATAAAGAAAAACACGAATACAGTATATTAATGCATATATATGGAATTTAGAAAGAAGGTAATGATGACCCTATATGCCACACAGCAAAAGAGATACAGATGTAGAGAACAGACTTTTGGACTCTGTGGGAGAAGGCAAGGGTGGGATGATTTGAGAGAATAGCACTGAAGCATGTATATTACCATATATGAAATAGATCACCAGTCCAGGTTGGATGCATGAGACAGGGTGCTCAGGGCTGGTGCACTGGGATGACCCTGAGGGATGTGATGGGGAGGGAAGTGGGAGGGGGTTCAGGATGGGGAAACATGTACACCCATGGCTGATTCATATCAATGTATGGCAAAAACCACTGCAATATTATAAAGTAATTAACCTCCAATTAAGATAAATCAATTTAAAAAAAAAGAACAGAAAATGGAAAGATTTGAGTTGTGGCCCAACCAGAATTGTCATAACTAATTAACATTTGCCCCATGTCCCAAGACAGCAGAATTAAAGCCACCAAATCAATAAGTAACATCAATGGCACCCCACCCCCGGTACTCTTGCCTGGAGAATCCCATGGATGGCGGAGTCTGGTGGGCTGCAGTCCACGGGGTAGCTAGGAGTCGGACACGACTGAGCGACTTCACTTTCACTTTTCACTTTCATGCATTGGAGAAGGAAATGGCAACCCACTCCAGTGTTCTTGCCTGGAGAATCCCAGGGACGGGGGAGCCTGGTGGGCTGCTGTCTATGGGGTCACACAGAGTCGGACACGGCTGAAGTGACTTAGCAGCAGCAGCAGCAGCAGTAGCAGCAGTATGAGTTTATTGTACATGTAAGAACAATTTGTGAACTGGGAGTCTTCACATTTAAAACTAATCGGAAGTTCAGCACATGAAGTTAAAAGATGGTTTATAAAGTGAAAATGAAGAAGTTGATTAACTTTCACAATGATTGATTATTATAAGGAGGATTTCCAGGTTGATTATTACAATGGGGATGTTGGTTACAAATGATTATCTTATAGCATTTTCAGGAAGATGACTTAACTTTATTTTGTAATTATCAGAGTCATTTACAAGATCTAATCAAAATTAAGTTTTGTGTGTATGCATGATAATTCACATCAGTCATGTCCCATTCTTTTGATCCTATGGACTATAGCCCTCCAGGCTTCTCTATCCATGGGATTCCCCAGGCAAGGATGCTGGAGTGGGTTGCCATTTTGTCCTCCAGGGGATCTTCCTAACCCAGGGATGGAACCAGCATCTCCTGCATTTCAGGCAGTTTACCACTAACTTCTTTGCCACTAAAGCCCAAGTTTTATGTATGTTCGTGAAATACATTTGGCTAGCTTGTGGGGCTTAAATGGTTTTGTCTATTCAGGGAATTGTCAGGATGGGTCTTCATTTTGTACTTAATATAACACTTTCTGGGCATCCAACTGAGATAGCAGAAAAACCACCACATATTTGTAATAAGGACCATATCTTAGAGCACTAGTTCTTAATGGTAGAGAAGGTGAATGATGTAGGTTTGCCAGTCAGTGGACATTTGGCAATGAAGAGGGCATTTTTTATTGTCACAACTTGCTAAGTGATACTGGTCTCTTGTGGGCCAAAGATGTTGTAAATCAATCTTTTTTTTTTTTTTCTCACACAACAGCCCCCGCAATAAAAAATTATCTGATCCAAAATGTAAATAACACCAAGGCTGAGAAACATTACCCTAGAATTAGATGTACTCTCCACTCATACCCCAGAGAAGCCTAAAAATAAGCCTCAACAAGATCCACAGGAGAAAAAAGACATGTTATATACACGGTAAGAGACAATAAAGTTCTGTTGACTTTTCTTTTTTTTTTTCTGTTGACTTTTCATCAGAAATAGTGGAAGCCAAAAATCAATTGAGTGACCTTTTTAAGTTCTGAAGGTTAATAAAAAAGAGCAGAAGAAAAGAAAGAAATAAAACTGTTGACAAAAGTTCATATACAGTGAAAATATCCTTGAAAGGCAAGGTTTAAATGACATCTTTAGAAAAATAAAAGCTGAGAGTCTGTCACTTCATGAAATGATAAAATGTCTTTCAATCTGAAAGGAAATGACAAGATAGAAAATCAAATCTACAGAAAATAAATACAACCATTGAAAATAAAAGCCTATGGAAAGGATGGTCTTCAGAGCTGATTCAGTGGCTCAGCATGTTCATGAAGATCCCAGATTTTTTCTACCTTTCAATTTGACATCATTGGAACTATCATAGTGTTGGTAGCAGTATGTCTCTTACTTTGTAAGCATAGTTTCTGATACAATAACAACCAGAGTCACTAAAGGGGATTATCTTTGAAGTTTTAAGAAGTAAAGAAATTTTACAACATATCTCTTTGCCAAAACTGAGTTGCTTGCCTATTATCAATACAGACACAGGCACAGAGTTTTAATGACCATGATGGTTGTAGAACAGTCACTGCCATGGGGTAAATTCCAAGGAGTCACCCTACAGGTCCTCCAGGACATGAAAATGGAACCTCCAACAATAATATCTGGACTGAATAGTTTTGTGGCCATCCACCTTCCACAAAATCACATCATCTATTCTCTTTACTGGCAACTTAAAACCTAGATATTTCAGATGAAAATTAGCCCATTCTTCTGTCTAGCTCTGTGGTCAGTTACAGGGTTTCTAGGATTGCATACTAATACACTCCATATTTTATCAAGAGTCATGACTCTGATGAAGCTGATAAGTACTAGGCACTTTGGGTCTCAGGATGAACAACATACTGAGAGAGGATTGGAGATTAAAACATCTTGAATTTCATTGCTTATATAACAAAACCAACTGTGTGGAGCAAGATTAGGGAATGACTCCCCAGGAAATGTGGGTGTACTTCCTCTAACTGTGAAGCAGTAGGGACTGCATCTTTGGGCTCTCCAACGTAAAATGACCTTCGGTTCTGAAACCATTGGCTGCCTAGGTAACAGACCACTGGAGCTACTCAGTCTTCTTCCAGAGTTAGTTCCAATCACTGTAAATATTTCAGGGAGCTGCTGAGTTGGTTCTTGGCTCTTTCATTATTTTTTAAACCCTTTTCCACTTATTGCAGGTATTCTCTCATTCTTTTAAAGTTTCTGAGATCAGTTTGTTTTCTTTTTAATTCCTCTGCTTGCTACCTAGACACAATTAAGGCTATTTTTGCCAAGAGTCAGCATTTTGAGCAATAGAAGTCTCTCTCAACAGGGACCTGCCTCTCTCTACACGTCTCTGCAACATCTGTCACTGCCCATTCTTTGCCATCTCAGATGTCATTCTGCTATCTCCAGTTACCCAAATTCTATGAACCATGCAAATCCACTCATTGTCATCTCTGGACATCTTTGGTCCAGCAGTCATCATTAATCGCTCCTTCAGTTCAGTTCAGTTCAGTTGCTCAGTCGTATCCAACTCTTTGCAGCCCCATAAATCACAGCATGCCAGGCCTTCCTGTCCATCACCAACTCCCGGAGTTCACTCAGACTCATGTCCATCAAGTCAGTGATGCCATCCAGCCATCTCATCCTCGGTCATCGCCTTCTCCTCCTGCCCCCAATCCCTCCCAGCATCAAAGTCTTTTCCAATGAGTCAACTCTTCTCATGAGGTGACCAAAGTACTGGAGTTTCAGCTTTAGCATCAGTCCCTTCAATGAACACCCAGGGCTGATCTCCTTCAGAATGGACTGGTTGGATCTCCTTGCAGTTCAGGGGACTCTCAGGAGTCTTCTCCAACACCACAGTTCAAAAGCATCAATTCTTCGGCTCTCAGCCTTCTTCACAGTCCAACTCTCATATCCATACATGACCACTGGAAAAACCATAGCCTTGACTAGACGGACCTTAGTCGGCAAAGTAATGTCTCTGCTTTTGAATATGCTATCTAGGTTGATCATAACTTTTCTTCCAAGGACTAAGCATCTTTTAATTTCATGGCTGCAATCATCATCTGCAGTATGATTTTGGAGCCCCCAAAATGAAGTCTGACATTGTTTCCACTGTTTCTCCACTATATGCCATGAAGTGATGGGTCCAGATGCCATGATCTTAGTTTTCTGAATGTTGAGCTTTAAGACAACTTTTTCACTCTCCTGAATGTTCTTTCAGACCTGAATGTTCACTAGAAGAACTGATGTTGAAGGTGAAAGTCCAATACTTTGGTCACCTAATGTGAAGAAGAAATCCCAGGGCTGATCTCCCTCAGAATGGACTGGTTGGATCTCCTTGCAGTCTGAAGGAGATCAGCCCTTGGATTTCTTTGGGAGGAATGATGCTAAAGCTGAAACTCCAGTACTTTGGCCACCTCATGGGGAGAGTTGACTCATTGGAAAAGACTCTGATGCTGGGAAGGATTGGGGACAGGAGGAGAAGGGGATGACCGAGGATGAGATGGCTGGATGGCATCACAGACTCGATGAACATGAGTCTGATTGAACTCCGGGAGATGGTGATGGACAGGGAGGCCTGACATGCTGTGATTTTGGGGGTTGCAAAGAGTCAGACATGACTGAGCGACTGAACTGAACTGAACTGAACTGAGTGTGAAGAATTGACTTATTTGAAAAGACACTGATGCTGGGAAAGATTGAAGGTGAGAGGAGAAGGGGACAACAGAGGATGAGATGGTTGGATGGCATCACTGACTCCATGGACATGAGTTTAAGTAAACTCCGGAAGTTGGTGACAGGGAGACCCGGCATGCTGCAGTCCATCGGATCGCAGAGTCAGACACAACTGAGCAACTGAACAGAACTGAACTGAACTGAGGGTCCTTGAGGTCGGCCCTAATCCGATATGAATGTGAAAATCAATCAGTCGTGTCCAACTCTGTGTGACACCATGGACTGCAGCCCACCAGGCTCCTCTGTCCACAGAATTCTCTAGGCAAGAATACTGGAATGGGTTGTCATTTCCTTCTCCACTCCTGCATAGCAGATGGATTCTTTACCAGCTGAGCAACAAGGGAAGCCCAAGAATAGTGGAGTGAGTAGCCTATCCCTTCTCCAGCAGATCTTCCTAACCCAGGAATCGAACAGGGGTCTCCTGCATTGCAGGCAGATTCTTTACCAACTGAACAGGGGAAATTTGGACAAAGAGACATAAGCATAGCATGAAGATGATATGAAGAGATGTAGAGAATATTCAAGAAAGGAAGCTCAAAAATTGTCAGCAAGTTTTAGAGTGTCTGGTTTTAAGTTTCCCTGAAGAACACAGATCTTTCTCTTGTGTCAAGATTGATAAGTATATTTTCTTTGGTCTTCTTTTTAAAATAAGCTTCTTTTAAGGATTTCTTCCCCATTTCCTCACACAGTTGGGATAGGTAAAAGTTAATTTAAAGTTGAGACCTAATAACCAATGCTGTTTAATAATCCTACCTCCATCAATGTGAAAGAGATCGATGACCTATTAAACTTTTCTGATAAATGGAATCATAACACATGGATCAGAGGACATGTTCTATCCATGTTGTTACATGTATCAGTAGTTTAGTACTTTAAATTACTGTGCTGCATTCCGCTATATAAATGCATACAGTGGAATTTGCATGCTCCTGTTTATGCAAATCTAGTTTGTTTCCAAGTCTGAGAGAATATGAGTATGGCTATTATGAAAATTCCTATGTAAATTGTTTTCTGAATTTATATTCTCATTCAGTTCAGTTCAGTCACTCAGTCATGTCCAACTCTTTGTGACCCCATGAATCTCAGCACGCCAGGCCTCCCTGTCCATCACCATCTCTCGGAGTTCACTCAAACTCACATCCATCTAGTTGGTGATGCCATCCAGCCATCTTATCCTCTGTCATCACCTTTTTTCCTGCCCCCAATCCCTCCTAGCATTAGAGTCTTTTCCAATATTTGTTAAATATGTAGAACAGAGATCAAATTGCCAGCATCCATTGGATCACAGAGAAAGGAATAGAATTACAGAAAACCATCTACTTCTGCTTCACCAACTATGCTAAAGCCTTTGACTATGTGGATCACAACAAACTGTGGGAAATTCTTAGAGACAGGAATACTAGACCACCTTACCTGCCTCCTGGAAAATCTGTACACAGGTCAAGAAGCAACATTTAGAACCAGACATGGAACAACAGAATGGTTCAAAATTGGGAAAGGAGTATGTCAAGTCTCCTTTATTGTCAACCTGCTTACTTAAGCTACATGCAGAGTACCTCATGAGAAATGACCAGTTGGATGAAGCACCTGCTGGAATCAAGATTGCCAGGAAAAATATCAATAACTTTAGATATGCATCAATAACCTTATGTCAGAAAGTGAAGAGGAACTAAAGAGCCTGTTGATAAAGGTGAAGTGAGAGTGAAAAGGCTGGCTTTAAAATGCAACATTCAAAAAATGAAGATCATGACATCCAGTCCCATCACTTCTTGGCAAATAGATGGAGAAACAGTGGAAACAACAGTGTCAGACTTTATTTTCTTGGGCTCCAAAATCACTGCAGATGGTGGCTGTACCCATGAAATTAAAAGAAGCTTACTCCTTTGAAGGAAAGCTATGACCAACTTAGATAGCATGTTAAAAAGCAGAGACATTACTTTGCCAACAAAGGTTGGTCTTGTCAAGGCTATGGTTTTTCCAGTAGTTATGTACGGCTATGAGAGTTAAATCAAAGAAGGCTGAATGCCAAAGAATTGATGCTTTTGAACTGTGGTGTTGGAGAAGACTCTTGAGGGTACCTTGGACAGCAAGGAGATCCAACCAGTCAATCCTAAAGGAAATACATCCTGAATATTCAGTAGAAGGACTAATGCTGAAACTGAAGCTCCAATACTTTGGCCACCTGATATGAAGAGCCAACTCATTGGAAAAGACTCTGATGCTGGGAAAGATTGAAGGCAGGAGGAGAAGGGGATGACAGAAGACCAGATAGATGGATGGTATCTCTGATTCAAAGGACATGAGTTTGATCAAGCCCTGGGAGATGGAGAAGGACGGGGAAGTCGGCATGCTGAAGTCCATGGGGTCACAAAGAGTCAGACACAGCTGAGTGACTGAACAAAAACAAATGTAGAACAGAAATTCCTAAATTTCTTAATTTCTTTCAAGAAATTACTAAAGTCTTTTCCAAAGTGGTTATATTACTTTAGAGAACAGACAAAAATATCAGAGTTGCAGTTACTCCTTCAACCTTTCTGAAATTTGATGTTGTCAACTTGTTTTTTCATTTTAACTTGTGTAGTGATATCTTAGTATAGTTTTAATTTGTATGTCCCTAACTTCTCTGGTGGCTCAGATGGTAAAGTGTCTGTCTAAAATGTGGGAGACCAGGGTTCAATCCCTGGGTCGGGAAGACCCCCTGGAGAAGGAAACAGCAATCCACTCCAGTACTAGTGCCTGGAAAATCCCATGGACAGAGGGGCCTGGTAGGCTACAGTCCATGGGGTCACAAAGAGTCGGACATGACTGAGTGACTTCACTTTCATTTTTCAATAAATGATGTTCAGTACAGTTTTCTGTTCTTTGGTCACTTGTATATACTATTTTGGAAAATGTTGATTTGATTCTTCTTCAATTTTTGAAAATCGGCATAGTTGGGCTTTTACTTTTGAAATGCAGGTATTGTTCATATTTTTCAATAAAAATCTTTTTCAGAAATTAGTATTTCAAATATTCTCTCCAAAAATGTAAATAACTTCTTTATTATTTTTATGATATTTCTTTTCTTTTCTGATGATCTGAAAATTTTAATCTTCATACAATCTAACTTTCTTGACAGAAATGTATAGTTTATGCCTACTATATATCATAAAAATTCATTGCCTAACCCAAGGTCTCAAAGATTTTCTCCAGTGTTACATTCCATAAATTGTGTTTTTTAACTCTTATGTTGAGCTTCATAATTCATCACATATTATTTCACACCTGTGATATAAAAATGGGAGGGTGAGATTATCTTGTAGTGACAGCCTATTGTTCCAATACCATTTTGGAAGAGATTTCTCCTTTACTCATCAAATTGTTTTGACCCTTCTTTTATTGCTGTTGTTGGTATTTTATGTACAGTTTAGATTTGATTTCCTATTATTGAGCTCCATTATCAAACTTTGGAAGCAAGAATAAGGGATCAAGTGAATTTTATCAATAGTTTACTAAACTGTTAGTAATATCTTGGAATTTAGGAAGTCTTCACTGCTCCTGTACACAAAATTGATCATCTGCACTTGCTGGGGGAAAGAAAGACTCAAGCAGTAGTTGTTGTTTTAGATATTGGTTTCAGGTATTAGAATTAAAATATAAGAAGGAGAATTTATTATTCCAAAGTGAGTTTGTCACAGCTGCTTACCTCAATTCTTACTTTATTCTTTAATTTCTTAATCATGTCATATATTTACTTAATCCTATTGTATAAAAGTAACTATGTGATGCTGGCTTATAAAAGAATGAAAGAGCATCCACTACTCACATGATAGCATTTATTTTAAGTAACTTCTTTGATTATTTTCCCCTAAATTTTTCTTAGGATGTACCTTTTTGCATGATCTTTTCTTTAAAAATGAGTTCTAACACTTAAGAAGACTCTGCCTCAATATGTAGACAGAGCTAATTCAGAGATAAAATGGGATAAAAGAGTAAAAGCTAGTTCCTGAAAAGGAGAAGAGTATTTCAGAAAACAAAGATACATCTTTCAAGAAGCAGTGATCATCAACAGAATAAAATATTGCACACACTAATCAAAACTATGACAAACCTAGACAGCATATTAAAAGACAGAAATATCACTTTACCAACAAAGGTTCATCTAATCAAAGCTATGGTGTTTCCAGTAGTCATCTACCGATGTCAGAGGTGGGCCATAAAGAAGGATGAGCTCTGGAGAATTGATGGTTTTGAATTGTGCTGGAAAAAACTCTTGAGAGCCCGTTGGACCTTAAGAAGATCAAACAAGTCAATCCTAAAGGAAATCAACCCTGAATATTCACTGGAAGTGTTAGAGGAAGCACACTGACTGAAACCATCCACCCTGGCCAGGCACCATAGTAACCATTTGCATGAGCTGTTTTATGACAGGAAGTCCTGGTAAGGAACATGGAACTAATAAGTTACCACCAACCGGAAGAGTTAGGGAAAGGTCAAAAGCAGACACCACTTGTCCGACCACCTCCCAGAATCTTTCTCTGGTGTCCATTTTGGCTGGTGTGCACCACCAGGAAGGACTCTGAGTTAGAATGATTGGTTACAGACAACCAGGAAACTAATCCCATCACCATAAAATCAGAGACTGCAAGCCATGTGGCAGAGCTGTTCTCCTGGGTTCCCTTACCCTACTGTTCTCCACCTGGGTCCCTTTCCCAATAAAGTCTCTTGCTTTGTCAGCACATGTGTCTCCTCGGACAATTCATTTCTGAGTGTCAGACAATTAGTGTTGGGCTCAGTTTTGGGTCCTGAAAGGATCACCCTTCCTGCAACAGAAGGACTGATGCTGAAGCTAAAGCTCCAATACTCTGGCCACCTGATGTGAAGAGGCAACTCGTTGAAAAGATCCTGATGCTGGGAAAGATCGAAGGCAAAAGGAGAAGGAGGCAGCAGAGGATGAGACAATTGGATGGCATCACTGACTCAATAAACATGAATCTGAGCAAACTCTGGGAGATAGTGAAAGACAGAAAAGCCTGGCATGTTGCATCCCCTGGTGTCACAAAGCGTTGGACACAACTTAGCAATTTAACAAAGAACAACAATCAAATAGAAAAAGAATGACTCAGTTAAACACACACACACACTATGAATACAACTGGATAGCATTGGAAAACTCAAATGTAATTTTATGAAGATTATGACAAATGATATCATATGTCACATGTAGGACAGGGGTGAGACACATGACAAGGACTATTCACAAAATCTTTCTTCCAGCAGTGTTCCAGAGCCAGTTTCAGTTTGCAAGCTAGCTTCAGTTAAGTTCAGTCGCTCAGTCATGTCCAACTCTTTGTGGCCCCATGGACTGCAGCACACCAGGCCTCCCTGTCCATCACCAACTCCTGGAGTTTACTCAAACTCATATCCGTTGAGTCGGTGATGCTATCCAACCATCTCATCCTCTGTCATTCCCTTCTCCTGTCTTCAATCTTTCCCAGCATCAGGGTCTTTTCTAATGAGTCAGCTCTTCACATCAGGTGGCCAAAGTATTGGAGTTTCAAAATCTCTTCTTCCAATGAATATTCAGGGATTCAGGACTGATTTCCTGAATTCAGGATGAACTGGTTGGATCTCCTTGTCTCCTTACACCACAGTTCAAAAACATCAATTATCAAGAGTAAGCTTTCTTTATAGTCCAACTCTCACATCCATGACCACTAAAAACACCATAGCCTTGACTAGAGGGACATTTGCTGGCAAAGTAATGTCTCTGCTTTTTAATATGCTGTCTAGGATGGTCAAAACTTTTCTTCCAAGGAGCAAGCATCTTTTAATTTCATGGCTGCAGTCACCATCTGCAGTAATTTTGGAGCCCCAAAAATAGTCTGTCACTATTTTCACTGTTTTCCCCATCGATTTGCAAGCTAGATACTCATTTGATATTTGGAAGACAATAGTCTTTCTCCAGAAGAAAAAAAAACACAAACACATGAGCTTTGCAACATCTCCTATGAAAAGTCTTTTCCTAAATACCTGGAAAAATCTTGTGCTTAAGGATATGTGGTTTCTTTCTGATTCCCTAAAAAGTCTCTTTAAATCTTAAAGTTAATGGCAATTTTCTTGACCTTTTCCCCTCTAGCCCTGCCAACAATTCGTAAGCAAATTATTATTTTTATCAGATCAATTATTGCTTTAAATACTTACGGTATTTATTGCTTTTTGACCTAACTATGAACTCAACTGGAAGTAAAATAAAGTTTATTTAATTATAGAAAGCAAATGTAAGAAATACTTCTAATAAAAGTAAATGAATAGGTATATCAACATAACACTTTAGTATTAACGGAAGACAATATAATCCAAGTAGACTACAAGGTAACATGCATAATGTCAAGCAGACAGTAGGCAAAGATGACTAGTTAAGCAGAGACACAGGAAAATATGATAATCAGGAAAATTATAAACATAAACTGACACCAAAATGATTCAGATATATAAACAGCTAAGAAAAACTTTGTCAACTGTTGACAAAACATGTATAAATTCTGAGGGACAAGATAGACATAATAAGAAAATATTCGGGGAATCTCAACAGAGAAAAGAAAACTAAAACAACCAAAAAATAATCATTATACATTCAGAATTGAAAGTACAAAAGATGATACAACAACAACAAAGTTATTTTTGTTGTTGTTGAGAGGTTTAACACAACAATGGAAATAAGAAAAAGAAATGGATTTCATAAATTTGAAGGTAGATTATTTAAATTCATTTACTTTGAAGATAAGAAAAAAATAAAAATAAAATTATTGAAGAACTTTACTGTGTCTCATTGATTTGGGGGACAAAACTAGGAAGAGAGCTCTCACCAGAAACCAGATTTATGGGACCATGACTATGAATTTAACAACACATGAAAAAAATCAATGTCTCTTGTTTAAGTCACCCAATAATGGTATTTTGTTATAGCAGTCAGAGAAGACTAATACTCCTTATGAAATACACATATTAGAAATATTTCATAAAACTAAAAAATAAATTATGTGCTAATAATTATGTGAATGGAAATATGTGCAAAACTGCATTCGTTTTTTTATTCTAATTTCTGGGTTAAATATATATATATATACATATATATATATATATATATATAAAACATTAAATCTACCCCCTTGTCAAAACTTTAAATGTACAGTAAAGTGCTGTTAACTATATGCATATTGTTATACAGTAGATTGCTAGAACTTTTCTGTCTTGCTTGACAGAAACCCTGTACCCGTTGAACAGAAGCTCCTCATTCTTCTGTTGACCCACATCTTTGGCAACAACAATTCTACTTTCTGCTTCTATGAACTTTGACTGTTTTTGATACCCTTATAAGTGGAATCATGCATTGTTTTAGCATATGACTGGATTCCTCCATTTTTAAGGCTAAATGATATTCCATTGCATGTATATATCATATTTTCTTTACTCATTTATTAATTGATGGATGTGTAGGTTGACATACAAATGACCAACAAGCATATTAAAACAGGCTCAACATCATGAATCATCAGGGAAATGAAGAGCAAAACTAAGGAAATCTTACCTCATACATGTTTGGATAGCTGTGATTATAAAACCATTGGAAACAGTGAATGGTTATGAGGATGTGGAGAATGTATAACTCCTGTGCACTGTGGTGGAAATGTAAAATTGTGCAGCCATTATTTAAAATAGAATGGAGATTCCTAAAAAAAAAAAATTAAAAATAAAACTAACATATAATCCAGCAATCACACTTCTAGGTATTTCTCCAAAAAGAATTGAAAACAGGATTTTGATGTGATACGCACACTTCCATTTTCACTGAAGCATTATTCATAACAGCCAAAAGATGAAAAATGTCTGTATATTTAACTGTACATTTTTGAAATTGTTGTGTATAAATCCTCTGTAGACATTATTTTATATAAAGTTTCTCTCCTTCCAAAGTAGATTTGTACATCAGAAATTACTTCATTTCTGTCAAAATTTTCTTAATATGAAAGATTTAGAAGATGAAATACATGATTGAAAGATGACTTTTAAATCCATGAAAGCAGAGGTTTAAATAGAAGCAAAATTTGTGGCTATCCTAATGTACAACATGCCATAAGTTCGAAGCTTATTTCTATTTTTTCTCAAAATATACAAAGCTCCATATATCTTATAATTACCATTCTACATAGTTCAGTAATTTAATTATCATTTATGCAAAGAATAGAGCTTTAGATTTTATGTGTGTACAACCAACCAATCTACTAATATCTAACTTATACATTGATATAGATATATACTATAGAAATGATAGATTGTATTTGTGAACTGCACTAATATTTTCCATTATTTTACCTTAGTTTGCTGCATGTAAGTTCTGTCAGTCTTACTGTCATGGAAACTGATTCCCCATTGTAATCACTGCTGGTGTAAAAACACAGCTGCCTAACAAATGTACATTGGAATGGTCTGCTTTTAGCATCTGTTAAATCTCAGCACAGTGTTTAACTGCTCTTTTTAGAGATCATCAATCATGGAAGAGTGAGACAGAATTAAAGAGTTTAGCCCTGCTTGGCTCCCTTTGTATCTAATTTAGGCATGCATGACCCATTGCATTCATTGTTGTGCTTACAACAGCTGTTTCTTATTATTAAGAAAAGCAGCTTTGCGTGCAGAACATAAAACAATAAATGTTAGCCATGTGGATACAGTACATTTGCTTCTCAAGGTTATAAATATACACTTAATAAAAAGTAAGGTGATGCTCACCATACTTCACAGAGAACAAATGGTACCACTTCAGGCAATAAAGTCTAACACCTCCTGATCAAAAAACCAAAATAGTGAATCTAACAATTCCTATCACTGCAAAAATAATTGTAAGGAATAAAATTATGAGTCAGAATGGATTGAGTGCTTCAGAATTACGCTTCAGAAAGATCATCTTTAATGATTTTTCCTAGAAGTCCACCTAATTTAACTTCTAGAGACTATTAAGTATAGATATTATAAAAGCATTAAGCGAATACAAGGATTTATGCTTCAAACAATGTACTTAATTTTATGTATATGTGCGTATATTTACAGAAACATTTGAAAACAGTTTTTTTCAGTATTTTGCCCATTTTTCAATGTGAAATTTTAATGCTTTAATAATGGTAACAAATAATAGCATTATTAAATTACCATTTAATAATGGTAACAAATAACTACTAGGTTGAAAATTAATCCTATACTTCTATAATTTCTTTCAAGTTAAAAGTTCATACATTAAAAATCCTAGAGGTGACTTAAGGACTTCCTTAACTAGTAAACTTATCAATAGTAGAGGTCAAAATAAAATCTATGTCATCAAAATTATGACAGATTTTTTAAAGACTATCATTGTATTTTATGTAATATCTCAAACTAAAGGTCAGTATGTTTCTAAGTGGATTTTGCTGATTCTGATTGGGGAGGTGCCTATATAAGAAAATATTTCCTTTTACTTTTTAGTAAAAATTTGCATGGCTAGAAGGAGCTTCCCTAGTGGCTCAGATGGTAAAGTGTCTGCCTGCAATAAAGGAAACCTGGGTTCAATCCCTGGGTTGGAAAGATCTCCTGGAGAAGGAAATGGCAATTCACTCCAGTATTCCTGCCTGGAGAATCCCAGGGTACAGTCCACGGGGTCGTAAAGAGTCAGATATGACTGAGCAACTTCACTTCAAGGAATTCAATAAGTTAATAATTCATTTTCTTTCTTTTTGATGCAAATGATAATCTCCAGCAGTCTTTTGTTTGAGTTCTTTTCAAAATTTGCTTATCCAAATTACTTCTCTATACCCTTTTAGGGTAATAGTATAACTTTTAAAATTTCCAAAATACCTCATTTGTTACTCTTTCTTTTTCATTTACTTTCTCTATACAGATCTATGGGCTTCCCTGGTGGCTCAGAGGTTAAAGCGTCTGCCTCTGATGCGGGAGACCTAGGTTCGTATCCCTGGGTCAGGAAGATCCCTTGGAGAAGGAAATGGTAACCCACTCCAGTATTCTTGCCTGGAGAATCCCATGGACAGAGGAGCCTGGTAGGCTACAGTTGATGGGGTCGCAAAGAGTCAGACACGACTGAGCGACTTCACTTCACTTCTTCATACAGACCTATTATAGGAATATTTGAAATATTTACATTTTGGCTTCAGAATCTCTGTAATATACTACTGGTATGTAGTCTGTGAACTCTTCAAAACCAAGGACTATGTGAAACCTTGGGTCATAGTGGACTGAAAGTAAAAATGAAGTCATGTGACAGCAAAGTTTATCTTTTTGCAACCATTATTACAAATAATAGTTCCTCTCCATGTTCTCTTTTTTTGTCTTTCAGAGCCTAAAGGGTTTGTTTAATGAGTGTCATAAGCAAAATCTCTTCCTCTGGTCAGATGGCTATTATCCACACAGAACTTGGGTTTTGTCCCTCCACCTACCAAAGTCCTCTGTACCTGGACTTGCACTCAGCTGAAGAGAATAGACTACCTCCACTTTCCCCAATCTTCATACCATCCTGTCTTGTTGCCCAAATAACTTTTCCATTCCAACATCTCACAAAAGTTTGTCTGAAAACAGTTGCATCCCTTTTAAGTTGTTGCACCTTTGTCTTCCCTGAATTCAACTTTGCGTTCATAATGCTGGGATAATGACACATTTAAATGAAAAATATGAAGCTTTATGCCTTTGGGAAAAAAGCAAGCAGACCATTGAGGGAGCTTTATTGAATTATCTTCCTTCTGATAACTAAGAATTTTATTTATTTATTTTTTTACTAGATATTATTTCTTAATGCCACGTCCACTCTCCCATTCTCTCCCATAAGAATAATCTACATTCTTTATACAAAGCATATCCTGGTGACTAACCAGAGTTTCTAGACATGTACTGTGGATTCAAGTTGGCAGTGTCTGCTACACATTCAGTTCACCTCTGTTGTTCCCACAGCACCAGGTGAATGTGTGTTTGTGTTCAGTTGCCAAGTTGTGTCTAAGTCTTTGTGACCCCATGGACTGTGACACACCAGGCCTCCCTCTTCTCTCACCATCTCCTGGAGTTTGGCCAAGTTCATGTCCATTGAATTGATGATGCCATCCAACCATCTCATCCTCTGTCACCCTCTTCTCTTTTTGCCTTCAGTCTTTCCCAACTTAGGATCTTTTCCAGTGAGTTGGCTGTTTGCATCAGATAGCCTAAGTACTGGAGCTTCAGCTTTATCATCAGTCCTTCCAATGAGTATTTAGGGTTGATTTCTGTTAGGATTGACTGGTTTGACCTCCTTATTTTTGTTTAGTTTTTTGTTTTTATTTTATTTTTATTATTTATTTATTTATTTATTTAATACTTTATTCTACATTACAGTACTGTATTGGTTTTGCCATACATTGACATGAATCAGCCACAGATGTACACGATCTCCCAATGCCGAAGCCCCCTCCCACCTCCCAACCTGATCTCCTTATTTTTGAAAGAACTCTCCAGAGTCTTCTCAGCATCACAGTTTGAAAGCATCAATTCTTTGATGCTCTGCCTTACTTGTGGTCCAACTCTGATATCTGCACATGACTACTGGAAAGATCACAGCCTTAACTATACATACCTTTGTCAGAAAAGTGATGTATTTATTTTTTAATACACAGTCTAGATTTTTCACAGCTTTTCTGCCAAGAAGCAATCATCTAATTTCATGGCTGCAATCAACATCTGCAGTGATGTTAGAGCCCAAGAAGAGGAAATTTGTCACTGCTTCCACTTTCCTCTCTTCTATTTGCCATGAAGTGATGGGACTGGATACTATGACCTTAGCTTTTTTCAATATTGAGTTTTATGCCATCTATCTCACTCTCCTCTTTCACCCTCATCAAGAGGCTCTTAGTTCCTCTTCCTTTTGTGCCTTTAGAGTGGTGTCATCTGCATATATGAGACTGTTGATATTTCTCCTGGAATTCTTGATTTGAACTTGACTTTCATCCAGCCTGGAATTTTGCATGATGTGTTCTGCATATAAGTTAAATAAACAGGGTGATAATAAACAGCCTTGTCATACTCCTTTCTCAGTTTTTAACCAGTCAGTTGCTCCTTATAAAGTTCTAACTGTTGCTTTCTGACCTTCATACAGGTTTCTTAGGAGACAGGTAAGATGGTCTGGTATTCCCATCTCTTTAAAACTTTTCCAAAGTTTGTTATGATCCACATAAAAAATTTAGCATAGTCAGTGAAACAGAAGTAGATGATTTTCTGGAATTCCTTTCCTTTGTTTATGATCCATTGAATTTGATCTCTGGTTCCTCTGCCTTTTCTAAACCCAGCTTGAACATCTGGAAGTTCTAGGTTCACATGCTGCTGAAGCCTAGCTTGAAGGATTTTGAGCATAATCTTACTAGCATGGGAGATGAGTGTAATTGTCCGGTAGTTTGAACATTGCTTAGTATGGCCCTTTTTGGGAATTGGGATGAATACTGACCTTTTCCAGCCCTGTGGCCACTGCTGGATTTTTCAAAGTTGCTGACATATTAAGTACAACATTTTAACAGCATCATCTTTTAGGATTTTAAATACCTCTGCTGGAATATCATCATCTCCACTAGCTTTATTAGCAGTAGTGATTCTTAGGACCCACTTGACTTCACACTCCATAATGTCTGGTTCTCGGTGGGTGACCACACCATTGTGGTTATCCAGTTCATTAAGATCTTTTGTAGAGTTCTCTGTGTTCTTATCATCCCTTCTTGATTTCCTCTGCTTCTATTATGTTTTTACCATTTCTGTCCTCTATTAGCCCATCTTTGCATGTTCCTTTGATGTTTCCAATTTTATTGAAGAGGTCTGTAGTCTTTCCCTTTCTATTGTTTTCCTCTATTTCATTGCATTGTTCATTGAAGAAAGTCTTTTCTCTCCTTGATATTCTGTGGAACTCTATATTCAGCTGGGTATACCCTTCCTTTTCTCCCTTGCTTTTCACCTTCTCTTCTTTCTCTAGCTATTTATAAAGCCTCCTCAGACATCTACTTTGCCTTCTTGCATTTCTTTTTCTTTGGGGTGATTTTGTTCACTGCCTCCTGTACAATATTATGAACATTTGTCCACAGTTCTTTAGACACTCTGTTTATTAGATCTAATCTCTTGAATCTATTTGTCACCTCCACTGTAAAATCATAGAAGATTTGATTTAGGTCATACCTGACTGGCCTACAGGTTTTACCCGCTTTCTTTAGTTTAAGCCTGAATTTTGCTATAAGGAGCTAATGATTTGAGCCACAGGCAGCTCCAGGTCTTGTTTCTGCTGACTGAATATAGTTTCTTCAGCAACAAAGAATCTAATCAACGTGAAATCTGTATTGACTATTTGGTGATTTCCATGTGTAAAGTCATCTTTTGTGTTGTTGAACAAGGGTATTTGCTATGACCAGTGCATTCTCTGATCGGAATTCTGTTAGCCTTTGCACTGCTTCATTTTGTACCCCAAGGCCAAACTTGCCTGTTTCTCCAGTTATCTCTTGAATTCCTACTTTTGCATTCTGGTCACCTGTGATGAATAGGACATCTTTTTTTGGTGTTAACTAAGAGGTCTTGTAGGTCTTCACAGAACTGATTAACTTCATCTTCTTCAGTGGTTGGGGCATACATTTGGATTACTGTGAATGGTTTGTCTTGTAAAAGAACTGAGATCATTCTGCCATTTTTGAGATTGTACCTAAGTACTGCATTTAAGGTTCTTTTGTTGATAATGAGGGCTACTACATTTCTTCTATGGGATTCTTGCACACAGTAGTAGATATTATGGTCATCTGAATTAAATTCACCCATTTCTTTCCGTTTTAGTTCACTGATTCTCAAGATGTTAATGTTTATTCTTGTCATCTCCTACATGACTACATTCAGTTTACCTTGATTCATGAACCTAATATTTCATGTTCCTACGCAATACTATTCTTTACAACATTGGATTTTACTCTCATCAATGGACACATCCACAACTGAGTGTCATTTCTGCTTTGTCTCAGCCACTTCATTCTTTCTGGAGCTATTTTTTAGCTCCAGAATAGAAAGGCATTCTTTCTAGAGTAATTGTCCTCTGCTTTTCCCCAGTAGCATATTGGACACCTGCCCACCTAGGGACTCAACTTTTGGTGTCATATCTTTTTGCTTTTTTATACAGTTCATAGGGATCTTGTGGCCAGAATACTAGGGTGAATATCTATGCTAAATACATGGGTAGCAAAATAAAATGTTTTATATTAAAATCACTTTAAATAATAAGACAATTTTTATACTAATGCAAGAGTTGCTTATAACAATGGCTAATATAGATTCATTCCCATATTTATAAAACTTCTATTGATACCCATGGTATATGCTATGCCCCATATTAGGCCATAGAAAAATCATGGTTAATACACATTCTGTAAGGAGTATGGAATTCAAAGTTTAGTAGAAGAAACAAACATTAAACATGTGAACAAATGCTAAAGTAAATATTGACAAAATTTTAAATAGCCTAAAGGCTATGGTTTTTCCTGTGGTCATGTATGGATGTGAGAGTTAGACTGTGAAGAAGGCTGAGTGCTGAAGAATTGATGCTTTTGAACTGTGGTGTTGGAGAAGACTCTTGAGAGTCCCTTGGACTGCAAGCAGATCCAACCAGTCCATTCTGAAGGAGATCAACCCTGGGATTTCTTAGGAAGGAATGATACTAAAGCTGAAACTCCAGTACTTTGGCCACCTCATGAGAAGAGTTGACTCACTGGAAAAGACTCTGATGCTGGGAGGGATTGGGGGCAGGAGGAGAAGGGGACGACAGAGGATGAGATGGCTGGATGGCATCACGGACTTGATGGACGTGAGTCTGAGTGAACTCCGGGAGTTGGTGATGAACAGGGAGGCCCTGCAATTCATGGGGTCGCAAAGAGTCGGACATGACTGAGCAACTGAACTGAACTGAACTGAATGAGAAGAATAAAGCAATATAGAGTATGAGGTGGTCAGCTAAAATATATTGTTTGATTAAAAAAAAATGAAGTTATGAAAAGAATGGGAGGGAAACCATTGAAGAGTAAAGTGAAAGTGTCAGTCACTTAGTTGTGTCTGACCCTTTGCAACCCTGTGGACTATAGCCCACCAGGCTCCTCTGTCCATGGGATTCTCCAGGCAAGAATACTGGAGTGGGTTGCCATTTCCTTCTCCAGGGTATCTTCCCAAACCCAGAATCAAACCTAGGTCTCCCAGGCATGAATGCTCTGAGGCAGGAAAGAGCTTGGTAAATTCAACCATGAGACAATGAATGGTGTGCATTCAAGTGTAGAACATGGAAGAAGGAAGGGAAGGGCCAGTCCAGGCAGAGCCTTGTAGGAGCTGAGAAGAAGTTTGGATGTTTTTGACTTCACAATAGCACTACATGATGTATTTTAAGCAAAGGAAGGTATATGATATTATTTTATTTGTTTTGCATTGTTATATAACCAAATATATTTGACA
This sequence comes from Nanger dama, assembly GCA_917880005.1. Lineage (NCBI taxonomy): Eukaryota > Metazoa > Chordata > Mammalia > Artiodactyla > Bovidae > Nanger > Nanger dama. The sequence goes on from CAKJTW010000002.1 coordinate 14,376,646, forward strand.
GTGTTTCACATATTATAAGGGGCTTCCCTGGTGACTCAGACAGTAAAGAATCAGCTTGCTATGCAGGAGACCCAGGTTTGATCCTTGGGTTGGGAAGATACCCTGGAGAAGGAAATGGGAACCCTCTCTAGTATTCTTGCTTGGATAATTCCATGGACAGAGAAGCCTGGTGGGCTACCATCCATGGGGCCACAAAGAATCAGATGCAACTGAGCAACTAACACTTTTCTTCATATTTGATAATATGCATACTTAAAAAGCGATACCCATCTTTGCCCATAGAACTTAAAATATATATCCATAATTTGGAAAAAGGATTGTGACTTACATTTTTAACAATCTCTAAGTGAGTTTATGTCACTGTACCTTAATATTTTAAACTAGAGTTAATTATGAATGCTTAAAAATACATAGGAAATTTCAAATACAACATTTCAGGATATTCATTTTTAAGTTCATTTCTGTAAAGTGCTTTATGTGAATGGATGTCTTCTACAAAACATACCGTGAATTTTCAGTGAAATGAAGTTCCGTGTTTGCTTAGTAGCATTATTTTATAAAGAAAATTTTTTTCCTTTGCCCTTCTGTTACCTTTTAAGTATTATTTTGTTTTAGGGTAAGTACAGACTTGTATACTCTATTTTGGACATCAGTATGTTGGAATTTATTTCTGTCATTATTCATTTCAAAGCTCATTTTCTGCCAGTAGGAGCTGTTTAATCTGGCTCCTGTGTGTTTTTGCCAAATTTCCATTAGTCTCAGAACATTTTCTTTACTTTATTGGACAATTAGATATTTTACCTTACTTTGAAATACTCTTGACCCACAACAATAACCAATTATTTCTAGAATAAGCACTTGGGGTTTTTGTTCATTTGGTTTGTTGGTTACTTGCTTTTTGTTCTTGTTGTTAGTAGGGAATAGTATTTAGAGTGGGCATAGAATATGCCCATTGCTAATGAGGACTCCCGCTTTCTTGTCTTTTAACAATGACTTAGCCTTGATGCTTTTAATTACAGTTCAACATAATTCTCCTCTCATCTTCTTTCCCCAAGTCTGTATCTCTCTTCATCCAGAGTAAGAACAGTTGTTCCTGAAAATATAAATATCCTTACTTACTACTCTCATAACTTGAGAAATTTAACTTGAGCTTTAGATATATGATAATAGTATGATTTTAAGTTCAAAGATTTGGGAAAAGATGTAGTCACAAAAGTTGAATTCACATCTTTATCACTTTCAAACTCACTCCTGTAAACACATAATTTCATTAGTTTTGGAAGTCTTTTGTTCCTGCATAAATTCTTCAAAACAAGCTTTATTTGTATTTCTTGCACAAAAGGTAACAGTATATATACTGATAGACCATGTTTATAAACTTTGTAGACTAGAAAACATACCATATAAGTTCACAGAGATTTTTTTAATATTTTTTATAGCTGCATAGTATTCTCATTAGACTACAACAAAACTACACACTTGTTTTCATCAATGTAATTTTAATAGTATTATGTTTCATTATAGATTTATGTACTTTTCCAGTCAATGATCTATGTATGCTATTGGATTGTTTCTAACATATTGCTTGAAAATTGTATTTGTGAATGTATTTGTGCATGTATTTTGCTTTTGATATTATGTCATTGTTTATTTATTTTCCAATTAGTAAATATGTGTCTTTAGGGGAAATTCCTAGAAATGAGATTACTGGTTCCTGAGCAAAGAAACAAAATAAATGTGTTTTATAAGATTGTATTCAAATCTCCATAGAGATTTTATCATTGTTCACTTTCTGTGTATGAAAGTGTTTTTATCCTCACAGTCTTGTTAATCTTGCCTTCTTTAATCATCATGAAGAATAGCTTCATACCTCACAAAATAGATATTCTTTCATTTTTTAACAGATTTTTGATGTATAATTAATATACAAAAATACCTGCACAGGGACTTTTAGCCTCTAGTTATGTATGTAAGTCATCATCCTGTCCTAACAATAAGTAAAAAAGCTGAACAAATGAAAAATCAACAGCTCTTTTATGATATTTAAGAGAGGTGAGGACACAAGCCAAAACACTACTCCCAAGACTGGCAAGACAGCGAGAAGACCACAGTGATCATAGGCTTCCCTGAGGAAAGACTCACGAAAGAAGATTACCCTGGGAGCGAATCCCAGAGTGGGAAAATTTATACTGTAGTTTATTGGCAATTTGCTGAGTTTCACTGTAAACAATTCTGAAAGTTAAAAACTCCCAAGAGGATTCATTCATAGTCCCCCCACCCCCTGTCACCCAATTTTATGAGATTTACCTCGAAGAGTTTGACCAGGTTCTCACAGTAGACATTGGAGAAAAGTCACCTCATACTTCCACAAGGGAAGAACAGCATTTTTAAAATATGTCAGAGCTCTCTTTCATTCATAACAGGGCCTGCCATCAAGAGAGACCAGTTCATCAGAACCTAAGCTGCTGGAGTGCTGTCAGAGCCTAACTAATCTGAGGGAAAGCAAACCTTCAACTCCACCCTACACTGCACACTCTCTCCAATCTAAGGGGAGAGAAAACTTAAAAAATAAAAACTTACAAATACAGGTGAAGTTCATAGTCTAGAGGTGTAGGCTCACTAAATAACTGAGACCAATCTAAGGTCTACAGGAAACTTCCCCTCTCTTCAACTCTCTGAACCTCAATACTGAAGGTTTATTTATAGCAGTTACTTTATGTGGTACATCCTGTCCAGCTATCAAAAAAAAAAATGGCAAGACATTCTAAAAAGCAAGCAATTCAATTTGAAGAAACATAGAAAACATCAAAACTAGACATGGCAGGGATGTTAGAATTATCAGGGTGGGGATTTAAGACAACTGTGGTTAAGATGCTCATGACTCTAATGGATAAAGTAGACAACCTTCAAAACAGATGGACATTGTAAGCAGAGAAATGGTAATTCTAAAAAGGGGCTGAAAATGCTGATAAGTCTTAGAGATCAAAAACACTAACAAAATGAAGAATAACTTTATTAGTATACTGGATACAGCTAAGAATCTCTGAGCTCGAAGTTATCGCAATAGAAACTTCCAGCTTCTCAGAAATCATGCAAGTGAGATGTAAAATATTGAGAGAGAAACAAAAACAAAAACCTAGAAAACTATACCCTCCAAAATTGTTTCTCCAAATGAAGGAGAAACAAGGACTTTTTCAAACAAAAATTGAAAGTATTTCAGGTAGAACAGCCTTTCAAAAAATGTTAAAATGAGTTCTTTGAAGAGGAGGGAAAAAAATAGAGTTCAAAAACTCAAATCTACATGAAGAAAGGTGGAATACTGAGGAAAGAATGTGTGAATGTAAAATAAAAACTTCAAATTATCTTAATCGATCTAAGAGATAACAATTTATTCAAATAATCATAAAGGGTTTTATCAACAAATGTACTGGAACACTGGACATCCACATACAAATAATGAAACACAATTCTTATACCCTTCAAAAAATTAACTCTATCATGCTGCTGCTGCTGCTGCTGCTGCTAAGTTACTTCAGTCGTGTCCGACTCTGCATGACCCCATAGACGGCAGCCCACCAGGCTCCCCGTCCCTGGCATTCTCCAAGCAAGAACACTGGAGTGGGAGGCCATTTCCTCCTCCAATGCATGAAAGTAAAAAGTGAAAGTGAAGTTGCTCAGTCATGTCGCTTAGCACCCCATGGACTGCAGCCCACCAGGCTCCTTCGTCCATCGGATTTTCCCAGCAAGAATACTGAAGTGGGGTGCCATTACCTTTTCCATAGGCCTAAATATAAAACAAAAATTTAAAGCTCTTAGAAAATAACACAAGAGAAAATCTACGTGACTTTGGGTATGGCAATAACTTTTAGGTATAACCAAAAAGATGTTACCAATGAAAGAAATATTTGATAAGCTGAATTTCATTAAAATCAAAAATTCTGCTCTGTGAAAGATAATGTCAAGAGAATGAGAAGACAAATCACAGACTAGAATAATTTATCTGCAGAAGACACATCCAATAAAAGATCATTATTCAAAATATATAAAGATTTTAAAACTCACCAATGAGAAAACACAATCCAATTTTAATGATGGACCAAAATTTTTAATAGATACTTCATCCAAAAAGATATACAAGTTGTAAATAAGCATATGATAAGATGATCCACACCAAATGTCACAGCACATTGCAAATGAAAATAATGAGATACCACTACACAAGTATTAGAAGAGCCAGTATCCAGAACACTAACAACAATAAATGCTGGTAAGAATATAAAGCAATGGGAACTCATTCTTCGATGGTGGGAATGCAAAATGATACAATCATTGTGGAAGATAGCTTGTTTTTGTTTTTAATAAAACTAAACACACTAATATTATACAATCCAGGAACCATGTTCTGTGTTATTTCCCAAAGGAACTGAAGATTTATGTTCATGTAGAAACCTGCCTATGAGTTTTATAACAGTTTAATTTATAATTTCTAAAACTTGGAAGCAATAAATATTTCCTTTAGAATGTGAATGCCTAATAAAATTGTGTATCTGAACAATGGAGTATGAGTCAATAGCACTAAAAAAAGTTATTATTAGGCCATGAAAAGACATAGAAGAACCTTAAATGCACGTTACTAAATAAAAGAAGCCAGTCTAAAAAGGCTACATGTATGACTTCAATAATATGACATAATGGACAATGGGAAACTGTGGAGACAGCAAAATGATCAGTGGTTTCCACCTACTAGAGTGGGGAGAAATGAACAGGCAGAGTAGAGGAGACTTTTAGAGCAGTGAAAATATTCTGTATGGTACTTTAATGATGGATACATGTCATTATACATTTTTACAAATCCACAGAATATACAACATCAAGGGTATTCCCTAATGTAAGCTAAGGACTTTAAGTCTCCTGCACTGGTAGGCAGGTTCTTTACCACTAGCACCCCTTGGGAAGCCCCTGTAATATATTACTGTAGGTTTATCAGCTGTAACAAATGTAGTGCTCTGATGTAGGGTGTTGTGACATTAACCTTGCAAGTCTGAAATAAGTCTTATGATAATTATACATTTTTCACATTAGTTCCTTTTAATAAGATCTAGTTATTAGTGCAATTATCCATTTTTATATTTTGAGCACCTATGTTAGACAGTGAGACTGGCCAGATCTGTTTGTTTATTAGTACTCTTTTGTGTTGAGGAAATTTGTATTAGGACTCCGTAATCCTTGTAAAAATGCATTGGAAAGCTCTCCACTTAAAAAAAAAATATCCTTCAGAATATTTTATAGAACACAAGAATGATCTCTTTCTTAAATGCTTGCTCTCTAAAACTGCCTTGGCACTGTCTCCCTTTATATGTAGAAAATTTACTACCTTTTTACATCTACTGCAGTTCTTGATCTCTTGAGGAACTATACTTTTTTCTAAGCCAATTTTGGAAATGTATATTTTTCCCAGAAAATTGACCATTTGTCTCTGTTGTCAGATTTATTACCATAAAGTTGAACACAGCATTCACTCTTTATACTTATTTACCACTCTTCCTTAAATCTTAAGCTTTGTGTTTGTTTTTTTTTTTTTTTGTCCCCAGGCTTGCTTGTAAATGCCTTCTCCCTTTCTTCTCTAATCACAGTTAGCATAGATTTGCTGATTCAATAGTGTCTGTAAAAAACAGGAATTTTAATTAATGAATTATACAGTTGTTTTCCAATCCATTAACTCCAACTTTATCTATAGCAATCACCCTTTTAATTTCTTTTTGTCTTTGTTACTTAAAATAAAAGCATTTAATACTCTATATTTTCCTGTGAGTACTGTCTTGGCTCTATCCTCCTGTTTTGGGATGTATTTGGTTCTTCTCTAATACTGATTACCGTGAGATATTTGGTTTTCGATCAGTGCTTGTCCCGTATTGTTAACTTCTTATTATTTTAATTGAATTATATATCTCTTTATATTACCCTTTTTGTATAGAGGGATGTAAATCTGCCAAGTCTTACTTGAATGACTTGGTGGCAGGTGAAGTTCAACTGCTGCCATTTGAAAGGAGCCAGCATCACATCTTCTAGGCCAGGAATCTCGTTGCTCCTCCCCGGTGTCACTAGCCATCCTGAACATTGCTCTTTCTCTCTAGTGTGTCACCCTGCATTACTCATTGCTTCCAACTTCTATTTTGTCCCTTAAGATTCCTTCAAATGAAGGATCTATTTCTTATTTTATGTTATAATTCTATATTGTAAACAGATTGGTAGTAGATACATGTAGATAGTATGTATGAGTGTTCATGTATACATGTATGTGTGAATGTGTATGTGAGAGCATGTATTTCCTTTTAACGAACCATTAAAATATCTACTTTATAAATTTAGTGATAAATTTTGAGGATAGAGGGGATCAGTATATATAAAATATTTAATGTCTTTCCTATAGACTTAACCAATGAGAGAGAAAATGGGGGAGGTGTCTTCCATCCAAATACAAATCATGCTTGATCCAGCTTAGCTTCAGAGCTTAGAGAAGATAGGGCACATTCAGGGGGTAGGCTATAGAAATGGAGATGTCAAAATTCCAAATTTAGAACTTGCAGATTATATACTTCAGGTGCACAGTCACCATGATTGTATCACTGAATTAAATAGGCTTATCCAACCACTCCAATACAAGCAATGTCAAAAAGCATCTTTTGAGGACTTCCCTGGTAGTCCAGTGGTTAAGACTTTGCCTTCCAGTGAAGACGATGTAGGTTCATTCCTGGTCGGGAGCTAAGATCACACATGCCTTGCAGGCAAAAAAAAAAACAAAACATAAAAACACATGAGCAATATTGTAACAAATTCAATAAAGACTTAAAATGGTCTACATAAACAACAACAACACTGTTCCTCATAGGAAAGAAACTGTTCCTCTCCCTTTTGTCTAGGGAAGCAAAACAACCAATGTGTGATATCATTTGTAAACTCCTCAACTCTGGGGTCTGCTTCTGGGGAGACTGAAGAAAATGCTTCACGAGATGTCAGGGCACTTGATGCAAAGCATATAAAGCATGCTATGGTTATGTATTCCATTATTTATCACAATTGGAATATCATGAAAGGCTATAATAGTTAATTAGCATGATAACATTCACTTATTTTAACATATTTATGGAGCCCACTTCTATTTAGGAGGTATTGCTTACAGAATTACCAAAACAAATATCATAGTCTAAAGTAAGAAACAGGATTGCAGAAGTTTTTCAAAGGATGAGCAAAAAGGTTCTAATTTTTGTTAATGTTTTTCCACATTTACTCACATTATAAAGTCTAAAATATCTAGAGCTAGAGATTAGAATAAAATTTATTGACAAAGCTAGGGTCTGTTTTAAGTTCCACTTCCTCCACCAGGGCAGGAGATGAGTGGGGAGTGAAGCTTTAAGAAAACTCCGTGAACCTGATTAATGCCCTCATGAAAAGTGCAATGGCATGTGAGTCTTACGTGCATGTATGTGTGCTAAGTCACTTTGGGCTTATCCAACTTTTTGTGACCTCATGGACTGTAGCCCACCAGGCTCCTCTGTCTATGGTATTATCACACCAAGAATACTAAAGTGGGTTGCCATTTCCTCCTCCAGGGGTCTTCCTCACCCAGTGATCAAACCCATGTATCCTGCATTGGCAGGTTTTTATCCCTGATCCATCTGGGAAGCCCATGTGTCCTACAGAGATATCTAAAGGGAAAGCAATGATACAACTAGCAGGTAGAAAAGTATCAGCTTTGGGTGGCTCACCCTCCCAGAGCCTGTTGGGATAAAGCATCTGTTTTTACCAAGAACCAGATGTGCACCATGCCACAAGAGAATTAGGATGATTTTGTCTTGAACACAATTGAAGAAAACTACTTTGAGGTATAATAAAACTTAGCAGAAAGGCAAAAGAGGTGCCACTACAAACTTTGTAGTTGAACCAAAGCCAAAATGACTAAAAGGTATAGAGATATGTTTTCCCTGATCAAGACATCTTTAGATAACTAACTGCCAGCCACTGAATGATTGGCAACATCCATACAATTTTTTAAAAGACAAAATCCAACTAAAACTCTTTGAAGTCCTGAGAGTTGAGTTATAACGTTACTCCTATATTTGTTCTTTCTTTACACCTCACCCTGAAAATATCATAAACTTGGTTTAGCATGATAAGAAAGGGCAGACCACCCACTTTTTTTAAAGTCACTCCAGAGGGCAACATATTTATTAAACAAAATGTGGCTGTTTTCTCAGTACATATGCAGCATCCAGTTCTGAATCAGAGACTTGGAAGTGTTGGCTGGAAAAAGAGAAAAGCAAACCAATCATCTTTCCCAACAGACTTGAACTGGGAAAGGATCAGGGAATAATTTTTAACTTAAGACTGAAAATCTGCCAAACACACTTGACTAAATTTTCCAATGACATAAGCAAGACTGTGTTTTGTGATTTGAAGTCATCAGACACATTTTATTTACATGAGTTGCTTTAAAATTCATGGGTTTTAGTAGGCAACTTCCAAGATGGCCCACAATAATCTTGCCTACTGATATTCATGACTGTATAATTCTGTCCCTTTGTTTTAAGACTGATGTGACATCACTACTGAGGTTAAGTTCCCAAAGACTCTGAGTTCTGTTTTGCTGGTACTTTTTTTCTGACCTCATACATACTCACTCTTGTTAAGAACTGTTTCATGGAAAGACCCTTGTAACAAGAAAGCGAGGGAAGCCAACTGTCAATAGCCTTTTAGAAACTGAGGCCTACTCAATAGCCTGTACAAAAAAAAAAAAAAAATACTGCTAATGATTAGTAGAATGAACTTGCAAATGGATCCGTTCTATCTAAGTTTACAGATGAGACCACAGTCCTGCCCAACACCATAACTGCACCTTTGTGAAAGACCCAGACCCTGAAGACCCAGCTGAGCCCTGTCTAGATTCCTATTGCACAGAAATGCTGATGTAATATATATTGTTATTTTAAACCTCTAAGTTTGGGAAAACCTATTACAAAATAGTAGACAACTAAACATTAACCCGGCCTTAGTTTTCAACTGCAGAGATGGAAGGATATAATCTAAGAAACTAAATGTAAGAAAACAAAACAAAACAAACAAAATAGTGAGGGGCAGAGATTTTTTTTTTAAGTCTTCTGTTTATATTCTAGAGAACTTATTCCAATAAATGCAAACCCTACAATGTCTGAATAAAATATATTATCTGATTCCAGCAGTTCACAATCTAAAAAGGGAGATTTGCACCAAGGCAGGATGTCCTGAGAAATAACGAAACGTGTGTATAGTGGAATTCCAAGGTCTTATTTTTAGCATCCTTAACTTCCTAGAAGGCTTTGAGTTTTCTTTCCCATCTAGCGTTGACCATCTCACAATGAATTGCCTGCATTCAGGAATCATTTCAATACCAGACAGTTGCTGTGTTTGCTTCGCTGTGCTTTCACAGACACAAAATTCACTCACAGAAACACACCTGTACACAAAAACGCACATCCCCTCAGCAGAGATTCAAATGTGGAAGTCTATATTGAATGGAATGGTGGTAAGAATAGAAAATATATTTATATTCAAACAGCATGCATTAATTTAAACAGAACTTTAGAGAGCAACAATCATTGCTTCCCTCCAGTAAGAAATTTCTCTAACATGCTTTACTGTATATGGTTCTCAATTCCATATCATCTTACTATTTGCCTAATCAGGCAATTCACCTTGCCATTGCAATTATTTGTTCCTTTTTTTTTAAGAACAAAAATAAGTTTCCCTAATTTCCCACATTGGACACTTCATCTCTTCAGTTTCTGAGGACTTAATTAACACTTATACCCTAAAATCTATTTTTATGCCCCTGTGTGTGCTGTGCTTAACCCCTGTTGTGTCTGACTCTTGCAACCCTATGGCTTGTAGCTCCCCAGATTCCTCTGTCCATGGGGATTCTCCAGACAGGAATACTGGAGTGGGTTGCAAACCTTCCTCCAGGGGATCTTCCCCCGAGGGACTGAACCCAAGTCTCCAGCACTGCAGGAGGATTCTTTCCATCTGAGCCACTAGGGAAGCCCATGGTTACTTATTAAAACATTTTCTTATAAAAGCATGAAATATGCAGAGTACATCATGAGAAATGCTGGGCTGGAGGAAGCACAAGCTAGAATCAAGGTGCTGGGAGAAATATCAATAACCTCAGATATGCAGATGACACCACCCTTATGGCAAAAAGATGAAGAGGAACTAAAGAACCTTTTGATGAAAGTGAGACAGCACAGTGAAAAGGTTGGCTTTTAAAGCTCCACATTCAGAAAACGAAGATCATGGCATTTGGTCCCATCACTTCATAGCAAATAGATGGGGAAACAGTGGAAATAGTGGCTGAGTTTATTTTGGGGGGCTCCAGAATCACTGCAGATGGTGATTGCAGCCATGAAATTAAAAAACACTTACTCCTTGAAAGAAATGTTATGACCAACCTAGACAGCATATTAAAAGCGGAGGCATTACTTTGCAAACAAAGGTTTGTCTAGTCAAGGCTATGGTTTTTCCTGTGGTCATGTATGGATGTGAGAGTTGGACTATAAAGAAAGCTGAGAACCAAAGAACTGATGCTTTTGAACTGTGGTGTTGGAGAAGATTCTTGAGAGTCCCTTGGAATGCAAGGAGATCCAACCAATCCATCCTAAAGGAGATCGGTCCTGGGTGTTCATTGGAAGGTCAGATACTGAAACTGAAACTCCAACACTTTGGCTATCTCATGCGAAGAGTTGACTCATTTGAAAAGACCATGATGCTGGGAAAGATTGAGGGCAGGAGGAGAAGGGGACAACAGAAGATGAAATGGTTGGATGGCATCACTGACTCGATGGACATGGGTTTGGGTGGACTTCGGGAGTTGGTGATGGACAGGGAGGCCTGGTGTGCTCTAATTCATGGGGCAGCAAAGAGTCAGACAAAACTGAGAGACTGAACTGAACTGATTTTAATAAAATACATTCTATTTCAAGCTACTACTTTTCAACTGGTATTTTAATGTGACAGTAATCTTATTTAGTGGTGAGGATACTGAGGTTTCCTCCTGTATATCTACTTGTTTTGGGAACAGAAGCTTTTGTTCACCTCCACTGCTTAGGGCATAACATCTGAACCAAATCAGGACACTCTTCAGCAGTTCAGCATACATTCAGCAAAACTTGTGTTTTGATCGCTGTCAGTAAATCTCTTTTTAGAGCTTTATTCCAAGGGAAACTAACCTGAAACTATTGGCAGAATAGAATAGCAGATTTCAGGAGGAAGCTAATGAGATGGATTTTAGATAAGTTGGAGTCTAGATAAATTGTTCACTAGGTAGCAGAGGAAATAAATAGTAGAGAAAAATAAGCTGAATATATATATGTTGGAGCAATCAATACACTGAATATATTTTAAATCAGTGGAGTTAATACTTTTTATTGAAAAGCAGTTACTTTTGTTTATCATGTCCGCCAAATTGGTTTTCATCAGGAAGTTTTCTTAAGTTCAACACTTACTCTTCACCTACTTCTTAAATAGTGTAATTAAACCATATATTCAACAATTAATTTATTCTAATAATAAAAACTGAATTCCTATAATATGCCAAGTGGGTCTAAGATATGTTGTTCTGAATAACATAGAAAAATTTCCAGCTAATGATTGAAAGGAGACAGACATCAATGATGTAACAATAATAATCCAGACAAAGATTCTGATATGTGAATTTGTTTAGTATATTTATCATTACAAATAAGATCAGTGTAGTTGAAAAGCAGTAAATGAGGCAAGAGGATATATGTAGAGGAGTTGAAGAGTTATAAACAGGCTTTAAACCATGTTTCAAATTTGTTCTTTATTTTTAATAAGTTGGAAGAAATTTGAGAGCTAATTCAAAAGGTAAATTTATTTTTTTTTTTTTTTTTGCTGGTATCATCAGGCATTTATTTTATTTTTTTAATTAAATTTATTTATTTTTTTAATTACAATACTGTATTTGTTTTGCCATACATTGACACGAATCAGCCATAGGTGAACACAATCTCCCAATGCCGAATCCCCCTCCCACCTCCCACCCCCATCCTCTACTTGAATCATCCTGTGCATCAGCCCCATGCCTCCTGCATCCTACATTGAACATAGATTAGCGTTTCGTTTCTTACAGGAAAGTATACATGTTTCATTGCCAAAAGGTAAATTTATTTATCTGTTTGTTAAAACTTATTGAGCACTTTTCTGTATTTTCTAGTGCTGGTATTACAGGGGTGAACAAAACAGATTCCCTGATTGTCATGTACATACATTCTAATTATACAATAAATTGAATCAGAGAAACAAATAATAGTGAAGACAATACAGAAAATAAATATCTAATCCTGTAATTAAAAATCAAATAGTGATAAAACCCATGCAAAAACTGATACAACAGCATAATAGAATAAAGAATGACAGTCGATGTTAGTTTAGGGTGACTGAACAAGGAAGACTTTTTTAGCACATACTTGAATAAAGCTTAAAAACAAATACAACAATTGTGTTTATTACAATTATATTTACACTTACTGTATGAAGTGTAAAAATTTCTTGAAGACATAGATTTTAGAGTCACAAGCAAATAGATGACTTTTAAAATATGGCTTAAAGCTCAACATTCAAAAAACTAATATCGTGGCATTCAGTCCCATAATTTCCTGGCAAATAAATAGGCAAACAATGGAAACAGTGAGAGATTTTATTTTCTTGGGCTCCAAAATCACTGTAGATGATGACTGCAGTCATGAAATTAAGATGGGTGCTCCTTAGAAGAAAAGCTATGACCAACCTAGAGAGCATATTAAAAAGCTAAGGTATTACTTTGCCAACAAAGGTATGTCTAGTCAAACCTATGGCTTTTCCAGTAGTCATGTATGGACGTATGTCTAGTCAAACCTATGGCTTTTCCAGTAGTCATGTATCGACTTGAGAGCTGGACTATAAACAAAGCTGAGTGCCAAAGAATTGATGCTTTTGAACTGTGGTGTTAGAGAAGACTCTTGAGAGTCCCTTGGACTGCAAGGAGATCAAACAAGTCAATCCTAAGGGAAATTAACCCTGAATGAGTATTGAAAGGACTGATGCTAAAGTCAAAACTCCAATTCTTTGGCCACCTGATGTGAAGAGCTATCTCATTGGAAAAGACCCTGATGCTGGAAAAGACTGAAGGCAGGAGGAAAAGGGGATGACAGAGGATGAGATGGTTGGATGGCATCACCAACTCAACGGACTGGAGTTTGAGCAAGCTCTGGGATCTGGTGATAGGGAAGACCTAGTGTGCTGCAGTCTATGAGGTCGCAAAGAGTCAGACATGACTGAGCGACTGAACTGAACTGAAAACATTGATATAGGTCCACTTTAGCAGGGAAGCCACCAGGACTTCCCTGGGGGCTCAGACAGTAAAGCATCTGTCTACAGTGCAGGAGACCTGGGTTCGATCCCTCGGTCGGGAAGATCCCCTGGAGAAGGAAATGGCAATCCACTCCAGTACTATTGCCTGGAAAATCCCATGGACAGAGGAGCCTGGTAGGCTACAGTCCATGAGGTTGCAATAGTCAGACACGACTGAGCAACTTCACTTTAGGAGAGAGTGTAGAAAAAAAAAGAGATAAAAGGAGAAGCAAGAGGACTTCAACAGATTTTCAGTTGAGAGGAAAGAAGTCCAACTGGAATAAGTTAAAAACAGTATAAAGTGGTGAAATGTTTGAATCCAAGAGCATGGATGACAGTTTGAGAAATTCTCCTAGAAGTGGAAAAAGATGTGAGAAAATCTTGCGTTGAACTGGCATGTGGGATCAAAGGAGTTTGACAATGTTTCTATTATGCATTTTATTTGCTGATGAAATATGTTCTTAATGATGTAGAATTTGGTGATGTGGGAAAGAGCAGCAATAATTTTAGGAGCAAAATTCTTAATTATGGAGAAGAGAGTGTGAGCCAAGGCAGAGGAAATGGATATGAGTGTTTTGTGTTCTTAGGATTATAAACACTCATATGCAAAATTCGTTTCTATAGCCTGACTAGTATTATTTTTTTCTTCATATTCTACATTACACCTACTAAGTTTACATATACATAATACTAGCAGAAATAAAAACCAAATGAAGATGGAATTTTCTGTTACCATTTTATTGGGACTTTTAAAATCTTATATTGCAGAATATAAAGAGATTTGACCCCTTTTCTTTAAAGAGAGTGAGCATAGAGTACACATAAGACTAGAAAAAATAGAATGCTTTCTATTCACTTAAAGCAACATTCAGATGTATGATTTCACACCAAGTCACTATTTCATAATTTCCACCTCTGGCCGATGAAAAATTCCTGATGGAATTCTATGGCCGCTTTTGTCCCCTTCTTTCTCATTTCCTTTTGAAGATTATCAAAACAGAGGAATTCTTTCTGCTCAGAACAGAAAACAATTCAAAATGTATTCTCAAAAAGTTTCTTATTTCCATAGAAGTTATTAAAAAACACTTTTTCCTCTTTATATCGCTCACATCAAGCGTTGTAATTTTTTAGGTGAAAATAATTTACTATTTTATTTTTTGATTCAATACATCAGTCTTGATTTCTTGTGTGCAAATGAGATATTCATCATCCAAATAAAAAATACTTCAGTTAAAACTTGCTATTCTTTGATGAAATAGAAATTAGAAAACTATAGAAAGCACACATTAAATATTAAGCATTACTTTAAAGATAGTTGTTGATATGCTTATTTAATGATCAACACCTCTGCCATTTTACATTTAAACTGTAAATATAGCAGAACTGTTGTGTTCCTAACCATAGTTTCCTGATGTTTTTAGAGTCACAGGAGAATATGCAAACATGGAGCTAAGAGTCTATTGCAGAAGAGATAACAGATTAAAATCTAGAAACGCTTCTTGAAGATAATCATAACTGTACATTGTTAATTTCTATTACATTTTTCACAATTTCAAGAAAGAACTAAAAACTAAAAGATTTTCAAACTTAGGATGGATTCTTATATTTGCACCACAAAATTAATTCTGAAAAATATATAATTTTTTAAAAAATAACATTTCCCTGATTAATTAGCTTTTTTAAACTAAGGCAAATAGTTACAAAATATTTACTCATTTGAAGAGAATATAAATTGCAATAGGTTAAGAAAACAGATTTATAGTGATAATTTAATTGTTACTGTGTAGGTTCTGACAAAATGTATGTATATTTAAACATTTTTAATAGATAAATTGAGTTTTCTGGTGGCTCAGAGGGTAAAGAATCCACCCGACTGCAATGGAGACCAGGTTTGATTCCGGGGCTGGAAAGACATTCAGGAGAAGGGAATGGTTAACCACTTAAGCTGTTCAAGTTCATTCATTGTGAAATGTTAGACTTTAAATGGTGCAATGGTTTTTAGCAGAAATACCCACATTCTAAACAAACAAAGGGGAAATTTGTTAGATGGTATTTCAAGCATGCAGGATGTTTAAGGACCTAGTACACATTATATAAAATGCATGGGTATTTCAATTTCATCAGAGAGTATTAAGTTTTTACTCTGTTAAAGTTACCTATATGCCAGGAAAAAAAGCATTTCTGTCCTCATTTACTTTGTGTGAGTGTGTATCTGGGACTCTCCAAGTCACTGAAAAAATAATGGCACTCAGTTCTACCCTATTCTGTCCTCAAACTATACTGTGAGGTATTAATAACTTCTATACAAAAGATCAAAGCTGGGAATGATAAAAGTAACAAGTTGGAAAGTCACCATTATAACTCATGCCTCTCTGAAGCAATGAACAGTTTAATGACAACACTAGTTGGCCATACTTATTAATAAATATGATAAATTCAGCCTTGCAAACTTAGTTCCATGCTATCGGTTTAGAATAAAGTAAGTTAATAAAAATAGTATTTTAAGAGTTTTACATTTATTTACTCAATGCATTGTCTGTGATGAGCATTAACTTACATTCCAGGTAGACAATGTTCTTTTTCACTATGAATGACTCACAGGTTTAAATATTTGTTTTCTCTGAGTAAGGAAGGTATTGAGTTGTTAAAATTAAAACCAATAAGAGCATGATTTTAAAAGGTGATATTCTATAGAGTTACTTCAAGCTAGAACCATTATAAAAATATTCAGTTGTGATTGATAAACCTGATAGGATGGATGATATAATTTAAAATACTCATGATTACAATGTATAAAATCATAATTAAAATCAAAGAACATGAAAGTTTTACATTTTGGCTTCTAATTTATGTATGACATTATTTTATATTTCACTGGAATGATGATTTACATTCAGTTTGCCTTTCTTTATGTGAGTTTGGAATAGGAAATGGAAACCCACTCCATTGTTCTTGTCTGGGAAATTCCACGTACAGAGGAAACTAGAGGGCCACAGTCCATGAGGTCCCAGAGCTGAGCATCTGATCATACACGCACGCATGTGACAATTAAGAGATGCTTATGGTCAGTCAGGCTCCAGGTCAGCTGCCATTATTATACTCCAAGTTCTCCAGTCAGACTTTTCTTATTAACATCATTCTTTTACTTTATTACAAAATTTACTCATTTTTCTGAGAGGTTAACTTCTTATCTCATATAGTAAAGGCTAAACTATTATCTAGAATATTTTTTTCTTGTTCCTATTTTAAGATATTATCAAACTACATGAAACAAAGCTGCTGCTGCTGCTGCTGCTGCTAAGTCACTTTAGTCGTGTCCGACTCTGTGTGACCCCATAGACAGCAGCCCACCAGGCTCCCCTGTCCCTGGGATTCTCCAGGCAAGAGCACTGGAGTGGGTTGCCATTTCCTTCTCCGAAGCATAAAAATAAAAGTGAAAGTGAAGTCGCTCAGTCGTGTCCGACTCTTCGAGACCCCATGGACCGCAACCTACCAGGCTCCTCCATCCATGGTATTTTCCCGGCAAAAGAGTACTGGAGTGGGGTGCCATTGCCTTCTCCATGAAACAAAACTATCCTCCCCAAATTAAATGCTCCCTTTAAATTAGATAATGATGGAATTTTTTGTTTCTGTTGCTTTAGTCACTAAGTTGTGTCAGATTATTTTGCAATCCCATGGACTGTAGCCCACCAGGCTCCTCTGTCCATGGAATTTCCCAGGCAAGAATACTGCATTGGACTGTTTGTCATTTCCTTTTCCAGGGGATCTTCCCAACCCAAGGATCAAACTCATGTCTCCTTCATTGGCAAGTGGATTTCTTACCATAGAGACACCTCACATTTAACCACAGTATTAGTTTTATCATTAAATATTCATATTTTAAATTTATTTTCCAGTCACACATTTTCTCTCCAATACTCATGTTGCATTTTTGGTAGCATTATTCTCCCTGTCATCTAGAATTGAATTACTTGATCTACTCTCACTCTTTTTCTTATTTTCCATATTCACTAAAGCTTAAATCCAACAGTCATCTCCTTTCTCTCCCCACAGTCGTTGTTTATCCTTACACATCTCGCAGACCTTCACTTAGTGCATCCTGGGGACCCAGTCCTGTGGTAGGTGCTGTGGATGCTGCTATGCACACCCCTGGCCCCATGGACACAGAACCTTGTAAAGAAGGCTCTCTTGTGTCTTTCAAAAGTTTTGCTGCTTGTATCCTGTCCATGTTCTGTCAGAAATTTGTTGACTTCCCTTTACCCTTTATAATTTTATCCAGAAGAAATATAGTCGTCACATGCTTATGGAATGGCAAAGTTCATAGGAGTTATCTATTTTGTTGTTCATTTCTTACTTCACTCACTGTGCTCTTAAGTAAGGCTAAAGCCTTCTTCAGACATACTCATGGAAAGCTGGGTAGTATGCAACACAGTTTCTAAAGTGTCTGTTGTACCAAAAATGATTATCTCCTTTCCTCACTGCCTGAGTCTCCAGCACTGAAAGGTAGACAGAGTGAGTTTGTGCAATCCTGACCACACCTTTCAATCCAGATTTTTCCACTTCTTATATTTCTACAGAAATTTATTGTTAAATTTTACCCATCACAGGATACAGTGTGATATCACTAAACTTGATATTTTCTGCCATATTAATTTGTAGGAATTGCATTCTCTGAAAACTGTAAAAGTGGTGTTTGAAGCAAGACTACAAAAGTCACCTTGAACAGTCTTTATTAAGATTAGCAACAGGAAAGAGGAGAGAGTGCAAATTTCCTGTTTGACATAACTGTATTTCTCTGAATCAGGGCAAGTGATAGGAAACAACTCATGAGCCCACCTTCTCTTTCAGTCATGCAGGGCTGCAGTTGTTTCATAAATTTCCTGTAGGCTTTTATAAATGTAATTTATATTTAGTTGATATTTATCACAATTGCTGGCATTTTTTTGTCGGTCTTAGATTTAGTACTTTTAATGAATTTTCGTGTGTCTCCTGCTTTGGGAATAGTATAAAGAAAAGTAGAAGAAATTGACTCCATTTTAATCCAGAAGTTGCCCCACCTTGATTTTTTTTTTTTCATTTTTCTTTTTTGTAATGTAACTATTGAATGGGTTTATTTATATATATTTCTCTCCCTCTCTCTTTTAGGAGGAACAGGTTTTGAAAGTTTAGTTGAGAGAGAAACAGAAGAATGGAAAAAACAAATGATCTAATCTTTGAATGTGTAGAGCAGTGTTTTCATTTTTTGTATCTTTAAGCATCAGTTTAATATTAATTTTTTACATTAAATTTGCCATCAGTTCAGTTCAGTTCAGTCATTCAGTTGTGTCTGACTCTTTGCGATCCCAGGAACTGCAGCACGCCATGCCTCCCTGTACATCACCAACTCCCAGAGTTCACTCAAACTCACGTCCATATAGTCAGTGATGCCATCCAGCCATCTCATCCTCTGTCGTCCCCTTCTCCTCCTGCCCACAATCCCTCCCAGCATCAGAGTCTTTGCCAATGAGTCAACTCTTTGCATGAGGTGACCAAAGTATTGGAGTTTCAGCTTTAGCATTGTTCCTTCCAAAGAACACCTAGGACTGATCTCCTTTAGGATGGACTGGTTGGACATCCTTGCAGTCCAAGGGACTCTCAAGAGTCTTCTCCAACACCACAGTTCAAAAGCATCAATTCTTTTGTGCTCAGCTTTCTTCACAGTCCAACTCTCACATCCATACATGACCACTGGAAAAACCATAACCTTGACTAGACGGACCTTTGTTGGCAAAGTAATGTCTCTGCTTTTCAATATGCTGTCAAGGTTGGTCATAACTTTCCTTCCAAAGAGTAAGTGTCTTTTAATTACATGGCTGCAATCACCATCTGCAGTGATTTTGGCGCCCAGAAAAATAAAGTCTAACACTGTTTCCACTGTTTCCCCATCTATTTGCCATGAAGTGATGGGACCAAGTTTCCCATAGATAGTCAATAAAGTATTTTCAAACCACTTTTTAAGCATGATAAGGAAATATGCACGGACTGGCCAATAAGATGTTTTCCTTCTCATCTTAGTTATTTCAAACAAGTTATTTTATATGCACTACAATAAAACTACATACTTCAGATAAAATATGATTTATGCTTTTATATAAGCTTGGTCACAACTAGTTTTCCTCTGTAATATGAAAAAAACCTAATTGCTTTATAATGATACTTTTAAAATCTAGGAATAATTATTTTAATAATGTATAATACTATTCTTAAAAGTACACTACTTTGTATCATACATCATATCTATGTTTTAGGGATACATTATTATAAAAGTAAAAACAAGTATGTCTACCTGTTGAAGCTCTGATAAAAAAATAAAATACACTTAAAAGTACAAAAGCAATGGTATATTGCATAATGGCTTGAAAGAGTAATTCTGATAAAACATGTGACAAGCAATATATCCTTAAGGAATGGAGTGAAGAAGACACATCTCTGACAGCTGTGTTTTCTGAATTTTAAATAAATAAGACATCCCAATAAGCTATGATTAAGTTAAACCACAAGCCCTACATTTTTAAAAGTGCAGACTGTTGTCAATTTAGATTCTAAAGCTTTCTTTTTTATTTTAAAATTTAACATATAACCAATTTGTTTCCAAGACAAACCATTCAATATCAAGGTAATCCAAGTCTATGCCCTGACCAGTAACACTGAAGAAGCTGAAGATGAACAGTTCTATGAAGACTTACAAGACTTTCTAGAACTAACACTCAAAAAAAGAATACCAGGAGCTGACTGTGGCTCAGATCATGAACTCCTTATTGCCAAATTGAGACTGAAATTGAAGAAAGTGGGGAAAACCACTACACCATTTAGGTATGACCTAAATCAAATCCCTTATGACTATACAGTGGAAGTGAGAAATAGATTCAAGGGACTAGATCTGTTAGTGCTTGATGAACTATGGACAGAGGTTCATGACATTGTACAGGAGACAAGAATCAAGACCATCCCCAATAAAAAGAAATGCAAAAAGCAATATGGTTGTCTGAGGCAGCCTTACAAATAGCTATTGAAAAGAAGGGAAGTGAAAAGAAAAGGCGAAAAGGAAAGATATTCCCATTTGAATACCGAGTTATAAGAATAGCAAAGAGAGATAAGAAGGCATTCCTCAGTGAAATAAAGGAAAACAATAGAATAGGAAAGACTAGAGATCTCTTCAAGAAAATTAGAGATACCAAAGGAACATTTTATGCAGAGATAGGCTCAATAAAGAAATGGTAGGGACCTAACAGAAGCAGAAGATATTAAGAAGAGGTGGCAAGAATACACGGAAGAACTGTACAAAAAGATCTTCACTACCCAGATAATCAAGATGGTGTGATCACTCACCTAGAGCCAGACATCCTGGAATGTGAAGTCAAGTGGGCCTTAGAAAGCATCACTACGAACAAAGACAGTGGAGGTGTTGGAATTCCAGTGGAGCTATTTCAAATCCTGAAAGATGATGCTGTGAAAGTACTGCACTCAATATGCCAGCAAATTTTGAAAACTCAGCAGTGGTCATGGGATTGGAAAAGGTCAGTTTTCATTCCAATCCCAAAGAAAGGCAAGGCCAAAGAATGCTCAAACTATCGCACAATTGCACTCATCTCACACACTAGTAAAGTAATGCTCAAAATTCTCCAAGCCAGGCTTCAGCAATACATGAACTGTGAACTTCCTGGTGTTCAAGCTGGTTTTAGAAAAGGCAGAGGAACCAGAAATCAAATTGCCAACATCCACTGGATCATGAAAAAAGCAAGAGAGTTCCAGAAAAATATCTATTTCTACTTTATTGACTATGCCAAGACTGTGTGGATCACAATAAACTGTGGAAAATTCTTCAAGAGATGGGAATACCAGACCACCTGATCTGCCTCTTGTGAAATCTGTAAGCAGGTCAGGATGCAACAGTTAGAACTGGGCATGGAACAGCAGCCTGGTTCCACAGAGGAAAATCTGTATGTTGTCACACTGCTTATTTAACTTATATGCAGAGTACACTATGAGAAATGCTGGGCTGGAGGAAGCACAGACTTGAATGAAGATTGCTGGGAAAAATATCTATAACCTCAGATATGCAGATGACACCACCCTTATTATAGAGAGTGAAAAGGAACTAAAGAGCCTCTTGAAAAGTTGGCTAAAGCTCAACATTCAGAAAACTAAGATCATGACATCCAGTCCCATCACTTCATAGCAAATAGATGGGAAAACATTGGAAGTGGCTGACTTTATTTTTCTGGACTCCAAAATGACTTCAGCTGAATACTGCAGCCATGAAATTAAAAGACATTTACTCCTTAAAAGGAAAGTTATGACCAACCTCAACAGCATATTGAAAAGCAGAGACATACATGGTCATGTATGGATGTGAGAGTTGGACTGTGAAGAAAGCTGAGCGCCGAAGAATTGATGCTTTTGAACTGTGGTGTTGGAGAAGACTCTTGAGAGTCCCTTGGACTGCAAGGAGATCCAACCAGTCCATTCTGAAGGAGATCAGCCCTGGGTGTTCATTGAAGGGACTGATGCTAAAGCTGAAACTCCAGTACTTTGGCCACCTCATGCGAAGAGTTGACTCATTGGAAAAGACCCTGATGCTGGGAGGGATTGTGGGCAGGAGGAGAAGGGGACGACAGAGGATGAGATGGCATCACCAACTCGATGGACATGAGTTTAAGTAAATTCCAGGAGTTGGTAATGGACATGGAGGCCTGGTGTGCTGTGTTTCATAGGGTTGCAAAGAGTCGAACATGACTGATCGACTGAACTGAGCTGAATTATATTATTTCTGGCATAAGAGTGTGGTGGCAAAAAACAATCAGTTTAAGAACAATATTCGCATGTGAATTTTAATGTAATTAAATAAAAATTCGATTTAAAATACATGCATAGTCTTTTAATGTTGTGTTACATATTTATGCATATATATATTTATTCATTGAAGAAAATGCAAAATATATTAATAAGAAAACTCTTATTTTATTTGTAAAACTAAGAAATTAGTACAAGATAATTATTTTTCCAATTTAATTTTCAGTTTTCAGTAAGTATTCCTTGAATGACTAAATAAATGAATAACTAGAAATACCAAAGCAGTTAATAGAAGTTATCAAAATTTATGTCATCTATATATTCTTCATATTATAAATTTGATCATTTGTATACCAATATATTTTGAAAACAAATGCTGAATAAGAATAAGAATGAAGAGAAATAAGAGGGAGGATGGGGGAGGAAGAAAAGAAGAATGTGCAAAGCAATATTTTAAATATTTACACCAATTTAATGAGTTGGATATTAGTGTCAACCTTACATTTTCAATGAGAAACCTGAGACAGAGTAGGTATAATATCTTGCCAAGTTTTTATAGCTATTCCATGTTAGAAGCAGAAATTAATTTTAGAAGTCTGGCTCAAAGTCTGTACTTTTTCAATATTTATTCTGATAGACATATTTAAGATAGGTATACAAAATAAAAATGAAGATAGAATAAAATATATTTGCTTCTAATTCATTACTATTTGTTGAGAGAAAAGATAACTTCAGAGCTGATATTAAAGGCTATGTTCTGCCTAGTCGTAAAGGATATAACTTTATTTGCTCCACTGGGTAAACCTCATATTCCCTCAAGTTCAAGTTGGATGTTCTAGCCTCACATCTGTGTTTTAGCCAATCGAAAAGAAAACCACACAAGTTGCACTTTAATGAAATCATCCTGAATTGTATACATTTCTTTCCCTACATCTTAATAGTAGAATTATATTCAGTTATTTTTCATTGTAAAGAAAATTGGAATTTTATAATGCTAAAACTTAAACATGACTTTATGTAAAAAGGAAAATAGATTTGGAGTTAGATCATATATCATCACAAATAATACATATAAAAATACAAAAAAATTACAAGTGATTACTGCTGATTTTACTGGTTTAAAAGCAGACAAACTTGGAACAAAATTATAATGAAGATTCACCTAAGATACTTAAAATAATAAATAAAAATTAAGAAAAGTATAAAATCAAAATTATATTTTAGCTTTAGATAAGGTGTTTCCTAAGATGAAGATATCTAATTTTTACTGGATAAAAAATTATCCATATCCTTCCCAATACAGAATTTGTTGTCAATTTATTAAATATATTGCTTTAATAAATGTGAAGAAGTTCCCAACTGGTAAATAATTACAGATCACTCAGCTGTAAGTAAATTACACTGCAGCCACA
The DNA here is from genome assembly GCA_917880005.1 of Nanger dama. Taxonomy (NCBI): domain Eukaryota; kingdom Metazoa; phylum Chordata; class Mammalia; order Artiodactyla; family Bovidae; genus Nanger; species Nanger dama. The sequence continues at coordinate 14,400,330 of CAKJTW010000002.1, forward strand.
TTTTCAAATTGGATAAAACATATTTCATAGAAAAGGAGTTATATGGTTCCTTTTTCAGTTTAAAAGCTTATAAGAAATTAACAGTAACTCTTTTTTTTTTTTTTTTGGTATATGCCACGACATAATCTTATGGCAATTAAAACAATGATAAATAAAGGTCATGTGTTATTAATACATCCAGAGATCTTTAAATATCAATAAAACCAAGGTTTACATTATAACAAGGATTACTTCTCTTGGAAAATGTATTTTATTTTTAGACACAGTTGGAGAAAAACAAAAGTGAAAGTGTTAGTCACTCAGTTTAGTCTGACTCTTTGCAACTCCATGGACTGTAGCCCGCCAGGTTCTTCTGCCCATGGGATTTTCCTGGCAAGAATACTGGAGTGCATTGCCATTTCTTCTCCAGGGAATCTTCCCAACCCAGGGATTGAACTCAGGTCTCCTGCATTGCAGAAAGATTGTTTACTGTCTTATCCACGAGGGAAGCTGGAGGAAAGCAAGGTGTGTATAATTCAGTTGTATAAACACTTTTTAAGGTTTTCATCCTAGTTTTGATGTAAAATTTATCTATAATTATAATAAATTATATTATATTAAATAAAAATCATATAATTTTGTACATTTATATGAAAATCATATATTTCTACAATTATATAGTTGTTATATATTATATAAAATAATCTATTAAACACAAAAGAAACAGAAGGCATCTGATCTTAACAATTGTAGTAATTTTCTCTACCCAATTATTGTAGTCATATTAATTAGGGTAAAATAAAGGGGAACTCTGGAGCTAAGCAGATTACCAGGAAGATGGAATACAAGGATCAGTAGAGGAGAAAGGAAGAAAATTGTTCACTCAAAAGCTCAACAAATAATAGGGATAAATCTTAAGCACCAAAACATAATTGGAATTCTCCCATGGCATTCTAGAAGTTCACTACTTTATAATGAAAAACATGTCAACCTCTGAAATAAAGAAGCAACAAACACTATTCAAGTTCTTCACCAAAGAAAAGGAAGTTAAACTGTCATTTCAGAGGAATCAGAGAGATCCTTCTCTACAGGAAAGAAAATTCTCCTGTATAATACATGATGAGGAATAGCCATGGAAATGAGCCCCTCAGGTCCGCTTTGGGAAGCACGTAGTTGACCAGCAGTCCCAGCTACTGCTGTTCCACATCTATGACAAAGCCATCCTTCTGCAGAGTTGCTCCCAGCTAATTACTGAGTAGACCAGGATCCTGGCACTGAACATTTCCTGTGAGAAACCAGATTGCTCTGGAAGGTGAATTTGACTCAGACACTCACCATAACCATGGACAAAATTTTCTCAGAACTGTAGTATCATGTGAGAGTTTTCCTACTCATCCTCCTTCCTCCTCATTCTCCTTCATAAGGCAGATGTGCACTGTGGTCTGAAGTTTATCCAACTTCCTCTCTATTCTCCACAGTTGTTTTCCTTGATAAATCTTTACATGTCTCATTCCACCTGGCTATCTACTTCTTGGGAAAACAGAGCTATTACATTTTGTGTAGGAATTTACATCAGGGAGTACATACTGGCAGCCAAGCTGTAGGAAACTTTATATTGTATATAAATTCTAAAGATAATTTTATTGTTAATGTTTGTAAATCTCAGCATCAAATAATAGCTGGTTTTTTTCCAAAAGGTTTTTTTTTTTTTTTTTTGAGTATAGTTGCTTTATACTGTTGTATCAGTTTCAGTTGTTATGTGTATCTCGTCTTTTTAGATTTCCTTCCCATTTAGGCTACCATAGAAAACCAAGTAGAGTTCCCTGTGCTATCCAGTAGGTTTTCCTTAGTTATCTGTTGTATACATAGTAGTGTATATATGTCAACGCCAGTCTCCCAATTCATTCCCCGCCCTCTTGCCTTTCCCCCTTGGTATCCGTATATTAATTCTATATCTGAATCTCTTTTTCTACTTTGCAAATACAATTGTCTATATAATTTTTCTAAAGTCCACATATACAGATTAACATGAAATCTTTGTCTTTCCCTTTCTGACATCTTCACTCTGTATGAGATTCTCTAAGTCCACTTATGTCTCTGCAAATGGCACAATTTCATTCCTTTTCATGGATGAGTAATATTCCATCATATATATGTGATACATCTTCTTTATCCATTCCTCTACTGATGGACAATTAGATTGCTTCCATATTCTAGCTATTGTAAACAGTGCTTCGATGAATATTAGAGTGCATGTGTCTTTTTGAATTATGGCTTTCTCTTAGCATATGTCCAGGTCATGCAGTAGTTCTTTTTCAGTTTTTTTAAGAAACCTCAATACTGTTCTCCATACTGATTATATCAATTTATATTCCCAGCAACAATATAATTATATCAATTTATATTCCCAGCAACAATATAAGAAGGTTTCCATTTCTCCACACCAACACCAGCATGTTTGGTTGAAGATTTTTGGTGGTGGCCATTCTGACTGATTGGAGAAGGAAATGGAACTCACTCCAGTATTCTTGCTGCATACTGCAAGGATACTAGTTGGAAAATTCCAAGGACAGAAGAGCCTGGTAGGCTCCAGTATATGGGGTTTCAAAACATTTGGACACAACTTAGAAACTAAAAACAAAATTCTGACTGGTGTGAGATGATACCTCATTGGAGTTTTGATTTGCATTTCTCTAATAATTAGTGATGTTGAGTGTCTTCATGTGTTTGTTGGGTATGTGCATATGTTCTTTGGGGAAATGTCTGTTTACATTTTAAACCTATTATTATTTTGAACCTATTACTATTTGCATTGTTTATTTTTCTGATTGAGCTGCATGAGCTGTTTCTTTATTTAGGAGATTAATCCCTTATCAATTGCTTTGTTGCAAATATTTTCTCCCATTCTTTTGTTGTTATTGTTCAGTCACTCAGCTGCATCCTACTCTTTGTGACCACCTGAACTACAGCACACCAGGCTTCCCAGTTCTTCACCATCTCCCAGAGCTTGCTCAAACTCATGTCCATCAAGTTGGTGATCCCATCCAACCATCTCATCTTCTGTCATCCCCTTTTCTTCCTGACCTCAATGTTTACCAGCTTTTCTCATGAGTTTGTCATGAGTTGGCTCTCTGCACCAGGTGGCCAAAGTATTGGAGCTTCACTTTCAGCATCAGTCCTTCCAATGAATATTCAGAATTGATTTCTTTTAGGATTGACAGGTTGGATCTCCTTGCATCCAAGGCACTCTCAAGAGTCTTCTCTAAAACCATGGGTCAAATCACCAATTCTTTGGCACTCAGCTTTATTTATGGTCCAACTCTCACATCCACACATGACTACTGGGAAAACCACAGCTTTGACTAGATGGACCTTTGCAGGCAAAGTAATGTCTCTGCCTTTTTTTTTTTAATTGAAGGATAATTGCTTTACAGAATTTTGCTGTTTTCTGTCAAACCTCAACATGTATGCAGTGACAGACTTTATTTCTTGGGCCCCAAAGTCACTGCAGATGGTGACTGCAGTCAAGAAATTAAAGATGCTCGCTCCATGGAAGAAAATCTATGACCAACCTAGACAGCCATACCAATGGCTGATTCATGTCTCTGCTTTTTAATATGCTGTCTGGGTTGGTCATAGCTTTTCTTCCAAGGAACAAGTGTCTTTTAATTTCTTGACTACAATCCAATCTGCAGTGATTTTGGAGCCCAAGAAAATAAAGTCTGTCACTGTTTCCACTGTTCACCCATCTATTTTCCATGAAGCTATGGGACCAGATGCCATGATCTTCATTTTTTGAATGTTGAACTTTAGGCCAGCTTTTTCATTCTCCTCTTTCACCTTCATCAAGAGGCTCTTTAGTTCTTCATTTTCTTCCATAAATTAGTGTCATTTTCATATCTGATGTTATTGTGATTTCTCCCAGCAATCTTGATTGCAGCTTGTGCTTTATCAAGCCCAACATTTCTCATGATGCACTCTGCATGTAAGTTAAATAAGCAGGGTAATCGTACACAGTCTTGATATACTCCTTTCTCAATTTAAAACCAGTCTGTTGTTCCATCGCTGGTTCTAACTATTGATTCTTGACTTCTATACAGATTTCTCAGGAGGCCAGGTAAGGTGGCCTGGTATTCCCATCTCTTTAAGACTCTTCCAGTTTGTTGTGATCTATATAGTAAAAGGCTTTAGGGTAGTGTATGAAGCAGAAATAAATATTTCCTGGAATTCTCTAGGTTTTTCTATGATCCAACGGATGTTGGCAATTTGATCTCTGGTTCCTCTGCTTTTTCTAAATCCAGCCTGAACATCTGGAAGTTCTCAGTTCATGTACTGTTGTAGCCTAGCTCGGAGAATTGTGAGCATTACTTTGCTAGCATGTGAAATGAGTACAGTTGTGAGGTAGCTGGAACAATTTCTGGCATTACTTTTCTTTGGGATTGGAATGAAAGCTGACATTTTACAGTCCTGTGGCCACTGTTGAGTTCTCCAAATTTGTTGGTATATTGAGCACAGCACTTTCATAGCATCATCTTTTAGGACTGGAAATAGCCCAACTGGAATTCCATCACCTTCACTAGCTTTGTTTATAATGATGCTTCCAAATGGCCCACTGGATTTTCATTCTAAGGTTTGTCTTTTCATCTTATGATTTCCTTTGCTATGCAAAACTTTTAAATTTAAATAGGTTCCATTTGTTCATTTTTATTTTCATTACTCTAGGAGATGGTTCAAAAAGATCTTGCTGTGATTTATGGCAAAGAGTGTTCTGCCTATGTTTTCCTCTAATAGTTTTACAGAGTCTAACTTTTCCATTCAGATCTTTAAGACATTTTGAGTTATTTGTGTGTGTGTGTGGTGTTAGGGAGTGTTTTGGTTTCATTCCTTTACATGTAATTGTTCAGTTTTTCCAGCACCACTTATTGAAGATAATGTCTTTTCTCCATCATATACTCTCGCCTTCTTTGCCATATGTTAATTGACCATTGTTGCATTCCACAAGGGCTTCCCTAAAGGCTTTAGAGATAAAGTTTAAAGGTAGAAATAACATAAATATAGCATTATTTCAATTTTTATTTGAGGTGATTTTGATGAATTCAAATCAGAAATCTTGTTTAATGTGGTACAAAACCACTTATATAGGGATATATATCCTTACATAATATGAATTTTCAGAGGTATTACTTTTCTACTTATAATTTCTCTGGCAGCTGTAAATCTAAGTTTTTGAAAGAAGTCAGTAAAATACAATAAGCAGTACTGTTCAACAAATTTACAAGAAATCAATGAGATCCTTTATATATTTATGAAATAGACACTTGCAAATGAAATTAAAAGCCATAAAATTAAAAGACTCTTACTCCTTGGAAGGAAAGTTATGACCAACCTAGACAGCATATTGAAAAGCAGAGATATTACTTTGTCAATGATGGTCCATCTAGTCAAGGCTATGGTTTTTCCAGTGGTCATGTATGGATGTCAGAGTTGGACTATAAAGAAAGCTGAGTGCTGAAGAATTGATGCTTTTGAACTGTGGTGTTGGAGAAGACTCTTGAGAGTCCCTTGGACTGCAAGGAGATCCAACCAGTCACTCTTAAAGGAAATCAGTCCTGAATATTCATTGGAATGACTGATGTTGAAGCTGAAACTCCAATACTTTTGGCCACCCAGTGCGAAGTGCTGACTCATTGGAAAAGACCCTGATGCTGGGAAAGATTGAGGGCAGGAGGAGAAGGGGACGACAGAAGATGAGATGGTTGAATGGCATCATCGACTCGATGGACATGGGTTTGGATGGACTGTGGGAGTTGGTGATGGCCAAAAAGGCCTGGCATGCTGCGGTTCATGGGGTCACAAAGAGTCGGACATGACTGAGTGACTGAACTGAACTGAATGTACACTTATGCTGTATATTTTATTTTTTTCACCATATACTTTAATAAATTAAATAAATATTTATGGAAATCTTAGCTGATTTTATATATCATTGCATCTTTCTTCTTTTTCACGTAAAGTGATACTTTTGTTCATGTAACACACAAATAGGAGATTGTTTTTAAGTCCCCTAGTGCAGACTATAGGAGAAGGCAATGGCACCCCACTCCAGTACTCTTGCCTGGAAAATCCTATGGATGGAGGAGCCTGGTAGGCTGCAGTCCCTGGGGTCGCTAAGAGTAGGACATGACTGAGCGACTTCACTTTCAACTTTCACTTTCACCTTTCACTTTCATGCACTGGAGAATCAAATGGCAACCCACTCCAGTGTTCTTGCCTGGAGAATCCCAGGGATGGGGGAGCCTGGTGGGCTGCCATCTATGGGGTCACACAGAGTCAGACACAACTGAAGTGACTTAGCAGCAGCAGTGAAGACTATTAAAAGAAAAGTGAACTTACACTAAAATATCCATATTTAAGTTGAACTAAGAGTAAATGGTTTAAGAAATTTGGGATTAATTATAAGCAAAGCAAAGCTTATAGTCTAAAATAGTCTTCCATGCGGTTCAGTTGTCACAACATAGCTAAAATACAGGTCTTTTTTTTTTTTAATTAATAAAGAAAGCAAGTAGTTTTTGTGTCATGGAATAAGACAAATCAAGAGATAGTTAAAAGCTACTCCTTTGAAACTATGTTTAGATTATTGCCCATCCTGTACAATAATGATCTGAATAAAATTGAAGCAGACATTGGATGCTTGTTTGCTCAGTCATGTCTGACTCTTTGAAGCCCCATGGACTGTATTCTGCCAGATTCCTCTGTACATGAGATGTTTCCAGGCAAGAATATTGAAGTCAGTGTGTCTCCTGCATGGCAGGTGAATTCTCTACCACTGAGCTACCTGGGAAACCCCAAAGCAGACATCTGAAGACCTGATGCAATCAGTTGAAAAAGTATATTATCTAAACGAGTGAGAATAAAGTGTTAAATAAGCAAGTTCAATTAATTCATCTCACCATCTCTATTCCAAAATCTCTAGTAGCCGCTGATATTTCCAGTAATCTTTAAAATATTTATATTTTCAGAATGTTCATATAGTTAGAATCCTTCAATAGGTGGTCTTTTAAACTGGTTCTTTTCATTAAGCCATATGCATTTAGATATTCCCTGTCTTTTTGTGGCCTTGATAGGAATGTAGAAGAGTTTGTTTATATGCTTGCTTATTCAAGGATATCTTGGTTTCTTTCAATTTGAGGCAATTATGAATAAAGCTGCTGTAAACATCCCCGTACAGGTTTTTGTGTAGACATAAGTTTTCAATTCATTTGTATAAATATATTGGACTATAATTGCTGAATCATATGCTAAGCCAATGTTTGGCTTTTTAAGAATCTTCTAAAATATCTTCTAAAGTGGTTATATTATTTGTATTTCCACTAGCAAGGACTAAAAGTTCTCATTGCTCCACATCTTTGGAATATGCTGTATTTGTGTTTTGGATTTTTACTCTTTCTAATAAATAAAGAAAGCTGAATGCCAAAGAACTGATGCTTTTGAACTGTGGTGTTGGAGAAGACTCTTGAGAGTCCCTTGGATTTCAAAGAGATCCAACCAGTCCTTCCTAAAGGAAATCAGTCCTGAATTTTCATTCGAAGGACTGATGTTGAAACTGAAACTCCAATACTTTGACCATCTGATGCGAAGAGCTGACTCCATCTGAAAAGACTCTGATATGCTGGGAAAGATTGAAGGAGGGAGAAGAGGGGGACGACAGAGGAGTAGATGGTTGGATGGTATCACCAACTCAATGGACATGAGTTTGAGTAAATTCAGAGAGTTGGTGATGGACAGGGAGGCCTGGCGTGCTGCAGTCCATGCGGTAGCATGTTAGACACAACTGAGCGACTGAACTGAATACGTATACATGAGTTTCTCGTTGTTTTAATTTGTAATTCTCTAACGATATATGATATTGAACATTTTTTTCATTTGCATATTTACAGCCTGCATATCTATGTCAGTGAGGTGTCTGTTCAGATCTTTTCTTTACTTTTCTAATCGGGTTGTTTTCATATCACTGAGTTTGGAGAAAGAGAATGATGGGTCTCATTCCTGTGAATGCTGCAAAAACAGACAAAAGATGAAAACTGGAAACAACCGCCACCTCCATCTGAAGGGCCATTGTGTGACTTTGCTGACAGAAACCACAAGCAAATGCATTTGGAATTAAGTTTTTGTTTTTGTTTTTTCTTTTTCCTGTCTTCTAACTACCTTCTAGAGCCCTCTATTGGCAAAGCTTAATAGGAAGTTAGCTGAGACTAGGAGATGGTGGCTCCTCTGCTGTTAATCAAAGTAAACATAGCAAGTATGCAAAAAGTACAAATGATGTGAAAGTTTATAAATTTTTATTGTATTCATTTTCAAAGTACTCTATAATTTTATTCTGTATAATAAAAGAGATACCCAGAAAAAGAGGTTAAAAAGATAACCACAACAAAAAAATAGACAATTTTATTTTCTGAAAATGTTTAAACTTTTATTCTTATCCATGTACTTATAACTTTCAGTAATTGTTTTGAATTATTAGTTACTATGTTTAGCAAATGTTCCAAAAATTTTTAAGTAAACTAATTTCACAGTATGACCTAAGCTTATATGTAATGTATGCGTTTTAATTTGGTTGAACTGCTCATGAAATCACATATAAATAAATTCTTTGTTTTGAAGGTATTGCTTCCTTCAATGTTTATGAAAGAGAAATTCTTCTATTGGCTATGCCTAGTGACATTTAGCTATTTACAAGTGCTCTGTGCAGTATACTATTCAGAACACATTTGTTTCAGAGCCTAACTCTTAAAAATACGTGTATGACATTTATATTCCCTTAGATTCCATACAATTATTACTAAAGTTTACAATTAGATTTTTGCCAAATTCACACACAAAGAAAGAATACAAATGTAAGACACAGCATTTTTAAACTGCAAACCAACATTTCATATTTCTTTGTGTATTTCCAAATAGAGTTGCTTAAAATCGTTCAAGTATATTCTGTTTTACATCTTTAAAACTTGGTAATATTTCTATAGATCAAATCTCATGATATTTTCTAACTTAATATTTTTTAAAAATTTATTTTCTGGCATTGACATTTTTGATGATAGCACAATTTTGAGGAATGCTGCAGAATGGTACCATAATTTTTGTTGCTTCAAGATAGATTCAATGTAAAGCAACATATAAAGTGTGTATGTGTTTGTGTTTCCTTTAATGCTATTCTGTTAATTATTTTATTCAGGAATGGATATGGCATTTTATCAAAAATTTAAAGTGTGTCATTCTTTTATATTATCTTCAATTTATTATTATAATCAATGTTATGTGGTGGTGAAACATTTGGTAAAACTATCATATGTTTATTTATTTTTAAAAAATGTGTTCAATGAGCTTATGCCAAGATAACTTCTAGGCAAAAGTTTGAGATTGTTGCTTCATATAAGCTACCAAAGAAACGGATAAACTCAGAAATAACTGGACAGATTTCAGGCAGAATTTAGATGTAATATAGAGAGTCCAAAACTTTGGATAGGGAAAAAAAAAAGGCAATATCTTGTTCCCCAACTCTCCTGTCAATAAAAGATTCTCAAATTAAGATACAACCTGGGGTCAAAAAAAAAAAAAAATCAAAAGAAAGGGAGTCACTTTTATAAGATACCTGAAAACTAGGAGATATTTTCATTTGGGTGAAAGAACTTATAACAGATATAACTTCATGGTTTTGCTGAAGAAATATGTACTTAAAGAATTCTAATTATGTATATAAGGAAATTGATGTTTCCAAAAGAATTATGGGGATAGAATGTGGCAAAGATACTTGACTGGAACCAAATATACAGAAAATCCTTGAAGTTTTTAAGAGAAATACATTTTGTTAAGTTACAGCAAGCCTTAACTGAGCTAGTTCAAGATGAGAAAAGTTCTCTTGGTCCCCAACTTTCTACAGATATGAACAAGTACAAAAAGGATGGGAAAAGTTTTTCATCTCAAAAAAAAAAAAAAAAAAAACCATACACATGTTTTACAAATCTCTCTAGAAATGGCCAAAGACAATGATGGAATAGTAAGGATGTCCCTGGGGCAAATACAAGGAGAATGTTAGAGTGGCAAAGCAGTCATATGGAGCAGAATCAGTGCCTAGTAAAGTGTATATCTTACCCCACAGTTACAGAGATTTGGCATCATTTATCCAGGTGGATTTCAATGGTTATGAGAAAATGAAGGAGTGAGTCTTATGTGTCTCAAATTATCTAAATACACATTTTCTATTGACAATATCCTTTTCTTGTTTGACCATTGTATGTTGAGGGGATGTTTTCTTTCTTATTCATAAATCTTTGGATCATGAAGAACTAGTCCAAAGTTGATATTGATATATATCTCAACATTTTAGGTTTCAGGCCTCATGCTGTGATTAGATTAGGGTATTGGGATGAGTGTGGACATGTTTTACATGTAATAAGCTTCTGAATATATGTGACCAAGAAAGCACATTTGATCGAGTTAGTGGCTAACATTCTTCACTCATCCGTTTCCATGCCCCTTGATATATGTTTATCTCCTCCATAACAAGTCAAAGAGCACTTTTCCCTTTGACTTTGGGATTGGCTTTGGTCAATAGCATGTGGATGAAAATGATAATGTATTGATTCTAAGCCAAAACCTTAAGTATCACTATGCATCTACTAATTATTCACTTGTGCTCTACTAACACCTTTAAAAAGCATGTCTTAGCTGACCCACAGACCCAAGAGAATAAAAACACTGTGGCTTTGAATCAATGAGTTTCGAGTGGTTTATTACATAGTGGTTTTTAAACAGTGGCTTATCATCATGATATGATGGTAACAGCTAACTGATGTAGTGAGTCAAACGATGAGATAGTTATAAGAAAAGTTTATAAAGTATTCTTAAATTGTTTCAAGGTGATGTAACTATTTATACTCCTCTTAGCTGTACTGATAATTTCCTGTCTCTCACATCCATACCAACAATATATTGTATTAAATTTTACTTTGCTTTCTTTTTGCCAATCTAATGAGTGGTTAATTAGGACCTATGAAAAATGAATTTCCAGATTTCTACAGATTTTCAGCATCTACTATGAATTCACTCCTCATATTTGTGCATTTTATCTTTAACAATTAATTTTTATCAATATGTAGGAATTTTTATAATTTTACATAAACAAATTTCTATTCATTTCTTGGCAATATGAGTTCTAAATATTTTCCTAAGTATGAAGATTTCACTGTCACATGGGTAATTAATCATTTCCACAGAAGTATATAATTGCAGTGTAGTCAAATTAATTATTTTTGAATTTTGGCCTTTTAAAAAAATCTTAATGCACCACAATGCTCAAAAGCATTTCTATATTTTCTTCCAAGTTATTTTTGTAGTCTTGCTTTACAAATATACATATTTGTTATGAGTTAAATTGTGTCTCCTTAAAAAGTAGACTGAGCTCCTAATTTATATATGATTTAATTTGGAAATAGGATTGTTACAGATGGAATTAGTTAAGTTAAAGTGAAATCATGCTGGAATAGGATAGCCTTTTTATCCTGTATGACTGGTGTCCTTATAAGAATGTAGAGATTTGAACACAGAGACAGAGATGCCATATAAGGATGCAGCTGTGAGCAAAAAAATGCCAAAGAGTGAAAGTCACCACAGGAAGCTATGAAAAGGCAAGGTAGAGTTCTATTCAGAATTTCAGAGGACATATGATCTTGTTGACACCCTGATTCTGAAATTCTAACATCCAGAATTGTGAGAGAATAAAGTTCTCTTTTAAGCCATCCAGTTATGGTCATTTGTTACGGAAGCCCTAGAAAACAAATACAAATTTCGATACTGGAAAGTGGGCTGCTACTGTTATAACTACATAAAACTATGAAAGTAGCTTTAGAATTGGATAATGGGTAGAGCATAGGAGAATTTTGAGGTACACTATAGGAAAATATAGATGGCCTCAAAGGTATTGACAGATATGACTTTAAAGGCACTTCAGGTAAGGGCTCTGAAAAAAAGTGAGAAGAGCTGCAGAGAAAGCTTCTGTTGTCTTATAGAACACATGTTTCATCATGAACAGAATGTTACCAGAAATGTGATTGTTAAAGATGTTTCAGGTACAGTCTCGAATAGAATTTAAGAATATGTTTTTGGAAACTGAAGGAGAGGTAATTCTTATCATAAAGTGACAGGTCTTGGTTGAATTGTATATGTAGTTTTTGTAGGAAGTGGAATTTGTAAGTGATCAACTTGAATAGTTACCTGAGGAAATATACAAGGAAAGTGTTTCTGAAAGTGCATATGTCTCTCTTTCTTGTTTTTGGTAAAACTCAAGAGCAAAGATAAATTGAAAGAGGAAGTTTTAAGCAAAAAGTAACCAGCACTTGATGATTTAAAAATTCACAACCTATTTGAATAAAACCAAGGGAGGGCTGGACAGTCACTTACTGAAGAGGTTAGGGAGGTAATTTAAGAATCTAATCAACCATCTCTGCATAAGCCAGGAAAAAGATGAGATTATCCAGGAAATATTTGAGGAGGACAGTTCTTATTTGATGGCTTGGATCCCTGAGTATTACATGGAAGACCAAGGGTTTTGAAAATCCTTTATTAATAGAAACAGTGCCTTCATGGTCTGTGAGAAGGAATGTGGGAAGAACAACAAGAAGGAAGACCAGAATGCAGAGGCAGGCAGGGCTCCTACTGCCACCTCAGGACAGAAGGCGCAGGCCTGGGAGAGCACTGAGGGGCAGGGTTGCCCCAGTGGGCCCAGATGACAGGGTATGGCACCACAGGTCTTGAGATCTAGTGTAATTTGCATTTCTGGATTTTGGACCTGTTCACATCTGTAATCTCTTAATTCCTTCCAAAATTTTCTTCCTTTTGCAGTGTGGATATCTGTGCTATATGTTTCCACCATTGTATTTTGGAGATTGACTACTTGTCTAGCCAGAGGTTTACAGATAGAGGGGAATTTTGCTCCAGGATTAATCATACCCTGAGTATCACCCATAATTCATTTAAATGATTTTGATTATGAGACTTGGGACTTTAGATTCATGATATTTAGATGAAAGTTTGCACTTAGAGTTGATATTGGAATGCTTAACACTGAGAGATATTCACATGGTGTGGATGTATTTTGCACATGGGAAGACAATGCATTATTGGGGGATAGGCAGAAGTGGATTGTTACAGGTTGAGTTGGGCACCTCAAAAAGATACCCTAAAGTCTTATTAACTCCACTACCTTAGCCTGTGACCTTATTTAGAAATAGGCTTATTGTAGATGCAATTTGTTAAGTTAAAATTAGGCCTTACTAGAACAGGGTTTTCATCCAAAGTACCTAGTGTCATAAGCAGGAAATTTGCATACTAAGACAGAGACAGGACAGTGGCATATGACAAGAGAGACAGAGACCAGAGCGATTCGGTTGCCAGCCAAGAAACGCCAATGACTGATGGTAACCACCAGCAATCAGGGCTTTCTTGACGGCTCAGATGGTAAAGAATCTGCCTGCAATGCAGGAGACCTGGATTCAGTTCCTAGGTTGGGAAGATTCCCTGGAGAAGGAAATGGCAACCCACTCCAGTATTCTTGCTTGGGAAATCCCATGGACAGAGGAGACTGGAAGGCTATAGTCTATGGTGTCACAGAGAATCAGACAGGACTGAGTGACTAACACACACTTTCACCAGAAACTAGAAGGAAACAAGGAGGCATTCTACCCAGGGCCTCAGAGGGAGCATGGTCCTGCTAACATTTTGATTTTTGATTTCTGGACTCCAGACTGTGAGTTAATAAATTCCTATTTTAAGCCACCCAGTTGTGGCACTTTGTTACAACAGCTACAGATAACTAATACAATATTTAATATATCAGAGTATATCTTAAGTTATGGAGTGAGGTACAAATCTACGTTTATCACTCTTTTGATGTGAAGAGCTTTTTTTTTTTTTTTTCCTCCAGTGGTATTGCTTAAATAGTACATCATAAACACACACACACACAGAGTTCTATAAAAATAGCTGTTTTACTTTGTATACTTTTAATAGTATTTTATAGTCAGTGAAATTTTATAATGGATTTTAATATCCTGTCTCCTCCTACTACTTCAAATACTCTATTTTGAGCCCTTTAATTCTCTATATGAATTTTTGGCTTGGCTTAGCATATAACATATAATGGTGCAAAATTGGAATTTCATTTAAACTGTGAGTTATATTGGGGAAAAAGAACATCTTTGCTATATTTAGTTTTACCCATCCATAAGCCAAGAATATAACTTATATATGTGGAAAAGCTTTTATTTTTATATATTTCTTCTTTGGTGCCTGTTAGCCAGTAAAATTTAATGACTTACTTCATTAAATCTCATGCATCATTTGAAAGGTTTATTCACAGGTACTTTATAGTTTTCTTTGTATTATAATTAGTTTTGGGTTTTTTGTTTATTTTTTTTTTGTTGTTGGGTTTTTTTTGTTGTTTTGCTTTTAGCTCACACTGCTTTAACAAGTTATCATAAACTGGGTGGCTTAGACAACAAGCATTTATTTCTCACAGATCTGGAGTCTGGAAATCCAAGTTCAGGATGTCAGCATAGTTGTGTTCTTGGTGAGTGTGCCTTCTTTGTGATTTGCAAGGAAGGGTGTCTTCTAGCTCTATGTTCATATGGTAAAAATTGAGCTCACCAGCTCTCTGGCCTTCTTATATGGTCACTTGTTCCATTTATGATGTTTCCTCTCTTATAACTACCTCCCAAAGGCTCAACCTCCATTGGGATTAGGTTTTCAACATATGAATTTTGAAGGACACAAAAACCAAGTAAAAACTAGACTACTCAGAATAGTTCAGAATATCTCTTTTCTCATTCTATAGGAATATTTATTAGCCTTAGCCCTATTACTGCTTATTACTTAAAGTATATATTATTTTTGCTTTGCCAGATTTCTTTTGGTTACTAAGTACCTGGAAAATCTTTTTGAATCTTTTAATATAATTATATTTAATTTGTCTTTAGATTAGGACTAGCTGGATACTTTTAACATCTGATTTTTGACTTTACACCCTTTGCAAGTTGATATGTTTGCACTTATTATGACTACTGACATATTTCTATTCTATTATGTTCTTTTGTAGGGCATATAATATATGATCATGAGTGTGCCTGTGAATGTATAGCATGTAAAATCTCATAGAATTAGAAGAAGCAGCTCTATTACAAAGTTCTATGGGGTTTTGCTCATTTTGTTTTTTAACAAGTATCATGTATTGCTTCATTAATTAATGTATTTTTATTGAAGTATAGTTGATTTGCAGCATTACATTAGTTTCAGATATACAGCATAATGGTTTACTCTTTTACAGATAGGCTTCCATTGTGGCTCAGCTGATAAAGAATCTGCTTTTTATAGATAATATTCCTTTAAAAGTTATTTCAAGATAAGGGCTATAGCTCCCTGTGCTATACAATATATCCTTCAGTTCAGTTCAATTTAGTTCAGTTCAGTTTAGTTCAGTTCAGTCGCTCAGTCATGTCCAACTCTTTGCGACCTCATGAATCGCAACACGCCAGGCCTCCCTGTCCATCACCATCTCCTGGAGTTCACTCACTCATGTCCATTGAGTCGGTGATGCCATCCAGCCATCTAATCCTCTGTCATCCCCTTTTCCTCCTGCCCCCAATCCCTCACTCTTCGCATGAGGTGGCCAAAGTACTGGAGTTTCAGATTCAGCATCATTCCTTCTAAAGAAACCCCAGGGCTGATCTCCTTCAGAATGGACTGGGTGAATCTTCCTTGCAGTCCAAGCGACTCTCAAGAGTCTTCTCCAACACCACAGATCAAAAGCATCAGTTCTTTGGTACTCAGCTTTCTTCACAGTCCAACTCTCACATCCATACATGACTACTGGAAAACCATAGTCTTGACTAGACAGACCTTTGTTGGCAAAGTAATGTGTCTGCTTTTCAATATGCTATCTAGGCTGGTCATAAATTTCCTTCCAAGAAGAAAGCATCTTTTAATTTCATGGCTGCAACATATCCTTGATGCTTATCTATTTTTTTTATACATGGTGGTTTGTATCTCTTAATTCCTATTTCTAATTTCCCCTCCCCCTTCCATTTGTGATAACCACTAGCTTGTTTCTTATATCTATGAGTATTTGTATGTGTTCTATATACATTTTTTGTATATTATTTTTAGATTCCACATGCAAATGATATACTGTATTTGTCTTTCTCTGTCTGACTCATTTCACTAAGCATAAGCCACCTGATGTGAAGAACTGACTCATTGGAAAAGACCCTGATGCTGGGAAAGACTGAAGGTGGGAGGAGAAGGGGAGGCCAGAGGATGAGGTGGTTGGATGGCATCACCGACTGGATGGACATGAGTTAGAGGAAGCTTCGGGAGTTGGTGATGGACAGGGAAGCATGGCGTCCTACAGTCCATGGGGTTGCAAAGATTCGGACATGACTGAGCAACTGAACTGAACATTCTCTGAGTTCATCCATGTTGCTGCAAATGGCAGAATTTAAATCTTTTTTTTTTTTTTTTATGACTGAGTAAAACTACAGTAATTAAGATAGTATGATACTGATTAAAAAATGGATGCACAGAGTAATGGGAAAAAAAGAGAGCACAGAAAAAAAAAGACCCATAATAATAAAGTTGATTCATCTTTGACAAAGCAGATTTAATGAAGGTTTGCTGTAGGTTTATAATAAGCCTTAATATCAGCTAGATGGAAGCCTTTTCTTCTCCAGTACCACGTATGCTATTCTATGTCTGTACCATTCCATGTAAACTTTAGAATCAAGTCAATATCAATAAGAAAGCTCACTGGGATTTTTAATGAGATTGCACTGATCTGTAGACAAATTTGTGCAAAATTGACATCTTAACAGTATTTAGTCTTCCAGTCCATAAACACAGAATCTTAGCCTTAATTTGGATATTCCTTTCTTTCTTTCATCAGCATTTTCTAGCTTCCGTTTAAAGATCCTACCCCTAATTTGTTAGACTTATACTTAAGTACATCTTTGATTTTTTTAAAAATCTATCTTA
The DNA here is from genome assembly GCA_917880005.1 of Nanger dama. Lineage (NCBI taxonomy): Eukaryota > Metazoa > Chordata > Mammalia > Artiodactyla > Bovidae > Nanger > Nanger dama. The sequence goes on from CAKJTW010000002.1 coordinate 14,417,388, forward strand.
AGCATCATTTTTTAAAAGTCCCAATACCATTTGTTTATTTCCAAACTACAAGAAAGCAATTGACTTTATGCATTAACCTTATATCCTATGACCTTGCTTTACTCACTTATTAGGTATAGAGGTTTTGTTTAACTTTGCTTTTGTTTCTTGGCAATTCTTTAGACCTTTCTACCTAGAAAAGCAAGTCTCATTAATGAAGATGATTCTATTTTTCTTTCCAATCTGTTTAGCTTTTCTTTTCTTCTTTCATTGCACTTGTTATGATTTCTAATATCAAACTGAATGAATACAAAGAGGGAACATCCTTGCTTGTTCTCAGAAGATATCCAATCTCTCATCATTAAGTATGAAGTTAGTGATAGCTCTCTTGGTTCCTGTTCTTTTCCAAGTTGAGAAAGTCTCCTTCTAGTCTATAGAATTTTTATTATAGATGGTGTTGGTTTTGTCAGATATTTTCTCTGTATTAATTTTCATGATCTTATAATTTTTTTTGTCTCTTTATGTAGTAGATGACACTGACTGATGTTTGAATGTTGAATCTATTAGCTTTGTTTACCTGAAATCAATCCCTCTTGGTGTTGGTGTAAACCTTTTGCTAAACATCGTATGATTTGAGTTGCTAATATCATGTTGAGTATTTTTACACCTATTTTCATGAAAGATATTAGTTGCAGAATTAACTTCTTGAAATCTACTTTTGTTATAAGTGTAATTTTGATATCATAGAATGAGTTTAAAAACGCCCCACTGCTTTCATTTTGTAGAAATATTTGTGCAGAATTATCACGTTGGTGTATAGCAGAATTCACGTTTATTAATCCAACTCACTTAATAGATATAGACCTTTTCAGATTACCTGTTTCTTCTTTTTTTTTTTTTGTACCTGTTTCTTCTTGAATGAGTTTGATAGTGTGTGACTGTCAAGAAATTTGTCCATTTTATTAAAATTATTAAACATATGGTCATAAATTTATTTATAGAAGTGCTTTATTATCCTTTTAATGTCCAGAGAGTTAGTAGTTACCTGCTTACATTTCTGATATTAGTAATGTGTATCTTTTCTCTTCTTTTTAGCTTATCCTGAATAGAGAATTATCAATTTTATTTATCTTTTCAAAGAACCAGCCTCTGATTCTAATTATTTTCCCTATTGTTTTTCTGTTTTCTGTTATACCAATTTCTGCTCTATTGTTTATTATTTATTTTCTTCTACTGCTTTGGGCTTACACTGGTCTCCTTTTAAAATATAGTTTTCAAACAAGTTATATTTGTTTATAACTTCAAATAACTCTATATCACTTTATACATAGTACAGGTACTTTATAACAAAATCTTTCCAATTTTTCCCTTCCCTTAAGACATTGCTGTCATTCATAGGTTATGGTGGCTCAATATATTTGATCTGTGTTTACTATAATATTCCATTGTCTGAAAATAATACTATTTTTGCTTAAACAGTATCTTTCATATCAGTTAGTAAAAAAATTATTTTATCTTATTTCATTATTATGTCTCTAATATTCTCCCTATCTTTTTAGACTTGAACGTTGATCTTAAGTTCTTCTGCCTGAGAAAATCTTTTAATAATTCCCATAAGAAAGGCCTTGCTTGCTTGCTTGCTAAGTCACTTCAGTCGTGTCCGACCCTGTGTGACCCTGAGACAGTACCCCACCAAGCTTTCTGTCCCTGGGATTCTCCAGGGAAGAACACTGGAGTGGGTTGCCATTTCCTTCTCCAAGAAAGGCTTAACCCTGATGAATTTCCTGTTTATAGTTTTCAAAAATTTCTACTTCTCCTTCACTTTTGAAGGATGATTTCACTTAAAATCCTAGATTACTGGGGCTTTTTTTTTTTCCCCTCTCTATACTTAAATATTTTAATTCCACTTTATTTTAACTCAATTTTTAAATTCAATGATCACTTTGATTTTTTTCCTTATGTAAGGTATTTATTTTTCTCTGATTTCATTCACTTTGTTTTACTCTGTCAGGTTTTCCACAATTTAATACAATTAATAATATAAACCTAGGTTTAGATTTCTGTTGTTTTTCTTTTTGCTTTGTATTTTTCTATTATGATGTTTCCTGAGGTTCCTTCCTGAGAGTCAATTCCTAGGCAGCTTGATAAGTAGTCCAGGGTCTCCTAGGAGAAGAAAGGGGGTTGGGGCTCTCAAGGTAGAGATATGGGTCTGAAGTCCTCAAGGAGGAGAAACGGACTAAACATTTTTTTTTTTTCCCTTAAGCCTAGAACTGATAAGTACACAACAAAACAACTCAACTTAAACTCTGTACTGAAATCTGTATGCAGGCCAGGAAGCAACAGTTAGAACTGGACATGGAACAACAGACTGGTTCCAAATAGGAAAAGGAGTCTGTCAAGGCTGTATATTGTCACCCTGTTTATTTAACTTATATGCAGAGTACATCATGAGAAACGCTGGACTGGAAGAAACACAAGCTGGAATAAAGATCACCAGGAGAAATATCAATCACTTCAGATATGCAGATGACACTAACCTTATGGCAGAAACTGAAGAGGAACTAAAAAGTCTCTTGATGAAAGTGAAAGAGGAGAGTGAAAAAGTTGGCTTAAAGCTCAACATTCAGAAAACGAAGATCATGGCATTCAGTCCCATCACTCCATGGGAAATAGATGGAGAAACCAGTGGAAACAGTGTCAGACTTTATTTTGGGGGCTCCAAAATCACTGCAGATGGTGACTGCAGCCATGAAATTAAAAGACGCTTACTCCTTGGAAGAAAAGTTATGACCAACCTAGATAGCATATTCAAAAGCAGAGACATTACTTTGCCGACTAAGGTCCGTCTAGTCAAGGCTATGGTTTTTCCAGTAGTCATGTATGGATGTGACAGACCGTGAAGAAGGCTGAGCGCCGAAGAATTGATGCTTTTGAACTGTGGTGTTGGAGAAGACTTCTGTGAGTCCCTTGGACTGCAAGGAGATCCAACCAGTCTATTTTGAAGGAGATCAGCCCTGGAATTTCTTTGGAAGGAATGATGCTAAAGCCAAAACTCCAGTACTTTGGCCACTTCATGTGAAGAGTTGACTCTCTGGAAAAGACTCTGAGGCTAGGAGGGGTTCAAGGCAGGAGGAGAAGGGGATGACAGAGGATCAGATGGCTGGATAGTATCATCGGCTCAATGCACATGTGTTAGCATGAACTCCGGGAGTTGGTGATGGACAGGGAAGCCTGGTGTGCCGCAGTTCCTGAGGTCGCAGAGAGTCAGACACGACTGGGAGATTGAACTGAACTGAACTGAACTCATAGCTCCCTTGCTAAAATAGCGAGTGGGGCATTCTCTATCCCCTTCTAATGTCTATGTCAGAAGCTTACTCTGTCCCTTTGCACTATAATAAAACTTCTCCCACGCAAGAGCCCTGAGTGTTCAAGCCTGGTCTTTGGTCCCTAAGCTAAATCTTCTTTGGAGATCAGGAATCCAACATTGTTCATGAAAAGCTATTAATGCAATAAACAAGGCTTTGCCCCCAGTTTTCAAAAATCTAATTCTAAGCTGGGCATATCATTAACCAGCTCTGATGCCACATACGTCATTGAATTTCTCTGGATACACATTCTCATTTCCTTATTGTTTTCTTCACTTATTGCAGTGAATGAAGATCACTTATTAAAAATAAAGTGTCTTTTAAAATAGCATACAAAACTCTGGGTCTCACTCCTACTTGACTCTGTATTGGAGAGGCCATGGGAAGAGAGGCCATTCAAACAGCCCATTTCCAGCTCCCAGTTAAATGTTGCCAAAGAAAAACTGTAAGTGAGATAGCATGTGGGGGTGGGGGAGGGGGCGGTTTGGCGGAAACAACAACAACAAAAACAGCAAGCTAAGCCTCAGCCTATCAACACAATTATATAATGCAATAATTTGTTGCTACTAAGCCTCTGACTCTGAGAATGATTTTAATGCAATGATACCAGATAATAGACATTTAGGTCTGTATCTTATCCCCAGGATCTCTAAAGAAAATTTCTCCAAGTGATTCTAATACTCAGCCAAACTTGCAAATGGCCAATTTAAATGATAGTGGATAGATTTTCCAGTTTCAGCATTTCAGGAATCTAGGACCATAGTCCGTCCAAAAATAAATCAGAGTCTTAATGTGATTCAATCTGAATAAAATTCTCCATATCATCTCCTTCCAAGGTTCTAGTATTTAGGTAGTCTCAAGAGACACTTCCAAAAATTCAGACTCCCTACCCGATATGACAGTACAAAATGATAGAAATACCACAAATTCTGCCTTTTGCAATCCTCATTAAATGTTCCAGTTGGCAGCCTACTAGTTGAGTCCTAGGTATCATGGGAAATATTGTATATCAGACTGCAACTCAGGAAAATTTATCCTTCCTTTATAGGATTTCTATTTTAACTCTAACCTGTGTTTGAATATTGACTTTATCATCCAAAACTAAACAAAACAAAACATTAGTGCAGAAGTGTTTTACCAGATCCCATAGTGAACCTAAGCCAGTGTGACTGGTGTGTAAAAATGCATCATGGCCAAAGATTACAGGTTGTAAAAGATTTTCACAACTAGTTCAGAGGTAAAGGGCCTGGCCAAAGCACATAAGCTTATGATCTCTTATTAAAAAATATTGAGATGAAGACTTCTGTTCCCAAGGAGATAAGGGCTTGATCTTACTCTTTCTTGAGAGTCAGTGGTAGGTCCTCAGCAGCAATCAAGTCTATGAGCAATATTATTGAAGGAAACAACACACCAGCCTTTTAATATTTTTATATACTATCTCATAAAACTCAAGGGAAAAATGTTCTTCTTTACCTCCCTCTCTCAAGAAATTGTCATGTACTAAGCCAGACTCTGAGAGGAGTTCTTTTGCCTTACAATGACTTCCATAATAAACTTTGCATTCGACTCATTTTTACTTTTTATTCCTCTGGCCAGACATTTGGCCTTTTGCATGTGAATTTCATCTACCCCCAACCTATGTTTATACAGCAGTTCAAGATTAAATTCTGTATAAGAAACTCCATTCCTTTTCTTTCATTGTTTTAAAACTCCAAAACAAAGAAAGTAATAAATTGTTTCATAAATTATTTCCATTTATTGGTTGAGTATTCGTGAAAATTGTGAGTAGATGATATGAACTCAACTTACGTGCTCTGAAATTGTGAATTATGGGTCTGTGTTCCACCATTTCACAAAATGTTCTACTCTAACTTCTGCTTGTAATTAGTTACTTTGGAAAGAGCTAAGCAGATGTGTTACAGTTTTTTTGAATTATCAGCGTGTATTTAAGACAAACTCCATCTTCTGAAGAAATTGTGTTCTCTGGGGAATTATTTGTCTTCTGTTAACAGACTTTTATTTGGGATGTGAAGTTAGTTTTAGGTTTCAGGTGTGCTGGCTGGAGATTAATGTAGCTAACAGTTACAGCATAAATTTTTAACTCAAGCTCAACTCACTTGGTTCTGACTCTTGATTTCTAAGAAAGGTGGTTTTCCCAGACATTACTAGCTAGAAACCATAACTGTACAAGGATTTGCAACAAGTAGGATTGATGCGACAAACTAGAAGAGTAAAGGTAGCTGGAAGAAAGTTTTAGAATAATTATTAAACTTTCCCTATAGTAAATTATGTGTGCTTAGTCACTCAGTCATGTCTGACTGTTAGTGACTCCATGGAGTGTAGTCCACCAGGCTCTTCTATCCATGGGGATTCTCCAGGCAAGAATACTGGAGTGCATTGCCATGCCCTTCTTCAGAGATCTTCCCAACCCAGGGATCGAACCCATTTCTCCATCACTGCAGGTGGATTCTTTACCAACTGAGCCACAGGGAAGTCCATAGTACATTAGAGATAAACTCTATTACAGATGTTGGTTTTTATAGGGAAATAAATGTGCAGGATGCATATAAAATAAATGTGCATATATATATCATGAAAACAAAAAATTCTCAACACAGATTTCAGAAAATAATACTTTTATTTTTTAGAAAATAAATATTAGTATTGGGAAAAATAACTGGTTTGAATACTTAATATGAAAGGTTAAAGGGGAAACATCACTTATTATTAATTTGAATATATACATCTAGTTATGATCTACCAATCAGAAGATAATTTTACTCTCTCTGTTATGTTGCCAATTTATCATTTTCTACTTCAGTATTTAAGTGATTTAAAATCCTATTCATTCTTAATAACACCCTTACTTTTCTTAATTAAAGTAGTCTCTCAGAAATAATGTTATGCCTTTTCTATTTTATAAATGACTTGATTCCTAGTCATCAACCAAGAAAAGCATCTTTTTTTTTTTTTTTGCAAATATGCTTAGAATTGCATATTAATAAGGTTACATACTGGTTTTATATAGGATAATATTTTGTATCCAAACAGTTTTCTCCATATGTTTAATTCTAAGATTATTGTACATTTTAAAATATAGTCTAAAGCAAGTATTATCAGAGTTCAAAGGAATAATTAATAGCATTCATTATTTTTCTTTAAAAAATGAAGATATTTTGTGTTAATAGACTATGACTTAAATTTCCTCAGGGCCTTTACCCTTATAAATTATATTATGAAGATTTTCATGTCTGAAATTTTCTTCTCATTTTGCCTGAATTTAGCCATCTTACTTGGAGAAGGCAATGGCATCCCACTCCAGTACTCTAGCCTGGAAAATCCCATGGACAGAGGAGCCTGGTAGGCTTCGGGTCCATGGGGTCACAGAGTTGGACAAGACTGAAGCAACTTAGCAACAGCAGTAGCCATCTTACTCATGTCAAAAATAATGACTCCTCTTACAAACAAATTATATTTTGTTGAATCTCAAAAAGGACACTTGGAATTATCAGTGCAAATTTTTTATAATTTTAAAATGAACACAGTTTATATCTTAAAGAAAAATGTTAAGATAAATAGTAATTTGCTTAATAAAATAAAACATATTAAAATATATCAATTCAGTTTAGTTTCATAGTTCATGGTTTAAGTATGAGTTTATATTTAGTGTCTATTTTAAACAAAACATCTCCTTCAGTAAGGTCCCTAACTTCACTTACAACATCCTCAGAAAATAAACATGAGAAAATCTTTTATCTAACAAAGATATCTTACACAGATATTCTCTTAAGGAGTAAGATCAGTCTTCATATACTATACACTGCTTCTCAGGGTGTATTATAAAAACAAACATGGCTTGAAGCTACTAAGAGTTAAGACAACCTCTCGTCTCACTCCTAACCTATACACAGTAGAAACAGGTATCCTAACTTTCTTATTTTATAAGAGCTTAATTCTAATTTGGGAGGCCATCAAAACTGTGAAAAACATGTGAAACATAATTTTGGCTCCAGTCTTCCTTCTGTACATTCATGTAACTCCCACTGAAACTAATTATTTTTTCGTCAGTTTATGTTACTAGGAGTTGGGCATGCAGAAGTTTCAATTAAATTGTCCATATTGAAATCAAGGGGAGTTCAGTGATATTGATGGGGATTACATACATGAAAAAGATGTAAAAGAAGATGTTAAAATTTGTTCAGTTAAGACCCTTTAGCAAGGCAACATGTTTCTGAAAATTGATTCACTTCTCTTCTAAATCAGAGTTTGAATTTTATGTATATTAAATTGTTAAGCTTTTTTACATGATTAAAAATATATGTTTAAAGAGATATAAACAGACATCTGAATTCTCCCAATTTATCATATAAAATATATTTTTTGCTCTTCTTGGTAATAAACCTGTTTTTTTTTTTTTCTTCCTTATTACTGTGTTGTTGCATGGCTTTATTGGCTGAAATGTAATTTAAAATATTGGGAATGGCACTCTCCTGTGTACAGTCTGTTGACCTTCATTCAACCCATTCAGTAATAATGGACTCTGGGCATGAGACATTTCCTTACCAAGCAATCAACAGCCTATACAGTGGGGCTTGTCAGCTTGTTCAAGGAATATCTTTTCTGGTTTCATGCTCAATAGTATTCCTTTGCTCTGCTGAAGCGTGTATGTCAGTGGACTTCAGTCATTTCCCAGTTTTTACTGTTCCAGACTTCACAGAGGAAGGGTCAAAGTCCTTCTGCTGGACATGGGGAGTGGTGCACACAGGCCAGTTGCTCTGTGCTGCTGCCAGCAACTAGTCATGGGGGATTTACACAGCCATTGAAGCTGATCTTACTCTATCTCTTCTGTGTGTGACTAAAAGTATTGTTCCACCAATACTTGCTGTCTTGAGTTTTCTTTGGTGACTTTTTTTTTTTTTTACCTTGCTGATTTTTTATACCAAAGATGCAAGAGACTTTAACTCCTTCTTGGTGGCTAGTATTGTGATATCTTTGCTGTTTTCCATGTAGTTGGAGTCCTACTCTGGCAATGATAACCAGTACATCGTGTTTGGCTCAGTATAAAACTTTGCTGCAAATGTATTTAAAAGAAAGGAAGAGGTGACCATTGAGCAACTACTCAACCAGTCCATTAATACACAACAGTTTAGTTGGCTATGGATGCTTTCCCCCTCAGGAAGATACAGAGCTATTAATGAAAAAAAAAAATTGAAAACCTTACTACAAGATGTGATAGGTATGTGGGTAAGTAGTTACATAGTAGAATTAATGAAAACACTGCAAGTAGGGCCATCCAAGAAAAATGGGTCACGGTGGAGCAGTCTGACAGAACATGGTCTGCTGGAGAAAGGAATGACAGACCAATTTAGTACTCTTGCCATGAGAATCTCATGAACAGTATGAAAAAGCAAAACGATATGACGCTGAGAGATGAGCACTACAGGTCAGTAGGTGTCCAATATGCTACTGGGGAAGAACAGAGAAATAGCGCAAGAAAGAATGAAGATGCTGAGCCTTAGCAGAAATGAAGCCCGGTTGTGGATGTGTCTGGCAGTAAAAGTAAAGCCTGATGCAGTAAAGAACAATATTTTATAGGAATCTGTAGTGTTAGAGCCATAAATCATGGTAAATTTCATGTAGTCAAAAAGGAGATGGCAAGAATGAACATTGACCCTTTAGGAGTCAGTGAACTAAAATGGATGGGAATGGGTGAATTCAATTCAGATAACCATTAAATACTTCTGTGGGGAAGAATCCCTTACAAGAAACAGAGTAGCCCTCATAGTTAACAACTTGGGTGCAGTCTCATAAGTGACAGAATATTCTTGGTTCATTTTCAAGGTAAACCATTCAACATCACAGTAATCTAAGTCTATGTTCCAACCACTAATGCCAAAGAAGCTAAAGTGGAACAGTTGTATGAAGAACAAAAAGACACTCTAGAACTAACACCAAAAAAAAAAAAAAAAATGTCCTTTTCATCATAGGGGACTGAAATGCAAAAGTAAAAGTCAAAAGATATCTGAAGTAATAGACATATTGTCCTTGGGGAACAAAATGAAGCAGGGAAAAGGCTAACAGAGTTTTGCCAAGAAAACACACTAGTCATAGCAAACACCATCTTCCAACATCACAAGAGATGAATTGACACATGGACATCACCAGATGCTGAATACTGAAATCAGATTGATTATATTCTTTGTAGCCAAAGATGGAGATGCTCTATACAGTCAGCAAAAACAAGACTGGGAACTGACTGTGGCTCAGATCATGAACTCCTTAGTGCAAAATTCAGACTTAAATTGAATAAAGTAGGGAAAACCACTAGGCCATTCAGATACTAAGTAAGTAATCAAGTAAAGTAGCTCCTCTGTCCATGGAATTCTCCAGGCAAGAATACCGGAGTGGGTTGCCATTTCCTTCTCCAGGAGATCTTCCCAACCTGGGTCTCCTGCACTGCAGGCAGATGCTTTATCCTCGAGCCATTAAGGGAATGTTAAGCAAATCCCTTATGATTATACAGTGGAAGTGACAAATAGATACAAGGATTTAAATCTGATAGATAGAGTGCCTGAAGAACTATGGATGGAGATTTGTAATATTATGCAGGAGACAGTGACCAAAACCATCCCCAAGAGAAAGAAATTCATGAAGTCAAAATTGTTGTCTGAGGAGGCCTTACAAATAGCTGAGAAAGGAAGAGAAGTGGAAGGCAAAGGAGAAAGAGAAAGATATGCTCAGCTGAATGCAGAGTTCCAAAGAAATAGCACAGAGAGATAAGTGTGCTAATCTCTTAAGTAGTCTACTTAAGAGAAGAATGCAAAGAAATAGAAGAAAACAATAGAATGGAAAAGACTAGAAATCTCTTCAAGAAAATTGGATATACTAAGGGAAGATTTCATGCCAAGATAGGTCAATAAAGGATAGAAATGGTAAGAATCTAAGAGAAGAAGAGATTAAGAAGAGATGGCAAGAATACACAGAAGTACTGTACAAAACAGGTCTCATGATCTGGATAACCACACTGGTGTTTCCACTTACTTAGAGCCAGACATCCTGGAGTGTGAAGTCAAATGGGCCCTAGGAAGCATCACTAAGAACAAAGTTAGTGGAGGTGATGGAATTTCATCTGAGATGTTTCCAGTCCTAAAAGATGATGTTATAAAAGTACTGCACTCAATATGCCAGCAAATTTGGAAACACGGCAGTGGACTGGAAAAGGTCAGTTTTCATTCCAATCCCAAAGAAAGACAATGACAAAGAATGCTCAGATTGCCATACAACTGCACTCATTTCACATACTAGCAAGATTATGCTCAATATCCTTCAAGCTAGGTTTCAACAATACAAAAACTGAAAACTTCTAGATGTACAAGCTGGATTTAGAAAAGGCAGAGGAATCAGAGATCAAATTGCCAATATCTGTTGTATCATCAAAAAAGCAAGAGATTTCCAGAAAAACATTTACTTCTGCTTCTTTGAAAAAGCTAAACCCTTTGACTGTGTGGATCTCAACAAACTGGAAGGACTGATGCTGAAGCTGAAGCTCCAATACTTTGGCCACCTGATAAGAGCCAGCTCACTGGAAAAGTTGCTGATGCTGGGAAAGATGAAGGGCAGGATTAGAAGGGTGTAACAGAGGATAAGATGGTTGGATGGCACCATCGAGTCAATGAACATGAATTTGAGCAAAGTCTGGGAGTTAGTGGTCAGGGAACCTGGCATTCTGCAGTCCATGGTCTCAGAGAGTCTAGCACAAACTAGTGATTGAACAACAACAATTTTGAATTTTAATCTACAAAACTCCATGGCATACCATTTAATTCAAAGAGAACTTCGATGTGCTTTCCCTGTACAAGGCATCATGTATTACTTTAATGTAATTTACTAATAATGTTGAGAATAATTATTTGAAGCACAAATCAATATCTCTATTATACTGATGAGAAACTGAGGCTTAGAGAATTAAAAAACAGAGTTTGGATTTCAATTCATGCTTTGTGACTAGTTTTCATTTTTTGCATTTTTCCATACTGGCTCATGAATCATCTTCAAAATTATTGTACATAGGAAAATCAACTGATATATTATTTGATGAGCATGTCATTCTCCATCTTGTTGAACTTCAATAGACTCTAAATAGCTTAAAGCTCTCATTCTTTAAATCCCAATTCCCAGTTAAAATGTTATAAAATCTTAGTAAGGGGATGTAACTCATAAATCTACACCGAATTCATGAACTTTTATACTAATGTTTTGCTAAGATATATGTGAGTAATTATGACCACATGTTTCCCATTTTATTTAACAAGATAAAGCAATGAGAAATGTTTTTTTAACAAAATATTTTGCCTAAACCAAGACACTCAAAATAATTTTAGGATGTTTTGTCAAATCAAAATCCCCAAGTTCGCTCATCCACAGTTTTTTTTTTTTTTCCTCAGATTTACTATTATTGCTTTCTTTTCCTCTGCAAATGTAGTAATAAGTATTGGATACAAGACAACCTCTGACATCCAACATCAATGTTGTTCCCAGAATAGTGATGACTAATTGAATGAAACCCTATTGTCTAGAGAACAAATCTCTTGAGCAGATTGAGGAACTCTTGGGTAATTACTATTTTATAATATGAATCTATATAAAATCAAGTATAAATATACAATTTTAATAAATAATACCACACTCAAATTAGTTTAAGTAAAAGGAGGATGATATCTATTATCTCAATTCCAAATTAAATACATACTTTTCTATAAAATTAGTAAATGTTATTTTCAAGATTATCCTTTTATTTCTCCCTTTTTTTTCTATTTAGAAGATGCCAAATATTTCCTATATTAACTGAGATTTGAAACTTATACTATTATCATACTTGATAATCTCAATCCTTTACAAAGAAAAGGAAATAGGTGACAGATACATAATGTGATCATATTTATATCTATCTGTAGTGATCTCCTGCCTTATATTTTGCTCCAAGTTTTTCTCAGTTTACAAATTCCCTCTTCAGAATAGCCAGGTTGGATATCTCTCCTCTTTGCCTTTTTAAAGGCTTTTACATATTAATAATTCTTCACCAGAGCACTTAATTGTGCTGCTTAAAATGCTACTTGAAATTGTGACTATCACTAAATTTTGCTTATAACTTTGAATTCTCTGTATGTAATAAAATGTTCTCCATATAATAGCAACTAAAAAAATAATTTTTGAATTCATCTACCCAATTTATTGTGTTGCAGCCCTGAATAATAGACATTATGAAGCATGCATTCACTATATAGTCCTTGGTGAATTTCCAAAGAAATAACTAATCATTATAATAATTACAATTAACTAATAGTAATTGAAGTAACTTATGTGAAAGTCACTCAGTCCTGTCCAACTCTATGACCTCATGGACTGTAATCTACCAGATTCCTCTGTCCATGGGGATTCTCCAGGCAAGAATACTGGTGTGGGTTGCCATTCCCTTCTCCAGAGAATCTTCCCTACCCAGGGAAGACAGACCCCAGGTCTCCTGCATTGCAGGCAGACATTTTACTGTCTGAGCCATGGGAGAGAATGGAGCACACACACAATTGTCATTTTAGTACCTGGTATGGCATCAGGTCCCATCACTCCATGGGAAATAGATGGAGAAACAGTGGAAACAGTGTCAGACTTTATTTTTTTGTGCTCCAAAATCACTGCAGATGGTGATTGTAGCCATGAAATTAAAAGACACTTACTCCAGGGAAGAAAAGGTATGACCAACCTAGAAAGCATATTCAAAAGCAGAGACATTACTTTGCCGACTAAGGTCCGTCGCGTCAAGGTTATGGTTTTTCCTGTGGTCATGTATGGGTATGAGAGTTGGACTGTGAAGAAGGCTGAGCACCGAAGAATTGATGCTTTTGAACTGTGGTGTTGGAGAAGACTCTTGAGAGTCCCTTGGACTGCAAGGAGATCCAACCAGTCCATTCTGAAGGAGATCAACCCTGGGATTTCTTTGGAAGCAATGATGCTAAAGCTGAAACTCCAGTACTTTGGCCACCTCATGCAAAGAGTTGACTCATTGGAAAAGACTCTGATGCTGGGAGGCATTGGGGGCAGGAGGAGAAGGGGATGACAGAGGATGGGGTGGATGGATGGCATCACTGACTTGATGGAAGCGAGTCTGAGTGAACTCCGGAAGTTGGTGATGGACAGGGAGGCCTGGCGTGCTGCGATTCATGGGGTCAGAAAGAGTTGGACACGACTGAGCGACTGAACTGAACTGAACTGATGTGTTATCATCAGGAGAAGGCAGTGGCACCCCACTCCAGTACTCTTGCCTGGAAAATGGGTGGCAGAGTCTAGTGGGTTGCGGTCCATGGGGTCGCTAAGAGTCAGACACGACTGAGCGACTTCACTTTCATTTTTCACTTTTAACTATTGGAGAAGAAAATGGCAACCCACTCCAGTGTTCCTGCCTGGAGACTCCCAGGGATGAAGGGCCTTAGTGGGCTGCCATCTATGAGGTCGAATAGAGTCAGACACAACTGATGCAACATAGCAGCAGCAGCGTGTGTTATCATCATATTACAACATATAAACTACATTTTATGCATTTTCATAGATTCTCCTATTTAACGTTTATAATCATTTTCAGTTCAGTTCAGTCGCTCAGCGCTGTATGACTCTTTGTGACCCCATGAACTGCAGCACGCCAGGCCTCCCTGTCCATCACTAACTACTGGAGTTTACACAAACTCATGTCCATTGATTCAGTGATGCCATCCAGCCATCTCATCCTCTGTCATCCCTTCTCCTCCTGCCCCCAGTCCCTCCCAGCATCAGGGTCTTTTCAAATGAGTCAGCTCTCCACATCAGGTGGCCAAAGTATTGAAGTTTCAGCTTCAACATCAGTCCTTCCAATGAACACCCAGAACTGAGCTCCCCTTAGGATGGACTGGTTGGATCTCTTTGCAGTCCAAGGAACTCTCAAGGGTCTTCTCCAACATCACAGTTCAAAAGCATCAATTCCTTGGCACTCAGCTTTCTTTATAGTCCAATTATCACATCCATACATGAGCACTGGGAAAATCGTAGCCTTGACTAGAGGGACCTTTGTTGGCAGCATAATATCTCTGCTTTTGAATATGCTATCTAGACTGGTCATAACTTTCATTCCAAGGAATAAGCGTCTTTTAATTTCATGGCTGCAATCACCATCTCGGCTGCCGCCCCCTGACCTCAGACGCAGGGTGGCTCTTCTCGGGTGCTGCTCCTGGCCTCGGATGTGGGGTGCTCCTCTCGGCCATTCCTGGGCTGTCACAGCCTGGCACTCTCGGCTTCTGCCCCTGACCTCGGACGTGGGGTAACTTCATGCACTTAGTGCGCCAGCCTGTTACAGCCGCCTGCGCTTAGTGCACCTGCTGGTCACAGCTGCCTGCGCTTAGTGCACCCAAGGCCAGAGGCAGCGGCCGGGAGGAGCCACCCCATGCCCCAGGCCAGGGACAGTGACCGGGAGGATCAACTGCACGTCCAAGGAGCGGTGGCTGCCTGGATGCAGGAGGGCCTAGAGGAGCCATCCAATGTTGAAGGTCAAGAAGGGCAATGGTGAGGAGACAACCCTCATCCAATGTAAGGAGCAGTGGCTGCACTTTGCTGGAACAGCAGTGAAGAGATACCTCAAGTCCAGGGTGAGAGAAACCCAAGTAAGATGGTAGGTGTTGCAAGAGGGCATCAGAAGGCAGACACATTGAAACCATACTCATACAAAACTAGTCAATCTAATCACACTAGGACCACAGCCTTGTCTAACTCAATGAAACTAAGCCATGCCCACAGGGCAACCCAAGACAGGCGGGTCACGGAGAAGAGGTCTGACAGAATGTGGTCCACTGGAGAAGGGAATGGCAAACCACTTCAGTATTCTTGCCTTGAGAATCCCATGAACAGTATGAAAAGGCAAAATGATAGGATACTGAAAGGGGAACTCCCCAAGTCAGTAGGTGCCCAATATGCTACTGGAGATCAGTGGAGAAATAACTCCAGAAGGAATGAAGGGATAGAGCCAAAGCAAAAACAATACCCAGCTGTGGATGTGACTGGTGATAGAGCAAGGTCCGATGCTGTAAAGAGCAATATTGCATAGGAACCTGGAATGTCAGGTCCAGGAATCAAGGCAAATTGGAAGTGGTCAAACAAGAGATGGCAAGAGTGAATGTCAACATTCTAGGAATCAGTGAACTAAAATGGGCTGGAATGGGTGAATTTAACTCAGATGACCATTATATTTATTACTGTGGGCAGGAATCCCTCAGAAGAAATGGAGTAGCCATCATGGTCAACAAAAGAGTCTGAAATGCAGTACTTGGATGCAATCTCAAAAACGACAGAATGATCTCTGTTCGTCTCAAAGGCGAGCCATTCAATATCACGGTAATCCAAGTCTATGTCCCAACCAGTAACGCTGAAAAAGCTGTAGTTGAACGGTTCTATGAAGACCTACAAGACCTTTCAGAACTAACACCTAAAAAAGATGTCCTTTTCATTATAGGGGATTGGAATGCAAACTTAGGAAGTCAAGAAACACCTGGAGTACAGGCAAATTTGGCCTTGGAATGCGGAATGAAGCAGGGCAAAGACTAATAGAGTTTTGTCAAGAAAATGCACTGGTCATAGCAAACACCCTCTTCCAACAACACAAGAGAAGACTCTACATATGGACATCACCAGATGGTCAACATCGAAATCAGACTGATTATATTCTTTGCGGCCAATGATAGAGAAACTCTATACAGTCAACAAAAACAAGCCCAGGAGCTGACTGTGGTTCAGATCATGAACTCCTTATTACCAAATTCAGACTTATATTGAAGAAAGTAGGGAAAACCGCTATGACCTAAATCAAATCCCTTATGATTATACAGTGGAAGTGAGAAATAGATTTAAAGGACTAGATCTGATAGATAGAGGGCCTGATGAACTATGGACTGAGGTTCGTGACGTTGTACAGGAGACAGGGATCAAGACCATCCCCATGGAAAAGAAATGCAAAAAACCAAAATGGCTGTCTGGGGAGGCCTTACAAATAGCTGTGAAAAGAAGAGAAGTGAAAAGTAAAGGAGAAAAGGAAAGGTATAAGCATCTGAATGCAGAGTCCCAAAGAATACCAAGAAGAGATAAGAAAGCCTTCCTCAGCAATCAATGCAAAGAAATACATGAACAGAAAAGAATGGGAAAGACTAGAGATCTCTTCAAGAAAATTAGAGCTACCAAGAGAACATTTCATGCAAAGATGCGCTCGATAAAGGATAGAAATGGTATGGACCTAACAGAAGCAGAAGAGATTAAGAAGAGGTGGCAAGAATACACAGAAGAACTGTATCACAATGGTGTGATCACTTATCTAGAGCCAGACATCCTGGAATCTGAAGTCAAGTGGGTCTTAGAAAGCATCACTACAAACAAAGCTAGAGGAGGTGATGGAATTCCAGTGGAGCTATTTCAAATCTTGAAGAATGATGCTGTGAAAGTGCTGCACTCAATATGCCAGCAAATTTGGAAGACTCAGCAATGGCCACAGGACTGCAAAGGTCAGTTTTCATTCCAATTCCAAAGAAAGGCAATGGCAAAGAATGCTCAAACTAGCACACAGTTGCTCTCATCTCACATGCTAGTAATGTAATGCTCAAAATTCTCCAAGCCAGGCTTAAGCAATACATGAACCGTGAATTTCCTGATGTTCAAGCTGGTTTTAGAAAAGGCAGAGGAACCAGAGATCAAATTGCCAATATCCACTGGATCATGGAAAAAGCAAGAGAGTTCCAAAAAACATCTATTTCTGTTTTATTGACTATGTCAAAGCCTTTGACTCTGTGGATCACAATAAACTGTGGAAAATTCTGAAAGAGATGGGAATACCAGACCATCTGACCTGCCTCTTGAGAAATCTGTATGCAGGTCAGTAAGAAACAGTTAGAACTGGACATGGAACAAGAGACTGGTTCCAAATAGGAAAAGGTGTGCATCAAGGCTATATATTGTCTCCCTGCTTATTTAACTTCTATGCAGAGTACATCATGAGAAACGCTGGACTGGAAGAAGCACAAGCTGAAATCAAGATTGCTGGAGAAATATCAATAACCTCAGATATGTACCCTTATGGCAGAAAGTGAAGAGGAACTAAAAACTTCGTGATGAAAGTGAAAGGGTAGAGTGAAAAAGTTGGCTTAAAGCTCAACATTCAGAAAATGAAGATCATGGCATCTGATCCTATCACTTCATAGTAGATAGATGGGGAAACAGTGGAAACAGTGTCAGACTTTATTTTTGGGGCTCCAAAATCACTGCAGATGGTGATTGCAGCCATGAAATTAAAAGACGCTTACTCCTTGGTAGAAAACTTATGACCAACCTAGAAAGCATATTCAAAAGCAGAGACATTACTTTGCTGACTAAGGTCCATCTAGTGAAGGCTATGTTTTTTCCTGTGGTCATGTATGGATGTAAGAGTTGGACTGTGAAGAAGGCTGAGCACTGAAGAATTGAGGTGTTTGAACTGTGGTGTTGGAGAAGACTCTCGGAGAAGACTCTGTAAGGAGATCCAACCAGTCCATTCTGAAGGAGATCAACGCTGGGATTTCTTTGGAAGGAATGATGCTAAAGCTGAAGCTCCAGTACTTTGGCCACCTCATGGGAAGCTTTGACTCATTGGAAAGTCTGATGCTGGAGGGATTGGGTGCAGGAGCAGAAGGGAATGACAGAGGATGAGATAGCTGGATGGCATCACTGACTTGATGGACGTGTGAGTCTGAGTGAACTCCGAGAGTTGGTGATGGACAGGGAGGCCTGACGTGCTGTGATTCATGGAGTCGCAGAGTGGGACATGACTGAGCGACTGAACACAACTGAACTGAATCACCATCTGCAGTGATTTTGGACCCCCAAATATAATGTCTGACACTGTTTCCCCATCTCTTTCCCATGAAGTGATGGGACCGGATGCCATGATCTTAGTTTTCTGAATGTTGAGCTTTAAGCCAACTTTTTCATTCTCCTCTTTTACTTTCATCAAGAGGCTTTTTAGTTCCTTATATGGCAGCAAAGGACTAACACATTTTTCATAGATGGATATTGAGATTTAGAGATTTTAAATAAATTTCTCAGAGATATATGCAGCAAAAACAAAAAGCATAAGCATTTAAATTAGTACTCTTCAGATCTTAGAGACAGAGTTTTCAACATGCTGCTAAGCTAGACTTTTTAGAGACAATATGCTAACTATAAATTGTTTGATTGCTCGTTTAGAGAAATCATTTTTATTTTCTACTAAAAGTAGCAGAAGACAGTGGTGTTATTGCTTCTAAGAATTACAGTATCTGTCTCTTTGAAGATAGGTGTGGCTAAGGGACTTTCTTTAGCAGAAGTGTTAGTGATGTGACATGTTATATGTGTACACAGTTGTTCATCTGGCATGATATTTGAAGGTGGCCCAAAGACTGGAGGCCTGTTTCCCAAGGTGGCCATGTGAAACACACTTCCACAACCAACAAGTGAGAATTTTTGCTTTTTAAGCTACTGAGATTTGGGGATGTTTCTTACCACAACAAAATGTACTAACCTGAGAAGTTCATGGAGTTGATACATAACAAAAAGTCAATTTTAGACATGTTTTGATTTTTGTTGACTTACATTCCAATGGCTTCCCAGGTGCCACAGCAGTAAAGAACATGCCTGCCAATGCAGGAGATTCAAGAGACATGGGTGCAATCCATGGGTCAGAAAGATCCCTTAGAATAGGACATGGCAACCCACTCCAGTCTTCTTGCCTGTAAAATTTTATGGACAGGGGAACCCGGTGAGCTACAGTCCATAGGTCACAAAGAGTTGGACACTACTGAGCAACTACACATACATGCATGCACCAATGAAATACTCAGATATCAGTCAAGAAAATTCAGGGGATAAATATCTAATTCTTTAATTATTATTTTTTGTTTGTTTTTTTCCAAACAGTGTTGCTCATGTGTACTTGATATGCAAAGAATGGCACGTATTTCACATGTACAAGTTGAATAGTTTGGACATAGAAAAACACTTGGGAAACGATGACCAGAACCAAGGTAAAACACATATCCAACATCTCCCAAAGTTCCCCTGTGTCTTTCTGCTTTGTTTCAGATTTTGCATCTGTGTGTGTGTGGTAAGAACATTTAACATGATATATATCCTTGTATCAAATTTTGGAGTGCATGATAACATGTTGTTAACTATAGGCACTGTGCTGCTGTGTAGCAGATCCCTAGAATTTACTCATCTAGCATAACTGAAACTTTATACCCATTGAGCCACAGAGGAAACAATACATTATTAGTTTAAGTGCCTGCAGTTACTTTTTGGTCATTTTATCACTGAGAGTAAAGACATAAAAAGTGATCAGATAATTATAAATTAAAGCTATATGAAAACATAATGAATAAAGCTCTATTAAAAACATCTATAATCAGTTCTAAGATGAATAAGGACTGAAGATGTAAGGTAAAACATGAAGGCTACATTTGATCACACTACATTATCAAACTGAAATTTTCTAATGATGTAGATCTTAAATGTTCTCACAAAAAAGGAGAAATGAATGAGATGATAAATGTTTTAATCAAAATAAATGGGGATAATCCTTCAAAAAAACAGTTTGCTGGTTCATACACTTGTTGTGTGGCAAAACCAAAAGATTGTAAAGCAATTATCCTCCAATTAAAAATAAATTTAAGACATAGCTGAACAGAAAAAAAATGAATAAAGACAGCTATTTTCAAACATGTTATGGAAGAGAAAAATCTTGTATTATCTTATGGAAAAAATGATCCTTATTTACTTTCCTTTCTTAAAACATTGCTTCTTAGGGTGTGTGAGTATGTGTATATGTGAGTGTATGTGATTTACTATAGTTTTTGGTGCCATTTTTGTAAATGTTTTCTGAAATTATAGCAGTATAATAAAATAGAGGCAGTACAGACAAATTCATTTGTTGATAAGAAATAGGGGCACCATGTTACATTCATGTTCCATATGAAAAAATATTACTTTGAATATTCTTTGTTCACTAGTCCCATAATGATCCAAATTAAATAGATTTCAGTTCAGTTCAGTCGCTCAGTCGTGTCTAACCCTTTTCGACCCCATGAATCGCAGCACACCAGGCCACCCTGTCCATCACCAACTCCCAGAGTTCACTCAGACTCACGTCTATTGAGTCAGTGATGCCATCCAGCCATCTCATCCTCTGTCCTCCCCTTCTCCTCCTGCCCCCAATCCTCCCAGCATTGAAGTGTTTTCCAGTGAGTCAGTTCTTTGCATGAGGTGGCCAAAGTACTGAAGTTTCAGCTTCAGCATCATTCCTTCCAAAAATCACCAAGGACTGATCTCGTTTAGAATGGACTGGTTGGATCTCCTTGCAGTCCAAGGGACTCTCAAGAGTCTTCTCAAACACCACAGTTCAAAAGTATCAATTCTTTGGTGCTCAGCTTTCTTCACAGTCCAACTCTCACATCCATACATGACCACTGGAAAAACCATAGCCTTGACTATATGGACCTTTGTTGGCAAAGTAATGTCTTTGCTTTTCAATATGCTATCTAGGTTGATCATAATTTTCCTTCCAAGGAGTAAGCGTCTTTTAATTTCATGGCTGCAGTCACCATCTGCAGTGATTTTGAACCCCTAAAATAAAGTCTGGCACTGTTTCTACTCTTTCCGCATCTATTTCCCATTAAGTGATGGGACCAGATGCCATGATCTTAGTTTTCTGAATGTTGAGCTTTAAGCCAACTTTTTCACTCTCCTCTTTCACTTTCATCAAGAGGCTTTTAGTTTCTCTTCACTTTCTGCCACAAGGGTGGTGTATTTGCATGTCTGAATTTATTGATATTTCTCCCAGCAAACTTGATTCCAGCTTGTGTTTCTTCTAGCCCAGCCCAACTCTGTATATAAGTTAAATAAGCAGGGTGACAATATACAGCCTTAACGTACTCCTTTTCCTATTTGGAGCCAGTCTGTTGTTTCATGTCCAGTTCTAACTGTTGCTTCCTGACCTGCATATAGGTTTCTCAAGAGGCAGGGCAGGTGGTCTGGTATTCCCATCTCTTGAAGAATTTTCCAGAGTTTATAAATAGATTTAGTAATTGTAAAAATACAGCAAGGTAATTCAGTCTATAAGTTAATAACTGGGTTCTGAGAAGGTCATTATCTTGTCTGGCAATGAGTAATTTTTTCTTTTTTTTTCTTAATATTTCAGTATTTACAAAGATACTGAATACAAAAAATCAGTAACGTATTACAAGGAAAATATATTTAAGTGAAACAAAAATACATTACATGTACAAAAGGAAATGAAAATAAATATATAAGCATTCTGTACTATACAGTTAACTTGGAAATATACATCTTTATTAATATAATAGGCTGAGATTATATAGAAATTCATTCTTTTTAATATAATAGAAATTTAGAACTATAAGTTGCATGTTATTGTTTTGGCCATTAGTTTTTGATTGGTTATTTGTTTTTGATTTCTAACAACATGAGAAGTACATCAATTTTGTTTAAAAAGATCAGAATATGGTCAAATTTTATAATTGTAATATAATAAAAAGGTTATTAGGCAAAGTATATAAGATTTTTGAATAAATTATTAAAAATATAGGTTTCAGTATCCTCGTTGTAAGATCCGATTTGATGTTATATGAGCTCCAAAGACTTCTTTCAGTGTAGAATCAGTTCATGAAGTAATTTATTACACATCACATTTTAGAATAATTATTAGGTGTTCTGAGATGGTATCTTTAGTTAATACAAATGAATATTAGCCATTTCAATCGTTAATTGCATTGGGAAAGCATTTTTGAAGCTCTAAAATCTATTTACTCTCTATTTTAGTCTTTTCATACACTTGCCAGAGTAAGAGAAATGAGAGCCTGTCAGCAGACACTAAAATTCCTTAGCATTTGACACTTCAAATATCTGCTGGCAACATCCCCAAGATGATGTCAGCTTCTTATACAGAGCAGAACATTTATGCTCCCCCAGAGCATCTCACTTTCAGAGTTGGTGCACTTTCAAATATCAAGTACATTAATGATTTTTCTCCAAATGATGACTGAAATCTTTAGAAGTTATTCTCCAATCTCAGCAAAGAATGAGATATTATGATATGAAAAACAAAGTGAAGGAAATGTGAAATACATATTGAATGTCTGAAAAAACATTTAAGAAATGAACATATGCTTTTAAAAATATCCTAGAAATAGTTATGGTAAATTGTATAAACTCAAAAAAAAAACACTAAACTCAATTATGATAATATTTTAAAATAAAGCAGTCTCTCTAAGTAAAATTATGTCTTTTGAAGAGCTAATGAATAATGTGACTGTTTGTGCTATTTCTTAAGATTACATTTCAGAGACTTTATTGATTAATATTGCAAGATTATTTAGCATCCATAGGTAAATAAGTTGTTGCTTATAAGTCAGTTTTGTACATTACTAATTTTTTGCTACCAACTTGCCTTGTTTTTTATTTTAAAAGACACATTTTTGTTTTCTAGGTCTAACATCTTTCTTTGCAACTGTAATTGTTTTTATTGTTTTAATCGCTAAGTTGTGTCTGTCTCTTTTGTGACCCTGTGGACTGCAGCCTGCCAAGCTAATCTCTTCATGGAATATCCTAGGCAAGAATACTGGAGTGGGTTGTCATTTCCTTTTCAGGGTATCTTCTCAACCCAGGGATAGACCCTGCATCTCCTGCATTGGCAGACAGATTCTTTACCACTGAGCCACCAGGAAAGCCCCTGCAACTATAATACACTATTATAATAATCAGTCATTAAATAGATTGAAAACTTTTAGAGATTCAGTAATCATTCATTTAATGGATTGAAAACTTTTAAAGATTCTTACTTATGTGTGATAAGGTAAATATTTCAACATTTAATAACATTGATAACAATAATTGTTGGCTTGTTTTGCTGATTATAATATCTGAGAATAAAACATATACTCATAAACAAGACTTTGGGAATTATGGGAATAAAAGAAGCTGAGAAAGAAAGTCACTTATAATTCCACTGTGTACAACAATATTTCCTTTCTGAATATTTCTATTTGGTTTTCATGGGGTTAGAATAATGTATCCATAAAATGATGTGTTCTGTATTTTCCTCTTAGCCATGTATCATAAGCATTTCGCCATTAAAATTCTAAAACCCTATTTTAATAAAATAGCATGTATTCCATGTGCTAGGGTACCTTTATAGGGTAATTAGGTGACTTCTAGGTTTGTTTTTGTTTAAATTCTCTCCTTACCATAATGTGTGATATATCCCTAAGATGATAAAGATATTTAAGTATCTCATGGAGAAAGTAGTCTACAGGAAGGCAGTTTAGTGACTAAGTGACATCAAGCTTCCATGTCATTTTCTTAGAAATTCTCTTAATCTTTTGCTGAGGATTGCCGAGTGTCTGCAAAATCTCTAGGCTTCCTGTCCTTATACAACTCTATTCAAACACAGAAAGCATAAGGGCCAATCAGAGAGAGAGAATACTTCTTAATATGGTCAAATTTTATAATTGTGATATAATAAAAAGGTTATTAGGCAAAGTATATAAGATTTTTGAATAAATTATTAAAAATATAGGTTTCAGTATCCTCATTGTAAGATCAGATTTTTTTTCCCTTTTTCCCTTGGTCATGGAGGAAATACTCTTAAGAGAACTCTAGTAACATTTTCATGATTAATTGGCCAGAACTGAATCACATGAGAGCAGTCAATTGCAGAAGAGAGATCAAAAATGGAGGATAAAGGATGAGAATTGAACTAGAGTTAATTGTGCTCCATCCCCATTGTCTGGCACAATGATGTCCCCCCCTGCACGCGCCCCCCGCAAAAAAAAAAAATTACTTTTCACATGGCAAAGCAGGGGTAGGCATCAACTACTGGTTGGGTAAATAACTAGATTAAGAAAGTCTCTGAATACCATGTCTGTTTCCTGAAAGATGCTAGCAATTAATGTATGCACTAGTAGTATATAAGCTTGTATAGTTTCAGCTTAAAGGTATAGCTATTTTGACAGAAAATTCTAGTTTTTATTGTGATGCTGTAATACTTTAATGTCCAAATATCTTTTTTTCTACAACTTTGAAAAGTATTTTTCATTCTAAACTTTTAAAATTATTTTTTGATGCCTTTATATATCTCATACAAATTTGAGGTTGCTATACTTTAGAGTAGTACTAATTACACAGTAACACATTCAGAAAAAAATGTGACAGTTTTTTCTAAGTTACTAGCTGAAACTTGAGGCCCTAAGGAAACTCCTAGTAGTAATAGTCCTTTTGTTATTATTTGCAGTTTCTAACATCTTGACTATTAGGAATCAATATGCCTGGTTTTTAAAAATTTTGCCTGTTAGTTTTTATAATTTTCTGAACTCTGGATATTTTTCTGAATTTTGTTTAAAATTTACCCATGTGTACTTGAACATATTCCATTGTTTAAAATTATCTGGTTTAGTAGTGTTTATATAAGGAAGATTCTGCTTAAACATTTTTCTATCCATAATCAAGAGGGAAAACCTAAGGAAAGCCTATATTGTCCAGTTTCTGGTACAGCACTAGGGAATTAAATGATAATAATAATAATAATAAGGCCAATAATGATTAGCCCATCAGACTTCATGAACTAACAGACATCCTTCTGGAACTACTATCATTTAAAAAGAGATAATTCACTAAAAGATGCAGAGAACAGAAACTCTTATGGAATATGGAGTTGGATTGTTTGACAGTAATGAAGCAGTTTCTGGCATGATAGGAGAAACTCCCTTTCTTCAATGACTGGAGAAAACTTCCTCTCTTCAATGACCATAGAGCACAGAAGGTAGAAGTAACAGGCCAACCAGGACTAAAACGTTGTTATGAAGTGAAAGAGTACATTTTTAAAAAATAATTCACAAAAATTTTGGTTATATAGATGCATATTAAATATCATCTGAAACTTTTTCTGATCAAGGTGACCAGGACCTAAGTCTCTGCTTGAGTCTGCCTTTTTTTTCCCCTAATCTAATGATACTCAATGATAAAAGACTTTCTATTCCTTTGATTAATTTCTAGTTAATTATTGTTAAATTGATCTTGTAAATCTACATTTCTTAAGAAAAAGTTTATTTCTCACATAATAAGAATACTTCTTTGAAAATACATATAATTTGTTTGTATAACCCAAAGCCTCTTTTCATGAGATAGATACAAACCAGTTGATTTCACCATAATCAGAACAGTCATAGGCATAAAAGAAATAGTGAATAAGATTAGAGAACAGGCTTCCCAGGTGGCACTAGTGGTAAAGAATCTAGGTGCCAATGCAGGAGTCTGGAGAGATGCAGGTTTGATCCCTAGGTGGGGGAAGACACCTTGGAGTAGGAAATGGCAACCTATTCCAGGACTCTTGCCGGGGAAGTCCCATGGACAGAGGAGCCTGGTGAGCTGCAGTTCATGGGTCACAAAAAGTCAGACACGACAGCACAAGTTTGTATACAAACCATATGAAATTCTGATTTAGGTGAACCACTGATGATATTTTCAATTAGCTACAGCAATGATAATTGTATTATGCTGATGATGATGGTGGTGTGTGTTTTCATGCTTACTATAGGCTTCGCTCTTTGAGCTACATTTTCTATCATTCCCTCTTAGTAAATGAGAAAATAGGTGGTGTAAGCTTAAGTAAGTTAGCTAAGACATCTAACTAGTAAGTAAAGGGGACTGTATTCAAACACATAACTGACTTTATAGTCTACAGGATAAAACCAGGAGTAAGAGAGAAAATATCATCAAGTCTAAAATGACCAAATATGAAAGCAATAGATGGAAAAGGAACAAGATAAAATATAGAAAATTTTAAATTATAGTAGTCTCTACTAATGGAGAATATTTCCCCACTTTTAAATGAATTAAAAATGCCAGATTTAAAAACAAAACTAAACCAATTATAGTAACCATTACCTTTATGAATGCTCAAGATAATGTGTGACTTATATAATTGCAACAACAAATGTATTCAAAATAACTAATATTGTTATTCAAATAATATTGAAACATTCTAATACTTTTATATTATAGCCAACAATATTAACAATATCAGTTTTAAAACCATTATGTCTATGAATAACTGTATCCCCAATTTTCACCAGAGAACCAGATTTAATCATATGTATATGAATAGAGACAGAAAGAAGAGTAATAAGATAATAAGAGATTCTTCTAAAGAATAAATTCCCTCTACCAGTCCATGGTGTTGCAAAGAGTCAGATATGAATGAGCAACGGAACAACAACCAGTACCTCTCAGTAATCATTGGCTTCACTATCAGCTCTGGGTTGTGAGTAGTTAATATGATTTATGCTTTGGAAACAGCCTTTTTGTTGTTGTTGTTCAATCTCCAAATCATACCCAACTCTTTGTGACCTAACGCACTGTAGCACACCAGGCTCCTCTGTGTCCATTATCTCCCAGAGTTTGCTCATGTCCATTGAGTAGGTGATGCCATCCAACCATCTAATCCTCTACCTACCCCTTCTCCTTTTGCCTTCAGTCTTTCCCAACATCCGTATATTTTCCAATGAGTTGACTCTTTGCATCAGGTGGCTAAAGTATTGGAGCTTCAGCTTCAGTAACAGTCGTTCCAGTAATATTCAGGGTTGATTTCCTTTAGGATTGACAGGTTTGATCGCTTTGCAGTCCAAGGGACTCTCCAGAAACAGCCATAAGAAATCTAAATTTTGATTCTTTAATTTATTAGCTATGAGGCTCTATCAGTAACCACAAATTTTGGTGCCTCCATGTTCATTTCATTAAGATTTCAATATGTGAAAAATTTGGCTTCTGCTCTAAAAGAAGTAAATGTAGTCCATGATACAAAATGAAATCATGAGCTGAAAACCATGTGCTTAGCTCCTAGATTAGTTTGGAATACAGAGAGAAACTTGAGCTCTGTAACAGACGTACATCTATTCACTTTGGAACACAAATATAATATGCTACATTAATTTTTCTCATCTCATTAATATAAATATGCAAAACAAAATGTCTTAAAGGTTAATCCCCCTTTTCCAAACTTTTTTCCAATTTTCACTAATCGTCTGTGCTGACAAAGTTAATTTCACATGTGCAGAAGCTGGGATTTAAAATTTTCAATTAAAAGAGGTCAAAACCATAATAACAAATGAAATTATGTCACAAACTGAATTATTCAATATAGAAACATAATGTAGTTTACAGTGGTCACTTTAGGTAATTCTTAAAAAGGATCCAGAAAGTATCAATTTGATCTAAATCCCAATTCCAGTTCCTTACACTTTATGCCACATCCTCTGTTTCTGCAAATTTTGTCAGCATCTGCTTATGAACTTGTCTACACTGTCAGTCTTTTTACTCCTGACTGCATTTGCTGTCTCTTTTCTACTCTAAATATGTTCTAGATAATTTCTTTAATTATTTTAAATCTAGTTTGTTCATTGACTTTCACAAGAACACCTTCCATCAAACATTTCTTAGTAAGTTTACAAAAATTTTGCACTCAGAGATAGTCATAGCAGCAATCGTGACCTGCTCTCTTTTCATTCTACCTCTATTCCCAACCCCTACCTGTTCAGACAGAGAGAAACACACATGCACACACACACACACACACACACACACACACACACACACACACCTTACAGAAATGCATTCATCACATCATGTTATCCCACAGAGAGAAATGATTTCATTCGGGAATCTCAGGGTGTACTATATATAATGTGTCCAGAAATTCTTTCTTATACTTCCAGTGTGATTCTTTAAGGGCACATTAGCTTGTATATAATGCTGTTCATTTTGTTGTGGAAATACTGTATAGAACTCATGAAATTGCAATATTTTTCTCTGGGCTTGAATCCAGTATGCGCTTATGTAGAGAACTGTCCACATAGAAGATGCTACCAGTGTTTATAGGCTAGATTGTGCTTCTGTTGGCAGTTGTTTTCATTTCTTACATGATGCCTGTATAAGGAAATAGAAGTTGTCAGTCATTAAAATGGAAGGCATTCAGCTTTGTGCCTGTCTGAGAATAAAATTGGATTTCTCTGTCTGGGTCGTGCTTATTCCTTTTTATTCCACAAAGCAAATTGCTTTTCCAAGACATCACTATTAATGGAAAAAGCCTCTGCTAAGACAGGTAGTACTAAGAGTGTATTAGTGGTAATACTTTGTATTCTCTACTGAATATCATACCAGTGGAGAATAGACTTATGAAATACAAAGCTCATTTTCAAAGTTCTGTGCAATTTTATGTATATTTTGTGCCCATCTCAGCTTACCAATAAGCAGTGCTGTGGTTGGACTGGCCATTGTGGTTCTTAATGTGATTATAAGATGCCCTTCAGCAATACAGTTAGTACATTAAAAAAAAAAAGTTTATTACTTACAGAATCTAAAAATTACACAGCACTTCTCATGCAGTAGGTAGATAGGTTTCAGAGAGAGAAAGAAAGGAGAGAGAAAAAGAGAAAAGGCATGGAGGCCTCAGGTTCTACTTTTGTTCGAGTCAAGGATGGGGCCTAAAGTTTCATGGGCTCACTCTTTATTGATAAATTAAAAGCATAAGATCAAGAGTTTAAAGCATAAGAAGAGAGAAAAAGAAAAACAAACAAACAAGTAGTTCAAATGGTTAGTTATCAAACCCAATCAAGTTCCCTAAAACAAAGGAGACTTGGTTGGGGGAGACAACCTGGTTCTTAACCTAGTCCTGTGGCTGCCTATGTATTTATTTGAGAGAGTAGCTTTTAAATAGTTGCCTTTTTGAAGTGAATGCCTCAGCAATCAAAGTTTAAGTCAAGAATTTGCATTACAGAAAGAAAAAACAAAACCTCAACTGTCAGAATTTACAATACAATCTAGCCTGTGATGCTGAAGCAACAGAGTCAAGGAGATTAATGGCCTGGGAAGCTGATATACTCAAAGTCAAGGGTGAAAGTGAAAGTGACATCACTCAGTCATGTCTGACTCTTTGGGACCCCACGGACTGTAGCTTACCAGGCTCCTCAGTCCATGGGATTTTCCAGGCAAGAATACTGGAGTAGGTTGCCATTTCCTTCTTCAGGAGATCCTCCCAACCCAGGGATTGAACCCAGGTCTCCCGCATTGTAGGCAAAGGCTTTACCATCTGAGCCGCCAGGGAAGTATATCCCAGAAATTTCACATATAAATAGAATTATAATAGCAGTTCTAATATTTACATAGCAACGGTTTGAAATCTTATTCATAGCTGTTGTTTCTAACTAGAGAAAATAGGTGAGTGATCTTGAGGGGACCTGGGAATCTGTTCAAATATTTGGGTAAAGTGAAGGAATGTTTTAATGTCTTGAGTCATCTGATATAAGTAGGTTTTGAACTTGTCCTAAATTGATAGATTGTCCCATATTTTTTAAAGCCATAAATTCAGAATAGTTCAGTCCAGCTTAAGGGTTTTGTCTCATTTCAGGAGACAGTGAAACTGGTGGAGTTCACTAGTTAGACCTATTTGGCAGCTCTTTGCAGTTATTTGCATCTGGTATTCCATATTAAGCACTTTTAATGGAACAAAAGGGAAAAAAAAAAAGGTTAATCATTAGGTCAGATTATAATCCCAGTTTCTGAGTTCTGAAGGCATCAAGTCAAGAAGATTTTTAGTTGCTGGGCTTGAGGCATCTTCAGATGGGGTGAGGGAAAGCCATGACAATCACAGGTTTTTCTGGTTTTCGATTTAAATGTCTCTGGTAGTGGTCCACACAACAACAGGCATGAGGATTATCTATATAAGAGTAGTTGTCATAATTTCTTTGAAGATTAATGAAGTCTTTCTACTTTAGCCTTTGTGGTTTTGTGAGAAGGGCAGTTTTAGTTCTCAGAGATTTCAAGCCTGAAGGGTAGGAAAAATTTGAAACAGTTTGGAGAGCTGTAGCCAATATCTGGCTACGTAGAGAAAATGAGAAGAATTCAGCCTCCAAACCATTAACAGACATAAAACCCTGAAGGCAATTAATAGGTCTACAGTCTGATATCCACAAGAGAGTACTGTACTTTTCCACTGAAATTTTTTTCTCCCTAATTCATCTCATTTCTAGCAGAGATAATCAAATCAAAGTAAATTTGTTTGCAAAAATAAGTCCAATCTCAATAAACTTGGCCTTATTATATAAGTGCTTCTAGTTTTTCCCCACTCAGGGGAAAGTTAAGAGGGTTCAGGATCTGTGATATCTTGAAGGAAATGAATGTAGAGCCTGGATGGATCTTTAAGAAAGTTATGAATTTTAGGGTTTTTAGAAATACCAGTCATTTGACACATACGGCAACCTTGAGTAACACTTCAGAGCCCATTCCAAATAAACTAAAAATCTTCAGTAATCAATCAATCCCTCTTTCTCCTTCCTAGGGCTTCCCTGGTGGCTCAGATGGTAAAGAATACACCTGCAATGGAGGTAGACCTGGGTTTCACCCCTAGGTTGGGAAGATCCTCTGGAGAAGGGAATGGCAACCTACTCCAGAATTCTTGCCTGAAGAATCCCCATGGACAGAGGAGCCTGACGGGCTATAGTCCACCGGGTCACAAACAACCAGGCATGACGGAACAATTAAGCACATCTCCTTCCTAGGAACTGCATAAAATCTTTAAGGAATATTTAGCTTTTGATTAGGTATAATTTTTTTCATCTCAGTATCTACTTCTTGTTTTTAGGCTATTACCATCATCTTATGTAACGTTACTAGAAAATTTTGCACAAGGTTTTTGGGTAAAGTACTTGGGCCTCCATGGGATTCTACATTTATCAAGGGGCTAGTATACCTTGTCAAGGTTCTTAGGACACATTGACCCCAGATGTTCAGGATATTTATGATGGCGGTGGTTTACTCACTAAATCATGTCCACCTCTTGCAACGCAATGGACTGTAGCCAGCCAGCTCCAGGCATGAATACTGAAGTGGGTGGCCATTGCCTTCTCCAGGGATATTCCTGACCCATGGATGGAAACCGTGTCTCCAACATTGCAGGCAGATTCTTTACTCACTGAACCACCAGGGACATCTAGGATGTTTATAACTGTCCATTAATCTTTAGTAACATCACACCACATATTGGACTCCTAGTATCCCATCAGGTCAGGGGACGAAGAGCCACAGTAATGAGTGAAGTAGTGACGCAAGACCACAGACTCTCCCCTCTTGTGGTGCCATTGATTTCTGGTTGCAAGGCTATCTCCCTTTTGTGAGTTAGGACACAGAGTCCGGGCATAACCCTCTGACTCAGTACTCACAGGCAGAGTTCTCGCACCCTCCTCACCTACAGGAATCCTTTCCTTATTCCTTTAGCCCAGAATTTCTTGGGTGGTAATGCTGTCCTGGCAATTCAACCTATCTTCTTTAGCTCTCCTTGGTCTTGAGGCATGCAGGATCTTTGTTCACATTAATAACCAGTTAAGGCCTTTCTAACTAGTGGTGTTATTGTCTCATTGATCACATTACTTTGAGAAGATCTTTGGATTATTATGGCAGCTGTGACATTTTGGATTGGATGTTGCTGATGATACACTATAGAAACAGTTTGTACAAACACAGCATGCTCACAGACCTCCATCAAGCAGTGCTCCTTTCTCAGATGGAGTTAGCCACATGAGTTAGGCCACTAATAACCAAGCTGCAGATAAAAGGTCATTCCCCTTGGTTAATTACAAGGGCAGTCATGCAATTCTACCAATTGTGAAAATTATTTTGTGCTAGTCTCTGCCTACTAATAAGCAATGTTGTGTGACTGGTGCTGGTTCTTAGTGCAAGCTGCCCTTCAGCTCTAACCTTCAGGAAACTTTGAAAAAAATAAAGGTATATCATTTATAGGACCTAGAAATTACACAGCACACCTAGGGTCACACAGTGAGTCTCAGGTAGAAAGAACATTTGCAGGCCTGAGGTTCTCCTTTTTTGAAGTGGAGGTTGAGGGCTAAGTCTTTACAGACTTATTTTTATTGGTGAACTGGAAATGTAAGAGTGAGAATTTAGAGCACAGGAAAAGAAAAAGCAAGTGGCCCGGATGGTCAGTTATAAAAATTGAGATTTCTAAAACAAAGGAGCTTCAGTCAGGTAGAAAGAGTTCAGCTCTTTATCTAGGTCCTTGGCTGGCAATGTGTGTAATTGAGATAGCAGTCTTTGAAGAGGATGCCTCTATGAAGTATATGCCCAGGCAGGCAGTCAAAGCTGGAGGCTGACACATGAGGGAAAGGAAAAAAAAATGATCAGGGTTTATACTATAATGTGTTAAGGTGTTTTACTATTTTTTTCTTTTTCATTCCCATTCCTTTCTCATCTTGCTTGTGTCTAACATCAAATTTTTCTCATTTATTAACAGTACAATATTTCATCTTGGAAGCAGTAGACAGCTTTAGCAAATAGCTATATTTGTGATGAAGAAACAAGATAAAATTTTTAACATCAAAAATAAATTACAATTTTATAGCCTTTATTGAGAAATTTGAGATACTGTTTTAAGCATCCTAAATTCTTGTGTATAATTTGTTTGTAAAATCAATTGCCTAGAGCATAAACTATCAATATTTTCCTATGGGTTTACCATATATTTTGCTATAACATTTATTCAAAACAAGGGAACTTTATAATGCAGTATAACCAATTTAAACAGATACAAAGTCAAATATGATTTTTAAAAGTTGGGGAACATATCATGTAACTTGACATATTCATTATTCATGTTCACTAGCACTACAGTAAGTTCAAAGGTTTAATGGAAATGTGATCAAGCGGAAAGTGAAGTATTTTTATTTTTTTCAATGATTTTAATTTATTTTTAATACTATTTAGAGATAAAATGATTTTTCATTTAGATGAATAAGGATCAATGTTTACCATAGTATTAATTAATACTACCATTTAAACAAGTCAAATATATTAATACCATAAAGATATGTCTCAATAAAAATAATTCATACTTCACCTATTCCTATGGTAGTCTGATTAAAGATAATTGTATAAAAGCAAAAATTTAATACCTAATTTGAGTTTTAAGTTTTGCAAACTTTGAACTTTATTTAAAATATTATTTAGAAATTAAAAATCACATGCTCATTTTTTAATGAAGGGAAATAAAATTCCATTCATAAATATAAATGCTTAAAAGAAAGTTTACAGTAATTTTCAAATTGGTATTGATTTACTGAAACAGTAATTTTTCTTAAAATTTTATTTGTAATATCACTTGAAAATTTTAATAATATATTGAATATATTGATATAAAATGAATACCTGAACCAGAGGTATTATGGACTTATCTTTTCACCCTAACCCAAATTGAAAAATAAAAAAAAAAAAGGGAAATTCATGGATAACATCAAATGTTTTCAAAAAACATATTTGAAAGTTCACCATAACCATTAAAGAGTTGTCAAAACAATTATGAATGATTTGTTTGAAAATATGAAAGAAAAACTCTGTGACAAGGCATTTCCAATTTTATTGCAATATTTATATATATTTTTCCTTTTTGTTTATTTCATCATAGCCTCTTTATTTTTATGATACTCTGTTTGAATTAATTCATACATTCAATTCTTTCTTGACTCTCTGCAACATCCCACTCCAGCACTTGCCTCTTTGTAATTTTAGTGTAAAAATTTCACTATAATATTCTAAGCATGGTTATCTCCATTATATGAAATGTCTGGACTAAACCTGGAAAATTCAACTGACATCTATCATCTGCCTCTATCATTCTGCTAAATTTCTTCATGTCCCTTTATAATCCCTCCCTCCTTCCCTTCCTTTCCCAGCACTCACCCCAGTTCCCACATAACTACCAATCTGTGTTCTCTTAGATAGGGATACGATTGGGTTCTATAGGTTGAGTTCTATAGATTGGGTTCTAGAATTTTATAAATGGCATAATACACTATGTATTTCTTTTCATCTGGCTTTTTCACCAGTATAATTATCTATTTATCAATGTTGTTTTTGTGTGCATCTCAGCTCTTGCACATAGCAAAACTTTTTATTGCTGAGTAGAATTCCATCGTATGGACAAACCACAATTTCTTTGTTCATTCACCTGTTGGTTGACATCTGGATTATTTAGAGTTTGGGGCTATTGCAAATAAAATTGCTTTAAACAGTTAGAGAGTAAGTCTTTTAAGAAACACATACTTTTTCTTGAGTAAATACCAAAGAATGGAATGACTGGTACACATAATTTAATAAAATTATTTTTAGAAATTTCCACACTGATTTATAAAATTATTCTGCAGTTTACATATCCCAGGTCAGTGTATGAGAGTTCCAGTTGTTCTATATCTTTGCAAAGTAAGTGTGGTCAGTATTTTTAAACTGTAGCCTAGAAAATGTGTAATAATACCTCCTAAATTTAGCCTGCATTTTCACTAATGATACTAATATTTAGTGTTAAAATCAAGGAAGATTTTTCTATGCTTACTTGCAATCTGGATATTTTCTTTGATAAAATGTATGTAACAATCTTTCAGACATTTTTATTTTTCTCATTGAGTTTTGAAAAATATATCTATATTGTGTATATAAGTTATTTATAAGATATTATTGATTAATATTTTTGTTCTTTTTTCTTGCCTGACTCTAACACACTTACAACACATTGAATATAAGTGGTGAGAGTGGACATCTTTATATTTTTCCTGTGCTTAGCGGGGAGCATTTAATTTTTCACTCTTAAGTATAATATTAGCCATAGGTTTTTTTGAGGAAGTATGTATGAGGTAGAGAGAGTTACCCTATTTTTCCTCTTAGAGTTTTTATTCTGAATGTATGTTAAATGCTTCCATTTGCTTTTTCTGAATCTAATAGGATTATTACATTGTTTTTATCTTTAAGTTTGTTGATATAGTAGATCACATGACTAATTTTTGAATGTTAAATTAATCTTACATTCCTGGCTAAACTCTACTGAATCATAATGCAATATTCTATATTGTTGGATTTGTTGTTTAGACTTTTTATATATTCATCCAGAAAGAACATTCACTTGTAGTTTTCCTTTCTTATAATGTATTGCTTCATTTTCTATATTCTTGAAGAGTTTTTATTTTATGTTCTATCAGTTATTTTCAGAATAGTTTATTAATTTCCATAGTCTATAATTTTAGATATGTTTATTTCTCTTCACAGAGAAAGATTCTATTGTATTGTGACATATATTAAGACCTTTGCTGTTAGGTACATACAGGATTGCTATGCCCTCTCAATGAGTTGTACTCCTTATCATAATGAAATGATACTTTTAAAATTTCTGGTGCTATTCTTTATTCTGAAATAAACTTTTATAATATAAATAGCCACTCCAGACTTCTTTTTATTAGTGATATCATGAGCTATAGTTTTCTATCCTTTTACTTTTAACACATTTGTGACTTTATAGTTGAAGTTACTTTCTGATAAGCAGCATATATTTGAATCTTCATGTTTTTTCTTCAATCTGAAAAATAGACAATTTACAATAAGTGTACTATTTTTTTATGCTTAAATAAATCATCTTGCTACTTGCTTTTTATTGGATCCATGTGATCTTTATTTCTTTCTGTCTTTTTAAAATTATTTTAGAACTCTATTTCATCTCCTTTGAAGTCTTTTTAAGCATAACCACTTATTTTGATATGTTATTTTTTTAAGGTCATAGTATTCACTTTTAACTTATCACAGTCTATCATATAGGTAGTATTGTTGTTGTTTTTGTTTAGTTGCTAAGCTAAGTCTAACTCTTTAGAGACCCCATAGACTATAGCCCCCAAGGCAACTCTACCCATAAGATTTCCTATGCAAGAATACCAGAGTGGGTTACCATTTCCTTCTTCAGGGGATCTATACTATAAAACTTGTAAATCTAATTTTATTTTTTCACATAAGTAAATAATTATTCCACCATTATCTTTCCCACCAACATTTTTCTCTTAAAGTTCTTTTATTCTCATTGTGTGAAAGACATGAAAGATACCCATCCTTTTACCTCTAATATGTCTTTGAATTTATCTGTGATATATTTCTTAGAAATGGTGTACAGTTGAGTTGACTTCCCTGTTGGCTCAGATGGTTAAGTGTCTGTCTACAATGTGGGAGACATAGGTTTGATCCTTGGGTCGGGAAGTTCCCTGGAGAAGGAAATGGCAATCCACTCCAGTACTATTGCCTGGAAAATCCGATGGACAGAGGAGCCTGGTAGGCTACAGTCCATAGGGTCGCAAAGAGTCGGACACGCCTGAGCAATCTTCACAGTTGAGTCTTATGGTTTATCCATTCTGAGAATCTCTGCCTTTTTTATTGGGCAATTTACATTTGCATTTAACATAATTATTTATATGGCAGAGTTTAAGTCTATCAGCTTTGTATTTATTTTATTTATTTTTCTCATTTCCTTCTTTTCTTTTTACTATAATATGTAGCATTTTTGACAGCCATCTTGTTTCCACTATTGCTTTGCCTAAACAGGATGAGTCTGTTTAGTCTCCTAGGAAATAGAGTTCAGGACTCTGAACCTATTACTTTGTAACTCTTAGATTCATTTATAGTCATTGATTTCATGGTACTGTTATAAGATCTGCTTTTTTTTTTTTTTTTTCCTTTTCAGCATGTTCATTTTATCCTGTCTCAGAGTTAGCAAATTACTCAAAAGGAAAATTTGCCCATTATATCAGACCCTTCATGCATTGTTTTCCCTGAAATTCTGTTTTGTTTTTTCCCTGAAAGCATGCTTGAGTGTCACAAACTCTAAACTGTATCCTTTTATGCCCCATGCAGAAAATTGGAAAACAAACTAGAGGGCAAAAAGTGGCCAAAATAAGCACCAATGTAATGCATTCCATTGTCTCAAAGTTCTTGCTTCCTCAAATCTTACCTCTCTTGGATTCTTTCAAATGCCATGAACTGTTAATTATTTAATATTTTTCTCAAGTTTTTGTACAGTCAGTGAGAGGATTATTCTGGTAGTAGCAACTGTGTCATTTCAGAGTAAGGAAGTCTCCCGCTTCTATTTTGTGTTTATTATATATGTAGTGAAAAAGATTTCTTTGTGTATCCAACAATTCACTTGTTTCTTTTATCATGCATTCATTAAATGAATATAAATTAGGCACTGTGTTTATTACTCTAAGAACTGTTTGAACTAGAACAGTAGTTCAAAGAACTTCTTGTGCTCAAATGTGTCCAACTCTTTGCAGCCCCATGGACTGTAGTCTACCAGGCTCCTCTGTCCATGGAATTTTCCAGATAAAATTCTCGTGTGGCGTGCCATTTCCTACTCGGGGGATCTTCCTGACACATGTATCAAACATTTGTTTCACATTGGCAGGCAGAATTTTCACCATTAGCACCACCTTCTTATTGAACACAAATTTCTGTGTTCACATTATCTTTATTTATTAAATGCTTAAGCACATGAGAGACACACACATGTTCACACACATACTTATCATTTTATTGAACTTTTTAATATTATTGTTATATTCTGAATTATAAGTAAATTGGAGTGTGATGTTCATATATTTAGTAATGTTATGTGGATTTTGGAACCAACTGCATGTACCTTCATATAGGATGCGCCTTTAGTAGATTTTAGGCATAACGACACTAACAATAAGAACTATGCTTCTGGAGATTATCATAATACCTGGTGCAAAATAGGCATGCTGGAAATAATTGCTTACTTTAGAAATGAGTAAGTCTCTAGAAGGAAACATTTTGTATATATAGAAACTAAACTAAAATCTTAACATTATTTTATACAACATTCTTACCTCTTAAACAACTGCCTACTTCATGCTCTTCATTTTGCCTGAAAACCTCTTATCTTCCTTTCCTGTATGTATGTACCCAACAATGTTGGATACATCATAGTTATTAGACTAAATTCAAGCCACTCAATTATATCCAACAATGTTTATAGAAAGAGTTCCTCCTATGCATTCCACTTGCACCCTGTGATACTTTTATGCTAAAATGTATGACCCAGGTTTATTTCTTCTCCTGTGCCTATTTCATTGCTTAAATATAGAATTATGCAAACCAACCACATATTAAATGATTCAGGATTAATTTTATTCCAAAGTGGAGTTACTAGGCTCCAAGAATATATATGTGAATAAAATATCATGCTTTGCCTGTAGTGAAGTCTAGAAAAGGAGTCTTTATCTATAATTTTGATCACATCTTGATTAATAAGAGGAAAATACTTGGTTTTATTTGGTCCCCTAAGGTTTGTATGACTATGACACCTGTACAAATCTATGACTTTGACATTTTTAACCTAAATTTTATACTATCAAAAATTATGTGAACATATTACCATTTCTGCTCTTTTTATGAGATAATATAGCTCATAATTTTACTATTACAGATTTATACTGGGACTTTATCATTATGCAATTGTTTTCTCTTGAAACTTGATTTTTATCAGATGAACCTCTAATATCTAAAGCCTTAGTTTTTAAAAATTTCCTTTTGTATAATTTACAACTGTATTTTAATATTTTAATCTTTTAATAAAGATAATTTTGATATAAATATAGAGTTTTCATTTATCTATATTGAAGGAATGGCATTAGAACCAAATTAATCCAATACAACATCACCTCTGTCTGTTGACAGATAACCGAATTATTGGCAGAACCTCAAAGAGAAGATAATGAGTCTCCAGAGAGAATGAACTTCTTCTCTTTTTAGCTGATATAAAGCGGAGTATTCAAGACACAATCTGAAGACTTGCAAAGTTCATCAAAACCTTCAAGTATGTATCTGCTTTATTTGGTTCTAGCAAGATTTCACTACAATAAAAGAGCATGGGAAACAGCTGGTCCCAGCTGCTTTGTGCTGTTTCATTGAAGTGGAATGTTTGTTACATCAAGCTTCATTAAAATTAAATTCTATGTCCACTCTATTTATATGAAAATTAGTATGTTTTATAGGCCATAACCGGACAATGCAATGGCACCCCACTCCAGTATTCTTGCTTGGAATCCCATGGATGGAGGAGCCTGATGGGCTGCACCCATGGGATAGCGAAGAGTTGGACAAGACTGAACAACTTCACTTTCACTTTTCACTCTCATGCATTGGAGAAGGAAATGGCAACCCACTCCAGTGTTCTTGCCTGGAGAATCCCAGGGACAGAAGAGCCTGGTAGGCTGCCATCTCTGGGGTCACACAGAGTTGGACACGACTGAAGTGACTTAGCAGCAGCAGCAGCAGCAGCAGATAGGCCGTAACTTATTATTCTGCAAGGTACAGAGTAAGAATAAATACAATGGAATATTTTAGGATATATGTAATTTAATAGAGCAAAGAAAATAATTTGGAAAAAAATTTTGAAAGAACTATTTAAAGGATAGTCAGGACTTAACAGATGAATAATTTCAAGGTTTCATGATCAAACTTCTTGGTGCTGAGAGTCCAATAATTAGTCAGTCTTGTTAAGTAGTAGCCTAAAGGTCAAACTTGAAAGAAGCAACTGACTTCAAAAAATTTTATTAAAAAAAAAAACAAAGGCAAAATCGAAAGCCACACAAAACAAAAATAAGAGCATAAAAAGAAGAAAGTTTATCTAGCAACAGTGAGGGAAACACAATATAAGTATTGCAAGTATTAATTTAAATTCTGAGACTTAGAAAAAGAGGGTTGAAAGATATGATTTACATATATCATAATTTATTTCAAGAAGCTGGCAGATTCTAAACAGTTTCTGTAAGCCAGAAAGGTGAACAAATGTCTATTAGGTATGTATTCAACAATGTTCCACTACTTCTGTCCAGGCTTTCCTGGTGGTTTAACAGTAAAGAATCTGCTTGAAATGCAGGAGACCCTGGAGGTGCAGGTTCAGTCCCTGGGTTGGGAAGATCCCCTGGAGAAGGGAATGATAACCCATTCCAGTTCTCTTGCCTGGAGTATCCCTTGGACAGAAGAGCCTGTTGGCCTACAGTCCAGGGCTGCAAAGAGTTGGATACAGCTGAAGCAACTTAGCACACACAAAGTCTCAATCAGATAAAGTGGGTTGTCTCTGGCTTCTCTCCTACCACCTGTTTCCATCCTATGACCAATCGTATTCCCAATAGGAATGCCATTTAGATTTTGCTCTACTGTGAAGTTCAAAAATCTTCTGAAATTACCAACATTCTCCATCCTTGACAGAGGAAGAAAACACGTGCATTAGCTCTGTGTAAGTAACCAAGTAATTTTTTTTTAATTAATCCAGGGAATATGTGAAGGATTATCATTTTAAACATAGAATGATTTCTAGCCAAGCAAATATCCATTTGGGGTCAAGTGATGGAACCAATTAGAGCAAAAACAAAAACCAAGCAGTGTAAAGAAAGTGCTTAGTTGCGGAAGTGTCTACTATTAAGCAACTGAGCTATTTCTCAATTTTCACAGATATTATTATCTCTTCTCTGTACACACTAGAGGTATTTTACTCCCAATGTGTGGAATACAGAAAAATAGGAGGGAAAATAATTACTTTGACCTTCCTGTTAACTTCATTAAAGCAATATGACTTTATAAATGTCAAGTATTATAGTTAGCCAAGGATACGGCATTAACATTTTACCATCAAGATCAAAGGAATACTCTCAGAGAGTATTCAAAGGAATACTCTCAGACCCCAAGTCTTCCCTGTTTCCCAATAGCCTTGCTCCCAGGTTTCACCCTCAACCCTATGGGGTTACACCATCCCACATGGCAAGGAGATGCTCCCGGAACCCGCTTGAATTGAATATGGGGGTCCACATCTTTCCAACTGACGATAGTCTCGCAGCCCCACTCACTACAATGGAAGTCCTCAATACCACCGCACTCCGAGGGTCCCTCCTGGGGGCAGATATAGAACTCTGTGTCCTTCAATGCCTCTTCCAAATATTTAGTCCCGCATCCATAGGACTTCACCCCAGCTCTTCCTCCTCTCATATACCCTGCAGGGGGGTCTTTCATTATTCCAATTAGCCCCCATGAGGTTGCACAAATCAAACCGAAAGGTAGGCCCACCCAGGGTAGACACATTTGCAACCAGCTTCCCATCCAACGTGCTAGTTAACTCCCAGCGGTAGGGTGCAAGCATATAGGGGCTAAAGGAGGCAGTCTGAAGCAGGGGGAACAAAAACAGCACAACTAAGGGGACGCCACCAGTCTGAGTCGTAGGGGTCATTGGAGCGTTCCGCTCTCCATTTTGAGTTCTTTTCCTCCAGCGAGGGGTGCTTCTTGATCCGGGGAGTGGTGAATCCAAGCACTCCTTCCTGCCACCTTGACCGCAGTCGGTGTGCTCAAAATGACGGTATAAGGCCCGTCCCAGCGAGTGGCGAGCGTTTCCGGGCTCAGTTTCTTAATCAGGACCAGGTCACCAGGATCACAGAGAGGCGGCCGGGCTGGAGCGCTGGGAGCTCTGGGTCTGCTCTCTCGGATCGCTGCTTGGGCTCGGGTCCGAGCTAACTGCAGGCCCTGTAAAGACCTAAGGAGACAGTCGTTAGTTATTTCCGCAAGGGTTTCCTCCCCCAGCTTGGGGATGAGTAGAGGGGGCCACCCATAGACAATCTCGAAGGGCGTGAATCCGGTCACAGAGGGGGTACACCTAGATCTGAGAAGCGCAAAGGGTAAGAGAGTAACCCAGTCTCTGCCAGTCTCTATTTTATATTTTGTCAATATTTCTTTTAAGCTCCTATTCATCCTTTCTACTTGTCCTGAGCTCTGTGGCCTGTAAGCACAATGCAGTTTCCATTTGATTCCTAAAACCTCAGCCAATTGACAAGATATCTGGGCGGTAAATGCCGGGCCATTGTCGGACCCCAGACTACTAGGTAATCCAAACCTGGGGACAATTTCAGAGACCAATTGTTTCACTACTACCAGGGAAGTCTCTTTCTTGGTAGGGAAGGCTTCTGCCCATCCGGAGAAGGTATCAAGAAAAACGAGGAGGTAGCGGTAGCCTCCTCGTGCAGGGGGCATCTCGGTGAAGTCCACTTCCCAGGCCTCCCCTGGCTCAGTTCCTCTCTGACGTATGCCCTTCTCAGCCATCCTAGTCGGGTTAGCGTTTACTCGGGCGCAAGTCAGACATCGGGAGGCTATGTCTCGAGCAATCCTGTAGATCCCACAGATTAAGTACTTTTTCCTCAGCAATTCTGCCAGTTTGTTTCCGCTCAAATGGGTTGCCTGGTGGCCTCAGAAAGGAGGGCTCTACCAATAGCCTCTGGAACTAGCACCCGGTTATCTGGTAGGACTAGCCATCCTTGTTCCGTGATCTGCCCCCTAGTTTCTTGCCCAGATCGGTCTCCTTTTGGTATACACAGGGGGTTCCTCTGTAGGTTTGGTGGTGGTTAAGACTAGAGTAGGGGCTCCTTCCCCGGGCGGCCTCCTGGGCGGTTTCATCTGTGAACCTATTTGCCTGCGCTTCAGGGGTGTCCCCAGTTTGGTGCCCCTGACAATGTATAACTGCCACCTCCCTGGGTTCCCAGACAGCTGATAAAAGGTCTATAATTTCAGAGGCGTTTTTAATAGTTTTTCCTCCTGCCGTCAGGAGTCCCCTCTCCTGGTATAAGGCTCCGTGGACGTGAACTGTAGCAAAAGCATACCTGCTATCAGTATAGATGTTTAAACGTTTTCCTCTTCCCCACCTCAAGGCCTTGGTCAGGGCGACTAGTTCGGCCCGCTGGGCTGAAGTCCCTTTTTGTAGTGCCAAGGCCCAGATGACAGAGTCCTCAGTTACCATGGCGGCCCCGGCATACCTGATGCTGTCCTTGACAAAACTGCTCCCATCGGTATAAAGAGTTGTCTCTGCTTGTGATAGCGGCATGTCAGACAAGTCCGGTCGTCCACAAGAGAGGGAATCCAAGAATTCCGTGCACTCGTGTGGGGGCAACTGGGGGTCTGGAGCTGGCAGCAGGGTAGCAGAGTTTAAGGTTGTGGAGCGGTGGAAGGTAAGCCAGGGCGGGTCGAGGAGTTGCACCTGGTAGTGTGTAATTCTGGCGTTAGACAGCCATTTCTCAGGCGGAGCCCGGAGTAGGCCCTCGAGGTTATGAGAAGAGGCGACCTCGAGACTCTGGCCAAAGGTCAGCTTGGTCGCCTCCTTAACTAGCAGGGCTGCAGCCGCAATTGTTCTCAGACACCCTGGCCACCTCGCCACCACAGGGTCCAGCCGTTTGGACAAATAGGCCACAGGTCTCTTCCAGGGACCCAAGTCTTGGGTCAATACTCCCTTTGCCACCCCATTAGCCTCGGCCACGAACAGTCGGAAGGGTTTTTCTAGGTTCGGCAGACTGAGAGCGGGGGCACTCACCAAGGCGGTCTTCAGGTCCTCGAAAGCCTTCTCAGCGGCTTCTGTCCACACGAGGGCAGGGTCCTTGTCGCTGGTAGCTGCATATAGAGGCTTAGCTGTCTCTGCAAAGTTCGGAATCCAAAGCCTGCAATACCCCTCAGCTCCCAGAAATTCCCATACTTGCCTTTTAGTCTCCGGTCGGGGAATCTGAAGGATGGCTTGGATGCGGCTGGAAGACAGGGCTCTGCGTCCCTAGCTGATCTGGTATCCAACGTAAGTTACCTGCTGCTTGCAGAGTTGGGCCTTTTAGATGACACTCGGTACCCAAGCTGGGCCAGAGTCTGGAGTAGGTCTTTGGTGGCCTTTTTACAACTCAGATAATCTGCGGCGGCGATAAGGAGATCATCCACACACTTAAGGAGGGTGACTCCAGAGTGATTGGCCCTGTAGTCCTGAAGGTCTTGGTTTAGCGCCTCATCAAAAAGAGTAGGTGAATTTTTGAACCCTTGAGGCAGCCTTGTCCAGGTAAGCTGCCCCGACAGTCCCTTGTCGGGATCGGCCCACTCAAAGGCAAAGAGGGGCTGACTTATGGTGGCCGGGGGCGGGGGGCTAAAGAAGGCATCTTTCAGATCCAAAACACTGTACCATTCTTTATCTGGCGGCAGCAAACTGAGGAGAGTGTAAGTGTTAGGAACAGTGGGGTGGATAGTCTCGACCCTTTTGTTAATTTCCCGCAGATCTTGAACAGCTCAATAGTCCTGAGTACCTGGTTTCTTCACTGGGAGGAGGGGGTGTTCCAAGCAGACTGGCAAGGAACTAGGATGCCCGCCTCCAGCAACCTATTTATGTGGACTTTAATTCCCCGTCTTGCTTCCAGACAGAGGGGGTACTGCCGTACTCGGACAGGGGTAGCTGTAGCCGCCAGCTGGACAACAATGGGCACCTGGTGTTTTGCTAGCCCCAGGGGATTGCCCTCAGCCCAAACTTCTGGGATCTCCAGCTTCAGCCAGTCTAGAAGTTCCCCACTCTGCTACCCAGCTGAAGTCTCGTATAATCTATATTCTCCTTCCAAGGGCAGCAAGAC
The DNA here is from genome assembly GCA_917880005.1 of Nanger dama. NCBI lineage: Eukaryota > Metazoa > Chordata > Mammalia > Artiodactyla > Bovidae > Nanger > Nanger dama. The sequence continues at coordinate 14,462,170 of CAKJTW010000002.1, forward strand.
TAGAATTCACCCTTCGGCAGCAACTTCCACATCTCCATCTGGAGTGAAGGAGATAGTAGCCCCCATTTTCTGCAGTAAGTCTCTCCCAAGAAGGGGTTCGGGGCACTCAGGAATGACCAAGAAGGAATGAGTGACTGTCCTGCAGCCAAGATCTGAAATACGGCCGGCTGACTTGGGATATCGCTTCGGCTGGCCTGTAGCCCCAATTATCTGGATCTTCTCTCGGGATACGGGCCCCACAGGATGTTTTACCACCGAGTGAGTGGCCCCTGTATCCACCAAGAAGTCGATCTTCTGGCCCCCCACAGAAAGGGTTACCCTGGGTTCCCGGGGGCCCAAGGAACCCTGACCCCTCTAATCAGTCTCCTCCACCAAGATTGGGGCGGGTTGTGGTCCTTTTCTTGGCCGTTTTGGACACTCTCGTTTCCAGTGTCCTTCCTCTTTGCAGTATGCACACTGGTTTCTTCCCAGAGTGCCTCGCTGACCCTTCCTCTGGGTGCCTTTCTCCCGGGAGCCTGAGGGCGCCTCGTGGGCTAGGAGGACCTTGGCCATTTCCTTAGTGAGCTCCTGGGTAACTCTGATGGGGTCCTCTCGATTTTCAAACACCTTCTGGGCCACTGCCAGGAGTTCAGACAGAGACTTCCCTTCGAATCCTTCTAATTTCTGCAACTTTCTTCTAATATCTGGGGCCGCCTGAGCTATGAAGGAGAGCACCACAGCCGCCTGGCTCTCTGGAGCTTCTGGGTTAATCGGGCTCCAGGTCTTATAGGCTTGGTTGAGCCTTTCCAGAAAGGCGGTGGGACTCTCCTCCGGTCCCTGCCTAGTCTCAGTAATCTTGGTCATATTAGTAGGCTTCCGGGCCGCAGCTCGTAAGCCAGCCAATAGAGTCTGGCAGTACCGGTTAAAGGCCCCCACCCCCCTGCACTGCTGTGGTCCCAAGTGGGGCGAGTGGGGGGAAACTTTCCTCAATAAGGTTGGGGTCCATTGTCAGTTCTCCTTGGTTATCCCGGACCTGTTTCTTACTTTCATTTTTTATTCTTTCTCTCTCCTCGGTAGTAAATAGGGTACTGAGGAGCTGCTGACAATCATCCCATGTGGGTTGATGAGTATAAAAGACAGATACTAAGAGCGTGATGACTGCCTGGAGGTCATCCGAAAAAGAGGGGTTCTGGCTTTTCCAGTTATATAGGTCTGAGGTAGTGAATGGGACATATGTTCATACTGGCCTCCTGGCGGGCCCCACCTCACCCGTTTCTCGCAGGGGGTAGAGTCCTGCGGGTTTAGGCGGCCCAAAGGCGGTGCCCGCATGGGTATGAGGGGGCTCACCAAGGGTGGATTGGCCTCGGTGGAGTCAGGAGAAGAGGGCCGGTCTCCCTCAGGGTCTCTTCCAGGGTAAGGTGGGGGCCGCCTTCGAGGGGGCGATTCAGGCCCCTGGGGCAACACCGGGGCCGAGGGTTTCTTAGGCCTAGGTTGCCGCATCACCATTATTGCGCGACGGATGGCCCCTCTTCGCTCCCAATTTAACAGGTTCCAAACACCCACATTTTTTCAAGTATGATGGCTTATCCAAAATAATCTCAGCCCATATACTAATATAAGGAATCTGATTTGGGTGTCCTGGGTTCCCATAGCACACACATTGAACTCGCCTGGCCACAGCCAAGTCGAGAGAGAGCCCTCGCTCGGCCAACCCATTCCAAATGTGGGCCAGTCAAGCTCACAGAATTTCCTTAGATCAAAGGTGCTTACGGACACTCTGTAGTCTTCAGCCCATCGCTTAAAATAGCGAAATTTTCAATCAAGCACTCAGAGTGGGCTCAATGGGCCACTCGAACTGCCTTGTCCCATCCTGGCCGGGAGGGAGAGGCAGATTTTGACAATTAGACAATCAGACAAAAGGAACAGACAGAAAAACAGACACCAAACAACCAAACAGGAAATCTTAAAACCAGAAACTCAGATCCAGGCCTCCCGGAGTCGTCACTCCATTCGGCAAGTGCGTGGGACCTCCCGGTGGCGTCCCACTGTCCACACACAACTCAGAACAGAGTCCGCAGACTAATACCAGATCAGTAAATTAAACAGGCCTGACCTACCGGCGCGCCGTGCAGGGTTCCAGATGAATAGTCCACTAGCAGTCTCCAGGCAGCTTATCCTGGACGAGTCCCCAAATGTGGGAGACTAGCTGCCAATAGAGACCACCAGTCGGAGTTCAGAGAAAAGCAGTTTATTGGCAATTTCGGATCCGGGCCCCCACCAAGCCAATCGAAGGTGGGGAGCCCCAAACACCCGCTTTGGGAGCCTTTTATCTTATTGTGCAGGGGAGGAGGGGGACTAGGCTACTCGGCAGAGCATGATTGGTGGGCAGGCAGGTAAGGTTTATGTAACTATTGGTGACAATTTGCAGTTAGCATCAAGTTCCTGTTTCCTAGAGCTAGATCCTGTTTCTTAGGTTGCAGAGCAAACATTGCAGTGACACACCTGGTATTATCCACTGTTCCCTTTAAAATTTGGGGCTTTCTGTCCCAGTAAAGCTGACCTAGTATTCAACTCCCTGGGAAACATTTTACTTCCTTCTTCAGGGACTAGATCTGATAAGACAGAGTGCATAATGAACTATGGACAGAGGTGCGTGACATTGTACAGGAGACAGGGATCAAGACCATCACCCAAAAAAGAAATAAAAATAGCAAAATGGCTGTATGAGAAAACCTTACAAATAGCTGTGAAGAGAAGGGAAGTGAAAAGCAAAGGAGAAAGGAAAGATATAAGCATCTGAATGCAAAGTTCCAAAGAATAACAAGGAGAGATAAGAAAGCCTTCCTCAGCGATCAATGCAAAGAAATAGAGGAAAACAACAGAATGGGAAAGGCTAGAGAGAGCTTCAGGAAAATTAGATATACCAAGGGAACACTGCATGAAAAGATGGGCTCGGTAAAGGACAGAAATGGTATGGACCTAACAGAAGCAGAAGATATTAGAAGAGGTGGCAAGAATACACAGAACTGTACAAAAAGAGCTTTACAATCCAGATAATCAGGATGATGTGATCACTCACTTAGAGCCAGACATCTTGGAATGTGAAGTCAAGTGGGCCTTAGAAAGCATCACTATGAACAAAGCTAGTGGAGAGGATGGAATTCCAGTGGAGATATTTCAAATCCTGAAAGATGATGCTGTGAAAGTGCTGCACTCAATATGCCAGCAAATTTGGAAAACTCAGCAGTAGCCACAGGACTGGAAAAGGTCGATTTTCATTCCAATCTCAAAGAAAGGCAATGCCAAAGAATGCTGAAACTACCACACAATTGCACTCATTTCACACACTAGTAAAGTAATGCTCAAAATTCTCCAAGCCAGACTTCAGCAATATGTGAACCATGAACTCCCAGATTTTCAAGCTGGTTTTAGAAAAGGCAGAGGAACCAGAGATCAAATTGCCAACATCCACTGGATCACGGAAAAAGCAAGAGAGTTCCAGGAAAACATCTAGCTCTGATTTATTGACTATGCCAAAGCCTTTGACTGTGTGGATCACAATAAACTGTGGAAATTTCTGGAGAGAGATGGGAATACCAGACCACCTGACCTGCCTCTTGAGAAACCTATATGCAGGTCAGGAAGCAACAGTTAGAACTGGACATGGAACAACAGACTGGTTCCAAATAGGAAAAGGAGTATGTCAAGGCTATATATCATCACCCTGCTTATTTAACTTCTATGCAGAGTACATCATGAGAAACGCTGGGCTAAAAGAAGCACAAGCTGGAATCAAGATTGCCTGGAGAAATATCAATAACCTCAGATATGCAGATGATGCCACCCTTATGGCAGAAAATGAAGAGGAACTCAAAAGCCTCTTGATGAAAGTGAAAGAGGAGAGTGAAAAAGTTGGCTTAAAGTTCAACATTTAGAAAACGAAAATCATGGCATCTGGTTCCATCACTTCATCAGAAATAGATGGGGAAACAGTGTCAGACTTTATTTTGGGGGCTCCAAGGTCACTGCAGATGGTGATTGCAGCCATGAAATTCAGACACGCTTACTCCTTGGAAGGAAAGTTATGACCAATCTAGGTAGCATATTGAAAAGTAGAGATATTACTTTGCCAACAAAGGTCCGTCTAGCCAAGGCTATAGTTTCTCCAGTGGTAATTTATGGATGTGAGAGTTGGACTGTGAAGAAAGCTAAGCACTGATGAAATGATGCTTTTGAAATGTGATGTTAGAGACGAGGCCCTTGGACTACAAGGAAATCTAACCAGTCCATAAAAGAGATCAGTCCTGGGTGTTCACTGGAAGGACTGATGTTGAAGCTAAAACTCCAGTACTCTGGCCGCCTCATGTGAAGAGATGACTCGTTGGAAAAGACCCATATGCTGGGAGGGATTGGCGGCAGGAGAAGGTGATGACAGAGGATGAGATGGCTGGATATCATCACTGACTCAATGGACATGAGTTTGAGTAGACTCTGGAGTTGGTGATGGACAAGGAGGCCTGGCGTGCTGCGATTCATGGGGTCGCAAAGAGTCGGACACGACTTAGCAACTGATTTGAACTGAACTGAAGAGGTTTAAGAGGAGTCATGAGTAAATGTACATACACCCTCTCCTTTGAGGTATGCTCACCCTCATGCCTCGAGGGTATATTATCCTTTGTTTGTTGAATAAAACTCTGAGCTATAACAGAGCTATAACTGTGGTCCACCATTTAAAGTTTTGTTGTGGTGAGAAAGATAAAGAAATTTCACACTCTTCTGACATATCTGGTGCTATGATCAGGATGTAACCTGGCTGAAGCCACCTCAGCTCCGGATCCATGAGGTGGAGATAAAGCCCATCAGAAACCCATATTGCCGAAAGTTCACACTGTGAAATCCTAGTGCAATACAAACTCAGCACAGTGGAAGTGGCAGGAAGCCTCAAATGCTGGAAAGCAGGCTTACCTTTTAATGACAGGTAATTACCCTCACTACCCTACCATAGTTAGGCCTCAGGTCAAAAAAATAGGGAAGGAACACAACCCCCCACCCATCAAGAGAAAATTGAAGTTTTATTTAGCATAGTCCCGCCCATCAAAACAATACCCAGATTTCCTCTCAGTCAGTCTCTCCCATTAGGAAGCTTCCACAAGCCTGTTATACAACAGAGGGCAGACAGAATGAAAACCATAATCACAGAAAACTAACCAAACTGATCACATGGACCACAGCCTTGTCTAACTCAATGAAACTATGAGCCATATCATGTAGGGCTACCCAAGACTGACAGGTCATGGTGGAGAGTTCTGACAAAACGTGGTCCATCGGAGAAGGGAATGGCAAACCACTTCAGTATTCTTTCCTTACGAACCCCATAAACAGGAAAAGATTAAAAAAAAAAAAAAGACACTCCCCATAACACATGACACACAAAGAAAATGAAATCTCCAGGTCAGAAGGTACCCAATATGCTACTAGAGAAGTGTGGAGAAATAACTCCAGAAAGAATGAAGAGATGGAACCAAACCAAAAACAACATCCAATTCTGATATGAAAGGTGGTGGATGTAAAGTCTGATGCTGTAAAAACAATATTGCATAGGAACCTGGAATGTTAGGTCCATGAATCAAGGTAAATTAGAAGTGGTCAAACAGGAGATGGCAAGAGTGAGCATGGTCATTTTAGGAATCAGGGAAATAAAATGGAAAAGAATGGGTGAATTTAATTCATGACTGTTTTATCTAATACTGTGGGCAAGAATCCCTTAGAAAAAATGGAGTAGCTCTCATAGTCAACAAGTGAAGTCATGAAAGTTAAGTTGCTCAGTCGTGTCTGACTCTCTATGACCCCATGGACTCTAGCCTATCAGGTTCCTCCATCCATGGGCTTTTCCAGGCAAGAGTGCTGGAGTGGGTTGCCATTTCCTTCTCCAGGGATCTTCCCAACCTGGGAAACGAACCCAGGTCTCCTACATTGCAGGCAGACACTTTACCATTTGAGCCACCAGGGAAGCCCCATAGTCAACAAAAGAGTCTGAAATACTTGTGTGCAATTCAGTACCTGTGTGCAGTCTCAAAAATTACAGAAAGATCTCTGTTCATTTCCAAGGCAAACTATTCAATATCACACTGGTCCAATTCTATGTCCCAACCACTAATGCCAAAGAAGCTGAACAGTTCTATGTTGTATGTCAATACAAGACCTTCTGGAATAACACAAAAAAAAAAAAAGAAAAAGATGTTCCTTTCATCATAAGGAACTGAAATGCAAAAATAGGAATTCAAGAGATACCTGGAGTAACAGACAAGTTTAGTGTTGGAGTACAAAATGAAACAGGGCAAAGACTAACAGAGTTTTGCCAAGAGAAAGCACTGGTTATAGCAAACACACTCTTCCAACAACACAAGAGACGACTCTACACATGGACATCACCAGATGGTCATTACTGAAATCAGATTGATTATATTCTTTGCAGAAGCAGAAGGAGAAGCTCTATAAAGTCAGAAATAACAAGCCCAGGAGCTGACTATGGATCAGATTATGAACTTCTTACTGCAAAAATCAGACTTAAATTGAAGAAACTAGGGGAAACCACTACACCATTCAGGTATGACCTAAATCAAATCCCTCAAAATTATACAGTGGAAATGACAAATAGATTCAAGGGATTAGATTTGATAGACAGAGTGCCTGGAGAATTATGGACAGAGGATCATGACATTGTACAGGAGGCAGTGATCAAGACCAAAGAAAAAGAACGTCAAAATGGTTGTTGGAGAAGGCCTTAAAAATAGTTGAGAAAAGAAGAGAAGCTAAAGGCAAAGGAGAAAAGGGAAGATATACCCATTTGAATGCAGAGTTCCAAAGAATACAAGAAGAGAAAAGAAAGTCTTCCTCAGTGATTATTGCAAAGAAATAAAGGAAAACAATAGAATGGGAAAGACTAGAGATCTCTTCAGGAAAATTAGAGATATCAAGGTAACATTTTATAAAAAGATGGGCTCAATAAAGGACACAAATGGTAGGGACCTAACAGAAGCAGAAGATATTAAGAAGAGGTAGCAACAATACAAAGAAGAACTACACAAAAAGATCTTCATAATCCAGATAACCATGATGGTACAATCACTCACCTAGAGCCAGACATCCTGGAATGTGAAGTCAAGTGGGCCATAGGAAGCATCAATAAGAACAAAGCTAGCGGAGGTGACTGAATTCCAGTTGAGCTATCGCAAATCCCAAAAAGATGATACTGTGAAAGTTCTGTACTCAGTATGCTAGCAAACTCAGCAGTGGCTAACACTGGAAAAGGTGAGTCTTTATTCCAATCCCAAAGAAAGGCAATGCCAAAGACTGTTCAAACTACTGCACAATTGCACTCATCTCACACACTAGCAAAGTAATGCTCAAAATTCTCCAAGCCAGGCTTCAAAAGTACATGAACAATGAACTTCCAGATATTCAAGCTGGATTTAGAAAAGGCAGAGGAACCAGAGATCAAATTGTCAACAACTGTTGTATCATCAATAAAGTTAGAGAGTTCCAGAAAATATTTACTTCTGCTTTATTGACTACACCAAAAACCTTTGGCTGTGTGGGTGACAAGAAACTGAGGAAAATTCTGAAAGAGCTGGGAATACCAGACCACCTGACCTGCCTCCCGAGAAATCTGTATGCAGGTCAAGAAGCAACAATCTGAACATGACATGGAACAATGGACTGGTTCCAAATTGAGAAAGGAGTACAACAAGGCTGTATATTGTCACCTTGCTTATCTAACTTCTATGCAGAGTACATAATGCAAAATGCTGGGCTGAATGAAGCCCAAGCTGGAATCAAGACTGCCAGGAAAAATATCAGTAACCTCAGATATGCAGATGACACCACTCTTACGGCAGAAAACGAAGAACTAACAAGCCTCTTGATGAAAATGAAACAGGAGGGTGAAAAAGCTAGCTTAAGACTCAACATTCAAAAACAAAGATTATGGCATCCCGTCCCATCACTTTGTGGCAAATAGATGGGGAAACAATGAAAACAGAGACTTTATTTTCTTCAGCTCCAAAATCACTGCAGATTGTGACTGCAGCCATGAAATTAAACGATTCTTGCTCCTTGGAAGGAAAGCTATAACCAACCTAGATAGCATATTAAGAAGCAGAAACATTACTTTGCTAACAAATGTCCATCAAGTCAAAACTTTGGTTCTTTGAGTAGTCATCTATGGATGTGAGAGTTGGACCTATGGAAAGCTGAGCACTGAAGAACTGATACTTTTGAATTGTGATGTTGGAGAAGGCTCTTGAGAGTCTCTTGGACTGCAAGGAGATCCAACAAGTCAATCCTAAAGGAAATCAGCCCTGAATAGTCTTTGGAAGGACTAATGCTGAAACTCCAATATTTTGGTCACCTGATGCAAAGAACTGACTCATTGGAAAAGACCCCGATGCTGGGAAATATTGAATGCAGGAGAAGAAGTGGAAGACAGGGGATGAGATGGTGGTATGGCATCACCAATTCGATGGGCATGAGACTAAACTCCAGGAGTTGGTGGTGGACAGGGAAGCCTGACATGCTGCAGTCCATGGGGTCTTAGTCAGACATGACTGGGCGACTGAACTGAACTGAACTGGTAAACATTCAAACTTCATATTGAAAATAATTAATATTCATGTTCTATTCCTATTCATCATAGGTACCATTTTAGAGACATTTTTTAAGTAGGTTTTCTTTTTTAGACATTTCTTATTTAGTTATATTCTTGTTTGCTTACTTATGCTTTTTTTTTTTAGTTTGTTAATTCACTTTGTAGTTTTCCTGAAAAATCAAGCCTGAAAACTTTAAGTACAAAGCCCTTTAGTTTTAGTTTTGTAGTAAGCAACCTCTGTTGTGAAATTATGTGATACCAACATTAAAATATAGAGGCATATACATCTTTTAAAGATTACCTTTAAAGAAAAAAGGAAGAATATAATTATATCTAAAATACAGTAAGATATTTTCCTATGACACAACCTAAAACTTTGTTCATTTTTTCCTAAGGAGAAGAAAAAAGTAAGCTGTAATATTTGACCACTTTGCTTATAGGAAAATTTGCCAGTTTTATAATTTTTGGATGGCTTAAAAATACCTTTAAATATAAAGGAGGCATGAAGAAAGTCTAGGAGTAGGGTCTTTTTAAAAAATTAATTTATTTATTTTAATTGGAGGCTAATTACTTTAAATATTGTAGTGGCTTTTGCTACACATTGACATGAATCAGCCATGGGTATACATTTGTTCCTCAATCCTGAACCCCCCTCCCAACGCCCTCATCATCCCTTCCCTCAGGGTCATCCCAGTGCACCATCTCTGAGCTTTGGCATAGTCAATAAAGCAGAACTAGATGTTTTTCTGGAACTCTCTTGCGGAGGGCGCTCCGCAGAAAGAGTAGAGGCAGTGGAACTTCCCTCAGCAAAGCCGAGGGGTCCCGGAAGAGAGGTGAGCCTGCTGTCTGCCAACCCAGCCCCTCAGCGAGTGAGAGGCACGACAGGGGTTCCGTTGAAGCAGTTCAGCTTTATTGTTGCAAACTCCCAGCTTATATAGACAAGCAGGGGGATTTTTAGGAGGGACTTTCCATAGTTGCACCAATCACCTTAAAGGTCAAATCGTCACGTGCCTTCATTATAACAGGAGTCTATGGAGATCACACACTGTCTACATGCATGGAAATCAAGAGAGCCAATCAAAAAACTTTGACAAACAACACAGACCACGCCCCCATCTCTTCCACCAGGCGCCATCTTAGGTTTTCGACCGCAAAGTTAGCCCCCTTTTTTTTTTTTAAGATTTCCCATTTAGGGCCCCACACTCTCTTGCTTTTTCCATGATCCAGAGGATGTTAGCAATTTGATCTCTGGTTCCTCTGCCTTTTCTAAAACCAGCTTGAACATCTGGGATTTCAGTGTTCACGTATTGCAGAAGCCTGGCTTGGAGAATTTTGAGCATTACTTTACTAGCGTGTGAGTTGAGTGCAATTGTGTGGTAGTTTGAGCATTCTTTGGCATTGCCTTTCTTTGGGATTGGAATGAAAACTGACCTTTTCCAGTCCTGTGGCCACTGTTGAGTTTTCCAAATTTGCTGGCATATTGAGTGCAGCACTTTCACAGCACCATCTTCCAGTATTTGAAATAGCTCAACTAGAATTCCATCACCTCCACTAGCTTTGTTCATAATGATGCTTTCTAAGGCCCACTTGACTTCACAATCCAGGATGTCTGGCTCTAGGTGAGTGATCACACCATCATGATTATCTTGGTCGTGAAGATCCTTTTTGTATATTTCTTCTGTGTATTCTTGCTACCTCTTCTAAATATCTTCTGCTTCTGTTAGGTCCATACCATTTCTGTCTTTTATCAAGCTCATGAGAAATGCTGAGCTGGAAGAAGCATAAACTGGAATCAAGATTGCCAGGAGAAATATCAATAACCTCAGATATGCAGATGACACCACTCTTATGACAGAAAGTGAAGAGGAACTAAAAAGACTCTTGATGAAAGTGAAAGAGGAGAGTGAAAAAGTTGGCTTAAAGATCAACATTCAGAAAACGAAGATCATGGCATCTGGTTCCGTCACTTCATTGGAAATAGATGAGGAAACAGTCAAAACAGTGTCAGACTTTATTTATTGGGGCTCCAAAATCACTGCAGATGGTGACTGCAGCCATGAAATTAAAAATGCTTACTCCTTGAAAGAAAAGCTATGACCAACCTAGATAGCATATTGAAAAGCAGAGACATTACTTTGCCGAGTAAGATCCATCTAGTCAAGGCTATGGCTTTTCCAGTAGTCATGTATGGATCTGAGAGTTGGACTGTGAAGAAAGCTGAGCGCCAAAGAATTGATGCTTTTGAACTGTGGTGTTGGAGAAGACTCTTGAGAGTCCCCTTGGACTGCAAGGAGATCCAACCAGTCCATTCTGAAGGAGACCAGCCCTGGGATTTCTTTGGAGGGAATGATGCTGAAGCTGAAACTCCAATACTTCGGCCACCTCATGCGAAGATTTGACTCATTGGAAAAGACTCTGATGCTGGGAGGGATTGGGGGCAGGAGGAGAAGGGGATGGCAGAGGATGAGATGGCTGGTGGCATCACTGACTCGATGGACATGAGTCTGAATGAACTCCGGGAGTTGGTGATGGACAATGAGGCCTGGCATGTTGCGAATTGTGGGGTCGCAAAGAGTTGGACACGCCTGAGCGACTGAACTGAATAAGCATGTTTAAATACTTCTCTCTCAAATCATCCCACCCTCGCCTTCTCCTACAGAGTCCAAAAGTCTGTTCTTTATATCTGTGTCTCTTTTGGTGTCTCACATATAGGGTCATCATTACCTTTTTTTTTTAATTACATATGTATGCGTTAATATACTGTATTGATGTTTTCTTTCTGAATTACTTCACTCTGAATAGCAGGCTCCAGTTTCATCCACCTCATTAGAACTGATTCAAAGTCATTCTTTTTAATGGCCGAGTAATATTCTACTGTGTATATGTACCACAGCTTTCTTAAACATTCGTCTGCTGATGGACATTTAGATTGTTTCCATGCCCTGGCTATTATAAACAGTGCTGTGATGAACACTGGGGTACACATGTCTCTTTCAATTTTGCTTTTTTTTCAATGTATATGCCCAGTAGTGGGACTGCTGGGTCGTATGGCAGTTCTATTTCCAGTTTTTTAAGGAATCTCCACACTGTTCTCCATAGTGGCTGTACTAGTTTGCATTCCCACCAACAGTGTAAGAGGGTTCCCTTTTCTCCACACCCTCTCCAGCATGTATTGCTTCTAGACTTTTTGATTGTAGTCATTCCAACCAGCATGAGAGGGTACCTCATTGTCGTTTGATTTGCATTTCTCTGATAATGAATGATGCTGAGCATCTTTCCATGTGTTTATTAGCCATCTGTATGTCTCTTTGGAGAAATATCTGTTTAGTTCTTTGCCCATGTTTTGATTGGGTCATTTATTTTTCTGGAATTGAGCTGCAGGAGCTGCTTGTTTATTTTTGAGATTTATTCTTTGTCAGTTGCTTCATTTCCTATTATTTTCTCCCATTCTGAAGGCTGTCTTTTCACCTTGCTTATACATTCCTTCCTTATGCAAAAGCCTTTAAGTTTAATTAGGTCCCATTTGTTTATTTTTCTTTTTATTTCCATTACTCTGGGAGGTGTGTCATAGAGGATCCTGCTATGATTTATGTCAGAGAGTGTTTTGCCTATGTTCTCCTCTAGGAGTTTTATAGTTTCTGGTCTTACATTTAGATCTTTAGTCCATTTTGAGTTTATTTTTGTGTATGGTGTTAGTAAATGTTCTAGTTTCATTCTTTTCGAAGTGGTTGACCAGTTTTCCCAGCACCACTTGTTAAAGAGATTATCTTTTCTCCATTGTATACTCTTGCTTCCTTTGTCAAAGATAAGGTGTCCATATGTGCATCAGTTTATCTCTGGGCTTTCTATTTTGTTCCATTGATCTATATTTCTGTCTTTGTGCTGGTACAATACAGTCTTAATGACTGTAGCTTTGTAAGTATACTTTGAAGTCAGGAAGGTTGATTCCTCCAGTTCCATTCTTTCTCAAGATTGCTTTGGCTGTTCAAAGTTTTTTGTATTCCCATAAAAATTGTGAAATTATTTATTCTAGTCCTCTGAAAAATAATGGTGTTAGCTTGATAGGGATTTCATTGAATCTATAGATGGCTTTGGGTAATATACTCATTTTCAATATATTGATTCTTCTGATCCATGAATATGGTATATTTCTCCATCTAATTTTGTCATCTTTGCTTTCTTTCATCAGTGTTTTATAGTCTTTATATATGAGTCTTTTATTTATTTAGGTAGATTTATTCCTAAGTATTTTATTCTTTTTGTTGCAATGGTGAATGGAATTGTTTCCTTAATTTCTCTTTATGTTTTCTCATTGTTCAGTTCAGTCGCTCAGTCGTATCCGACTCTTTGTGACCCCATGAATTGCAGCACGCCAGGCCTCCTTGTCCATCACCAACTCCTGGAGTTCACTCAGACTCACGCCCATCGAGTCAGTGATGCCATCCAGCCATCTCATTCTCTGTTGTCCTCTTTTCCTCCTGCCTGCAATCCCTCCCAGCATCACTCTTTTCCAATGAGTCAACTTGTGGGGCCCTAAATGGGAAACCTTAAAAACAAAGGGGCTAGCTTTGTGGTCGAAAACCTAAGATGGCACCTGGCGGAAGAGATGGGGGCATGGTCTATGTTGTCTGTCAAAGTTTTTGATTGGCTCTCTTGATTTCTATGCATGTAGACAGTGTGTGATCTCCATAGACTCCTGTTATAATGAAGGGACATGACAATTTGGCCTTTAACGTGAGTGGTGCAACTATGGAAAATCCCTCCTAAAACACTCCTGTTTGTCTATATAAGCTAGGAGTGTGCAACAATAAACCGGAACTGCTTCAATGGAACCCCTGTCGCGTCTGATTGTCTCTCGCTCGCCAAGGGGCTGGGTTGGCGGACAGAAGGCTCACCTCTCCTCGGGTTGGCGGACAGAAGGCTCACCTCTCCTCGGGAACCCTCGGCTTTGCTGAGGGAAGTTCCACTGCCTCTGCTCTTTCTGCGGAGTGCCCACCGCATCAACTCTTTGCATTGTTAATGTATAGGAATACAAGGGATTTCTGTGTGTTGATTTTATATCCTGTAAATTTAATATATTCAGTGATTAGCTCTAGTAACTTTCTGGTGGTGTCTTTAGGGTTTTCTATGTAGAGGATCATGTCATCTGCAAGCAATGAGAGTTTTACTTCTACTTTCCCAATCTGTATTCCTTTTTTCCTTTTTCTTCTTTGATTGCTGTGGCTAAAACATCCAAAACTATGTTGAATATTAGTGGTGAGAGTGGGCACCCTGTCTTATTCTTGACTAGGAGAGATGCTTTCAATATTTCATCATTGAGGATAATGTTTTTGTGGGTTTGTCATATATAGCTTTTATTACATTGAGGTATGTTCCTTCTAGCCTACTTCTGGGGGTTTTTTTTTATCATAAATGGATGTTGAATTTTGTCAAAGGCTTTCTCTGTATCTACTGAGATAATCATACGATTTTTAATCTTTCAATTTATTAATGTGGTGTATCACATTGATTTGCAAATATTGATGAATCCTTGTATCTGTGGGATAAAGCCCACTTGGTCATGATGTATTATCTTTTAATATATTGTTGGATTCTGTTTGCTAGAATTTTGTTGAGGATTTTTGCATCAGAATTCATCAGTGATATTGGTCTGTGGTTTTCTTTTTCTGGCATCTTTGTCTGCTTTTGGTATTAGGGTAATGGTGGCCTCAAAGAATGATTTTGGTAGTTTACCTTCCTCTTCAATTTTCTGGAAGAGGTTGAGTAGGATAGGTGTGAGCTCTTCTCTAAATTTTTGGCAGAATTCACCTGTTAAGCCATATGGACCTGGGCTTTTGTTTGTTGGAAGATTTTTTTATTACCACGGAAAGTTTCGATTTCCATGCTTGTGATGGGTCTGTTCAGATTTTCTATTTCTTCCTGGTTCAGTTTTGGAAGGTTATACTTTTTGAGAATTTGTTCATTTCTTCCATGTTGTCCATTTTATTGGCATATAGTTGCTCATAGTAGTCTCTTATGATTATTCATATTTATTTGTTGTCTGTTGTTATTTCTCCATTTTTATTTCAAATTTTGTTAATTTGATTCTTCTCCTTTGTTTCTTGAAGAGTCTGGCTAATAGTTTGTCTATTTTATTTATCTCTTCAAAGAACCAGCTTTTAGCTTTGCTGATTTTTCCTATGGTCTCCTTTGTTTCTTTTTCATTTATTTCTGCCCTAATTTTTATAATGTGTTTCCTTGTAGTAATCGCAGGGTTCTCTTTTTTTTTTTTTTTCCCTAGTTGCTTTAGGTGTAAAGTTAGGTTATTTATTTTTCTCTTGTTTCTTAACGTTAGCTTTTATTGCTGTGAACCTTCCCCTTAGCATTGCTTTTACTGAATCCCATAGGTTTTGGGTTACTGTATTTTCATTTTCAGTCATTTCTATGCATATGTTGATTTCTTTTTTATTTCTTCTGTGATTTGTTGGTTATTCAGAAGTGTGTTGTTTAGCCTCCTTATGTTTGTATTTTTAATAGTTTTGTTTTTTTCCTGTAGTTGACATCTAATCTTACTGCATTGTGATCAGAAATGAAACTTAAAATGACTTCAATTTTTTTTTTTTTAACTGAAGGCTAGATTTATGGCCCAGAATATGATCTATCCTGGAGAAGGTTCGTGTGCACTTGAGGAAAAGGTGAAATTCATTGTTTTGAGGTGAAATGCCCTATAGATATCAATTAAGTCTAACTGGTCCATTGTATCATTTAAAGTTTGTGTTTCCTTGCTAATTTTCTCTTTAGTTGATCTGTCCATAGGTGCAAGTGAGGCATTAAAGTCCCACTATTATTGTGTTATTGTTAATTTCCCCTTTCATAATTGTTAGCATTTGCCTTACAAATTACGGTGCTCCTATGTTGGGTGCATATATATTTATAACTGTTATATCTTCTTCTTGATTGATCCTTTGATCATTATATAGTGCACTTCTTTGTCTGTTTTCACAGCCTTTATTTCAAAGTCTATTTTATCTGATATAAGTATTGTTACTCCTGTTTTCTTTTGGTCTCCATTTGTGTGAAGTCTGTATGTGTCCCTTGGTTTGAGGTAGGTCTCTTGTAGGCAACATATCTAGGGGTCTTTTTTGTTTCCTTTCATCCAGTGTTTGTCTTTTTGGTGGGGCATTCAACCCATTCACATTTAAGGTAATTATTGATAAGTATGATCCTGATGCCATTTACTTTATTGTTTGGGGTTCGAGTTTCTAAACCTTTTCTGTGTTTCATGTCTAGAGAAGATCATATAGTATTTGTTGGAGAGCTGGTTTGGTGGTGCTGAATTCTCTCAGCTTTTGCTTGTCTGTAAAGCTTTTGATTGCCCCTTCATATTTTAATGAGATACCTACTGGGTATAGTAATTTGGTTGTAAGTTTTTCTCTTTCATCACTTTAAGTATGTCTTGCCATTTCCTTCTGGCCTGAAGAGTTTCTATTGAAAGATCAGCTGTTATCCTTATGGGAATCCCCTTGTGTGTTATTTGTTGCTTTTCCCTTGCTGCTTTTAGTATTTGCTGTTTGTGTTTGATCTTCATTAATTTGATTAGTATGTGTCTTGGGGTGTTTTGCCTTGGTTTTATCCTGTCTGAGAATCTCTGGGTTTCTTGAACTTGGGTGGATATGTCCGTCCCCATATTAGGGACGTTTCCAACTATTATCTCCTCAAGTATTTTCTCAAGGCCTTGTTTTTGTCTTCTTCTTCTGGGACTCCTGTGATTTGAATGTTGGGGCATTTAACATTGTCCCAGAGGTCTCTGAGGTTTTCTTCATTTCTTATCATTCTTTTTTCCTCTCTGCTTCATTTATTTCTATCATTCTATCTTCCACCTCACTTATCTTCTACCTCAGTTATTCTACTGTTGGTACCCTCCAGAGTGCTTTTGATCTCAGTTATTGCATTATTCATTATTGATTGACTCTTTTTTATTTCTTTAGGTCTTGTTAAACATTTCTTGCATCTTCTGAATCCTTGTCTCCAGTCTATTTAACTGAAACTCTATTTTGTTTTCAAGATTTTGGATCATCTTTGCTATCATTATTCTGAATTCTTTTTCAGGTAGACTCCCTATCTCCTCTTTTGTTTGGTTTGGTAGGCATTTATCATGTAATTTTACCTGCTGAATATTTGTCTGCCTTTTCATTTTGTTTAGATTGCTGTGTTTGGGGTGGCCTTTCTGTATGCTGAAAGTGTGTGGTTCCTTTTTATCACAGAGGTTGCTCCCTGTGGATGGGGTTGGACAAGTGGCTTGTCAAGGTTTCCTGGTTAGGTTAACTTGTCTCTGTGTTCTGGTGGGTGGAGCTGGATCTCTTCTCTCTGGAGTGCAATAAAGTGTCACATAGTGAGCTTTGAGGTGTCTATGGGTTTGGTGTGACTTTGGGCCACCTGTATTTTAATGCTCAGGGTTATGTTCCTGTGTTGCTGGAGAATTAGTGTGGTATGTCTTGCTCTGAAACGTGTTGGCTCTTGGATGGAACTTGGTTTCAGTGTAGCTATGGAGGCTTTTGGATGAGCTCTTCTCAATTAACGTTCCCTTGAGTCAGGAGTTTTCTGGTGTTTTCAAGTTTTGGATTTAAGCATCTTACTCTGGCTTTCAGTCTTATTCTTATAGGAGCCTCAAGACTTCTCCATCCATACAGCCCTGATGATAAAACATCTAGGTTAACAGTGAAAAGATTCTCCATAGTGATGGGCACCCAGAGAGGTTCACAGAGTTACATGGAGAAAAGAAGAGGAGAAGGGAGATAGAGGTGACCAGGAGTAGAAGAGGGAGAGTCAAAAGGAGAGAGACAAATCTAGCCAGTAATCAGTTCCTTAAGTGTTCTCCTCAGCCAGGAACACCCAAAGAGATTCACAGAGTTAAGTAGAGAAGAGAAGGGGGAAGAAGGAGATAGAGGTGACCTCCTTTCAAAGAGAATGGAATGCCTTTCTGTGTACCTGGTGTCCTCCGCCAGTGTTCAGAGGGTGTTTTGTGGAAGTTGTTCAGCATTCAAATGATTTTTTGATGAATTTATGGGGGAGAAAGTGGTCTCTCCATCTTATTCCTCCACCATCTTAGGACCACCCTTGGAGTAGGGTCTTAATATAACTCATTTTTCAAACTAGAAAATTTCTCGAGTAAAAATAAACAATATTAATAAATCAATAATTATATGACAGTGATAAACGCTTTTACAATACTTGGAAGTCAAATGCATAAAATGATAAGCATCTTGATTTCTTCATACTCTTTTTTTCCCCCTTGTTTCTACCTTGGTAGAGTGGTTAATTTAGAAAATTAATAGGAAGGAATTATTCTAAGGCACAGTGATTTTATGTGAAATATATTCTTTAGCCCTATATCAATAGCATCATTCTCTGCATTTGCAATCTGTTCTTATACTCAAGATATTTTAAGCTATGGAACCCAAGTTTCTGTATTAGCAAAATACAAATTATGAAATATATAAATTCTTCAGTCCAGGAAAAAAAAGGAGACCTAAAGTCACTCTGCATATAAGGGGTGTTGCAGAAGCAATTTTCAGGCTCTTTTGCATAGAGCAGAGTTTCTTTATTTATTAAAATATAAGTTCCTTTTATTATTATTATTATTATTATTATGGCCTTATTATTCACTTCTTTTTGCCAAGTATTTTATATTTATATTTTATTTTTCTTTTGCAAAACTTGTGAGCTAGACATTATTATTTTGTTGTGCTCATGAAAATAACTGAAATGAAGCTCCAACTTGTCTTATGATGCTCCAGTGTATCACATTGCTTGAAGCTATATTATATGCTTCTGTAACTAAGCTAAAAATCAGTGGAATAAATGAAAAATATTTATAGATCTCCCTTACATGGGGGTTTATAGAGCACATGCCTCCCAACACCTGTGAGAACATTTTATCAAACAACTTACAAACCTGTTATCAAGTTGAGATGATAAACAAATAAGGCACTTTGGATAATATGAACATCAACCATATTGTAAATAGTTTTTCAGCAGCTACTACTTATTTTAGACACTGAAGTAAATAAGATGGAAAAAAATCAAGCTTGTATCTTCTAGGAACCAACATAAGGCATTAAGATAAGATAGGTTAAAACAGCTCTGTGCTGTGCTGTGCTTAGTCACTCAGTCATGTCCGACTCTCTGCAACCCCATGGACTGCAGCCCATCAGGCTTCCCCAGTCCAAGGGGGTTCTCCAGGCAAGAATACTGGAATGGGTTGCCATGTTCTCCCCTCCTCATCTCACCACCTCCCCCTGCCAAAAAAAACAAAAACAAAAACAAACAGTTCTACTGCATGGTATTATTAGGTTAGGAGCACAGCTATACTGTGTTTCCTTGGATGGAGAATGATAGAGAAGGGCTTTCCAAGAAAAGGGAGTGAACTTTCTAAAGGATGAAGTACCTACTCTGTCTTCAGAAAAAAGCAAATTTCTTTTGTTGTACAGACACGGGCACACGCAAGACACAGACACATATGTATATGCATACACTTGTACATTTACATATATGTGTACAGGTAATCACTTAGGTACTCATATCTATCAGTTCAGTTCAGTTCAGTCACTCAGTCATGTCTGACTCATATCTATACATACATGCATACAACCACAGCAGCTATGGAAAATCAACAATGAAATGACCTTCTTCTAATTATAAAAATCTGTATAGCATTTCTAATTCTAAAAGTCTTTTTGAATCTGAGGTACAGGAACACTTTTTTGACTGCAGTATATTTAATCATCAGACTTTCATCATAAAAAAATCCTATGGATATTATTTGTGTAAAAGGAGACATAAAATTCCCTTGAAATATTTCCCAGTATTTCTTAGGAAATTGTTATTTTTGTCACCACATTTTCAGGACATTCTGAAATGAATAATAAAGTTGTAAATGATAAGGTTCAGGCTAATATATTTGCCCTTTTGAAATAATGAGGACCCATTCAGGAAGCTTTATCTATGGGGAAAATGTTTTTCAGAAAATGGCATATTTTATAGCTAAAATTCAAAAAGGGGGTGGGACAAGGTGAATAAATGTGTGTGCTACTTTATTTAAAATGACATTTAGAAGGAGAGTGAGTAAGAAGAAAGGGATCTGGTTCAGATATACTCAGTACTGGAAAATAAAACAAACAGTGTGTGTCTGTTTTCTTAAACTTTGACATTTCTTGTTAGAACTTTAAGACCTGACTCATTGGAATGAAAGACTACAAATTCATTATTACATGACTTTATGTTTCTCTAACCCATTACATTCTACAGACAACCATCTTTATTATCTTCAATAATTTTTAATAGAAGGAATGGTACAGGAAGGGAGGAGGGAGGGGGATTCAGGATGGGGAACACATGTATACCCGTGGTGGATTCATGTTGATGTATGGCAAAACCAATACAATATCGTGAAGTAATTAACCTCCAACTAAAATAAATAAACTTATATTTAAAAAATAATTTTTAATAGACAATACATTGGAAAAATTATACTCACTGAATTCTTTTGCCTTAAAAATACCAATGTACAAACTTTATTCATAATGTGTATAACTACATATTATTTTTTAAATAATGAGGAAGACTAAAGTTTCTTTTCTTTTTAGGTTATTTTATTTGACTATCAAAAAGCATGAAAATTTAATTTGCTAACCAGTTACTTTTTAGAGATTTGGGGCAATATTTTTGCTAGAGTATATTTTTTTTAAAGAGACACTTAAGCACGTGGCATAGAAAAAGAAAACTAAAATCACATTAAAAATGTGGAAATTGTTTGATAATATTTACAAGTCAAATGCATAAAATGATTTCCATTTTGACTTCTTCATACTTGTTTCTTTCCCATATTTCTAAGTTGGTATGATTGTTAATTAGAAAATTAATAAGAAGGAATTAAAACAATGATTTTACATAAAGCATTATCTTTGGTCCTATGGCAATAATCATCCTCAGCATTTTTCAGAGTTTATTCTTTTACTCAAAATACTTTAAGCTAATAGAACACAACTTTCCATATTTCTAAAATATGGCAAGCATATTTATACTATATAATCACTATTTCACAACTATGTACTTAATATGTTTACTAATGATGTACTCTAACCATGGTAGTATAATTATAAATTTTTTTACAAATATTTTTTTTTTTTTTTCTTTTTCTTTTTATTTATTTTTTAAACTTTATTTTTACTTTATTTTACTTGCAATACTGTATTGGTTTTGCCATACGCTGACATGAATCCACCATGGGTGTATACAAGCTTCCAATCCTGAACCCCCTCCCACCTTCCATCCCATATCATCTCCCTGGATCATCCCCGTGCATCAGCCCCAAGCATCCTGTATCCTGCATCGAACATAGACTGGCGATTTGTCTCTTACATGATATTATACCTGTTTCAATGCCATTCTCGCAAACCATCCCACCCTCTCCCTCTCCCCCAGAGTCCAAAAGTCCATTCTATACATCTGTGTCTCTTTTGCTGTCTCACATACAGGGTTATCACTACCATCTTGCTAAATTCCATATATATGTGTTAGTATGCTGTATTGGTGTTCTTCTTTCTGGCTTACTTCACTCTGTATAATCGGCTCCAGTTTCATCCATCTCATTAGAACTGATTCAAATGTATTCTCTTTAATGTCTGAGTAATACTCCATTGTGTATATGTACCACAGCTTTCTTAAACATTTGAGGTTTTTGTATTTCCATACAAATCTTGAAATTATTTGTTCTAGTTCTGTGAAAAATACCTCTGGTAGCTTGATAGGGATTGCATTGAATCTGTAGATTGCTTTGAGTAGTATACTCATTTTCACTATGTTGATTCTTCTGATCTATGAACATGGTATTTTTCTCCATATATTAGTGTCCTCTTTGATTTCTTTCGTCAGTGTTTTATAGTTTTCTATATATAGGTCTTTAGTTTTTTTAGGTAGATATATTCTTATATATTTTATTCTTTTCGTTGCAATGGTGAATGAAATTGTTTCCTTAATTTCTTTTCTACTTTCTCATTATTAGTGTGTAGGAATGCAAGGGATTTCTGTGTGTTGATTTTATATCCTGCAACTTTACTATATTCATTGATTAGCTCTAGTAATTTTCTGGTGGAGTCTTTAGGGTTTTCTATGTAGAGGATCATGTCATCTACAAACAGTGAGAGTTTTACTTCTTCTTTTCCAATTTGGATTCCTTTTATTTCTTTTTCTGTTCTAATTGCTGTGGCCAAAACTTCCAGAACTATATTGAATAGTAGTGGTGAAAGTGGGCACCCTTGTCTTTTCCTGACTTCAGGGAAAATGCTTTCAATTTTTCACCATTGAGGATAATGTTTGCTGTGGGTTTGTCATATATAGCTTTTATTATGTTGAAGTATGTTCCTTCAATTCCTGCTTTCTGGAGAGTTTTTATCATAAATGGATGTTGAATTTTTCAAAGGCCTTCTCTGAATCTATTGAGATAATCATATGACTTTTATTTTTCAATTTGTTAATGTGGTGAATTTCATTGATTGATTTGCAGATATTGGAGAATCCTTGCATCCCTGGGATAAAGCCCACTTGGTCATGGTGTATGATCTTTTTAATGTGTTGTTGGATTCTATTGCTAGAATTTAGTTGAGGATTTTTGCATCTATGTTCATCAGTGATATTGGCCTGTAGTTTTCTTTTTTGTGAGGCATCTTTGTCAGGTTTTGGTATTCGGGTGATGATGGCCTCATAGAATGAGTTTGGAAGTTTACCTTGCTCTGCAATTTTCTGAAAGAGTTTCAGTAGGATAGGTGTTAGCTGTTCACAAAATTTTTGGTAGAATTCAGCTGTGAAGCCATCTGGACCTGGGCTTTTGTTTGCTGGAAGATTTCTGATTACAGCTTCAATTTCCGTGCTTGTGATGGGTCTGTTACGATCTTCTATTTCTTTCTGGTTCAGTTTTGGAAAGCCATACCTTTCTAAGAATTTGTCCATTTCTTCTATGTTGTCCATTTTGTTGGCATATAATTGCTGATAGTAATCTCTTATGATCCTTTGTATTTCTGTGTTGTCTGTTGTGATCTCTCCATTTTCATTTCTACTTTTATTGATTTGATTTTTCTCTCTTTGTTTCTTGATGAGTCTGGCTTATGGTTTGTCAATTTTATTTATCCTTTCAAAGAACCAGCTTTTGGCTTTGTTGATTTTTGCTATGGTCTCTTTTGTTTCTTTTGCATTTATTTCTGCCCTAATTTTTAAGATTTCTTTCCTTCTACTAACTCTGGGTTTCTCCATTTCTTCCTTTTCTAGTTGCTTTAGGTGTAGAGTTAGGTTATTTATTTGACTTTTTTCTTATTTCTTGAGGTATGCCTGTATTGCTATGAACTTTCCTCTTAGCACTGCGTTTATAGTGTCCCACCAGTTTTGGGTTGTTGTGTTTTCATTTTCATTTGTTTCTATGCATATTTTGATTTCTTTTTGATTTCCTCTGTGGTTTGTTGGTTACTCAGAAGTGTGATGTTCAGCCTCCATATGTTGAAATTTTTAATATTTTATCCTGTAATTGAGATCTAATCTTAATGCATTATGGTCAGAAAAGATGCTTGGAATGATTCGATTTTTTTGAATTTATCAAGGTTAGATTTTTGGCCCAGGATGTTGAAAGGTTGTTGTTGAATTACTATGCCAGGATTCTTGGCCCTCAGAGAAGAATTCAATCCGGGGCCAGAGACGAGGCTTGATCGCTCAGAGCTTTTGTGTAACAAAGTTTTATTAAAGTATAAAGGAGATAGAGAAAGCTTCTGACATAGGCATCAGAAGAGGGCAGAAAGAGTACCCCCTGCTAGTCTTTAGCTGGGTGTTATATAGTCATCAGCAGTTTGTTAATGAAAGAAAAGAATGTCTCAAAACTTAGAATGGCACCAGGCCCCTCACCCATAAGATGTATTTTGGGAAAACCTTGGCTCCAAATGGTTTATCTTGGGCCATAAAATGATTAACTTGAATCTTGAAGAGGAGGAGATCAACATACAAATAGTTTCATTTACATAGATTAGAGGAACAATATCTGAGTATAACATACCGGTTTATCAAGTAGGTTCTGGGCCCAAAAGGCTGAACCGACTTGAAGCAGAATTTAAGGTAAATGCACAGTACTTTAGCATAGCTTAAGATAAACATTTCCATAAGAAAAAGGCAATGGTTAACTTCAAGTGAAATCAAGTGTCATTATGGCAACACAGAATTTTAAGAGAAACCTCTTTTAAATTTGTATAAAGAAGGAAAAAATATAGCTAGTTTGTTTCCTCCTGCTGCTTAAGAGAGATAAAATGTCTGACACTTGCAGGCTATTTCCTCCATTTGGAGACCCCTGGCCTTCCTGCCCGTTACCCTCTCAATGTGATCTATCCTGGAGACGGTTCTGTGAGCACTTGAGAAAAAGGTGAAATTCATTGTTTTGGGCTGAAATGTCCTATAGATATCAATTAGGTCTAACTGGTCTACTGTATAATTTAAAATTTGTGTTTCTTTGTTAATTTTCTGTTTAGTTGATCTGTCCATAGGTGTGAGTGGGGTATTAAAGTCTCCCACTATTATTGTGTTATTGTTAATTTGCCCTTTCATACTTGTTAGTATCTGTCTTACATATTGCGTTGCACCTATGTTGGGTGCATATATATTTATAATTGTTATATCTTCTTCTTGGATTGATCCTTTGATCATTATGTAGTGGCCTTCTTTGTCTCTTTTTCACAGCCTTTGTCTTAAAGTCTATTTTATGTGATATGAGTATTGTTACTCCTGCTTTCTTTTGGTCTCTATTATGTGGAATATCTTTTTCCAGCCCTTCATTTTCAGTCTGTATGTGTCCCTTGTTTTGAGGTGGGTCTCTTGTAGGCAGCATATATAGGGATCTTGTTTTTGTATCCATTCAGCCAGTCTTTGCCTTTTGGTTGGGGCATTCAATCCATTTACATTTAAGGTAATTACTGATAAGTATGATCCCATTGCCATTTACTTTATTGTTTTGGGTTCGGGTTTATATACCCTTTTTGTGTTTCCTGTCTAGAGAATATCCTTTAGCATTTGTTGGAGAGCTGGTTTGGTGGTGCTGAATTCTCTCAGCTTTTGCTTGACTGTAAAGCTTTTTATTTCTCCTTCATATTTGAATGAGATCCTTGCTGGGTACAGTAATCTTGGCTATAGGTTATTTTCTTTCATCACTTTAAGTATATCTTGCCATTCCCTCCTGGCCTGAAGAGTTTCTACTGAAAGATCTGCAGATATTCTTATGGGGATCCCCTTGTGTGTTATTTGTTGTTTTCCCCTTGCTGCTTTTCATATTTGTTCTTTGTGTTTGATCTTTGTTAATTTGATTAATATGTGTCTTGGGGTGTTTCACCTTGGGTTTACCCTGTTTGGAACTCTCTGGGTTTCTTGGACGTGGGTGATTAGTTTCTTCCCCATTTTGGGGAAGTTTTCAACTATTATCTCCTCAAATATTTTCTCATGGTCTTTCTTTTGTCTTCTTCTTCTGGGACTCCTATAAATTCGAATGTTGGAGCATTTCATGTTGTCCTGGAGGTCTCTGAGATTGTCCTCATTTCTTTTAATTCATTTTTTTTTTTCCTCTCTGATTCATTTATTTCTACCATTCTATCTTCTATTTCACTAATCCTATCTTCTGCCTCCATTATTCTACTATTTGTTGCCTCCAGAGTGTTTCTGATCTCATTTATTGCATTATTCATTATATATTGACTCTTTTTAATTTCTTCTAGGTCCTTGTTAAATCTTTCTTGCATCTTCTCAATCCTTGTCTCCAGGCTATTTATCTGTGATTCCATTTTGATTTCAAGATTTTGGATCTCGTTCACTATCAATATTTGTAATTCTTTCTCAGGTAGATTCCCTATCTCTTCCTCTTTTGTTTGGTTTGGTGGGCATGTCTCCTGTTCCTTTACCTGCTAGATATTCCTCTGTCTCTTCATCTTGGTTATATTGCTGCCTTTGGTGTGGCCTTCTATATTCTGGGAATTTGTGGAGTTCTCTTTATTATGGAGTTTCCTCACTGTGGGTGGGGTTGTATCAGTGGCTTGTCAAGATTTCTTGGTTAGGGAGGCTTGTGTTGGAGTTCTGGTGGGTAGAACTGGCTTTCTTCTCTCTGGAGTGCAATGAAGTGTCTGGTAATGGGTTATGAGTCGTCAATGGTTTTGGAGTAACTTTGAACTGCCTGTATATTGAAGCTCAAGGGTGTGTTCCTGTGTTGCTGGAGAATTTATGTGGTATGTCTTGCTCTGGATCTTGTTGGCCCTTGGGTGGTGCTTGGTTTCAGTGTAAGTATGGAGGTGTTTGATGAGATCCTATCAATTAATGTTCCCTGGATTAAGGAGTTCTCTGATGTTCTCAGGATTTGGACTTAAGCCTCCTGCTTCTGGTTTTCAGTTTTATTTTTACAATAGCCTCAAGACTTCTCCACCTATACAGCACCTATGATAAAACCTCTAAGTTAAAGATGAAAGGTTTCTCCACATTGAGGGACATCCAGAGAAGTTCACTGAGTTACGTGGAGAAGAGAAGAGTGAAGGCGTAGTTAGAGGTGACTGGAATAAGATGAGATGGGATCAAAAGGGATCAAAAGAGGAGAGAGCAAGCTAGCCAGTAATCACTTCCTTTGTGAGCTTCACAGTCTGGACCTCTCAGAGGTGTTAATGGAGTTATACAGGGAAGAGGAGAGGGAGGAAGTAGACAGAGGTGGCCAAGAGGATAAAAGAGGGAAATTAAAAGGAGAGAGACAGATCCAGCCAGTAACCAGTTCCCTAAGTGTTCTCCACCGTCTGGAACACACAGAGATTCACAGAGTTAAGTAGAGAAGAGAAGGAGGTGGGAAGAGACAGAGGCAACCTGGTGGAGAAAAAGGAGAGTCCAAAATAGGAGAGAGTGGTCAAGCCAGTAATCTCGCTCTCAGGTAAAATTGGGTACTAAAGATTGGGTTTTTAAATGTACAAAATTGACAACAAATACCAAAAAGCAAAGATTAAAAATCTGGAGTAGAGGTTGGATTTTCAAAATACAATATTAAAGAAAAGAAGAAGAAGAAGAAAAAGCCACAAGAATTATTAAAAAACAACAACCACCACCACAACAACACGGTGTTTACTTTTAAAATAGGGTCTTTTTTTTTCTTGAAAAGTAATAGTAGGTTATAAAAATAAAAATTAGAGAAATAGAGGACTTAAAATTTTAAGAAAGTTAAAAAAAAAGAAGAAAAGAAAAGATGAAAAACTATCACACAACAATGTCAACACACACACACACACACAAAAAGAGAATGATCGTAAAAATAGTAAAGATATATCTGGCCCTTTCTCTGGTGTAGTGTGGGGTCACTTCCAAGGCAGTTCCCTCTGTTTAACTTCTTCTCTTTGCTGGTCTTTTCAGGGTCTGATTTCTGTCTTGACATAGCGAGGGCTGTGATGGACTTTTTTTTTTTAGGCTCACTTGTTCAGTTGCGCTGCGGGGAGGGAAGGATGCTGCAAACACATAACACTGTCGTGTGTTTGCAGTGTCTCATTGACGCTGGGCCTGTCCCTGCTCATGGCACACACCACTCAGGCTCTACGTTGCTCTGCCAGGAACAATCTGAGGTGGGCCCTAGGCTTCATGCACCTCCCCAGTCCAAGCCGCTCAGGCTCGGCTCTCAGGTAGCCCTCAGAGGTGCAGATTCAGTTGGGCCTGCGTTTTGTGCCCTTCCCAGGTCCTAGTAGCTCAGGTGTTTGGCGAGCACAGTTGCTGCAACTTATTGCCTTTCCTGTCTCTGCTGCTCAGTTTTCTGGGTGTACTGCTGGTGTCCCTTCTCAGGCGGATGTTGACTGTCCAGAACCCCCAGAAGTCTTAGTTAGCAAAGAAGCCTGCTTGCAGTTTGATAGGTAATGTCTCTCTTGGGCTGCGATTGCCCCCTTCCAGCCCTTATGGCTCTGGCTGCCTGTCACCGGAGGGGGATGTTCTGCAGCTAGCTATTTCTGTTTCAGCCTTTGTTCTGTGCATGGTCCTGGCGGTGTCTTATGTTCAAGCTTTTTTTTTTTTTTTTTTTGAGCATCTGTTTTGTTTTTAATTTTTTTTAATACTTTATTCTACATTACAATACTGTATTTGTTTTGTCATACATTGACATGAATCGAGCTTTTCATGTAGTAGCTGTCCCACAGTCTGGTTTGCTAGCCCAAGTTAGTTCGCTCTGGTTACACACGAGGTGTTCCAGCTCCATTCTTAAAAAGCACTGCAGCCTGAGCCTCCTGTGGCCAGATTCTTAAAAACCACTGCAGCCCACAGCTCCTGCTCCTCCCTGCCCAGCCCCCACTTACTAGTGGCAGATGCAGGCGTCTGCGCTGCTTTTCCACTGGGAGAGTTACTGTTGTGCTCGTAATCTGTTGGTTTTAATTATTTATTTATTTTTCCTTCCCGTTATGTTGCCCTCTGTACTTCCAAGGCCTGCCACAGACTCAGCAGCGAGAATGTTTCCTGGTGTTTGGAAACCTCTCTTCTTAAGAGTCCCTTCCTGGGATGGGACTCCCTTCCCAGGATGGAGCTCCCTCCCTACCTCCTTTGTCTCTTTTTTTCTTCTTTTATATTTTTTCCTACCTGTTTTTGAAGCCAATGATCTGCTTTTCTGGGTGCCTGATGTCCTCTGCCAGTATTCAGAAGCTGTTTTGTGGAATTTACTCAACGCTGAAATGTTCTTTTGATGAATTTGTGAGGGAGAAAGTGGTCTTCCTGTCCTATTCCTCCACCATCTTAGCACCGCCCCCTCCATTTTTTACAAATATTTTTAATGAAATAATATAATGTAATATATTTTATCACATGTGAAGTAAACTTATAAAACTGTGGATTAATAAAAGTTTCAATGTCCCATTATAGTTTGTCAGATACTGGTATATGGCCCCATCACTTCATGGGAAATAGATGGGGAAACAGTGGAAACAGTGTCACACTTTATTTATTTGGGCTCCGAAATCATTGAAGATGGTGGTTGCAGCCATGAAATTAAAAGACGCTTACTCCTTGGAAGGAAAGCTACGAACAACCTAGACAGCATATTCAAAAGCAGAGACATTACTTCGCCAACAAAGATCCATCTAGTCAAGGCTGTGGTTTTTCCAGTGGTCATGTATGGATGTGAGAGTTGGACTGTGAAGAAAGCTGAATGCCAAAGAAATGATGCTTTTGAACTGTGGTGTTGGAGAGGACTTTTAAGAGTCCCTTGGACTGCAAGGAGATCCAACCAGTCTATTCTGAAGGAGATCACCCCTTGGATTTCTTTGGAAGGAATAATGCTAAAGCTGAAACTACAGTACTTTGGCCACCTCATTGGAAAAGACTTTGATGCTGGGAGGGATTGAGGGCAAGAGGAAAAGGGGATGACAGAGGATGAGATGACTGGATGGCATCACTGACTCAATGGACATGAGTTTGAGTGAACTCTGGGAATTGGTGATGGACAAGGAGGCCTGGCATGCTGTGATTCATGGGGTTGCAAAGAGTCAGACATGACTGAGCAACTGAACTGAACTGAATTGAACTGAAAAATAAGTTTAATAAATTTTTTTTTCTAGTGGAATACTTTGAATTTTTTAAAATGTATATCCCTCTTTTCTTCTTTTATTAATTTGTGGCATGATTATTTAATATTTTAGACATTTGTATATTCTTAGTGTACTGCTTAGGAGTATTAATAAAATTATTCAGTCCAAAGTATACCTTCTTATATTGGTTAATTTAAAATATTGTGTATTAATTTATCATTGAACATAATAACAGTCAGTTTTATTGATACTAGATGATGTATTGTGGGCATTTGAATACCTAAATAGACAAAAGCATCACATAACTATTTATTTAAATTAGCATAAGGGTGTAATAAAATAAGCTCTATGAATCAAAAGCCAATCATTACTAAGTCTATCTTTTTATATTAATTGCCATTCAAAACTAAGCATACACGTGTATATATATATATATATATATAATTTCTGAGCAAACAGAATAAATTGAAGATATGCATGACGCATTATTCCTAAGTACTCAGTATATGTTGTCTAACAATAAGAACAGTGTCATACATCACCCTAGCACAATTATCAAAATAAGATTACTTAACCAAATTTAATTTAAATATAATTAATGAATGCAAAAATATTTACAAGTTTATAAAATTTAATCTAATACCATTATTTGGTTCACAGACCCTAATACTTTTCCAGTTTTCCCAATAATGACCTTTATGTACAGTATTATTATCTATCTTGATCCATGGTCTACTCAGGATAACATATTGCATTTAGTTTTCATATATCTATGGGAAAGACTAGAGATCTCTTCAAGAAAATTAGAGATAGCAAGGGAACATTTCATGCAAAGATGGGCTCAATAAAGGACAGAAATTGTATGGACCTAACAGAAGCAGAAGATATTAAGAAGAGATGGCAAGAATACACGGAAGAACTGTACACAAAAGATCTTCATGACCCAGATAATCATGATGATGTGATCACTCATCTAGAGCTAGACATCTTGGAATGTGAAGTCAAGTGGGCCTTAGAAACTATCACTATGAACAAAGCTAGTGGAGGTGATGGAATTCCAGTGGAGATATTTCAAATCCTGAAAGATGATACTGTGAAAGTGCTGCACTCAATATGCCAGTAAATTTGTAACACTCAGCAGTGGCCACAGGACTGGAAAAGGTCAGTTTTCATTCCAATCCCAAAGAAAGGCAATGCCAAAGAATGCTCAAACTACCACACAATTGCACTCATCTCACATGCTAGTAAAGTAATGCTCAAAATTCTCCAAGCCAGGCTTCAGCAATACGTGAACCGTGAACTTCCTGATGTTCAAGCTGGTTTTAGAAAAGGCAGAGGAACCAGAGATCAAATTGCCAACATCCGCTGGATCACGGAAAAAGCAAGAGAGTTCCAGAAAAACATCTGTTTCTGCTTTATTGAGTATGCCAAAGCCTTTGACTGTGTGGATCACAATAAACTGTGGAAAATTCTGAAAGAGTTGGGAATACCAGACCACTTGACCAGCCTCTTGAGAAATCTGTATGCAGGTCAGGAAGCAACAGTTAGAACTGGACATGGAACAACAGACTGGTTCCAAATAGGAAAAGGAGTCCGTCAAGCCTGTATATTGTCACCCTGCTTATTTAACTTCTATGCAGAGTACATCATGAGAAACGCTGGACTGGAAGAAACACAGGCTGGAATCAAGATTGCCAGGAGAAATATCAATAACCTCAGATATGCAGATGACACCACCCTTATGGCAGAAAGTGAAGAGGAACTAAAAAGCCTCTTGATGAAAGTAAAAGAGGAGAGTGAAAAAGTTGGCTTGAAGCTCAACATTCAGAAAATGAAGATCATGGCATCTGGTCCCATCACTCCAGGGGAAATAGATGGGGAAACAGTGGAAACAGTGTCAGACTTTATTTTGGGGGCTCCAAAATCACTGCAGATGGTGATTGCAGCCATGAAATTAGAAGACGCTTACTCCTTGGAAGAAAAGTTATGACCAACCTAGATAGCATATTTAAAAGCAGAGACATTATTACTTTGCCAACAAAAGTCAGACTAGTGAAGGCTATGTTTTTCCTGTGGTCATGTATGGATGTGAGAGTTGGACTGTGAAGAAGACTGAGTGCCGAAGAACTGATGCTTTTGAACTGTGGTGTTGGCGAAGACTCTTGGGAGTCCCTTGGGCTGCAAGGAGATCCAACCAGTCCATTCTGAAGGACATCAGCCCTGGGATTTCTTTGGAAGGAATGATGCTAAAGCTGAAACTCCAGTACTTTGGCCACCTCATGCTAAGTGTTGACTCATTGGAAAAGACGTTGATACTCAGAGGGATTGGGGACAGGAGAAGAAGGGGACGGCGGAGGATGAGATGTCTGGATGGCGTCACTGACTCAATGGACGTGAGTCTGAGTGAACTCTTGGAGTTGGTGATGGACAAGGAGGCTTGGAGTGCTGCGATTCATGGGGTCGCAGAGAGTCGGACACGACTGAGTGACTGAACTGAACTGAACTGAACTGATGGCCCCCTTAAATTAAAAGCAGTTTGTCAGTCATTGTCTTTCAGGAATTTGATATTTTAGAAGAGTGAAGTCTAATTATTTTGTAGAGTGTTTCTCACTTTGGATTTGTTTGAGATTTCACTATGTTAAGGCATATCACATGAATAACATTATGCCCCTCTCTTTCCCAAATAAAGGACTATTTCTCACATTAAAGATAAAGCACATCTGAATTAATCCAGTGACTCACATGATCATAGATAAGCATAAAGACAGTCCCAGAAACCTCAGCTTTTACTATGCCCTGACCCCGGTCTTTTTAAGTTATACAGCACAGTTAGAAGTCACATGATTATTATACTTTTATACTTCTTTACCATAATCGTCTATTGTAGCAGACCACTCGTCTGTCAAAAACTGATCTTCAGTAGGTATTTTATTAATAAGAAAGGACTACTTAGAATATCTTTTTGCTATAATGGACTATAGAAATGCCAGTCTCCATTCTCTAATGGTCATGAGGGTATCAGTGTCTTTAAAC
Source organism: Nanger dama (assembly GCA_917880005.1). Classification (NCBI taxonomy): domain Eukaryota; kingdom Metazoa; phylum Chordata; class Mammalia; order Artiodactyla; family Bovidae; genus Nanger; species Nanger dama. The sequence goes on from CAKJTW010000002.1 coordinate 14,494,405, forward strand.
TGTCAGGAGGATGACCAAACTCTGACCACCCTGTCTCTCAGTGCTTGCTGCCTGTGACAACTTCTGATATCAAATGTTTTAGGAGGGTTAGGGGATCAGAAGACATAAGCTATTTAAAAAAAATTTTTTTAATTTTCTATTGAGGTATAGCTGGTTAAAGATGTTGTGATAGTTTCAGGTGATGTGAACAGTGAGGGATGCAGCCATGCATATCCATGTATCTGTTCTACCCTTAAACTCCTCTCCCATCCACTCTTCCACGTAACATTGAGCAGAGTTCCCTGTGCTATACAGTAGGTCCTTATTGGTTAGCCATCTTAAAAATAGCAATGTGTACATGTCCATACCAGACTCCCTAACTCTTAAATTACCTCTTAGGAATGTCTTCCAAAGTTGTACTTCACAAAAGTAGGACATCAAATTGTCACTGCCTTATCTGTAATTTTGAGGAAGGTGGTGTTGCTGTGACTTGAATAAGGAATCATAATATCAAAAGCATATCATACTTAGGAAACTGTATATCCTCCAGACAATGTGTGACAGCAATGAAATGGATGCTTCATGTCTTCCTTCTTGACATTTTAGTTTAGTGCCTAACACTTTGCTAATATTAACAAATAAAAGCAATGGCTTATGTGACCCTGCCTGTCAATAGGAACTGCAGAACCAAGAGAAGTTTGAACTCTACCTTGTGCCCACCTTTGCTATCCCACATATATACATCTGGCTTGCCAAATCAAATTTTTTCAGTTCAGTTCAGTCACTCAGTCGTGTCGAACTGGTTGTGACCCCATGAATCGCAGCACGCCAGGCCTCCCTGTCCATCACCAGCTCCCAAAGTTCACTCAGACTCATGTGCATCGAGTCAGTGATGCCATCCAGCCATCTCATCCTCTGTCATCCCCTTCTTCTCCTGCCCCCAATCCCTCCCATCATCAGAGTCTTTTCCAATGAGTCAACTCTTCGCATGAGGTGGCCAAAGTACTGGAGTTTCAGCTTTAGCATCATTCCTTCCAAAGAAATCCCAGGGCTGATGTCCTTCAGAATGGACTGGTTGGATCTCCTTGCATTCCAAGGGACTCTCAAGAGTCTTCTCCAACACCACAGTTCAAACGCATCAATTCTTTGGTGCTCAACCTTCTTCACAGTCTGACTCTCACATCCATATACGACTACTGGAAAAACCATAGCCTTGACTAGACAGACCTTAGTCAGCAAAGTAATATCTGTGCTTTTGAATATGCTATCTAGGTTGGTCATAACTTTTCTTCTATGGAGTAAGCATCTTTTAATTTCATGGCTGCGGTCACCATCAAATTTTTACCTGCAACCAAATTGCAAGGGAGTCTAGAAAAGGCTATGACATTGGAAGAAAAGCTATGACAAATCTAGACAGCCTATTAAAACAGAGACCTCACTTTGCTGACCAAGGCCCATATAGTCAAAGCTATGGTTGTTCTATTATCATGTATGGATGTGAGAGTTGGACCATAAGGAAGGCTGAATGATGATGAATTGATGCTTTCAAACTGTGGTGCTCGAGAAGATTCTTCAGAGTCTCTTGGACTGCAAGGAGATCAAATCAGTTAATACTAAAGGAAATCATCCCCGAGTATTCAATGGAAAGACTGATGCTGAAGCTGAAGGTCTAGTACTTTGGTCACTGATGTGAAGAGCCCACTGATTGGAAAAGACCCTGATGCTGGGAAAGACTGAAGGCAGGAGAGGGGACAACAGCAAGTGAGATGGTTGGATGGCATCACCGACTCAATGGACATGAGTTTGAGCAAAACTCCGGGAGATGGTGAAGGACAGGGAAGCCTGGTGTGCTGCAGTTCCTTGAGTCACAAAGTGTTGGACGTGACTTAATGCCTGAACAACAACTTGAAAATGCAATTTTGGGCTTTACCATCTCTACAGTGCAAAAAGGCATACAGTACAAGTTATACTGATTCACAGTCTCCACTACAGGGTCTATTGCAGAGTCCTCAAAGCTTCATTTATTGGCATCTTCAACCACAGTTTGATTAACACAGACTCTGGATTCTACCTCTTTCTCCCAGTAATTCTAGTGTCCCCTTTATTGCTCTCTCTTGCTTCTTGTGCATCACATCCTTGCTTGAGTCATGACATCATTCTAGAAAATCTTTAGGGGAATTTCTCTTCAACAGATAAATCTAAGCTGGTTGTCTTCTCTGGGATGCTGTAGAGCATGCAGGAAACAACTCATGTTATGGTTTAAGAAGAGATACAGGTGGTGCTTGTGGTAAAGAACTGGCCCGCCAATGCAGGAGACATAAGAGATGTGGGTTTAATTCCTGTGTCAGGAAGCTGCCCTGGAGGAGGCATGGCAACCCACTCCAGTATTCTTGCCTGTAGAATCCCATGGGCAAAGGACTTGGAGGGCTATGGTCCACAGTGTCTCAAAAAGCTGGACACAACTGAAGTGACTTAACACGCACACACAGCTAACTTCTGGTGTAGTCTTCATTTTTGTTGTTCCTCAACCAGTCAAGCATTATAAGTAGACCAAAATCTGCATGTTTTTCTTTTCCTACAGGATGATATCTACCCTAGGAAGGCCCTTATGCAATTACACTTATAGTGAAGGGAGAGGGCCTATCCAATTGCTGTAGAAAAAGCAGCCTGGTTATACTGATGAATGTAGCTCTCTTTTATATTCAAATACTTAGATATTTTCCTCATTTACACTGAAGAAAATAGTGAGTGATCAAATAATAAGCAATTTAGCAAAAGTCATATTGATGCCCAGTTCCAAATTCTGAGTATTTTTGGTTTTACTCTACTCTCTTCAAAATATTCAGAAATTATTCTAAAGAGTCAACAAATTTCCAATCTGCTTTTTCATATTAATGCATGAACTCTGTAATTTAGTTTTATGATTTTTATATTTTTAATTAAAATTCTTCATTTTTCTCTAATTAAAAATGTGTTACTGGAATAACGTTATCTTCAAGATGTGTGAATTTTCCCAAATGTATATAATTTTTAATTTTGCTAAAAATGTTTAACATAGGTCAACAGCCTAAGTAGAAGAAATGTATTTTCTCATATTTATTTGTTCAAGTTTTATTGAGATATAATTGGCATACAGCACTATATAAGTTTAAGGTGTGCAGCATAATGATTTGACTTACATACATCATGAAGTGTTTACAATAATAAGTTTAGTAAACATCAATCACCTCATATAGATACAAAATTAAGAAATAGAAAAATATTTTTCCTTGTGATGAGAAGTCAGAATTTACTCTGTTAGCAACTTTCATATATAACATTCAGCAGTGTAAATTATATTTATTGTGTTGTACATTACATCCTTAGTACTTATAACTGGGAATTTTGTATCTTTGGCTGCCTTTATCCAATTTCCTTTCCCCCATTCCACTCCCACCTTTTAAAAACAAATCTGATCTCTTTTTCTATGAGTTTGTTTGTTTCTTTTCTAAGTATAATTAATCTACAGCACTAAGTTAGTTCCTGTTATACCACATAGTGATTTTTTTTTATAAATTTACTTATTTTAATTGCAGGCTAATTACTTTCCAGTATTGTATTGGTTTTGCTGATATTTTTACACATTTAAAATAAAATGATCACCATGATGTCTCATTACCATTTGTCACTGCATGAAGATTACATAATTATTGACTACATTCCCTACACTGTACATTCAGTACCCAAGACTCATTTATTTTGCAACTGGAAATCTGTACTTTTTAATCTCCTTCACTTGTCTTCTCTCTTCACTTATCCCTTAAATGAAGAAAAAATATTTTTTGTGAGTACTTGGAAAAATGAAAAAGTCTGCTATATATATATATTTTTTTTAAACTCTATAAATGAAATGGTTTTCCCTGCATTATATTCTCAAAACTTGTATTCAACCTATTTTCTATAGCTGTAATCATTCTTTTATTAGTTGGTTTTCTGACGACCATCCTTAGATTATTTTCCACTTAAATTTAAGCCATTTCTTTTCCGATGTTCCCTGAACTAGTGCAACTGCCCCTTTCTCTACATCCTGCATACTATACGGAGGGTTCTACAAACTCTGAAGGATTAGTAGTTTCACAGAAACAAAAGATAGATACTACTAGGATTCAGATATTTTCTCAGTCTTTGCCCTTTATTTACCTGCCAGCCATGAGCAAATAAAAGCTTCCACAACTGACCTCAGCACACATTGTCAGTGTCAGAAACACCAAACACTGCCTTAAGTTAAAGAGTTACCTTCTAATTTATGTATGATGAGATTTGAACTAGACTTCTTGTTCCATTTCAGGGTGTCTAGTGGGATTCAATGAGCACCTTTTGTTTTCTCGGCTCCTAGGAACACTGGGTTGTAGTTTTCCCGTCTAACTCTTGGTTCAGCCAAACTATTGACTAAATCACTGGCATATAGTTCCTCTACCCAGTGGCTCAATGGCAAAGAATCCACCTGCTAATGCAGCAGACACAAGAGATAGGAGTTCTATCCCTGGGTCTGGAAGATACCCTTGAGTAGAAAATGGCAACCCACTTCATTTTCTTGCCTGGAATATTTCAGGGACAGAGGAAACTGTGGCTGCAGTCCATGGTGTCACAAAGAGTTGGATACAGAGCACACCCAGGCCCTCTCCAATTCCATGCTAGGATTTCACTCAACTTTAGATTAAGGCATGGTCAGCTGAGGGTTTTGATCTCACATCTTTCATATCAGTACTTCTCAGAGTCAAACTCTGCTTCTGGAATTCTCCGGCAGACACATGTGATACAATACCATATCGTCCATGAGTAATATACAACTTTTCATCCATTTCCTAGGCAATTGATAATTTGTTCTAGGTTTAATATGGAAAACTGTCTCAGTCTGTATTGATTTTTTCTTTTTCTTCTACTCATTATTTTCCTTTGGTTGCTGTTGTTCAGTGCTCAGCTAGGTACGTCTGTTTGTGATCCCATGGACTGCAGCACACCAGGCTTCTCTGTCCTTCACCATCTCCTGGAGTTTGCACAAACTCATCCCCACTGAGTCAGTGATGCCACCAAATCAACTCATCCTTTGTCATCCCATTCTCCTCCTGCCCTCAATCTTTCCCAGCATTAGAGTCTTTTTCAATGAGTCAGCTCTTCTTACCAGATGGCCAAAGTATTGGAGTTTCAGCTTCAACATCAGTCCTTCCAATGAATATTCAGGACTGATTTCCTTTAGGATTGACTGGCTTGATCTCCTTGCTGTCCAAGGCACTCTCAAGAGTCTTCTCCAAAACCACAGCTCAAAAGCATCAAATCTTTTTTGTCACTCAGCCTTCTGTATGGTTCTACTCTCACATCTATACATGACTACTGGAAAACCATAGCTTTGACTAGATGGACCTTATCAGCAAAGTGATGTCTCTGCTTTTTAATACACTTCTAGGTTTGTCATAGCTTTTCTTCCAAGGAGCAGAAGTGTCTTTTGATTTCATAGCTGCAGTCACCATCCACAGTTATTTTGGATATTTTGACAGACGTTAGTCTGTCATTGTTTCCATTTTTTCCCCCATCTATTTGCTATGAACTGATGGGGCTGGATGCCATGATCTTCGTTTTTTGAATGTCCTTTGGAATCCGCATGAAAAATTATGAACATACTGGATCTTGATTTCCAGCCTCCTGTCTGTGTGTTCTCCATTTCTGTCCACACCTCAGTCCTATATATTTCCTTCCTACTTCTCCCCTCAGGGCCAAATATTTTTAGTCACACTTTTCTCAAAAATCACTGTAAAAAAGGATCCCATAAATTCATTTGCATAATAAAATGTAAGAGATATGGACTCAGAGACAACAGAGCTTGGGTTGACAGAATGAAGATGTAAAAGTTTAATATATAATTGACCTGTGATTGCTGAATTGGTCCTACACCCCCACCAAAATGGTAAATAATTTCTGGCTTCCCATTTAATATGTATCTTCTCAAAGACTAAAATTCAGAAAACTGAAATCTTCATTCAACCTACTTTTATAATATGACTTCCATTTTGTTGTAGATGTTTATGGCTATCACTGAGAGGAGTTAATGTTGCTTTTAGGGAATAATTATCCTTTTATTCCTGTAAAATAATTTCATTTTATGAACCTTTAAAGGCACGAGAAATGTCAACAAACATGGAAATTTATAGAAAATTTCTTTGGTGTGCTTTTGGCCTCTGTGATAAACCAAAAAGTCTGCTTCTTTGTTTGTTTCAAGGTGTGTTTTAATTTAATGGGATCAGTACTTTTACAAGTCCAGAATCCTAGATTTAAATAGTTCTTTCTCTGATCAAGATAATTTATTGGTCTCCAGTTACTAGTGTCCAGACCTCAGACTAAATCAGTTCTCTATTTTGGTCCATTATGATATCCACCAGTTGTTCCTAAAAAGAACTTTTAGGTGATAAAACTGATAGCTCAAGGGAAATGACAACTGTGACATTTAACAAGGACAAAATAAATGGTTCAATTTAAAGCCAATATTACTTTGCAGAATATGAAATGCCATACCTTTAGTAGGCCCAAAAGGCCAACATTTTTCAAAATCTCTCTGAAATGCTAAGGGATATTTGATAAGAGACTACAATCTTCATAAAATATATTTTTCTAGTAAATAGTTTCTGGCTTCCCATTTAATGTGTATCTTCTCAAAGACTAAAATTCAGAACACTGAAATCTTCTTCATTCAACCTACTTTTAATAATATACTCATTCTTTTAAACATCTAAGTAAACATGTATTTTCTTTTCTGCAAGACTGCATTATTTTCCACAACCTCCAATCCAATTAATCACTTCACTTCACTAATTGCTCTCAGTATTCTCATTTTCATGAAAGCAGAAACCACCACTGAAAGATTTTTTTAAAACTCTGTGTACAATAAGATATTTATGATATTGTTATCAACATACAATGGAATCTAACTATATCATCTCAGTTTTTTGGTAAGTCTACAACTGCTCTTAAAAACACTTTTTGCTACCTTATTTTATTAATTGAATGGAAGTGAAAGTCACTCAGTCATGTCCGACTCTTTGCGACCTCATGGACTCTACAGTCCATGGAATTTTCCAGTCCAGAATACAGGAATGAGTAGCCTTTCCCTTCTCCAGGGGATCTTCCTAATGCAGGGATTGAACCCAGGTCTCTCACATTGCAGGAAAATTCTTTACCAGCTGAGCCACAAGGGAAGACCAAGAATACTGGAGTGGGGGAGCCTATCCCTTCTCCAGCAGATCTTCCTGACCCAGGATTTGGACTGGGGTCTCCTGCATTGTAGGCAGATTCTTTACCAACTGAGCTATCAGGGAAGCCAATTGAATGGAAAATTCTATAAATTCTACAGTGCTTCATGATTTTCTAAAGTTTAACACATGATTTCACATAATTTCATAATAACACTCCTTTTTAAATCTCTTACCCTTGTATAACCCATCCCCATCATCCCTCTTGTCTCCCTACTGGTTACCACTGATTTGTCTAAATCTGTGAGTCTGTTTCTGCTTTGTTATATTCATTTGTTTTAGATTCCACATATCAGTAATAGCATATAGTATATGTCTTTCTCAGCCTGACTTACTTCAGTTGATATGGTAATCTCTGAGTCCATTCATGTTGTTGCAAATGGCATTATTTCATTCTTTTAAAGCTGAGTAATATTCCATGTGTGTGCATGCATGCATGTGTCTCTCTGTGTGTATAACATCTTTTTATTTATTCATCTCCTGCTGAATGTATCTTGGCTATCATAAATAAAACTACTATGAAAATGAGGATGCATGCATCTTTTCAAATTAGTGATTTTGTTTTGTTTGTTTTTTTTTTTTCCCAAATATATAATCACCAGTAGAATTTCTGGGTCATATGGTAGTTGAATTTTTAATTTTTTTGAGCAATCTCTGTACTGTTTTTCACAGTAGCTGTACCAATTTACATTTTCACCAACAGTGTACAAGGGTTCCCTTTTTTCATATCCTCCTCAACATTTATTATCTGCACTCTTTTGATGATAGCCTTTCTGACAGGTATGAGATGATATCTCATTGACGATTTGATTTGCATGTTCCTGATAATTAGTGATATTGAGCATCTTTTCATGTTCCTGTTGGGAAAATGTTTACTCAATTCTTCTGCCCATTTTTAATTGTTTTTTTTTTTTATGTTGAGTTGTATGAGCTGTTTATATATGAAAGAAGGCCTACTTTGACTAGAATATTGTGCCTTTACCAATAGTCTCCATTTTATAGAAAAACTGAGAGGCAAAATCCAAAGTAAAATATTGCCTATTGTTCATAGCTGGTATATTTCTCTCTTTAATTGACCTACTTTTAGAATAATGGTATGTGTTTTTCTTTTCTTTCTTTCTTTCTTTATTATTATTTTACTTCTATAATGAATCTTAGTCTGTCATTTTATTTTAATTGGCTCCACCTTAATTTTTTTCTTCAGAGTGTATTGCAATGATCACAGTCTAAATGTGTTATGAATTATAGAAGAGGGAAAACATCATCCTTTTATCTCTTCCACTTCTATATCTTAGAAACACAAAGTGATTAAGCCAGTTCAGTGGTTTATGAAGTATCAGATTGAGCATTCATTCTATCAAGACCTTTCTCTCCTCTGGTTCTTAATACTCAATGCTGAGACAAGATAGGAAAGAGTTCATTTTATTTCTCCTCTGAAAATTTGAGAAGAAATACTATATAAGAATGTTAAGTGTTAGTCATTCAGTCATGTCCGACTCTTTGTGACCCCATGGACTGGTAGCCCACCAGGCTTCTCTGTAAACAAACCATGAATAAATGTCAGGGTATAAAATTAACATGAGATGAAGCAAACATCTTCCCTGGATGATTAATTTATATTCCAGAACTTGAACTGTCCTAACTTTGTAATTAAAAAATCTTTATGCTTAGCTCAGTGGATGATATTATACATAGGACTTAATCAAATGTGGATTTGTCTATAGCTGTCAAAATAGAACAATAGATATCCTACCCTAATAAGGAAAATAAACGTGAAACTCATTCAGCATGGCATCCCAGAATGGAAAACTGAAGTAATTACTGCTGTCTTCTCTAAATCTGACATGTGTACAATTACAACTATGTAGGTAGCTTTTCAAATGAAAGTCAAAGGGAAATCAGGCTTCGCAGGTGGTCCAGTGGTAAAGAATCTGCCTGCCAATGCAAGAGACAAAGGAGATGAAAGTTTTATCCCTGGGTAGGAGAGATTCCCTGGAGGAGGGCATGGCAATCCACTCCATTATTCTTGCCAGGAAAATCCCACAGACAAAGGAACCTGGTGGTTTGCATTTCTTTGGGGTCACAAAAGGGTCAGACATGACTGAACACAAAAAGGGAAATTGTGTTGCTAAAGAGTAAATACAAATATTTTAAAATCACATATTTTATGTGATTCAACTAGATTCTAAATTCTTTTTAACCATTTTTATAAAACACTGTCAGTTTTCTAAACTTTTGATGACAAATTATTTAGCTCACTTTGTTAAAGTATTAAAAGCAATGTTAGAGTGATGTTTTTAGTTATATAAATAAATACAATTTAAGGTTTATTATGATATTTCATGCACACAAAATGTGTTATTGGTCATCATGTTAATTAGCAAGGCTATATAAATATGGCAACTAAAATATACGGACCTTACAGAAAAAGACAAACTCTGAATCATACTTATGAAAAGAAATTAGAGGAAAAGTTCTATAGGTTCAATTTAAATATAACTCATTTGGCTTATTAATTTTTATATTTATTAACTTTCTAATAGTATTCTAACAGAATTTTTCTGCAATGACTTTATTAAATAATGAAACAACTACCTTATAATATGAATGGAAATAATAATAACTTTCCTTCTGAGCTGCTAAGTCACTTCAGTCGTGTCCAACTCTGTGCGACCCCAGAGATGGCAGGCCACCAAGCTCCTCCGTCCCTGGGATTCTCTAGGCAAGAACACTGGAGTGGGTTGCCATTTCCATCTCCAATGCATGAAAGTGGAAAGTGAAAAATGAAAGCGAAGTTGCTCAGTCGTGTCTGACTCCTAGCAACACCATGGACTGCAGCCCACCAGGCTCCTCCGTCCATGGGATTTTCCAGGCGAGAGTACTGGAGTGGGGTGCCACTGCCTTCTCAGTTCCTTCAGAGAATGACTTCTATCCCTTAAGAATCACTGGATCATTACTGGCTTATGTTCAGTTCAGTTCAGTCACTTAATCATGTCCGACTCTTTGTGACCCCGTGAACTGCTGCAAGCCAGGCCTCCCTGTCCATCACCAACTCCCAGAGTTCACTCAAACTCACATCCATCAAGTGCGTGATGCCATCCAGCCATCTCATCCTCTGTCGTCCCCTTCTCCTCCTGCCCCCAATCCCTCCCTCAGCATCAGAGTCTTTTCCAATGAGTCGACTCTTCACATGGGGTGGCCAAAGTACTGGAGTTTCAGCTTCAGCATCACTCCCTCCAAAGAACACCCAGGACTGATGTCCTTCAGAATGGACTGGTTGGATCTCCTTGCAGTCCAAGGGACTCTCAAGAGTCTTCTCCAACACCACACTTCAAAAGCATCAGTTCTTCAGCGCTCAGCTTTCTTCAGAATCCAACTCTCACATCCATACGTGACTACTGGAAAAACCATAACCTTGACTAGACCGACCTTTGTTGGCAAAGTAATGTCTGCTTTTGAATATACTATCTAGGTTGGTCATAACTTTTCTTCCCAGGAGTAAACGTCTTTTAATTTCATGGTCGCAATCACCGTCTGCAGTGATTTTGGAGCCCCCAAAGCACTGTTTCCACTGTTTTCCCATCTATGTGCCATGAAGAGATGGGACCGCATGCCATGATCTTCATTTTCTGAATGTTGAGCTTTAAGCCAACTTTTTCACTCTCCTCTTACACTTTCATCAAGAGGCTTTTGAGTTCCTCTTCACTTTCTGCCATAAGGGTGGTGTCATTGGCATATCTGAGGTTATTGATATTTGTCCAGGCAATCTTGATTCAAGCTTGTGCTTCTTCCAGTCCAGCATTTCTTATGATGTACTCTGCATAGAAGTTAAATAAGCAGGGTGACAATACACAGCCTTGAGGTACTCTTTTCCTATTTGGAACCAGTCTGTTGTTCCATGTCCAGTTCTAACTGTTGCTTCCTGACCTGCATATAGGTTTCTCATATAGGTGGCTTATTATAGCTCACCTAAGATGAATAATTGCAAGTCATATGAGCTGGATGTTTTTATCTCAATTGTACCGATCTGAAAATACAGTCTTTTTAACGTTCATTCATCTTCTCCATAATCCTATCATTTTAGGAGATAATGATAATATAAAGGGATAAGTATTTGAATGGAAAGAATACGTTCTTTCATTAGCCATATTCCCATTTTTAATTTAATTTAATATACAGTTATTAATTTTCATATATAAATTAATTAAATCAAAATTTAAATTTGCAGCTTAGGAAAAGTTTATGCAGATTTTATTCCTTTTTATCCCATCAAATTCTTTATGAAATAGTATTATTTTATTCTCATGTAGTGGATAAACAAACTCAAATTTTTGAAGTTCTCAAATTCGCCCAAGTTTACAAAATTAAATCAAATAGCTATATCCCTGCTCCTTTCTATTTCCAGTGTCATACCTTTTGAACTGATGCCTCCCTTTCTAAGAATAAAAGAAATTTAATTTCTGCATTAATATATTAAAAATACCCTGAAACACATGGATGTATTTGTTGTATGTAGCTTGTAAAAGTTAATATTATTTTTAAAAATATTTTTGCATTCTATAATTTTGATATTTACGTGATGTTTGTTTTATATTTACTAGTAGCAAAAATGAGCATTTAGTAATTTAAACACAGTCAATCACTTTTGATAATTAAAATATAAGAAGTTATATAACTCTCCAACAATGTAAAAGACTGAGATACTATAGATATAACTCAAAACAACTTACCAAAATTGTTAATTTATGTAATTTTAATATAGAGTATCAACAGTGTTTTAATGAAATATCAACTTTGCTGCTTTTTTAAAAACTTTAAAATCACTTCAAAGTTCGAAGTCACTTCAAAGACAAAAGTCATCCATTTCCAAAGTGATTACTATAACCAATATTTATTCTGAAGTGTTGAAAGTTAACATGAATGGTAGAATACATTATCCTTCTGGCCTGACTAATAAATAAATATTATGTTTTTTGTGTATATCAAATATTATGTATAAAAATTTGTGTTAATCATCTATTTGTTCATTTTAATCTCATAATGAGATTAAGAGATACTTATAACATGCCAGTAAACCTGAGAACTGGTGTTCAAAGAGTTTTAATGGGAGGAATAACAAGAAAAGTATTGAAGTAAAGAAAAATACGAATAGAAAAAAAAAAAATAGACCTACTTAACACTACGAAAGTAAATTCTTAAAACGCAACAAAATGAAGTGTAAGATTAATGAATCTCAACATTATTTGTTAATAAGCAAAGGACTTGAGGCCTCATTATCCAGTAGATCATGAGAGGCTTTTCACATAATGATGGTTTCATAGTTCCTAAGAGCCACAAAAGCAAGAAAGTCTTAGTAAGCAAGTACTTTAAAGTTCTTTGTCGAATCATGCTAATTTTTCCCCACTGGCCAAATCAAGTCACAGTCACCTTGTTTATTGTCCCACGGCCAGGAACATAGTCAGTATAGGAAGAGACTACCAAGGATGTGGATATATAAAGGTAAATTATTGCAGCCATTTGCAACAATCTAGAGTTCAAATTGATTTTTCTTATCTCAAGTTTGCACTCTGTTCACCACAAGACCTGCATCTGAAAATCACCAGAAAATGTATCAATAGTCCCAAGACTGTAGAGGCCAGACCTCTCAGGCCCCAAATGAAATCAAATGGCTTATTCTTTATCTTACTGGCATCTCCACACTGCTTGATGAAATGCTTCTTTATTCTCCCTATACAAATATCTAACAAATATCTAAATGTACTTCTAGGGTCAGTATTTTGCCTTCCCACTGCCGCTTCCTCTACTATATTAAGAAAGTGTTAGTTGCTCTGTTGTGCCATACATACTCTTTGCAACCCTATGGACTGTAGCCTGCCCAGCATCTTGGTCCATGACATTCTGATTCTCCAGGCAAGAATACTGGAGTGGATTACCATGCCCTTTTCCAAGGGATCTTCCTGACACAAGGATTTAACTCACATCTCTTATGTCTCCTGCACTGGAAGGCAGTTCTTTACCACTCAGTCAGTCAGTCTTGTCTGACTCCTTGCGACCCCATGGACTGCAGCATGCCAGGCTTCCCTGTCCATCACCAACTGCCAGAGCTTGCTCAAACTCATGTCCATCAAGTTGGTGATGCCATCCATACATCTCATCTTCTGTTGTTCCCTTATCTTCCTGCCTTCAATCTTTCCAAGCATCGAAGTCTTTTCCAATGAGTCAGCTCTTTGCATCAGGTGGCCAAAGTATTGGAGCTTCAGCTTCAGCATCAGTCCTTTCAATGAATATTTAGTCCTATAGGATTGACTGGTTTGATCTCCTTCCAGTCCAAGGGACTCTCAAGAGTCTTCTCCCACACCACAGTTCAAAAGCATCAGTTCTTCGGTGCTCAACTTTCTCTGTGATATAGCTCTTACATCCATACATGACTACTGGAAAAACCATAGCTTTGACTAGACAGAACTTTGTTGGCTAAGTCTTTACCACTAGCGCCATCTTTAAAGTTGATCTTCCTAGCACAAAATCTTCCATACTTATTTGCTCAAGCCTCAATCCTTATGACCCTCTCCCATTCTCATTCACCCAAGTTTATTCCTCAGAACTATAAGTGGCAGTTTGACTACTGTTTTTTCAGGTAAGCTTTCCATGTGTTTTCATTGTATAATTTACCCCTCTTAGAATTAATCAAAACAATACTAACTAAATCATCAAAAGTCTACTTATTCTTTGGTCAAATTATTTAGTGTTGTTTGATCCAATAAGTGCCATGAATGCAAGGATCACATCTGAATGTCATTTTTAGTAGTAATTTACTCCATAAATATTATTGTTATTGATGTCAATGTCAGAACAGACATGAATATTCTTTCATCTCTTTATCTTCCCACATATCTCCATCTCCAAATGATTTCCCATTTTCTATGCAAAACAGAATCCTTTTTTTTTTTAGAAATTCAGAGTTTTAAAGCTAGTAATATAAACTGGGTTCTGCTAGGTCATTGTGTCCAAGTCATCTGTTTTGTATTGGTTAATATTATTTCTTTCAGATGACAGGAAATGCAATTCAAACTGGCTTAAACAACAACACAAAAAATTTATTGCCTCATGTAACTGAAATGTCCAGCTGTAAATTTTCAGGTACAGTTTGATCCAAAGCCTCAAATATTGTCAACGGGACTTATTTTCTCTACATGCCTTGGCTCTAAATACACTCTACAGGCTTTGTTCTCAGGCCGCAGACTTTTAGGTTTAAGTCCAACAAGGAAGAGTCTCTGCTTCCCTTTCACTGGCCCCACGAAGCATCACATTGTATCCCAATGACTTTGTCTGGGTGCTCATCACTTAGCCACCACTATGTGCTGCAGAATGTTCTATTTCTTTTGTTCAGACTTGATCCCCCACTTGCCTGTCCTAACCTTGATATTAGAGATAGAATTCTCTGTAAAAATTTGGATACTTTCTCAAAAGGAAATGACAAAACCATTTTATATAGCTACCAGATGAAGAATATGTGGGAAATTCACACATATGTATTTATCTTCACTATGAATCACACAGCTATAAGGCATTTACAGAATCATACATGACAATATTTATATAAAAATGAGAAAGGGAAAGATATATGCATTTGAATGCAGAGTTCCAAAGAATAGCAAGGAGAGATAAGAAAGACATCCTCAGTGATCAGTGCAAAGAAATAGTGGAAAACAATAGAATGGGAAGGACTAGAGATCTCTTAAAGAAAATAAGAGATTCCAAGGGAACATTTCATGTAAAGATGGGCAAAATAAAAGAGAAAAGTGCTATGGACCTAATAGAAGCAGAAGATATTAAGAAGAGATGGCAACAATACACAGAAGAACTATACAAAAAGATCTTCATGACAGATAACCATGATGGTGTGATCACTCACCTAGACCCAGACATCCTGGAACATGAAGTCAAGTGAGCTTTTGGAAGCATCATTACCTACAAAGCTAGTGGAGGTGACACAATTCCAGTTGAGCTATATCAGATCCTAAAATGTGATGCCATCAAAGTGCTGCACTCAATATGCCAGCAAATTTGGAAAACTCAGCATTGGCCACAAGACTGAAAAAGGTCAGTGTCATTCCAATCCCAAAGACAAGCAATACCAAAGAGTGCTCATACTACCACACAACTGCATTCATCTCACACACTAGCCAAGTAATGTTCAAAATTCTCCAAGTCAGGCTTCAACAGTATGTGAACCATGAAATTCCAGATGTTCAAGCTAAATACAGAAAAAGCAGATGAACCAGAGATCAAATTGCCAACATCTATTGGATCATAGAAAAAAGCAAGAGAGTTCCAGAAAAGCATCAACTTCTGCTTTATTGAATACATCAAAACCTCTGACTCCATGTATTACAACAAACTGTGGAAAATTCTTAAAGAGATGGAACTGTTAGTCCAACTTACCTGGATCCTGAGAAATCTGTATGCAGGTCAGGAGCAACAGTTAGAACTGGACATGCAACAACAGACTGGTTCTAAATTGGGAAAGGAGTATATCAGGGCTGTATATTGTCACCCTGGTTATTTAACTTATGTGCAGAGTACATCATATGAAATGCTGGGCTGGATGAAGCACAAACTGGAATCAAGATTGCCAGGAGAAATATCAATAACCTCAGATATGCATATGGCATCACCCTTATAGCAGAAAGCAAACAGGAATTAAAGAGTCTCTTGATGAAAGTGAAAGAAGAGAGTGAAAAATTGGCTTAAAACTCAACATTCAGAAAACTATGATCATGGACTTAGGTCCCATCACTTCATGACAAAAAGGTGGGGAAACAATGGGAACAGTGAGAGATGTTATTTTGGAGGGCTCCAAAATCACTGCAGATGGTGATTGCAGCCATGAAATTAAGAGACGCTTTCTCCTTGGACGAAAAGCTATGACCAACCTAGACATTATATTAAAAAGCAGAGACGATAATTTGCCAACCAACAAAGGTCTGTCTTGTCAAAGCTATGGTTTTTCCAGTAGTCTTGTATGGATGTGAGACTTGGACTATAAAGAAAGCTGAGTGCTGAAGAATTGATGCTTTTGAACTGTGGTGTTGGAGAAGACTCCTGTGAGTTCCTTGGACTGCAACGAGATCAAACCAGTCAATCCTAGAGGAAATCAGTCCTGAATATTCATTGGAAGAACTGATGCTGAAGCTGAAGCTCCAATACTTTGGCCACCTGATGCGAAAAACTGACTCATTGGAAAAGACCCTGATGCTTGGAAAGATTGAAGGCAGCAGGAGAAGGTGATGGCAGAGATGAGATGTTTGAATGGCATCACTGAATCAATGGACATGAGTTTGAGCAAGCTCTGGGAGTTGATGAATGGACAGGGAAGCCTGGCATGCTGCAGTCCATGGGGTCGCAAGGAACTGGACATGACTGAGTGACTGAACTGAACTGATACTTACATCATTTACTCTTACATTTTGGTTACATAAGCAAGAAAAGTATTATGCAATGAAACTCCAGAAGGTAAATTCTCTAACTGAAGAACATTTAATTATTTTATTAGATATGCTTTTTTTCCTCCGAAGAGTTGAAGATAAAATGCAAAGCATAGAATTACTGATTTTGTGTTTATCTTATATGTTCACATAGGTATGTCAAAGTTCTTTGTATATGTTTCAGATTATCCCTTAGTTGAAATATATTACATATTCAAATTTTCTCACTTTCAGAATTAGCAGAGTAAAGAAATAGTTAATTTTATGTTCTAAGAAATATCAGGAGGAGAGTGGGAGGGATACACTCTGTGCACTAAAAATATTGTGGTAGGAATTCAAACCCAAAAGGTCAATTCTTACACTATTTGGAAAAATAACTTGTAGAAGTAGGAAAAAAATCCTGCAGCTGGAGAAGGATTCTTAAAGATATGGTAAGGACTCTCAGAGGTATGAGTTGGTCTTGGTTCTACGACTTCCTATCTGACTTTGATGGGCTTCCCCAGTATAGTGGTAAAGAACATGCCTACCAATCCAGGAGATGCAGATTTGATCCCTGGGTTGGGAAGATTCCCTGGAGTAGAAAATGGCAATCCACTCCAGTATTCTTGCCTGGAAAATCCCATGGACGGAGAAGCCCAGTGGGTTACAGTCGATGGGATCTCAAAAGTAAGACACAACTGAGCATGCACACGTGAATCTTACTTTGATAAGTTACTGAACATCTCTGGACTTCTGCTTTCTTGTCTGCGAAATGGGAATGATAAGATCCACCTCTCTTGTGTTGGTAACAAACATATGTGGCAAAATAATACTGAAGGTAATCATTGCTTCAATTCCTGAGGTAAAGGCAGAAGGAATGATGATCAGAATAAAGAAAAGTTTAAACAAATCATCTAAACACAAAAATAAATTCAATTAAAAATTATGAAATTTATCCTCTTATGCTTTCTTTCTCCAAATCTTTTACTCAAGAAATGATATTGACTCTTGTTCACAGATGTCATTCTCCCTACTTTACTTAATTCTGCCCGTATTTTTCTTTTCACTAAGTTGAAGTTAAGTGTGCCTGATAACAGAATCTACTCCAAGAACATGGATAACTTTCCCACCTGAAAGTGCAGTAAAGACCCAAATCACTCAAACAGTTATCTAAAGTCTTTGTGTCCCAGTTTTCCAATCATGTCTAAGAGTGTTGGGTGTATTTGGACAGGTAAAAGGTTAAATAAAAGCAATAGCAAAATATCTGGTCGTCTCATCAACATTGATGCGAATGTCAGAATAATTATAAATTATTTTATGAATTAAATACTTTCTCTTACCTCCCTTGAGACTATTTTGACCATGTCCATGTTATGAATTTTTAACTGGTTAACATATCAATAAGGATTTATTTGAGGGCACAATTCTCTAAGCTTTTTGAAAAATCAGTTGAATTCAAATTTGATGGTGCACCTTTCCTACCAAATATACAGATGAAATTGGTAGGTCAAAAATATTTTATCAGAGGCTATTATGATTATTAAAGTACTGGAAAAATTATTTGACAACTCATTTATTTTTCATAAAGATATCTAATTTTCTCTTTGAAAGTAGAGTTTCTTTGCCTCAAAGCCACAAACACTGAAAGAAATCTTGTTTTATCCCCAAGTCTTCAAACTAGGATGTATTTTTATGAGTGTGGTTCTTAAAACTACACATGTGTTTAACTTGGTTTTTGATTTCACAGTCTAATAATTTAAACCATGACTGATAAATACATAAAATACTGTTAATATAACCTAATGCCATTCTACTTTATATGTATAGAAAAATATAGAGATGTATAGAAAAATATCTTTTCCAGATCACACAGAAATAATACAGCCACACATTGACATCAGCCCTCCATGTGCTCTTGAACAGTGTCCTGTGCCCCCACTACACACCCCCACCCCCACACTCACACATACAGCTTAAAACTTTTCCTCCTCTAAAGTAAGGGAATGAGACTCAAAAGCTTCCATATTTTTTTTGCCTCTTCTGCTACTTATTCAAATATTCTGTCCTGCCTCATCAATGTTTCTTCTTTTTCCATTTTCATTTACTCCCAATAATTTTCTCTGTGAGATTTCTACATGCTTTAACATTGAATTTGAACATGATATTTATAAGTGGTACAATTATCAATATTATTGGTTTTATAGACTTGGTAATTGACTCCTGCAAATATAGCTTGATAAAATGAGAGAATTAATATTTGATATAAAAACATAACTAATGATTTTGTCAGAAGTTCCTAGAAAGCATGACTGCAATGAATCATGAAATACTCAATGTTAAAATTATTTTATAAGTTTCCAGTGAGAAAATATTACTTTGTATTATATTTACATGCAATTTTAACCTCTTCTAAACACTCTTTAATGTATTTGTTTAATTCCAATTTTTCCAGTTATACTATGGGCCAAGGGCTAGAATCATACTTAGCTTTTTTGCTGTGGCATAGAAGTATCTGACTTACACTTGTTGTTTGTTATTTAATCATTAAGTCATGTCCAACTCTCTTGTGACCCCCTGAACTGTAGCCTACCAGGCTCCTCTGTCCAACAGATTTCCCAGGCAAGAATGCTGGAGTGGGCTGCCATTTCCTTCTCCAGGAGATCTTCCCAACCCAGAAATTGAATCCATGTCTTCTGCATTGGCAGGCAGACTCTTTACCACTGAGCCATCAGAAAAACCTCTGACATATACTAGGTACTTGCTAAATGTTGGTTAGTTAGTGACTAAATCTTTTAAAAATTGAAAACAAAGAGAGCTTGTACTTTTAACATCCCATCTTATAATTTATAAAATTGATAAATTTTATAAATTTATCACTTGGTGACAAAAGTTCTTCCTAACACAGAAATTGGGTTATTTCATACCCCTAATTATATGTAAAAATGTTATCTCTTTATTCTAACATTCAGAATAATTACCAGATCATTTTAAATCTCCCTTTATCCAATCTTTATCCTCCACAATATTCTCCCCCACACTTCCTTGCCTCTCTATTTCTGCTGTTATTACCTTGGCTTACAATTTTATCCTCCTACTGATATCTTACAAAACTTCATGGTACAACTTACTATATCACTCAAAACTGCCAGCCAGCTCAAAACTGCAACCTTGAATAGTGGAAAAAGTCATACCGTTTAAGATATTCTGACTATGTTATGATCCAGAGACTAACTGAAGAGGAAATGGGCTTAAGAAATATTCCTTCATTTTTGTTGTCTCAATTCTAATGAAGACATCTACAGTACTTTTTGTTCAAGCATCGATGATTAGTAAACACTATGTTGCATTCCTCTGAAATTAGGGACTATGGAAACAGGGGAGAGCCAAAGATCATAGCTGAGACAGAGTGCTGATATACAATTACACTACTGCATAAATTTTCTGTTTGAAGATCTGATTCCTGATACACACACAGAACTAGTCGAGTAATGGACAAAATTATTGACAGTTTATCAACAATCTTCATAACTGGAGCCATAGATCCTGAATGGTAAAGGCTGTAACTAAGCTACACAAATCTTATGATTTGCTCATTTATGTGTTCTTAATCACAAGAATATTCATCTTTTTACTTTCACTATGGCTCTTTTTCTACTCTTTTCAGCTTCTTTAAATTTTGTGCTTTCTACTTTAAAAAATGTTTCCTTTCACATTATGTTGGGTCCTCTTTCACTGAAATGCTATCACAAGTTTGTTTAATATGTAATACAAAGACATGGCTTGACAAAATATCTTAAGAGTCACAGAATTAAGTGGTTAAGAGAATGTGTTTTGTAGTCATACAAACCTTGCCATAAATTTTGCAATGACACTTTCCTGCTATGTGATCATGGATGAATTTCTTAACTAGTCTGGGTCTCAGTTTTCTCCACAGAAATCTGAGGATAGTAGATATACATACCTGATAGCTTTGTTGCCAAAAGCTGCTGAAAATTCTTTATAAAAAATGGTGATTCAAAAAAAAAAAAAATAGGGATTCATCATCATGCGGCTATAGTCAGGTATCCTGGGCACCAGAAAAGGCTATGCTCCTAGCAGCATGACCAAAAGATCACTCATCTGTTTTAATAATCAACACCATGAACTCTATATTGGCAATAAAATTAAACATTTTTAGTCTGATTCCTATAGTTGGTGTGAAGATTAGAAAAGAGCAAAAGCTAATAGTTTAATCTGAATATTTTTATTATCGCACAGTCATATTATTTTTAGTTATAATAATTTGTTGATTCAGGTGCTGATAATTTTGATTTACTAGCCCCAAAAATCATGAGAAATAAACTTCCATTGTTTAAGCTAAGTGTAGGACACAAAATGGAAAAAGATGAGGTCTTTATATAGGGAGTTTTCACATGCCATTGTCTTAAATATGATGTGGCTTCAAACATGGAGGGATAAATACAGGAATTAGTGCCCAGGAAATAATAAATAAAAATCCAAAATAAATGCTTACATCTGGGAGTTAATAGATGCATGAGTTAAAAGGGAGCAAGATGATAATGACAGCATTATCTTGGAAACAACTAGCTCATTTTAGGTGACCAATTCTCAGGAAATCATCTTATTCTATTTCATAATTAACATTCATGCTCTATATCTCTTCTAAAAGTTTCAAATATTTTACACAATTCTAAAAAAAAAAGGAAGTTTTTGATTAAATATTATTTTCTAATTACTATGTCAATGTGAAATATATGAGGTATTTTACATTTGAAGGGAAAAAAAGCATAAATATTGATCTCAAGGAATATTTTTCTTGGAAGTCTCTACCTGCAAACACACACTTACAGAAGATCTTAAAAATTAATCTGAGTGATATCCCTGCTATGTGATAAAATCTGCAAAACTGTCACTCTCCTCTTCTTTCAACTTACATCTGAAACTGAATTTTCTGACTATTCATCACCATGAATTTATTCCTGTCACTAGATTTTAGTCATATTTTTATTCCAATGCTCACTATTAGTTGTTTTTTTTTTTTAAATTTAAACATAGTAACATAATAATTACCTGAGAAGAAAAGTAACTAAATGATATCATGCCCTTTTCTTGTCACAACGAGTTATGCATTGCTTTTGGTTTAGATGTAAAATTTGGCACATACAGGCAAACAAAGAACAAAGAAGCATGTTGTTGGAATCAGTTTTACACTGGCCTCTAAGGATGTCTTTGAGGTATAAGCTTATAGAAAGCTTTCTTACTGAGAGTTTTATGCATTCCCTCCTGCTGTTTTATCCCCTCCACTTGCTTATACACTAGAATCATTGTGGATTTCTATTTACAGAAATTCAGTTGTGTTATTAGGCTCAAACCATGACTCTTTCATATTTCATATGCTGCATTTATTTCCACAATAAGCTATTTACATCAAAATCTATAAAATTAAAGAAAAGTTATTTAGAGGTTTCAAATGACTCAATGTAGTAGGAATCCTGAACCACATTAAACTGTTACAAGTTTGTCAAGTTTGCATCTCTCCTCATCTCAGTGACTTGCTTCTGCATGGAGTGTCTCTGAAGAACAGAAAGACACCACATAAACAGATGTGAGAAAGTGTGAGTTTGGATAGAATGGAGACATATCACAAGAAACATGGGCAAGATGCCCAGCATTCTGCAGAAACACCTGAATTCTGTTTTCTTTGCAATATGTAAAGTTTCCATGTCCAGTGGATTCCCTTATGATTTAAACTTAAGTAAAATATAAGAAATATTCTAGTTAGTTTGAGGGCTTTCCTTTTGTGTCTGTAAGCTTCGTGAGGTCAGAAACTGTATTAGTTTTTCCTGATCTATTTTGTCTTAACAAATATTCCCTAAATTTCACTGGCTTAAAAAGAAAAAGTTTTTTATTTGTTCACACTGTATGCAAGCTGTGTGTCAGCTGAGGCTCTGTTCCACATGCATTCATTCTGGAATCCAAACGGAATAAGCAACCACTATCTGCGTCATGTCATTCTCACCGCACAGAGAAAGGAAATAATGGTAAAAACTGCATGGTTCTTAACATCTCTTCTTGGCAATGACACACATCACTTTTCCTTCCATGCCGTTGGTCACAGCCAAGAACGTGGGCAACCTTGATGTCACTTAAAACAAGAAATGGCATTTTCCTACTTAGATGTATGCTGAAAATCATATGAGAATGAGTAAGGATTGTATTCCTCTTAAAGGAAGTTGTTGTTCAGTTGCTAAGTCATTTCTGACTCTTTTGTGACACCATGGGCTGTGGCCCACCAGGCTCCTCTGTCCATGGGATTTCCCTGGAGTGGATTGCCATTTCCTTCTCCAGGAGACCTTCAAACCCACATCTTCTGCACTGGCAGGCAGATTCTTTACTGCTGAGCCACCAGGGAAGTCCTCTTAGAAGGAGAGCATCAAATAACTAGAAATAATAATATGAGCTAATAAAACTTAGTTTGGCATTCACTACTATGTGCCTTGAATCTAGGACAGTTTCAGTCATTGTGTTGTTGTTTAGTTGCTAAGTCATGTCTGACCCTTTTGTGACTCTATGTGACCCCATGAGGTTTCCCTGTCCATGGAATGTCCCAAACAAAGATACTGAAGTGGATTGCCATTTCCACCTCCAGGGCATCTTCCCAACCCAGAAATCAAACCTGTATTGCCTGAGTTGGCAGGCAGATTCTTTATCACTGAGCCCCCAGGGAAGCCCTTCAGCCTTATGATAGCACTGTTAATGAACCTGGGTTTGGCTGCTTACTGCTTAAACACCAATACTCTAGAGACAAGAGTTGGCAGGAAAGGAAAGATTACTTTATTTAGGAAGCTTACAATTGGGGGAGAAGGTGGACTCCTGTCCAAAAGCCAACTCCCACCTATAGATCAAAGGGGAAGAGCTTTTAAGCGGAGTTTCAAATGTGTACACACCTGGAGGGAGGGGACTATGTATAGAACAGCATAGCATAGTGAGCTTAGATGAATTGTTCATCTTGCAGTTGTTCATGTGGTGATCTGCTCAGTGTCATCTTGATTGTTTTAAGTAGAGCTAATCTTTAGTCCCAGGTTGATTTTTCCCATTTTCATGAGGCCAATTCTTAGAATTGTGCAAGATGGAGCAGCTCATGTCATGGCTACTGTCTGAGCATCATGTAGTTAACTTCTTCCACTTGGTTAGAACCTTGGTATTTGCAAAACAAAGGCTATGGGCCATATGGGTATGGAAGCTATATCCTTTGTTTTACAGATAGTTCTTGAAGAGGAACTAAAAGCTCCCTGACTCTGCTTAATGGATGAACTATTATTATTTTGTCCTATTTGAATGTGTGTGTGTGTCTGTGTGTGTGTGTCTGTGTGTGTGTGTGTGTCTGTCTGTCTGTGTTAGTTGCTCAGTTGTGTCTGACTCTTTGCGACCCCATGAACTGGAGCCCACAAGGCTCCTTTGTCCATGGGATTCTCCAGGCAAGACTACTGGAGTGGGTTGCTATGTCCTTCTCCTATTTGAATATTTCCCTTTATTTCTGGATTTTTTTTTCCATTTTTCTGATTAATTAATTTATTTATTTATTGGAACTAGGGTAAGGCCTAGGCCTAGGAAGCTTAAGTTAGTCTACAAACAAGAGTCAGGTGGAGAACATGAGGAAGTGGGGGCCTATCCCAGGAAGGCCTCATAGGGTCCTTCTTGGTTTTAGTACTTCATTCATTCACTAAGTATTCAGGCATTAATTTATCAGTGTGACACTATATGCTTGGAATACACTAGATGTTAAGGATATTGTATTGAAGAAACATTAATTCCTGGAATCATAAGAACAATACAGAGATCTTATTTCAAGTGTATTACAGGGAGAGAGAATACCAGGCGCTTGAATGAGTTTGAGGAATAGCAAGGAGATTAGGGAAGCTAGAGCTGAGGCAGACAAAGGGGATGTGGTAAGAGATGCAGTCAGGAAAATATCCGTTCACCAAAATTTGCAGCAAAGATAGACCTTTACACATACACAATTTTTTTTTTTCCTATGAGTAGGAAATAACTGGAAGACTTTGAGGAGTGACATGATCCGATTTACATTTTAAGGATCATTCTGGATACAATGCAGACTAACTTGTGGTTGGGTAGGAGAAGGGAAACTGTTATGAATCTGTAATGAAGTAGATGAAAGATGGCAATGATTCATGACATGGGGAAGCAGTGCTGGTGGGAAGAAATGGTTTGATTCCAGATATATCTTAAAGCTAAAATCTATTGAATTTCATTGTAGTTTAGACGTGGAGTATGAGACAAGAGATACCAAAGTTGACCTATAATTTTTGCCTGAGTAAATAAAGGATTGATGAGGTGGATCAACTGTGCCAGTGAATCCAATTTGTTCTCACCTTCCTTTATCCACATAGTTTGAATACAAGGATATTCCTTTAAATGCTTCTTTGCTGAATGTGTGCCTGGACATGTGACTTTTTTAGTCAATGTAACAATAATATATAACACTCATAAATTCTTGAGTATTGGGGCTTGCCCTCCTGCTCACCTGGAATCTCAAGCCTCCATGCAAACAAACCCAAACAGCAGTCCACCTGATAAGAAACATGCAACCCAATCACTCTTGTCTCTGAAAATAACCAGTTAATCCCTCAAAGAAAGAATCAATTTTGCTGATCTGTAGCTAACCTCAAATGAATGAGTGAGCCCAGCTGAAAGAAGTATAATACTTACCCTAGCTCAAATTTCCAACCCACATAAATATTTGCTAGCTAATTGGTTTCTATTTTTAGTCACTACCTTGTGTGTGTGGGTAAGGGTGCGGGGTGGGAGTAAGGGATTACTGGCAGAGTGGGATGGATAGCTTTGCTATCTAACATAAGGAAGTTACTATAAACTTTGGGATGATTTTGTGAGGATCATTTTTAAAGATGAAGACTAGAAGATTATTTTTGGACATGCTAAATGTGTGATGGTGATTCCCAAGTGGCTCAGTGGTAAAGAATCTGCCTGGCAATACAGGAGACACAGGTATAGACGTGAGTTAGAGCCCAGGTCAGGAAGATCCCCTTGAGGATGAAATGGCAACCCACTCCAGTATTCTTGCCTATGAAATTTCACAGAAAGAGGAGCATGGGGACTACAGTCCATAGTGTTGCAAAGAATCAGACAGGACTAAGTGTCTGAATACACAAATGTGTGATTCCTATTATGTATTTAACTAGAAGAAATGAACAAGGGAAATACAGTACAATTGGCAGGCAGCCTTAAGGACTTCATCAAGTTTGGTGATCAGTTAGCATGTCTGTGTGTTTTTCTCCCACTTGTATGAACAGAGAATAAGAGTAACAGAGCTAGCTTGCTAGATATCTGTTATATGGTGAGATGTTGAAATTTTGCAGGTCAGAGTCAATGAAAACCAATCTGAATAAATAAACGAAAAGTCTTCATGGTCTTTCAGTGTGTCCCCTACATTTCAGATTTTATCGTCAGGCACTAATTAGGACCTATAAAACCCATGCTTACTGCTGTGAGATTTACAAAATACAGATAAATATTAGATAACTTTTATTTATTTCAAAAAGAAGTTAACAGATATAAAACCAAGTGAGAAAGGGGGTTCGGAGATTGAGACTGACCAATATACACAACTATGTATAAAATAGATAACTAACGAAAATGTACTGTATAGCACAAGGAACTCTACATGATGTTCTGTGGTAACCTAAATGAGAAAGAAATCTAGAAAAGAGGGAATATATGTATATGTATGGCTCGTTCACCTTGCTGTACAGCAGAAAGTGACACAGTGTAAATTAAATATACTGCAGTAAAAAAATGAAAAAGTGAAATGGACTGAATGAAAGACTGCCTGATACTATGAGTTTAAAATAAACAAGAAGGATAGTAAAAATCATAAATAAAAGCAACTGTAGAAAATTTTGTAAGTAGGATTTTTGTTGGTAGACAAAAAGTAGGAAAGATCATTCACAAAGGCATAGAAGACATAAAAGTAGACAAATTACAATCTGGAACAAGAGAAGGATGATGCTCCTAAAGGTGATCATTAGACATACTTTGGTAAGGCTTACCAATCAGACTCAAGGGTAGTGGTATGCTGGTAAATATTAACAACCTGCTTTTCAAAGGTTGGGGAGGCTGGTTGTCTTGTAACATTTGCTGTTTTCCATGCTGTACAATAAATTCTACCATCATTGCCAATTCCACACTAACAATATAGGTCGACTGACTTGCAAAGTTCCTGGAATTGAGCTATCATGCCTTTGCAGGTCACTAAATGCCAGATCCAGCAAGGCCATCACTGAC
This sequence comes from Nanger dama, assembly GCA_917880005.1. Lineage (NCBI taxonomy): Eukaryota > Metazoa > Chordata > Mammalia > Artiodactyla > Bovidae > Nanger > Nanger dama. The sequence continues at coordinate 14,521,451 of CAKJTW010000002.1, forward strand.
AGACATTCTTACAACTAAAGTAGAAATATCTTTGTGACTCTGAGAATACTCTATCCTGGGATATTAATCCCTCAAGATCACCTAGAAATTTATTTTTATTTAATCCAGGAACATTTCTAAAAAGTTAAAATTACTTAGATATTCTAAATGTAATTGATGTTCTTTGCCTCAGTGCTAGAAAGCAGTACTCAGCATTTAGTTCTGACCTCTGTTGTGCTGCAACTCATTGAGCTCTGCTTGGGTGTGGGCTTTTGGTCTATATTTGGTGAAGATAGATAGGGGGCCACAGAGGTGAAATTCATGGTAACCCCAAGTGTTCTGTCACTAACACTTGGAATTTGGTATCTGTGAGGGGCAGTTCATGTAGACAGAAAAAACAGAATTTGAGGTCAGCCTGGAAGATGCTTATGAATTCCTTCATTTATCTCCTCTGTTCAGTTCAGTTCAGTTGCTCAGTCGTGTTCGACTCTTTGCAACCCCATGAATAGCAGCACTCCAGGCCTCCCTATCCATCACCAACTCCTGGAGTTCACTCAGACTCATGTCCATTAATTCAGCGACGCCATCCAGCCATCTCATCCTCTGTTGTCCCCTTCTCCTCCTGCCCCCAATCCATCCCAGCATCAGAGTCTTTTCTAATGAGTCAAATCTTCGCATGAGGTGGCCAAAGTACTGGAGTTTCAGCTTTAGCATTATTCCTTCCAAAGAAATCCCAGGGCTGATCTCCTTCAGAATGGACTGGTTGGATCTCCTTGCAGTCCAAGGGACTCTCAAGAGTCTTCACCAACACCACAGTTGATAGGCATCAATTATTCAGTGCTCAGCCTTCTTCACAGTCCAACTCTCACATCCATACATGACCACAGGAAAAACCATAGCCTTGACTAGACAGACCTTAGTCGGCAAAGTAATGTCTCTGCTTTTGAATATGCTATCTAGGTTGGTCATAACTTTTCTTCCAAGGAGTAAGCATCTTTTAATTTCACGGCTGCAGTCACCATCTGCAGTGATTTTAGAAACCCCCAAAATAAAGTCTGACACTGTTTCCACTGTTTCCCCATCTATTTCCCATGAAGTGATGGGATCGGATGCCATGATCTTCATTTTCTGAATGTTGAGCTTTAAGCCAACTTTTTCACTCTCCTCTTTCACTTTCAAAAAGAGGCTTTTTAGTTCCTCTTCACTTTCTGCCATAAAGGTGGTGTCATCTGCATATCTGAGGTTCTTGATATTTCTCCTGGCAATCTTGATTCCAGCTTGTGTGTCTCCTCTGTAACCTTGTAAAATTAAACTCACTGTTTCCTCTGATCACACTTCTGATACTAGATGTGTGTTTTTTCCTCCACACCGAACAATTTTCAATTCTTGGCAGACACTGACTAGGTGTACTATAATTTAGCTCAACTCTAATACTGACAGCCCAGAATTAGAACAGACTTCCCAGGCTAAGAGCTTAGTCTCATAAGATAGTACCTTCCTTCCAGATGCCATTTCTGAATAGTGGGTCCACAGTTTACCCCAAGTTACATTTCAGGCAAAGATGGGCTCAATAAAGGACAGAACCTAACAGAAGTAGAAGATATTAAGAACAGGTGGCAAGAATACACAGAACTATACAAAAAGATCTTCATGACTCAGATAAACACAATGGTGTGATCAATCACCTAGACCCAGACATCCTGGAATATGAAGTCAAGTGGGCCTTAGAAAGCATCACTACGAACAAAGCTAGTGGAGGTGATGGAATTCCATTTGAGCTATTTCAAATCCTAAAAGATGATGTTGTGAAAGTGCTGCATTCAATATGCCAGCATATTTGGAAAACTTAGCAGTGGCCACAGGACTGGAAATGGTCAGTTTTCATTCCAATCCCCTAAGAAAGGCAACGCCAAAGAATGCTCAAACTACCACACAGTTGCACTCATATTGCACACTAGTAAAGTAATGCTCAAAATTCTCCAAGCCAGGCTTCAGCAATATGTGAACCGTGAACTTCTGGATGTTCAAGATGGTTTCATAAAAGGCAGAGGAACTAGAGATCAAATTGCCAACATCCACTGGATCACGGAAAAAGCAAGAGAGTTCCAGAAAAACACCTATTTCTGCTTTAATGACTATGCCAAAGCAACTGTGAGAATCACAAGAAACTGTGGAAAATTCTGAAAGAGATGGGAATACCAGACCACCTGACCTGACTCTTGAGAAACCTGTATGCAGGTCAGGAAGCAACAGTTAGACCTGAACATGGAACAACAGACTGGTTCCAAATAGGAAAAGGAGCACGTCAAGGCTGTATATTGTCACCTTGTTTATTTAACTTATATGCAGAGTACATAATGAGAAATGTTGGGCTGAAAGAAACACAAGCTGGAATCAAGATTGCTGGGAGAAATATCAGTAACCTCAGAAATGCAGATGACACCACCCTTATGGCACAAAGTGAAGAGGAACTAAAAAGCCTCTTGATGAAAGTGAAAGAGGAGATTGAAAAAGTTGGCTTAAAGCTCAACATTCAGAAAACCAAGATCATAGCATCTGGTCCCATCACTTCATGGGAAATAGATGAGGAAACAGTGGAAACAGTGTCAGACTTTATTTTGGGGGGCTCCAAAATCACTGCAGATGGTGATTGTAGCCATGAAATTAAAAGATGCTTACTCCTTGGAAGGAAAGTTATGACCAACCTAGATAGCATATTCAAGAGCAGAGACATTACTTTGCCAACAAAGGTCCATCTAGTCAAGGCTATGGTTTTTCCAATGGTCATGTATGGATGTGAGAGTTGGACTGTGAAGAAAGCTGAGCACCAAAGAATTGATGCTTTTCAACTGTGGTGTTCGAGAAGACTCTTGTGAGTCCCATGGACTACAAGGAGATCCAACCAGTCCATTCTAGAGGAGATCAGTCCTGTGTGTTCATTGGAAGGACTGATGCTAAAGCTGAAACTCCAGTACTTTGGCCACCTCATGCAAAGTGTTGACTCACTGGAAAAAACTCTGATGCTGGGATGGATTGGGGGCAGGAGGAGAAAGGGACAATAGAGGATGAGATAGCAGTATGGCATCACTGACTCGATGGACATGAGTTTGAGTAAACCCCGGGAGTTGGTGATGGACAGGGAGGGCTGGTTTGCTGCTACTCACGGCAATGGGAATAGTCAGACATGTCTGAGCAACTGAACTGAACTGAGGTTACCCAAATCTTCTACCCAACTTGATGACAAGTCAGAGGTCTCCATAATCCCATCCTTGACTTTGATAATTTGCTGAAACATCTCATAGAATCCAGGGAGAATAGTTATGTACTGTTATGTAGTTATTGTAAATATTATATCAAAGAATGCAAATGAACTGACAGGTGAAAAGATATACATAGAACACAGTCTGAAAGGATCCCAAATACAGGAGCTTGTGACCCTGGAGAGTCAGACACTGTCACTTTCCCAGCACATAGAAATGTTCTCAATCTGGAAGATCACTGAACCACTTTTGGTTAGGGTTTCTAATGAAGGATTCATTATATAAACATAATTGATTAAATAATTTGGTATTGGTTATTAACTCAACTTCCAGTCCATCATGCCCCTGGAGGTTAGGGGTAGACTCAAAACTTCCACTCCTCTAAACACATAATTGGTCACACTGGCAACCAGCTTTTCATCCTTAGAAACTTCACAAAAAGTCACCTCTTTAACATAAACTTAGATACAGTTGAAAGGGGCTTCTTATAAGTAGCAAAAGACCCTTATTTTAATTTAATGCTACAGATCTGATTCAAGAGCCAAGAACAAAACTATGTATAACAGAATACGTGCCTATTGCTCTTATCGCTTAAGAAAAAAAAATTTTAGGAGCTCTAGGCAGGAGTTGAGTTGAAGACCAAACTATATATTTCTTATATCACAGTAACCTTGGAGTATTAGTTTACATCTCTGAGTCTTCTGTAAAACAAGACAATATGGTAATAATGCATACATTACTGAGTCCAAGTGCTTACTGCTCACTGCACTAAGGGCAATAAACTAAAAGTGAGTCATCATGCCAAGGAATAGTGATATTATTTGAGAAGCCAGTAGACCAAGACGATGGTAGAGTAGTGTCCCAAAGTCTCATCTTCCCTGAGTTAAACCTCAGGCTTTTGTCACATCACACTAAAAGAGAAGAGGCTCTGGCTGGTTGTTGGGAACTTCTTGGGCTGGTCAGACCTGGAGGGAATGTGGTAATCCTTTGTTCTTGCAGCTGTGCACATAGGTCTGGTCATGGTGTTGCTGTAAACCTCCAATAATATAAATATTATTCTCTGGTCTGCAACTTTTTAATCTCTATATTAATGAAAAAGATTATACCTTTGAAGTCAAGCCTGGGAAGAAAAGCCTTGAGAAAGGGCTACTATGTATATTTCATGCTATAGACAACATGTACTTTACAAAGATGCAGAACTGGCATGACTAAACCCAGGCAACAGAGCACAAAGATTGGGCCTCTGGGAATAGATCCAGTATGGAGTCAGGTCTGTTCTTCTCTGTTACACTTACCATGTAAAGTAGTTCATGCTGGCATGTGATTATCAACTGATATCTAGTTGCTTTTATTGTTTATTTAAATTTTAATTAAATTGGTATCTCTTTACAATTCTGTTCCTGAGTGACCTCAAGTGAGTTAACTAAGGTTTGATATTTAATTTATATTTGAACACTTAATGAGACAATTAATATACACTGTCCCTCAAGCCTCTGCCATTCTATGATTTCATGAGGCTATCATCCAAGTCTCTCAGGCTGTCTGTTGCTCTAGCATGTTAATTGTTCTTTGCTTAAAACCAGCATTCATGTAAAGAAGACTTAGTACATAGAATTTTGCTTGAAGTTAGTGGACTCCTAAAATTTCTGCCATTTTCCATGCTTTACTTGTATTCTCAATCCACAAATAAGCTCTTCAAAGCTAAAGAATCCAGTGTGATAAATACTACTCTCAACTGGTTATTTAAATTAATAAAATTAAGTAAAATACAAAATTTAGATTCTCACTTGGACATGACACATTTCCAATGTTCAGTATTCACATTAAGGAGACAGAAGCTTTCCATCATTACAGAAAGTTCTATTTGACAGTATCAGTGCTCTAAGATTATTCATGAGATATGACAACTCTTTTAACTATGGCACATAAAGTTCTGATCTGTGGGAATAACTTCTAATCTTTTATTTCTTCTCAGTTCAAGATCTATGCTCTTAGGTTGCAATATGAGAAATTCTATCTTGCTTTCTCTACTATATCTAGCCTCAGATGTCTATAGCTATAAAATAACTTATATCTGTATCTGTGTCTATATTTGTATCTAATCTATACCTATAAATAGCCAACATGATTTAGAAGACTTGTGCCATAAATGACTTTAAGTACACCATGCACTCATTATTTGCAGAAAATAAAACTACAAGTCACACTTGTCTCACTGTTTTTAGTGGAATAGCCAGGAATATAAAGGAACCGATTGTATATGCAGTTCTTCACGTGTATAGTGTATACCACTTCACATTCTTAGAATATACCAGGTTTTCTAGGAGTAACTTTCCTATAGATCATACCATCTCCTCTTTATTTAACCATGATGAATAATTTGTAAATTAAGATCAGGAAAAAAACCTGATTTACATTTGTGGTGGACCATGAATGCAAACCTAATGAAAGAATGCTAATGAATGTTGTTAATGAAATATACTTTGCCTGTTTAATAAAATCAGAGCTTTTTCATTGCTGTTTTTCAATCTTAAGCCTAATATCTAATACATATTATATAGTAGAATATATCTTATATCAATTCTTTGGCACTCAGGTTTCTTTACAGTCCAACTCTCACATCCATACATGACTACTGGAAAAACAATAGCTTTGACTAGACAGACTTTTGTTGACAAAGTAATATCTCTGCTTTTTAATATGCTGTCTAGGTTGGTCATAGCTTTTCTTCCAAGGAGCAAGCGTCTTTTAATTTCATGATTTCTGTCACCATCTGCAGTGATTTTGGAGCCCAAGAAAATAAAGTTTATCACTGTTTTCATTGTTTCCCCATCTATATGCCACGAAGTCATGGGACCAGATGCCATGAACTTAGTTTTCTGACTGTTGAGTTTTAAGCCAACTTTTTCACTCTCCTCTTTCACTTTCATCAAGAGGGTCTTTAGTTCTTCACTTTTTGCCATAAGGATGGTGCGATCTGCATATCTGAGGTTATTGATATTTCTCCCGGCAATCTTGATTCCACCTTGTGCTTCATCCAGCCCAGCGTTTCTCATGATGTACTCTGCATATAAGTTAAATAAGCAGGGTGACAATATACAGCCTTGTTGTACTCCTTTCCCTATTTGTAACCAGTCTGTTGTTCCAATTTTAAGTACAAAATATAATTTTTATATTTTCTATTAAACTGTAAATAATCACAAAGGAATTACATAATCAAAAGAACAAAAAACATGTTTTGTTATAAATAGGTGTATACATCAGTAAGTTAGGCATACTAACCCAACCACTACATTTAAAAAAAATTTTTTTACTATGATTATTGGCCTAGGAATGTACAGGAAAGTTATGATATAGAAGAGTGAAAGGAAACATTTTAATTCTGTTCTCATTTGAGTGAAACTGTGCAGATTGTCACTACCTGATTGTTGGAACTGATGTCTCTACCACTGTGAAGCCATAATCTGACAGATCACTGTATACCGAAAATCAGAGTGTTCTGGAACTGAATGTTGCAAGTTCTGAATCAGATGAATGTTGCAATTATCAGTGTAGGCAAAGAGTATATTGGTTACCACATTGTCCATGGATGGTCATCCTTTACACTGCATTGAAAAATATCTGACAGGACTTACAAGTTCAGGGGTAACAATACAATATTAATGCATTGAAAAATATCTGACAGGACTTACAAGTTCAGGGGTAACATTACAATATTAATGCTTTCTGTGGGAAGTGATGAGATGGAGCACCCTGCCTTGTCTGAGTCGTGTGGAGTATGTCACGGTGCCGTCCTCGTGTTGCGTGTCTGAGCTGTCACATGTCCTTCTTCACAAACATCTTTCTGCCATTTTAAGCAATTTGAAGTCAAACAGCCTACTTTTCTTTCATACTCAGATTATTTGTTGTCTTTGATCTTATTTCCCTTCAGAATATTTTTTGATGAAATTTAAGCCTCATCAAGATCTAGTTTGTTACTACCTGCTCAAACTTGGTTTCAGCTACTCGGCTCATCCTCTGACATCTGGTAATACATGATCTAGTTCAAATTGAAATGTTGCATCCATTGAGGTGATAGAGAGACATAAATTATAATAAAGAGACATAAATGTGTTTTTATAATATAAATGATAATAAAGAGACATAAGTGTGTTTTTTTCCCATGGAATAGTTCAGCTAGTTTAGGCTAGTGAGAAGGCAATGGCACTCCACTCCAGCACGCTTGCCTGGAAAATCCCATGGATGGAGGAGCCTGGTGGGCCGCAGTCCATGGGGTCACTAAGAGTTGGACATGACTGGGCGACTTCACTTTTCACTTTCATGCACTGGAGAAGGAAATGGCAACCCGCTCCAGTGTTCTTGCCTGGAGAATCCCAGGGATGGGGGAGCCTCGTGGGCTGCCGTCTCTGGGGTCACATAGAGTTGGACACGACTGAAGTGACTCAGCAGCAGCAGCAGCAGCAGCAGCAGCAGCAGCAGCAGCAGGCGGCTAGTGAGACAGCAGCACTCCCTGAAGTCATCCAGGGATCCAGGTTCCGCCCTTCATGTATTCTGTCATTTATTAGACATCCGTTCTTCTGCTTCACGGGTTCCCTGGTGGCTCAGATGGTAAAAATCTGCCTGCAGTGCAGGAGACCCAGGTTCGAATGCTGGATCAGAAAGAGCCCCTGGAGAAGGGAATGGCAACCCACTCCAGTATGCTTGTCTGGAGGATCTCATGGACAGAGGAGCCTGGTGGACTACAGTCCATGAAGTCACAAAGAGTCAGACCATAACTGAGCGTCTAAAGCACGCACACACACACACACACACACACACACACGGCTCTTCTGCATGGTCCAAATTGAGATGCGTATTATTTTGCATTCCAGTCTGCAGAAGGAGGAAAATGAGATAAAATCCAAGGCAGCTGTTTATCTTTGCTCAAGTGAAGAAGGTGCATCAATCAGTCTTCCAACCCTGACCACTCATAGCTATAAGGGAAACTGGGATCTCTAAATAACAGCAGCTAGGAAGGCATATCTTGAAGAAGAGCAAGAAAACAGATTGAGGGGTACCATCAGCAATGTGTCAGTGAAGCCCTTCATTTTATGGGAACTTAAAATTGCCTAAATGAATAGAATCAATTCCTTTATTTTCTATACTTTGATCATAAGAATGTTATTACACATCTCTCATCATATTATTTATTTATTTCAATGTCTATTTCAAATAAGAGACTGCAAAATCCTTAAAATAAGAATAGAAGTTTCTTCTTTCATTTGGTTCCTAACCCTTGCATGTGGTAGATGATCACTTCATGGTACTGAATTAATTTGAATAGATTGATTGTGTTGTTGTGAAAGCAAACTAGATACAGAGATTTTGACCCAACCTTGTTTTATAGGTGGGGGTCCTAAGACCCTAGCACAATCAAATGACTTTCCCAAAATCTAGTTCATGATGAAATTAGGATTAGAGCAAACTATTTTATTTCTGGTTCAATTTTATTAAAGTAAGCCAAGAGATGGTACGGGTCTGCTCAGACATGGAAATCATTCATTTAAAAAGTAAACACTCACCATTTGATTGACATTATGTTTATTGCGTATTTTTAATGTTAACATTCAAAGGCATCCTTATGCATCTTGACAATATGCATATGCTAATCCTTTGCTTAGCAAAGGATTGGCATCATTTTACAACTGGCATCATTTTACAATGTCCAATTGGCCTCTTGCCAGTAAATATTGCCATCCTTAAACATCAAGCTGGTTCTTGATAGCCTTAAAACTGAGATTGTTATTGTATGAAAAGAGCTAAAACAGTAAAAATTTTCTGATTTTTAATTAATAAGATGAATTTATTAGAACAGCTGAAATACAAATGATCGTGGAGGAATATGTATGGAGATGGTGCTGAAAATTATCAGAAAAAGTTTTAGAAACTCAGTGTGAGTGACTACATTATAAATAGGTTCTAGAATCAATACACTTTAGTCACACCTTAGCTGTACTGCTTAGCAGCTCCACACTTTCAGAAAGTCACTTGTTTTTCGCAACTCTCAACTCCCACATTCCTAAAATAGGAGTAATTTCTTAAGAACAACTTTTTAGAATAGTTGAGCTAACATTTTTCCTGGAAGGAAAGTGTTAGTCACTCAGTCATGTATGACACTTTGCGACCCATAAACTATAGCCCACCAGGCTCCTCCATCCATGGAATTCTCCAGGCACTAATGCTGAAGTGAGTTGATATTTCCTTCTCCAGGGGATCTTCCCAAACCAGGGATTGAACCTGGGTCTCCTGCATGGCAGACAGAGTCTCTGTAGTCTGAGCCACCAAGGAAGCCCTGGATAGATTAAGCAAATAATAAATGATAGTTTTATTACTATCAGTATAGATCTAAGTACCTTATAAAACATGACTGTAAGTAACATAAGTTAATGAAATTGTTTTGTTTAAAGAAGCTAATAACTCCGAAAAATGAAAGTGAAAGTCGCTCAGTCATGTCTGGCTTGAGACCCCATGGACTGTATATGGGTTGACATTCCCTTCTCCAGGGTATCTTCACAACCCAGGGATCAAACCCAGGTCTCTCACATTGTGGGCAGATTCTTTACCAGCTGAGCCACAAGAGAAGCCCAAGAATACTGGAGTGGGTAACCTTTCCCTTCTCCAGTGGATCTTCCCAACACAGGAATCCAACCGGGGTCTCCTCCGTTGCAGGCAGATTCTTTACCAACTGAGCTATCAAGGAAGCCCAATAATTCTGAAATGTTTCATAAAAAATAATTGTTCCTCTAAATTCAGCCACAAGCATTCAGATTATTATTTTTTTATCTTTGCTAACATACAGAGAAAAATGACATAGTTTTGGAATTAGTCTACAATATGTTCAAAGCAGTAGAGCAAAGCATGAAAATCTAGCACACTCCACTGGGAAAACAAGCAGTTGTCAGAGCAAGTAATCACAAAGAAATGCAGAGATTGGCAAATGCCTTAAACGTGATGGGAAACAAACACATGGATTTTTTTTTTTTTCAAGGAGAAAGATGAAAACAGTTTCACAGCCAAAGTTAAAGAATAAGAGAAATTAAAACAAAGAGAGATAATAGAGAAATTTGTTTTCACTTGTATATCTCTGAAAGTAAAGCGTTTTTATCATCTGCCACTTTCGTTACCAAACTAATATCAACCCTTGAGTACCAGACTGCTTACCAAAATAATAACCTTGAAGAGATTTTGAATTATACAAGTTCCTCCAGTGAGCTTTGAAACTTACTAATAATTGAATTTTTTGATGAAATGTTATTTGAAGAATCAATAAATGAAAATTATGCAGCTATTTTCACTACCATAGAATTATAGGAGTTTATACTGATTAACCCTGTCATTAATTTGTTGTTTAGGATTTAAAGGAAGGACTTCCAATGGGTTAATTGTGAATTTGATTGAAATATTATAAGACCATAGTTTGTAATTGCTAGTTTAAGGTAACATTGGAAAGGTTGGATTCAAAGATGAAGAAAAGCACAGATGTGAAACCCTCAGAGTAATTGGTCCCTGAAATTCTTATTACATTTTATGCCATTTTATTCTATCATTTGAAGGTCTCAGTAATTACACTTTTATCTTATTTATAGATGGATGAAGTGAGGTGAATTTAATTCATTTTTATGTTAGTTATATTTGTGATTTTTGAAGAAAATCTAAAACATAGATACTTTAGAACTGGATTTCCTTAAACTAAAAGAATTCTTACCAAAACACACTTGAATCTATTAATATTCAAGTCTATCTAGAGTGGGACAATACTTTAGTAAAAGTAAATGTAAATTAAAGATTAATTGTTTGGGGTTTTAGTGGAAACATTTATTTCATTCAAACAGAGGAGATTGTGGTCATAGAAAATCCTTGTTTTGATATGTTTTTATTTCTCATATCACATTTATTTCACCCTCTTCTAGTGAGTTATTGCTGAGTTGTTCAAGTGCAAATTCTTTGTGACATATTATGCAAAAGTAATTGACACTATAATTAGGTCCCTTAGAATTTAGAACCTAAAAGAATAATATAAACCTAAAGAAAACCTATATGAACAATCCACAGTTAATTTGTTCACACTTCAGCCATCAAAAAATTTAAGTAGATCTTGCTACTGCTAAGTCACCTCAGTCGTGTCCGACTCTGTGCAACCCCAGAGACGGCAGCCCACCAGGCTCCCCCAATTCCTGGGATTCTCCAGGCAAGAACACTGGAGTGGGTTGCCATTTCCTTCTCCAGTGCATGAAAGTGAAAAGTAAAAGTGAAGTCCCTCAGTCATGTCCAACTCCTAGCGACCCCATGGACTGTAGCCCAGGCTCCTCCATCCATGGGATTTTCCAGGCAAGAGTACTGGAGTGGGGTGCTGTTGCCTTCTCCAAAGTAGATCTTAAAGGTATTTTATTTTTTAAATCAATCATCTAAGGCCACAATAATCATGCACAGAGCTCTTGTGAAATACTGATGTAACTGTATTGCTCACTCATTTGTTGTCATCAGCTCGGTAGACTTCAGATAGGTTGACTCACAATTTTGCATGTTAGATAAATGTTGAAATCTGCCAGGGTGACTGGAGTGAGCCACTGGTGATGGTAAAGACACAGAGACTCAATAAGAACACAAGCAGTCTTTGAGATACAGAGTGAGAATCCACTCCACAGCAGTAATATCCACAACATCCTATTGGCCAAACAAGGTACAAATTTACGTCAACTTCACAGTGTGGGAAAAGTTCCTCCTTTGTAGTTACAAGGATTGTAGTGTCACATGATGTAGGATGTAGATACAGACTAAAGAATTTTTAGAAGCTATGATATATATATTTCATATTTCTATAATAAATTTCTTTTTACCCATCAGCCAAACAGTCTCTATTCAGGAATTATGCAATAACAGTTAAATAATATATTTATCTGACTTGTGTTTCTGAAATATGTGGCAACTATATATGCTATTTCCCAAATGGAAAAAAAGAAAGTTTTGTTTTGATCATTTTGGCTACATTTTACCAGTATGGGAACAATGAATGGAGCATCGAAAAATTAAACTTCAATAACCTATTGGATCCCATGCCATTTGTATCATTTCAATCAGTGTGAAAGGTTGTCCAATCACATTGTAAGGATGCTTCCATTTAGATAATTACCTTTCCAGTGGGAAGCAGAGTCACAGAAATAACTGGGTGATAATATGCATTTTCCTCCATGGAAAATCATAAAAATTTGGAAAACAAAAATGTGAAGATCTAGTAGATATTAAAATCTACTTCTCTTTAATACAGTTCTACAGAGCATAATTACAAATCCTTTAAATATCTGTAGGAAATAAAATTTCTTTAAATCTCAAATCTAAAAGGAAGTATAATTCTGCAGAGGCAATAAAATTAAATTATTATATGAATAATTCAATAAACTAGTATTTTTATCCATTATCTCAAATTTTCTTACTAAAGAGCTATATTTTTCAGAATGAAGCTGGTATTAATTATGTCTTAAAGTGGAAAGTTTCTTCCTTAACCTTGTCTCTTAAATATCTTTAAATCCATGGCCTCTTTTCAAATGCATTACTCAATAAATGACTTGATTCCAAAAGTAATCATTGACCTTTAATAGAGGTAATTTTATACTTTATCTATAAATAACAATCATTCCAATGAAAAGCTAAAAAAATGGTATTTTCTATTTGGAATTCACGTTACTGTTTCCATGCTAAATTTTAAAATAATGGTCAGTTTGGTTTGTTAATGCTTCATGGAACAAAAAATTTGTCTTGTTCACTGACAGATTGCCAGAACCTGGGATAGACCTTGATATGGAGTAGGGACTCCATAAATATGTTTTTAAACTATTTGTTGACTAAATGAATGACATTATGTAATTGAATTGCATTTTTCCTTGATGATTTAAGCATAACCACTAGACAATCTTCCACAGTCCACATAACTGGAAAATAATAAAGACACAATCTAAGGGCCATCATAACATTCATAAATTTCTTCAGATGATATGCATAATCCTAAAATGAAAATTAGAGCTGTAAAAGTCCATGCCATTTTCAACTTTTATATATTTTTCAGACTTCTTTCTAGATTAATGTTTGTTTGAATTCTTCAATGTCAAATCAGAATGTCTCCTTTTAGTTACTTTGGCAATCAAAGCAGAACATATGGTTAAATTAACAATCTAAGACAACATTAATTAATTAAATTTAATTAGCTTTTATATTAATAAATTTGTAACATTTGGAGAGAAATGTTATTTGCACTAAACTAGGAATTGCATGGCTATTAAATTTGCCAAAGAACATCCATAAGAATGTAACTTTAAAACTTAATAATGTTTCCAATATTTCAAATACAGCTACTTACCAGATTTCCAAGTGAAAGTGAAAGTGAAGTCACTCAGTCATGTCCGACTCTTTGCGACCCCATGGACTGTAGCCCACCAGGCTCCTCTCTCCATGGGATTTTCCAGGTAAGAATACTGGAGTGGGTTGCCATTTCCTTCTCCAGGGGATCTTCCCGACCCAGGGATTGAACCCAGGTCTCCTGCATTGCAAGCAGACGCTTTAACGAGATTTCCAAGGTCAGTAGAAAATTGTTGTTTTGTTTTTATACTATTATAAAATTCAAAGTTGTATTCAATGTGTGGGAAACGAATCTTGAATTTCTTGTTATTTAAAAAAGTTACATCTAATAAAATTATTCTAGGTGAATTTTTATCAAAGGCAAATTTATTGCATTCTTTTCCTATCCACTATATAATTAGTTTCTTCTAATAAATATTATGATAAAATTATAAAATTAACTGCTTTTTAGGCAAAATCAGTTTAGAAAACCATTTATATCTCTGAGAGGCAGAGGAAAAGATAAGGGGAGGGACTGATCAGTAGACTCAAATTACTGTAAATTTTCTGATTCTTAGGTTGAGTAGATAGTTTATAAGCAATATTTTTATTACTGTGTTTCATAATAGTATTATGCTTATAATTTATATGTATATTACATATCTTTTATGCAGGGAAAATATTAACAGTAAAGTCATTTTCAGAGACAAAATGTAGTTACTAATAAATGCTAATTATATTGAACTACTTTCATCTCTAAAAGAATCTTGCTGAAAGCACATCAGAAGAAATACTTTTCAGATTTTTTTCCTGGGGAAAAATATAATCTTAATGTTTGGAAATGAAATTATCTAATTCAAGTATGAATAACATTGTTTCTTGACAACTTGAGAGAGATTAGTGAAGGACTTTATACAATCTTTGTAAATGGAAAATAATAATTCTACTCTGTTAAGTTATTTTTATTGAAGGAAAATACCCTTTTATTTTTCTTGTAGTTAAATTTTAAAAAAAATTAAAATTAAGAAAACCACACTTTAAGAAACAACTTATTTATTACTTATGATGATTCTTATCTCTAAATATGAGGTTAAGAAAGCATATGTGTTTAATAATTTTATGAGTAGACACATTGTACCAAAATGAAACTGAAAGTGATTATTAGTGATCAATTTTGTCAATTACAAAAACTCAATAATTTATAGGTTACCAAAATATTATAAATATAAACTATAATACATGATTTATGTAATTGATAATATATAATAAAGTTATGTATACCCAAAATACACAGTTAATACTGAGACAAAAATTAACATTGAATTGAAAAAATGTAATCAGATGAAACAATGATAGGTGCAAATCAGTTTTCAGATATCCAGGAAGATTAGCTTTCTAATTAAAAACATCAATATGAAACTGCTAACGTGTAATATACTTTGAAAATAAAATTATTATAAATGCTAACAAATTGCATTAAGTGACATAATTATATTGCATTATGTTAGACATACAACTGCAAAATACAAATAATGCATAGGGTTTCAAAGATTGTTATTTTTTATCATTCACATTTTCCTTCTTATTTCAGAGAATAAATTGACATTTCTCTATCCCTCCCCACTTCTTACTTATTTAGACATGTTTGCTGGTTGTAAGTGAGAAAAAAAAACTCATGTTAAGCACAAAGAGAAAAGGACATATATGTGCTTAGTTGCTCAGTGTGTCCAACTCTATGCAATCTCATGGACTGTAATCCACCATGCTCCTCTGTTCGTGGGCTTCTCCAGGCAAGAACACTGGAGTGGGTAGTCATTCTTTTCTCCAGGATATTTTCTCAACCCAGGGTTCAAACCTGTGTCTCCCGCACTGCAGGCAGATTCTTTACCATCTGAGCCACCAGCAAATCCCCAAAAGGCATGTTACTAACTCATATAATAAGTCAATCAAGAGAGGTTTTTGATTTTAGATATTGCTGGATCTAGGAATTAAACAGTGTCAAAGGGCTTCAAGCCTCTGTGTCCCTTGATTCAGCTTTACCTTTACCCTGTTTAGAGAAATATCATTAGGCCATCTCTATCTGTAGAGTGAGGATGAGGCCTGTTCACATTTAAGTAGGTCCAGGCTAATGTTCTCTCAGCTTAGTAAGCTTAATGAAAAGTGAAGGCATTTTATCCAATAATTCTGGAGAAATTAGCAAATCTAATCTTCACTGGCCTTTAGTCACATGGATGTATAACCCTAAAAAAATGGTTCCTAAAAGAAAAATTAACTTAACCAAAAATTCTGAATAGTTTGATTTTCTTACATATAAAACCAGGATAATGAGAGTGTCTGCTTCCCAGGGTTAATATGAATTAACTAGATTAACACATAAAATCTGCTTAGGATAGAATGTGATTCATATTTGATTGATTACCACTGGTATTGTTAAACCAGAAATCTGCCTTACATATCTCCATTTCTTTACGTTTGACAAATCTGGTTTTTTGGCGGGAATTCTTGTCTTCTCCGTAAAATGACATCACAGAGTCATTATCACTAAGAATATGTATCGTATTTTGCAGTCTTATAGCTCATTGTTGGTGTCCATTATATGTAGCACTTAATGTTTGCTATCCTGAGTTAAAATCAAACATCTGCCTATGTATCCTGCAAGTCTTTTTCTATCTATGTATTCTGCAGGTCTTTTTCCTTTGTATTCTCCATGGTGTCTACTTTAGTATGATGTTATATTAATATGAATGCAAATTTTTTAAAGTTTGAACTGAATCTAAACATTAGATGTAAAATAAATTAAAAATTAAAAATCATCACACTCACAATACTGAAATTCAATATATTAAAAACTCACTCATTTTAACTTTTGTTTATAAATTAAAAGATGCTTACTCCTTGGAAAGAAAGTTATGACCAACCTAGCTAGCATATTGAAAAGCAGAGACATTATTACTTTGCCAACAAAAGTCCGTCTAGTCAAGGCTATGGTTTTTCCTGTGGTCATGTATGGATGTGAGAGTTGGACTGTGAAGAAGGCTGAGCGCCGAAGAATTGATGCTTTTGAACTGTGGTGAAGAAAAGTCTTGGAGAAGACTTTTGGGAGTCCCCTGGACTGCAAGGAGATCCAACCAGTCCATTCTGAAGGATATCAGCCCTGGGATTTCTTTGGAAGGAATGATGCTAAAGCTGAAACTCCAGTACTTTGGCCACCTTATAAGAAGAGTTGACTCATTGGAAAAGACTTTGATGCTGGGAGGGACTGGGGGCAGGAGGAGAAGGGGACGACAGAGGACAAGATGGCTGGATGGCATCATCGACTCGATGGACATGAGTTTGAGTGAACTCCAGGAGTTGGTGATAGACAGAGAGGCCCTGGCGTGCTGCGATTCATGGGGTCACAAAGAGTCAGACACGACTGAGCGACTGAATTGAACTGAACTGAACTGATATATGTCTGGAGTGCTAAAATGCATAGGAAATATTTATATGCAAATTATTTCAACTACAAACCACCTGTGTTAAGTGCTATATAAAATAGAGGCCAATAATGAAGATTAAAAGATTTGAGAAGTCTTCTTATAGTGTGATATATTGAGCTGAAAATTATGTAGGTATAGTATATAATCAAGTGATTAACTATTAAAATCCATAGGGTATGCTAGATGGAAAGAGGTAACATTAAGAATGATTAAGGAATCAAATGCTTTTAAGTACTTTTGGAAATGCATCTACAATAAAATAGATAGGAAGAACCAAGTGGTGCTTAGGATCTTATTTTTCTATGCTTGTTTTGATTACCTGTTATCTAATCATTAAAACCAGATATTGGTTCAAAGAGGTATGTAAAATTAAAAATATCAATTGCCATGTCTCTAAATATTATAAATAACACATCATTAATTCAGATTGTCCTAGTTTCTAAATATTTAAACGGCTATTCAGGTAGTGATCTAAACTTCCTAGATGAATAATTTCATTTCTTCCTCAAAACACTGCTTTCACTTTTATTACCATTTTACAGGTGAAGAAATTGGGCCACAGGGAGGTTAAACTACTCACTGAAGCTCAGGCCACTAGTAAAAGGCAGAGTCAAGATTCCACCCAGAGGGCTTGGCTCTAGGGTTCAAACTCTGAGACATCACAGTTTGCTGCTTCTAATGTTTAATTATACCATAGAATATATCTACACAGAAAACAAGGAGAAAAATATAAAAGAAAAAGAAGATGAATACCAACATTAACAAATTTGATTCAACCAGGATATGCCAATAGTAGGTAGATATTTACATCATTTGAGGTTAGATGTGCTATTCCTCTGCCAAATCTGCCATTTGCTTCAATCTGAAAAATTGGGTATTGCTTTGACATCCACTTCTCGAGTCAGAAACTATTTTGTTACATCTTTATAAATGTTGATCATGTTTAAAATGTTGCCTCCTACGATAGATACTTACAACTTTTAAGTACCACTTGTCATTCTTGTATGTGGTGGTAATAATCACTGTAATGTACTAAATGCGTTAAAAGCAATACATAGTAAAAGCTCTTTTCAATGGGCAAATAAATGTATGTCAACTGAGCTTATTTCTCTGTGTCACAGGAAACAATGGATAAATTCAGATGTGTATACTTACCATGAGTATACTTCAAGCCAAATTCCCTGAACATTATCTTCCAGATAAGACAAATTCTTCCTGCTCACAGTTTTTAAAACCAAGCACTTTTATGTTTACTTCAAAATGATAAACTGTTAAATCAATACCCTCATCTCTTTGTTTTCCTCTCATCATTTCTGGTCTTTCTACTTGCTTGCTTTAAGCCTATTTTTAAGCTCTGCCCCTTTACCAGTTTCTTATGCATGCTTCAGAGAAGATGGGCACTAAAAGCAATGGTTTCTAAATTGAAACATGGTTGAAAAGTTTTCTGATCTACAGCACACAAAGTTCTTGTTGCTTTTTTTATTATTAGTTGATATCCATGGAATTTTAAAATTTTAAGTGTTTATTTGAGGAAAAATTGATTTTAATTGGATGGTAGCATCCAATCTAACAGGTAGAAAGAGGCTCCAAGGAGCTGTACAAATGAAAGAATTTTACAGACAAAGGGAGCAGAGACAGGAAAAGAAGTGGGTTGCTGACTTCAGTTATTTTCCTTCAGGGGATGATAGACGTCTATCAAGCAGAATACCTTACCAATGCCTGATCCAGTCAATCATTCTTGATTGACTTGTTTAAGATTCCACTTCTGGGAGAGCTGAAACTAATTAAGTCAAGTCTTGGTTTGGTGACACATGACTTAACATAAGCAACTCTATTTTGAGTCTATTGTGTTACTATTAACATACATAAGATGCTAGTTGAGTGAATATTATAGTGCTGAGAGGCAGAAGTGCAATAGATAAAGAAAAACACTACCAACAAAAGTGAAAAAGGAAAAAAAAAAGCTATTAAAATCATACCACTGATTCTGAAAAAAATTCCTGTTTTTTAAACACATTTCCAAAACTGTAAAATAAAAACACATATTATGGCTCTAAATACTAGCCATTAGACAATAGTTAGGAGGAGAGTGGAAAAGGAAGAGAGTGAAAAAAAAAGCTGGCTTAAAACAACATTAAAAAAATAAGATCATGGCATTTGGTCCCATCATTTCATATCAAATATAAGGGGAGGAAGTGGAAGCAGGGACAGATTTTATTTTCTTGAGCTCCAGAATCACTGCAGACAGTGACTGCAGCCATGAAATTAAAAGACACTTGCTTCTTGGAAGGAAAGCTATGAAAAACCTAGATAGCTAATTAAAAAGCAGAAACGTCACTTCGCCAGCAAAGATCTAAGCTTTGGTTGTTCCACTAGTCATGTATGGATGTGAGAGTTGGACCATAAAGAAGGCTAAGCCTTGAAGAATTGATGGTTTTGAATTGTGATGCTGGAAAAGACGACAGCAAGGAGATCAAACCAGTCAACCTTAAGGAAAATCAACCCTGAATGAGTATTGGAAGGACTGATACTAAAGTTGAAACTCCAATACTTGGACCACCTGATGCAAAGAACCAACTCATTGGAAAAGACCCTGATGCTGGAAAAGACTGAAGGCAAAGGGAGAAGAAGGTAGCAGAGGATGAGATGGTTGGATGGCATCACTGATTCAGTGGACACAACTTGGGCGAACTTTGAGAGACAGTGAGGGACAGGGAGGTTTGGCATGTGACCATGGGGTCACAGAGAGTTGGATATGCCTTAGCAACTGAACAACAGACCATAGATGGCCATTATTTCTCAACCCTAAACATGGTTAATTTTTGCGCATCCAATGACATTATAATACATTGATGTGATTGTATCAAGATGGTTAGAAAATTTACTACTAAAATCAATGGGAAAATAACAATTTAATATTTGACAGTTACAGCTTCAGAAAAGAAAAGATTAGTTATAAGAATGGGTTTGAGAGGTTCATATAAAATATTCTGAGATACTGATATTCAGAGATTCATTACTTACTGAGGAAATCTGATTCAGGTGGCATTAAAATATAATATTGCAATCTTATTTTTTTCAAAGCTAATGTTCACAATGCTATATATTAATCTTATTATTGTCCCTGTGTTTCTTTTAATGAACTTTAAAATTGTGATCATTATTCCCTCAAAGTAATTTAAGGTAAAATGTTGAGTACATTTTAACTTAGGATACTTTAGTGACCTCTAGTGTGCAGAAATTAACAATAACATTTTATTTTCTAGATTATATATGCAAAATTTTAAAAATGGCAACTTTAGACCAGTATGAAGTGGATAAAAAAAAAGACAATCATTTTTTATTTTTTTAAGACAATCATTTTGTAAAGAAAATTACAACCAGATGTCAGTTCAACCTTTACAGAAAAGCCAACAAAATGCAAATTGTCCTACTTTTATTCAACTCAGGTTAAATAGCTCCCCTTCCCATCTCTGACTACTAGATACGATGTCTTATTTGCATAAATCCATCTCCAGATTTTAGAGGTTCAGGCAAGCTCCTCTGTTGTCTGCCCTTTCTTTTACTGTGAGTTCCATGTTTTCTTCTGGTTAAGTGTTCAAAAACAGTGTATGCAGATTGCTAAATTAGGTGCCCTCTCTGAATCTACTAGCCTCCGACACACTGAAATGTGATTTGTGATTAGAGCAGTTAAGCACTAAAATAAAGAAGACTAATATAAAGCCTCCTGCCATTCCCACAGATTTTCTTTCAAACAAAATTGAATATTAAGGAGATGAACCTATTTTTAAAAAAACAGTGTCTGTGAAAGACCAAAAAGTGGGATTTGAGACAAAAGACAGATTTAAACTGAGTTTGGGAATCATTTTGGAGCAAGCTTTTAACATTTTTACTTTATTTTTTTTCTTTTCTTTTCTTTTTAATTATTTTTAATACTTTATTCTACATTACAATACTGTATTTGTTTTGCCATACATTGACATGAATCAGCCACATGTGTCCACGATCTCCCAATGCCAACAATAGCATAGAGGATAATTACTCTTTATCAGTTGCCAATACAAACATATGATAAATACCAACAGTGTCAAGATATGATGAATGATATCTTCTAGCCTTGGGTTAATTTTCTATGGTTAACTCATAACTTCTAAATGATAATGTGTTCACATTGAGACCAGAACTCAGTTTATATTCTTAGAAAAGCTGTGAATACCTTAGAATCTTGTGAATGCCTTCTTTCACCTCCTTTATTATGTTTTTACTGAAAAGTGAGTAACAGCAAAATTGAGGGATTACAAATTGCTTTGTAGTTTTTAATATCTAAAGAGGGACACTAAAAATCAGAAATCATTGTTGAATATTCAGAGGATATGCAAAATGCCAGATAATGATATTTTATTTGGCAATGCTATATTCTTTATGTGATCCAAATTGTATGAGTAATCATTGCTGTAAAATAAATCAATTATTTTGTCTTTGTGTTTTGGCAAGTCTTCTATATGTTTCTTTTGTGTAGCTTTTAGATGAAATCATAAAATTTAGGGGACTGTGGCATCAGAAAGAAACTAAATATTTCCATATAATTACAAGCTAAATGAAATTTGAGTTGATATTTTTAGCATTTTAAGATAAAATATTAATAAGTATGTTATTTAGTCAAATTTCTCATTATCCTCAGTTAATATAGTACTCTATATTAGTATACATTTTTAAATAAATTAACTGGAACAGACTGAATTTTCCTAGTTTGTATAAAAATTCATACAAATGGTTGTAGAGTTACCAAATGACTTGAACATCCTAGTTATTTTGCTTAACAGCTTGGACAAGTGAGGAATTACAACTATACCCACTGTTACAACTAATACCAGTAAAGGAAACATCACTATGAATTCCTGGAGACACATTCCATTTACTGTTATATTTGTTTAAGTTAAAAAAAAAAAAAGTTAGTCACACAGTCGTGTCCGATTCTTTGAGACCCCATGAGCTGTATCCCACCAGGCTCCTCCATCCATGGAATTCTCCAGGCAAGAGTACTGGAGTGGGTTGCCACTTTCTTCTCCAGGGGATCTTCCTGACCCAGGGATCAAACCTGGGTCTCCTGCACTGCAGGAGGATTCTTTACCATCTGAGCTATGAGGGAAGCCCCTTGTACCTTTCCCCCTACTCCCAGGTTAGTGGTCATATGAAAAAAATGAACACACTTGAATCAACCATCTTTTGTAGACACTAAATATAATAAATGAATAACTAATTCCCATTAGTTAAACATCTGCCAGGTACCAAGTATTTGCTCTATGTGTTTTTGTGGTCTTAATCAAAACAGTCATTTGATGTGGACAACGCTACCTTTGTTTTAAAGGTGCAAAAATAATGTTCAGAAAAAAATTAGCAATATTATCTTTCATGTATTGAGCTCTGTCTACATATCAGATACTCTTCTAAAATATTTTCATGCATAATTATTTTGAATCATGATAACAACACAAAGACATAGGTTTTATGTCGCTAGTGTTTCAGATGAAACAACTGAACCTTAAAGAAATTAATTACTTGACCATGTTTACATAGCTTTCAAGTAGTAAAACTGAGATTTTTATCTCAGATCAGTCTGGTTCTAAACTGTTCTCCTACTAGTGTTAATGGGGTGAATCAGCAAGAACAGTTGGAGGGTGTCAGCATTAGTCCCCTCACCCTGTTTCCCAGGAAAAAGAGACCATTTCTTTTTGCTTGTTTACTTAAAGGCAGATTGAAGGTAGGTACAAAGTTTACAGCCAAGGTTTGTAGAAATCAGACTTTTGGAAGGAATCCTTATATAATCCTGAACACTAGGACTAGGGCTTCCAGCTTGGTGAAGAATCAAGTGCGCATGTCCAGCATGAAGTCATAATGTTATGCTATTTAAAAGGAACTGTAAATGAATGGGGAAATGCTCAGTGTCTTGTGGAAGAATCAGATCCATATAAAGTTAAGGAGACTAAATATGAGTAGTGAGGAGAAAGGGCAGGCTACAGAAATCTTGCTTCCTAGAAAAATGATCAGATTTTATCCATTGATATCCATCCCGTTTCTGGACTCTTCTGTTCTCCATCCATGCTCCAAGTTTGCAATTTCCAGAAAAAGCAATATTCTTCCTTGCCTCTGACACTTTAGTTGCAGTGTATATTTACATGAATCTATTTCCTCACAATTTTTTTCAAATTTGACTTGATAATTCCTACTCATTTATAAAGTTTTGACTTATACACATGTTCCCGAGAAGCTTTATCTTATCCTAAGTCTATATTTCTACTTCTCAAATTTCCTAAAATACCTGAACTTCCCCTCTCATGCCTCTAATTACCTAACAATGTCCTGTTTACAAGACTGCTTCTTGACAGCATGAAAAGCTGATAAAACATAAAAAACATAGGTTCTTTGCATATCTGACCTACCAGCTCTTCAGTGCACTTGGCACATTGTCAGATGGGTGAATGAATATTAATCTGCAGCTCTCATTTTTACTGTGGGTCATAATTACAATTTCAATATGAATAGAAGTTTATTTTTCTAACTTATTAACTTCTCATGAAGAGATTGAAGAAAGATGAGTTGGAATGCCATCAATATCAAGTTGTAGAAATTGAATAGATATCTATAAAATGTTATAGAATGAAAATAAATATGTAACAGTTTTGTCAAAACTGAAAGTTCTGAATTGTTCTTTAATGATGTTTTAAAACTAAATAATAGCATAAAAGTGTTCCAATGTGTCTTTATTGGTTCCATTAATATTTAAAAGTAAAAGTCAATTTTTCTTCACCTTTATTTTCTCCTAGTAATTAAAAATATATAACAGCCCTTATCTCATCCAACCATCTGACCTGCCTCCTGAGAAATCTGTAAGCAGGTCAAGAAACAACAGTTAGAACTGGACATGGAACAACAGACTGGTTCCAAACTGGGAAAGGAGTACACCAAGGCTGTATCTTGTCACCCTGCTTATTTAACTTATATACAGAGTACATCATGAGAAATGCTGGGCTGAATGAAGCAAAGGCTGGAATCAGGATTGCTGGGAGAAATATTAATAACCTCAGATATGCAGATGACACCACCCTTATGGCAGAAAGCAAAGAACTAAAGTGCCTCTTGATGAAAGAGAAAGAGGAGAGTGAAAAAGTTGGCCTAAAACTCAACATTCAGAAAACTATTCAAGTAGAGGATGGGGGGTGGGAGGTGGGAGGGGATTCGGCATTGGGAGATTGTGTTCACCTATGGCTGATTCGTGTCAATGTATGGCAAAACAAATACAGTATTGTAATTTTAAAAATAAATAAATTTAATTAAAAAAATAAAAAAATAAAAAATAAAAATAAAAAAAAATAAAATAAATGTTAAGTGAAAAAAAAAAAAAAAAGAAAAAGAAAACTATGGCATCCAGTCCCATCACTTCATGGAAAATATCTGGGAAACAATAAAAACAGTGAGAGACTTTATTTTCTTGGGCTCCAAAATACTGCAGATGGTGACTGCAGCCATGAAATTAAAAGACGTTTGCTCTTTGGAAGAAAAGCTATGACGAACCTAGACAGCATATTAAAAAGCAGTGACATTACTTTGTCAACAAAGTTCCATCTAGTCAAAACTAAGGTTTTTCCAGTAGTCATGTATGGAAGTGAGAGTTGGACTATAAAGAAAGCTATGCGCTGAAGAATTGATGCTTTTGAACTGTGACGGTGGAGAAGATTCTTGAGACTCCCTTGGACCACAAGGAGATCCAACCAGTCAATCCTAAAGGAAATCACTTCTGAATACTCATTGGAAGGACTAATGCTGAAACTGAAACTCCAATAGTTAGGCCACCTGATGTGAAGAACTGACCATTGGAAAGACTCTGACACCGGGAAAGATTGAAGTCAGGAGGAGAAGGGGACAACAAAGGATGAAAGGGTTGTATAGCATCATCGGCTCAATGGACCTGAGTCTGAGTAGTCTCCAGGAGTTGGTGATGGACAGGGAATCCTGGCATGCTGCAGCCCATGGGGTCGCAAAGAGTCAGACACGACTGTGTGGCTGAAATGAACTGAACTTATTGATAAAATTTGCATCTGCTCTTCAAAGATGCTTTAAGTTGTACACAAGGGAATATTTCAGATTAAAAAAATAAATAACTACACACTCTCCATAATGAGTAAATAAACTGCAATTGAAGACACACTGCTTAAGCTTAATTGAATGTTTTTAGCAGCTATGTATTCAAAGAGTTTGGCTAGAAATATAGTTCAAAAGATATATTTTTTGACTTTGGAGTTCTCAAAGTGCTCTAACATCTATAATTATCAAAAACAAAGAGAATCTATACCTATATTAGTCTGCTATAAAGAACTTATCTAACAATTTATTTTTCTTATGAGCAGTTTTGCAAAATTTATTCAATATCTATTTATATTTATAAACCATCAGCCATGAAGTGGAATAAAATTACGGTCATATTCTACATTTTAAACTTGTTTGTTATTTTAGTCTTCTTGGTTTTCCAAGTCATTCATTTAAAATCATTCAGTGTTCCCTCTAGTATCTGATGGATACAAATAATATTTTTGAGATTCTAAGATACAAATAACATTTTTAGACTCTAAGACTAAACTAGATGTATCCAGGCATCAAGCAACAGGAAAAAAATAAGAACTTATAAGAACTTAAACAGACAAGTATTTATCTTTCCATGTAGCAAAAACTTGATATGTAAGCAATCCAGTCATTGTAGAGCTGTTCAAGAGTGTCAAAAAAAAAAAAAAAAAAAGCCTGTGCTTCTTCTATCTCTCTGCTACACAATCTTTTTAACTAATCAGTTTATTTATTTGCTAATGTACACCCCACAGGGTGAGCATGTTTAATAGTATTTTTAATTTATTTTTAAATGGAGGATGATTGCTTTACAGTTTTTATGTTGCTTTCTTATGAATCATGTTGTTATACGGCAGAAACCAACACAATATTGTCTAGATTTTGTCTTTAAGTTTGCAATCTAGCTATATATCTAGAGGCATCATTACTATATTCCTCAAGAAGAGAGAAGGTCAACATGCAAAAATGAAAGACTATCCCTGTCTGGCTCTTCCTTTTTCCTTAGGAAGAGTTGTTCTCTCATGGGCTTTTACTTACGGAATTTTTTTTTCTCTCTTAATATAAGTAACATCCCACCACTGATGCAGGAAAATCTCAGTACCTTTTGTTTTTAACAATCACAGCCTTGCAGTCTCTATGGAAGAATCAGACAATAAGGAGGGGAGTTGACATCATTGGCCAGACTTCAGCGTCAGCCACAAGTTTGTCACTCTCTGCCCTTCTATGTCTCTCTGTCTATCTTCCTCTGTTTCCCTTCTACACGTGTCTTCAGGTGCTGGTAACCATTATCAAACTCTACAATATTCTTTAATTCTATTTATGTATTTGCTCTTTCCTTCTTACCTCACTCCCATACCCACAGTCAATCATTCTAGCCTGTTTAATTTGTGTGTCTCTCTATTTTTATGTGTTCTTATAAAATGCTTATTTTGTTCTTCTTATATGTAAAAATAACTTATGAACATTATATTTTGTTGTATACCTCACTCTTCATCTTACTCACACATAAATCCCTGTTTCAAGGAAATGTGGTACAACATAAAATTTATTTTAAATGTAAATATCAAATTCTTAATGAATATTTGAGGATATAAATCTTGAAAGCTCAGCTATTTATCCAATATGAATTTACTGAAGACCTAGTCTGTGTCAGGAACTGTTCTAGGTACTATGGATACAACATTGAACAGGAACAACAAAAATTTATAAATATTTTCTCAGGAACTTAGAGTCTACTGATACTGAAGAAGCTAGAGTAAAAAGAAAATGATTAAGTGACATAACATGTAAGATAGTAATAGACACTAAAGAAAACAAAGTGAAGAGCTACAGGCAGCGATAGGATAAAGGTTGGAGCCACAAGATGTCATTTTAGACAAGAGTGGATGCAGCCTGGGAAGCTGGCACTGCAGTGTCGTGTTTCCAAAGACCTGAAATGTGGACACAAGTAATGTTAATATGTGAGGAAAGGAGATTCCAGCAGAAGTACTGCAAAATGTTCACGCCTGCATGCCCAAATGCAAAGCTGTGTCTGACTCTTGTGACCCCATGGACTGTAGCCCACCAAGCTCCTCAGTCTGTGGGATATTCCAGGCAAGCATCCTGGAGCAGATTGCCATTTCCTACTCCAGGAATCTTCTGACCCAGCGATTGAACCCGTGTCTCCTGAACCTCCTGCATTGGCAGGCAGGTTCTTTACCACTGAGCCATCCTGGAAGCCACTACTAAGTGTAGAGGCATTTTTAAAAGGTGCACAACCAGTCTTCTCAGAGAACAACAAAACAGCGAGTGTTGCTGTAGCAGATGGAGGGAAGAGGACAGGACATGAGATGTGGGTTTGAGAGAGTGAAAGAGAATAAATAATGTAAAGACTGGTAGGTCATCGTGAGCACTTTCCTTTCCCTTTGAGGCAGACAAGATCTGCAGAGTTTGAGTTGAGAAATAAAAATGGTCAGGCTACCATTTTACAGAATAATTTTTCTTCCAGATTAATAACAGATCAAAGGAAGAGTTGACTCATTGAAAAGACTCTGACACTGAGAAGGATTGGAGGCAGGAGGAGAAGGGGATGGCAGAGGATGAGATGGCTGGATGGCATCACCAACTCAATGGACATGAGTTTGGGTGAACTCCAGGAGTTGGTGATGGACAGGGGAGGCCTGGCGTGCTGTGATTCATGGGGTTGCAAAGAGTCAGACAAGACTGAGCGACTGAACTGAATTGAACTGAAAGATGGACAACTTTGATGATAGAAATGGGGATATATTGAGAAGTTATTAAAATAATGCAGATGAGACCTAATAGCAGAGAAGTAGTGACAATTTCTTAAAGTCCTGGTATATTTTGAAGAGTAGAACTAAGCAGCATATGTTAAGCAATTACATTAAGGGTGTGAGAATAAAGAGATATTGAAAGTGTTTCCAGACATTTTGGTGAGCCAAAATTGCCATGCACAGAGATGAGAAAGTCTATGAGACAGCAGAAATGGGAGATGGGTATCTGGAGGTTATGTTGGACTCGGTAGATTTGGTATGCCTATTGGAAATCCAGGTGGCGTGTCAGCTAAACAGGTGCATAAACAGGTCAGGTTACTCTTAAGTGTGTAATATGTACCTAGGCCCTGGATCCCTGACACCCTCAACATCTTTTCATCAATTACTGTGCAACAAGTACCAAAGTGGGCATTCCAGGGCAGTGAACTGGAGCAGTTGGTTTTACCATAAATCTCTCACAATTGTGTCTTAAGATCATTATTACTATATGCCATGTTTCATTGCTATACTGAGGATGGATTGCATATGGCCCTATTTCTAAGGTAGACCATAAAGCTGGACAACGAAAGTAGGGTGATATAGAATAAATTTAACTTTCCCTACAGTGTAGTAATGCCGTCCCAGCTGTCGCTAGTGGTAAAGAACTGACCTGCCAGTGCAGGAGACATAGATGCAGGTTCAAAACCTGGCTTGGGACGATCCCCTGGATGAGGGCACCGCAACCCACCTCAGTACGCTTTCCTGGAGAATCCCAAGGACAGAGGAGCCCGGCAGGCTGCAGTCGTTAGGGTTGCACAGAGTCACACATGACTGAAGCGACTTGTCATGCATGCATGCACAATGTAGCAAAGCCTAAAGATAAGCCAGATAGCACTAAAGAACAAGAGTTGGATGCAACATTGCCTGAGTAGAACCCCTACCATTTCTGCCTCACACATCAGGGGCACTTTTTGTCCTTTTGCGCCACATAATTCTTTCATCTGGAAAAATAATTACCAGCTTGATAAACTGTCCTTATAAAAGCATGGTTTGGACCATTTCTCTCTCAAGACATAATTGCACTGGGCGATTGTGTTCACCTATAGCTGATTCGTGTCAATGTATGGCAAAACAAATACAGTATTGTAATTAAAAAAATAAATAAATTTAATTAAAAAAATAAATAAATAAACACAAACCCTAAATTGCCAAAAAATAAAAAATAAAAAGAGGAAAGATCAACAGCAGGACATATGCTCTGAGTCTTTCTATTTTGTTATCTTATTACTCAGTTATGATCTTTCTATTTGATAATGAAATGCCCAAATAAAGAAGGAAATGCGGTGAATTAATAACGTCATTTTTGTCAACATTCTCGATTACAAAAGAGCAAGCCAAATCACCATGCTAGGAAGAAGATTGACAGAGCTGGGTTCAGAAAGGATGACTATGGGTAAAAATTCTTGTTTGTTTGCCCTTTACACAAAGGAGAGGAGGCAACTCCAATTCTGTACACATTTTAAAACAATTCAAGCAAAAGATCTCACCAGTAAAGTGCTAAGAAACCAGGGTAGGTAATTATCCGATTACAAAGGGAGCTTCTCTCTGAAGAGACTGAGATGGGCAGCTTTGGGGGGAAAAATGTTTTTAATTCCTAGACATCATAGAATGGGCCTAACAGATTCAAAACAAACAAACAAAAAACATCAGAATACTAATAATGATTCCCCTTAAAAAGCCACCAATTCACCATGATCTCTCTCTCTTCAGAAGGACTAATTTATGTTTCAACTATTTTGTTCCTCCCCCAGAAAAAAATCACAGAACCATTTTGATGGGCATATGCTTGGCAGGATTTTGTTCTCAAACAGTTAAGTAACATTGCCTCTCATCCACTTTCTCAGTCTATATAACATACATGCAAATGTGTTCAAACTGTTACATGATTCACATTCAGGTCAACTCACAATATGTTAAAATGTTAAAACTGCACACCAAAGCTTTGTTTCTCAGGGGGTCCTAAATCCTATTTCCATTAAAGACAATCACAATGTAACACCTTTAGAACATGATGGAAGCATTACTCAGGCCTAGGGAGGCAAAGAATGAGTTAGATCTCCCAAAATAGGATAAACATAAAATTTCATCTATTAGTTTTAATATGGGTTCTGAGTTTTTAACGGTATTTACTTCACTGATTGATTGAAGTATAGTTGATTTACAGTGTTGTGCTAGTTGCAGGGATACAGCAAAGTGAATCAGTTAAACATACATATTTACCTATGTTTTCAGATTCTCCTCCATTATAAGTTATTACAAAATATTTAGTATAGTTCCCTGTGCTATATAGTAGGTCTCTGTTGCTTATCTGTTTTACATATAGCAGTATATACAATATGTTAATACTAAACTTTTAATATATCCCTCCCTCTCTTTTACCTTTGGTAACTATAAGCTTGTTTTTCATGCCTGTTTGTCTGTTTCTCTTTTGTCTATAAATTCATTTGTATCATTCTTTAGATTCCACTTATAAGAGATATCATATGATGGTTGCCTGTCTCTGTTTGGCTTGCTTCATTTAGTATGATAATCCCTAGATCCATCCACATCACTGAAAATGGCATTACTTCATTATTTTTTACAACAGAGTAATATTCCATTGTATGGCACCCCACTCCAGTACTCTTACCTGGAAAATCCCATGGACGGAGGAGCCTGGTAGGCTGTAGTCCATGGGGTCGCTAAGAGTCAGACACGACTGAGCGACTTCACTTTCGCTTTTCACTTTCATACACTGGAGAAGGAAATGGCAACCCACTCCAGTGTTCTTGCCTGGAGAATCCCAGGGACAGGGGAGCCTGGTGGGCTGCCGTCTATGGGGTCGCAGAGTCTGACACAACTGAAGTGACTTAACAGTAATATTGTGTACATGTACCACATAGTTTTTACCCATTCATCTGTCGATGGACATTTAGGTTGCTTCCATGCCTTGTCTATTGTAAATAGTGCTACTATGAACATTGGGGTGCATATATCTTTTCAAATTATTGTTCTCTCCAGATTCATGCCTAGAAGTAGGATAGCAGGATCAGACAGTAGCTCTATTTTTAATTTTTCAGGGAATCTTCACACTGTTCTCCATAATGGCTGTACCAAATCTAGCCACACTGATTTTTACATGTTATCTTCATCAAAAAAAAAAAAAAAAGAAAAAGATTTCAACTTTAGAGCACTCATGGTCCTTCAACATCTGGACCCAATAGTTTTATCTCCTGTCATCCCTTTCATTCCCACTCACCATCTGCCATCTGGCCTGTGTAGCCAACGATTCTTTAAACTCACATTCAAGTTGGAATAACCTTTTTCTCTATCTGAAAATCATCAACTTGTATTTTTGAGTCTCTGTCAAATGTTATATACTTGGAGAAAAAAAAAATTTCCTGATTCCAACAGGAAAGATAATAGCAGTTTTTAAGGTACCTATGTAAAACTCTGATAATAACATTCAGTATGTTGTACAGTGTAATGTAATATGTGTTTACAGGTCTGCCTTTTCTAATAAAATGTGAGTGACTCATTAACAAGGTTATATCTCTCATTCTTCATAAGTACAGTGTCCGCTCAAAGGGTTATCTGTTTGAATGAATCAGTCAGTCAATGAATCAGTCAGTTAAAAATGCTCTATTGCTACATTACAATACATTTGGAATTATTGTGAGAGCAGAGATCATATCTCTTTTTGTTTTTGTTCATCACTGTTTACCTCATCTGAGAGTATTCTGTGATGTAAAGTTGATATCTCAATGTATAAACAAATCACTTATAACTATTTTTTATCTCTGTATGGTTTTTCAGGTTGTCTAAATCATGATACAATTTTTGCTTTGTTACCTACAAAGGCATGCATAAAGTTTATAATATCTTTAATTTTTACAATCTATAGCTACTTATTCAGAGAAGGCGATGGCACCCCCACTCCAGTACTCTTGCCTGGAAAATCCCATGGACGGAGAAACCTGGTAGGCTGCGGTCCATGGGGGCGTGAAAAACTCGGAAACGACTGAGCGACTTCTCTTTCACTTTTCACTTTCATGCATTGGAGAAGGAAATGGCACCCCCACTCCAGTGTTCTTGCCTGGAGAATCCCAGGGACAGGGAGAGCCTGGTGGGCTGCCATCTATGGAGTCACGCAGTCGGACACGACTGAAGTGACTTAGCAGAGAGATAGCTACTTATTACATGTTTGTTTTATGATTGCCATATAGAAAAATCTTAATATGGTATACTGGTCTGTTCATCCCAAAGGCTCCTAGTAAAAGTTCACGGAATGAGAGATAGAATCAGTATACGAGAGAGAGAGAGAATCATAAATATTGTCAGTTTAAAATAAACATGTCAAAGTAGTTTTCTACTTTCAGTAGTTTGAAACTTTCAAATCACCTAAAGGGAATAATGTATTCCCTAAAAACTAGTAATGAAAACAAAATAGAATTCCCAAAAGTAGGAATCCTAATTATTTCGATATATAACAGACACTGGATTCTTGCTTAAAACATCTAGCTTCAAGAATACCCCAGACTTTGTATCAAGAAAACTGAAAGTTATTCCTTTAATCCATATCTGAAGAAAATAAATCAATAACAGTGAGACAGTCACAAACAGGTTCTGTTTACCCTTTGCTGCCAATAACAAAAAAATGCGTTTCTTCAAATATCTGACAGTACTTTATTAAGCAGCACTATTGGTTAAAATGCTTTTAGTTAGGTTTACTGGTTGCAAAAGTATCTTTCTAATGATAAACTACCCTTATTTCTCAAACCCTGTGACCATGAGAAAATTGATTGCTATAACAGAATGTGCTGCAGGGTTATGTTAAGCTTTCCTTTCATGTCAGAATGCTCTGAACTTGAAGCTACTATCAAGTACAATAAGAGAAACAAATGAAAATCTCAAAAGCTATCATGATTCTGTGCATCAGCTGTTGCGTTTGGAGAATGTCCTTTGCAACATCTAAACAAAATTGAAATGTTCCTGGTACCGTTTCTAGAAGCTGTGACCTATTCATAAACGTCCCTTGATCTAGAATTTTGCTTTCATTTCACAAAATGGTGGCTCAGTGTAAAGAATCTGCTTGCCAGTGCAGGAGACAGGGTTTGAGCTGTAGGAGACAGGGAAGCTTCCCTGGGGAAGGAAATGGCAACCAACTCCAGTATTCTTGCCTGGAAAATCCTGTAGACAGTGGAGCCTGGCAAACTATGGACGTGCAAAACGGCCAGACATGACTTAGCAAGTAAGCAACAACAACAAGATGTTGCCATTCTGGTTACTTCTTTTTATGTGTGTTAGGGGGATTCATCTAGTATACAGGCATCTGTATGGACTAACAGTGTATAACTCTGGCAATTTAAGTAATCTAGAGAGGGCCTACTGTTTTATTTGTTGAAGGCATCCAAAGCTCCTGGAAATGCAATGAAATGGAAACGACATGTATGGAATTATTCACCACTTAGTGCTTCAACACAGTAATATGGTTCTGGGTAATAAAAGATTCTGGAAAGAGAAAAAATATTATTCAAACTATTTTGAATTTATTTCAGCAGGTAAAGCCAAGATGATAATGGGTTTCATAACTTTAAATAGTATAGTTTATCCTTCTCTGCCAGAATGCTCTCAAAGTATAATCTGAAAACTTTCCTAAAGGTCCTCCTGAGCAACAATATATCTTAAAAAAATAAATAAACAAGGTGTTTACTGTGTGCTTTAAGACTATGACTATTAAAACTGAACTTGGTTTGATTAAACAAATGGTATACCAACCACTCTTATGTCCCATTTGTTTTCTTCTTCTTTCTTTTTCCTACCAATTTCACATATCCTCATGATTTAATTAGGTTTATTTACTGTTTTGGAAAGAATTTACATACTGATGGCTTAAATTAAACCTCAGACCTAACTGAGGAAATCACTTATTGAAATATGCACATA
This sequence comes from Nanger dama, assembly GCA_917880005.1. Classification (NCBI taxonomy): domain Eukaryota; kingdom Metazoa; phylum Chordata; class Mammalia; order Artiodactyla; family Bovidae; genus Nanger; species Nanger dama. The sequence goes on from CAKJTW010000002.1 coordinate 14,555,390, forward strand.
ATAATAAAAAAAAAGTCAACTGGAGTTTAATATAAATTGAGTCAGAAGTAGAGTTTGAATATTTAAACATGAAATAGCATATTAGTTGTGCTAAGAACTAGGCAGTCTGAATATAGTTCTCAACATTTTAAGAACATAAAAACAAAAGAAATCAGGAAGGAAGAATGAAATTGTTTCAAAGTTGATTTTTTTTTTTTGCTTACCAACTAATAGAGCAATAAACTATTCTCAAAATTATAAAACTCTTAATAAATCAATATATGCAATGCTTACACTTCTTAATTCTTATAAATGGAGAAAACACCCCCTGTCCAAAGCTTTAACACCAGCAAATTCTTATACTATTATTTGTAGTTCCACTTAAATATTTAATTATTTCAATCTACCTCCATGATTGCCAGCTACTTATTCTGATGGTGAAACATGTTAAAGATTAAAATTAGATTATGTAAATAAGAAAATGAAATGGGGTTAAAACAGTTCTGTTCATTTAAAAAATGTTTTTATTTATTGGAAGACATAGTCATAATTCAAATTTCTTTAGAGTAAATATGTGTTTCTTCTCCATGCATGGGCTTGCCGCATTGGGAGGCCTGAAAGGAAAATTTGATGCCCAATGACTTCCTCTCTCTTTCCCAGCTTGACAGCTCCTCCTCTTTCCTCATGCAGTAGGGGACCTCTGGTTTTTGCCTGATGAAGAGTAGGAGAAGAGAGGAAAAAGATTTTTCTTGTATTTTGGCATTGCATATATCAGCCACTGGAGGATGTTTAAAGTCCACTTGCTCTGGACATAGCTCATGCTCATGTAGATGTTTGGGGGCCTTGGAAGTCACACTAGAGAAACATTCCAATACATCCTTATTATAGGATGATATAGATTTCTTTGGTGGGCCCTTTATAGTTCTATCCCTGCTCTTGGGATTGGTAGAACTCATTCTGTTATTGGGTTTGTACTCTCTCTGGATAGCCAGTCAGGGAGAATTTAAATTACTTCCTAGATGGCCTTCTCTGCTGTGGAGCTATCATTCGACCCTCAAGAAAATATAAATACACTTGTCTCTACTATAGGTAGAAAAGAGGCTCCCAAAACATATCAAGCTCTTTTTCTTCTTCTAAAGTGAAAAACAGTGAAAGTTACTCAGTGTCTGACTGTTTGTTACTCCATGGGCTATAGCCCTCCAGGCTTCTCTGTCTATGGAGTTCTCCAGGCAAGAATACTGGAGTGGGTCGCCATTCCCTTCTCTAAGAGATCATCCTGACCCAGGGATCAAACCCAGATCTCCTGCACTGCAAGTGGATTCCTTACCATCTGAGCCACCAGAGTAGACTTCTTCTTCTGCCTCAAATCAGTATCCACCTTAAGCCTTTATTTTCATTTTTTCAATCACAAGACCAGTCCACTCTGTCCCTCAAACAACAATTGGGCTTCTAAAGCATTTCTCATTTGGCTTGAGCTAAAGTGGAAACAAGATCTCTTTGTGTTGTGATACACAAAGCTCAGTTTCTCCAAAGAAATTCTCACTCCCCCTTTCCACCATGTTGGTCATTTCAACTCCAACCATTATGTATCCAAGTGTGGGAAGGATTGCTTTTATTCACTTTATTTACTAGTTCTTCATTGGTAGCCTACCATAGCATTTTCAATTTAGAATATTTGTTACAGTTGCTATGGTTATTGGTGTTTTTGTTTTGGATCACTGGGTCATTTTTTATTCTGAAGCAAAATTCCACTTTTATGCTCTGATGCTTGAAAATCAATTAATTTCAAGGTTATATTTAAATTATTATAATAAGATCATGCTTCCTATCTAGTTATTTAGCCAACAATTAAAACACTTAATTCTCAATGGAGTTTTTCATCTAAAAGCTCTCGAACATGTGAATTAAAAATAAGACAAACAGGATAGGCTATGCTATGAACTTAGTCTAGATTCCAGAGAATATTTCTGAAGAATACAATGTTTAAGCAGAGAATGAGTAATGAGTATAGGATAAAAAATTATTAGAGTGAAAATAGCATGGAATAAGGCAATAAAGGATGAAAGGGTACAGCATATTCAATGGAAGGGAGAAATTATTTTGTAAATAAAGCATTAAGGATAAGGAGGAGGGTGGCAGGGTTTAAGCTAGAGAAATAGGCAGCTACCACATTACCTAAAGCTTTCTTTAAAAGAATATATCAAGGATTTTAGTTTTCATTAGCTTCAGGGGACATATTAATGAAAAATGTAGTAGACTGAGGGAAAACAAGTAGCCAACGTTAGAGATGATGGTGGATCGTACTTGGATTATAGGAGAGGAAGGAGTTAACCAAGCTTGGAACTTGACTACATATGAGATACAAGAGAAGGACTCTTAGATGACCACCAAGAAAGTAACTCCATTAATAATCCCTGGAAAAGAAAACAGGTCATATGATGCAGAACCACTGAATTATAGATTTTATGGAAGGAATGGATCCTAAGGATCCTTGAGTCTTACTCCCTCTTTTTACTAAAGATAAAGACAACTCTTCCCCCATTTAAATGAATGAGATGAAATGAAATTCTATTTCTCATGAAATTCTATTTCTTTCACTACCTTGGTCTATTAGAAAACTGACTCTCTCCTGAGGACACTGCTTCCACTCATATGGTGGCTGTCTTCTCCCCTACACTCCTCCATCAATGATTAAATATTCTTCTCCAAGCACAAAACCCCACTCCCTATAGACACTTGGTTTATCGATCATTATCTTTCAAAGTAGAAGTAACCTAGCAACTCCTGTCTCATTTTGTGAAGATTACCTCCAAGCTACATTCAATTTCTTTATTATTTACTTTATTTTTCCGCAGATTTAGGTTTATAACAAAATTAAGATTTCTCTTTTATGCATACATGTATGCATGCATACATGCATAATCTTCTCTGTTATCAAAAGCATTCACTAGAATGGTGTATTTTACACCAAGCATGAACATATATTGACACATTACAATCACAAAATCCCATTCTTAAAGAGATGGAAATCAGAACACCCACCTGCCTCTTGAGACATCTGTATGCATGTCAAAAAACAACAGTTAGAGCTGGACATAGAACAACAGATTGGTTCCAAATTGGAAAAGGAATACATCAAGGCTGTATATTGTCACCTTATTTAACTTATATGCATATTTTTGCTTATTTAACTTTTTACATTTAATTTTCTTAGCCTAAACTTGAATTTGCAATTGGGTTCTTTACTACTAGCACCACCTGGGAAGCCCATAACTTATATATAAGAAGAAAATACAGCTATGATCCAGGATACTCTGTTGTAATAGAGAATTTTTTTATCTAGAAAATGGTCTTGTAGAAGTTAGGTGGTAGGTATTATTTTATTCTTATGCTGAGTTAACTCAGTCTTGTTAGGCCTGCTCTTGGTGAGCTAAGTGAAAGTCATTCAATCCTGTGCAACTTTTTGCAACCCCATGGACGGTAGCCCACCAGGCTCCTATGTCCATGGAATTCTCCAGGCAAGAATGTAGGAGTGGGTAACTGTTCCTTTCTCCAGAGGATCTTCCCAACCCAGAAATCAAACCCAGGTCTCTTGCATTGCAGGCTGATTCTTTACCATCTGAGCCACAAGGGAAGCCCCTTGGTAGTTCAGTTCAGTTCACTCACTCAGTCATGTCTGACTCTTTGCAACCCCATGGACTGTAGCATGCTAGGCCTCCCTGTCCATCACCAACTCCCAGAGTTTACTCAAACTCATGTCCATTGAGTCGGTGATGCCATCCAACAATCTCACCCTCTGTCATGGGATGACAGTGCCCTTGGTAAGCTAAAAGGAAATGGAATAATTCTCTAGAGCCATATGAATTTTGAGTTAATTTCAGCTATAATAATCATGACAAATCAAACTAGTTTGAAAGTAATCTTGAAGTACCTAGGGATTATACTAAGTGATATGTTTAAAAAAGAAATTATCAAGCTTAATTCTAATAAATTGCACAAGGCTTAAGATACAGTAGAATATGAGGTTCCCAGAGGGTTTTTGTTTGTTTGTTTGTTTGTTTCTGTGATGGCTTCATCATACAAAACTCAACCTCCTCTACGGACTAAGAAAAAACTAAGTTAACTCAGTCCAAACATCATTTCTTGACATATCTACAAAATAACTGCCATAAAAACAATTTGTATATGGGGAGATGCAGTGGATTGCTAAGGAAAATATTATACATAATGAATACTGTTTTCAGTAAAGATTCTTTTTATATAGAATTCAATAGGGGAAATACAAAAATATCTTCTAGGGAGTCAGTTCAGGAGGCTCTTAAAATAATCTAAGTAAAGCAAGATGATAAACTTCACCATGACCATGGTGAAGAGTATAAGACATGTTTGGAGGGTAGAACTGCAAGAAGTTGGTGATGAACCAAAATGTTAAATGAAAAGAGGGGGAAAGTAAGCTAACAAGGTGTTTGGTTTGAAAAAATGGAAGATTGGAGTTGTCATTGACCAAGATACAAGCCTCAGCACATTGACACAGAGCACTCACTTTAAGTGAAGAGGAGGAGGTTTTCTAAACAGGACAAGTAGAGGGGTAACAGGTTCAGTAAAACCCTGCAAGGAGTTAAATGTTACCAGGTGATCAGGTGGGAGGTAGAGCATGGAAGTGCATGAGGCACAGAGAAATCAGTTTACAGGTAGGACATCATAAGACTCAACTGTCTTAGTCAGTTGGGAAAAGAGAGACGAAGCCAAGAATTGGTAATGCATGAATGTGATAGGTATTACACACATACATTGTGGTGGTGGTGGTTTAGTTGCTAAGTCCTGTCCAGCTCTTGCAGCCTCATGGATTGTAGCCCTCCAGGCTCCTCTGTCCATGGGATTCTCCAGGCAAGAATACTGCAGTTGCTTGCCATTTCCTTCTCCACATTTACATAATACACATTATATAGAAATTCTGGACTCCCTCCCTGCTACTGCCTCTCTTTCCCAGAAAACAAAATAAATGGAGAAAGAGCATATAAAAACAAAGCAAAAACTAAACAGTGAAAAAGAGAAGTTAATATGGAAAAACTTGATTGTGTTTGAGTTCATTGTTCAAGAACCCCTCAGATCAGGTCCTCCCTTTTCTTCCTATAGGTTAATTACAGAAGCCGAAAGTTCCCCTATTTTGCCTAAATTTTGATTGAATTCCTGTCATTTTCTACAGAAAAATTGTGACTATTTAAATAATAATTTTCATATTCTAATAGAGATTTTTTCAATATTAAATCAAACCCTTCTTCAGCATGTAATTGACAAAACACTTCACATTTTTACCCTGATTCTTCTTCTGTTATTCTGGCCCAATTTCATTTCATGATCTTTTTGTCACATGTTGATCTATCTTCTATACTTTGTCATACCATTCTGTGTATCACTTGATATAACTACTAACAGAGTATTCCGTTTCTGCAGTTGTTCAAATTAGAGTTTAAATTACATTATTTTCTATTTCAATAGCTTCAGCTATATTTATTCTTAATATCAACTATAAAAATACAGTAAAATGTTTCTGAAGACGTTTACTTTTCCCCACTAAGTACTCAGAAAATTCACCTTTTGTAGCTCAGGAATGCCTTGTTACTGCTATGCCTTAGAGTTTGTGTGCTTGTGTGTGTGTGTGAGAGAGAGAGAGAGAGCATGTGTTTGTGTGTGTGCACACATGCATATTTACAAACTAAAGCTGTATTTAAATATGCATGTATGTACAATATAAAGAACAATTATAGACATTCATGTTACTACCAGCCAGGCCGAGAAATGGAGCATTGTAAGTAGCTCAGGAGACCCCCTGATCTCCGCCATGTGTGTCTAGTTTACCATCCCATCTCCCTTCTTTCCCCAACAGATAATCACTATTCTAATTTTTGTAATAATCACTCCACTCTTTAATATTTCCTATCTGGATATGTCTTTAAGTAATATAATTGTTAGTTTTGCCTGTTTAAATTTTATATAAACTTATATTATATATAGTTTTATGACATACATGTATAACTTAAGTTAGCTCAAAAGCCATATTTATGTTAGCATATGTAGCTATAATTTATTTTCCCAGATTTTTAACATTCTAAGGCTGGACTTCCCAAGTGGTTCAGTGGTAAAGAATCTGCCTGCCAATGTAGGAGACACAAATTCGATTCTTGGCTTGGGATGACCCCCTGGAGGAGGAAATAACCCATTCCAATATTCTTGCTTGTAAAATCCCATGGACAGAGGAGCCTGGAGGGCTACAGTCCTTGGGGACACAAAAGTCAGACACCACTGAGCACACAGGTCTTGTGATACTATTCCATTTATTTCTGCTGTCTCCTACAGTTGGGTTCTTTAAACAGCATGAATAGTAAAAGCTTCTGGCCAAAGATCCCCTCAAAAGAAATACTTCAAATAAGAAACACTTTATGGTATGAAGTCTCAAAATATATTCTCATTGTAGACGACTGAGTGTTAAACATTTATTTTTGTTTTAGAACTCAAAGGCTTAGAGAGTCTAAAGATACTTTGAATCAACAAGAGGAAAACCTTGCGCTGTTTACCCAACACGTTTAAGTGGGGAAAATCCTGTTCGAAAAACATCTCTCAGTATACTTCAAAGAAACTGCTTTGGCAAGTGGCACTCGGGGTCACTTCCTGTGCCAAATGCTCCCTCCTCCTCCCTGCAATCACTCTTTCACTTCCTTCAGCCTACAGTTTTGCCCCATGCATATATGACATGTGTGCCATAAAGCACTGTGTCTTATTTTCTTTCTCTCTCTTTTTCTTTTCTGAGGAAGGATGGTTCTCTCTGGAGACCCATATGAACTCTTGACCCCACTCAAATCATTTTATTCTCTTTCAGAAAGCAATTAGCTAAATGCCTCCCTTAATTATGCCCCCTGGCAGTTCTGTCTAGCCAGCATGGATGATTGTATTTTCATCGACTCCAAGAATCACAGCTGAGATTGAGACTACAGTGGTTAAATACTCTTCCAGTCAGTAATCTGGATTGAATATGTAAAGAATAAATTCAAGATTTTCAAGATATGTTATAAAAATCCTAATCTTCTGCTGTCCGAGGCTATTATAATTTAAATGAATCATTGAATATTACATTTCAAGCCAAATCGATGTTTCTTGTGTAGTGTCTGTCTTCCCATTTGATGCACTAAATTATGAATTGTGTGCAATATGTTTTACAGATAGTCCCTGATTGAAACCTAGGAAAATTAAATTGGGTTTAGAATGCCAGCTTTGGGTAGCTCAGTTCCAGTTGATTTTTAAACCTCTTGAAGGGGTGAAGATGTAAAGACTTGTGGCTATATAACTCTAAGCTCTGTTATTTCTACGCATAGACCTGACTCTTTTTCGAGTGTTCGCCGGTTGCATCTGTATATTCGGATGCTTTCCCTCTTGCATCCATTCTCCTTAGCTAGCAGTATGCTATATCCCCATTCTGTTTGCCGCTCCCACTGTTACAGGGTCAACAGTGTCTACCCTGATAAAACGGCTCCTCTTCTCCTCTAAGCTCCCTTGGCATCCTTTAGGATACATATATTCCCTACTCTTAGAATGGCATAAGTACAGGCTGTCTACTCTGATAACTGTAAACAAAAATCACATTTTATTTTGCTGGCTAACAAGAACTTTGCCTGGTTTTTTAGATGAGTTTTTCAGCCTGGAGCGAAATGCGTAAATGCTTTCGTGACAGCTTATACGTCAAAGTCACAGCTTTGAGTCTAAGATGAATTTCTTAACATTTTCCCAGTATGCCTTCTGGAGTCAACTTAGAGGGAGAATTGTAGAAAGTCACATCATGAGGGGTCCTTAAAGAACTTGGTTTACTTGAATTTTAAGTCAAAATTCTGTGCTCAGAAGTCTTCTCTTCAAAAAGACAGAATCTTATTACTTTATTCAATGGAGTCTCATAATATTCAAATATTATATAAGGATTTAGACCAAGACATCTTATTTTTATTATGGTTAACTATAATGATATTCCTTTTGATCTTATAGACATTGGTTAGAAAGTAACTATAACAAGGAAATTCTTGTACTAAATGCAAAATGAAGTATCTCACTAATTTGAACTTTGATTTTCAAATACACAGCTAGTGTGAAAGTACAAAAAATGCAATGAAAAATGTACTTACACAGTGCCTGGCATAGTATGATGTGATATTAGCTATGATGGCAGTGACGGTGTTGGTTGAGATAGCAATTACTAAGTCAGAGATCTAAAAAGAAATGAGGTTTAATAATAAATAAGACTTGGCACCAACTTGTTTAACCATTTTCAGCAAACTGAGATTGAGTTAAAAAATAATAATACCACTGTATACAAATAGATACCATTCTACTCTGATTTTTGAGTTCTCTGGAATTTAACATACTACGAACTGAACTACATCAGTAGAAATTATAATCATCTACACTGCATGCTACACATAAAAAGAGGTAAATTTGAATAAACAGAGCTTAGTAAGGGGCAGATTTATTTATAAACTCTGTTCTAGGAAATAAACATACAATGTATTAAACAGCAAAAGTAAAAGACTAGGTCAGCATGATAAAAATTGTTTAATTTTTATGATGAAAGAGTGGTACTAAAATCTATTGAAAAGTATGGTGAAAAATAGTAATATAATCAAAAGTTTTAAATAAATGAGCAGAGGAACAAAAAGATTAGGCTACACTTAGATATATAATTTTTGCAACTTACTCTTATTCCAGCTTTTCTTTATTTATATACAATAAAATACATTTAAGGTAGTGTACAATTTGATCAGATTTCAACAACCATATTCACCAGAGTACTGACCATCATAATCAGTATAAAGAAAATTGCTATCACCCTAAAAGTTCCCTTGTGACCCCCTTATTGTCAACTGAACACACTACTATCCCCAAGAAATCACTGAACTAGTGTTAGCCACTCAGTCCTGCTCGATTCTTTGCGACCCCATGGACTGTAGCCCACCAGGCTCCTCTATCCATGGAATTCTCAGGCAAGATTACTAGAGTGGTGTGCCATTCCCTTCCCACGGAATCTTCCCTACCCAGGGATAGAACCCAGGTTTCCCACATTGCAGGCAAATTCTTTACCACGGCACCACGCAGGAAACCCTCACTTATGTCATTAGATGTTATTTTTGTTCTTCTTAGAATTTCATATAAATAGGATCATACTGTTGCCAACCAGGATTCTTAATCAATAGAAATTGATCAGAGGCCAGACAAGAAATTCAGGCAAGGCTTTACTGGGGCTCTTGCTAGCGGCTAGCTGGCTCACTGAGGGAACAGTGAGCTGGTTCCCTAATATGGGCTGAGTGTAAGGTGTGTCCAGGGTCTGGGCCTGAGGGGTAAGTTAAGTGATTTGTTTACCCATTATGTGAAGTGATGTTGTGTGCAGGAGATATGCATAGTACCTTGCTTTTGCTCCTGGCTCTTCAGAAGTCGGGCTGTTTGTCTTTTGTATCTTTTCTCCAGAATTGGTCCAATCACACATACACATAATTATTTTTGGTCTCAGAGGTTCTTTGTATTTTGTTGCTTGAGGAGACATTTGTCCAGATGCCAGCACTGCAGCAAAGGGTCCCAGGTCTCAGTCTGTTTCAATATAATATATATTCTTTGTGTCTAGCATTTTTGCTCAGTATAATATTTTTCAGATTCAGTGTGTTATTGTATGAATCATCTTTTTTTTTTTTTTGCTGAATACTATGCCAGTGTATGATATACCACGATTTGTTTATCCATTCACTGTGATAAGCGAATGTATTGTTTTCTAGTTTTGACTACTATGAATAAAGATTCTGTTAACATCATGAGGAGTTCATTAATGTCATGAGAGGTTCAATTATACAACATATACTTAGATTTTCCTTGAGTAACTGGGTATGTACAATTCTATTTCTGGATTCATTATTACATTCAGTTGGTCCATTGGCTGTCCTAAACCTCTGAATATTCTTTTATATTTGTCAATCATTTTATCATTCTCCTATCCCTCCAAAAATGACTGATGGGATGCAGAGACAGAATTAAGTGGAAGAAAATTTTTCCCCAGAATCTCTAGCCTAGAACTCAGCCTTTCTGATAATTTGGCTTTAGCCTGTGAGACCCCAGGCAGAGAATCCAGTCATAGCTCCACACATGAACTTCTCACCAACAGACCTCTGAACTAATGGATGTTGTTTTAAGCCACTGAAATTGAGGTAAATTTGTCATCTTGCAATAGAAAATTAATACAAACTGACACTTTAAAAACAATAAATTTCTCATATTTGGACATTTTTATTATTTAAAAGTTTGGGGATTGCTCACATTATACTAGTTCAACAGAGACTTAGCATGTTTGTCTGAACAGAGATCATGTTACTCTTAAAATGAAGTAGACCATTCTTAACAGATTTTAGAGTTTCTCAAGCATAAAAATAGTAGACATGATTTCATAATTCTTTCTTTATTAAATTTTCTGTCTTTTCAATTTCACAATAATGGTAGTCAAAAGCATGTCTTAAAATAAGTCTGTTGGTAAAGTCAATCAAATTCTGATAGGAAATTTTCATCTTATTTTATGAGATTACATCACAGTCAGATGTTTTCAACCCCAAATCACTATAGCTTATTGAGAACATTTCTAATACTTTCAGTTTTGAATGTTGGACCAAGAAATAGGACCTAGCTCACCTAGCTATCATGGTGTTTGTTTCAGATACAAATAGTAAAAAGATAAAAAAGGAAATAATTTTTGAGCTATTTTTATTATCGAGTGAAGGCTGTTTATAATTGCAAGTCTTTTAATTTTGCTATAAATTTAACTTTTCTGAAGGCAAACAAATGTAGTAAGTAGGATATTAAAGAATTATTACAGTGTTTCTATAAAGAACACTTGCCCCAGGACATGTCTCCTGAGTTCCAAAAAATACCTTGCCTTATTACATTCTGTAGAATCAGAGAGAATGAACAAGAGGAAAGTACTATGGATTGAATGCATTCCACCAAATTCTCTGGAAATACTCTGCTATGTGTAACTCACTTTATCAACTTTATCATTTTAATCTTCACAGGCAGACAGTGATATAAGCACCATCATTATCATGTGTTACAGGGCAGCGAACTGGTTTGAGTGGGGTTAAGTACTTTGTTTAAGATCACAACTAGCAGGGTGCTAAACGGAAAACTCAACTAGGCGTACTGATCTTGTTTGCTTACTCACTGCACAATGCTGCCTCTATGATTGAATAAGAGGAATTAAATGCCTTCAAGTTAACTCAAGTTACATCATAAATGTTGACATTTTAAAATATTTTTATAATGTTATATATATTGCAGGTTTTTAGTTTTAAATTTGATCTTTTGTCTGTATCAAAATAAATAATTTTAAATTATGATCAATGTTTTTACAATGTCTTAGCTCTTTTCTCATTATCTTTTACTTATTAATTAGTAGCTTCCTTTAACTGTGGTAACAGAACATATTGCAACTCTATTAAACTTGATGATGCTTCATGAGGCACTTCATGGAAAGAATCCACTGTTATTGTTGCCTGCAGATATGCATGTTAAATAATGTCAAGTAGGTCCAAGCCAGTTAAATTGAAATGATATACCCTTTAAATCCTGACTGATGGTTTTCTCCTTGTTCATCAGCTCTTAAGAATATTCTGATTGCAGATCCATCTATTGTTTTTCTTCTAACTGTCAGTTTTCTTTTTCCCTATATATTTGGAAACTATGCTATTGGATGCATGTAGATTTAGAATTGTGATATCTTCCTGGAGGCCTATGTTATCGTTATGCAAGTTCCTCCTTTTCTCTTGAAAATGTCTCACCCCAACACCTGCTCTGTCTGACGCAGTATTGCAACACTTCCTTTCATTGACTAAGCTGACGTTTACCTTTTCTCATCCTTTCCTTTTAACATCTCTGTGTCTATAGGTTTAAAGTTTGTCCCTTTTAAATAGTGTATATTTGAATTTTATGTTTTATTCAGTCTCACAGTTTTATAGTTTTAAAAAGACGACTTAACTTGGATTTAGAGTAATTGTTGAAACCTACGGGCTTATAAATACCATTTTCTGATTTGTGTTCTATTGACCTACATGACGATAATTGCTTTTGCTGAATGAACAGATACATTACTTTTTTTCCCATTTCTTGCTTTTTTTTTGAAGGCAGTGTTTTCTAACCCTGTTTTTCCTACATTAATTTATCTAAAGATTATGACTCCTTGAATTATTAAAATTTAATACAAATCTTCTCTCTTCTCCCCATAATGCAAAGGTGTGTCTAATATATGACTGATTTCCAAATTCCTTAAATGTTCTATAAGCTGCTGTAATTAAAAATTACTTCCAAAAGATATTACATTGCTTTTTAAAATAAACTATCTTGTATAATGAGTGACTTTTTCTATTCCATTCTCTTTTTTATACCATAGTTTATACTGAGATACTAAGATAACATTGTCCATTTCTGAACCCATTGCTTGTTGAAAAAAACAGCTATGTGTTGTAGACTCCTTTCTTCCTTCACTGTGCCTTGAAAATAGTAGTTCAAATACATTTGTTGAATGAAATGTGTATATATGTTTAGATGAATGAATGAATGCCATTGAATCTAAGTTTTTGATTTAATGACTCAAATTACTTCCAAATGCATTGTCTTTATTTGGCTGCAATATAGTTTTACATTTATTAAAAACCATCTCCCTTCACTATATATTCCCCAAGGTACAATGGTTATATGAGGTACAAGTTGTATGAGGTACTGATTGACAGGGTCTTGTCTCCAGAGTTTGCCAAAGAATGCAGGATATGGTAGAGTCACTGAGCACCCTGTTGAGATCAAAGTTACTAAATTCTCAAAGGCCAAGTTTTGAAAGGCCCTGCTCCTTCATCTAATATGCCTCTTCTGCCTCTGGATATGAGAAAGGTAAAGTGCTTGATAGACTTACCACAAAAATTGTAGGAAAGCAGAGTGAGTTGCCATTCTCCAGCAATTCATGGCTGAGGAGGTGTTGTTAGCAGGCACAACCAGAAGAGACAAAGGAAATCGGTGAGGCTGTGCTCCTTCCTCCTCCTAACCCAGCAAACTGGGTAACAGCTGACAGTTATTAGAATCAAATAGGAAGACAAACTATGAAATCAGACTGAGATGTCATCAGACTGTTAGGAAGAAGGAGAAACAGTAAAATCAGTATCAGTTACTGAAATACTGAGCCTTTCCATTTTTATAATTAAAGTTCCTGAGAGATTAATTTTACATACAGGTTTTAATTTTCTGATTAAGCTTTCTGATTTCCATGATTATTTTCCTGCATTACACTGAACAATGATCAGTTGCAATACTTTAAACTCTTCCTTCTACTTTATTCAGCCCAGCTATCTCAGTGAATAAGCGATCCTCTAAGCATAAACTTGGCTGTATTATGAGAGATATTGACTTGGGAAAAAATGTACTAGCCACCATGGAAACTTTACTAAAAATGCAAATACATTTTTCTCTCATAGAGAAATACTGAGTACTGGTAAAGCAATTCAAATTGTTGCACTACAAGCATTTTCTTAATGTGTAAATAATGGAGACAATAATTAAATGTGACTGTTCGTGTTCAGTTATATTTATCTTTTTTCTTTCATAAAAATATCAGCATATTTCTATAGAGTTACATTTTTACTTATTGGAACAAATCCTTATAGCATTGATTTGTGTGTAGTTTACCCTAAATTAGCCATCTTTTTATTTTGCTTGTGTCCTCAAATGTACTCAATCTATTTTTTTTTTAAGTCTATGTCCTAGATTTGGACTGAAAGAAATCTTTAAGCATATTTTTAGTTAAAATGCTTTATGCCTTAGAGGAAAAATGCCAATACACAAAGGAAAGAACGGAGGAATCAAATAATTCTAACCTTGTATAATCCCCACCCCCAAAGAGTATCTAACAGATTAGGCATTTCAGATAATAAGCCCAAAGGGATTTGTATAATGGAACCCTGCTGAGGAAAATTCATTAACACATTAATTTATGAATATAAACAGTGTATTTGAGATATTTGTATATGCCCTGTGAATATATTAACTAGTTTATTTAGCATCATATTTGAATGAAATAAGCAGTTTGACCTCATTCAAGATCAACTATATTCACAAAATAGATTTCCATCTTCTGTGTATTGGCAGCATGTCAGCACTGAAAGAAAACAACTCGCACATGACTGAACTCTCTCTTATATAAAAGCATTTCACAAAAGCAAGAGATTGTTCTATCCAGCAGAATTGAATTAACTACTAAAATTTTCACTCTTAAGTATACTTTTTGACCAAGGGTTCCTGGGATATGCGGAATTAGGAATCATATATGATAAAAAGACTAAAACCTGATTTTACATTCATTGTTCAAAGAAATGTAAACAAAAGCAGAAAATAAAAAAAAAGAATAGTCACAGGAAATTACAATTCATGAATTTCAAATGTTTCTGGTCACCAAGGGCAGTGTTTTCTTTATGGTCGCTATCACAGCCAATCTATCCTAATCTCAGGATATTGGAAATTATTTATATTCTATGCACAGATTCCTGTACATTATGATATATTAATATAATAAAATGATCTAAGGCCAAATCTGAAGTAGTACATCCTTGGGAGCAGAGCATACACCTCTGGGAGAAGACAATGGGTACAGGATTCTCCAAAATATTGGAAAACAGAATCAAAGCAATTATTTATAATATAATCAACTAAAGTACAAACAAAAGAAAGAAAAAAACTAAAGCAACAAACCTGTAAAGGATATGAATTTATAACTTCTAATATTGAAGAAGAATATTCACAGCTATACCTCTACCCATTCTTTATAAAACATCGTTTTGGAATATCAATAGGAAATTGATTTGTATGTATATACTCATCCAATCTAGCTTTTCCTCTCAAGGCAGAGAAAATAGTGGGAGTGGGAGTATAAGAGGGCTTCCCTGGTGACTCAGATGGTAAAGAATCTGCCTACAATGCTGGAGACTCTGGTTTAATCTCTGGGTGGGAACATCCCCTGGAGAAGGGAATGGCAACCCATCCCAGTATTCTTGCCTGGGAAATCCCATGGGCAGAGGAGCCTGGTAGGCTACAGTCTTGTGGGGACTGCCTGAGTCTCATGGGAGTCTCATGAGTGCCACCAGCTCTCATGGGGTTTCAGAGTCGGACACGACTGAGTGACAAACTCTTACTTGTTACTTACTTACTTAGAGGTACAAGAACGTGATTAAAAGACATTTGCCTTAGAAACTAGGGAGAAGTAAAAATGAAGGACTAAGGACCAAACTTTCAGCAGGATTTCTTTACTCTAGCTCTTCTTTTCCTTCATGTATCTCCATCCTCTCTCTCACTTGACATTTGGCAAGTACCTTCACTGTCCCTTCCCCACCCTATTCATAAAGACCAATTAGAAAGTATATAAATTACACCACATCTGCTTCATTGTCAATTCAACTAACTATTGCTGATGTGGACATTTCTCAGAAATAGCTAATGTTTTTAAGATAAATCAATTGGGAAAAATAACAGACTTAAGGAAGAACAAACAACTCACGTAACCACAATTATCTAGTATTTTCAGAGATGCAGATTTCACACAAAACGAATCTCAATCAAGGTCATTTCATATTTCATATGAGAATATTTGATGATTTTGAGAAGGAATGCAAAAGCACCTAATTAGAGGTGAGTTCAAATTGAAACATTGGACAGGTGATGGAATATAGCAATGCAAAAAACAATGCAAGTACCAGAGCAATCTGTAATGCATGAGTAAGTTATTCACATTGACAGAAACAATCCTGCACATGACCAAATAAATAGAAGTTTCTTCCTTAACAGATCTTCATTATCTTAATTTCCACATCATAAAGGATTAGAATTTCCTTGACAACTCACAATGACATTTGCAAGGTCAGAGCTCCCTCTCTGCCTGAACGTTCTCTGTCTACCCAAATAAAATGAAAACAAACAAGTCATTCCCTCCTCTCCTAGAAAATGAACCTATGGATAAACCTCACCAAAATATTTATGCTCAGGAAATGCGTAACAAACTCTTTCTTCCACTCCTCTCTCAGTCAATTTCAGTTAAAATTTTTTATTTACTTAGGAAAATATCTTGAGCATGTAACTACATTTCACTCTTGTTAGAAGACAGTCTTACTACATTTACTGGTATTGCGGCCTGACCCAGACTGATTACTTAGGTTCCAAGTAAACATTGGTTAATAACTTTCTGACAGTGATGGCTCCTCAGATTTCCCTTTGAATGTCTAACGTCCATAGTGGTTCTTACTTGAACTAAGTAATCTAATAATGTAAGAATATAAAGTTGACCAGAAATATTTTCTAGAGAAAGAATTTCTGTAAGAAAGCTAAGGATATATGTTTGACACCTATTAAGGGAAAGATATTTTAAACAAAGAGTAAAATTTAGAGGGCCAATGTTTTATATGTCTTTTTAGATATTTGCTGTGATTCATGGGGTCTCAAAGAGTCGGACACGAATGAGCAACTGAACTGAACTGAACTGAATTCTGAGGTGCATAATTAAAAATAATATTCACTTCAAGCCAAACAGCCATTTTTATTATAAATTTATATTTTTAACTTTGATTTTACTGTTATTCCTCATTCCTAGAAAAAGCAACTAAAGTAAGGATGTGCTTAATATTTTTTTCCCAGTCAAATACTCATAAGAAATAATATGCTCATTTTCTAAAATGTATTTAGATGAGCTATAACTTTATTTGAACCAGGGATCAAATTTCCAGCATCTGTTGGATCATCAAAGAGTGAGAGAGTTCCAGAAAAACACCTACTTCTGCCTTATTGACTATGCCAAAGCCTTTGACTGTGTGGATCACAACAAACTGTCTAAAATTCTGAAGGAGATGGGAATACCAGACCACCTTACCTGCCTCCTGAGACACCTGTATGAAGGTCAGGAAGCAACAGTTAAAACTGGACATGAAAAAACAGAATGGTTCCAAATTGGGAAAAGGAGTACATTAAGGCTGTATACTGTCTCTCTGATTATTTAACTTATATGCAGAGTACATCATGCGAAATTCTTGTGGATGAAGCACAAGCTAGAATCAAGATTTCAGGAGAAATATCAATAACCTCAGATATGCAGGTGGCATCACACTTATGGCAGAAAGCAAAGAAGAACAAAGGAGCCTCTTGAAGAAAGTGAAAGAGGAGAGTGAAGAAGTTAGCTTAAAACTCAACATTCAGAAAAGTAAGATCATAGCATCTGGTCCAATCACTTCAAGGCAAATAGACAAGGAAACAATGGAAACAGAGATAGACTTTATTTTCTTGAGCTGAAAATCACTGCAGATGATGACTGCAGCCATGAAGTTAACCTAAACAGCATAGTAAAAAGCAGAAATATTACTTTGCCAACAAATGTCCATCTAGTTCTCCAAAGAAGACATACGGATGGCTAACAAACACATGAAAAGATGCTCAACATTACTCATTATCAGAGAAATCAAATCAAGACCACAATGAGGTACCATTTCACACCAGTCAGAATGGCTGCGATCCAAAAGTCTACAAGCAATAAATGCTGGAGAGGATGTGGAGAAAAGGGAACCCTCTTACACTGTTGGTGGGAATGCAAACTAGTACAGCCACTATGGAGAACAGTGTGGAGATTCCTTTAAAAACTGCAAATAGAACTGCCTTATGACCCAGCAATCCCATGGCTGGGCATACACACTGAGGAAACCAGAATTGAAAGGGACACATGTACCCCAATGTTCATCGCAGCACTGTTTATAATATCCAGGACATGGAAACAACCTAGATGTCCATCAGCAGATGAATGGATAAGAAAACAGTGGTACATATACACAATGGAGTATTACTCAGCCTTTAAAAGAATACATTTGAATCAGTTCTAATGAGATGGATGAAACTGGAGCCGATTATACAGAGTGAAGTAAGCCAGAAAGATAAACACCAATACAGTATACTGACACATATATATGGAATTTAGAAAGATAGTAATGATGACCCTGTATGTGAGACAACAAAAGAGACACGGATGTATAGAATGGACTTTTGGCCTCTGAGGGAGAAGGAGAGGGTGTGTTGATTTGGGAGAATGGCATTGAAACATGTATGCTATCATGTAAGAAAAGAAGCGCCAGTTTATGTTCGATACAGGATACAGGATGCTTGGGGCTGCTGCACAGGGGATGATCCAGAGAGATGATATGGGGTGAGAGGTGGGAGGGGGTTTCAGGATTGAGAGCTCGTGTACACCTGTGGCTGATTCATGTCAATGTATGGCAAAACCAATACAGTATTGTAAAGTAGAATAAAGTAAAAATAAAATTAAAAAAAAAAAAAAAGCCATGGTTTTCCAGTGGTCAGGAATGGATGTGAGAGCTGGACTATAAAGAAAGATGAGTGCAAAAGAACTGATGCTTTTGAACTGTGGTGTTGGAGAAGACTCTTAAGAGTCCCTTGAACAGCAAGGAGATCCAACCAGTGCATCCTCAAGGAAATCAGTCTTGAATATCCATTGGAAGGCCTGATGCTGATGCTGAAACTCCAATAGTTTAGTCACATGACATGAAGAACTGACCCCCTGGAAAAGACCCTGATTCTGGGAAACATTGGCACTGGAGGAGAAGGAGATGACAGAGGATGGGACAGTTGGATGGCATCACAAATTCAATGGACATAACTTTGAGCAAGCTCCAGTAGTTGGTTATGGACAGGGAAGACTTGCATGCTACAGTCCATGGGATTGCAAAGAGTTGGGCACAACTGAGCTCCTGAACCAACTGATAACTTTATTCATAAACGAACTTCTTGTTTATTTCAATAGGTAGTCTTCACAAAACAATATGACCAAACAATATCTTAAATCTGGTTATATCAGAGAACATTGCAAATATTATATCTAGAATATGCTGAGTGACTAGTAAAAGTTAAAGTACACATTTTGTGAAATTTTTTCATAGTCAGAAATAAAACAAAACAAACATCTTAAATTTTCTTTTTGGACTAAGAGTTTAGCATTGGAGGATGTGAACTTTAAACATCACTATAAAATAGGTCATAGAATGCCTCTATCGATATTAACTTTTTTACACTGCTGTGATAAAAGTTTCCCAGAAACAAAAATAAAAACAAGCATTAACATTATTTAATAATTATAGTGCATCAGGCATGGTATTCAGCACTTTCCATGAATTATATAATTGAATCTCATCATAACTCAATGTGACTGTTACTAAAACACTTATTTAATGAATGAGAAAAATCATTCTTGCTCCTGGAAATGGTAGAAATTGTTGTTTTCTTAAAGAAATTGTCTAATTCTTACCTGTTTTGGAGATCAAGACACAGTATGCTATATACAGTTTGAGTTTGTGATTTTGGCTGCAGGGGTCATAGTTTCCAGGCCAGGATTGGAACCTAGACTCATGGCAGCGAAAGTTCCAAGTCCTAACCAGTGGACCACCAGGGAATTCCCCATTTAGGGTTTTTATATTAGTGAAAATATTTTTCACTATACAATCTTGAAACATTTAACAGTTCATAATAACTTAGTTGCATATTTTGTACTTCATAGTTTTCCACGTTTCTCAGTGGTGCATCTTATGTGTTTCATGATGATTAACCAAGGTTTTTCATCACCCACAAAAACTGCTTGTTAACTTCCTGATTTTTAAGTGTTTTTAAACAGTTTATTTACTTTAACTTTTTAAAAAAAAATTTAAACCTAAAGCTTTCTGCTGCTGCTGCTGCTGCTGCTAAGTCGCTTCAGTCATGTCCAACTCTGTGCGGCCCCATAGATGGCAGCACCCCAGGGTCCCCCATCCCTGGGATTCTCCAGGCAAGAACACTGGAGTGGGTTGCCATTTCCTTCTCCAGTGCATGAAAGTGAAAAGTGAAAGTGAATTTGCTCAGTCATATCCAACTGTTAGCGACCCCATGGATTGCAGCCTACCAGGCTCCTCCATCCATGGGATTTACCAGGCCAGAGTACAGGGGTGGGGTGCCATTGCCTTCTCCAGAGCCTTCTACAACCCTCAAAACATAAATTCTGTACAATTTGTTATATTCAGAAAATGGAATCACTTAGATACACAAATATCTACATTGTTTATTTATTTATATATGCCATGTTTTAATGTAGTAACGATGTGGTGTTGGAGAAGCCTCTTGAGAATCCTTTGGATGGCAAGGAGATCCAACCAGTGCATCGTCAAGGAAGTCAGTCCTGAATATTCATTGGAAGGACTAATTCTAAAGCTGAAACTCCAATAGTTTGGTCACTTGAAGCGAAGAATGACTCATTGGAAAAGACCCTGAAATATTGAAGGTGGGAGGAGAAGGGGAAAACAGAAGATGAGATGGTTGGATGGCATCACCGACTCAATGGACATGAGTCTGAGTAAGCTCTGGGTGTTGTTGATGGACAGGGAAACCTGGGGTGCTGCAGTCCATGGGATCACAAAGAGTCAGACTTGACTGAACAGCTGAACTGAACTGAACTAATGCAACCATATGCAGCATAGACAAGCACATACACACTAAACCCCTCTAACAAGAAGTTAATAAAATAGAGATGCTCATATTTATTACAAAATAAAATGTGAAAACTAATTAGTTTCTTAAAGGTGCATA
Organism: Nanger dama; assembly: GCA_917880005.1. Lineage (NCBI taxonomy): Eukaryota > Metazoa > Chordata > Mammalia > Artiodactyla > Bovidae > Nanger > Nanger dama. Next base: position 14,576,075 of record CAKJTW010000002.1, read on the forward strand.
GTGTATATATTTTTTTCTTTGTAATGAAGTAATTTTGATCAGAGGCAAAAATAATTTTTACATCTGTAGAACCAAATGTGAAAGATAGACAGCTTAAGTTCAGAGTTTACCTTGGATAGGGCTCCCAGACCCCCCTTCAGGAAGTGAGGCCTGCCAGGTTTGCACATTGCCTTAGCTTAGGAGGGTGACCTTTCACAAGGTCACATTCCCATATGAGGATGACTACCAAAGATGCCTATTCACTATGATGGTTGACAAGCCAAATCCCCTCACCCCACTGGGGAAAATTCTGAAAAAATAACTCATCCCCCACCTCCACTGAGACCCCATCCAAGTTGACCTTCTCCCTCTGCCCACTCTTTCTTCATCACTTCTTTCAACAGATCTTGAAAGTATGAACTTAATAAACCTCCCATACACTGATCAACATCTGAGTCAACTTTCTGAGAACCCAGCCTGGGAAAGTATTATCTGCTTGGCTTTTTGTTTGCTTTGTTTCATTTTGTCCTACTTGAATAGCTCTACCACTAGAATCATTCAGAGGACAGTAATAATAACAGCCTATGGGAGGGAACAGTCGAACTTAAAACAAATTTCAGAATTACGAATTCAGCTTTGTACTTCTGTCAGACACTTCAAGCCTCAAAGAAAGTGCAGCCCGAACAGTGCTGCTCTGAAGGAGGTGTCTTTGATGAAACAGGCTATGACAACAGGGAGAGTCCTAAGGACTATGTCCTGGAAAGTATTTGTCCAGCTTTGAAAATAGGTGTGTTTTTAATGAAATATATTTGAATAATAAAAATGAATTTTGATAAGTTTGGCATCTGCTAGAGTGGAAATCATATTATTCTTTGTAAATCATGAATTCTTCCACTTAAATACTAGAGTAGTATTTTTAACTTTGAACAAAATGTGCCAAAATCTTACAAACTAATTCAGTCATTATAATTGACACTAATCCCACACAGCATGAAAATAATAACTTTGCCTAAAATGAAATTTACCTGAGATTCAGAATCTCAAACAATTTTATTGAAAGTTATTTCTCATTCTGAGATGCCAGGGTTATTTTATGTAAATATGCAGATTTGACAAAAGATATCATCTTTGAGGGGCTTCCCAGGTGGCCTGGTAGGTAAAAGAATTCTTCTGCAATTCAGGAGACATAGGAGATGTGGGTTTGATCCCTCGATCGGGAAGATTCCCTGGAGGAAAGCCTGGCAACCCACTCCGGTATTCTTGCCTGGAGAATTCCATGGAGACAGCGGCCTGGTGGGCTACAGTTCATAGGGTAGCAAAGAGTTGGACATGACTGAGTGACTGAGTATGCACATACATCATCTTTGCGAGGTAGAAAGTAGAGAGATTTGGATATAACTCATCTTAATTTAGCCCAGATGCAGGTAACATTTTAGTATTCTAAATAATAAAACTTTGCTGTGTTGTAAATTAAGATTGTAATTCTAGTCTCAGAAAAAAAAAAAGAGCAGTGACAACATGATTATTGAGAATGGCTGAACTCACTTGCCTCATAGAATCATTTCTGAAGTACTGCTTAAGTAAAAGCACGCATAAAATATATCAAAAGTTATTACATTGAATTACTTTGGCTTCACTTTTTGCTAGTGAGGCAACATTTCCTATCCTGCCTTATTCTAATATGGATTGAAGGAAGAAAAACTTTATAACTATTCTCTATATTGTGAAATCAAATATGAGTTGTTTTTAAAATCAAATCCATTTGCTATTCCTTGTAGTTTTCATAATGGCTCCCCAAAGTCAGATTGGATAATAATTTTCTTAAGGAATGTGCTCAAGTACTAACTTTTTGCTCTTTTTTATTCCAGTGAGTCTTTACCTTTTCTCGTGCTCTGTTTTGTCCAGTGATAAATCCTCTTCATACACTGTAATACACCAACAAATCAGTTTAAGGAGGTTGGCCCAATTTTCTGATGAGTCTTCAGGGTAAATTCTCGTAAGTACTTATGAAATGGTATGCAATTCTGTAGAACTATCAGAAAAAAATTTTCATGTAACCACACAGTTCATATAAAAAACAAAAATGGTAATTTCTTATAAATTTCAATGGAGAAATCTTTTAATTGAGTTCAAAAATATATTCCTCAATATTTTAGCTAATGAAAAGTATAGCAATTATGCAATTTTCTTTAAAATATACAGACTACCCAATATCACTCTATTCTTTCTAAAAGGAGATTTTGTTAAAAAACAAACTCCATCTTCCCTTTTTTAAAATGTTATTTAATGCTAAATATGTAGTGTGAGGAGAGGAAAAAAAGTAGCCTTGGACACTGGATACTGAGCAACAATTCTGACACTCACAGCTAAACCTTGATATCCTTACATGTTTATCTGCTGCTTAAAGCTAAGTCATGGTGTGCTCCCATTGGACATAAGCAATCTCCTGAAACATCCACTTCATGAAAGATCACTGAAAACCCACAAAATATCAAACATCCCCCTCTCTATTACTAAATGAGTGGCTGCTACTTTACCTGTTATATATTTATTCTCACTTTAGTCTGTGTTTCATAGAGGTAAGATTTATTGATATGCCTAATCACAAAATTGTCCCTGCTGTCTCATAATATTCAGCTGAGAGCAAAACTCCTATGCTTCTTTCACCGAATTACTCAGTTGATGCTTAAATTGTTCAAGTTATTTCCTGTTACTTAGATGTGCCATGGTTCCCAAGAACATTCTCTCTTACTGCAATCAGTATTAAACTGATTTAACTACAGGTGTGTTCCTGGTGGTTTGGGGCTGAAAGACAGTGATAGTAGCAAGATGGATGGGATATCATTCATAGAACACTAAAATCTGTTCCAATAGTAGGGTCTTATAAGTAGACAGCCAGATTTTCACATTGTCTTAAATATCTCACTAGAATAAATATAAATTGCATCTAGAATCCTTAAAATTCCAAAGTTAGATTATCCTTTCTTATTTTGGTCTTGGATAATTAAGCTCACTGTTTCTTAGAGAAAAAGGATGATTCATTGATTGCCTTGCATCACTTCTTATTTGAAGATCATATATCAATAACCTCAGATATGCAGATGACACCATGCTTATGGCAGAAAGTGAAGAGGAACTAAAAAGCCTCTTGATGAAAGTGAAAGAGGAGAGTGAAAGAGTTGGCTTAAAGCTCAGCATACAGAAAACAAAGATCATGGCATCCAGTCCCATCACTTCATGGGAAATAGATGGGGAAACAGTGGAAAACAGTGTTAGACTTTATTTGGCGGGGGAGGATGGGAGCTCCAAAATCAGTGCAGATGGTGACTGCAGCCATGAAATTAAAAGACGCTTACTCCTTGGAAGAAAAGTTATGACCAACCTAGATAACATATTCAAAAGCAGAGACATTACTTTGCCGACTAAGGTCCATCTAGTCAAGGCTATGGTTTTTCCTGTGGTTGTGTATGGATGTGAGAGTTGGACTGTGAAGAAGGCTGAGCGCCGAAGAATTGATGCTTTGAACTGTGGTGTTGGAGAAGACTCTTGAGAGTCCCTTGGACTGTAAGGAGATCCAACCAGTCCATTCTGAAGGAGATCAGCCCTGGGATTTCTTTGGAAGGACTGATGCTAAAGCTGAAACTCCAGTACTTTGGCCACCTCATGCGAAGAGTTGACTCATTGGAAAAGACTTTGATGCTGGGAGGGATTGGGGGCAGAAGAAGGGGACGAGCGAAGATGAGATGGCTGGATAGCATTGCTGACTCGATGGACAGGAGTCTGAGTGAGCTCCAGGAGTTGGTGATGGACAGGGAGGCCTGGCCTGCTACGATTCATGGGGTCTCAAAGAGTCGGACATGACTGAGCGACTGAACTGAACTGAACTGATTAACCTTCTTTGTCTTCTTTACAGTAGGCTCTATAAAAGCAAATGTTGATGCTTCTTTTAAATAATCACTATCCAATACTTTCCTCATGTTAGCAGATCTCCTTTGACAAATTTTGGTTACCCCCTAGGTGCAGCAAGACTTCTTAAACTAACTATGAATGTTACAGGAGAAGTCCTAATTTTGGTGGCTTTCCTGGTGGCTCAGATGGTAAAGAATCTGCCTGGAATGTGGGAGACCCAGTTTCCATCCCTAGGTTGGGAAGATCCCCGGAGAAGACAATGGTTACCCACTCCAGTATTCTTGCCTGGGAAATTCCATGGACAGAGGAGCCTGGCAGACTACAGCCTATGGGTCGCAAAGAGTTGGACATGACTCAGCGCCTGAAGACTAACACTTTCTAGTCTTTCTAAGTCCCAATTTATTTTTTTCTTGAATATACAGAATATTGTATATACTGCATTTCTATTAATATCATAGTGTTAAGAATGGAAAACAGCCTTGCATTTGTTCCTTATTGTGGCAGATATTTAGACAATATATCAGTTCTAAGCTTATTTAATTAACAATATAGCTTTGATCTATATACAAAGGGAAAAGTGATGAAAATAGAAGAAAATGTGACCAAAACCAATGATTTATCAAGTCAGCTTTAAAAATTGACAGGTCAAGGCAAAAATAATAAAATAATATAAAAAAGGTAAACAATTGAATCAACAGTTTGATACAGTAGATATTCTACTAGTTTCCTACTGCTGCTGTAAAAAAATATTATAACAAGCATAGTGGTTTAAACAGTACAAGTGTATATCCTACAGTTCTGTGAATCAGAAGTTTGGCAGAGTTCGCACTGAGCTGAAATCAAAGTGTCATGAGGCTGCATTCCTTTCTTGAGACTCTAAGGAGTCTCTTGACATTTCGAGCTTCTTAGAGGCTGCTCATGGTCTTCAGTTCACAGCTCCTTTGCACCATCTTCAAAGCCAGCCATGTCATGTCACATCTCTTTAAAACTCTTCTTCAGTTCTCACATCTTTCTCTCTCTGACCACAGCTGGGAAAATTTTCTGCATTTAAGGACTCAAATTTTTAATAGATTATGCCCACCCATATAGTTTAGAATAATCTTCCCACTTCATGGTCTTTAATCTTAAATACATCCACAAATTCCCTTTTATTGTGTAAAGTAACCTATTCACAGGTTCTTGGGATTAAGATGTGGACATCTTTTGACAGCCATTATTCTACCTGGCACAGAAATAGTTAAAATTTAAACCTCAAATAGTTAAAATTTAAACCTCAAGAATATGCCTTGATTTCAAACTCATATCTAATATCTGCAAAAAGTGATCACAAAGTCAATGTGCCAAATGCAGAAATAATGTAGATTATTCTGTTTGGGTACAATGGAGTAAAATTAGATGTAATAACAAGAGTATCTAAAATATTTATAGATCCCAAAATTCATAAACCCTATAATAAAACACTCTTTAGATGGATTAAAAGAGTATTGAATTGAAAACTAAAACCTAATCATAAATAAATAACATAGAGAACTCAGTTCATCAAAAGCTTGGAGGTTAAACTAGAGTGATACTCAGACAGATATCTTTAGTCTCATTATCTTCACATAGAAAAGTTGAAAATAAATGAGGTTATTTATTCTCCCGCAGATCTAAGAAAAAAAAATAACCATAAATTTTAAAATGATATAATAAAGATATAACTCTAAGAGGAAATCAAAATTGTTAATAAAGACAGTGATTAGACAGTGAATTATTGAAGGATGCATCAGGTGGATAATGCTTTCGTATTCATGAGTGAGATAGAAATACATAAAAGGAAAGAGAGGAAAAGAGACAATCTAGTGTCCTATTTCCTCTCTGACCTAATTGCCCACTAATTCTGCCCCTAACTTAATCCCCCTCTGCCCATTACCATTATTCTTCACTGTCCCTGAAAATTCCCAGCCTTGTCCTGCCTCAGTACCTTACACCTCAGTATAGGTGTTCACTATTTCCTTCCTTAAGCTCTCTCTCGCCGACAGTATTTAACTTTGAAGCCATCACTCCTTACTCTCCATGTTTCTCTCCTTCATCTTGTTTATTTTCTCAACAATTTTTACCATCATCATCACTAGGGATACTATATTCTATTTATTATTCACTGCCCTCCACTAGTCTAAAGTCAGTGAAGCTAGAGACTTCGTTTAGTTTTCTCTTTGTATTCCAATAACAGAAAATTCACATCTATATCTAGTATGTAAGCTTCTTATAAATAATTGTGAACAAATACATGAATGAATTACTGAATGTAAAAGGAACTGAGAAAAAAAGAAAATCAGCTATAGACATACAGAAGATAAGAATTACCAAAAAAAAAAATCACAATTTTGTAGAAATGGGAGTTCAAAATTAGAGGAAATCTGTTTTTTCTTGTGTTTGTGAATATGTAAAATATGTTCAACATTTATTACCTATAGAATAATATCAAATAATATTTATACTAAATAGATGTAAGAACAACAACTGATCTGAATATTTTAGATAAAGGTATAAATTATTATCTTTGAAGTAAAATTACCTCTTTAATTGCTATTCTTTTTTTTTTTTTCCGTTGTGCTTTACTTGAAGAAGTTGTTTGGTAGTTGATTTGAGCAATAGTGGCTGAAAGATAGGAATGAGGGCAAATTTTAAAGGGATGGTACATCGCTAAACTTGGATATATTATCTTCCCATCATGTAAAGAGTACACAGATTTGTTAGTTTTATAAGAATAAAGTACTTGTGTAAGACATCAAATTTGAATTTAGAATGATTCAATCAATAATGATTATAAGTAGAAACAAAATAGCATTTTTTTTTTTTTTTTTTGGTCATGCCATGGGGCATTCAGAATCTTAGTTCCCCACCAGGGATTGAACTAGTGCCCTGAGCAGTGGGAGTGCAGAGTCTTAACCCCTGAATGTAGAGGGAAGTCCTTGGTCTCTCTTATATATGGACTTTAATCCCTATGTCTCTTATATTTATTCCTGTATTGAAGAGTCATTGCTCTTCTATTCACCACCTATCCATTTTTTTTCTAAATCCATCTGGATTTTCCTTTGGAAAAACAGACTTCTTCCAATTTTATTCATATCTGTGATTTTGATAGTATTAAACTCATGCCAATCTCCCAGTGACATTATTCAGTCAACATAATCTTGTCCCTTAGTTGAAGTTTGGTTTAGAAATTTGTATATAATAATCTCAATAAATAAGAGCTGGCATTCCCTGGTCAAATTCAAGGATTATGTGATGGTGATCAGAGCTGATGCTCTCCTTTATTATTAATGTGAATCAGAGAATTTGTAACCTTTGGTGTTAATGACAGCCATTCTTCACATTCTTTAGATAAGATGTGCCAGCCTAGGGAAGAGGGTATTGCTGTAAGTGTCATGAAAAATGGAACTGGAGTTCTACTTAGGTTATTTCTGGGCTTTCCAGTTGCATAAATCTATTGATCTTTCTCCACTGTTGAAGCATGCTGCTGAGCTGGCATTTACTTTGCAAAGACACTCTGGGAATGCACATTTGTGTGTGTTATGTGTGAAATTTTGATTTTGATAAAATGGTTTTGTTGTATTTTATTTTTTAATATAAATTTATTTATTTTAATTGGAGGCTAATTACTTTACAATATTGCATTGGTTTTGCCATACATCAACATGAATCCACCACTGGTATACACATGTTCCCCATCCTGAACCCCCCTTCCTCCTCCCTCCCCATACCATCCCTCTGGGTCATCTCAGTGCACCAGCCCCAAGCATCCTGTATCCTGCATCAAACCTGGACTGGCTATTCATTTCATATATGATATTATACATGTTTCAATGCCATTCTCCCAAATCATCCTGCACTCTCCCTCTCCCACAGAGTCCAAAAGACTGTTCTATACATCTGTCTCTCTTTGGCTGTCTCGCATACAGGGTTATCGTTACTGTCTTTCTAAATTCCATATATATGTGTCAGTATACTGTATTGGTGTTTTTCTTTCTGGCTTACTTCACTCTGTATAATCGGCTCCAGGTTCATCCACCTCATTAGAACTGATTCAAATGTATTCTTTTTAATGGCTGAGTAATACTCCATTGTGTATATGTACCACTGCTTTCTTAAACATTCCTCTGCTGATGGACATCTAGGTTGTTTCCATGTCCTGGATATTACAAACAGTGCTATGATGAACATTGGGGTACATGTGTCTCTTTCAATTCTGGTTTCCTCAGTGTGTATGCCCAGCAGTGGGATTGCTGTGTCATAAGGCAGTTCTATTTCCAGTTTTTTAAGGAATCTCCACACTGTTCTCCATAGTGGCTGTATTAGTTTGCATTCCCACCAACAGTGTAAGAGGGTTCCCTTTTCTCCACACCCTCTCCAGCATTTATTGCTTGTAGACTTTTGGATCGCAGCCATTCTGACTTGTGTGAAATGGTACTTCATTGTGGTTTTGATTTGCATTTCTCTGATAATGAGTGATGTTGAGCATCTTTTCTTTCTTATTTCTTTTTCTTTTTTTTTGCCATCTGTATATCTTCTTTGGAGAAATGTCTATTTAGTTCTTTGGCCCATTTTTTTGATTGGGTCGTTTATTTTTCTGGAGTTGAGCTGCAGGAGTTGCTTGTATATTTTTGAGATTTGTTGTTTGTCAGTTGCTTCATTTGCTATTATTTTCTCCTATTCTGAAGGCTGTCTTTCACTTTGCTTATAGTTACCTTTGTTGTGCAGAAGCTTTTAAGTTTAATTAGGTCCAATTTATTTATTTATGCTCAATATTCTGGGAGGTAGGTCATAGAGGATCCTGCTGTGATTTATGTCGGAGAGTGTTTTGCCTATGTTCTCCTCTAGGAGTTTTGTAGTTTCTGGTCTTATGTTTAGATCTTTAATCCATTTTGAGTTTATTTTTGTGTATGGTGTTAGAAAGGGTTCTAGTTTCATTCTTTTCCAAGTGGTTTACCAGTTTTCCCAGCACCACTTGTTAAAGCGATTGTCTTTACTCCATTGTATAATCTTGCCTCCTTTGTCGAAGATAAGATGTCCATGCTGCTGCTAAGTCACTTCAGTCGTGTCTGACTCTGTGCGACCCCATAGACGGCAGCTCACCAGGCTTCCCCGTCTCTGGGATTCTCCAGACAAGAACACTGGAGTGGGGTGCCATTTCCTTCTCCAATGCATGAAAGTGAAAAGAGAAAGTGAAGTCGTTCAGTCATGTCCGACTCTTAGTGACACCATGGACTGCAGCCTACCAGGTTCCTCCATCCGTGGGATTTTTCAGGCAAGAGTACTGGAGTGGGGTGCCATTGCCTTCTCCTAAGGTGTCCATAGGTCTGTAGATTTATCTCTGGGCTTTCTATTTTGTTCCATTGATCTATATTTCTGTCTTTGTGCCAGTAACATACTGTCTTAATGACTGTGGCTTTGTAGTAGAGCCTGATGTCAGGCAGGTTGATTCTTCCAGTTCCATTCTTCTTTCTCAAGATTGCTTTGGCTATTCGAGGTTTTTTGTATTTCCATACAAATCTTGAAATTATTTGTTCTAGTTCTGTGAAAAATATCTTTGGTAGCTTAATAGGGATTGCATTGAATCTGTAGATTGCTTTGGGTAGTATACTCATTTTCACTATATTGACTCTTCCAATCCATGAATATGGTATATTTCTCCACTATTAGTGTTCTCTTTGATTTCTTTTACCAGTGTTTTATAGTTTTTCTATATACAGGTCTTTAGTTTCTTTAGGTAGATATATTCCTAAGTATTTTATTCTTTTCGTTGCAATGGTGAATGGAATTGTTTCCTTAATTTCTCTTTCTATTTTCTCATTATTAGTGTATAAAAATGCAAGGGATTTCTGAGTGTTGATTTTATATCCTGCAACTTTATTATATTCATTGATTAGCTCTAGTAATTTTCTGGTGGAGTCTTTAGGGTTTTCTATGTAGAGGATCATGTCATCTGCAAACTGAGAGTTTTACTTCTTCCTTTCCAATTTGGATTCCTTTTATTTCTTTTTCTGCTCTGATTGCTATGGCCAAAACTTCCAAAACTATGTTGAATAGTAGTGGTGAAAGTGGGCACCCTTGTCTTGTTCCTGACTTTAGGGGAAATGCTTTCAATTTTTCACCATTGAGGATAATGTTTGCTGTGGGTTTGTCATATATAACTTTTACTATGTTTAGTCATGTTCCTTTTATTCCTGCTTTCTGGAGAGTTTTCATCATAAATGGATGTTGAATTTTGTCAAAGGCTTTCTCTGCATCTATCGAGATAATCATATGACTTTTATTTTCCAATTTGTTAATGTGGTGTATTACATTGATTGATTTGCAGATATTGAAGAATCCTTGCATTCCTGGGATAAAGCCCACTTGGTCATGGTGTATGATCTTTTTAATGTGTTGCTGGATTCTGACTGCTAGAATTTTGTTAAGGATTTTTGCATCTATGTTCATCAGTGATACTGGCCTGTAGAGAGTCATCCCATATATAAAATTATTTCTTTTCCCTAGTGTTCTTGCTTGGAGAATCCCCAGGACAGGGGAGCCTGATGGGCTGCCATCGATGGGGTCGCACAGAGTCGGACACGACCTAAGTGACTTAGCAGCAGTACCACAGTTTAAAACTGTTCTTCACATCAAGTTAAAATATGCAGTAATTTTGCTTCCCTAACTGTGTTTTTGTTCCCTGAACCATAAAATAAGCTTAGATATGAGCATGTAGACACTTATTCAGCACATTATTACAGATTGAGATAATTGACTCTGTAATTATAATGTTTCTGTTTAGAAAAAAATGGAATAAGAGTAGTAATACTACAGTTTGTACATTGAGCCTTTTACATCATTCGGTCAGACTTCTGGCCTTCAAAGATTTCCTGAGTCTACTATAATATAGCATAATTCATCCATTTTGCTATCAGCACCATTTGTGAGAATATCCTCATTAATTACTTTCAATTTCAGCCATCTTACATTAATCCCACACCATGTCCTTTTCTTCCACACTCTTCCTATGATGTTTTGAGCTTGTCTAAGGGAAAAAGTAATAACCCCAGACCTTTGTGAAGACAAGATGAACTATTTTCTTGAAGGCTCATTTACAAAAAACAACAAAGTGCTCTTATTAGAAACAAGGGAGCAATCAGTCCAGATGAAGAAAAAAAAAATGACCTATGACTATGCAAACCCAAATGAACCTTTCCTATGGTTCAAGATTTGGTTAGCTTGTTTCTATTTGTTTTCTTTTTCATTTTCATGCTTCTATGCATTTCCAGCTGGACTGACTCTGGAAGAAACAATGTATTACAAGAAAGCTTGTTCTCATATTTCCAATCTGATTTCAACTTCTATGAGAAAGGTTAGGATAATCACAAGAATGTTAGCTTCTTATCTGGACCCCATCTTTAAACCTTGAAAAGCTTACCCATCACTAGTTCTCAATTTCCAGTGTTCCCTCTTGGGATAGAATATTTGTTATGATTAGTGTATCTCTGATCTTTCCCTCTGTCTCTGTCTCAGTCTCTTTCTTTCTTCTTCTGCCTTCTGAAGATAAAATCTTTCTGGTTTTCCTCTCACATTAATTTGTTTATTTTCAGCTCTTTCATCTTTGAAAGGTTAAGTTTGGAATCATGGATAGAGAAACACTGGAAAGTCCACTAGAAAAATATATTAGATAGATGTCAGTTCATTTTATGATTTTTTTCTCTTTTTGAAAAATATATCAATGCAACATTCAGTCATATGCATAGACTTGACAGTTAAGAAGTGTTGCATACATAGTCTCTGTTCTGCCATGTAGTTATAGTCATTGAATTGATTGTACATTGGATATGATTAAGAAGTTTTAAACTGACTAACAGTCATATGAATATTTTCTTATTTAAAATAATTGAAAAAATTTTTAATATAGAGTTTTGCTAAAGCAGAAAATCAGAACATTAGCTTCATTTCAGTTTCTCTGATCTGTGAACATAGACTATAAGAAAGAAGACAACCAGAGACATTCAAATACTATGAATGTAATTGGCCATTGTTCCAGAAAAGTCTGTGATTCAGGGAAAATGGCTATATGGAAATAAGACTGAACTGAGAATCAACAGAGAGGATATGGGAGAAATAAAAAGAACTCATCATCATTCTTCACCATAATTTTTTCTTTATGACATTGTTCTCTTATGACATAGTGATATTCAAAATCTAATTGATGAATTCTACTCTAGATCACTTGCTCTAAGAAATGTTTTAGAATACATAAAAAAAACCTGAAATAGTACAGTATAGTCTTTTTATTTACCTAGCCTTCCTCTTAATACTTGTTTCTGCTATAGATGCTCTACCTAGAGCATATTAGGAAGACTGTCTAAGGAGTGGCTTAGAATTAGACATTCAGAGATTTAAATCTCTTTTACTAATCTTCTAGATTTAAGCAAATAAATTAGCTTCTAAATCTCAATTATCTAATGAATGTACTTGGAAAATTGTGTCTATCTTATCTATTAAAAATTTAACCTTAATAAAAATAGAAAACAGAGTAGCTTAAAATGTATTTCATGTATTAGCAACTACTGGGGGCTTCCCTCATAGTTTAGTCAGTAAAGAATCCACCTGCAATGCAGGAGTCTTCCTGCAAGGCAGGAAACCCAAGTTCAATCCCTGGGTCAAGAAAGGTGATCCCCTGGAGAAGGAAACGACAACCCACTCCAGTATTCTTACCTGGAAAATCCCATGGACAGTAGCATTAAATTTTATCTTCATTTTCCTTTCCTTTTATTGAATATAAAAATATTATTCTGGGATTCTTGATCTATGAAGTATATATACAACAATAGCAAATAATTCTTTTTATAAAGTTACAATTGCTTTTCTAAGAGGAGTACTTTATAATATTTTATATCTAAGTACAAATATTTTGATTCAGTTCAGTTCATTTTAGTCACTCAGTCATGTCCAACTATTTACGACCCCATGGACTGTGGCCTGCCAGGCTTCCCCATCCATTACCAACTCCCGGAGTTTACTCAAACTCATGTCTATCGAGTTGGTGATGCCACCCAATCATTTCATCCTCTGTTGTCCCCTTCTCCTGCCTTCAGTCTTTCCTAGCATCAGGGTCTCTTCCAATTAGTCAGTTTTTCACATCAGGTGGCCAAAGTATTGGAGTTTCAGCTTCAGCATCAATACTTCCAATAAGTATTCAGAACTGATTTCCTTTAGGATGGACTGGTTGGATCTCCTTGCAGTCCATGGACTCTCAAAAGTCTTCTCCAACACCACAGTTCAAAAGCATCAGTTCTTCAGTGCTCAACTTTCTTTATAGTCCAACTCTCACATCCATATATGACTACTGGAAAATCCATAGTTTTGACTACACAGACCTCTGTCGGCAAAGTAGTGTCTCTGCTTTTTAATAAGCTGTCTAGGTTGGTCATAGCTTTCCTTCCGAGGAACAAGCGTCTTTTAATTTCATGGCTGCAGTCACTATTTGCATAATTTTGCAGCCCCAAAACACGAAGTCTCTCATTATTTCCATTGTTTCCTCATCTATTTGCTATGAAGTGATGGGGCTGGATGCCATGATATTACTTTTCTGAATGTTGAGCTTTTGGTCTTTCACTTTCATCAAGAGGCTCTTTAGTTCTTGTGTGCTGCCATAAGGGTGGTGTCTTCTGCATATCTGAGGTTATTGAAATTTTTCCTGGCAATCTTGATTCCAGCCTGTGCTTCAACCAGCCCAGCATTTCACATGATGCACTCTGCATATAAGTTACATAAGCAGGATAATAATATACAGCCTTGAAGTTCTCCTTTCCCAATTTGGAAACAGTCTGTTGTTCCATATCCAGTTCTAGGTGTTTCTTTTTGACCTGCATACAGATTTCTCCAGGAGGCATGTAATTCACACAATCAGGAAGCATGTAATCCACACAGTCAAAGGCTTTGGCTAGTCAATGAAGCAGAAGTAAATGTTTTTCTGGAAATTTATTCCTTTTTTGATGAGTCAGTGGATGTTGGCAATTTGATCTTTGGTTCCTCTGCCTTCTCTAAATCCAGCTTGAACATCTGGAAGTTCACAGTTCACATTCTGTTGAAGCCTGACTTGGAGAATTTTGAGCATTACTTTACTAGTGTGTAAGATGAGTACAATTACGTGGTAGTTTGAGCATACTTTCTCATTGCCTTTCTTTGAGATTGGATTTAAAACTGACCTTTTCCAGTCCTGAGTTTTCCAAATTTGCTGGCATATTAAGTGTAGCACTTTAAAATCTTTTAGGATTTGAAAGAGCTCATTTGGAATTGTATCACCTCCACTAGCTTTGTTTGTAGTGATGCTTTCTAAGGCCCACTTGACTTCAGATTCCAGGATGTCTGGCTCTAGGTGAATGATCACACCATCATGATCATCTGGGTTGTGAGGATCTTTTTGTACAATTCTTCTGTGTATTCTTGCCACCTCTTCTTAATATCTTCTGCTTCTGTTAGGTCCATGCCGTTCCTGTCCTTTATTTTGTGCATCTTTGCATGAAATTTTCCCTTGGTATCTCTAATTTTCTTTAAGAGGTCTGTAGTCTTTCCCATTCTATTGTTTTCCGCTATTTATTTGCTTTGACAACTGAGAAAGATTTTCTTATCTCTCCTTGCTATTCTTCGGAACTCAGCATTCAAATGGGTATATATTTCCTTTTCTCCTTGCCTTTAGCTTCTCCTCTTTTCTCAGCTATTTGTAAGGCCTCCTCAGACAACTATTTTCCCTTTTTGCATTTATTTTTCTTGGGGATGGTTTGGATCATTTCCTCCTGTGCAGTGTCGCAAATGTCCACCCATAGTTCTTCAGGCACTCTGTCTATCAGATCTAATCCTTTAGATCTATTTGTCATTTCCACTGTATAATCATAAGGGATTTGATTTAGGTCATACCTGAAAGGTCTAGTAGTTTTCCTACATTTTTCAAATTAAGTCTGAATTTTGCAATAAGGAGTTCATGATCTGAGCCACAGTTAGCTCCTGGTCTTGTTTTTGCTGACTCCATACAGCTTTTCCATCTTTGGCTACAAATAATATGATCAATCGGATTTCAGTGTTGTCCATCTGGTGATGTCCATGTATAGAGTCTTCTCGTGTGTTTTTGGAAGAGGGTGTTTGCTATGACCAGTACGTTCTCTTGGCAAAGCTTTGTTAGTCTTTGCCCTTCTCATTTTGTACTCCAAGGTCAAATTTATGTGTTGCTCCAGGTGTTTCTTCAGTTCAGTTCAGTCGCTCAGTCGTATCCGACTCTTTGCAACCCCATGAATTGCAGCACGCCAGGCCACCCTGTCCATCACCAACTCCCGGAGTTCACACAGACTTATGTCCATCTAGTCAGTGATGCCATCCAGCCATCTCATCCTCTGTCATCCCCTTCTCCTCCTGCCCACAATCCTCTGAGCATCAAAGTCTTTTTCAATGAGTTAACTTGAGGTGGCCAAAGTACTGGAGTTTCAGCTTTAGCATCATTCCTTCCAAAGAAATCCCAGGATTGATCTCCTTCAGAATGGACTGGTTGGATCTCCTTGCAGTCCAAGGGACTCTCAAGAGTTTCTCCAATATCACAGTTCAAAAGCATCAATTCTTTGGCTCTCAGCCTTCTTCACAGTCCAGCTCTCGCATCCATACATGATCACAGGAAAAACCATAGCCTTGACTAGATGGATCTTAGTCGGCAAAGTAATGTCTCTGCTTTGAATATACTATTCAGGTTGATCATAACTTGTCTTCCAAGGAGTAGTGAGGTGAGTGAAGTTGCTCAGTCATGTCTGACTTTTTGCGACCCCACGGACTGTAGCCCACCAAGCTCCTTTGTCCATGGGATTTTCCAGGAAATAGTACTGGAGTGGATTGCCATTTCCTTCTCCAGGGGATCTTCCTGACCAGGGATCGAAGGCCGGTCTCCTGCATTGCAGGCATACACTTTGGAGTAAGCGTCTTTTAATGTCATGGCTGCAGTCACCATCTGCAGTGATTTTGGAGCCCCCAAAATAAAGTCTGACACTGTTTCCACTGTTTCCCCATCTATTTCCCATGAAGTGATAGGACCGGATATCATGATCTTCATTTTCTGAATGTTGAGCTTTAAGCCAACTTTTTCACTCTCCTCTTTCACTTTCATCAAGAGGCTTTTTAGTTCCTCTTCACTTTCTGCCATAAGGGTGGTGTCATCTGCATATCTGAGGCGATTGCTATTTCTCCTGGCAATCTTGATTCCAGCTTGTGTTTCTTCCAGTCCAGCCTTTCTCATGATGTACTCTGCATAGAAGTTAAATAAGCAGGGTGACAATATACAGCCTTGACGTACTCTTTTTCCTATTTGGAACCAGTCTATTGTTCCATGTCCAGTTCTAACTGTTGTTTCCTAAACTGCATACAGATTTCTCAAGAGGCAGGTTAGGTGGTCTGGTATTTTCCATCTCTTTCAGAATTTTCCACAATTTATTGTGATCCACACAGTCAAAGGCTTTGGCATAGTCAATAAAGCAGAAATAGGTGTTTTTCTGGAACTCTTTTGCTTTTTCCATGATCCAGTGGATGTTAGCACTTTGATCTCTGGTTCCTCTGCCTTTTCTAAACCAGCTTGAACATCAGGGAGTTCACGGTTCATGTATTGCTGAAGCCTGTCTTGGAGCATTATTTTACTAGCATCTGAAATGAGTACAATGTGCGGTAGTTTGAGCCTTTCTTGGTATTGCCTTTCTTAGGGATTGGAATGAAAACTGACCTTTTCCAGTCCTGTGGCCACTACTGAGTGTTCCAATTTTGCTGGCATATTGAGTGCAGCACTTTCACAGCATCATCTTTCCAGATTTGAAATAGCTCCACTGGAATTCCATCACCTCCACTAGCTTTGTTCATAGTGATGCTTTCTAAAGCCCACTTGACTTCACATTCCAAGATGTTTGGCTCTAGATTAGTGATCACATCATCATGATTATCTGGGACGTGAAGATCTTTTTTGTATAGTACTTCCGTGTATTCTTGCCACCTCTTCTTAATATCTTCTGCTTCTGTTAGGTCCATACCATTTCTGTCCTTTATCGAGCCCATCTTTGCATGAAATGTTCCCTTGATATCTCTAATTTTCTTGAAGAGATCTCTAGTTTTTCTCATTCTGTTCTTTTCCTCTATTTCTTTGCACTGATCACTGAAGAAGGCTTTCTTATCTCTTCTTGCTATTCTTTGGAACTCTGCATCCAGATGCTTATATCTTTCCTTTTCTCCTTAGCTTTTCACCTCTCTTCTTTTCACAGCTATTTGTAAGGCCTCCCCAGACAGCCATTTTGCTTTTTGCATTTCTTTTCCATGGGGATGGTCTTGATCCCTGTCTCCTGTACAATGTCATGAACTTCATTCCATAGTTCATCAGGCACTCTATCTATCAGATCTAGTCCCTTAAATCTATTTCTCACTTCCACTGTATAATCATAAGGGGATTTAATTTAGGTCATACCTGAATGGTCTAGCGGTTTTCCCTACTTTCTTCAATTTAAGTCTGAATTTGGTAATAAGGAGTTCATGATCTGAGCCACAGTCAGCTCCTGGTCTTGTTTTTGCTGACTGTATAGAGCGTCTCCATCTTTGGCTGCACAGAATATAATCAGTCTGATTTTGGTGTTGACCATCTGATGATGTCCATCTATAGAGTCTTCTCTTGTGCTGTTGGAAAAGGCTGTTTGCTACAACCAGTGCATTTTCTTGGCAAAACTCTATTAGTCTTTGCCCTGCTTCATTCCGCATTCCAAGGCCAAATTTGCCTGTTACTCCAGATGTTTCTTGACTTCCTACTTTAGCATTCCAGTCCCCTACAATGAAAAGGACATCTTTTTTGGGTGTTAGTTCTAAAAGGTCTTGTAGGTCTTCATAAAACTATTCAACTTCAGTTTCTTCAGCATTACTGGTTGGGACATAGACTTGGATAACTGTGATATTGAATGGTTTGCCTTGGAAACGAACAGAGACCATTCTGTCGTTTTGAGATTGCATCCAAGTACTGCATTTCAGACTCTTTTGTTGACCATGATGGCTACTCCATTTCTTCTGAGGGATTCCTGCCTGCAGTAGTAGATATAATGGTCATCTGAGTTAAATTCACCCATTCCAGTCCATTTTAGTTCGCTGATTCCTAGAATGTCGACATTCACTCTTGTCATCTCTTGTTTGACCACTTCCAATTTGCCTTGATTCATGGACTTGACATTCTAGGTTCCTGTCCAATATTGCTCTTTACAGCATTGGATCTTGCTTCTATCACCAGTCACATGCACAACTGGGTGTTGTTTTTGCCATGGCTCCATCCCTTCATTCTTTTTGGAGCTATTTCTCCACTGATCTTCAGAAGCATATTGGGCACCTACTGACCTGGGGAGTTCCTCTTTTGGTATCCTATCACTTTGCCTTTTCCTACTGTTCATGGGGTTCTCAAGGCAAGAATACTGAAGTGGTTTGCCATTCCCTTCTCCAGTGGAACTCGTTCTGTCAGACCTCTCCACCATGACCTGCCCGTCTTGGGTTGCCCCGCAGGCATGGCTTGGTTTCATTGAGTTAGACAAGGCTGTGGTTCTAGTGTGATTAGATTGACTAGTTTTCTGTGAGTATGGTTTCAGTGTGTCTGCCCTCTGATGCCCTCTTGCAACACCTACCATCTTACTTGGGTTTCTGTTATCTTGGGCATGGGGTATCTCTTCACTGCTTCTCCAGCAAAGCACAGCCGCTGCTCCTTACCTTGGGGTATCTCCTTACTGCCACTGTTCCTGACCTTCAAAGTGGGATAGCTCCTGCAGGTATTTCTTTCTTTCTTTCTTTATTCTACTTTACACTACTGTATTGGTTTTGCCATACATTGACATGAATCAGCCACTGTTGTACACGAGCTCCCAATCCTGAAACCCCCTCCACCTCTCACCCCATATCATCTCTCTGGATCATCCCTGTGCAGCAGCCCCAAGCATCCTGTATCTTGTATCGAACATAAACTGGCGCTTCATTTCTTACATGATAGCATACATGTTTCAATGCCATTCTCCCAAATCATCCCACCCTCTCCCTCTCCCTCAGAGGCCAAAAGTCCGTTCTATACATCTGTGTCTCTTTTGTTGTCTCATATACAGGGTCATCATTATTTCTTGACTTCCTACTTTTGCATTCCAATCCCCTATAATGAAAAGGACATTTTTTCCGGGTGCTAGTTCCAGAAGCTCTTGTCGGTCTTCATAGAACTTATGTTTTGATTATTCTTATGTAAACCCAATGTAAAAGAGAAATACAATAAATTGAAAAACTAATAATAATAATAATAATAATGAGGCACTATTAGATTAGATTTTGAAACATGAGTCATGACTGGAAAGGTGGCCTCCCCCTCACCCATCCTGCCCTGCATGTTCATGGGGAACTTGGTGCTAAACCATCACTAGAGGACCTGCTTCTGGGTGGAGGTTTCCTACAGTAGCAGAGAAGCTTTCTCACTGACATCTATTGAAAGTCAGCCCTCCACACAATGGTTTGTTTGTTTTTTTGTTTGTTTAAAGGCAGATGTAAAAAAAAGTAAATATATATGTATAGATAGATAGATAGACTTTGGTATCAGATACACTTGAACCTAAATTAGAACTTTTCTGCTTTTAAGATCATGACTGGATGCAAATTCTAACTTCTTATAGCTCCAGTTTCCTTGTTTGTAAAACAAAGATAATGATGCCTATTGTGTTGAGAGCCTTTGAAAATTAAACCAGATAATGCTTAGCAGAGCTCTTCAAAGAGAATAACTAACAGTCAATGGACCTAGCAATAATAATCAGTATTAGACCACCATTAGTTGAAGATGGCACTGAGTATTTTTAAGTACAAAGAATGACCCAATAAGAAGAGGTAGGCCACTGAAAGTGAGATGAATCTTCTAAAAATCTCTAGGTTTCTATAGGCTAAAGACTGCTGAACTGACATTCTGTTGCCATTATACTGGGAAAGTTAAATATCTATTTTTCTTATTTGTTAAATGATGAGAGGAATTAATTTTTAAACACACGAACCACTCTGATGCAACCTTTCTCCCTTCTACAATTGCACAAAGACTTTTAAACTTTCTTAACGTTGTTGTCGGGATGATACTGTTTATTTCCACCTATGGCGCTGCTCTGTCTCAGTGTTCCTTCCCTAGCCACATTTAACCAGCTTTAACTGGTGTCAACTCTCTGTGACCTCTAGTGAGGCAAATGGCTGAAGCATCTGGCAGGTTCATTTGCACAGTAATGAGTTCTGTCTACTAGTCTGCTAGAGACTGATGGAAAGAAGAAGATTACCTTCCACCACTGCCTATTAAATGTGATTGACATTCCTGTATGATATCTATCTTCCTTAGCAGCCCTCTCTCCTCCTCTAGAAACAGTTCATGAGCACAAAGAATTGTACTTAAATGAGGTCTGAAGCATTGTGCTCCTACGTTAATATATTTTGCTTCAATTGTTATAGGATAAAATAACAGAATTTTTTTTTAAAAAGAAAAAATGATACTGTGTATAACTTGTACAGAAGGAAGATTTTCATTATGAAAATAACAAATTAAAAAACAATGTTGTCTCCAGTGAAAAATACAGAGAAAAAAGGTAGAAAATATTTCCTTAGCTCATTATGTTTTCTTTAGCATTTTAATTGTGCTATTTCATTTCACATTTTCAAACATTGGCATTTATGATGGCTTTTACATCTACATTTAGCCTCTAATATTCCTTTCCATTTTTTTCATTCAGTTTCTACTCTCTATTTTAATATCACTTAGTTTTGTAGTGCAGTTGCCATAAATATCTTTTTAAAATATCTCTTCATACCTCTGTAAGATATAAAACTGCAACACTTACATAATAACTCTAATTTTATACTTCTACAAGTATACATACAGCAGAAAACATTCCAAAAACTTCAAAAAAAGTATATTTTAATTCTTGTAAAAATTTTCTATTATACTTGCAACATTTCAGGCAATTAAGTCCTATCAATTTATTTTAAGGCTTATTTTTAAACAAAATGGAAGACTAAATTCTATTTAATTGCAAGAAATCATGGGCAAGTCATATTGAAATTCTCTCCAGGAGTGAAATGTGGGAAGGATTTTCCAGTTTAAGATATTTAAATACATTCCTGTTTATGTTTTATGATCTATATTTCAGCCTGGTTTAATTTTTAAACATACCCAGTCATAACATTATTGATCCTATGTTCTGACAATTCGTAAAACTTAAATAGCTGTCCATCAACTTTGAACTATATGCACTGGGTCCCTGCCTAATCATTTTTCCCCATAGTACAACCACCATCTATCTATCTAGTTATCACAAAGCTCTGTCTGTTAGTTTAAGTTTTGGGTATATCTCCAATTGGAGCTACTTTAGGCATGAAATCCACCTTGCTGTTACCTAGAAGTTCTGGATGTACTGGTTTAAATTAACTGCTCGACTAAAGCAATATAGCCATGAAAGTGAGAAGAGAGCAGAAATGTATTCTCATTCACTCTACATTCATTTTCATCAAATGAGAGAACAAGAGGCAGTCAGCTGCAGGAGAGAAAAGCAAATTCTGCTTGGAGTCACTAAACAATTGTACTGCATCAAATGCTTGTAATATATTATTTCAATTTTTGCTGTTGCAGAACAGTAAGCACTAAAGAATGGTAGATATCGTCTGTCAGCTCTAGCAAATCATTCTCTACATTTTTATATAAAAACTAAAGTCTGGCTTCTCCACTGATGATTGCTTCACTAATGTATGGAGAAAAAACAATTGGGATCTCTTCTGATATTAGCATTATAATTTAATTTAACTCAGGGCACAGCAGGAATTTGATTAATAGCTACAAAATGCACACGTGTTTTAAAAGCATGAAAAGTAATTACTTCACCAATTACAGAAAGTCTAAATGAGCTGTGATTGACAGTACATAAAATGCACTGGAGTTGAAAAGTTGATTGGAAAGAAAAGAAGACATACAATCTGCCAGATAGCTGTAGGAAAAGCCAACTCTGGTGACTTGGAACTGTATTGGCAATATCTGAAATTGTCTTTCAATTCTGATCTTCTAATGATTATATTTAGTGTTGCTGGGAGAATTAGTCATAAATCTCTAATACAGCAATTCAACAAGTTAATGCCCAAATTAAAGCCAACCAAAGTAGATAATTTAAACACATAATATTCATTCAAAACTAGATAGATACAACATATTGACAACTTATCTTAAAACAAAAATTTTCTTCCAACTGTGACTAAAATTCACCATCAATTCTTAAAATAGGCTTTTACAAAGACAGTCTAGAATCAGAGATTATATCCATTTCCCTTTAGAAATGAATATATGTGTGAAATTAGCATTTATATTTCATATTTGATATAAAATTTACCTTACTTATCCTAAAGCCATTTATGACAAATTGCCTATTCACTCTGTTTGCCTTAAAGAAAAATTCATTTTCCCTTTTCTGATTCCTGGAAATAACTTGAATGTTTAGGATTCACTTTGGCCTCATTATTCATTTAAATTCTGCTTCTTTTCTGGGGTTTAAAGATATATATTTATGAATCATTCAGCAGGTCAACCATATGTGGATTCTACAATGCTGTGAGCATATGTTATGTCTATCCTGCTTTCTGATTTTCTGATTGACAGCATGAGTTTAAGGGTGACTAGACTTATTTCCTGCAGTTTAAAATTGATAGAAGCTTAGCAAAGCATTTTCACTGATATATAAATTGCTTCCCTGATGACAGTGGGAATGAAAATTGACATACAAACTCTTTGAAATTCAGAAAGAGAGAAATTTTAGCAGATTGTGGGCTTATGCAAATAGTGACATAAATTAATTTTGAAAATGTTGAGATTACAACAGGAAGAAAGAAATTTGAAAGTGAACCAGTCAAAATTTCATGATATTATAGAATATTTTCAAGAACTTTTCATTTTATAAATTTTAAATATAGACAGTATTCTTTTTATAAGGTACATCTTATAAATTTTATTAATTTGAAGTTAAAAAAGAAATTCAATTATATGGTACAAAATTAAATAAAGATCCACTGGAACTTTTGAAGAAATATATTACAACTTGAGTTTTGTAGTAACAACTTAGAGCATAAAATATTGATATAAAACAATGAAAACTACCAAAAACTACTGAGAATATATTCATCACTACTGAAACTGACGTTATATAGAACATCAAGAGGGGAAAGAGTTCATTATGATTTCCATTTAAAAATCATTTTAAAAGGCTTTGATTTTCATTGCAAAAATTGATCAATATAAATTAAAGACAAAACTTTTTTTTCTACAGCTTCTTTAGTCAAAATTTCAAAACTAGAAGACAAAAGTTCTAGTTTTTAGCCTACCTACACCCTCTTGTAGTCTTCCCTGGTGGCTGGCTCAGTGGTAAAGAGCCCGCATGCTCATGCAGAAGACTCAGGTTTGATCCCTGGGTCAGGAAGATCCCCTGTAAAAGGAAATGCCATCCCACTCCAGTATTCTTGCCTGGGAAATCCTATGGACAGAGGAGCCTGTAAGGCTACAGTCCATGGGGTCACAAAAGAGTTGGACACAACTTGGCAACTAAACAACAACAACAGCCTTGTTTTTTGTGTTGTTCAGTTTTGTATTTCAAATGAAAATTCTTTGAAAATTATAAACAACAACCCTTTTGTAGTCCTTAAACAGACCACAAACTCTCAGGTGTCCTTAATCTTCTTGATGCCTGGAATCTCTACCTACACTTTGGTTCTTAGCTTAGATAAAACTTCCTTTAGGAAGATATCCTCAGATATGAGTTAGACATATCCTTAAATATTCCACAAATGAGTCATTTTCTTTCCCTGAGATCTTATCATACACATTTTTTTGGCTGTTTACTTATCTTTAGTCTTTATAAAATGTTCACGAGGACGGGAACTATATCTCCTAGCACGTCTCTTATATCAAATATGTCAGCAATAAATAGTTATTGTACAAAACAAATGAGTTAAATACCATATCCTTAGACATGGGATATGAGTTTGTCTTCACAAGAAACTATTATCTTCTATGGACTAGAATAGTGTCTTATTAAGCTTTTTTATTCCCAGTGCCTATTACAAAGCCAAGAATATAACATATACTCAATAAATATTTTATTGAATAAATGTACTTTCAAATGAATTTTGGAGAGACACAACTGAATGAAGAGGTAATCCTTACATTTACAAACCCCAAAACTTGCTATAAGTAAATAAGAATGCTTCCCCATGTCAGAAGAGAACATTTAGCTTTTTAATGAAAAGGAGCTGTCTCTTACTTAACAGAAAAATTTTGCTGACATTATACCCTGATATAAATGTTAATGTGAGACCTCCTTTCTGCTTCTCACCCCCAGATGTAGCCTCAAGTACTTCCTTCTTTTCCCTTCAAATAGACAAATTTTTGCTTTAAAAAGGAGCCAATGTATTTTGTACTGTGGAAATGAAAGGAAATATTTACTCAGAACACAATATCTGAAAATAAAAATACACTGTCAATGGTTTTCACAATAGATAGAAATATGGGTGGCAATCACTATCTACTCACATGTGGAGCTGTTTCACTTATTAGATTGTGGCAAAGTTAATATTATATGGTGACCAAAAAAATGGGTTGAAGAATCAGAAAAATCTAGATTTGTCTAAATCCTGTTTCTGCCAAAGAGTGGCATCTTGGGAAAAGTCAAGCACTTTAAATATCAACTCCTTCAATTATAGATTAAAAAAATAATATATGTAACTTACAGAACTTACTGTAAAGATTGTAACCCTATAAAAGTCTCTTCTTTAGTTCACCAAAAACTAGTTTCATAGCTTTTCTCTGAAAGAGTTAGAGAATTATAGTATCAAAACTAATATTTTGTCAGATGCTCTGAATTCTTGACTATTTCTAAGTCCTCAGTAATGGTGTCCATGATACTTGGTGGTGACCACAGATAATTGGATTATTTCTTCCCTTATTTAAGTACTTTCTATGGGTAACTTTACTAGAAGAAAATCCTCATTAATATTCTCAGGAGTGTTTCGGGTTCTTAAGGCTCTGGTTCAAAATTCAAACCAGAGAGTCAGGAGGTTGAAAATTCATCCCAGTTTTCTCTAGTCAACATACCTTCTCTGGTTTGAATCATGGTATTAATTAAATTCTATACTCTGGGATTGCAAGGTTCTTAAGACCTTGAAGCCTAGCATACATTTTCTCTCTCTCTCTAAGGGGCCCAAATCTATAATTGCAATCTCAGCTTTCAAGATGATTGCTTGTTCTATGGGTTTTCAAAGAATTTTCATTTGAAATACAAAACTGAACAAAAATGATTTTGTTCTTGGATATATTTCTCTATCTCTAGGCAAATCTCTACTTATTTGTTGCCAACCCAAAGGTTACCAATGATCCCTAGAGGTTGAATCTTTAATAAATACCTAAAAACATTTTCTACCACAATAGTTTGCACAAAATTCCAAATCACGGTTACATTTTAAATGCCCTTTCTATTGAATTTCACTACAAATTGTGCCATATTCCATCATCTTCCCAAACTCCTAGATTTCCCCTTGGCTCATAGTATATTTTACAACTGACCACAAAATGCATATTAAACATTTAAGATCCATAACAATGCCAGATGTATAATAAGTTCTCAATAAATGGTAGCTAACTTTTTAATTCAATAGAATGGCTTTTCATAGAGATGGAACTTCTAGCATAACAGAAGGCAAGGCCATTGCGGGAGAAAAAAATTAGCAAAATGTTTTTCCATTTTTTGTTTCACAGGTGAATTGGAAGAACATTTGGACTGGTTCCAAGTTTTCAAATCTGGTTTTAGGCATTCTGTAATGCTCCCCACTGCCTCCTGTAACCTATAAGTAATAAAATCATGACTCTGTAGCTAGGGTTCACAACTGGCTGAGACAACTTTGTGCCCTTGCCCTTTGTTAAAACAATTTTGTAATGTAACCTTTTTCTTTTTCACCATTGTTATGTCTAGGAGAACATCTCAAACTATTTTTCATTTCAAAGGAAGGTTAGAAAGGCTTGACAGGCATAGGTAGCTAAGAATGCTGAGGGCTTTGAAATAAGAGTCCATGCACCCTTTTGACATGGCTCAACTAGGCAGTAAAACAGTTGTAAGATTTACAAGTATATCAACCCAAAAGATAGCAGAGTTGGGTTAAATTCAACAAGCTCCAAACATACAAGCCTTTGCTTTTGTTATTCTTTCACTGCCAGAACAAACAGTCTGAATTTGACAATCTGTTGCCCTGGGCATTGTTGGAGCAAGAGACCTAACATCATTGTTGAACCTGTCCCTGAGTCTAACCTTCCTTTATAGGCTTGTGTGGGTGTTTAGAATTATAAATTAAAAGAAGGTTACAAACACTGACTATGAGGGTCTTTTGCACAGCTGTATTAGTTCTGTTTAAAACATTAGGCCAGCCATATTTCCTAAACACCATGCAAAGAAGCAATAAATAGAAGACATCTGCATTCCCAATTTATCAGATTTTTATATTTTTTAATAAACCAGCTATTTGCTAACACAATATGATACCATTTATGGCACTTACAGATTAAGACAACTGTGCCTAGGCAGACAGCTTCATGTAAACACATGGCTGCAAGAAGAGAGGAGGGGTGTTCACTGAGAGGAGAACTAGAGATCTGTTGCCAAAAGCAAATGTCCACCACGTTTTTTCCACAAGAAAATTCTATGGTCCATTAAACCACAAAGCACAATAGCATCTTGCTGAAAAAAGTTGTATATGCGTGTGTGTTCCTAGGGCTTGCGTGTGTAAGTCACTTCAGTCGTGTCCGACTCTTTGTGACCCCACGGACTGTAGCCTTCCAGGCTCCTTGTCCATCAGGTTCTCCAGGCATGAGTACTACCGTGAGTTGCTATGCCCTCCTCCAGATAATCTTCATGAGCCAGGGATCGAGCCCACATCCCTTATATCTCCTCCACTGACAGGCAGGTTCTTCATCACTAGCACCACTGGGGAAGCCCCAGCTTATCTTTGTCCAACTCTTTGTGGCCCCATGGACTGTAGCCCGCCAAGCTCCTCTGTCTATGGGATTTCCCAGACAAAACTACTGGAGTGGGTTGCTATTTCCTTCTCCAGGGGATCTTCCTCACTGAGAGACTGGATCTGTGACCATTGCCAGGTGGACTGTTTACCACTGAGCCACCTGGGAAGCCAATATATGTGTGTGTATATATATATATATATATATATATATATATATATATGCACATACACATGTACATTCAATATATATGTAGATATAAAAATATACATATATATGTTTATTTATTTGATATCACTCTCATTACCTTTAAAATAAAGTATCATAGGATGAAAGGCATAGGAAAGAACATTGAACTAACACTTGTATATCCTAAAATATTCAAGCCAAAAAAAATCAATGTAACTATAAAAAATTATATTTAGGATTATTGTAGTTTGTTTCCATAGGTATCATGCACTCTCACCCTTTCATTTTTATTTTTTATTTAAAATTTTTTTAATTTTTTTAAATTTTTATTTTTACTTTATTTTACTTTACAATACTGTATTGGTTTTGCCATACATTGACATGAATCCACCATGAGTGTACATGAGTTCCCAATCCTGACCCCCTCCCACCTCCCACCCCATATCATCTCTCCAGATCATTCCCGTGCACCAGCCCCAAGCATCCTGTATCCTGTATCGAACATAGACTGGCGATTCATTTCTTACATGATAGGATACATGTTTCAATGCCATTCCACCACATCATCCCACCATTCTTTTATTCAATACAAGTTATTTATCTTAAATATATAAATAGAATAGGAAAGGATAATTTATGGTACCCTGAGGATAAAAGTAGAGTGTAGATAAAGAACAGAAATGGGAAGCATACCTACAGTGCCTTAATGAAAAAGCACGAAAAAGGCAGGCAGATATTGGCAGCAATATATGAAATCTAGATAAGCAAAGATTTTTTTTCATAGCCAACATGGCCCCAGAAATGAAGCTGGTTTCCCAGAGTAGCCCCTAGTCTTCAGTGAAGGGAATCATTTGCAAAAGCAAGATAGGAAGCAAGATTAGCCTGTTTGAACCATATATTTCACTGCTATTTTTTCATTATACTATTAATTGATTTTTCTTCAAAAATACATTGGATGGTTCCTGTGTTTTTACAACTATTCATTTAGGTTGAACAAATAACAAGGTCTAAACCAGAAGTATTTACCTTCAAAAACTTAACTCTGTACTATGTATAAACTTATTTGATGAGGTTGCATTTGTAACATATTCAGAATAGTGCGAGTACAGTATAAGACATTTCCTTTCACTAACAAACCACATAACAAGAAATATTTGCAATGACTATGTGTTGTTATAAAAGGACTCAAGAAGTAGGTGCAAAGACTAGGGTTTTCTTACTGGGTTTACTTAAAGGGTTGATTTCCTCCTGTTAACTAATAAAGATCATGCCAGCAAGACAGAGGATTTTAAAAGATGTCCCTCATCTTCACACTGCTATTTTTTAAAATGGGTAACCAATAAGGACCTACTGTATAGCATATGGAACTCTACTTAATGCTATGTGGCAGCCTATATGGGAAAGTAGTTTGGAGGAAAATGGATATATGTATATTTATGGCTGAGTCCCTTCACTGTTCACCTGAAACTATCACAACATTGTTAATAGGCTATACTTCAATACAAAATATTGTTTTAAAAGAATATCCCTGAAACACTTAAGAAGGGATTGTTATCCAAAATCTGTAAAGAACTCTTAAAACTCAACAATAAGAAAACATAAAACCTGACAAAAACATGGTCTACGACACCTCATCAGAGAAGATAAATGAATAAACATATGAAAATATGGTCCACATCATATGTCATCAGAGAAAGACAAGGTAAAGCAACACCTCTACACACCCATTAGAATGGCCAAAATCCAAAGCCCCAGCATCATCAAATGCTGTGAAAATGTGGAGCAAAATGAACTTAGTCATTACTGACGGGACAGCAAAATGGTACATCCACTTTGGAAGATAGTTTATTATTTTCCTATAAAAGTAAACATACTGTTATGTGATGCATGTGATCAAGCAATTGTTTTCCTTGCTTGATACTTATCTGAAGGAATTGAAATTGTATGCCCATGTAAAACCTGCACAAGGATGTTTGCAGCACTTTATTCCTAATTGCCAATGTTTAGAAGCAAACAAGATGGTTCTCAGTAAATTAATGGATTGAAAAATCCTAGTACATTCAGAAAATGGAATATTTTCAATTTAAAGCACAAATAAGCTCTCAAGCCATAAAAAGACTTGGGGGTAACATTAATACATATTGTTGTCATTGTTTAGTTGCTCAGTCATGTCCAGCACTCTGCAACCCCATGGACTGCAGCATGTCACGTTTCCCTGTCCTTCACTATCTCCTGGAGTTTGCTCAATCTCATGCCCATTGAATCAGTGATGTCATCCAATCGTCTCATCCTCTGTCGTCCCCTTCTCCTGCCTTCAATCTTTCCCAGGTTCAGAGTCTTTCCAATGAGTTGGCTCTTTGCATCAGGTGACCAAAATATTGGAACTTCAGCTTCAGCATCAGCCCTTCCAATGAATATTCAGGACTGATTTCCTTTAGGATTGACTGGTTTGATCTCCTTGCTGTCCAATGAACTCTCAAGAGTCTCCAACACCACAATTCAAAAGCATCAATTTTTGGCTCTCAACCTTCTTTATGGTCTAACTCTCACATCCATACATGACTACTGGAAAACTGTAGTTTGACTATATGGATCTTTGTTGGCAAATAATGTTTATACTTTTTAATAGGCTGTCTAGGTTTGTCATAGCTTTTCTTCCAAGGAGCAAGCATCTTTTAACTTCATGGCTGATGTTACCAAGTGCAATGATTCTGGAGTCCAAGAAAATAAAATGTGTTACTGTTTCCATTGTTTCCCCATCTATTTGGCATGAAATGATTGTCAACATAGATCCCAGATCCCTCTTACCAGATAATTTAAAAACAAAACAAAAATAAATAACCTCTGTCATTGGCTCTCCCT
The DNA here is from genome assembly GCA_917880005.1 of Nanger dama. Classification (NCBI taxonomy): domain Eukaryota; kingdom Metazoa; phylum Chordata; class Mammalia; order Artiodactyla; family Bovidae; genus Nanger; species Nanger dama. The sequence continues at coordinate 14,606,103 of CAKJTW010000002.1, forward strand.
CTCTTTACTCATTTCCTAAAAAGATCTTGAAGTTCTTTCCCATGTTAATACAAGTAAAACTATGTCCCCTAGTCTGATTAATTATCATATAAGTTCATATGTTCTCGAGGTGGTGGAAAGCGTCATTGCTCTGTTGTCCATTGGGAATCCTTACCATAACAGGAAGCTCCGTGCTGTACACCCTGCCTTCCTAGGCACAACAAAGTCCACAGAAGCACTATGCTCTGAGGTCCCTACCATTCCACAGTGGCTCTCTTCTGCTAGGCTCAGATCCTGCTACAAGGAAGAAACTATTGTCCCTGTCTTACCATTGGGAATGTTTCCATTTTTGCTCCACTAAAGTTAGAATTTTCACTTCTCTCCCACAATCCCTTTCCTCCACACCCTCTCTTTTTGGTGGTGGAAGTCTAGATCCCTCTAACTTCCTTCAAAGAACTTTTAGAAATTTAACATTGGTCTATTTTTCCTATAGTTTGACAAGTTAAAATGCTGAAATCCAACTCTTTTTTTTAAGTTAGGTGCCCTTATTATATCAATGTAGCATGCATGAATCAACAATAGCAAAAAGTAATTTTAAATAGGTGGTTTGATTTTTAACATTTTTGTTTCTGGAAATGGAGAGAGATGGCCTTGGAACTTAGAAATTTCCCAAGCCTATTAACCTGAGACTGCTGTCTTACTAACTTATAACTGACAATATTAATAGTATGCACTGTTCATTATTGGACATGAGCAAAGTTAGAAGAAATTTAATAAATTATTTTACTTCCCTCCTTGTTAAATTCCAAAATGGCCAATTTCCCTATGAATAACATTTGCTCTAGATGAAAGGAAGTACTGTTCTTCATTTGTAATAATTATCTGACATCATGAATTGAATAATTAAATCATACAATTGGCAGTGCTGGCCTGACATTCAGAATAATACAAAACATAGAAGCTGATATTTAAAAATAATAACCCTTTCCTGAGTTACTTATGTGGAAAATTTTAACTAAAATGGATTATGAAATAGAACTAAATTATATTTTTAAAACTTAAAAGGTGTTTTGGAGGTGATAAAACAGTATCTAGAGCACCCCATCAGTTTGAAATAAAATGGAAATATTAATAAAAAATTCAAATCCTACATGTTTGACATCAATAACTTGAAAATATCACCATTTTAAGATGTCGTGTTAAGATGAGTAAAAGATCTGGAAGTTTTCATTCTCTGGAAACCCTCTACCTACTGAGGATAGTGTAGAGAAAAGAAAAAGATATTTTTAAACAGTTGTTACTCACTGCCACAGATGAGTTATGTTCATTTTAAGAACTCTCTAGGATGGGTAGACCAAACATTATATTTTATGCTTTACAGTCTACAGAGTTTCATCAACCTGATTAAAGTCTGTCAAGATCAATTCAAACAATGTCCTGGAAGTTAAATAAAATAAGATACTCAAGAAAAAAAAAAAGAAGTTTTGCTGAATGTCCAAACTTTTACAAAGACATTAGGACATGTAGCCTAGTTTTGATTGACAAGATCAGACGTTTCTGGAAGGAAATAATGTGACATTTTAAAAGAAAATTGAAACAATTTATGCCTTTAAGTTTATAGTCCTGACACTTAATAATATTAGGGTTCTTCTCCACACACTCTGTCTACTCCTACCCTAATCTGTAAATATCTATATAATTAAAGAAAAGATTTTCTCAATTTACTATTCCCATTCAACTTGTGTGTTCTTGGGAAACTTATTTCTTGTCCATGATACATAGTAGCTTCAAGATTTGTGAAAATTTATTCATAGGAAGAACTAATTTTAAGTAAAACATTTATTTTAGACTCTTAATACATCTACAATCCTGCCTTTTCATATTGTATTTATTTTATTTTAATCTGAATGCCTGAAATAATATATAAATTATGGTAGATAGACTCCCAAGCTAGCACAAAAGAGTCCAACCTCCTAGTCTTCATGACCTTGTATACTCTCTTCCCTTGAGTAATTTATTCTAACCAAGAGAATTTGGAAATGCTGAAAAGCGTTTCCATGATTAGGCTACAAAAGATTATGCCTTTTGTCTTGTTAGCAGATTCTGTCTCTTGTTGGCTTTGGTGAAGTTAGATGTAGAAAGGCCTATGTGACAGGAAGTGAGGAAAAACTGTAGTCAATGTCCTTAAAAAAAAAAAAAAAACACACACACACAAAAAACCAAGGGCTTCAATTCAACAGCCCACAAGGAGCTGATTTTTTCAGGAACCACCAAGCGAGCCTAGAAGCAGATCCTTTCACATTCAAGCCTTTAGAAAAGCCCCCAGCCCTGTCTGATATTTTGTCTCTAGCCCTGTGAGAGATCCTAAATTAGAGGACCCAACTAAGTCATGCCTAGATTCCTGACCTATAGATATCATAAAAATGTATATAAACCACAGTTTTAATCACTGAATGTGTGGTGATTTATTAGGCTGTTAAGAGATAATGAATAAAAGACTGACATCACAATGAAAATAAATCAAAAGAACAGCATGTTAATGTTATGAATTGTTGATATGAAGAGTTTCTTTGCATTCAAAAGTAGGTTTATATTTTCTGAAATTCTGTATTAGTTTGGGTGTGTGGACCTAGCATCAATAATAGCAAAATACCACCATCTGCTGAATGGCTTACATCATAGTTCTTCTATCCTTGGCCCCTGAAATCTATTTAATCTATAAGCCGAGTTGATTCACACTTGATTTTTTTAATTTCCACCCACTTCTGTCTTTTCCTACTCATTTTATCATTACTGGCATTTAAACACTACATCTTGCTTTCTCTATTCACTTTATAGGCCCTGTTTCTCCTATTCATCCATTTTAATCAGAAAATCCAGGGCAAGACCTTAAAATTCATGTCTGATCATGTGTCTAACCGTTTATAGCTTTTGTAGAATAAAGCACCAAATCTTTAATGGAATGCACCTGTGTAAATAAAATATGGCACCTGCTGACCTCTCCAGGTTTCAGGTGATGGATTGTGCTCTATACTTTAAATAGACTGGCATTTTGTTTTTACTTTTTAAATGGGCCATACTTTGTTCTTTTACATGATTCTTCCTCTGCTGGGAGTACTCTTTTTCCTACAGTTATTTCACTTAGAACACTGATATTTCAGCTTACAAGCACTTACCCCAGTCCCCAATTTAGGTTAGATTTCCCTGTTGCATACTTTAATTCTACCCTATACTTCATCATAGTGCTTATTTAAAATACTAACTCAATATCTCTCTTTCCTACTAGGTTTTAATTTTCTGAGGACAAGAAGATAGTTTCCCATTTATTCCAGCATCTAAAATGGCAACCCATTCCAGTATTCTTGCCTGGAGAATCTCATGGACAGAGGAGCCTGGTGGGGCTCCAGTCCATGGGGTCATAATAGTCAGACACAACTTAGCAACTAAACCATCAACAACAACAACAAAATATGTGGGCTACAACAGATGTTTCATTATCAAGGTTCTCCGTTGGGAGGATGTGATTTTTCCCTCCTAGGACACAGTTGGCAATGTTTAGAGACATTTCTGGTTGTCACAACTAGGGAGGAGGAAAGAGGGAGTGCTCTTAGTACCTCAGAGATAAAGATAAAGGATGCTGCCATGTATCCTACAACTCACTGGGAAGCCTCTGTAAGAAGGAACTCTCCAGCCCAAAATGTCAATAGTACTGAGGCTGAGAAACTCTGATGTGCAGGGTAATATTTATTGAGTGAACAAGTCAAATAACTAATGAATAAACTAATTTTTTCATTATAAAGAAATACAAGATTCAGAAAAACATAAAACGAAAGCTTTTGTTTTTATTAGTATATTATGTTTATTTGCAATGTATTTAATAAAAATAGATTCATTTATTCACTCTATTTTTAAGCATTAACTGACTCTTAGTCATTGTTCATGGTGCTCATAGGGATTCTATGATAAACCCTGTACTTGAAGATCTTAAATATCAGAGAAAGTAAAGGATGATAAACTCATAACTAATGAGGCTGTGATAAATGCTAGATAATAAATTAGCAATGATATAGAAATTGATAGAGGGGATAAGAGCTGGCAATACTTTAACAAAGACAGCCAAGGAGTCAGTTGTGCAAAGAATTGGAGGAAGAGTATCCCAGGCGTAGAAATAGTGGATGCAGACTCCACTAGACAGGAAAGACCTTTGTGTATGGGGAAACAGAGAATTCCAGGAGAGTTGGATCATACACATGTGAAATTATTTCAAAGAGCAAAGAGAATTTACTGAATAGTTTGAAGTAGAAGAATAACATGATTTGTCTTACATTCTTAAAATGTCATGATACTTCTATGTGGAGAATGGATAGGGAAAGAAAGATGAAGGAAATAAAGTAAGGCACTGCTTATAAGAGTACAGTGAAAATAATAATCTGGAGATGTAAGGGGCTTTTCCAGTGTCTCAGATAGTAAAGAATCTGCCTGCAATGCAGGCAACCCACTTTGATTCTTGGGTTTGAAACATTCCCTGGAGAAGGGAATAGATGCCCACTCCAGTATTCTTGCCTGGAGGGCTGCAGTCTATGGGGCTGGAAAGAATCGGACTCGACTGAGCCACTAATGCTTTTACTTTCTTTTGGAGATGTGAAGATGTAAATAAATGAATGGATGTGAAGTATATTTTGGAGATATAACTTGTGTGACTTGTTGAGAAACTGAATGTTGATAATGAGAAGAGAGATATAAATACTAACCCTAAGTCTTCTCTCTCTCTTTTTTTTTTTTTTGGCTTGAGTAAATGAATTTAAAATGTTATGCTTCACTGAATTTGTAATGACTGAAGAAAAAGCTATGGCAGGGAAAATCAAGCATTCTGTCTTAGATATGAGACATTTGAGATATCAGTGGGTAATTCTATAAGAGATTTTCTAGACCAAAGTTAGTTCACAAATATGGTCTACTACCCAGTCTCATAACTAAAGTTTTATTAGAACACAGACACTCTTATTCGCTTACATATTGTCTCTGACTGTTTCTGTGCTACAATAGCAGAATTTCAGTAGAGAGCACATGGTCTGCAAAGCCTAAAATATTTTCTATATAGCCCTTTAAAGGAAAAATTGCTGAGCCTGCTATATTCATTTTTGTGAAGTGTCCCAAGCACTTAAAAATCACCTGGCATTTCATAGGTGCTTAATGATATGTGCTGTTGAAATTAATTTTAAGCAGACAGTTAGACTTAAGAACTTGGAGGTCAATAATCAAGTCTTAGATTGAGATATACATTTTGAGATCATCAGGATAGTCATTTTTGAAATCTTAGAATTAATTAAGTTTCCTAAAAACACATTAGGGACTTCCCTGATGGTCCAGTGATTAACAATCCACTTTCCAATACAGGGGATGCAAGTTTGATCTCTGGTCCGGGAACTAAGATCCCATATGTTCTCGGGCACCTAAGCCGACAAGCTGCAACTGCTGAGCCCATGTACCACAAGTAAGACCTGACCCAACCAAATAAATAAATAAACACTGTGTTAATGAAAAGAAAGAGCATAGATAGAAGAAATAGTAAAAAGTAAGGTAAGGGAAAGGGGAGGAAAGTTGAATCTTAGAAGCATGTTAAAATGTAGAGATGTCGTAACAAAATACAAGGAGACACCTGTAAGGTAAGAAAAAGTGTATATAGTTCTTTATGCTGAAAGAGGATTGAGGAAGAGAGGAGAATGATTTGTGTTAATTTGGAAAAGGTGCTTTACTTCAAAGCACCTTTGGACCTTTCAAAGGTGCTTTGAAGTAAAGTGATAATGATGAGAGCCAGATTGGAGTGTTCCAAAAGAGAAGTGAATAACAGTGCAGACAATACCTCCACCCTTTGCTAAAACTCAAGCACAGCAATTAAATTCAAGCAGAGCATTTGCAAGATGCTGTAAAGACTAGGAAGATTTTCTTTTAAATGATTATCTTTTAAACAAGAGATACTGGAAGGCTTTAGTGATAGCAATTATAGAAAGGGGAAAAAAACTAATATTGTAACTGTGAGATAATAACTTCTTGAGAAATTAGTAGAGATACAGTCCAGAGAACAGTCAGAGGGTTTGTTGTTTGACAAGAGAAGAAACATTTATTCCCTCATAATAGATGTTAAAATGGAGTGAATGGACACAAATGAAAGAAAAATTGAAGATATTGTCACTGAAATAATTTTCAGTTGCAAATAACAATAAAATTCAACGTGGTTATTAAAATAATATAAATTATTATTAATTTATTGTTGATATGAATACTGTTTCCTATAAGATGAAAATTCAGGAGAAATAGTTCCAAGAGTGTTTAAATCTGTTCTAATGATGAATCAGTTAAAAAAATAGAATTATACCTGGTTGCTCTATCATGGATCTACCTCTGTATTTGCATTAATTCTCTGTACTAGCCTGTGGCATTACATTAATAGCAGCAGCTTCAAATCTTACACCTTTGCACTACCTAATCTGAAAGAAATTGTAAGCTTCTTTTTGTTGGAAACTTCAGAAAGATATCCCATTTCACTGTCTTTGATTGATTATACATTTTTCATCACAGCATTTTTAAGTAAGCAAAGAGTATAAACTAATTAGTTTAACCCTACCTTGGATTGGAGTCTGTTCTACCTAGTCTTATTGCTGAGTCTTGAGATGATGTTTAGACATTCCAGTGAACTCTGAAGAGTAGTAGCCAAAAGAAAGGTGAATGATTAATGGTGAGTACAAGCCATAAGTGCTTCCCTGGTAGCTTAGCTCATAAAGAATCTGCCTGCAATGCAAGAGACCCTGGTTTGACTCTTGGGTCCAGAAGACTCCCTGTAGAAGGGACAGGCTACTCACTCCAGTATCTTTGGCTTCCCTGGTAGCTCAGACGGTAAAGAATCCGCTTGCAATATGGAAGACCTGGGTTTGATCCCTAGGATATTCCTTGGTTGGGAAGATCCCCTGAAAGAGGGCAAGGCAACCTACTCCAGCATTCTTGCCTGGAGACTCTCCATGAACAAGAGGAGCCTGGCAGGCTACAGTCCATGGGGTTGCAAAGAGTAGGACATGACTGAACAACCAAGCAAACACACACAAATCACACAGTGAATTTTTTTTTTTGTATATAAGAATGATGTGAACTTTAAATTATACAACTAAATATTAATAAATCTCACTTTCTATGCACATTCTTTAATCATGCAAATCTCTCAGTTTTAAATGAGCTTCCCAGTTGGCGCTAATAATAAAGAACCTGCCTGCCAATGCAGGAGACATATGAGACCATTCAATCCCTGGGTCTGGAAGATCCCCTGGAGGAGGGCATGGCAACTCACTCCAGTGTTCTTGCCTGGAGAATCCCATGAATAGAGGAACTTGGTGGGCTACAATCCATAGGGTTGCAGAGTCAGACATGACTGACACCATTTAACATCTATGCATGCTCAATTTCAAATTTACACTCCAGAATTTGAGTAATTTTGAATATCAGAGACCAAGTGAACAGTAAACTCTGAGTACTAAATTTTCACTTTGTGGAATCACTTTGAAAGAAAAGTCCAGGATCTGCCCTGCTGCTGCTTATGTGAATCATCAAGGGATATTTTAAAATTCTTATTCTATCATTTATATATCATTATATAATTTGCAATGTTATAACAATGTCATCTGAACACTGGGAGAAGGCAATGGAAATCCACTCCAGTACTCTTGCCTGGGAAATGCCATGAATGGAGGAGCCTGGTGGGCTGCAGTCCATGGGGTCGTGAGGAGTCGGACATGACTAAGCAACTTCACTTTCACTTTTCACTCTCATGCACTGGAGAAGGAAATGGCAACTCACTCCATTATCCTTGCCTGGAGAATCCTAGGGATGGAGGAGCCGGGTGGGCTGCCATCTATGGGGTCGCACAGATTCAGACACAACTGGTGCGACTTAGCAGCAGCAACAGCAGTATCTGAACATTCATTAATTTATGAGTCTGGTGCTTAATATACACTTAATACCCAATAAGTTTAGGGAGAAATTTAGGTGCCAGGTAAGCTAATGAATAGGGTAAATGGCATCATTATTGTTGTTCACCACCCAGTCATGTCCGAATTTGTGACCACATAGATTGCGGCTTGCTAGGCTTCCCTGTCCTTCTCTATCTTCTGGAGTTTCCTCAAACTCATGTCAGTTGAATCGGTGATACCATCCAACCATCTCATCCTCTGTCATCCCCTTCTCCTACTGCCTTCAATCTTTCCCAGCATCAGGGTATTTCACAAACTGGTCAATCCTAAAGAAAAATCAACCCTGCATAGTCATTGGAAGGACTGATCCTGATGCTGAAGCTGAAGCTCAAATACTTTGGCCACCTGATGTGAGGAGCTGACTCACTAGAAAATACATCATTATATACCATGTAATTTGTTTCAGGGATCATGCACAACAGAATACAAGAGAATCTTCAGGAATTAAAATCAACACCAAGAGGGAAAATATATTAATGCTTTTACGTGTATTTGCTCCAAGAATGAGCACATGCAAATACATGCACATGTTCATTCTTTGTATTCAGATGGAAATTTTAACCTTAAATTATGTAGATTTTGAATAGAAAATGTGGATAAAATTCAAAACAATGTTTCTAAAGAAAGAATAAAATGTGGTTATCATGTAAGATTAAGAACAAAAAAGAATTATCATGCAGTTTTGCTCAAAAGGAAGTCATTTAATTCTATAAAAATTATAAACCATAGGCCACAAACATCTCTTTATTTTCTATTATTTGTTTAACTTCTGGCTAAAATGTCCCAATTTGGGCTTTTGATAAACTTAAAATTGAAGCTTCATAGTATTTTTTTTCTTTTCAGTAGAGAGTTTCAAACACCAGGAGAAAAGTAATATCGATTATCTAAATACACTGTGAAAATGTAGTATAATTTTAAAACATTTTGAGGACTCAGGTGAGGTTTTGTGGTATTTTGCTTAAAGTGATGAGTCAGTCCAGGTGTGTGGCTTGACTCTTAGGATGAAGCCATGAGAAGAGTGTAACCAGATGAGGGCTATGGCAGGAGCAAGCATCCAGGAAGCTGAGGATGGTCACAGACTGTGGCTGTATACTGCCATGATCAGGTGGATATCGAGGACTGACCATTGTCTTATGATACGGAGATTGCTTTTGTAATAAGTGGTTAAACTCATTTAACAGCGTTATGTGGAGGAAGGGGAATGGAGACCCATCTCCAACAGAATTGAATATTGCAACGTAGCCTAAAATCTTTCAGAGTCAATGTATGTACTGAATGTACATACCTACTGAGAGTGTAAGTAGATAACTCAGGTTGGCTCACACCAGGGATTGAAACTTGCTTTCTATTTTAAGGTTTATTAGCTTTCTGTTTTTATCATGTTTATGTATTTTATATATGGATATGGATGTGTATGTGCACATATACTTAATATATATTATCAATATAAGGTAAAATATAAAACACAGTTAAAGATAGTTTTTCACATAGCCAAGACAGTAACTTTGACAATTACTGAAAAGAAGATGACATCAATATTAGAAAATAATCTCTGAAAATGATTCTTAACATTACAATTACATGATTCTTCCCCAGCTCTCTTGTTTACAACTCAGTAAAGTCCAGTGGAAGTGAGAAATAGATTTAAGAGACTAGATCTGTTAGATAGAGTGCCTGATGAACTATGGACGGAGGTTCATGACATTGTACAGGAGAGAGGGATCAAGACTATCCCCATGGGAAAGAAATGCAAAAAGCAAAATGGCTGTCTGGGGAGGCCTTACAAATAGCTGTGAAAAGAAGAGAAGCGAAAACAAAGGAGAAAAAGAAAGATATAAGCATCTGAATGCAGAGTTCCAAAGAATAGCAAGGAGAGATAAGAAAGCCTTCCTCAGCGATCAATGCAGAGAAATAGAGGAAAACAACAGAATGGGAAAGACTAGAGATCTCTTCATGAAAATCAGAGATACCAAGGGAACATTTCATGCAAAGATGGGCTCGATAAAGGACAGAACTGGTATGGACCTAACAGAAGCAGAAGATATTAAGAAGAGGTGGATACACAGAAGAACTACACAAAAAGATCTTTACGACACAGATAAGTATGATAGTGTGATCACTCACCTAGACCCAGACATCCTGGAATGTGAAGTCAAGTGGGCCTTAGAAAGCATCCCTACGAACAAAGCTAGTGGAGGTGGGGGAATTCCAGTGGAGCTATTTCAAATCCTGAAAGATGATGCTGTGAAAATGCTGCACTCAATATGCCAGCAAATTTGGAAAACTCAGCAGTGGCCACAGGACTGGAAAAGATCAGTTTTCGCTCCAATCCCTAAGAAAGGTGTTGCCAAAGAATGTTCAAACTAAGGCACAATTGCACTCATCTCACATGCTAGTAAAGTAATGCTCAAAATTCTCCAAGCCAGGCTTCAGCAATACATGAACCATGAAATTCCAGATGTTCAAGCTGGTTTTAGAAAAGGCAGAGGAACCTGAGATCAAATTGCCAACATCTCCTGGATCATGGAAAAGCAAGAGAGTTCCAGGAAAATATCTATTTCTGCTTTAATGGCTATGCCAAAACCTTTGACCTTGTGGATCACAATAAACTGTGTAAAATTCTGAAAGAGATGGGAATACCAGATCACCTGACCTGCCTCTTAAGAAACCTATATGCAGGTCAGAAAGCAACAGTTAGACCTGGACATGGAACAACAGACTGGTTCCAAATAGGAAAGGAGTACGTCAAGGCTGTGTATTGTCATCCTGCTTATTTAACTTATATGGAGAGTACATCATGAGAAACACTGGGCCGGATGAAGCACAAGCTGGAATCAAGATTGCCAGGAGAAATAGCAATAACCTCAGATATGCAGATGACATCACCTTTATGGCAGAAAGTGAAGAGGAACTAAGAAGCTGCTTGATGAAAGTGAAAGAGGAGAGTGAAAAAGTTGGCTTAAAGCTCAACATTCAGAAAATGAAGATCATGGCATCTGGTCCCATCACTTCATGGGAAATAGATGGGGAAACAGTGGAAACAGTGGCTGACTTTATTTTTCTGGGCTCCAAAATCAGTGCAGATGGTGACTGCAGCCATGAAACTGAAAGACGCTTACTCCTTAGAAGAAAATTATGACCAACCTAGATAGCATATTCAAAAACAGAGACATTACTTTGCCAACAAAGGTTCATCTAGTCCAGGTTATAGTTTTTCCAGTAGTCATGTATGGATGTGACAGTTGGACTGTGAATAAAGCTGAGTACTGAAGAATTGATGCTTTTGAACTGTGGTGTTGGAGAAGACTCTTGAGAATCCCTTGGACTGCAAGGAGGTCCAACCAGTCCATTCTAAACAAAATCAGTCCTGGGTATTCTTTGGAAGGACTGATGCTAAAGCTGAAACTCCAATACTTTGGGCACCTCATGCGAAGAGTTGACTCATTGGAAAAGACCTTGATGCTGAGAAAGATTGAGGGCAGGAAGAGAAAGGGATGACAGAGGATGAGATGGCTGAATGGCATCACCGACTCGATGGACGTGAGTTTGAGTGAACTCCAGAAGTTGGTGATGGACAGGGAGGCCTGGTATGCTGCAATTCATGGGGTCACAAAGAGTTAGGCACAACTGTGTGCCTGAACTGAATTGAGAGTCCACATTAAAGTTTTGTCTATTTTCTTCTGCTAATGCAGGCACACACATACACACCCCTCTAGCAAGAGGCGACTGTTTTCAAAAGTCCAATTGATGTAGGTTGTTTCTAGTTTCAAATAAATCTCATATAAAACCTGCTAGAAGGAGCACAAAGATAAACTACTTTTACTCTTGTCATTTCATTTAACAGTAAGAGAATATTGAATGCTGAAGGGACTCTCAAAATGTGTTGATGGACAAGGGAAATATTGAATGTCAAATTCTAAGGTCAATACTTACCTTGAGCAACAAAATATCTTAATATTTCCTCAAGCAAGAAAGCAATAGAACATGTTTAGCTGTTATCACCTATTCTTGTCTATGTGTCATAGATTTGATAGCATTAAAGAATTTCAGAACTTATCCGGACAGTTTCCATCTGGGAATCTTATATTACTGATATACTATAGAATATTTGTGGTCTTTTTAGAGGTTATTACCAGAGTTCTGATTTTAACTGCTTGGAGTCTGTTTATATAACTAGTGATTAATATGTCAAGATGATGAAGTGATTTTTCACTCTCTCTTTAGACACTACATTATGAACTTAATATGATTTTACTCTCTTACTAAATCATGAAAATAAAGTTTCTGCAATAATGCTCAGGGTTTTAGGCATAACATAGGCTCTCTGTATACAGAGTGACTATTGATGCATATCCACAGATACAAACAAAACTTAGGAGGAATACATTAGAGAAACAGCCAGAAGGTGCCCCATGGTTAATATGTGTTTACTTCCTAGGGCTTATTGTAACACATTACCAGAAACTGGGTGTCTTAAAACAACAGAGATTTATTACCTCACAGTTCTGGAGGCTATAATTCTGAAATCAAGGTGTTCTCAAAGTTACTTTTTGTAGATTCTGAAAAAAAATGTATCCCACACTTGTCTCCTAGCTGTTGTCTGCAACCCTTAGTGTTGCTTGGCATATAAAATGCATCGCTCCAATCTCTGCTTCTGTCTATCACATGGAATGTTCCTTGTGTGTGTTCTCTGTGTCTCTTCTTTGCATTATAAACTCATACCTGACTCTTTGTGACCCCATGGACTGCAGCACACCAGACTCCCCTGTCCTTCACTATCTCCCAGAGTTTGCTCAATTTCATGTCCATTGAGTTGATGATATTGCCTAAACACCTCATTCTCTGCCATTCCCTTCTTCTTATGCCATCAATCTTTCCTAACATCAGGATCTTTTCCAATGAGTTGACTCTTCACATCAAATGGCCAAAGTATTAGAGCTTGAGCTTCAGCATCAGTCCTTCCAGTGACTAGTCAGGGTTGATTTCCTTTAGGATTGACTGGTTTGATCTTGCAGTCCAAGGGACCCCCAAAAGTCAACTCAGTACAGTATACAATTAGACTCATAAAATGGAAGGTACACATGTACTTTGTAGAAATACGCTCATTTATCAGTCCACATTAAATATATAGAATTAGTTTAGGCACATCTATTTCTGAAAATATGATATTCTAGATAAAAGGAAATCCATTCAAAGCTGGAAAATTAAATATGATGGTACAGTATTTATTAATGTACCTTGAATTTATAGCTGAACTAGCAATAGAGGGAGGGGAATTCTCAGAGAACAAAATTGCTAGAAGACATAATTTGGCAATGATGGTGAGTTGAGCTCATCATCAAGGACTAAAGCCAACAGCTGCCTTTAAGAGAGTTGCCATTCTTTGTCTACAGCTTTCCATTTTAAAAGTTCACATAAGTGCAGAATGGAAAAAAATAAAATGTCTAGGACCTGTGTGAGAAAAGAAGTTGGATGAATGTTTTAATATAATCCCATGACCCAAAAGGAAATATTGTGAAAGATTGTCTCAGCTTTGGTTCTGGATAGGTAGGGGTGGGGTGGGGGGAATCTCCCCCTAAGAATTTCTAATCATAAACCATAATTGAATTTAAAATAGTTCCAAATTGGTAGTGTCCCAGATATCTTGCAGGAGGAAAATCCTCCCTGGAAGAAACAACCTTCAGACTAGAGCTCCATCTTTTACCACAGGACACAGTGTCATGCAAAATAAGCTCACAGTAGAAGCTATAAACTAAACAATAAAACAAGCCAACATGAGAGTAAGAAATAATAACAAACAGAAACAGTGAGACTGCCAATTTTAGCATATGTACTAGGTGACATTTCAACTTAAATAAGAATTATTTAAGTTGATTTAAAATAAAAAAAGATATTTAAAATAAAAGAAAGGAACAAGAGACTATAAAAAAGATCCCAAAGATTTTTTAAAACCCAAATAGATTTCTAGAAAAGAAAAAAAAATTTAAAAGTATTTCATAAACTAAACCATATATGGAAAACAGCTGAAGTGCGAACTTGTGAATGAGAAAATTCATCCTGAAAAAGTTTCCTATAATGCAGAAAGAGAGCTAAAAAGAGGTTAACCATGAGAAAAGATAATGAAGAATTTCAGAAAGAAAAAACAGAGTATAGTTGAGAGATTAAATTCAAAGAGCTATTGGATGAGATAAAAACTGTCCCAAGTTAAAAATAACTAGATTTAGTGAATCAAAAACTTACTAAGAAAGATAAGAGGAAATAGGCTCATTATAATGAAACTTCAGATGACTGAAGATAAAGGGAATATCTTAAAAAGAAGCCAGAAGGAAAAAGACACACTATACCCAGCCCCACAGCAAAAGACAAATAAAAATTAAACTGACACTTGGCATTTTCAGCTGCCACAATGGAAATCAGAATTATATCCTCAAACAACTGAGAAAAACAATTGGGTTTGTCATATATAGCCTTTATTATGTTGAGGTATGTTCCTTCTATTCCTGCTTTCTAGAGAGTTTTTATGATAAATGCATGTTGAAATTTGTCAAAGGCTTTCTCTACATCTATTGAGATAATCATATGGCTTTTATTTTTCAATTTGTTAATGTGGTGAATTGCATTGATTGATCTGCAGATATTGAAGAATCTTTTCATCCTTGGGATAAAACCCACTTGGTCATGGTGTATGATCTTTTTGATATGTTGTTGGATTCTGGTTGCTAGGATTTTGCTAAGGATTTTTGCATCTATGTTCATCAGTGATATTGGCCTGTAGTTTTCTTTTATTGTGGCATCTTTGTCAGGTTTTGGTATTAGGGTGATGGTGGCCTCATAGAATGAGTTTGAAAGTTTACCTTGTTCTGCAATTTTCTGGAAGAGTTTGAGTAGGATAGGTGTTAGCTCTTCTCAAAATTTTTGGTAGAATTCAGCTGTGAAATCGCCTGGACCTGGGTTTTTGTTTGCTGGAAGATTTCTGATTACAGTTTCAATTTCCATGCTTGTGATGGGTCTGCTAAGATTTTCTATTTCTTCCTGGTTCAGTTTTTATACTTTTCTAAGAATTTGTCCATAGAAGGAACATACCTCAACATAATAAAGGCTATATATGACAAACCCACAGCAAACATTATCCTCAATGGTGAAAAATTGAAAGTGCAAGCATTTTCCCTAGAGTCAGGAACAAGACAAGGGTGCCCACTTTCACCACTATTACTCAACATATTTTTGGAAGTTTTGGACACAGCAATCAGAGCAGAAAAAGAAATAAAAGGAATCCAAATTTGAAAAGAAAAAGTAAAACTCTCACTGCTTGCAGATGACATGATCCTCTACACAGAAAATCCTAAAGACTCGACCAGAAAACTACTAGAGCTAATCAATGGATATAGTAAAGTTGCAATATATAAAATCAACACAGAGAAATCCCTTGCATTCTTATACACTAATAATGAGAAAATAGAAAGAGAAATTAAGGAAAAAATTCCATTCACCATTACAACGAAAAGAATAAAATACATAGGAATATATCTACCTAAAGAAAATAAAGACCTATATATAGAAAACTATAAAACACTGGTGAAAGAAATCAAAGAAGACACTAACAGATGGAGAAATATACCATCTTCATCGATCAGAAAAATCAATATAGTGAAAATGAGTATACTACCCAAAGCAATCTATAGATTCGATGCAATCCTTACCAAGCTACCAAAGGTATTTTTCACAGAGCTAGAACAAATAATTTCACAATTTGTATGGAAATACAAAAAATTTGAATAACCAAAGCAGAGAAAGAAGAATGGGACTGGAGGAATCAACCTGCCTGACTTCAGGCTCTACTACAAAGCCACAGTCATCAAGACAGTATGGTACTGGCACAAAGACAGAAATACAGATCAATGGAACAAAATAGAAAGCCCAGAGATAAATTGACATACATATGGACACCTTATCTTTGACAAAGGAGGTATGAATATACAATGGAGAAAAGACAATCTCTTTAACAAGTGGTGCTGGGAAAACTGGTCAACCACTTGGAAAAGAATGAAACTAGATCACTTTCTAACACCACATACAAAAATAAACTCAAAATGGATTAAAGATCTAAACATAAGACCAGAAACTATAAAACTCCTAGAGGAGAACATAGGCAAAACACTCTCCGACATAAATCATAGCAGGAACCTCTATGACCTACCTTCCAGAATACTGGAAATAAAGCAAAAATAAACAAATGGGACCTAATTAAGCTTAAAATCTTCTGCACAACAAAGGAAACTATAAGCAAGGTGAAAAGACAGCCTTCAGAGTGGGAGAAAAATAATAGCAAATGAAGCAATTGACAAACAACTAATCTCAAAAATATACAAGCAACTTAAGCAGCTCAACTCCAGAAAAATAAACGACCCAATCAAAAAATGGGCCAAAGAGCTAAATAGACATTTCTCCAAAGAAGACATACGGATGGCTAACAAACACATGAAAAGATGGTCAACATCACTCATTATCAAAGAAATATAAATCAAAACCACAATGAGGTACCATTTCACACCAGTCAGAATGGCTGCGATCCAAATGTCTACAAGCAATAAATGCTAGAGAGGGTGTGGAGAAAAGGGAACCCTCTTACACTGTGGGTGGGAATGCAAACTAGTACAGCCACTATGGAGAACAATAGTGTGGAGATTCCTTTAAAAAAACTGGAAATAGAACTGCCTTATGACCCAGCAATCCCATGGCTGGGCATACACACAGAGGAAACCACAATCGAAAGAGACACGTGTACCCCAAAGTTCATCACAGCACTGTTTGTAATAGCCAGGACATGGAAGCAACCTAGATGCCCATCAGCAGAAGAATGGATAAGAAAGCAGTGGTACATATGCACAATGGAGTATTACTCAGCCATTAAAAAGAATACATCTGAATAAGTTCTAATGAGGTGGATGAAACTGGAGCTGATTATACAGAGTGAAGTAAGCCAGAAAGAAAAACACCAATACAGTATACTAACGCATATATATGGAATTTAGAAAGATGGTAATGATAACCCTGTATGCAAGATAGCAAAAGAGACACAGATGTATAGAACAGTCTTTTGGACTCTGTGGGAGAGGGAGAGGGTGGGATGATTTGGAAGAATGGCATTGAAACATGTATACTATCATATAAGATATGAATTGCCAGTCCAGGTTCAAGGCATGATACAGGATGCTTGGGGCTGGTGTACTGGGGTGACCCAGATGGATGGTTCGGGGAGGAAGTTGGGATGGGGGTTCAGAATGGAGAACACATGTTCACCCATGGCAGATTTAAGTTGATATATGGCAAAACCAGTACAATATTGTAAAGTAATTAGCCTCCAATTAAAATAAATAAATTTAAATTAAAAAAAAAACAATTGGCAATCTAAAGTCAAATACCTAAAGAAAACATTGTGCAAAGACAACATGCTAAAAATAGTCTTTTGTTTGTTTTTGTTGTGTGGTTTGTGGGCTCTTTGTTCCCAAACAGGGGATTGAACCTGGGCCCTCTGCAGTGAAAGCACCCAGTCCTAACTACTGAACCTTCAGGGAACTCCCTAAAGGAAAAACTCAAAACTGAGATGGTACAACCATTAGAAGAACCTTGCTGAGGAATTTCTTTAGAATATATAGACGAATTTAGTAAAATGAACACAAAAGTTAAAAACACAAAAAGCAATGTCGAGTAAAGAAAATTCAAAATAAAAATTATGCTTTAGCTGTACAAGATAATATTAATAGTATTAGATTTATAAGATTATAAAACAATATACAATTAGAATTCTATACAACGTTATGAGTCATGAGGTTTCTAACTGGAATATCTTCCAATGTTCCTTACATTGTTTATATGGAAGACGTAACTATATCTCCCAGTCAACAGAAAAGAAATAAATTGGAGAGTTGAAGTAGAAAGGAAGCAAGGGGAATGTCAAGAGTAGGACAAAGGGCAACACGCAACACACAGTAAAATGATAGAAATCAATCCACATTTTATTAGTAAAGCACATACCAAAACAAAAAAGAACTGTCCCTCTAAGTGACATTTACAAAGACATGCCAAACTTAAGGATCAATTCTAAAAGTTAACTCCTGGTAAAGTATACAGACACATACAATTAGGCAGCAAGAAATACTAGGGAAAGAGAGCTACATATTATTTAAATACAAGGTAAATAATTGGGAAATCAGTCACAGAAACAGAACAGAATTAGAATAGCTGGATTAAATTCAGAGAACTCAATGAGTTTTTACGATTTCAAGTTTCCTTGAGGATGGACAGCTTAGTTCTCAGAAACAATAGGCCTTCCCTTAGGTACCTACTCTTCAAAGTGTTGTATGGAACTGAAGTTGTCTTGAGACATAGTTTAAACTTGAGTCATGAGTCCCAATTTAGTGCATATGGCAGAACAGGTATAAAATGAGAACATTATTGATGGTAAGGAAAATAGGAGATTTTACTGAAAAACTATGACTATATTGCAATAAAAGTTAATAAACAATGTATATTATTTAAACACAAGAAAAAAAGTTAATCACCTAAATAAGAGATTCTGTGTGCTAGAATACTGGTTTGGAATTGAAAAAGTAAGCTACATTATCATCTACAATAGAGCACTGTATAGACTTCTCTTCTGTACCCTGAACTTTAACCAAGAGATAAGTATTACATCAAAAGTTTAAGGGATTTTTAGAATTTTAACTTAAAAATCTTATTAAATGAATTATCTTATATAGCTATAATAATTTTGAGACAGGTCTACTTCTAGTGGATAAATTCTTTGTGATGTTTTTATTATTATTATTAATTTTAGTTATAGTTAAAATACATGCTTTATAAAATAGTTCAGCAATATTTTTTAACATTAAATTGTGTTTTGTTGAAAATCACAGGGAAATTTCTTTGTATTTACATAAAGAATATGCCACCCATTCTTATTACCTTAGAAAGAAAGAAAGTGAAGTCATGTCTGACTCTGCAACACCATGGACTGTAGCCTGTCAAGCTCCTCTGTCTATGGGATTTTCCAGGCAAGAACAGTGGAGTGGGTTACCATTTCCTTCTCATTACCTTAATATTCAGGATTTTCTAAGTTTAAGTTGCTCAGAAAAATAATGTTGGTTTGCCTCAAACTGGTTTCCTACTTTATAAGTAAGGTGAAAAGTGAATAGCAACATTAAAATCTACTAAGAATAAATATCCAAGGATGAAGCTAAAATTTGCCAAATAGGAACCCATGATTTGATTTTTTCCTAGATAACTTAATGTTTATTACTTTAAAGGAAATATCAGAACTGCATAAAAATATCTTCTAGAGTCAAAGCTACTTAGAAACAAAAATATAAACATTTTGCTTTAACTAGTAACCATCTAAATTAAAGACTTATTGGGTCACTTCTTGTTCCTGTTAGCTAAGTTCATCCTTGGATTGTTTATAATGATACTAACTTGCATCACCTTATTTGGCATACTGGACTTTGTTTTTTCTAAGAAGGAAAAATGTACTTAGAAAATTTTGCTATTTTGTTATAGAGCATTCACTAAAATTCCTTCATAGATTTTCACTGTGAAGAGTAAAAGTAGTCTTGAGAAACTTCTCTGAATTTCAGTTGCACATTTTTGTCTGTAGTAAAAGATTTTTCCCATTGGCTTCTTCAGGGAGTATGCATCGTTATGCCACATGTATCAGGAGCCCTGCTAGTTCTCAAATTAAGTACATGTGTATTCATGCCCCCATATACTATCTTGATAGTTATAAATCAAAGGAAGCATTTCAAGAAGTCATCTGGCCCATCCTTACATTTCCAGGCCTAATTGCCTTGGAAAGAAGCCAGAAAAGGAATGATTTACTTTACCATTAATAATGTCAAAATAAATGATTTCACACCTACCATAGTCATCCTCTCTAGCATTCCAAACCTTAAAGACTCCATTTCTAGCCACTTTAACCTAAATACTTTCTGCCATTTAAGAAACCCTTTAATTTTTGTGTTCTGTGCTCATGATCACTATTTTACCATTAAAAAAAAAAAAAAAAAAAACTAGTAAAATAATTTTACCAACACTCTTTCTTCTCCAAGTCCTGTTTCCTACCCCACCCCACTGATCTTTTAAAACCTGAAAAACACTGTTCAACGTCTTATAAATCTTTGTTATAATATCAAGCTATTTACTGTTTACAAACATGTATAAATAAGTGAGGACTGAGGGAAACAGGGCTCTGAGTTGGAGAATTTAAAAAATTAGCCAGTGAGTTTAAGAGGAAGGGGAGATCATGGTAGTCATTTTCTTTAGATTTCTTACCAAATGCTGACAGAATGTTACTTCTTATTATGGCTCTAGTAGAGTTTACGTGTGGGCATATGTGTGATACTAATGTCTCAAGCACTGAGAATGAACTCATATTTCTTCTAAAATATAGTCATTGAGATAGATGTACAGATAGCTACAGTTAATGAATTCACATCCTGGAATGTGAAGTCAAGTGGGCCTTAGAAAGCATCACTATGAACAAGACTAGTGGAGGTGATGGAATTCCAGATGAGCTACTTCATATCCTGAAAGATGATATGGTGAAAGTGCTGCACTCAATATACCAGCAAATTTAGAAAACTCCGCAGTCACCACAGGACTGGAAAAGGTCAGTTTTCATTCCAATCCCAAAGAAAGACAATGCCAAAGAATGCTCAAACTACCACACAATTGCACTCATCTCACATGCTAGTAAAGTAATGCTCAAAATTCTCCAAGCCAGGCTTCAGCAATACATGAACTGTGAACTTCCAGATGTTCAAGTAGGTTTTAGAAAAGGCAGAAGAACCAGAGATCAAATTGCCAACATCCGTTGAATCATGGAAAAAGCAAGAGAGTTCCAGAAAAACATCTATTTTTGCTTTATTGACTGTGCCAAAGCCTTTGACTGTGTGGATCACAATAAATTGTGGAAAATTCTGAAAGAGTGGGAATACTAGAGCACCTGACATGCCAGTTGAGAAACCTATTTTCAGGTCAGGAAGCAACAGTTAGAACTGGACATGGAACAACAGACTGGTTTCAAATAGGAAAAGGAGTACAACAAGGCTGTATATTGTCACCCTGCTTATTTAACTTATATGCAGAGTACATCATAAGAAACACTGGGCTGGAAGAAGCACAAGCTGGAATCAAGATTATCAGGAGAAATAGCAATAACCTCAGATATGCAGATGACATCACCCTTATGGTAGAAAGTGAAGAGAAACTAAGAAGCCTCTTGATGAAAGTGACTGCGGAGAGTGAAAATGTTGGCTCAACATTCAGAAAACAAAGATCATGGCATCTGGTCCCATAACTTCATGGGAAATAGATGAGGCAACAGTAGAAACAGTGTCAGACTATTTTGGGGGCTCCAAAATCACTGCAGATGGTGACTGCAGCCATGAAATTAAAAGACATATACTTCTTGAAAGGAAATTCATGACCAACTCCGATAGCATATTGAAGAGCAGAGACAGTATTTTGCCAACAATAGTCCGTCTAGTCAAGGTTATAGTTTTTCCAGTGGTAATGTATGGATGTGAGAATTGGACTGTGAAGAAAGCTGAGTGCTGAAGAATTGATGCTTTTTAACTGTGGTGTTGGAGAAGACTCTTGAGAGTCCCTTGGACTGCAAGGAGATCCAACCAGTCCACTCTGAAGGAGATCAGCCCTGGGTGTTCTTTTGGAAGGAATGATGCTAAAACTGAAACTCCAGTACTTTGTCCACTTCATGCAGAGTTGACTCATTGGAAAAGACTCTGATGCTTGGAGGGATTAAGGACAGAAGAAGAAAGGGACGACCAAGGATGAGATGTCTGGATGGCATCACGGACTCGATGGACGTGAGTCTGAGTGAATTCTGGGAGTTGGTGATGGATAGGGAGGCCTGGCTTGCTGCAACTCATGGGCTCGCAGAGTCGGACACGACTGAGCAACTGAACTGAACTGAACTGAACAGTTATTGAACCATATTTATCAGAAATCCTCCATATTGCCCACAGTCAGTCAGTTGCTCAGTTTTGTCTGACTCTGGGACTCCATAGACTGCAGCCAACCAGGCTTCCTGTTCATCACCAACTCATTATTGCCCACAGTTATCAGTGAGACAAATAAAAATCCCATAATAAAATAATAGCATAAACAATGAACTGTAACAATGATTCAAAAGTTCAAATAACCAGGGTGAGATCATGTACATTATAACTGTTTTGAGTCTTTCAATTTAATTTTTCAAAAACAAATGACTTTTCCTGAAAGGAAGCTTTGTCTGATATTTTCCCCTAAACTCCTAACCCTGTACATACCACTAAAACTTGCTTACGTGGTTTATATTCCTTGATTTTCACTTCAGTGACATTCACTTAATCTTAAAGTAAACCAATGTTACCAATTCAGTCACACAGTCGTGTCTGGACTCTTTGCGACCCCATGAATCGCAGCATGCCAGGACTCCCTGTCCATCACCAACTCCCAGAATTCACTCAGACTCACGTCCATCAAGTCAGTGATGCCATCCAGACATCTTATCCTCTGTCGTCCCCTTTTCCTACTGCCCCCAATCCCTCCCAGCATCAGAGTCTTTTCCAATGAGTCAAGTCTTCGCATGAAGTGGCCAAAGTACTAGAGGTTCAGGTTTAGCATCATTCCTTCCAAAGAACACCCAAGGCTAATCTCCTTTAGAATGGACTGGTTGGATCTCCTTGCAGTCCAAAGGACTCTCAAGAGTCTTCTACAACACCACAGTTCAAAAGCATCAATTCTTCGGTGCTCAGCCTTCCTCACAGTCCAACTCTCACATCCATACATGACTACTGGAAAACCATAGCCTTGACTAGATGGACTTTTGTTGGCAAAGGAATGTCTTTGCTTTTTAATATGCTATCTAGGCTGGTCATAAATTTCCTTCCAAGGAGTATGTGTCTTTTAATTTCATGGCTGCAGTCACCATCTGCAGTGATTTTGGAGCCCCAAAAAATAAAGTCAGATACTGTTTCCAATGTTTCTCCATCTATTTCCCATGGAGTGATGGGACCGTATGCCATGCTCTTTGTTTTCTCAATGTTGAGCTTTAAGCCAACATTTTCATTCTCCTCTTTCACTTTCATCAAGAGGCTTCTTAGTTCTTCTTCTTCCCTTTTCTGCCATAAGGGTGGTGTCATCTGCATATCGGAGGTTATTGATATTTCTCCCGGCAATCTTGATTCCAGATGGTTCTTCATCCAGCCCAGCATTTCTCATTATGTACTCTGCATATAAATTAAATAACCAGGGTAACAATATAACAGCCTTGACATACTCCTTTTCCTATTTGGAACCAGTCTGTTGTTCTATGTCCAGTTCTAACTGTTACTTCCTGACCTGCATGCAAGTTTCTCAAGAGGCAGGTCAGATGGTCTGGTATTCCCATCTCTTTCAGAATTTTTCACAGTTTATTGTGATCCACACAGTCAAAGGCTTTGAAATAGTCAATAAAGCAGAAATAGATGTTTTTCTGGCACTCTCTTGCTTTTCCGGTAATTCAGCAAATGTTGGGAATTTGATCTGTGTTTCCTCTGCCTTTTCTAAAACCAGCTTGAGTCACCTCTAACTACCCCCTCCCTCTGCTCTTCTCCATGTAACTCAGTGAACCTTTCTGGGTGTTCCTCTGTGTGAAGAAACCTTTCATCTTTAACCTAGACGTTCTATCATCGGTGCTGTACAGATGGAGAAGTCTTGAGGTGACTGTAAAAATAAAACCGACATCCAGAAGCAGGAGGCTTAAGTCCAAATTCTGAGAACATCAGAGAAATCCTGAATCCAGGGAATATTAATCGATAGAAGCTCATCAAACACCTCCATACCTACACTGAAACCAAGCAATGGTCAACAAGTTCCAGAGCAAGACATGCCACGCAAATTCTCCAGCAACACAGGAACACACCACTGAGCTTCAATGTACAGGCAGCTCAAAGTTACTCCAAAACCATTGACGTCTCATAACCCATTACTGGTCATTGCATTGCACTCCAGAGAGAAGAAATCCAGCTCCACCCACCAGAACTCCAATACAAGCCTCCATAACAAAGAAACCTTGGCAAGCCACTGATACCACCCTACCCACAGTGAGGAAACTCCATAATAAAGAGAACTCCACAAATTCCCAGAATATAGAAAGGCCACCCCAAACACAGCAATATAACCAAGATGAAGAGACAGAGAAATACCCAGCAGATAAAGGAACAGGAGAAATGTCCACCATACCAAACAAAAGAGGAAGAGATAGGGCATCTACCTGAGAAAAATTCGAATATTGATAGTGAAAATGATCCAAAATCTTGAAATCAAAATGGAATCACAGATAAATAGCCTAGAAACAAGGACTGAGAAGATGCAAGAAAGGTTTAACAAGGACCTAGAAGAAATAAAAAAGAATCAACATATAATGAATAATGCAATAAATGAGATCAGAAACACTCTGGAGGCAACAAATAGTAGAATAATGGAGGCAGAAGATAGGATTAGTGAAATAGAAGATAGAATGGTAGAAATAAATGAATCAGAGAGGGGAAAAAATGAATTAAAAGAAATGAGGGCAATCTCAGAGACCTCCAGGACAATATGAAATGCTCCAATATTCGAATTATAGGAGTCCCAGAAGAAGAAGAACAAAAAGAAAGACCATGAGAAAATACTTGTGATAATAGCTGAAAACTTCCCTAAAATGAAGAGGGAAATAATCACCCAAGTCCAAGAAACCCAGAGAATTCCAAACAGGATAAACCCAAGGCAAAATACCCCAAGACACATATTAATCAAATTAACAAAGATCAAACACAAAGAACAAATATGAAAAGCAGCAAGGGAAAAACAACAAATAACACACGGGGATTCCCATAAGGATAACTGCAGATCTTTCAATAGAAATTCTTCAGGCCAGAAGGGAATGGCAAGACATACCTAAAGTGATGAAAGAAAATAACCTACATTCCAGATTACTGTACCCAGCAAGGATCTCATTCAAATATGAAGGAGAAATCAAAAGCTTTACAGACAAGCAAAAGCTGAGAGAATTCAGCACCACCAAACCAGCTCTCCAACAAATGCTAAAGGATACTCTCTAGACAGGAAACACAAAAAGGGCATGTAAACCCAAACCCAAAACAGTAAAGTAAATGGCAACGATATCATACTTATCAATAATTACCTTAAACGTAAATGGGTTGAATGTCCCAACCAAAAGGCAAAGACTGGCTGAATGGATACAAAAACAAGATCCCTATATATGCTGCCTACAAGAGACCCACCTCAAAACAAGGGACACATACAGACTGAAAGTGAAGGGCTGGAAAAAAGATATTCCACACAAATAGAGACTAAAATAAAGCAGAGTAGCAATACTCATATCACATAAAATACTTTAAAACAAAGGCTGTGAAAAGAGACAAAGAAGGCCACTACATAATGATTAAAGGATCAATCCAAGAAGAAGATATAACAATTATAAGTATATATGCACCCAACATAGGAGCACCGCAATATGTAAGACAAATGCTAAGAAGTATGAAAGGGCAAATTAACAATAACACAATAATAGCGGGAGACTTTAATACCCTACTCATACCTATGGACAGATCAACTAAACAGAACATTAACAAAGAAACACAAACTTTAAATGATACAATAGACCAGTTAGACCTAATTGATATCTATAGGACATTTCACCCCAAAACAATGAATTTCACCTTTTTCTCAAGTGCTCACGGAACCTTCTCCAGGACAGATCACATCTTGGGCCATAAATTTAAACTTTATAAATTCAAAAAAATTGAAATCATTCCAAGCATCTTTTCTGGACCATAGGACTTCCCTGGTGGCTCAGACGATAAAGTGTCTGTTTACAATGTGGGAGACCCGGGTTTGATCCCTGGGTCGGGAAGATCCTCTAGAGAAGGAAATGGCAATCCACTCCAGTACTATTGCCTGGAAAATCCCGTGGACAGAGGAGCTTGGTAGGCTACAGTCTATGGGGTCGCAAAGAGTTGGACACGACTGAGCAACTTCACTTCACTTTCTGACCATAGTGCATTAAGATTAGATCTCAATTACAGGAGGAAAAACTATTAAAAATTCCATCATATGGAGGCTGAACAACACCCTTCTGAATAACCAACAAATCACAGAAGAAATCAAAAAAGAAATTAAAATATGCATGGAAACAAATGAAAATGAAAACACAACAACCCAGAACTGTGGGACACTATACAAGCGGTGCTAAGAGGAAAGTTCTTAGCAATACAGGCATACCTCAAGAAACAAGAAAAAGTCAGTCAAATAAATAACCTAACTCTACACCTAAAGCAACAAGAAAAGGAAGAAATGGAGAAACCCAGAGTTAGCAGAAGGAAAGGATTCTTAAAAATTAGGGCAGAAATAAATGCAAAGAAACAAAAGAGACCATAGCAAAAATCAACAAAGCCAAAAGCTG
Organism: Nanger dama; assembly: GCA_917880005.1. Lineage (NCBI taxonomy): Eukaryota > Metazoa > Chordata > Mammalia > Artiodactyla > Bovidae > Nanger > Nanger dama. The sequence continues at coordinate 14,632,605 of CAKJTW010000002.1, forward strand.
GTTCTTTGAAAGGATAAATAAAATTGACAAACCATTAGCCAGACTCATCAAGAAACAAAGAGAAAAATCAAATCAATAAAATTAGAAATGAAAATTGAAAGATCACACAGACAACATAGAAATACAAAGGATCATAAGACACTACTATCAGCAATTATATGCCAATAAAATGGACAATGTGGAAGAAATGGACAATTTCTTAGAAAAGTACAACTTTCCAAAACTGAACCAGGAAGAAATAGAAACTCTTAACAGACCCATCAGAAGCATGGAAATTGAAACTGTAATCAGAAATCTTCCAGCAAACAAAAGCCCAGGTCCAGATGGCTTCACAGCTGAATTCTACCAAAAATTTTGAGAAGAGCTAACATCTATCCTACTCAAACTCTTCCAGAAAGTAAATTTCCAAACTCATTCTATGAGGCCACCATCACCCTAATACCAAAAACCTGACAAAGATGCCACAAAAAAAGAAAACTACAGGCCAATATCACTGATGAACATAGATGCAAAAATCCTCAACAAAACCCTAGCAATCAGAATCCAACAACACATCAAAAGATCATACACCATGACCAAGTGGGCTTTATCCCAGGGATACAAAGATTCTTCAATATCTGCAGATCAATCAATGTAATTCACCACATTAACAAATTGGAAAATAAAAAGCCATATGATTATCTCAGTAGATGCAGAGAAGGCCTTTGACAAATTTCAACATCCATTTATGATTTAAAAAAAAAAAAACTCTAGAAAGCAGGAATAGAAGGAACACACCTCAACATAATAAAAGCTATATATGAAAAATCCACAGCAAACATTATCCTCAGTGGTGAAAAATTGAAAGCATTTCCCTAAAGTCAGGAACAAGACAACGGTGCCCACTTTCACCGCTACTATTCAACATAGTTCTGGAAGTTTTAGCCATAGCAATCAAAGCAGAAAAAGGAATCCAAATTGGAAAGGAAGAAGTAAAACTCTCACTGTTTGCAAATGATATGATCCTCTACATAGGAAACCCTGAAGACTCCACCAGAAAATTACTAGAGCTAATCAGTGAATATAGTAAAGTTGCAGGATATAAAATCAACACTCAGAAATCCCTTGCATTCCTATACACTAATAATGAGAAAGTAGAAAAGGAAATTAAGGAAACAATTCCATTCACCATTGCAACGAAAAGAATAAAATACATAGGAATATGTCTACCTAAAGAAACTAAAGACCTAGATATAGAAAACTATAAAACACTGATGAAAGAAATCAAAGAGGACACTAATAGATGGAGAAATATACCATGTTCATGGATCGGAAGAGTCAATATAGTGAAAATGAATATACTGTCCAAAGGAATCTACAGATTCAATGCAATCTCTATCAAGCTACCAGAGGCATTTTTCACAGAACTAGAACGAATAATTTCAAGATTTGTATGGAAGTACAAAAAACCTCGAATAGCCAAAGCAGTCTTGAGAAAGAAGAATGGAACTGGAAGAATCAACCTGCCTGACTTCAGGCTCTACTACAAAGCCACAGTCATCAAGAGAGTATGGCACTGGCACAAAGACAGAAATATAGATCAATGGAACAAAATAGAAAGCCAGAGATAAATCCACACACCTATGGACAGCTTATCTTCAACAAAGGAGGCAAGAATATACAATGGAGTAAAGACAGTCTCTTTAACAAGTGGTGCTGGGAAAACTGGTCAACCACTTGGGAAAGAATGAAACTAGACCTCTTTCTAACACCATACACAAAAATATACTCAAAATGGATTAAAGATCTAAACATAAGACCAGAAACTATAAAACTCCAAGAGGAGAACATAGGCAAAACACTCTCCGACATAAATCACAGCAGGATCCGCTATGATCCACCTCCCAAAATACTGGAAATAAAAGCAAAAATAAACAAATGGAATCTAATTAAAATTAAAAGCTTCTGCACAACAAAGGAAACTATAAGCAAGGTGAAAAGACAGCCTTCTGAATGGGATAAAATAATAGCAAATGAAGCAATGGACAAACAACTAATCTCAAAATGTACAAGCAACTTAAGCAGCTCAATTCCAGAAAAATAAACGACCCAATCAAAAAATGGACCAAAGAGCTAAGTAGACATTTCTCCAAAGAAGACATACGGATGGCTAACAAACACATGAAAAGATGCTCAACATCACTCATTATCAGAGAAATGCAAATCAAGACCACAATGAGGTACCATTTCACACCAGTCAGAATGGCTGCGATCCAAAAGTCTACAAGCAATAAATGCTGGAGAGGTTGTGGAGAAAAGGGAACCCTCTTACACTGTTGGTGGGAATGCAAACTTGTACAACCACTATGGAGAACAGTGTGGAGATTCCGTTAAAAAAACTGTAAATAGAACTGCCTTATGACCCAGCAGTCCCACTGCTGGGCATACACACTGAGGAAACCAGAATTGAAAGAGACACATGTGCCCCAATATTCACTGCAGCACTGTTTATAATAGCCAGGACATGGAAACAACCTAGATGTCCATCAGCAGATGAATGGATAAGAAAGCAGTGATACATATACACAATGGAGTATTACTCAGCCTTTAAAAGAATACATTTGAATCAGTTCTAATGAGTTGGATGAAACTGGAGCTGATTATACAAAGTGAAGTTAGCCAGAAAGAAAAACACCAATACAGTATACTAACACAAGATGGTAATGATAACCCTGTATGCGAGACAGCAAAAGAGACACAGAGGTATAGAATGGACTTTTTGTACTCTGAGGGAGAGTGAGAGGGTGGGATGATACGGGAGAATGGCACTGAAATATGTATACTATCATGTAAGAAACTGATAGCCAGTCTATGTTCAATACAGGATACAGGATGCTTGGGGCTGGTGCACGGGATGATCCAGAGAGATGATATGGGGTGGGAGGTGGGAGGGGGGTTCAGGATTGGGAACTCATGTACACCGGTGGCGGATTCATGTAAGTGTATGGCAAAACCAATACAGTATTGTAAAGTAGAATAAAGTAAAAATAAAAATTTAAATAAAAAAAAATTAAACCAGCTTGAACCAATGTAATAGAATATATTAAAGCATAAATTAGTTTTTAGCAGAAAAGCACTGTTAGAAACTACTTGAATTCAAAATTAGAAAGTAAATACAGTTCTCAAGAGTGTATTCTTCAGCAGAAGAAATATTTTTAGAACTGTCAGTAAACGTATCAGTTGTTTCATTTGTAAGTGACAATGTAAGAAACTCCATTAAATTTAATTAATCTGAGAATGGGAAATTTCTTGGTTCAAATGATAAAATGCTATGCTACCACATCACAAAGTTCCTGGAGGCATCATTTATAGAGAACAGAAATGAACAATGTCCCCTGTAGTTACACAATACAGAAATCCTAAATCCAGAGATTAAAAAAAAATAAAATTCATTACATTTTGATCTTTTTCTATCTTTTAGAGACTTCTTCTCAATTCCATTTTAATCTATATTGACTTGATTCTCAGGCCAGTCATTTTCATGACACATTAATTCTGTCTCTTAGACCAGTAGATGGTGAACATATTATTCTTTATAGTGTCAGAAAAATCCAGGTATTGATGCTTGATTGATCCATCCTGCTCACTTGGATCAGAAATCAGTTCACTGTGGCCATGGGAATAGGGTTAATCCTATGAAAAATACATGGTCTAGGGAATCACCTAATTTAAATTAGGCTGCCATTAACAGAAACATATGGAATGGATGCTGAGAAAGAAAGCCATATATATATGTCAACTGAGATAAGTAAATATGATAAAGAAAAAAATATACAAATACTAGGAGGGAGGTCTGAAGATACTTCAGAAGAATGGAAAACAGAAATTATCTACAGGTGGGAAGAATCAGAGCAAATGTAATTGAGTAGATAGTATTAAATTATAAACTGAAAGATGCCTATGATGTTGACAGTGAAGAACTAAAAAGTGATATTCCTAAGTGGGTAAATAAAAACACAGGAAAAAACATTCAGGCAAGAAACAATGCAGTAAACCCAGAAAACTGCCTGTTGTGTAATTCTGGAAACTGTGATAAAATATAAAAAGGAAAAGGTACAAAAATAGACTGGAAACAGAAAATGAGGGGCTTTGAATTCCAGGGGGAAAAATTTGGATTATAAATAGTGACTAGTCCATGACAGCTTTTGAGCAAGGGAGTGATATGTTCAAATTTGAGATTTGAAAAGATTCATATTGAAGCTGTTCTTAAAAGGCACTGTGCCAGGGAAGAGCTATTTAGGAGGCTATGACTGTAGCCCAAGTAAAATAGAATGAGGCTGTGAGCCAAGGAAATGTACTCGAAAGGGAGTGAAATTTCACAGCTCTTTCAGGTAACTTTCCCTTGAACTCTGATCCTCTTTCTCCTGGTGTATGTGTATGAAATATTCACCTTCCTGATGAAAAACTCAGTGACTTCTCTGGAACCTTGGCTTTACTGACTTCTTTTCATTTGTCCCTGTAAACCAATAATTGCTTTTAAACAATTGTTTTTCTCCTGGCTCTCATGATACACACTATAATACAAAAACCTTATTAGTAGCCCTCACTCCTAACAAATATTCAGTCTTTGCATCTCTCTCTTTCTTTCTCCCCTTCTTCATTTGTTCTTTTCATTAGCTTCTCAGTCATTTGCTCATCCACTCTAACGCTGCTTCTTTCACTACTACATGACTGCCTCCTCAGTTGATATTACTAGCTTTAGATCACTATAAACAAAGCTAGTGGAGGTGATGGCATTCCAGTTGAGCTATTTCAAATCCTGAAAGATGATGCTGTGAAAGTGCTGCACTCAACATGTCAGCAAACTGGAAAACTCAGCAGTGGCCACAAGACTAGAAAAGGTCAGTTTTCATTCCAATCCCAGAGAAAAGCAATGCCAAAGAGTGCTCAAACTACTACACAATTGCACTCATCTCACGCACTAGTAAAATAATGCTCAAAATTCTCCAAGCCAGGCTTCAGCAATATGTGAACCATGAACTTCCAGATGTTCAAGCTGGTTTTAGAAAAAGCAGAGGAACCAGAGATCAAATTGCCAGCATCCGCTGGATCATGGAAAAAGCAAGAGAGTTCCAGAAAAACATCTATTTCTGCTTTATTGACTAGGCCAAAGCCTTTGACTGTGTGGATCACAATAAACTGTGGAAAATTCTGAAAGAGATGGGAATACCAGACCACTTGACCTGCTTCTTAAGAAACCTATATGCAGGTCAGGAAGCAACAGTTTGGACTGGACATGGAACAACAGACTGGTTCCAAATAGGAAAGGGAGTACAACAAGGCTGTATATTGTCACCCTGCTTATTTAACTTATATGCAGAGTACGTAAGAAACGCTGGGCTGGATGAAGCACCATCTGGAATCAAGATTATCAGGAGAAATATCAATAACCTCAGATATGCAGATGACACCACTCTTATGGCAGAAAGTAAGAACTAAAGGGCCTCTTGATGAAAGTGAAAGAGGAGAGTGAAAAAGTTGGCTTAAAGCTCAACATTCAGAAAACGAAGATCATGGCATCCAGTTCCATCACTTCACAGCAAATAGATGGGGAAACAATGGAAACAGTGGCTGACTATTTTTCTGGGCTCAAAAATCACTGCAGATGGTGATTGCAGCCATGAAATTAAAACACACTTCCTCCTTGGAAGGAAAGTTATGACCAACCTTGACAGCATAGTAAAAAGCAGAGACATTACTTTGTCAACAAAGCTCCGTCTAGTAAAGGCTATGGTTTTTCCAGTGATCATGTATGGATGTGATAGTTGGACTATAAAGAAGGCTGAGCACAGAAGAACTGATGCTTTTGAACTGTGGTGTTGGTGAAGGCTCTTGAGAGTCCCTTGGACTGTAAGGAGATCCAGCCAGTCCATCCTAAAGGAGATCAGCCCTGGGTGTTCATTGGAAGGACTGATGTTGAAGCTGAAACTCCAATGCTTTGGACACCTGATGTGAAGAGCTGATGCATTTGAAAAGATCCTGATGCTGGGAAAGATCGAGGGGAGGAGGAGAAGGGGGCAACAGAAGATCAGATGATTGAATGGCCTCACCGACTCAATGGACATGGGTTTGGGTGAACTCAGGGAGTTTGTGATGGACAAGGAGGCCTGGGGTCCTGCGGTTCATGGGGTCACAAGGAGTCAGACACATCTGAGCGACTGAACTGAACTGAGACTTTCTTTTGAGCTACAGATCTCCAACCATATTAGTTCACCTGATATTCAACAAAAATGCTTTATCTTCCAAGTCCTAACTTGTACAGAAACCTCATCTATTGTCTTTTCTAGTGTCATTCAACCGGACTCATTTTCCTGTTACTGTTCAATAAACTTATCAGTTCAAGAGGCTTTGGTCAAATGCTCCCTCATCCAGGAAGACCCTTCTGACATGTTGTACCATGCAAGTTATTTCTTTCTCTGATGTGCCACTGTGCCTGGTACATGCTTGTCATGTCACTGCTTTAATATACTCATTAATCTTTTTTGTTAATGCAATAAATATTGATTAAGCTTTATGTGTTTAGGCTCTATGCTAGCAATTGAAAAATATAACATTAAACAACACCACCATTATTCCCTGCTTTCATGAAATATTTGTTAGTGTTAGTCGCTCAGCCGTGTCCAACACTTTGCAACCCTATGGACTGTAGTCCTCCAGATTCCTCTGTCCATAGGATTCTCCAGATAAGAATACTGGAGTGGGTTGCCATTTCCTTTCCCAGGGCATCTTCCCAACCCCAGGGAACCAACCCAGGTCTTCTGTATTGCAGGCAGATTCTTTACTCTCTGAGCCACCAGGGAAACATTTATGTCCAATGGTAATGTCCTTCTGCATAGACTGTGTTGCTTGTATCTAGTAAGAATTGTTATGTAGGGTTTCTATTAGAAATAGCTGTTCGACGGGATTAATAAATGAAGGTGTTATCAACTTTATCTTCTTTAATATTGAAATATTTTGAGTGTTGGTTTATAAAACATTCACAGTATGAGATTCTAGAGACAAGGTTGTGTTTTGCTTTCTTCCATGCAGAAGGATAGATTCCATAAGACACTCTCAGTTAGCCTTAGTGACTGGCAACAACAAGTTTTTACTTTAGACAGGGTTTCTTGATCTTGACACTATTGTCAATGTATATCAGATAAATTTTTGTTGTGGAGGCTTTCCTGTGCATATATCCTGTGTTCAGCATATATGTCCTCTGTCCATTACATGCCAGTAGCACTCAAAAATGTGACAATCAAAACATATCCAGACATTTCTAAATATCCCAGGAGTGGAGAGGTGAGGGGTGCAAAAATCATGCCACTAGGGAACAATAACTGTGGTGATTTTGAATTATCCCAAATGTGGTGGAACTGGGGGAAAATGGGAGCCATTAAAAAAAAAAAATTCCTGAGGAACTGAAAACGTGTTTCAAATTAACTACTTTTTCTGATTTGTGTGACTATTACACAATAAAAATATATAATCCTTCCCCCTTTCATTCGCAGAATGCTCTCCAGAAGACTGCCATTCCCTGGCTGTCTTTGGGGAGAACTGAATGTGATTTTATATTTTCAATTGAACTTTTCTGACAAGGCTTGTCTCGTGAAAAATAAAATTACTATATGTAATGTAAAAAGAAAAATGCATTGGGAAAAAATGTTTCGGATTTTCCCAAATCATAATAAATTCCATATAGACAAAGAATTTCATAACTATAATGTGCTTATTCTCAAAAAGTAGGTTGTGCTAATGTTCTGCATTTGTCTGAGATAAAAACTAAAAGATTTTCTTAAAAAAATTAATTGGATAAGCATGTTGTGACATGAAAACCTCAAATATATTCCAGGCATTTTTGAGCTTTCATTTAAATGAAGACATAAAATATTTTCTATTAGTTACCACTATCTTGAAAGAGGAAAAAAACCCCACAGAATAAATGGAAATGTAGAGAGTAATATTTATCTTACAAATGTAGCTTCAAAGGTAACAATCTGGAATTTTTTCAATCACATTTATGTGTCCACTTGATTGTTTTCTCACAGTGGATTTAAAGAGATTCAAATAACAATTCCCTGGGCAAAGCAATTTTGCATGTGCAGTTATATCTCTTGTAATAGAGAAAACAGAGCTAAAGGATGATGTTCCTATTATGTAGAGCCATTTTCTTTCACCTAAATAAAAAGAAATAAGAAAAGAAAAGAAATCTAGTTTGTAAGGCAGGAAAAAAGAAAGAAAAAGGCACAGTGTGTTGAGCAACAGCAATTATGACACATTGATTATTACATTTTCTATATTTAGGAGCAAATGCAAATGAAATCCCTGGCAAGCCTGAATACTGGCCAGTGGGCACTATTCCTCTATAGGTCTCCAAAGATTTCATTAAATGCCATTAAATCATTTGCATCTAGTTTGGGCTCCAGAAGACAAGCATGGGTTGAAAATGGGGATGATGGTATGCATGTCCTTTAGAAGTTATAATTTTCCAAAGTAAAGTATCTTCATTTAATCCAAAATAACCATGTTCTTGAGGGCCATTTTAAACAGATGTTCAAACAGCTTTAGATCATCTCCCAGTGAATCAATTTAGATTTGAGATGCAACATATTTTTCTTATTATTAAAAACCATCCTAGTTTCCATGTGCTGTTAGTTGGATTCTTTCAAAATATTGGATTTTGACTAATCAGCAGGTTACTGCAACTATACATGTAGAAAGGTAACTAAAATATAGATTAAAATAACTGTCATATTTATGTTATGCATATTCAGGGAATTCCTTTAGTAGTTAAAACAATTTTGCTATGATCCTTAAAATTCCTCTTTTTCAGAAGAACATTGTCACAGAATTTATTTTCATCTATGTCATTTAACAACTATTATGTATTTTCCAACTATAGTGAGTCACTCTAAGGTAAAACAAGTTTATAAATATATAAGAAGTTAATGTAGTACATCACATTAATAGTCATATTACCTCATAGAAAATAAAGAGCAATAAAGTTTATTTTAACAGAATTTTCTTTAAAAAAAAAAGCTTCCATATTATTGTAAACTGAGAACTTTAAAATATCACCCCTGTAAAATCAGTTCAGTTCAGTTCAATCGCTCAGTCGTATCCGACTCTTTACGATCCCATGAACTGCAGCACACCAGGCCTCCTTGTCCATCACTAACTCCCGGAGTTCACTCAAACTCATGTCCATGGAGTCAGTGATGCCAACCAACCATCTCATCATCTGTTGTCCCCTTCTCCTCTCACCTTCAGTCTTTCATACCTTCTGTTAATTTATGTGTCTCCCTCAGTAAAATGTAAAAGCTCCACGAGGTTCCAGAATTGTATCCCTGGTTATTGCTTTAGACCTTACATGTATCAAAATACCTGGTACATATTTGGTACACAGTATTTGCTGAATGACTGAGTAAATACAGTCTATTCAAATATGACTTGGTTTTCCTGGTGGCTCAGTGGTAAAAATCCTTCTGCAAAGAAGGAGAAGCAGAGACATACGTTTGATCCCTGGTCTGGAAGATACCTTGAGGGAGAAATGGCAACCCATTCCAGTATTCTTGCCTGGAAAATTCCATGCACAAAGGAGCCTGGTGGGTTGCAGTCCATGGGGTCACAAAAGAGTGGAAACAATTGAGTGACTAAACAATAACAACAAAAATATGACTACAGAAAAAAGTGAAAGTTTTCACTCACTTTTTAAAAGTGTAAATGCCAAGGTCTAATGTGAAAACAATTTTGCTTATAGAATTAAGGTCTGTATATTCAGACTGATCTGAGTACAGAGGTATAGAGTGGACTTTTGGACTCTGAGGGAAAGGGAAAGGGTGGGATGGTTTGGGAGAATGGCAATGAAACATGTATATTTTCGTGTAAGAAACGAAGCGCCAATCTATGTTCAATGTAGGATGCAGGATGCATGGGGCTGATGCACAGGATGATTCAAGTAGAGGATGTGGGGTGGGAGGTGGGAGGGGGCTTCGGCATTGGGAGATTGTGTTCACCTATGGCTGATTCGTGTCAATGTATGACAAAACAAATACAGTATTGAAATTAAAAAAAAAAATAAAAGCCTTTTTTAATTAAAAAAATAAATTAAAAAAATAAATTTTGATTTGAGTATAAATTTTGCTCTGACTTTTTATGTCTTTGTCTGTAAAATATAGCCTCTACAAAAGTACTTGATAAAAAGTAGTTACTCAAAGTTATTTTCATTCACTTTCAGAAATTTTGGGAAATCACTTAAAGGGAAAAAAAAAAGAACTGCTATTATATGCCAAATGGAAAGAGTAATATTTATGGTATGTCCTTTTAATACTTTCTCAATGAAATAGCTGAGAAGTTATTTATTTGTACATCCCAAGCAAAAAATAAACTAGCATCTTCTTAAACTGACCTATCCCATGTGTAATCTTGCAAATAGTAGGCCTATCTGTAGTTAATGTGGTTTCACATTAGACTGTGTCTTGCACGATTATAGCAATAGGAGTACAGCACCAACTGTCAGGGCACATTAATCTAGTCTCATACCAAAGTAGGAAGAGAACTTGAACAGCTTTTCTTAAGGTGATATAGAGTCTTTATTTTATAGAAATAAAAGATATGAAGCACTTTCTACTTTCTCTTCTCTATCAGTGAATTTCTTAATTAAATCAAATATTAGTAGAAAGAAAAGAAATTATGCCAACTGAGAAATGCAACTATGATTATGTTTTTCTGATGCCAAGATATAGAATTGAAAGTGACAAGATCAGTCATTCATTTAAATTGATTTGTCTAATCAATGATTCACTCTATGTCCATATTCTTTCTTGATTTGTCCTTTCATCAAATTCCTTGCCCTCGGGTTATATCTTATTTTTGGCTGACATTTTGTCCATTGCACTTATCTTGATTCTTTCCTCAGTGACTTGATTCCTAACACTCACTAAAAGTGATGGCTTAGAAATTCCTTTCTAAAATTCTGATTAGGGTACTTTGCTCTCAATCCTTACATAATAGCTCACCAAGGCCTAAAAGGTTCACAAAAGTCATCACAGTGATTTACATAGGGTAAAATCTGATTCCAGTGTACGCTCAGTCATTCAATTGTGTCCAACTCTTTGTGACCCCATGGACTACAGCCTGCCAAGCTCCTCTGTCCATGGAATTTTCCAGGCAAGAATATTAGAGTGGATTGCCATTTTCCACTCAAGGGGATCTTCCCAACCCAGAGGTGAACCTGTGTCTTTTCTGTCTCCTGTATTGGCAGGTGGATTCTTTGCCACCGCACTACCTGGGAGGCCCAATTGGCAAAAGTAAGTGCTAAAAAATAGTTATGAAATAAGAAAAACAAAACTACATTTTATTAGTTCTGGCCTGGCACAGTTCAATAGGAAGTTTTTGCTAATCAGTTGTTTCTTAAGGCAACTTGAAGCAGTGATGTGTGAGCCCCAAAATAATAACTTCACTGAAGTTTTAATTATGGAGAGAAATTTGTCTTTGCCCATTGTCTGCTCTTGATCTCATCTCTATTGCTTACAGATTATGTAAACTGCTCTATATTGTTTTCGAACTCCAACACAGTGATGCTGCTGCTGCTGCTGCTGCTGCTAAGTCGCTTCTGTCTTGTCCGACTCTATGTGACCCCATAGACAGCAGCCCACCAGGCTCCGCCATCCCTGGGATTCTCCAGGCAAGAACACGAGTGGGTTGCCATTGCCTTCTCCGAACACAGTGATAATGACTTCCTATTTCTGTGTGAGGAGCAAATGATGTCATGTAAAATGTTGTTTGAAAGGTCCCTGATACATTAAATCTTTAATAATCATCATTAATTATTAAGAATACTATGACTCTTGTGTGGAAAGGTGTAAAGTCATTGAAATGGAAGAGTCACTGAAGTGAGTGAAGCATCATTAACCTTACATAAATCAGTACAATCTACCCAAAAGCATTTATTAAATAAACTTGCTGTTCACACAGAAGCCCTTGATTGGTAAGTTATCTAACTTGAAATTCACTATACTAGATGTGCTGTGGGAAAGTCAGATGGTTTGTCATTTTAAACTATACTAAATATCTAGGGGAAAAAGATTCACATTGTGATTACACCGGGATGCCCTTGAAAACTGGGGATTATTTATTCAGATTTGTCTTTTCTCAGTACCTTAACTGGCATCTGACAGTAGGACCTAACGAAATGAAGTAAAATTAGATTAGATACATTCAGTAAATGTGTATATGATATGCAAAAAAATGTGTGTGCTATCTTAGATTATATATATTTGTGAAATAATGTGAAACTATGAAAATGGTTCCCAAATCAAAAAAAGGTTGGGGAATTCAGTGTTAGACATTTTAATTTTAAATCTTCAACTGTTGACTATGACTATAATAAATCTAATGTCTAAAAACAAAAAACACATAATAAAGTTATTCTTTATTTTAGCAGTATCAAGAAGATGTTCTTAAATATGTGGCTTTTACTTTTATAATTTAAAAAGACTATATGATATTATACATGTGTGGCAGAACCAATATAATATTGTAAGGTAATTAACCTCCAATTAAAATAAATAAATTTAATCCATTTTGAGTTTATTTTTGTGTGTGGTGTTAGAAGGTGATCTAGTTTCATTCTTTTCCAAGTGGTTGACCAGTTTTCCCAGCACCACTTGTTAAAGAGATTGTCTTTACTCCATTGTATATTCTTGCCGCCTTTGTCGAAGATAAGGTGTCCATAGGTGTGTGGATTTATCTCAGGGCTTTCTGTTTTGTTCCATTGATCTATATTTCTGTCTTTGTGCCAGTACCATGCTGTCTTAATGACTGTGGCTTTGTAGTAGAGCCTGAAGTCAGGCAAGTTGATTCTTCCAGTTCCATTCTTCTTTCTCATGATTGCTTTTGTTATTCAAGGTTTTTTTGTATTTCCATACAAATCTTGAGATTATTTGTTCTAGTTCTGTGAAAAATACTGCTGGTAGCTTGATAGAGATTGCATTGAATCTGTAGATTGCTTTGGGCAGTATATTCATTTTCACTATATTGACTCTTCCTATCCATGAACATGGTATATTTCTCCATCTATTAGTGTCCTCTTTGATTTCTTTCATCAGTGTTTTATAGTTTTATATATATATAGGTCTTTAGTTTCTTTAGGTAGGTATATTTCTAAGTATTTTATTCTTTTCATTGCAATGGTGAATGGAATTGTTTCCTTAACTTCTTTTTCTACATCCTCATTATTAGTGTATAGGAATGCAAGGGATTTCTGAGTGTTGATTTTATATCCTGCAACTTTACTATATTCATTGATTAGCTCTAGTAGTTTTCCGGTCAAGTCTTTAGGATTTTCTATGTAGAGGATCATGTCATCTGCAAACAGTGAGAGTTTTACTTCTTCTTTTCCGATTTGGATTCCTTTTATTTCTCTTTTGTTCTGATTGCTGTGGTCAAGACTTCCAGAACTGTACTGAATAGTAGTGGTGAAAGTGGGCACCCTTGTCTTGTTCCTGACTTTAGGGGAAATGCTTTCAAAAATAGATTAAAGATCTAAATGTAAGACCAGAAACTATAAAACTCCTAGAGAAGAACATAGGCAAAACACTCTCCGACATAAATCACAGCAGGATCCGCTATGATCCACCTCCCAGTATACTGGAAATAAAAGCAAAAATAAACAAATGGGATCTAATTAAAATTAAAATCTTCTGCACAACAAAGGAAACTATAAGCAAGGTGAAAAGACAGCCTTCTGAATGGGAGAAAACAATAGCAAATGAAGCAACTGACAAACAACTAATCTCAAAAATATACAAGCAACTTATGCAGCTCAATTCCAGAAAAATAAACGATGCAATCAAAAAATGGGCCAAAGAACTAAATAGGCATTTCTCCAAAGGAGACATATGGATGACTAACACACACATGAAAAGATGCTCAACATCGCTCATTATCAGAGAAATGCAAATCAAGACCACAATGAGGTACCATTTCACACCAGTCAGAATGGCTGTGATCCAAAAGTCTACAAGCAATAAATGCTGGAGAGGATGTGGAGAAAAGGGAACCCTCTTACACTGTTGGTGGGAATGCAAACTAGTACAGCCACTATGGAAAACAGTGTGGAGATTCCTTAAAAAATTGCAAATAGAACAGCCTTATGACCCAGTAATGCCACTGCTGGGCATACATACTGAGGAAACCAGAATTGAAAGAGACACATGTACCCCAATGTTCATTGCAGCATTGTTTATAATATCCAGGACATGGAAACAACCTAGATGTCCATCAGCAGATGAATGGATAAGAAAGCAGTGGTACATATATACACAATGGAGTATTACTCAGCCCTTAAAAGAATAAATTTGACTCAGTTCTAATGAAGTGGATAAAACTGGAGCCGATTATACAGAGTGAAGTAAGCCAGAAAGAAAAACTCCAATACAGTATACTGACACATATATATGGAATTTAGAAAGATAGTAATGATGACGCTCTATGTGAGACAACAAAAGAGACACAGAGGTATAGAATGGACTTTTGGCCTCTGAGGGAGAGGGAGAAGGTGGGATGATTTGGGAGAATGGCATTGAAACATGTATACTATCATATAAGAAATGAAGCACCAGTCTATGTTCAATACAGGATACAGGATATTTGGGGCTGGTGCACAGGAAGATCCAGAGAGATGATATGGGGTAGGAGGTAGGAGGAGGCTTCAGCATTGGGAGATCGTGTACACCTGTGGCTGATTCATGTCAATGTATGGCAAAACCATTACAGTATTGTAACAGAATAAAGTATTAAAAAATAAATAAATAAATTTAAGTTAAAAAAATAAACAATAAATTTAAAAAAGAGAAAGACCATAAATCATAAGTTAGAAACTACTTTTTTGCTTACATATCATACAAAACTGACAAATTTTATTTCTTATAAAATTAGAAATGCTTCACCTCATTTAGGAAAAACATATTTTCTCCTTTCTATTTAAAGAATTTTATATTGAATTTTATTTCAAAGCAATGAGGCACTTTCAGTGCTATAAGTAGGTCCTAATGATTTCTTAATTCATGCAATATATTTTTACTGAATGTCTAATATATGCCAGACCTGCTACAAGGGGAAAAATTCTATTTCCTGGAGATTTCATTCAAATAATGATACTGACTACTCTGGGGGAAACATCTATAATTTAACCAGTGAAAAGCCAGATATCAATTTCACCTTATCATTCTGTACTACTCCTTCAATATTTGTACATATTTATTTTATGCCTTCTAAGTGTGAGATACGTCCTGCATCTTGAGAATACAATATTAAAAAGGGAATAATGTGTGTCACTATGAAACAAAGAAAACACAGAACAGAACTTCAAGGACACCAGAATTTTAAAATAACTCTGCAAATAATAAATTGATTTAAGTTTTAATTATGGTGAGAAATATATCTTCAGATTTATTAAATTTGTGAGGACATACCTTAGGAAGGATTTTTTTTCTTTTTCTTTTATTTTCATTTAAAGAGCTAGAAGCTGACTTTCTAAAAGATAACATTATTTGCTCCAGTTAAAGACAGAAATAAAAATAAAACACGTCTCCTGAATCTCCTACATCTAAAGCCAATATTCTCTCTGCTGTAACATCTCCTTTCAGTTTCTCATGAAAACACAAACTCCACAGTATTTTAGAAAGATTCAATCCTAGACTCTCATGTCTGAAAATTGTTGAGCAGATTAATTAGCCGACTTCTCAGACTGATTTTCCCTTTGCAAATGTGTGTTCTTTGCAACCAGAGTGGAAGAAAAAGGATCTCATGCCTTAGTCAATGAAGCTCAAATTATAGGACTCTAAGAAGACTACAGAAACAAAACAGCTTGGGCACCATTGTGAGTGTCCAACTCCAGCGGAGGGGATTAGAACTCGAAATAAACCAGACAGGAAAATGGCCTTCTTTCAGCATCCCAATAATACGTTTTATATTTTCAGGTTGAAACTGAGTAATAATCAGGGCTTTTGCCTTTTAAATGCCAGGTAAAATATTGGATACCCAGTTAAATTTGAATTTCAGATAAACAACAAATAATCTTTGGTAGAAGAATTTGCTATGAAATATTTTAACTTACTAAAATTGCTGATCTTACTATGAAAAGAAAGAAATTGCAATTGTTCTATTCAGTTAAAGATGTTCTAAGAAAATTTAAAAACAGGAAAAGAATTCTGTAGTATTTTTCTGACATACTGATTCTGACATTGAAAAAGAAGGGGCGGGGGCAACAAAAGCGTGGGACTAGCTAGTGGTTGTATTTCCGACTCATGACTGTGGTACTAAGATACGCATAGACACTGGGTTCCATTCCATGGTGCAGTGCTCCACATCAAGATTCCCTCGGAACTCTTTCAGTGAGCTCTTGTTCCTCCTGGTACTGAATTTTTCTCTGTATTTTGGGTGAATCAATTTGAGCCGCTCCCAGCTTTCTACATATTCAGCAGTTATATTTCTATACTGACTAGTGCCAACAACAAAGAAAAATTTGCCTTCATCCTCACTGGCACTGTCTCCTCAGCTGACCTGTACCTGGAGCCAGAAGAGTGAATGATTCTATAATGAACAACTTGGTAGAACTCTTTTCTAAATATTGTTGTATGGCCAATTTTCTCTATCAATAGCATAATCATTCTTGATGATTTTATCACCATAGAGGAATATGCCCTATGGCATATTGAGCATGCTAACTTTTAAAAGTATTAAATTTAGACTGGAAATTATATTTTCAGTTGCATATGTTATTATAAAACCATATACTTGAAGACATCAAAATGGCAGTAGTCCTTGTTAATCAACATGCTTATTTATTTTCATGAAAAACAAATCTGAATTCTCAAGGATAAATCAATACTGACGGAAAAGTTGCTTATTTAACTGAGCATCTTTTGTTACATAATTCTATTTAATATCTACTATTATCAAATTTAAAATATTCTAATTTTATTTGATGAATAGTAACATTGAATGTTTCCTCTACTGTCTTTTAGTCAAAATTAAATAGAGTGCAATCTCACATAAAGTATAATTTTACATTTGCACCTTCATTAAGAAAATACATATATAGTTATAAAATAGAAAGGGATGCTGCTAACAAGCACACACACACACACACACACACAAATTAGGTTTAAAATGCATAGTGAGTCTAGAAGAAAATGAACTTTAAGGAATCTTTTAGAAAATACCTTGACTCCGTTGCTAGGTACTGACAGTTGCCTCTCTTCCAGAAGGTATGAACTGATTATAGCCAGAGAATTCCATTAACCTCTCTTGACATTGAACAAAATAATCAGATATAGAAGAAATGCAAAAGAATCACCCAGAATGTTGGCTAAAGAATCATAAGAAAAATCAAGGCTCTGGACATTTTCAAGAACTAGTTTTCAGTCTTGGAAAAATACATATTACAAGTAGCAGAGAATATGAACTTAGTCATTCGTTGGTTGAATTAGATAAGAATATAGTGTTTACACAATTAGAAATTTCCCCATTTTACTCTACAACAATGGTAAAAATCTTGACACTTCTTTCTGAAGAGTATTCTGCATGCATGCATGCTGTCATTTCAGTAATGTCTGACTCTTTGTGACCCCATAGACTCTAGCCTGCCAGGTTCCTCTGTCCATGGGTTTTATAGGCAAGAATACTGGAGTGAGTTGTTCTGCCCTCTTCCAGGAAATCTTCCCCGTGCAGAGATGAAACACTTGTGTAGTGTGGCTCCTGAATTGCAGATTCTTTACCACTGAGCCACAGGGGATGCCCCAAAGAGTATTCGAACTGTTTATAAATTATTGGTCAAACAACAGATGTAAATTGGCTTTCAGAGCATCTTAGGCGGTGCTTCCATCTTAGCTTGAATATTCTCTAAAGGCAATAGATCTTTCACATTTATTCCAGCCTAACTTTTCAGCTCTTCTGGCTGGAAGAAAAGAAACACCTTGTAAAGTAAGTAAATAAACAAAATATGGAAAATGGGCACTCCCAAATCTCTAGGTAAAAAAACATGTTTTATTTTCCTCTTTAGTTAATAGGCATACAGTTTATATAAAAAGAATCACAATGCAACTGAAAAAGCAGCCAATATGCAATTGGGAAAAAGGTTACTGAAATTGTGTTCCATTTGATTTGAGTGTGGTGAGATTAGGTATTGTTTCTAACAGTAATGTACATAACAGAGAAAGTAAGGAAGTTTTAGAATACAATTTTAGAAATAGCCCTGAAGTGAATAGATGTTTTATTTCATTTCAACAAACAGTCTGAATTGGTATATACTAAACACATTATTTAGAACCACAACAACCACAAATAGAATAATTCATGGAAATCGTGCTAGTACATATAGAAATCAATAATTAATAATAATATGCAGTTGTTTTTTTTTCTTTTTTTTTTTAACAGACTGCTAGTGACTATATAACATCCAGCTGAAGACTAGTGGGGGTGGGAGGGGTACTCTTTCTGCCCCCTTCTGATGCCTATGTCAGAAGCTTTCTCTATCTCCTTTATACTTTTTTTTAAATTAAATTTATTTATTTAAAACCTGCCTTAGGGAACGCACAGTAAAATTCATCTAGGTAGCCATTCCTGTCTCCAAAGTCTTATTATACTACCCAGAAAACTCAATAAATAATTATTCAATTAATGCATAAATGAGTTGTGAAATAGCAGAAGAGAGAGTAATTAGTTCTGCATGCAAAACTCTAGAAAGGTTTCAAAGAGAAAGAAGTTGACCTTTAAATCAGGTCTTGAAACATAAATAAAATATTAACCAGAAGTGATAAATCTCACTCTGGGTGGCATGCTGCTGCTGTTGCTAAGTCGCTTCAGTCGTGTCCGACTCTGTGCAACCCCATAGACAGCAGCCCACCAGGCTCCGCCGTCCCTGGGATTCTCCAGGCAGGAATACTGCAGTGGGTTGTCATTTCCTTCTCCAATGCATGAAAGTGAAAAGTGAAAGAAGTTGCTCAGTCGTATCAGACTCTTCACGACCCCATGGACTGAAGCCTACCAGGCTCCATAGTCTCAAACAAAACAGATGAATCCCATTCTTGCTTGGACAACATAGCCTAGTGTGGTAGAAACAAGCAAATGTACCAAAAGTCCTTAATATTTATTTCTGTATTAAATATTTGTTGAGTGCATCTGTGCACCAAATACCACTTAAAATGCAAAGATCCTTACACTATAGATTTATATTAAATAAAAAATGTTAAGACCAAAAAAAAAAAAAGGCAGGATATGGAGCTAGAGAGTTACTGAAACGAGTTTTGAAAAGTTAGCTATTTTTAATAGAACCATCAAGAAAGACCTTTAAGAAAAGAGAATATCTGAGTACAGCCTTAAAAAGCGAGGAAGAACATGGTAGAAGTAACCTCAAACTAAAATATCTTTGTTGAGCTCCAGAAAAGTCTGTAGGTAATGTGACTGGAGGAATCAAATGATGGAAGGAGAGAAACCAAGGTCAAAGAATTATCTGGGGCCATGATAATTAATTCCTCAAAAGTCAATGGAATAAAATGAGGACATATTGAAGGATTTTATCACTGAAGTAACTGAATCTGATGTTAATTAATAAACCTAGTTGCTGTGCTGAAAGCAAGAAAAAGAAAGAAATGAGTTAGATGCAATTGTAGTAATGTTGGTAGGAGATGATAGTCACAATCTAGACAATTTTCAAAGGTAGGGTGAGCAGGATTTACTGATAAACTGTATGTGAAGAATAAGAAAAGGAAATATCAAGGGAGGTACTTGCTACATCCCTTGATGCCTTAAGGATAATGCAAGCAAATGGAAAGACAGAGTTACTATACATTCAGGAATGAGCATATTTATGAGGGAAAGAACAGAAGTGCCATTTTGTAAACATTAATATTAGGGGCACATATTGGTATATTGAAATTTTTGAAAAATTAATAGTTGAAATAGGGAATTCAAGAGAGTGGACTTGGCTGAAGATGTAAATCTGAAATAATTAACATTTAGATGGCCTTTGCATATACACTTTGGATAATGTTAAAATAGATTAATTGTGAATAAAAAAGAAAAATATAGGGACTGAGCCTATAGAGCTGCAGTATTCAAAAGTCAGGGAATGAAAAAGAAAACTGCAAAGTGCAAAAAGCTGCAAAGAGCTATAAAGTAAGAGAACCAAGTAAGATTGATATTGTCTATTCAGTTGCTAAAGGGGTTCCAAATAGTGATATGGTTAGCAGGTTAAGGGCTGCTGAGTGATTAAACAAGATGTCTATTCCACAATGTAGGGATCACTGGTCACCTTGACCAGAGTGGTCTCAGCAGAATGATAGTGACAAATATATATATATATATATATTGGAGTAGGTAATATGTGAATGAGAGGAAAATACAGAAACTCTCTAGACAAATGTACAGAACTGAGATGTTAGATCAAGAGATTAAAGGGTTAAGGAAGAAATACTTTAAGAAAAAAACTAATATAATATGTTTGTGTTTTGGTGGAAGAAACAACAGAGAGAGGAAATTGATGATACAGAAAACAAAGTGGAAAAAAAAACAAACAAAAAACAACCCAGAAGTGATATCCTTGAGTTGAGAGAGGATACAAAGAACAGAGAAAGGGGCCTGACAGCAAAAATGGTTCATTCTTTGCAATTAAAGGGAAGGAGAAATATATAGGTATAGACTCATATAGAGTATAGATTTAATGATAGAATATTTAGAAATTATCTTCTAATTGCACCTATATCAGTAATTGAGTATGTTTTTTCCAGTGGTCATGTATGAATGTGAGAGTTGGACTGTGGAGAAAGCTGAGTGCCGAAGAATTGATGCTTTTGAACTGTAGTGTTGGATAAGACTCTTGAGAGTCCCTTGGACTGCAAGGAGATCCAACCAGTCCATCCTAAAGGAGATAAGTCCTGAGTGTTCATTGGAAGGACTGATGTTGAAGCTGAAACTCCAATACTTTGGCTGCCTGATGAGAAGAGCTGACTCATTTGAAAAGACCCTGATGCTGGAAAAGATTGAGGGCAGGAGAAGGGGAGGACAGAGGATGAGATGACTGGATGGCATCACCAACATGATAGACATGAGTTTGAGTAAACTCCGGGAGTTGATGATAGACACGGAGGCCTGGCATGCTGTGGTTCATGGGGTCACAAAGAGTCGGGCACCACTGAGTGACTGAGTTGAACTGAACAGTAATTGAAAAGCAAAGTTATCAGCAGAGAGAAAAAAATGAAAGGGCTGTGCAATAGTCATGTAAAAAGTAGAAGAGTAAATGAGCTAAAGAAATGTAGTAAAATTGCCTGGCAGTACTAAGGACCCACTTGAGATTCCTGGTCATGAATTTAAAGTGAGATCAGCCAGCATAGTTTTCTATTTTCTGTAGCTATTGTCAGCTGCTTTCATGGAGTGGAATAGGTGGAGAAATGGATTAAAGATGTATTGCAGTTATTATAACAGTTACTAAGGTTGCTACGGAATTCAAGTAATGAAATATATATGAAAGAACTTCAAAAGCGGTAAAGTATCATATAGGTATACTTCATCACTGGGATTCAATA
The DNA here is from genome assembly GCA_917880005.1 of Nanger dama. Classification (NCBI taxonomy): domain Eukaryota; kingdom Metazoa; phylum Chordata; class Mammalia; order Artiodactyla; family Bovidae; genus Nanger; species Nanger dama. Next base: position 14,654,210 of record CAKJTW010000002.1, read on the forward strand.
CTGTAAAGTCCCATGTAGTAGCTTTGCTTTATGAATGCAAATCAGAGTGCCATTGATTGGTGCCAATCTTTAATGCAAATCAAAGATGCCTAGTAGCCTCACAGGTCTTGAAGCCTGTACCTGACAGATCATACAATAAATTAAATTTCACATTTAATGAGAATTAAAAGACCTGTCCAAGAATGTGTCTATATGACTGAGACAAGAGCTGTGGCATTTTCATTTTTCATGATGCTTGCTCACTTTCTTGAAGCCAGTATTACTGTGGGACTCTAATAGAGAAGCTTTGCATTAGGATTTAAAATGTCCAGGCTTTCTCTTATATGTCATGTTAATAAGTTTCCTTCCATGAAAAAAGGATGCTTTTGCCAGTTATTTCCCTGAAGATTCCTCTATGAAACAAGTGTTCCACTCCAAGAAATTCTTTTCATATTGCAAGATTAAATCAATTTCATTCATTACCATCACCCTTGGCAATCTCTGTATGACTTTTTGGAATAATTGAGTAATTCAACAGATTCAACAATGGCTTCAGCATTCGCATAACTGAAGAATGGTGCTTTACAATCTTCATTTTCCATTCAAAGCTTTGAGAAGGGAATTGCAGTTTTAAAGGAAAGAAAGAATATACATTTGACCGAATGGATTTTCAATATTTGGTTTGAAAATAAGGTCTTTCTGAGCAAGTAATACTTTTTCATTCCTTTTCAATCATTTTTCTATCAAACTTCTTTCATTGTCTCTTAGTATATATTTCTTTATATTTAAACACATGTTCTTTTTGAATACTTACATTTAAGACTACATTAAAATTTGAGTTTAGTTTTTAAAATAATTTTTAAAACATTTGTTTAATAATGTTATAAAAATATAAATATAATTTGAAAAGGGTCATGATCAAGCAAATTCATAAAATTGCTTTAACTAAGATGCATTAGGCCCAATGTATCTAATAGTGCCTACTTTACACAAATAAATAAATTCCATAGATCAATCATCAAGAGATAAAGGAAGAAAGAAAGAAAGCTAATTGCTAGTGTTTATGATGCTAAAGATGAAACTCCAGTACTTTGGCCACCTCATGCCAAGTGTTGACTCATTAGAAAAGACTCTGATGCTGGGAGGGATTGGGAGCAGGAGGAGAAGGGGATGACAGAGGATGAGATGACTGGATGGCATCACTGACTCCATGGACATGAGTCTGAGTGAACTCCGGGAGTTGGTGATGGACAGGGAGGCCTGGGTGCTGCGATTCATGGGGTCACAAAGAGTCGGACACGACTGAGCGACTGAACTGAACTGAACTAATGTTCTTTATAATAGGAGCAAACTAATTAATCACGCATGTTATGATCTCAAACTTATCTTTGTAAATTATAATGATTGGTTGAGGAAATTATTTGGTTTAATCTAAACTTCAGCGATTACAGATATAATTCTTATTGAGGATTTATTTTAGGACTTTTCTAAGTCCTATATATATATATAACCAGGACTTTTCTAAGGGATTAACGTAATACATTTCTATGAACAATCAGGGAAAAAATATGATAAAATTTATTTCAAATGGATAAAAGTTAAAAAGAAATATAAATTTTTATTCTCAAAATATTGATTATTTGAAATTTAAAAACCTTAAATCATTAAGAAAGAGCATGGCATCATACACTGTATTGAAAATGTTGCAAAGGATCATAAACATGGAAAAAGCTCATACAATTTCTCCTTATTTTAAGAAAATGAGGATAATGGGCATCCCAGAGAGGGAGGAGAGAACGAGGGGAATGAAGAGCTTATTTAAAGAAATAGTAACTGAGAACTTCACAAACCTGGGGAAGAGACTGGATACACAAATTCATAAAACTAAGAGAACACCTAATTACTGCAACACAAAAAACGTTCTCCAAGACACATGACATTAAAGCTATCAAGTTCAGTTCAGTTGTAGTCATGTGTGACTCTTTGTGACCCCATGAATCACAGCATGCCAGGCCTCCCTGTCCATCACCAGCTCCCAGAATTCACTCAAACTCATGTCCATTGAGTTAGTGATGCCATCCAGCCATCTCATCCTCTTTCGTCCCCTTCTCCTCCTGCCCCAATCCCTCCCAGCATCAGGGTCTTTTCCAATAAGTCAGCTCTTCACATCAGGTGGCCAAAGTATTGGATTTTCAGCTTTAGCATCAGTCCTTCCAATGAACACCCAGGACTGATCTCCTTTAGGATGGACTGGTTGGACCTCCTTGCAGTCCAAGAGAACTGGACATGGAACAATAGACTGGTTCCAAATAGGAAAAGGAGTACGTCAAGGCTGTATATTGTCACCCTGCTTATTTAACTTATATGCAGAGTACATCATGAGAAATGCTGGGCTGGAAGAAGCACAAACTGGAATCAAGATTGCCAGGAGAAATATCAATAACCTAAGATATGCAGATGACACCACCCTTATGGCAGAAAGTGAAGAGGAATTAAAAGCCTCTTGATGAAAGTGAAAGAGGAGAGTGAAAAAGTTGTCTTAAAGCTCAACAGTCAGAAAACTAACGTAACGGCATCTGGTCCTATTTCTTCATGGGAAATAGATGAGGAAACAGTGGAAACAGTGTGAGACTTTATTTTGGGGGCTCCAAAATCACTGCAGATGGTGACTGCAGCCATGAAATTAAAAGACGCCAGTCCTTGGAAATAAAGTTATGACCAACCTAGATAGCATGTTAAAAAGCAGAAATATTACTTTGCCAACAAGGGTCCATCTAGTCAAGGCTATGGTTTTTCCTGTGGTCATGTATGGATGTGAGAGCTGGACTGTAAAGAAAGCTGTCAAGAGTCAATGACAAAAAAGAATATTAAAGGCAGCCAAGGTAAAAGATACCAATCAGCAAAGCTTATGGTAGATAAGCTTTTATATCAGCCCCATAAGCTATCATCAGGCTTCTTAGCAGAAACTCTATAGGCCAAGAGATTGGAATGACACACTCAACGTATTGAAAGATAAAAACTGTCATCCAAGTGTATCCCCATTCAGATATGGGGACAAAATAAAGGCTTTCCCAAACAAAACTGAGGGAGTTCATCACCACTAGAGGCTTCCCAGGTGGTTCAATGAGTAAAGAATTTACCTGTAATGCAGGACCTGCTGCTGCTGCTAAGCCACTTCAGTCATGTCCAACTCTGTGACTCCAGAGACGGCAGCCTACCAGGCTCCCCCGTCCCTGGGATTCTCCAGGCAAGAACACTGGAGTGGGTTGCCATTTTCTTCTCCAATGTGTGAAAGTGAAAAGTGAAAGTGAAGTCATTCAGTCATGTCTACTTTTAGCGACCCCATGGACTACAGCCCACCAGGCTCCTCCATCCATGGGATTTTCCAGGCAAGAGTACTGGAATGGGGTGCCATTGCCTTCTCTGGCAATGCAGGAGACATGTGTTCAATTCCTGAGTCAGGAAGGTAACCTGGAGGTGGTAATGGCAAGCCACTCCAGTACACTTGTCTGGAGAACCCCATGGACAGAGGAGCCTGGCAGGCTAGAGTCCATGGGGTCACACAGAGTTGGACACGACTGAGTGACTGAGCATGCATGCATGCACCACCACTAGACAAGAAGTGCTGAATGGAGCTCTTCTGTCTAAACCAAAACAACAAGCGATATGAAACTTTGACTAAGGTGACATAAGTAGACTAACAAAATCAGAAAACAGCAACTCAAGATATTAGAATAGGTTGTTAAAAGTATAGCATAATGATTAAAGGAACTCAGTAGAAATAACTACAGCAAACTTCAAATTGGTAATGAACTCACAACATAAAAAGGGATCATTAGAGACAACACAAAATTAAGAAAAGGAAAAGGATAAAACTTTAATAGGCAAATTAAGAAAAGATGCTATCAACAGAAAAAAAGGACTATTTTATTTATTATACATTTTATACAAACCTCACGATAACCACAAAACATAAATCTAATGGAAGGCAAAAAGAAAGAAAACACTGTACAAAACCACCTAACTAAAATAACAAATAGACAGAAACAAGATAAAAGAAACAGGAAGATATAGAGTAGCCAGAAAACAAAAAATAGAATGGCAGTACTAAACTCGTATTTATTAATAATCACTATAACTGTAAATCAATTGGATTCACCAATCTAAAGACACAGAGTGACTAGACATTAAAAAAAAAAACAAGACTCAACTGTATGCTGCCTCCACAAGACTCAGTGCTGCCAAAACCAGACTTAAAGTAAAGGGATAGAGGATGATCCTCCAAGGGAAGGCAACCTAAAGAAAGCAGGTGTAGCCCCATGCTCATTTTAAATGAAATAGATTTTTAGCCAAAAACTATAACGAAAAATGAATATTATATGATAAAGGAGACAATTAACCAAAAAGACAGAGCAATCATTAATTACCACCATCCACTATTCCAAAATCTCTCATTCAATAACTCCAATAAAGCTGTGCTTTGTCCTCATTTAAGTATTTAGTCTCTAATGTCACCTATTTCTACTATAGGAAATCTTTTTTTTTTAATTGGAAAAGATCAGTTTTCATTCCAATCCCAAAGAAAGACAATGCCAAAGAATGCTCAAACTACCGCACAATTGCACTCATCTCACACGCTAGTAAAGTAATGCGCAAAATTCTCCAAGCCAGGCTTCAGAAATACGTGAACCGTGAACTTCCTGATGTTCAAGTTGGTTTTAGAAAACACAGAGGAAGCACAGATCAAATTGTCAACATCCGCTGGATCATGGAAAAAGCAAGAGTTACAGAAAAACATCTAGTTCTGCTTTATTGACTATGCCAAAGCCTTTGACTGTGTGGATCACAATAAACTGTGGAAAGTTCTCAAAGAGATGGGAATACCAGACCACCTGACCTGCCTCTTGAGAAATCTGTATGCAGGTCAGGAAGCAACAGTTAGAACTGGACATGGAACAACAGACTGGTTCCAGATAGGAAAAGGAGTACGTTAAGGCTGTCACCCTGCTTATTTAACTTCTATGCTGAGTACATCATGAGAAATGCTGGGCTGGAAGAAACACAAGCTGGAATCAAGATTTCCGGGAGAAATATCAATAACTTCAGATATGCAGATGACACCATCCTTATGGCAGAAAGTGAAGAGGAGCTAAAGGGCCTCTTGATGAAAGTGAAAGAGGAAAGCGAAAAAGTTGGTTTAAAGCTCAACATTCAGAAAACAAAGATCATGGCATCCGGTCCCAACACTTCATGGGAAATAGATGGGGAAACAGTTGAAACAGTGTCAGACTTTATTTTTGGGGGCTCCAAAATCACTGCAGATGGCGACTGCAGCCATGAAATTAGAAGACGCTTACTCCTTGGAAGAAAAGTTATGACCAACCTAGATAACATATTTAAAGCAGAGACATTACTTTGCCGACTAAGGTCCGTCTAGTCAAGGCTATGGTTTTTCCTGTGGTCATGTATGGATGTGAGGGTTGGACTGTGAAGAAGGCTGAGCGCTGAAGAATTGATGGGTTTGAACTGTGGTGTTGGAGAAGACTCTTGAGAGTCCCTTGGACTGCAAGGAGATCCAACCCGTCCATTCTGAAGGAGATCAATGCTGGGATTTCTTTGGAAGGAATGATGCTAAAGCTGAAACTCCAGTACTTTGGCCACCTCAGGCGAAGAGTTGACTCATTGGAAAAGATTCTGATGCTGGGAGGGATTGGGGACAGGAGAAGAAGGGGATGACCAAGGATGAGATGGCTGGATGGCATCACTGACTCCATGGACATGAGTCTGAGTGAACTCTGGGAGTTGGTGATGGACAGGGAGGCCTGACATGCTACGATTCATGGGGTCACAGAGTCGGACATGACTGAGCGACTGAATTGAACTGAGGAATTTACTATAGGAGCTTTATTTATTTATTTATTTAGGGTCTTACCCATTGTGAACTCTACGACTGATCACATCGATCATGCCTTTTTAGTGCCCTAGAAGCTTCTGTTATGAAAAGGCAATGGCACCCCCACTCCAGTACTCTTGCCTGGAAAATCTCATGGATGGAGGAACCTGGTAGGCTACAGTCCATGGGGTCACTAAGAGTCAGACACGACTGAGCGACTTCACTTTCTCTTTTCACCTTCATGCATTGGAGAAGAAAATGGCAACCCACTCCAGTGTTCTTGCCTGGAGAATCCCAGGGATGGGGGAGCCTGGTGGGCTGCCATCTATGGGGTCGCACAGAGTCAGACACGACTGAAGCGACTTAGCAGCAGCAGCTGCAGAAGCTTCTATTATAACCACCTTAAACCAAAGTCCTTTTCCCACCATAATCTAAAGTTTATAGTTGCAAAAGCAGAACTTTTTAAATGATAGGGCTTTTACACAAGAAACATAGAGTCACTAAGTATAAAGGAAGCAAAGGAAGTGTTAATCTCATTACCTCCCTTTGCCTGGAAATATAAGGGAAGAAGTGGGGAAACTCCCAGAAAAGGATTACTGCTTTGACTAAAAGAATAAACTTGATAGTGAAGAGGGAGATATCCTACAAACTGTCAGGAGGAGGAGGAGGAGTGAGTAGTCTCTATAGAACTGGGTCTCCTTATTCAGTAAATAGAGAAGTAGATTTTTGTTATCTTATCAGTCTGGAAAAAGGAATTTCTCCGAAGAACTGTGGGGGTGGATCCTGCACATGGTGGTCCCCTCATAGCTCAGATGGTAAAGAATCTGCTTGCAATGCAGGAGACCTCGGTTTGATTCCTGGGTCAGGAAGATCCCCTGGAGAAGGCACAGGCTACCCACTCCAGTATTCTTGGACTTCCCTGGTGGCTCAGCTGGTAGAAAATCCTTCTGCAATGTGGGAGACCTAGATTCAGTCCCTGGGTTGGGAAGATCCCATGGAGAAGGGAAAGGCTTTCCACTTCAGTATTCTCACCTAGAGAATTCTATGGACTGCATAGTCCACGGGATCACAAAGAGTTGGACACAACTGAGCAACTCTCTTTCACTTTTCACTTTCATACTGGTCCATAAAGCAGAAAATGAATTTCAGAGCCAACAGAGCTCTGAAAAGAGCCGAAAGGGCCAACAGCATGGATTAAGAGACTGGAATGTTCAGAATCCCTGATATAGACAGAAAAGAAGCCAACTAAAAATGCTACTCAACTCCCAGGGATAGAATATTCCTGTGTTCTGTCCAGATATGGCCAAGGAAAGTCTTTGCCATGCTGTCAATGTTTGTCTTTCCCCCAAATCATATGTTGAAATCCTAAATCCCATATGGTGGGATTACTAGGTGGGACCTTTGGGAAGTGTTTAAGTCATAATGGTGGAGCCTTCATGAATGGGTTCATAGCACCTTGATCTTTGCTCTTTCAACCTCCAGCACGCATGCTATCACTTGAGTTGTGTCCAGCTCCTTGTGATCCCATGGATTTTAGCCCTTCAGGCTTCTCTGTCCATGGATTCTCCAGGCAAGAATACTGGAGTAGGTTGCCATGCCCTCCTCCAGGGGATCTTGAACCTGAGCCTCACGTCTCCTGCACTGGCAGGTGGGTTCCTCACCACTAGTGCCACCTGGGAAGCCTTCAATCCAGAATTGTGAACAATAAATTTCTGTTGTTTATACAAGCTACCCAGCCTGTGCTATTATGTTATAGCAGCCTGAAAGGAGTAAGACAGCTCTCATAGAGAGAGAATCCAAAAGCATGGAGAACATACTCCTAGGGATATAACTGAGAACTAACTCAAGAGTACCCCCTTACCATCAGTGTAGGAGGCCAGCACAACACTTGACCAGAGAGAATTATTATAGAACAGTTACTGTTGTATATTGTACATTTTTCCCTTTACACACTAGAGAATAGAGTGTGGATAGCAGTTATTGTTTCCCATTGTATGTTGGATAACTGGGAGAAAGAGAACTTTTAATTTTTAACTTTAAAATTTATTGATATCTGATGGAAGAGAAGCAACATCTAATCTGATAAAGAGACTGTCATGATATTCTGCACTTGGACCCTAATTCCATGGTTGGCTGAAACTTTGGTGTGTGTTCCTTAGGAAAGACTGAGTGGACTTCCTTTGCAGAAAGCAAGTACATATTTGTGTAGGGAGAGAGGATTACCATGGTTTCTATTATTGTTTCTATTTATTCTCCTTCTCTGTAAGAGAATTAAATACCCTTGCCAATTTTTATGTGTCCAGCTGTAACTTCTTATGGAAAGAGTATAGTCTCCCAACCCATAGATATTGAGCTTAGCCATCTGACTTCCTTAGTCATGGCATACAAAATGACTTTATCTGACAAATCCAAGTCTATCATTATAAACGTCTCATTTGAGATAAATTCAAACTAGCCTTTAAAGTTAAAGTACTTCAGTCTGTTTTTTATTTAAAGTCTTCAAGCTTCAACTTAAGGAATATTCTTAAAAACAAAATTCTTATTTCTATATGGTAGTTTATCAGGAAAGGTTGAAGTCTCTTTTGGTAATTGACCTAATAAATCATAACAGGCTTACTACCTTTTTAAAAACTGTGTTGTTGTTGTTGTTTTTAACGTGCTTAAACCTAGATTGCTGATCATATCTGAAAAGAGCAAAATATGCCAATTTGCTGTAATACAGCATATGGCCATCTAACCCAAACTTGACCTATAATAGTGTTTGGCAATCTTTATTTTAATATCTTACTGAGTTAGTATTGTAGCATTTACCAAATTGTATACTGCAGAATACTATTACTATTTGATGTTCCAGAAACAAAGAAACCCATGATTTAATAAAGTAGGGAATTGTTGCATAATATATCCATCTTTGTGAAAATATAATATGCATAATGATACATTTCAAACACAGAAAATTCTGGAGAAGGGAATGATGAACAAGCATATACTGCTGTACTACAGAGCTCTATTGTATCTGTTTTGCCACAGCGTTTTATTTTTATAGATAAAATAATATACATATAACTGAAGACTCTCTGTGTAGCCCTCTTGATAGGAGGGACTATTATTAGTCCCCTTTTAGTCATTTGAAACAACCTAGGCTCTTACCCAAGATCACAAAACTAGTAAGGAATTTAAGTGATGCTTCAGCTTTTTCTAGCTCATAATCTAGATTTCCTTCCTGAAAATAAATCACAGGGATAATGTAGGTTTATATAAAAAGAAAGAGAATTACATATGACACATATATGTGTTGTAATATCTCCGACTAAGACTTTGAAGTTAAACCTCTAATCCAACATGTCTATAGATGATAGCCTATAACTATAAAATAATCTGTGTGTAAAGCTACACAAACCTATCTTTTCAAGCACAGATGTGTGTGTTTTTTAAATTTTCTTTCTGTATTTGCGGCTGCATTCGGTCTGCATCGCTGCGTGTGGGCTCTCTAGGCTGTGGCGAGCAGGGGCGACTCTAGTTGTGCTGCACTGGCTTCTCATTGCCATGGATTCTCTTCTTGCTGAACTTGTGCTTAGAGTGCACGGGCTTCAGTAATTGTGACTCATGGGCTCTTGGGCACAGAGACTCAGCAGTTGTGACCCCGGGACTTAGCAGCCCCAAATGTGGAATCTTCCTTCCTGTCTCCCTAGACCAGGTATGGACCCACGTTGCCTGTATCACAGGTGGACTCTCAACCAGTGGACCACCAGGGATGTCCCTAACTGTATATTTTAATTCAAGAGTTTGCATTTCTCCCTTGACTTTACCCTCATTTTAATAAAACGCTATCCCATCAGCAAAGATCTTGGCATAGAGTGCTTGTGTGCATGCTCAATCATGTCCAACTCTTTGCGACCCCATAAACTGTAGCCCAGCAGGCTCCTCTGTCTGTGGAATTTTCCAGGCAAGAACATTGGAGTGGGTAGCCATTTCCTCCTTCAGGGATCTTCTTAACCCAGGGATCAAACCTACCTCTCCTGCACTGGCAGGAAGATTCATTACCACTGTGCCACCTGGAAAGCCTGTCACACAGTAGGTATTCATTAAGTTCTCAATGAATATAGCTAAATTTGCAACATATAAAAGTGTATAAGAACTACTTATGATTAAAACATTCTTTTCAGATATAGATAATTATAATATTCTTGACTATCTTAAAATAGATTATAATGGAACTGAAATTGTTTTTAAATTTATTAAAACTAATTTTTTTAATTTTAACATAAACATTTTATTTTGTAGAAGAGGCAGACAAAACTCAGACTTTGCCATTTTTATTTTTACTTCTCTCTATTCTCTATTCTAGTGAGAGTTAAGAAAAGCTACACATCAAAAATCTTTTTACATATAATGATCAAGTCAAACACCATCATAAGGTGACCTTATGCAGTTATTTATTCCCAAATACTCATTTATCATATTCATTTTCTGTCAGCATCAGCAGATGCATTTTAATTTATCTGTGCTTGACCTAGTGTTTCAAGTTGACAGCTAGTTTACATGAATAAAAATATTTTGAAGTAAAACATCTAAATTTTCTATTTTTAATCAATGATAGGATTAAAAAAAAACAAACAAGAAAACAAACAGTTTCATGGTGTAGTGTGATAAAGGTTTTTTTTAATTATTTGATAGCAATATAGGCTTTCCAGGTGGATAGGAGTAAAGAATCTGCCTGCCAATGCAGAAGACACAAGAGGTGTAGTTTTGATCCCTGGGTTGGGAAGATCCCCTGGAGGAGAAAATGGCAACCCACTCCAATATCCTTGCTTGGAAAACTCCATGGACAGAGAGCCTGATGAACTATGGACAGAGGTTCGTGACTTTGTCAGGACACAGGAATCAAGACAATCCCCAAGAAAAGAAATAGAAAAAAGTAAAATGGCTGTCTGAGGATCCCTTACAAATAGCTGTGAAAAGAAGAAGAAAGGAAAAAAAAAAAAAACAGAAAAGAAAAAGGGGACAATATACCCAATTGAATTCAGAGTTCCAAGGAATAGCAAGGAGAGATAAGAAAGACTTCCTCAGTGATCAATACAAAGAAATAAAAGGAAAACAACAGAATGGGAAAGACCAGAGATCTCTTCAAGAATGATCAACAGCAGAATGATCTCTATTCATTTCCAAGGCAAACCATTCAATATCACAGTAATCCAAGTCTATGACCTGACCAGTAATGCTGAAGAAGCTGAAGTTGAATGGTTCTACAAAGACCTACAAGGCCTTTTAGAAAATTAGAGATCTCAAGGGAACATTTCATGCAAAGATGAGCACAATAAATGACAGAAAATGTATGGACCTAAGAGAAGAAGATTTTAAGAAGAGATGACAAGAATACACAGAAAAACTGTACAAAAATATCTCCATAACCTAGATGATCACAATGGTGTGATCACTCACCTAGAGCCAGACATACTGGAATGTGAAGTCAAGTGGGCCTTAGGAAGCATCACTATGAACAAAGCTAGTGAAGGTGATGTTATTCCAGTTGCGCTATTTCAAATTCTGAAAGATGATGCTGTAAATGTGCTGCACTCAGTATGTTAGCAATTTGGAAAATTCAGCAGTGGCCACAAGACTGAAAGAAGTCAGTTTTCATTCCAATCCCACAGAAAGGCAATGCCAAAGCATGTCCAAACTACCACATAATTGCACTCATCTCACATGCTAGTAAAGTACTGCTCAAAATTCTCCAAGCCAGGCTTCAACAGTAAGTGAACAGTGAAATTCCAGATGTTCAGCTGGTTTTAGAAAAGGCAGAGGGACCAAAGATCAAATTGCCAATATCTACTGGATCATCAAGAAAGCAGGAGAGTTTCAGAAAAACATCTATTTCTGCTTTATTGACTATGCCAAAGTCTTTGACTGTGTGGGTCACAATAAACTGTGGAAAGTCCTGAAAGAGATGGGAATACCAGACCACCTGACCCGCCTCTTGAGAAATCTGTATGCAGGTCAGGAAGCAACAGTTAGAATTGGACATGGAACAACAGACTGGTTCCAAATAAGAAAAGAAGTACCTCAAGGCTGTATATCATCACCCTGCTTATTTAACTCCTATGCAGAGTACAACATGAGAAACGCTGGGCTGGAAGAAGCACAGGCTGGAATCAAGATTTCCGGGAGAAATATCAATAACCTCAGATATGCAGATGATACCACCCTTATGGCTGAAAGTGAAGAAGAACTAAAGAGCTTCTTGATGAAAGTGAAAGAGGAGAGTAAAAATGTTGGCTAAAGATCATGGTATCCAGTCCCATCACTTCATGGCAAATATATGGAGAAAAAGTGGAAACTGGCAGACTTTACTTTTGGGCTCCAAAATCACTGCAGATGGTGACTGCAGCCATGAAATTAAAAGACACTTACTCCTTGGAAGGAAAGTTATGACCGACCTAGATAGCATATTAAAAAGCAGAGATATTACTTTGCCAATAAAAGTCTGTCTATTCAAGGCTATGGTTTTTCCAGTGGTCATGTATGGATGTGAGTTGGACTATAAAGAAAGCTGAATGCCCAAGAATTGATGCTTTTGAATTGTGGTGTTGGAGAATACTCTTGGGAGTCCCTTAGACTGCAAGGAGATCCAACCAGTCCATCCTAAAGGAAATCAGTCCTGAATATTCATTGGAAGGACTGATGTTGAAGCTGAAACTCCAATACTTGGCCACCTGATGTGAAGAGCTAACTCACTGGAAAAGACTCTGATGCTGGGAAAGATTGAAGGTGGGAGGAGAAAGGGGATGACAGAGGATGAGATGGTTGGATGGCATCACCAACTCATCGGGAGTTGGTGGACAGGGAGGCCCAGCATGATGCAGTCCATGGGGTCAGATAGATTCAGACACGACTGAGAGACTAAACTGAATTGTCCTGAACTCCATCACTGTTAGGGTATAATGCTGAATATTCAGTAGTTATTTTAGATAGGTTAATTCACTCTTAAAATCATGTCCCAGAATTGGAGAGGGTATAAAGGACACAATACATTAACAATAGATAGATATATAATATAGATATATAAGATCAATAGGTAAGATCGATATCTTGAGTTAGGAGGTTAGCAGAAATATATATGGGAATATGTATATCCATATATACTCAGCAATTTATACATAGATAAAATTAGTCAGAGTAGAAAAGTCAAGCTGAAGTGACCAAAAGAAATAGGATAAATTGAGCTTTATTAGAAGCCATTTATAAAATCATATAGTTATTTTATTAATATTATAGACTAAAATCTCATAGTATAGTCTGTGAACTTGGATGGCTCCTAAAACACTTCTAGGAAACATCAAGGTCAAAATTCAGAGAAGGCAATGGCACCCCCACTCCAGTACTCTTGCCTGGGAAATCCCATGGATGGAGGAGCCTGGTGCGCTGCAGTCCCTTTAGGTTGCTAAGAGCTGGACACGACTGAGCGACTCTACTTTGACTTTTCACTTTCATGGATTGGAGAAGGAAATGGCAACCCCCTCCAGTGTTCTTGCCTGGGGAATCCCAGGGATGAGGGTACCGGTTCGGCTGCCGTTTCTGGGGTCGCACAGAGTCAGACACGACTGAAATGACTTAGCAGTAGCAGCAGCAAAGTCAAAATTATTTCTATAAGGCATTTTTTGCCATTGACTTTTTTATGTGTCAACATTATACTGATGGTGGTTAAAATTACTGGCGCTGAGCATGAAACAAAACAGTTGCACAAAACTGAAGCAGTTGTTCAACTTTTTGCTATGCACCATGCACTCAGTTAAAAAAAAAAAGATTCTCATAAAAATGCTTTTAATAATGCAGTAAAAAATAATTTATATTAAATATTAACCCTTGAGTATGCATCTTTTTAATATTCTGCCTAATGCTCTTTGACAAAGTACAATGATTGTACTGAAATCTTCTCTTGAATGAGTCCAATAGAAGTCCTTCTGTGATTGTTTGGGTGGTTATACAAACTAGCAGCTTTCTTCATGGAAACAAATTTGTAATTGAAAGAACTGCTGATAAAGTATGGTTATTCAGGCTAGGGTATTTGGCAGATATTTTCCCACAAATGAACAATGAGTCTGTCACTTCCAGAAAAAAAGGAATTACAATATTTTCTGCAAAGGTATAATTTGAGATTTCAGCAAAAATTGTAATTCTACAGAAATTACATCTACCATTATGAGCTTGAAAATTTATCAACACATAGTGACTTTTCAGAGAATATTGGTGGTGATATTAGCAAATGTGATATTTAATATTTTCTAATATTCCATTATTGAATGCAATGGCGGTTCAGTTGGTAAATTATTCATAAATGAAGTAATAGGGATTTTATAATTTCTCCATCTTAATATATAATATTGATAAAATTTAAAATAATAATAATAAACCCTTTTACACTCTTACACTTTTAAGATTTATACACTTAAGTGGTCATGAAATCAAAATTTAGAGAGTTGCTGCCATGGACTTTAAACCCTTTGCTCCAACTCCTGGAATGGTGATTTTTTAAATTGCTCTCCATTTATTCCAGACAGCCCTCCTAAAAACTGATCACATCATTTATAAAGGGCACCAAAGGTCAATGTTGCTTATGCACATCATCTCTCTGCCTAAACCAGTCAGGTCCTTGCCTCACAATTCAGCCTTTCAGATATTAATACTTTCCATGCTGCAAAATCCATTCAAATGCTAACTCCTCTTCAAAACTTCTTGGGTACATCTGTTGCCTTCCACAAGAAGTCATCTTTTTCTGCCTTTGAGATCCTTAGGAAGATTTCTAAATCATTCTTGCAAACTTGCAATATTGTACATTTTAGCATGAGTATAGCTGTCTTTCTCTCATTATTTTTGAGCTTCAGAAAAGTAAATTCATGCTTTTCACAGTGTCTTGCACTCAATCAGTGCATTTTATTCATTCATTCATTTAGTGATTACCCACCATGTGTTGGAGAATGAAACATTCGTTAGATATGGAACTTTGCATCATGGCTGTCAGTGTTAGTTACAGAAAAGATCTGATTAGGTCTTGTTTTATGTAAAATTCTTTCCATATAATAGCATTAAATCTCTGCTCTGTCTATAGCTGTTTAGCTAATTAATTCCCAATGTTTCATGGGTTACATTTACACAGAATGACTCATTTCATGAATTGGATGTATATCAGATTTGTTTTATAAAAACACAATAATAAATAAAGGTTTATAGAATAACAAATCAGTTCATATAGAGTTTTAATGTATTTTTTCACATAGACTATGAGTGTACCCTTGTGCTACAGCCATAGCCCTAAGATGTCATTTTGGGAAACTACCCTGAGATATGATTATAACTCTGAGTTAATGTGATCACTGCAATTATTCTAAAAGTCTTAGTCCTACTTCCTCTTTCAGAATACTTTCAGTAGTTACAGTTTCACTTTTGTTGTATGATTATTTGATTGGTATTAGAGCCTTCCACTGGACTGCAAACTCAAGGGCAAGAACATCACTATTGGTCATTACTACATCTTTAGAACCTAATAATGTGCCTGGCACACAGTAGATCTTGTATGCTGGTTAAACCAATAAGTCTAAAGAAATAAATGCTTCAAGATATTAATAACATACGTTTTCATTATGAATTTCACAATTCTATGATGCACAACTATGTATGTCAACGTTCTATTTCAACATAATTGAATCTTTGTCTTTACAGTTACTAATGGAGAACAGGAAGTACCACATCTAGGGTAGTTGTGGCTACAAAAGCAAAAGCCACAGACAGCATACAAAATGTTAGATGAAGCCAAAGCTGCTGGTTAAGCACTCTGTGATGTATTCAGCAATAATATTTTTATGCAGAATATGAGGCAATAGTCCAAAATAGGGGTTGCTCTTTTAGAAAGTTAAGTATGTATGAGGATTCTCTGGCAGTCTAGTGGTTAGAACTCTGTGCTTTCACTTTCAAAGGCCAGGGTTCAACCCCTGGTCAGGGAACTAAGATCTCACAAGCAGAGAAGAAAGAAAAGTCAAGTATTTACTTTGATTACAGTACTATTTTGTTTGCCAAAGTGTCCTTATTCATAGAAATGGAGAAAGCTATTGCAATAGCTTCTAAGGTGGACCATCAGCTTCTACTTTTCTTCTGTCCCCTCCACTTTTCATACAGTATTTATTTGTCCTACCACCAGAATTTCCTCTTGAAAGCCTGTGTCCTCGTGTAAGTCTATTACACAGTACCCTTTCATGATCATCTGATCCAGTGGTTCTTAACCACATAGCAACCTCTCTGTCAAAGGGAACAGTTGGCAATGTGTGGAGATATATTGTGGAGAAGGAAATGGCACCCCATTCCAGTGTTCTTGCCTGGAGAATCCCGTGGACAGAGAAGCCTGGTGGGCTGCGGTCTATGCGGTCACACAGAGTCGGACATGACTGAAGCGACTTAGCATGCACACATGCATTGGAGAAGGAAACAGCAACCCTCTCAGTATTCTTGCCTGGGGAATCCCAGGGACAGAGGAGCCTGGTTGGCTGCAGTCTATGCAGTCGCACAGAGTCAGACACGACTGAAGCGACTTAGCAGCAGCAGCAGGAGATATATTGGGTTGCCACAACTGAGGAAGCGGGGAGCATTATATGAATCAAATGGGTATAGGGCAAGGAGGAGGCTAAATATTCTACAATGCACAAGACAGCCCTCAAAAACAAAAGAATTATCAAGGCCAAAAAGTCAATAATGCAGAAATTGGGAAACTAGTCAAGGAAGAAAGTCCAAATCAGTATATATCTCAAGTGAAACAGTCTCACCACTCTGTCTACATCTTTCACATAGGAATATATTTGTGGTTTAAAGGGACACATCTGGCAAACACATGTGTTTTAGTTGATCATCTGCCCCTTTTGGATGCTTCAGATGCTTTCCAGTCTGCCACATCCTCCACCACTTCTTACTGTCTTCATCCAGCTGTCCTCACTTATTCACATTTCCCACCTCTCATAAAGCATCCAGTCTTGGCAAACCCTACTTCACCTTCACAGAAGAGCCCTACAAACCTGCCTAAGTTCCTCAATATGCCCTTTCATGTGTCTTTGTCTTTGCTACAAAATCAAATGAATTTCCCATAACGGTGCCATTTGCCTGATGAATTAATCTATGTCCTTCCAGATTCACTCCTTTTATGTGCGTCTTTTTGTTATTGTTCAGTCTTTCAGTTGTATCCAACTCTGCAACCCATGGACTGCAGCACACCAGGCTTCCCAGTCCTTCACTATATCCCTAAGTTTGCTCAAATTCATGTCCCTTGAGTCAATGATGCTATCTAACCCTCTCATCCTCTGTCGCCCCCTTCTCCTTCTGCCCTTAACCTTTCCCAGCATCAGGGTCTTTTCAAATGAGTCTGTCCTTCACACCAAGTGGTCAAAGTATTGGAGCTTCAGCTTTACCATCATTCCTTCCAATGAATATTCACAGTTGCTTTCTTTAGGATTGACTGATTTGATCTCCTTGCAGTCCAAGGGAATCTCAAGAGTCTTTTCCAGCACCACAGTTGGAAAGCATCAATTTTTCAGTGCTCAGCTTTCTTTATAGTCCAACTCTCACATCCATACATGACTATTGGAAAAACCGTAGTTTTGACCATATGGAACTTTGTTGGCAAAGTGATATCTCTACTTTTTAATACATTGTCTAGATTTGTCATAGCTTTTCTTCCAAAGAACAAGTGACCTTTAATTTTAGCTGCAGTCATCATCTGCAGTAATTTTTGAGCCCAAGAAAATAAAGTCTACCATTGTTTCTATTTATTCCCCATCTATTTGCCATGAAGTGATAGGACAGAGAATATGTTCTTAGTTTTTTTTATTGTTGGGTTTTAAGCCAGCTCTTCACTCTACTCTTTCATCTTCATCAGGAGGCTCTTTAGTTCCTCTTTGCTTTCTGCATTAGGGTGGTGTCATCCACATATGTGAGGTTATTGATATTTCTTCCCAGTAATCTTAACTCCATTTTTAAATTTATCCAGTCTGCATTTCAAACAACATAATAAGCAGGGTGACAATATACTGTCTTGACATACTCCTTTCCTAATTTTGAACCAGTCTGTTGGTCCATGTCCAGATATAACTGTTACTTGTTGACCTGTATGCAGGTTTCTCAGGAGCAGGTAAGGTGGTTTGGTATTCCCATCTCTTTCAGAATTTTCCAGTTTGTTGTGATCCACATAGTCAGACTTTAGTGTAGTCAATAAAGTAGAAGTAGATGTTTTTCTAGAATTCTCTGGCTTTTCTATGATCCTGTGGATGTTGCCAATTTCATCTCTGGTTCCTCTGCCTTCTGTAAATCCAACTTGTACAGCTGAAAATTCTTGGTTCCCATAGTGTTGAAGCCTGGCTTGCTTGAAGGATTTTGAGCATGACCTGGCTAGCGTGTGGAATGAGCACAACTGGGCAGCAGCCTGAACATGTGTGTCTTAGCCATATATTTCTTTGTGTCTATTTTAACAGAGTTTGTACAGAGCAACATTTCAATGCTCATGCCTTTGCCTTCCCTTGAGATTCTTCAATACTAAGGTCATGTTACAATTTGTATGCTGTCTTTGGCAGCACCTAAGATAGTGCCTGGGCATGCATTTAAGAAATCTCATTGAACTCCATTATTATATCAGTTTTAATGCACTCTGTCTTTATAAATCACAGCTTCCATATATCTAATCATTGTGGAATCCAAGTAAAGAATACTTTACACTATTTTTCCGTCATCATCATTATAGACAGTAGAATTAACATTGCTGTCTTATGAAACTGCAGGTATTAAACTATATCAGAAAAGCAAAAGACACTGACGGCAAAAGACTGAAGAATAGTTACTATATTTAGTAGGGAAGAATAATTTTCAAAATCAATGAATTTAATACATGATAATTACAGATGTTTCTTTGTATTTATCTGTATAGTCTAAGTTTTCTGAAGTAGCTAGATGCTGCTTTTAAAATAAGAGGGAAAAGAACACTTATATTTTAAAGAACAGTATTTTTAAATTAAAATTCATTTACTTTATTATAATATCTGAGTAGGGAATTGCTGATTGGGCCCCCATCCTTGCTGTAAAGAACAAACTAAAAAAACTCACAATTCATGCAGCCATTATGGAAGCTCCTCAAATAATTAAAAATAGAATTATCCTATGATCCAAAACTCCTACTTCTAGGTAGGCATGCTTCTGGGTTTATGATCAAAGGAAATGAAATCAGATTCTCAAAGAGATATTTGCACTCTGAAGTTCATTTCAGCATTATTTACGATACCCATGACAGGGAAATAACCTAAATGTCCATGAATGAGTGAATGGATTTGAAAAAATAAAATAGTGATGGATTGTATCTCCACACAATGGACTCTTCATCCTGTAAAATGGAGAAAATCCTGCCATTTGCAATAGCATGGATGAACCTGGAGGGCATAACACTAAGTGAAATAAGCCAGACAGAGAAAGACAAATACTGTATGACCTCACTTAAATGTGAAATCTACAGACTTAAGAATGGTGATTACCAAGTGATGGTAGAAGAGGAGAGTGAGGAAATGTCACTCAAGGATATAAAGTTTCAGTTATATAAGACTGATGTTCCAGAGCTCTAACATGTAACAATGAATATTGTGTTGTGTACTTCAGAATTTTAAGAGGATAGATCTTAAGTCTTCTCACCATAAAAAAAAAAAAAAAAAGATGGTAACTATGTGAGATGATGGATGTGTTAAGTAGCTCGAGTGTGGTGAATATTTCATAATGTATGTATATATCAAATTTCAAGTTGTATACCTTAAAATATGCACAGTTTTAACTGTTAATTATACCTCAGTGAAGCTTGGGACTGGGATGGGAAAGCACATATAACATTTTTGAGGCTGAGCCATTACGGATTATAATGTGGTGGCATCAGCACTGTAGTTTGGATATTGTACATTTTTTTTTTTTTTCTTTCACTCACATACATATGCGTTTATAGCACATGACCAAATAAAGGTGTTGAGTGAACAAGGGCATATGTCCAGGAAGCGCACACATACCAGGCCTGATGGAACAACATTTCTTGGAGAAAGCTCAGAAGCAAGAGCAAAAGCAAGTGTTCATTAAACACAGAGATGCAGGTATCAGATTCAGCAGATCTAGGAGTCAGATTATAGGAGATGGATCTTAAATTTGGTCTGGGTGACTTATAAATTAGATGTTGGAAAAGAAACAGCCTCCTTTCACGTGACGGATCAAAAGGAAGGACTGGCATGGAAGTCCTACAGTCATCCAAAATTGATTGCCTTAAGCACCAAGTCACTACTAGTTTCCATGGAGTTTGGGAGGGAGCTCAGCTCTTCTCCAGGAGGTTAGCCTGCAAGAGATTAGCTTTGAACAAATTAACCCTTAATCCCTAAAGTTAAATCTCAGTAATGATCCCTCTCATTTATTGAGTGAGCATTTACTTTACCAGTGCTAAGTGCCTGGGACTGTCTGAGCCAGCCTCTAAACTCTATATAATGATCCTAATGTATTCCATATAAAAAGGGATCTAGAAACTCTAAAGCAAAAGTCCTTTATTTTTACCAATAAATAAAAGCCACAGAATTGAACAAGATTGGCAATAAAGATACAGCTTCCCCTTGCCAATTCTTTAGTCTGACTAAGTAGAATCAGGTTTCTTGCAAATAGCCATGCAGCTAGCACAACTGTGTGTTTGGGAAGACAGAATAAATAGTCTTTCATTAAAAAGCTTAGCATATTATTACATTAGATTCAAACTGAATTCTAAAAAGCAAAGGTCTTACTCCATAACAAAACCTTCATTAAAAATACAAGCCAAAAAGCAATTTAAATGGGATTTGCAAACCTCCAGGTTACACATTTCTCATGAAATCCAATTAAGTCAAATAAATACCAATCCTAAGGATATAAGAGTTTAGTCTATTCTGTTTAGATGAATAACATCAAATTTATTAGAGAAAGAGTTTTTAACTTTTTTAAGAAGTCAAGTACATCTTAATGGGAGTTGTAAAGCTATATATTTCCTCACAGATTTTTAGCTTAAAATACTTCATAAACCTAAATATTCCCAAAGGAAGTGATTTCTAAATGTGGTAAATATTGACTTTATGAGATAAATTGGTTGCAGTAGTTTTAAAAGTGAATTCAGAGGTTCCTAAGCAGCAGAGCTGTTTAGTTTCTATGATAACACATTTTAAAAATGTATGAAAAGCAATATTTAGCATCCTTAATTTTTACATTGTTAATTTCTTGAACTCATATTTACAGTTCACTTCTCTGATAGAAAATTATCCTAAAACATATTTCAATGCCTGAAATATCTTTTTGATCACCTAAAATACTTCTCTGATACAAAAGTATAAATCATTGTTTGATATTCTCCAATGATCCAGTAATGCTCAGCTTTTTTGTATTGTTATTATTGCACATATTACTGATACACTATTGATTAATGCACTATAACTACAATATTTTCATGGATAATTTTGTAAATTATCTTTAACATGACAAAAGGATTTTCTTTATAGTTCTTTCGTGTATCCTTGGATGATTATAACTTAATTGCTAAACTGAGACTGGGCCAAGCATTGACTTTATTCCTTTTTATATTATTTTTCGCTGCACTGGGCCTACGTTGCTGCACGTGGGTTTTCTCTAGTTTCAACTGCTTTTTAGTCGCAGTGCTCCGGTGTCTCATTGCAGGGGTTCCTCTTGTTTTGGAGCACAGAGGCTAGGGCACGCAGGCTTCAGGAGCTGCTGCTGAGGGCTCCAGCAGGTGCAGTGCATGGGCTCCAGCATGCAGTCTTAGCAGCTGTCACGTACAGGCTTGGTTGCTCGGCAGAATGTAGGATCTTCCTGGACTAGGGTCAAACACGTGTTCCCCGCATTGCAGAGTGAGTTCTTAACCACTGGCCCACCAGGGAAGCCCTCTTTTTAAAAATAGATGTTAGTACTGATGACCAGCTTCTCAGAGGTTCTCTGTTCCCCAAAATGGTTCCTCTTTGTGAAAAGTACTGTAACTCTCAGATACTTGCTCCATAAATAGCTAATATCCATAAGTAGTATCCATAATATCCACAAACAGCTGATAATATTGGGGAAAAAAAACAGCTATAATCAGCTTATTACTTATTATTTTCTCCTCTCTGGAATCCTAATCACTTTAATCTCATTTCTTCTGCAGTTATCTGATATCTTTGACAGATAATTTTATAAATTAAATTTCTCTAGTTATTGAACTTAGAAGCATTTGTCCACTCAAAGAATTATTCAGCTCCATTCAAAAGTAGAAGTCTGTCACAACAGTGCTGTTCACTTATCTGTGTGTTTGTTTCTCTGTTTTTCAACCTGCCTGGTAACAAAGTACATAAATTTTGGTGCATTCATGCATTGAATACATGAAGTGATTAGAAAGAATGAAGCAAATATTCGTGGCATGATACAAAAACATCACCAAGTTATATTGTTAATGAACTAGCCTTATTTTATTTATACCTTTTGAGTTAATTGTTCCCTAAATATATACATTAAATATACAAACAAAACCCACATAGTTTTAAAATCCTGACAGCAGAGTTCTTTGAATGGTACAAACTTAAGAATGGAGCCTCTTATTTCAGAGTTGAAAATGACGGAAACAAAGGTTATCTTCTAAACATATGAAAAGAGCATTAACAGGCAAGCTTTAATGGGAGAACATCATATCTGAATGTTACAATATTTGTACTCTAGTCTGAACTTTTTAGTTAATATTAAAAGTCTCTGACTTCCTGAATGGCTCAAGATCCAATCTGTAGGTTGACAACATTAAACAATATAATTCCTTCCTAGAATTCTGTGAGCCATTAATGTGTTATTCCATACCTGATGACTTTACAAATAAAATAAGATAAATAAGAAAATGATAAATAATAAAATAAAATAAATGGATAAGCATCTTATATAATCAATATATGCTCCACTGATGCATATATAAATATATAAATAAATATAAAATATAAAACTATATGTCATATAACATTTATGTTACATAAGGGATAATATGTTATAATAATGTATAATATATTTACATATATGGCATATAACATAATCAATTTACTAGCTACTCTGAAATAAAGCTTTAAGATTGAACTGTTTTTCTCCACTGATACATTATATTAATGACATAAAAATATATAATAAATATAGCATAAATATATAATCCATAAGTAATATATACCATATATGTTGTTATATATGTTACTATATAAGTGTAAAATATAGTATTCAATTTAATAGCTAAATTAAATAAGTTTTGTAGTTTAATCCTTTCACCATTGATTTATTGTATCAATATTACAATGATATATATGTGACATGCTATTTTATATATATATTCAATTTACTAACTAATTTGCAATAGTTTTAAGTTTAAACCTACAACTTTAGGTTAACTGGCTATTCTGTGTGTGTGTGTGTGTGTGTGTGTGTAAGTGTAGTGTTTCACTTAATGACAAAGTATATTTCTAAATTACTAAGTTTATTTGATGACTACAAAAGACCTTTCTGATTCCCAATAGCTTTTACTTTTTTGGCTGTATTCCATTCTGAAAGCTTTTTGATTACTCTCTCATAATCTTGACTATTATAGATATTTTAAATTTTAAATAACATTTATTAGAACACATTTTTTTATGTGTTAGGATTTAAACTTGCAAAAACAACCTCCAACTATAGTTTTTGAATACCCAAATTAATAAATATATATATGTGTGTGTGTATATACATATATTCCCCTTGTAAGATATCAAATTGTAATGAATGCATAAGCTAATTTATTATCAAAAACATAAAAGCTAGCAAGGTATAAATTTTATAACCATTTATTTAAAATAATTTAAAAGGCAATACTTTTATGTTTGAGTGTTTGTGAGAAAGTCGGTACTCTTATTCAGCCTGGTCAGTGTGTATTAAAAATGTACATTCTCTATTATATTTAGCACTACATTATTTTGAGTAATGGCTGCAATCTTTTAGCACGCAAGTATAAAGCCGCTGTAGCAGACACTATGGGTGCCCTATCTAGATGGCTTGAATTCCTTTAACTGTTTCTGTGGTTCCCTTCTCCAACTTCTGCCCATTGCGTTTAAGAGTTTATACCTATGATTCTCCTCAGAGGACTTATCTTGTCTACTAAGAGGATTTGTCTACCCTCAAATGCAAACAACTGGAAATGCTTTGAACTGTCACCAAAAACTCCTTACCATCCAACTGCAGTACTGTTAGCCTGCTGAGTAGTGTAGGAGTATGAAAATCTAACTCTTATGCTTTAAGACAAGACAAACTCTGAGACATCATTTACACTCTAGTTCAGTTCAGTTCAGTCGCTCAGACTTGTCCGACTCTTCTACGACCCCATGAATCGCAGCACGCCACGCCTCCCTGTCCATAGCCAACTCCCTAGTTCACTCAGACTCGCGTCCATCGAGTCCATGATGCCATCCAGCCATCTCATCCTCTGTCATCCCCTTTTCCTCCTGCTGTCAATCCCTCCCAGCATAAAAGTCTTTTCCAATGAGTCAACTCTTCGCATGAGGTGGCCAAAGTACTGGAGTTGCAGCTTTAGCATCATTCCTTCCAAAGAAATCCCAGGACTGATCTTTAGAATGGACTGGTTGGATCTCCTTGCAGTCCAAGGGACTCTCAAGAGTCTTCTCCAACACCACAGTTCAAACCCATCAATTCTTCGGCGCTCAGCCTTCTTCACAGTCCAACCCTCACATCCATACATGACCACAGGAAAAACCATAGCCTTGACTAGACGGACCTTAGTCAGCAAAGTAATGTCTCTGCTTTAAATATGTTATCTAGGTTGGTCATAACTTTTCTTCCAAGGAGTAAGCGTCTTCTAATTTCATGGCTGCAGTCACCATCTGCAGTGATTTTGGAGCCCCAAAAAATAAAGTCTGATGCTGTTTCCACTGTTTCCCTATCTATTTCCCCTGGAGTGACGGGACCGGATGCCATGATCTTCGTTTTCTGATTGTTGAGCTTTAAGCCAACTTTTTCTCTTTCCTCTTTCACTTTCATCAAGAGGCTTTTTAGTTCATCCTCAATTTCTGCCATAAGGATGGTGTCATCTGCATATCTGAGGTTATTGATATTTCTCCAGGCAATCTTGATTCCAGCTTGTATTTCTTCCAGTCCAGCGTTTCTCATGATGTACTCGGCATAGAAGTTAAACAAGCAGGGTGACAATATACAGACTTGACGTACTCCTTTTCCTATTTGGAACCAGTCTGTTGTTCCATGTCGAGTTCTAACTGTTGCTTCCTGGCCTGCATACCGATTTCTCAAGAGGCAGGTCAGGTGGTATGGTATTCCCATCTCTTTCAGAATTTTTCACAGTTTATTGTGATCCACACAGTCAAAGGCTTTGGCATAGTCAATAAAGCAGAGCTAGATGTTTTTCTGGAACTCTCTTGCTTTTTCCATGATCCAGCAGATGTTGGCAATTTGATCTGTGCTTCCTCTGCCTTTTCTAAAACCAGCTTGAACATCAGGGAGTTCACGGTTCATGTATTGCTGAAGCCTGGCTTGGAGAATTTTGAGCATTACTTTACTAGCATGTGAGAAGAGTGCAACTGTGTGGTAGTTTGAGCATTGTTTGGCATTGCCTTTCTTTGGGATTGGAATGAAAACTGACCTTTTCCAGTCCTGTGGCCACTGCTGAGTTTTCCAAATCTGCTGGCATACTGAGTGCAGCACTTTCACAGCATCATCTTTCAGGATTTGAAATAGCTCTACTGGAATTCCATCACCTCCACTAGCTTTGTTCGTAGTGATGCTTTCTAAGGCCCACTTGACTTCGAATTCCAGGATGTCTGGCTCTAGATGAGTGGTCTGGCTCTAGATGAGTGATCACACCATCATAATTATCTGGGTCATGAAGATCCTTTTTGTATAGTTCTTCTGTGTATTCTTGCCATCTCTTCTTAACATCTTCTGCTTCTGTTAGGTCCATACCATTTCTGTTCTTTATCAAGCCCATCTTTGCATGAAATGTTCCCTTGGTATCTCTAATTTTCTTGAAGAGATCTCTAGTCTTTCCCATTCTGTTCTTTTCCTCTATTTCCTTGCACTGATCGCTGAAGAAGACTTTCTTATCTCTTCTTGCTATTCTTTGGAACTCTGCATTCAAATGCTTAAAACTTTCCTTTTCTCCTTGGCTTTTCACGTCTCTTCTTTTCACAGCTATTTGCAAGGCTTCCCCAGACAGCCATTAGGCCCAGGGCAAATCTCTCCGTAAAATCATACCATTTCTTGACTTCTTACTCTTTTCTGTCATGCTTTTCCCACTCTCGCTGTGTTATACTGAAAGTACGCCTTTTAAAAAGTCACTGGTATACAAAACCTTGCTATTTCTATTTCTGGGAGTATTGAGTTAAACCAATCAACCTGTAATTGAGCAGCATCTTGCCACAGTGATAATGAGAAGAAACAAGGCACACTACCCTCATCTTGACTTAACCACACTTCCAAAGGAAAGCATCACTTTGTGAGGGAGAGGCAACGGGACAGTTCTCTTACCCTGTGGCCGTGCTGGTGGAGGGCTGCATCCAAGGTAAAATGACCATCCTTGTGCAGAACATACAGAAGCTCTGTCCACCCAGAACTCATCCTCCCTTAGCATGAACATGGGGCATGTGCTTAGCTAGGCAGATGGCATTACTCTTACTGAAATTTTTCCAGTAAATGAAAATAGCATTTGTTTGACTCTCACTATACACTAAGTGGAAAATAGTTTCATGTATGCTGTAAGGTTTATTCTAATCAAGTACTTTAAAAGATATTTTTAGCTACTGTTTAAATCCTAGAAGCAAAATATTCTTATACTGATATGTTTAGTGTTTTTTTCCAGAATTTAAATAACACAGCAGATGGTAGTATTATTTGAAGCAATCTCAAATTATTTCACCTAAATGTAATTACATTACATTATGATTATTAGAGAGAAAAAGAAAGGGGCAATAGAGGTGATGTTTAATTTAAAGAATTATATTCAAAATTGTTATGTATAATAGTACAGCTAGAGCAAATGGCAGAAGTGGTAGCATACTTTGAAGTCAAAGTAAGTTATTGTTATAAGTGAATGTTTTAAAATACAAAAATTGCAATAAAAATAACTAATTTTGACATTATTTATTATTGGTCTGTAATGAGGATCTTTTTATTAAAACAAAATGTTTTATTTAAGTGTAACATACATTAATACTCTTAAAATTCCCTCTCATATAAATTAATGCTACAGTTTACCTACTTCTTTTTAAAAAAGATATCAAATTATATGAGGTTGTATTTCCATGTGTCAGCATCAGAAATATACTACAAAGAGCAGCTTTATTTTTTTGTTCCATAAAATTATCATTTTTAGCAACAGGATTCTTGAATTTATACCCATTTTATATCTTCTGGCCCAGGCACATATGGTCCTTCAGAGGACAAAAAACGTGCCCTGTGCTTTGCATCACTGCTTCTCAATCACGCATAAGAATCAATGGGAAAAGTTGATAAAACACAGGTTTTTGGTTGCCACTCCAAAGATTCTGATTCAGTAGCTCTGGGTTAGGACCAGAGAATTTGTTCTTTTTCAAACAATATAGTGGTGCTAACACTGTCTGCATCAGGGATTGCATTTTCAGCCAGCATCCTCTAGGTGACATTATTCTTTTCGTTTTCTGGTAAAAGATTAATGTGGTGATGAACATCTGGTCGCATAAATTCTTTTCACCTCTTGTTCTATATATGACAAAGAATGCAGGGATTTTTTTGGGGGGGTTTGGTTTTTATTTGCTTTGAATTTCAAAATTACACTTTAGGTTATTTTGCAATGTAAATGTTGGGATTCTTCAAAAATCCAAAAGATTAGGTCATCAAAGCATATTTTTTGAATAAAATATCTAGCTGTTGACAGGCTCATTAGAGCATTATGTGTGGAAAACTAGATAAATCTCTCCAAGAGAATCAGATTTTGAGGAGTAGTGTCAACTCATTTCATCCTCACAACTGTCGCTTCAGCTCTAACTAGCTATCACCTATTTTTCACTGAATGTTTGGCCTGTCCTTGATTGCTTGATAGCTTCCCATTATTTTTCACCTCATCAATAAAAAGTAATAAAATGTGAGAAGTAACATGTTATTTACATCCTTGAAAGAATGGTTCTTACTAAACCTGGGATTGAATCCTGGTGTTGTTCTGGGACTCAGTCACATGGTATCTTCAATTTCCAGGCAGCTTGCATCTATCATGACCTCTGAATCTCAGAAGACCCTCATACGGAATTTTATCAAATAATTATGTGTCTCAATTTTGGATATTTTATTGCACAAAGTTTAGAAGTTGTAGCAAACCTTTTGTTGTGGTTGTTAAATATTTTTGACAGACTTCCATAGTTTTTCATTATTGGATTGAAATCGTGGACATTCTTTCTGTAATTGTCTGTTTTATGAGAATATGTACAAGATACTTTTCTCAGCTTTACTTTCTCTCATCTGAAATATAAAATGGACAAGATGACCTACATTCCCAGCTCAGAAGTCATATTATTCCAAAATCCTTATACCACATTTCTCAACTAATTTTCATTTGGAGATGGTGAATATACAACACAGTCTTTATCCATGAGAAAAAGGAAAATGAAGGACAAATGAGGTTTGCGTAAATTTTCATGAAGGAAACTGTATTAAAATTATTGATGGAGTCTACACTACTTCCCCAGGCCAATTTCCTAATCCCAAATGTAATGTTTGGGCTCTATATAAACCCGTATTGCTCATTATTTATTTTGTATTGTTCAGTCACTGAGTCTTGTCTGACTCTTTGCAACCCCATGGACGGCAGCACACCAGGCTTCCCTGTCCTCCACTGTCTCCTGGAGTTTGCTCAAGGTCATGTCCATTATTTATAGCCTTTGAGAAATCATACTACTAATCACTGCAGTTAACTGACACTAGAGTGGTATTATTTGATAGCTTTGAAACATTATCAAACTACAGATTTGTATAATAGACATAGCTTTCTGAATCCTTAAAGTGGATTGTTTATGAGAAACATCGTAAGTATGTAACATAAAGTAAACAGGTCTGTGGCATATTTATATAAGAAAATATAATTTGAAACAGGATCTAAAAGAACTAGGCTTAACTTATATCACTCCCAATTTTAATAACATTTTGACAAAAACTTGGCTTTTATTATGCTTCCGTAGATATCCTTTGACTTTCAAAGGAACCGGACCCACTGCCATACAGGGCCCTGGGCCAACCGCTTACAGCTTTGGCGTCTGTTATTCTGCATCCAAGCTTGTCACTTCATCAGAACGAAAGCATCTCTTTTAAATCTGGAGAACAGCTTTCTGGGCAAAGCATGAACAGAACTCTTTGGCCTCTTCTCCTCATGAATTCCCTCAGAATCATCACAGAAGTACCTCAGCACAGTGGACACTCACTTTGAACACAGGATTATCGAGTCAATCTAGGCTTAACTTGTCTTTGAGGTTCACCGTCTCTACATGGTCTGCTCTCACTCAACTGAGAAGCAACCAGCTCTCTGGCTAATGTTTCTTTTCCTTGATATTAGAACTCGCCTTTCCAACAGCTGTTAGTTTTTAACTACTTCACAGTCTCATTTCAAGACACATAGAGATATTTGAGGGACCATCCTTACCTTTTGAACATCACAAAACACTTAAAATCTTACCGCAGTATATTTAAACTATTGTTTATTCTGACTAACAATACTCTTTTCTATAGTCCAGACTCCCAATTTTAGTAACTAAGTAAAAAAATAAGTATTAAATTTTCAGATGAAACAAAAACAGGATGAAGAGAAAGTGGCACAGATTATGGAGAGTCGCCTGGTTAAAAATCAACAAGAGCTTTAACATAACCATGAAATAGTACATTGACTGGCTTCAAAATCAATTGCATAGATAGTATGGTAGAGGTATGGTACTTTAGTGAAAAACACAGAAATTCTTATCTAGCCACAAGTTTAATACAAGTGAACAGTATAATGATACTGTTTGATATAATGATATATATATACGCTCAGTTGCCTCAGTCATGTCTGACTCTTTGCGACCCTATGGAATGTAGCCCAACGGTTCCTAAAATGGTAGGATTATCCAGGCAAGAATACTTGAATGGGTTTTCATGCCCTTCTCCAGGGGATCTTCCTGACCCAGGGACTGAACCTGCATCTCCTGTGCCATCCTACATTGCAAGTGGGCTCTTTACCACTGAGCTACTGGGGAAGCCCTATATGTATATGTGTATATATGTATATATATATTTATATATGTATATTTATATACATTTATATACATTATATATAATATATATATACATATATTTGCATTCTGCTAGCTTCAGAAGGTTTTCTAACTTTGAATCTTGTGTCTGAAGAAAGTATTTTGAAAATAAACCCAGAGTAAGAATAACTGAAGGAGCTCATGCTGACAAAGCCATCTGACCAGTTGTGAGTAGAGATGGAGATAAATTATCATTGGATAAGAAATGGAGCATACTATTGTTTTTTCAATTTACAGTTAGTTAATTCCATGCTATTCCTGAAGATGAAATTAAGATCAAAAGGGAAAAGACAGCTGAAACATGTTTTGGCTCACATAAAAATCAGCTTCCAGGAAATCAACAGTGGATGGCTGAGAAAGAAAATTCCTCACCAAAGTAATTAGAGAACTAATCAATAAAAAGAGGTGTTAGCAGATATCATGCAACTAATTCTTAAAATTTCTCCTACCCTAGAATTAAATTAGAAAACAGACCTTCTGTTCTTCTACCCAGTTTTTAAAAATCCATGACTCCTCAGTCTGAATGGCAGTTTCTTAAGGACAAGTATTACTTTCTTTCATACTACTCAATTTTGAAGGCTCTCTTAGGAATGGTGCCATGAATCATGGTGTTTCTTTTATCCCTAGTACAAGTGCATGATTTACCTAATGAGAGCAATGGGCATCATAGCCAAGAAGAAGGTGATATAAGGCAGTACTGAACACAGAGGAAATCAGTGATTTTAAATGAACAGAGTTTTCTAGTTATCTCAAATTTTATTTTAAAATATAAAATTTATTGCTCATGATTTCCTTAGCAAATGATAACCAGAGTCATGGTTACTTTTTATTGCAATCTGAGAAGTGTCATAAAAAATTCTTCTGTTTATATAGCTTTAATCTTTGTTTTCCCCAGTGGTCTAGATTTCCTGTGAAAGAGTGTTTTCTTTACATATTTATAGATGACAGAGTATGTGTAAAAAGAGTATACCTAAGATTTTTCAAGTGGGTACAGTGAAAGGGTTTTTCCCCCTAATTTATAGAGCATTTTAAAAGTGAAAAAATTCAGGCAGAAAACTAGCAAAAGTTTGAGAATCTTATTGCTTAAAAAGTAACATCCAATTACATTTTAAAATAAGCTTCAAATGCTATGCTTTTGCTAGATTTTCATCGTGAAACACTTTCTATTTGGTTGATCTTTATGTGGTGTTTCATATTTCTTGTGATATTGAATGGTTTGCCTTGGAAACGAACAGAGATCATTCTGTCATTTTTGATACTGCATACAAGTACTGCATTTTGGACTCTTTTGTTGACCATGATGGCTATTCCATTTCTTCTAAGAGATTCCTGCCCACAGTAGTATATATAATGGTCATCTGAGTTAAATTCACGCATTCCAGTCCATTGTAGTTTGCAGATTCCTAGAATGTCGACATTCACTCTTGCCATCTCGTGTATGACCACTTCCAATTTGCCTTGATTCATGGACCTAACATTCCAGGTTCCTATGCAATATTGCTCTTTACAGTATCAGACCTTGCTTCTATCACCAGTCATATCCACAGCTGAGTATTGTTTTTGCTTTGGCTCCATCTCTTCATTCTTCTGGAGTGATTTCTCCACTGATCTCCAGTAACATATTGGCCATCTACTGACCTGGGAAGTTTCTCTTTCAGTATCCTATCATTTTGCCTTTTCATACTGTTCATGGGGTTCTCAAGGCAAGAATACTGAAGTGGCTTTCCATTCCCTTCTGCAGTGGATCACATTCAGTCAGACCTCTCCACCATGACCTGTCCATCTTGGGTGGCCCCACATGGCCTGGCTTAGTTTCACTGAGTTAGACAAGGCTGTGGTCCATGTGATTTGATTGACTAGTTTTCTGTAATTATGGTTTCATATTTCCTGCCTCTGAGAAAATGTTTTTGTATGTATATTGGTGCATTACCTTTGGGCAACACCATTACAAGTGTGTTTAAAGAAAAAAAAAGAAGAAAACAGTCTAGCAGGTTATAACATTTTGGTGTTAGAAATAGAAGCTCAAATTTCAAACTGAATGGGTTTGGTGCTAGGATATCATTCATCCACTTCTAAAAGACAGTACAAAATTTGGTGAACAAAATCATAGAATACAAATGAGACACACAGGTTCTTCGGAATAAATCCTTTCTATGGGTCTTTCAAATGGTGCAGTACTGTCATTTATATAGGGATGAATTTTCTGACATTTTACAATTCACAAAGATACATTATCAAATTTTCTTGGAGATGCACCCATGTGTTTACAGTTTTTTTTTTTTTTTAATTTACGTAATTGGAATGAAATAAAGGCATATAACTTCCCGATGTAAGGTATTTTAGTCTTTTCCAAATATACTGCAGGCTTAATGCAAGCTAATTTGTCTCCCCAGAGAGCTTTTGATATTTTTAAAAATTAATTATGGGACTCTGATATATTCTGATTATTTCAGGTTGAATATTTTGCTACAATTTCTATTAACATCAAATAGCAAAATATAAAATGATGCATAAATGTAGTATGGAAGATCTTCAACAGAAAGGAATAAATTAAAGTAAACATTAGATTTTCTAAACGTTAATATTTAGCTTAAGATGATGGTCAGAAATTTCATGCTAATTGTATGAATTTTTTCTCTTGTGAATCTTGAATTCACAAAGCAAATTATAAGTGCTAAACAGACTGCATGACAGGAAATAACCTTCTAGGTTGAGTGAGACTGCAAATGTATCTGCAAGAAAGTCCAAAGAAGAGACTGACATCAGTGAAAAGGGTCTATAGGTTCCTCTGTCCAAGGAATTTCCCAGTCAAGATTACAAGAGTGGGTAACCATTTTCTTCTCCAGGGGGTCTTCCCAAGCCAAGGGTCAAACCCGATCTCCTGCATTGCAAGCAGACTCTTTACCATCTGAGCCACTAACGAAGCCCAAGTCTCAAAACACAATGCATCTCTTTTTGGTTTAAAAAGTGAAACAGAAGAGGAGATGGAGGATATTTTCCCCATTATAATGAGAAATATGATGGAGAAAAACAATAAAAGTGTTGATTTTGTCTTATAAGTTACAAAGGTCACTGTCAAATGATGCAAGAACCCCAGAAATGTGGATACCAAAATATTTGGTGATCCTCCAATAGGAGGATAAGACCTGTTAACAAAACATGCTAAATCCAACCATGATCATATGACTTGCTTTGGTCAGGAAATGTGAGTGAAAGTGACATGTTCCATATCTAGTCTGAAGGTTTAAATGTAAGCTTACTATATTTTCTTGTCAGTGATAGCAATTCTGGAAGCATGCATTATAAGAGAGTTTTCATCAGCCCATACCTTAGATAACTGTGGTGAACATAACTTCCTTGCTTGCCTGCAATAGAGATGAAGCACATGTAAGAAATAAATTTTACTGCTTTAAGTAAAGTGAAATTTTCAGCTTGTTTTCACTGTACCATAGCTTATGCTAGTCTGACTGATGCATTAAGCTATGTGGCCTATGAGGACATCACTGGAGGTTATAGTAAAGAAAGATGACCTAGAGTGACTTGAAGCAGTCTGAAGGATAGCAGCACATTTAAGATATTCCATTAAGTTCACAGACACACCAAAAAAAATATTGGCACTGGATATCTGTAATTCCATTGTGGATATCTGTCATGCAGGGAGCTCACAGACACCTATTACTAATACCACATTGTGCAAATATAACATAGATTTTACGGCAGAAAAAACTTACAAGCAGAGACGTAGTAGAGTAGAGGAGTGGTAGTAGAGTACATGCAGGCATGTGGTATATGTATATGTATATGTATACAGTGTGTACATATGTATACAGGTACATACAAAAAGCTAGGGTTTTGAGAGAGCCAACCAGTTATATTCTGCTTCTCTATGTTCTAGTAGTACTGATAAAGAGAAATATTAGAAAATGTAGGGGTGCTCTCATTATAACTATGATGTTATGAGTATTGGGACTGTCAGAATGGTATCACCTCTTTCCTAACCACCAACTTTGGCCTTAGAACAACTCTCCCAAGGATTGAGTCAACATAAGAGAAATCCCCAGTGATAGACCTACTGACTTGAGTGGAACAGATTGAGAGAGAACAAAGTCCTCTTAATAGGAACTTCTAAAAGATTAACTACACTCAATCAAGAATTTTAATTCATGATGTCAACTCACTCATATTTCCTCTGTGAGTACAAGTAAGAAGAAAGTCAAGGGGCAAGAGTATTTAGAGAACATCTTTTTATAGAAACTAAGAATAAGGGGAGAACCCTTTCTCCCTAAGAACATTTTGCTGTCTTAACCATTTGAGTTTAACCATGTGGCTTCTCTAATGGCTCAGCTGGTAAAGAATCTGCCTGCAATGCAGGAGACCTGGGTTCAGTCCCTGGGTTGGGAAAATCCCCTGGAGAAGAGAATGGTTACCCACTCCAGTATTGTTGCCTGGAGAATCCCATGCACAGAGGAGCCTGGAGAGCTATAGTCCATGGGATTGCAAAGAGTTGGACAAGACTGAGCGACTAACACTTTCACTTTCATGAGTCCAGTGGTCATCTAAAAGTATGGCTGAATGCATAAGAAGACATTGGTGATCTCAGAATAATCCTGAATCAACCTTCTAGAAGCAACTCTCCAATGTCAACCATATGGATGGCATAAGTTAAGGCCCCCAAAAGATTCTGAAATGAATAAAGTATTGCACTGACTTAAAACTTCCCAAGGCCACTCTTGACTAAAAATAAATTCTCTATTCCATTTCTATTCTAAGTTATGGCTGGTTATTTTGTGCAATATAGCCTATGAGACCATGAAATCAGTGAAAACATTAAGAGAAGCTTCATGAAGACCTACCAATGATAACATGCTGATACCTTCCCTTATTAAATTCCCAAGGACAAATTAAGTATCAGAAATAAGATTGTTCTTACTACAATGGGAATTAAAGCCCAATATTAAATTATTTTACTTTGTGAATTCAGAGAAATTGAAAGCTAAAATCCACCCACTTCTCTACTTTGTATTGTGGTTAGTCTCAGCTGCAGTGTTTCTCAAAACCAAGAGGAACTGTGCTTTTCTCAGCAGTTGTAGCCTGCGCTGTCTTTCCCTCAATTGCTTCTGCTTCCATGACATGAATTTACTGCCAAGTCTTTCATGTACTGCCAAGTGCTTCCCTGGTAGTTTAGATGAGAGTCTGCCTGTAATGCGGGAGACCTGGGTTCAATTCCTGGGTCAAGAAGATCCTTTGAAGAAGGAAACAGCAACCCACTCCAGTATTCTTGCCTGGAAAATCCCATGGACAGAGGAGCCTGGCGGGCTATAGTCCATGGGATTGCAAATAGCTGGACATGACTGAGAGACTAACACTTTCACAGGCTTAACGTTTCAAGATTCTAAAGAACTAATCAGCCTCACAAGATTGTCACTGCAGTGGGCAACATCCACCAAATTTAGAAAAGAAGCCAATCTGTATATCTCCTCCCCAGTCAGTCCAGGCAACAAAATGTTATTCCTAGAATACAATTAGGGTTGCTACAGACTCACTGCTATATGGCTGGTAGAGGGTAGGCAGACAAAATGTTTGTCATTAGCCTCAGCAGGATCTCAGCTAATCTACAACCACTGAATGGGATCAACGACCATGAAGTTATCCATCACTTCATGAGAATAATATCCCAGGAGTAGTTCAATTTCATATTCTGCCCATATCATGCTTCAGGAGAAGAACACTTCCCTTGGAAAATAGCATTTAAGTCCCTCTTGCTTCCCAATTAGTTGAGAACCTTCCTAGGCATGAAGACATGGGTTCTCAGCTCTAATCTGTAGTGTCTATCCTTAGCCCATCTTCTGTTGTTTATCTCTAAACATTGTCTGTCTTTCATGACCCCATGGACTATAGGCCACCAGGCTCTTCTTCCGTGGGATTTCCCAGGCAAGAATACTAGAGTGGGTTGCCATTTCCTTTTCAGGGGGTCCTCCCGACCCAGGGTTCAAACCTGCATCTCCTACATTCGCAAGTGGATTCTTTACCACTAAGCCACCAAGGAAACTCCTATGCACTCTTTAGTGAGGTCTTGATTTCTGTTTCCCTCCTTAACCCTGTTTTTGGCATTTCAGCATTGAAGAGCATGTGAACTATTTGTGTGTCCAGTTCAGTCATTAAGTCATGTCTGACTCTTTGTGACCCCATGGACTGCAACATGCCATGCTTCCCTGTCCATCACCAACTCCTGGAGCTTGCTCAAACTCATGTCCATCAAGTCGGTGATGTCATCCAACCATCTTATCCTCTGTCGACACTTTCTCCTCCTGCTGATCTTTCCCAGAATCAGGGTATTTTCCAAGGAATCAGTTCTTCCCATCTGATTTTCTTCCAAGGAACAAGTGTCTTTTAATTTCATGACTGCAGTCACCATCTGCAGTGGTTCTGGAGCCCCCAAAAATAAAGTCTGTCACTGTTTACATTGTTTCCCCATCTACTTGCCATGAAGTGATGAGACCAGGTGCCATGATCTTTGTTCTCTGAATGTTGAATCTTAAGCCAGCTTTTTCACTCTCCTCTTTCACTTTCATCAAGAGGCTTTCACATTCTGCCATAAGGTGTCATCTGCATATCTGTGGTTATTGATAACTCTCCCAGTAATCGTGACTCCAGCTTGTGCTTCATCCAGCCCAGCATTTCACATGATGTACTCTGCACATAAGTCAAATAAGCAGGGTGACAATATACAGCCTTGAGGTACTCCTTTCCTGATTTGGAACCAGTATGTTGCTCCATGTCCAGTTCTAACTGTTGCTTCTTGTCCTGCATACAGATTTCTCAAGAGGCAGGTCAGGGGTCTGGTATTCCCATGTCTTAAAGAATTTTCCACAGTTTGTTGTGATCCATGAAGTCAAAGGCTTTGGCATAATAAATAGAGCAGAAGTAGATTTTTTTTCTGGAATTCTCTTGATTTTTCTATGATCCAATGGATATTGGCAATTTTATCTCTGTTCCTCTCCCTTTTCTAAAACCAACTTGAAGATCTGGAAGTTCTCGGTTCACATACTGTTGAATCCTGGCTTGGAGAATTTTGAGCATTACTTTGCCAGCATGTGAGATAAGTGCAATTGTGCAGTAGTTTGAACATTCTTTGAGACTGGAATGAAAACTGACCTTTTCCAGTCCTGTGGCCACGCTGAGTTTTCCAGATTTGCTGGCATATTGAGTACAGCACATTCACAGCACCATCATTTAGGATTTCATCACTTCCACTAGTTTTGTTTGTAGTGATGCTTCCAAAGGCCCACTTGACTTAACATTCCAGGATGTCTAAGCTCTAGGTGAGTGATCACACCATCGTGGTTATCTGGGTCAGGACAATCATTTTTGTACAGTTCTTCTGTGTATTCTTGCCATCTCTTCTTAATATCTTCTTTTGTTAGGTTTGTACCATTTCTGTCCTTTATTGTGCCCATCTTTACATGAAATGTTCCCTTGGTATCTCTAATTTTCTTGAAGAGATCTCTAGTCTTCCTCATTCTATTGTTTTCCTCTGTTTCTTTGCACTGATTACCAAGGAAGGCTTTCTTATCTCTCCTTGCTATTCTTTGGAACTCTGCGTTCAGACAGGGTACATCTTTCCTTTTCTCCTTTGCCTTTAGCTTCTCTCCTTTTCTTAGCTATTTGCAAGGCCTCTTCAGACAACTATTTTGCTTTTTTCATTTTTTTTCTCCTTGGGGTTGATCTTGGTCACTTCCTCTTGTTTTGTGTTCATGTGTTCATTAAATAATTCAGAACTAAGAGAACTGCCTGCTAGAGAATAGGCCATCACTTCTTCACCTTGTTTCTGGACAATCAACTACTGCAGATTCTGAACTGAAGCTACTGTTGAAATTTATGAGTCACTGGATTCATAAATTATGTGTCATAAATTTATGTGTCACTGGAACAGTGGTAAAAACCAATACCTTTACCAGTCAGTCCTCATGATGCCTTTTCTCCAGTATCCTAATGCTCTAGTCCTTGAGTTTTCTCCACATACTAGATGGAGCGAATTCCAGTGGGTAATTTCCAGACGCTGATCCTCTACTGGCCTTAGGAAGGCTTAGCTAGTTCATACAGTTAAACTTACCTAATTTTGACTTTATTTTTCAAGATGAGCATTCTTTCCTTAGTCTGAAGCCCTTTTTAGGTTTTTGGTCAAGTTATGTTTTTATTAGCATTTTCTAGTAAATCCATCTTATTGGGTCCCCACAGTTGTGATTGTTCAGTTGCTAAGTCCTGTCCAACTCTTTGCCAGCCAACGGACTGCAGCACTACAGGCTCTCCTGTCCTTCACTAGCACCCAGAAGGGTGAATGTGAAGGTGAAGGTGAAGTCGCTCAGTCGTGTCCGACTCTTTGCAACCCTGTGGACTGTAACCTACTAGGTAGGCTTCTCTGTCCATGGGATTCTCCAGGCAAGAATACTGGAGTGGATTGCCATTTCCTTCTCCAGGAGTTGCCTCAAATTCACGTTCACTGAGTCAGTAATACTCTCTAACCATCTCATACTCTGTCACTCCTTCTCCTTTTGCCTTCGGTCTTCCCAGTATCACGATCTATTCCAATGAGTCAGCTCTTTGCACCAGGTGGCCAAAGTACTGGAGCTTTCAACTTCAGCATCAGTTCTTCCAATGAATATTCAGGGTTGATTTCCTTTAGGATTGACTGGTTTGATCTCCTCACTGTCCAAGAAACTCTCAAGAGTCTTCTCTAGCACCACAGTTTGAAAGCATCACTTCTTTGGCACTCAGCTTTCTTTATGGTCCAGCTCTCACATCTATACATGACTAATGGAAAAACCATACCTATGACTATATGAATTTTTGCTGGCAAAGTGATATCTCTGCCTTTTAATATGCTGTCTAGGTTTGTCATAGCTTTCCTTCTAAGGATAAAGCATCTTTTAATTCCATAGTTACAGTCACTGTCTGCAATGATTCTGGAGCCAAGAAAATAAAATCTGTCACTGAGAGATCTGAAACCTTGAGTTTGGGGACTGCCAAAGGCATCAATATTCCAACACCATGACCAGTGACCAGTTTCAGATTCTGGATTGGTTAATCCTTTCCAAGCAATATTCTCCCATGTACATTATATTAAGCCAAAATTTCAGACTTACTTTCTCATTGTCTTCCTTCCTTTTCTTTATGTCATCATTCCCATGCTCTTCCTTGGAGTCCTGATTCCATACTTTTTCACAGTATATTTTCTCAAGACCCAAATGTTCACTGAGTACTTTGCTATACTATGCCACCTTGAATTTAAAAAAAAAAAAAATTTTTTTGATTAACTGAAATTCAAGATCTTCTTTCCTCAAACATGTTCATATCTTTTTTTCCATATAAATAGCATTCCAATCTTTTGAAAATGCTCTCCCAATTTCTCTGATTATGGATATTATTAATATTGCTAAGAAGTCAACTCTGGTTTTCTGGTTTTCCTTTTCTGTTCTGTTGTTTTGATGAGCAAGTGCCTAGAACAATACCTTGCACATGATTGTTCCTCAGTTAATACTGACTGAATGAAGGACTGATTTTTTTCAGGCTTTTTCAAGATTAGTCTCTCCATGGGTTTATCCTTGTTGTTGTTTAGTCGCTAAGTTGTATCTGATTCTTTTGTGACCCCATGGACTGTAGCCCACCAGGCTCCTTTGATCTTGGGTTTTCCCAGACAAGAATACTGGAGTGGTTTGCCATTTCCTTCTCAGGGGATCTTCCCAACCCAGGGATCAAACCTGTGTCTCATGCATTGCCAGGTAAATTCTTTACCACTGAGCTTCCTGAGAAGCCTCGTGGGTTTAATCTAAAAGGAATAAAATTGAAGGCAACCAGTGTATTGTCACTCTATTGGCCTAGAGTTAAAATTTTCCACAGAATCACTGAAATGCAAGATACAATACAGCAAAGAATTGTTTTGCCTCCTATGGCAGTAAGACTGTGAATTCGAAAAAAATTCTCTGCTTTCCCTAGATCCTCTGCTTCAGCCATGCTTGCTGAAAGTCTTCATTCAGAAAATGGCATTTACAATTGCTTTCTCTCTTCATTTAGTCTCCAGAAACACCAACTGCCAATTCTAATTCGAGGCATCTTTTTTCCCCTCTTTATACAAATCTTATTTTTTGTTTCACTTTTGCACTCCTTGTTTTGGCTACTGGATTGTTAGAAACTAATAGAGTACCACCAACAGTTAGAGCCACTCCTTTCAGCAAGCCAAAATCCTTGACCTCTCAGTGTCCATTTGTTTCTAAAACTGTCCTCTGCCTTGTTTATCCCCAATGATTCCACCTGCATCCAGGTGACACACTTATTTTATATCTTTAGTCCTGGTATATTTACTTTTATAAGGATTTTTTCTGTACAGTCACTTCTCAGATACTTTTCCCAAAAGCAACAAACCAAAACAGAACACTTAAAACTCAAGAGATATAAAAATTCATTCAATGGTTAAACTTCAGAAAAGCCATTTTAAACTAATAAATAAAAATGATGTTAAAATACATTTTTGAAAAATTAAAGTGTGACTTTCATATAAATCTAACATGAAAATCTGTCAAAGATTATATTCACTTTTATTATTCAAGAGCTAACCAGTAAGATGATAGACTAATTAAAGGAAGATTTGAGAACCAAGGGTTTATATAGTCAGTCAGTCAACAGATTGCTAAAAGGAATTGTCTAACAGATACAAAACTGGTTTATGTCCTTTAAGGCCACACAACTGTAACATTTGCATTTATCTATTTCTACCAAACAAAAATCTTTAAGTTCATATGTAACACTAACAGTTTTTAGGACTCAAATAAAATTTTAAATTCTAAGTCAAGCACAGTGTTTTCTCTGATAAAGTTAAATAAGTTTTGGATGAGCCTGTTTTTTAGAACTAAAAATATATGCAAGATTTGTAATTCCACCCACCTGTTACATTTCAAATTTGGAAAACTTTTCTTAGCAAAAGAAAATCAAAACACAAAGAGAAGTTCTGAAGAGAAGATTTAACATTAGGTTAAGAGTTTAATCTGAGATATTTTTCTCTTTATAACTGAGCTGAGATACTAAGAAAGAATAGGAATACTTATTATAAGTAGCAACATCATTTTTGCCAAATGCAAGCATAGATTTTAAGAAGATGGTAATTCAAGTAGAAATAGCATTCAGTTTAAAATAGCACATATTCAATTCAAGCACTAGAAATAAAAGAAGGTTAAAATTAGAAGGATATGGATAACTTTACTTTTTAAAAAAAAATGGGTATCACTCAGTAAAGCCTTTTTGTCTTTAATTGTAGAAGTTTCCCTTAGAGATTTTCCCCATATGGAAAAACCATTATATCAACCTGGCACATAGGGATATAAGGTTCAGTGTACAGGGAACAGAAATTCATGTCTTTAATTTGGTAGTCCATGTCAGGAAATAGTGGGTTTTTTTCCCTTTTTATATTCTTATTTTCATTCCACTGAAGACTCATTTAAAATAATTACAATACCAGCCTCAGCATATAAGTAGGACCAGCAAGTCAGTCATGAACTTATGTTGGCATGATTTATACATGTTTTAAAACATACCATCACTTATTTAACAGACTAACAGAATATTGTGTTTTCCTGACTGGGTTTGAAAAAATATTTTCAGTACTTTATCCCTAGGAGAAAATATCTTTTCATCCACAAGATTACACAAATATTTACTTGTCCACAGAAAAGTAAGCATAATTTGAAAGCAAAATGAAATTTGAGAATGCAAGCATCAAATAATTATCATTTAAAAGTAATTCTTCAATAAAGGAAAAGTCCTATAGTAATTAGCAACATGAATATATATGTGTATATATATGTGTGTGTGTGTGTGTGTGTATGTGTGTGTGTGTGTGTGTGTATAAGGACAAGGATTGCCATAAACGTACATGAAATAGTTTTAAAATATCATGTATTTATGTAATAAAGATATGTCAAGTTTCTCAGCAGCATTTGATTTGTAATAAACATATCACTAGACGGTTAGTTATGGATATTGAAAACCCATTAGAATAAATTACTGCTCACTTACCATCAGTTACATGCAGGGTCATGTAAAATATCCGAGTTAAAACTTTTAAGTGTGTACTGAATAGCTTTCTCCCATTGCCCCCTAATCCAACTATTCATGCAATTAAATAATAAATACAAAATATATGCTATCATTATTATATTCTCTCTCCTCTACTTACTAACTGTACTGTGTCACCTTAAGCAAATTATTTATCCCCCTCACGCTTCATTTGCCCATCTGTGTAGGCAGATGATGCTAATAGCACCTACCTAAGGACATTGGTGTGAAGTTAAAATGATTTAATAATACATGTAAAGCACTTAGTAAAGAGTCAAGTATGCTATGATCATGCAAAAATATTAGGTGATTATAATTATAATTATTGTTAATATTAATATACTAATGTTTTCTTTAAAGACTCCTATGCATACTGATCAAAGATGTAAGTGACACTGAACTTATGCTCTTAGTTCAGTTCTTTTGAAACAATTGCAGAAATACAAAGCCTTTAGTGATACACAGTCAGATCACTAAAGTAGTTTTGGTTCATCTATTTTCTAAAAGAGAGATGTGTGTATGTGTGTCTGTAAACCAAAACACATATGTATTCTAAACTTATATCACTGATACCATCTAAGCCTTACTTTTTTGTCTTTCCTCTGTTAGCTAAAAATAAGCTTTTCTTTAAATTCAGTTTTCATGTAGGTACTCTGAAGTATACTTCCTACACTACCGCATTGGTAAATTCACTTTTCACCAAGGTACTCTGGAGTGTACCCTCCTACTTGACCACATTGCTAAATTCAGTTTTCACCTAGGTAATCTATGAAGTGTACATCCTACACTACCATGTTGGGTGTTCTGGAAATCCTTATGAGGCCTGTATCTAACCTAGAGCAATTTTTAATTTATCAAATTAGAAGGAACAAATGCAAATTAAAGTATACATTCCTGACTTAAATCACTGGTATACTTAACACATCTTGTTAGAAAGAAATATTTTTTCACAAAGTATGTTTCTATTAAACCATGTAACTGGTATATCTATTTTGTTTTACTTTTAAAAATAAACAGTAGTATTCTATTTTAATAAGAATAATTGCCACAATCAATTAAGTGACTACTCTGCAAAAACTCCAAAGTAGTATGTATTTTGTAATATTGTACCAATTTTACAAATGAGAAAAGTGAATTTAGAGAGGCACAGAACTTGGCAAAACCCATCTGAAAGTACAAAGAAAAGCAAGGAATTTATATCATGTCAGGATGTATCTGAAGACTAAGAACTGTCTGTACCATATTAAGAATGAATTAATTTTGGAACGGAGGAGATATATATGCTCTATGAGAGAATAAAGTGACAAAGAATGGTTAAATCTATTCTATAGTGATAATTGCTCTATTTAATGTTTTTCTTTAGACACAAACTATTCCTATATAGGAATAGGATATTTAAAATATTTTATTGCAAATTTACTGTCAGTTCTACTAAATGTAAGAAAAAAAATAAGTATAATATGATTCTGTGTGATTTTTTAATACTGATAC
The DNA here is from genome assembly GCA_917880005.1 of Nanger dama. Classification (NCBI taxonomy): domain Eukaryota; kingdom Metazoa; phylum Chordata; class Mammalia; order Artiodactyla; family Bovidae; genus Nanger; species Nanger dama. The sequence goes on from CAKJTW010000002.1 coordinate 14,698,064, forward strand.
CTCAGAGAGTCTCAGAGAGGACAGATATTATTTTTAATCATTTGTAACATTAACGCTACTCAGCATCTGGAAAAAAGTTGTCTATAAAATAATGTATATAGCCACATGGTTAGTATATCTGCCACTGAGTTGTTCTGTGGGATATTTTTAATCACACCTGGAAAATACATATAAAATATTACCATTAATATTAAACTTCCTTCTTTAAACATTTTGATATATCAGTCTACACAGTAAAAATAGATTGTTAAAAAATATAAAAAGACTTGTTAATAAATATACAATGTCTTTGTGTCAAGTCTAAAGATTATTTTTATGTCTTACCTATCTACTAAGATTCACATACATTCACAATGGTTCTGCAATAGAAAATGAATAACTATGAATGAACTTAATTCGTTTCTAGAATTTTAGTTAGCCATGTCTAAACTTTGAACCCATCTGATATGTAAATGAATGTTTCTAGAAAGAATCACAAAAAGATTTTAATATGAAGTTGAAAGGCTGAGAAAAGTCAGTCTCCCCAGACTGTATCTACATTATGTTTCTCTCGAGTGTTCTATAGCTGCTGTAACAAATTGTCACATTCTTGGTGATTTCAAAATTACAAACACCTATCATTTTACTGTAGTTCTGGAAGTCCAATGCAGGTCTCACTGGGCTAAAATGGTGTCAGCAAAACTTCATTCCATTCTATAGCCTCTAGGGGAGAATCTGTTTCCTTGCATTTTCCAGCTTCTAGAGGCTAACCGCAATCCATGGTTAGAGTTCCCTTCCTCCATCTTCAAAGCCAGTGTCTCTGCATCTCTAACCACTGAAATTATAATGGGTCATCCAGTATAGTCTGTCTTAAGATCAACAGGTTAGCAATCTTAATTCCATCTGCAAACTTTGTTTTCTTTGTCACATAACCCAGCATACTAGCAGGTTCCACAGTCATCTTGGAGGCAGCTATTCCTTGGCTCACCACACTCCCCCAGTGTTTTTACTGTGTTTGCTTTAAAATTATCAGCTACATTATTATCACATTCACATCCTCAAGAAACTCTTATGAAGAAGGTATTATTCATTGGCTTAGCATGCTATAATCCCCAAACTGCATTCTCCTTGAATGCTCTGCTGTGGAGAATGACATAGTTTAAAGGTGCTTCTGTAGCCAGAATCCTGACTAGGAGTGGCTAGGTGACAGAGGGCTTCTAGTTTCCTTTTGCTTTAAAACAGTCAGACATAGCTGCCCTCATATATTATTTATTCTTTCTACCTTGGTTGCATATATAATTCCTGATTATAGAAGAGCCATGTGGTTTGCAAGAGGAAAAGGCCAAGAGAATCACAGATATGGCAGCCTCAAAATAGATGGCCACCAAACTAATGCCTGAAGCTGATTTTCTCACGAGTTTATCTCACATGGGAAAAATCAGTATTCATTTGTTTATATGACTATCGGGCTCTTCAGGTGGCACTAGTGGTAAAGAACCTGTCTGTCTATGCAGGAGACATAAGGGACGTGGGTTTGATACCTGGGTTAGGATGATCTTTGGGAGGAAGTCTTGACCACCCACTCGAGTATTCTTGCCTGGAAAATCCCATGGTCAGAGGGAGCCTGGTGGACTACAGTCCATGGGGTCTCAAAGCATCCAACACCAGACACACACGCACATGACTATTAGCAGTTTATCCTGTTGCTTGCAGCTAAGTCCCACATGGAAACAATAGCCCAAAGTATTCATATCAAAATCACTGCAGATGGTGATTGCAGCCATGAAATCAAAAGACGCTTACTCCTTGGAAGGAAAGTTATGACCAACTTGGATAGCATATTAAAAAGCAGAGACACTACTTTGCCATCAAAGGTCCGTCTAGTCAAGGCTATGGTCTTTCCAGTGGTCATGAATGGATGTGAGAGTTGTACTATAAAGAGAGCTGAACACCAAAGAATTGATGCTTTTGAACTGTGGTGTTGGAGAAGACTCTTGAGAGTCCCTTGGACTGCAAGGAGATCCAACCAGTCCATCCTAAAGGAAATCAGTCCTGGATGTTCATTGGAAGGACTGATGTTGAAGCTGAAACTACAGTACTTTGGCCACCTGATGCAATGAGCTGACTCATTGGAAAAGACCCTGATGCTGGGAAAGATTGAGGGCAGGAGAAGAAGGGGTTGATGGAGGATGAGATGGTTGGATGGCATAATTGACTCAATGGATGTGGGTTTGGGTGAACTCCGGGAGTTGGTGATGGACAGGGAGGCCTGGCAAGCTGTGGTTCACGGGATCACAAAGAGTCAGACATGACTGAGCGGCTGAACTGAACTAAACTGAATTCATATCAAGTTTACCTTGAAACTAGAAGCAACATTTTAAGCCTTTTTCTGAAAAAGAAAGAAAGAAAGAAAGAAAGAAACAGAAATGTACTTAATCACTTCTGACTGTTCCTATTATTTACCAAAAAAAATCCAAATTTTTTGAGCAAGTCATAATGTATGTAGAATATTATCAAAGTAAACAATAACATAACTTTTTTCTAAATTTCATAATGTTCTGTGCCAGTTATCAACCGAATGTCTCTTATCTCACAATTTACCTACTCTTACCTCTTCTTCAAAAATGAATCTGGAACTTTAAATATAGTTTTCCTTTGCCAGTTGGCAGTAAGCTTTGCCAATGGCTTTGCAAGAGAAAGGGCTTTCCTTCTGTTTCTGGCGCTCACTTGGAAGGCTCGTGCTTTACACACATGCACTTGGCCTTTCCAGAACTGCTATGATGCGAGCAGCTTCTAAGCTGCTCCAGTGTGTTCGGCTCTTAGAGCACACACAGCTTCTCCAGCGTCAGGCTGCTTACAGGGCATGCGAAACTTCCCTAGCGCCCAACTCCTGCCATGTACAGCGTGCCATGTACTCAGCACCAAGCGAGTTCCCCCACAACCCCCTTAGGAAAAGTCATATGACAGAATGTATCCATGAGACATCGTTCTGTGCACAGCTTTCTTCTATACCATATCGAACTGATTTCCTGCAAGGTCAAGAGGGAGAAGTTCTCGCAAATTCCATCAGCACCTCATCACAGTGATATCTTTGTCTGTGTGGCCATGTCTGCTGGAAAAGGTGTAGCTTTCAGCCCTGGCAGGATGGAGAGTGGGACTCTTCCATAGGGTTCTGGCAGTGGCAAACACACATCTGTTATTCCCATTTACTTCAGAGTTTTCTTAACATTTTACCAGCCTTTACTGTTGCGATGGCACCCTGCTCCAGTACTCTTGCCTGGAAAATCCCATGGACAGAAAAGGCTGGTAGGCTGCAGTCCATGGGGTCAGGAAGACTCGGACACGACTGAGCGACTTCCCTTTCACTTTCACGCATTGGAGAAGGAAATGGCAACCCACTCCAGTGTTCTTGCCTGGAGAATCCCAGGGACGGGGGACGCACAGAGTCGGACACGACTGAAGTAACTTAGCAGCAGCAGCAACTGTTGTTATTCAGTCGCTAGGTGGTGTCTGACTCTTTGCGACCCCATGAACTGCAGCCCGCCAGACTTTCCTGTCCTTATACATCCCCAGAGTTTGCTCAAACTAATGTCTATTGAGTCTATACGCCGTCCAACCATCTCATTCTCTGTCCTCTCCTTCTCCTGCCATGAGTCTTTTCTTTCCCAGCATCAGGGTCTTTTCCAATGAATTGGCTCTTTACATCAGGTAGCCAAAGTTTTGGAGCTTCAGCTTCAGCTGAAGTCCTTCCAATGAACATTCAAGGTTGATTTCCCTTAGCACTAATAAGTTTAATCTCCTTGCAGTCCAAGGGACTCTCAAGAAGTCTTCTCCAGCACCACAGTTCAAAAGCATCAATTCTTCAGCTGTCAACCTTCTTTATGGTCCAGCTCTCACATCCATACATGACTACTGGCAAAACCAAAGTTTTGACTATACAGACCTTTGTTGACAGTGATGTCTCTTGTTTTAATACGCTGTCTAGGTCTGTAATAGGTTTTCCTCCAAGGATCAAGTATCTACCATTTCATTAATCTAATACTTAAACATTCTTTATATTAAATGTTCCCTCTTCAAATTACTGGATAATTCTGTCTCTGAGAATACTCTGACTGATTCACATTCTTTGAAGTACTGTTATATTCAGTAACAATGACATTTAAGAAGTGACTATAGAACTTACCTTAATGCAACTTCTCTAAAAAATGTTTCTCAGAACCTACCATATGATGTACTCCAGGAAAAACGGGTCCCAAAGTCCTACAGCTTAAATAATCCTCTTTCAGTCAGAGATTCATAGAACCTATATTAGTTCTCCCAGAGGTTTTGCAGCAAATATAATCAGATTTTGTTTAAGCCATAATTTTCTGAATGGAAATGTCTTTGTAAACAGTTTGTTAAATAAAAACAACTGTACCAATCTGTGAAACACTGGGATGGGAAAAAATCTTGGAAAATGTCTTCCTGAAAATATCCTAAAAATACTACTCTGTTAGCAACAACAAAAAGCTTTTAGAGAGTACAGAAAACATCCTCCTGGCATTGTGTGCCAATTTTAGACTCTTCCTTTGCAAATACTAGGAATATTTTTACTGTAAGGAGAATTTTCCATTTTTCCATAAATGTATTACTATTCATTGTGGGTATAACCTTGCATAATTTTCAATAGATATTTAAGTTGTGAATAGCTGGAGGAAAAAAGAGAAGCTTTCAGTTCATGCTATCTCATGCTAATCTTCTCCATGTGTGCTATTGATCACTGTATTTGTTATAAGACTTGCTCTTAATCAAAAATAAATTCCTAACTGAAGTCTTCTTAGCCTGTCTTTTATTTAAAGAAGATTTAAACAGAAGAGTTGCTCTCTAACACTCAATATCTGTGGCTAGCCACTGCTGAATGAGCTTAGCTAAAAGATCAACATTAACTGCTGTAATAAGGGAAAGATACATAATGTAATGGTGATGTGATTGTTATTTATTTAAACTAAAACTGCAGAAATTGCCATTATTTTCCAAAGGCATAACCTGATTATAACAAAATATCTAGTTTCACCATTCTCTTTTATATAATAACTCTGTGATGATAGATTACATTAAAGAACTCAAACTTCCTCTTTAAAAAGAAAATATATTTTTATAATTATACTGATTAAAAAGACACAGTAAAAAAATATTTCAAAATTTTCCCTCCTTAGTGCGTGAGATGTTTGTCAAAAACTTTGACTTCACATTGATGTCTGTGTCCCTTGGCTTATAATAGTAATTATTATGATACCTCTATTGGAGTTTTTTTCATGATTTCTTGAAATGTTGATGACTTATTATAAAGTTCATGAGAGCAACATTATTCCTCACACTTCTTTTTGCTCTGTGTACATAAGTAAATTCATAACATAGAATCACTCTTAAGTAAATGATGAAGTCAGAAATCATCATAAGTAATAAAGTAGCTAAGATCTACAATTAAATGTTCAAAATGGTGTTAATAAACTTTCTTTATGAAAGTTCTAATTTGAATTATTCCAGTGTTTACTCCATTACTGCTGTTGCTGCTACTAAGTCACTTCAGTTGTGTCCAACTCTTTGAGACCCCATAGACGGTAGCCCACCAGGCTCCCCATCCTGGGGATTCTTCAGGCAAGAACATTGGAGTGTGTTGCCATTTCCTTCTCCAAGGCACGAAAGTGAAGAGTGAAAGTGACATCGCACAGTTGTGTCCAACCCTTAGCGACCCAATGGACTGCAGCCTACCAAGCTCCACCTTCCATGGGATTTTCCAGGCAAGAGTACTGGAGTGGGGTGTCATTGCCTTCTCCGGTTCACTCTGCTGTGCCTCTCAACTACACTGCAGGTAGGTGGTAAAATTTCTTGGTGCCTTAACCAGATCTTCTTTACAGTGCTGAAACAAATGGCTTATAACTGTGACCTTCTCAGAAGGACTGCCCTTGGCTGAAGGGAGCCAACTTTCCTAGGAACAGTTGGGCAGTTATATCACCTTCTCTCCATTTACTGACTAATAAATCATAGAAATTCTGTTCCTTAGCCTCAGGGTGATGCAACCCTTGTTGGGGTAATTCACTATTAAGGAATAGCCCTCATTCCCTGCGTGTACCACACCAAAACTAGTTCGCATCCTTGCTCAGATTTTTCCCTAGACTACTTGACTTCCTTCATTCTCTTACAGGATTTTCCTACAGAGCTCTCACTCAATACACCATGCACACCTGAATCTTTGTCTCAGTCTCTACTTCTAGGACATAAGAAGTGATCCCTAGGCAGCTGACTGTAAAATGGGATTCTGGTGTTGAAAATATATATGGTGAACCGTTGAAATGAAGGCTCTATATCAGGTGGTAGGTGGAAAATTGACAGTCCCTGGTCTGTTGTAAAACTATAGTTTTTAACACTTTCACCTCTGAATTTGGTTTATTTGCAGTTGGAAAGGGATGCAGTGGTATTTGATATCTGATAAATAAAATGTCTCTGGTCTTTGGCTAGAGATATTTTAGAAATACGGCTATTATAGTAATAATAATAATTGAGAAATTGGTAAGCAACATTGGTACTTTGAAAAGAAAAAAATGACAGACTTGGGATAATCAAACATCAGTTTCTATAATTCAAATAAAAATTTAAGAGAGTTAGTGCTTGCTTCAGCCATACATACAATAAAATTGGAAAAAGAAGAATATCGTGGCCCCTGCTCAAGGATGACATGCAAATTCACAAAGCATTCCATATTCAATTAAAAATGTGAGCCGGAGGCTTCCTTAACATTTGATAAAACAATTATTTTTTCTAGTGGATGGACGGATCATGTTAAAAGACTGGAATAGAAGTTTATTTCAAGTATAGATAAACATAGAAGAAGGTTGAATGCTCGTCTTTGCAAATCTCTTTCATGAAGCCTGGATCACACTTATGCAAGGATCCTGAGACTTGAAATGGGAAAATTAGGTCGAGGAAACAGAATACTATGAGGATCCGAGTCCTCCTGATGTTTCTCAATCTAGAAAAGTAACTCTCTATTTTATCCTCTTGCTAAAGGATAAAATATAGCCCTGTGCTTCAGAGCTATACAGAACTCTCAGATAAAGCAGGGCCTTTCCCAGTCAATGTCTGTCTTCTTCACTATGGGCTCCTGTAACTCCCACGTGCCTAACAAATCAATTATAAGCTAACCAACTGGAGAAGTGCTAGGCCTGCTAGGAAAGGAAAGGTTACATGACAGAGGAGCTGCTGTAAGTGCCTAGCATTTAGCAACAGGGACTGGGAGGTTATGACTGGGAGTAGGTCCCATGGGAGCTGAATCAAGGGAGCAGAATGTAAAAGTGAAAAAGAAAGAGTTTATCCATAAGGAAACTCATGACACAAATTTAAATCTTGACCTAGGCCCCTATAGCCTATTTGATTATGTCTCTGAGATGTGTCTTCAGCACTTTGAAATAAATAGACCATACAAAGTACAGAATGTGTTAGGACTGCCATGGCAGATTGCAGAGAAAACAACCATGCTTGATGTGGGAATTGTAGAATGAATCTGTTACAAAGGACGATAAACGATACCGGCTGTCTCTCATCAGGAGGCCCGTGATTTGTCATTTGAAGATAAAAAGGAACACATTGTGAGTGAGCAACAGCCCTGATAAAATGTTCAGCCATGTCTCTTCTTTTTAAACTGGGATTATTGATAGAAGATGCTGTTATAGGACTGAAATCCCTAGCAACAGTGAGCATGATTGATCTCAATGGCAGAGGCCAAGGGTAAGCAAGGTGACTATAGACGCCATAACAGGACAACAAGTTTGAAATGGTAGACTGTGGAGCATGACCATGCATGACTATATATAAGGATGTTTGGGGAGATGACTAAACAAATATGGTGGTTTAGGGCAAGAGACATAGACAGCAAACAAGTGTATATATATATATATATATATATATATATATATATATATTTATTAGACATTTGCATCATATTTTATATACCTTTTTATTATTATACTTAAATTTAATCTGCTAGTGTTAGTATCTTTCTGTTTGCACTTGCTTATTGATTTATCTATTACTCCTTGGTTGCAAGTTGATCAGCAACTTATTTTAAGTTGATGTTAGGTTTTACCAATAAAGAGTCTTAGACAATTATACTGTTGTTACGTTGATTTTGGAAACCTAATATAACAGCTTTGAAATTATGAAATTTATGCCTATATAATCCTTATACCCAAAAGCTGTATTTTAAATTTTTAAGACTCTAAAAAACTGATCTCAAAAGTAAATGTACATCCTTAATGAATTTGATAATAAATAATCAAGTGGAGAAAAGGAGGAAGACAGGAACTTCTTTCTAAGCCTACAAAACATTTAAGAAAGAAATATAAAGCAAACAGAAAAAATTAGAGGAAAAAGTTAATATAGTTAAAATATAAAATTAGTGAATAGAAAATATGAGAAACAAAATTTTTAAATATCTATGAGAGTTCTTTATTAAAAACAACTAGATTATTGTTGCCCAATAGAGCTATTGATGATAGAAATATTCTATATCTCCACTGTCTAAAATAATTACATGTGACACTTGAAATGTGATGAGTGGAAGTGAAGAAATAAATTTTCAATTTTATTTAATTTTAATTACTATAAATTTAAAGGACATGTGACTAGTTGTTAATAATACTAGACAGCACAATCTTAGATGAATAATTTTTCACAAGGATAATTCAAGGAAAAAGATAAAATTTTTAAATATCTTATGAATTAAAAACGTATAACCAAAGTCAATGTACAAATAATAGATTTGGTTTGGAAAAAACATATTTGATAAAGAATAGAGATGAAGGATAATGCCTATAGTATACAAAGAACCTTTACAAATTGGCAGAAAGGAGTAAATAACCACACAGGAAAAAAGTAGATATGAAGGAACAATTCATAAATAAATGATAAATAAGGCCAACTGTGACAGTCAAAGTTATAAGGTGGCATCCGTAATCCCTGGTATCCATTCCCTTGCAGAAATGTGTCTTTTTTCTAACCAATAAAATATGGCAATGATAAAATGGTTAACATTGAGTTAATTAAATAGAAGATTGTTCTGGCTGGATCAGACCTAACCTTGAAGCAGTAGAAACAAACTCTCTACATTGCCGGTTCTGAAGAAAAAAAAGGTGTCATGAGGAAGTTGTGTGGCATGCAGGATTTTAGTTCAGTGATCAGGGATCAAACCCATGTCCCCTGCAGTGGAAGCACAGAGTCCCAACCACTGAACTGTCAGAGAAGTCCCTTGAGGAAATGAATTCTACAGTGTGAGGATTCTTGAAAATGGACCCTTCCTTAATCAAGCCTCCAGATGAGAGTGCAGCCAGCCAACACCTAGATCAGCCTTGTGAGAATCTAAGCAGAGAATCTTCCTGAGCCAGAGTCGATGAGTATTGTTTTCAGCTGCAAAACTCATGGTAATTTGTTATGCTGCAGTAGAAAATTGATACATGAACACAAAAAGATGCTGAAAATAAGTAGTAAGAGAAATGAAAATTAAAGAAATTAAAGAAATTATGAATTATTTCTATTGTGATGGTTTCATGACTGGAAACTCTTTGAAATTTCTTCCAAAGGGAGAGTCCAATTTCCCATGATATAAACTAGCCTTAGTGACTGATTTCTAATGAGTATAATGAGGTAGAAGTGATGCTAAATGACTCTCCTGGAGTGCTGAGATTTCTTCCCTGGAATGCTTGCCCTTGGAGCTGAGCCACTATACTGCGGGGAAGCCAAAGAACTCTTGGAAAAGCCACATGTATGTATTCTGGCCACTAACCCCAACTGAAATCTCAGCCAACAGCCATCATCAACTTGCCAGATTGTGAGTGAGCAAGGCTTTGGATGATTCCAGTGCACAGCCTTTAAACAAGCCCAACTGAAGCTGAATGAGACAAAGAACAAATTCTATCAAGTCAACCCACACTGCATATTCCTTAGCAGACACTGTCAATATTTTAGACCACTAATTTGGGGTGGTTTGTTACATAGCAAAAGATAATAGGACATTTTGCACTCATCTGATAGGTGAAAGTTTAAAAGGACAATAACACCCAAGGCCTGAAGGGCTGTTGAGAAAAAGCTAAAACAGGTGTTAGGCACTTGGTGTTTCCAAACAAGTATAAACATCTCAAAATTGACCTCGCCTGGCCAAAACTAGAAAACACACCCCTCCACTGACAAGGGTGCAACAGTGAAATGGATCCCTCTCTTGGAGCATTTATAGATGGTGTTTGTATGCAACAAGCTGCTCAAACCCTGGCAGGTGGCTCTATGGGAATAACCAGAGAGGATCTGTGCCTTCTCCTCTTGTTGAACTCTAGAAGTTTTCTGAAGTGTTCCTGTGTGATATTGTAGAAAATGTCCTAAAGTCTGGAGTCTGACTGCTAGCAAACATAAAGCAGCGCCCTCCCATATGATAGGTAGTGACAATAAAAGATTGTCGCCATGCATGATATTTACTCAAATATTGCTGGCAATTGTTTAAAGCAGAAGTTCAACAATCAATAGAAAACAAGCAAATGGAACTTGAAAATAAATACACAGTGAAAAACAAAAATTAAAATATTTTAAATATATATTGATTAAAGATAGTTGATAACATTATTGTATATCAAGCACATGGAAAGTAAGAACTCCCATATAAACACTTTGTATAAATTGATTATAAGGGTCTCCCGCATTGTAAGCAGATGCTTTACCACCCAAGCTACTAGGGAAGCCCTCAGTCATATATATATGTATATAATTCACTCTTTTGGTGAAAATGAGAAATGTGAAGGAATCTATACTAGATGATTCATATGAAGAGGGGAGATTCAGAGAAAAAGAAAATCAAAATTGATTATTCCATAATAAATAGAGAGATGGGAGTTGATGTGTGTCAAACTAAGTAGGCATCAGTTATTTCAGCAGGCCAGAGTTTATTACCTCGGGAATATAAGTCACACCATGGGCTATTTCAGCTTCTCCTTAGGCACTTCATTATTCAACAGCTCCAGATGGAAACAGTCACATTTTGCTCATTCTATATTTTCTATTTCTGACAAAAACTTTTCTGTTTTGATGTTCAAACCAATTGTTAGAATAAAAAGTTAAATAATTGCATATTTCCTTTAAATCGGAGAGTCTGCATTATTCTATAACTGATGCTATTTCAGAAAAGCAATGTCCCAATCAAACCATTGTCTGGTTACTGCAGTTCCAAGACCCCTGGGAAGCTGCTGGAAAGACTGAGGGATACATTTAATAGGAACCTTTGCATCTTCCTTTGCATTAGAAGTGCAAGTAGAGTACGTAAATCTGGTAAACGGTATAAAGGGAAAGAACAAACAGTGGGAGAGCTGGGTGATTGAGAACGAGGCTCTGAATCACGACTACTGAATTCCCAACTCCCTTCTACCATTTATTGGCTCTGTAAATTTGGGGCCATTCTTTGTAAAGTATAGGTAATAATAGTATCTATTTCCTAGTGTTGTAATGAGGTTTAAATGCATTAATACCTTTAAAGTTCTTAGAAATGCATTTGGCATGCTGTAAGAGTTCAAGAGATGTCAGCTGATATTATTATAATTATCATTCTTGACAACTGAGCAGTCTAGTTCCAGAAGCAGCAAATAACTAGTTCCTGCTATTTTCTAAATGGCTAAGGTGCTTTATTCCACCAATGATGACATCGTAGCAAATGCTGTAGATGCCCCATCCACATCCCCTGGCCCTCCCCACTTCTATGCACTCTGCCCTCCTGTGACTTGACTTCAAATGAAGTTGAAGAACTAGAGAACTAACATTCCTACCCCAAGAGCAGCTGTCAATCAGTGACTAGACAGGAGTTGGTGTCTAAATACCCTGGGCCCCCTTTCCCCTCAGAGCAGCAATTTTGAGACACAAGATTTACACCTTGACTAGAGTTCCTATGCTTTAAGGTGGAGTCATGGAGGTTTCCTGGCTGTCATCCTTTGTTGATCCCCTGCCCTCCCAGGAGTGCAGTTGAATCCTTATTTCAGGGTTAACTTTAACTGAGACAGACTTCTAGTTGAGAAACACAGTAACTTACACTGGACTTTCAAGTATGGAAAATATATTCAGAAATCCCTCAAACTGATAAATAGCATTACCTTTCCTTTATGAAGTGCTATAAAATATAACCAGAAAAATAATTAAATGAATAATGGTTAAGAGCTGACAATCCAATGTCAGTCTGCTCCAACTCTTGTTCCACCTTGGCAATGTCACTTAATCCCTCTGTAACTGAATGTCTTCATCTGTAAAATATTAAAATATTACCAACCACATGGGCTTCCCCAATGGCTCAGCAGTAAATAATCTGCCTGCAATGCAGGAGGAGCCACAGGAGATGGGTTTGATTCCTGGGTCAGGGAGATTCCCTGGAGGAGGGCAAGGCTGCCCTGGAGTATTCTTGCCTGGAGAATCTCATGGACAGAGGAGCCTGGTGGGCTACAGTCCCTAGGGTTGCAAAGAGTTGGACACAACTGAAGCAACTTAGCATGCACGCACACAAACTACATAGAGTTATTATGAAGAACTAATATGCAAAGTACTCAGAGTGTGATCCCTGCTATTATTAATAAAACTGAGTTGATAGTCAGAAGCTAGTTTACCATGATACAAAGTAAAATGCTGCTGATCTAAGTCTCTCTCTCTCTCTCTCCCTCTCAATCTAATGTCTTCAATAGAGCCTACTCCCTGAGTAGGTTGCTCTCGCAACCCACTGCTCACCCCAAACTCACTCCTGCCACCATGGTCTGTTCCAGTTTTTTGCCCCACTTGCAACAAAAAGCAATTTTGGCTCAAATATTGCCCCAACAAACTCCTTCAAATTCATTGTTCCAGTGTCCAAACTCAACACTAAAATGTGATTATAAATTGGGCTTGATGTAGGGGTTTTTGTGTTTTTTTTTACTACTATTATATATATATATATAAATAAAACCTCTCATATCTTCATTGCTATATCATATCCGTGGGTTGAAAGGAAATTTTCAGGACAGGTAGCATCAGGGAGGGCTTCCTGGGTAGCTCAGCTGGTAAAGAATCCGCTGCAGTGCACGAGACCCCAGTTTGATTCCTGGGTCAGGAAGTTCCCCTGGAGAAAGGATAGGCTTCCCACTCCAGTATTCTTGGGCTACCCTGGTGGCTCAGCTGGTAAAGAATTCACCTGTGGTGTGGGAGAACTGGTTCGATCCCTGGGTTTGGAAGATCTCCTGAGAAGAGCATGGCAACCTACTTCAGTATTCTTGCCTGGAGAATCCCCATGGACAGAGGAGCCTGGTGGGCTACAAACCAGAGGGTTGAAAGAGTCTGACACAACTGAGCAACTAAGCATATCACAACATTAGGGAAGGAAGACCATTATTCTCTACCCCTGCTGCTGCTGCTAAGTCACTTCAGTCATGTCCGACTCTGTGGAACCCCATAGATGGAAGCCCACCAGGCTCCCCAGTCCCTGGGATTCTCCAGGCGAGAACACTGGAGTGGGTTGCCATTTCCTTCTCCAATGCATGAAAGTGAAAAGTGAAAGTGAAGCCGCTCAGTCGTGTCCAACTCTTCGAGACTCCATGGACTGCAGCCTACCAGGCTCCTCCGTCCATGGGATTCTCCAGGCAAAAGTACTGGAGTGGGGTGCCATTGCCTTCTCCGATTCTCTATCCCAGTGTCCTAAAAAGCAGAAATAGGATTGAATCATCCAGTGATGGTGTGACTGGAGACAGGAACATTGAGATGAGTTATGAAAGACAAACTAACCTTTGTTAGTGAGATTAAGAGTAAGGTGGGAGTGAACTAAAATCTTCTAGTGTAAAAGAACACCACATGCTAAGGTCCTGAAACCTACCCTCATCTCCCACTAACACCCTCGTGTTACGGAAATTGACATTCAGATGAGCTGAATCCCCATAGATTTTCCAAGATCCCCTCCTTCTGTAAAGGGAAAAAAAGCAAACATGTAAGAATATTTATTGTCTTTGTCAGACCATAATGCCTGAAACCAATACGTTTGCTCAGAAAACAACTGCAAGTAACATTTAAACAAGTGTCTGAAGATGGCATTGTTCCCTTCCTGAATACTTATCTACACCAGCTTAGAAACTTGCTGCAAAGTTACCTTTTGTTGGACACATCAGGTAGAATTCACCTTTCCCAACATTTGTTGAATTGTAATCTCTCCTGTGTTCTCTGACCCTCTGTTATAAAAAAAATGAAAGAGGAGGAGGAAAGTACAAGAAGAGGAGGGGGAAGAAAAAGGAGAAAAGGGGGAAGGGAATAAACAGCCCCTGATGTTTTCCCCATTTTTACCCCCTTATCTTCTCTCAGGCATGTTTTTCTCTTATTTCCTTCCTGTATTAATTCCCATCCAGATCCTTTCTGTTGTGCTCTCTAGAACGCTCACTTCATTTTTAACTACCTCCTCTGAAATCTCAAAATTTATGCAGAGTTTTTCTCTACATCCAACATCAACTAAGTCATAGCTTTCGACTTTTATATCGCCTGGCCTATTTGTGCTTTCCAGCTGGTGACTCATCTAGTAAAGAATCTGCCTGCAATGTGGGAGACCTGGGTTCGATCCTTGGGTTTGGAAGATCCCCTGGAGAAAGGAAAGTCTACCCGCTCCAGTATTCTGGCCTTGAAAATTCCATGGACTATATAGTCCATGGCGTCGCAAAGAGTCAGACACGACTGAGCAACTTTCATTTCACTTCATTTATGCTTTCACTCTCTATAAATAATGTTTGCACATTAGAATTAGCAGAGATACTTTAATAATTGCAGGTGCTTGAGCCTTACTTCCAGAGATGAGAATTTAATTAGCATGGGGTGTGTTCCTTTCATAAATGTCTATGGAAAGTGTCCAAAGTGACTCATTTACAATAAGAGCTAAAAACCACTGCAGACTTATTCCAGAGCAAAGTTTTTAATCTTAGTATGTAATGTGATTTTATCTTTTATATATAAACACAGATACATATTATCTGTGTTTTCTGCTTTCTTATACATGATATGGTCTCAATAAATGCTCACTGCTTTTTTTTTTTAAAGAAAATTTGTTGGGCTTGGACATTCTGACAGTTGTCAAGTGGTGTCTCACTGTGGTTTGGATTTGCTCTTCACTGATGCCTAGTGATGGTGGGCATCTTTTCATGTGCCTGTCCGTCATCTGTATGCTCTTTTGGAAAAAATGCCTATTGAGGTGCTTTGCCCATTTTTAATTGTCTTTTTAAAAATATGAGTTATATGGGTTCTTTTTTTCCTTTGTTTTATTTTTTTACTTTACAATATTGTATTGGTTTTGCCATACTTCAGCCTGAATCCACCACAGGTGTACACGTGTTCCCCATCCTGAACACCCCTCCCACCTCCCTCCCCATACCATCCCTCTGGGTCATCCCAGTGCACCAGCCCCAAGCATCCTGTATCCCGCATCGAACCCAGACTGGCAATTCATTTCTTATATGATATTATACATGTTTCAATACATTTTGGGTATTAACCCTTATCAGACATACCATTTGCAAATATCCTCTCCCATTCAGTAGGTAGCCTTTTGGTTTTGTTGATGTCCTCCTTTGCTATATAAAACTCCTAGAAGAGAATATAAGCAAAACACTCTTTGACATAAAGCATAGCAATATTTTCTTGGATTGGTCTCTCAAAGCCAAAGAAATAAAAGCAAAAATAAACAAATGGAACCAAATTAAACTTAAAAGCTTTTGTATATATACAAATGTATATGCATACATATATATAAACACACATATATATATACACACATATATATATATAATGGGGAGTTACTATTACATTTACTATATATTGTATATTTTATATATGTGATGGAATATTAGTCATAAAAAAGAATGAAATATTGCCACTTACAAAAGTGTAGATGGACCCTGAGAATATTATGCTTAGTGAAATAAATCAGACAAAGACAAATGCTATATATCATTTATATGTGGAATTTTTTTAATAATATATACGAGTGCATATACAAACCAGAAACAGACTCACAGACATAGGAAACAAACCTGTGGTCGCCAAGGGGAAGAGGGAATGGGAAGGGACAAATTGGGGTTATGTAGGTAGCAAATACAAACTGCTATACATTAAAAAAGTAAGCAACAAGGATTTCCTGTATAGCACAGGGAATCATGTCCAATATCCGATAATATCCTGTAATAACCCATAATGGAACATAATCTGCAAAGGCGCCGAATCACTGCGCTGTATACCTGAAACTAACACAGTGTCGTAAATCAACTATACTTCAATTTAAAAAACTTGTAAGTTTGAGTAAAATTTTTGTTTATTTTTGCCCTTGTTTCTCTTGCCTAAGGAGACAAATCCAAAAAATATCGCTAAGACCTGTGTCAGAGAGCATTACACTTATCTTCTTCTAAGATAAGAAGAGATTTATTGTTTCAGGTCTGACATTTAGAACTCATAAACTCCCATTTTGAGTTTATTTTGAACATGGTGTGAGAAAATTTTCTAATCTTCTTCTTTTACATATGGAATCTAAGAAATAAATGAATGATGTTACAAAACAGAAACAGACTCACAGATACAAAGAACACACTACTGGTTACCAATAGAAAGAAAGGGGAGTAAGGGCAAGATAGGGGAAGAGGACTAAGAAGTGCAAGCTGCTGCTGTTGCTGCTGCTAAGTCGCTTCAGTCATGTCTGACTCTGTGCGACCCCATAGACGGCAGCTCACCAGGCTCCCCCATCCCTGGGATTCTCCAGGCAAGAACACTGGAGTGGGTTACCATTTCCTTCTCCAATGCATGAACGTGAAAAGTGAAAGAGAAGTTGCTCAGTCATGTCCGACTCTTCGGACCCCGTGGACTGCAGCCCACCACGCTCCTCCGTCCATGGGACTTTCCAGGCAAGAGTACTGGAGTGGGGTGCCATCGCCTTCTCCACAGCAAAAATACAAAGATATAATGTTCAGCACAGGAATTATAGCCAGTATTTCATAATATCTTTATATGCAATATAATAAATTTGTATATATCAAATATATATGCAAACTTACATAATTTTGCAAATATCAAAACAGTGATTTGATATTTTTATAAAAATTCAAAGCACTATGTTGCATACCAAAAACTAATATAATACTATAAATCAACTAACCTTCAATTTAAAAAAATTGGGTTTGAAAAAAATTTCCAAATTGGTAACCACCACAAATTTTATATATAAAACTATGAACATAAATTTCAAATAATGAAGACCTATTGTACATCTTCATAATCATTAAGTAACTTTCTAACCAAATTATTTTACCCTAAATTAAATATTCTTTTCATTTGAAATTGAGAAAGCATCCAACGTCGGTAAAGACAAGCTATATTAACTTAAAATTGAGACTAAGTGCTAGGTCACAATCGCCTATCCAGCTGGTGCTGTCTCCTGCAGATGCTCCTCTGAAAACTGAATAGCCTCTGGAAGCTGACTGCTTATGCTAGTCTTTGCAGTATTGGTATTTGCTTTCAAATCTTAACCTGCCTTTCCTCAATATCAGAGCCATCCATTTTCACCTACAGTCCCTCTATCCTAGCTGAGAAATTATCTGTCTTCATCACGCATTTTTCAAATTTCTGTCTTCTGCCTTGATTTCTTCCCTTCCTCTCCTAAAGTCCGGACTTTTACAGTAAGATTTCCTTTCTGCAATAAGGACCTTCATCTCAAGAAATGGATACCCAAATCCCTAGTTGTTTTATGATTGGGGTGGGGCAATGGAGTCACAGGAGAGAGAGCAGGTTGGATTATGCATATTATAAGCAAAAAGCTATATTCCATCAAAGTTATTTAAGGATTGTGTACAGAATCTTGATTTATTAATCTGTTTTGCTAGCTACTAAAACTGATCAAGGTCAGAAGCCATGTCTCAGACACCATTGGATATGTACACCTTAGCATGTTGCCGGATATACTAGAAAACTTTAATATATATTGGCTCTGTTGGTGGCTGAATAAATTTATGAGACAAAATGGGATGACACAAAGAGATGCATGTTGGGTGGGTGGTATTTGAAATTTGATCACAGACCTAGGGTGGACCACATAACTTTATGCTCAGAGGAAATTCCATTTTAGCTGATTAGTATCAAGAATAAAATGCAGCTTGCTTATACTACAGCTGACTAGAGCAGTTTTACCCAAAAGGGAAAGATAATGACCTCTCCTATGCCAATAAACACACATACCTTAAAAAAATCCCACTGAGAATAAATTTTGATTTAAAAAGAGAGGAAAATAAGGTATTAGTTGAAATAGGTTATAATAAGGCAGTTTGTTAAGGGCTTAATTATCCACTCTACCAAAGGAGGGTATGATGTTATGGAGGAGAAAGAAATCATAAAACTTAGCAGCAGGGGTTCATCTTCTTAAGTATTAAGTAGGTAATTAATCTTAACTGCAAGAGGCAATTAAGACTCACTCAGTAAAGTGAAAGCTCATAGTCAAAGCAAAACTTCAAGCCAAAGCAGGAATGGAAAAGGCAGGAGAGCAAAATAAATGACACCTGTGAGTATTTTTCTTTTGAAAAGTATATTAATCTTTACGTTGTTTCTGTATTATCTGTATCACTTGGGAAAAAAATTAAGTTGTGCTTGAGATAAAATTTGATGTAGAAAAGAACTCTGGATTTCCTCCTATTCTGATGATTGTTTTCCTGCAGTTGCTATAGGCATGCTACTTTATGCACCAAAAGTGCCCCTTTGAAGATTCTGCATGTCCTAGAAATGTACTGACAATAAATCTATAGAAATGCAAGTCGGGAGAAACATGGTTAGTAGGATCCTTTAAGAAAACTTGAAAAAGTATATAAATTCTAAAAACAAAAGTTTTCATTAAAATAATAGAGCAATAATTTCACCCTACATAAAGTATTAAATAAATTTGGAAACATTTAACTAATATTGTAGTTTTGGAGTAAGGATAGAATATACTGCGTTAATTTGCTAGGGTCATCATTATAAAATGCAGCACCATCTAAATCTATTTAAACCATAGACTGGTTGGTTTAAACATAAAAAATGTTATTCAATATTTTCTCAAGGATCTGGAGGCTGGAAGTCCAATATCCAAGTGTCATCAGGATTGGCTTGCAGTTCTCCATTTTTTTGTTGGAATGTCAAGGGCTTTGACTGTACACACAGGCCCCCAGTACTTCTCCAAAATCCTAATCTCTTCTATTTAGAATGATACCAGTTAGGCTAGATTAGGACCCATGTTAACAGCCTTCAGTTCAGTTCAGTTGCTCTATTTTAATGTAATTACATTTTTAAAGCCCTGTCTCTAAATCCAGTCACATTCTGAAGTACTGAGATGTTGGGGTTTTAACATATAAAATCTTGCAGAACATAACTCCATTCACAATATGTACATATAAATGTTTAAAAAGCATACAGAGAACAGCATCAAAATTCCAGTTGTACTTTCTTACTTCATGATTTGAAGTCACCTATTTAAATCCAGTGAATAGGATTGGATTCTTAAGCATAGGTGATCAAATAAAAGTATTAATGTGGATGTTCTCCCCAATTTCCACCAGCCCCACACTAGAATCCTGTGCTTGGATTTCAACTACCTTCTCACTACAACACACCTAGCCTCCTATTACCACAGGTGTGTTTGTCTTTGCAAGACCAGTTACTGGATTTCTTGTCTGTAAGATGAGAGCTATAGAGTGCCTACTTCAGAGGGTGTGATGATTAAACAATTGAATATAATAAAAGCTCATAAAAAATGCCTTTTCCTCCGAGAGAAAGCTATACATATAAAAGATTGGAATTAGTTACAGAGATAAATTGCTGACATCCTCTGGATCATCAAAAAAGCAAGAGAGTTCCAGAAAAATGTCTATTTCTGCTTTATTGACCATGCCAAAGGCTTTGACTGTGTGGATCACAATAAACTGTGGAAAATTCTGAAAGAGATGGAAATACCAGACCACCTGCCTCTTGAGAAATCTGCATGCAGATCAGGAAGCAACAGTTAGAACTGTTAGAACTAGACATGGAACAACGGACTGGTTCCAAATAGGAAAAAGAGTACGTCAAAGCTGTATATTGTCACCCTGCTTATTTAACTTATATACAGAGTACATCATGAGAAACGCTGGGCTGGATAAAGCACCAGCTGGAATCAAGATTGCCAGGAGAAATATCAATAACCTCAGATATGCAGATGATACCACCCTTATGGCAGAAAGTGAAGAACTAAAGAACTTCTTGATGAAAGTGAAAGAAGAGAGTGAAAAAGTTGGCTTAAAGTTCAACATTCAGAAAACTGAGATCATGGCATCTGGTCCCATCACTTCATGGGAAATAGATGAGGAAACAGTGTCAGACTTTATTTTTCTGAGCTCCAAAATCACTGCAGATGGTGATTGCAGCCATGAAATTAAAAGATGCTTGCTCTTTAGAAGGAAAGTTATGACCACCCTAGATAGCATATTAAAAAGCAGAGACATTAGTTTGCCATCAAAGGTCCGTCTACTCAAGGCTATGGTTTTTCCAGTGGTCATGTATGGGTGTGAGAGTTGGACTATAAAGAGAGCTGAACACCAAAGAACTGATGCTTTTGTACTGGGGTGTTAGAGAAGACTTTAGAGAGTCCCTTGGACTGCAAGGGAGATCCAACCAGTCCATCCCCAAATCAGTCCTGAATACCATTGGAAGGACTGATGCTGAAGCTGAAACTCCAATACTTTGGCCACCTGATGCGAAAGCTGAAACTCCAATACTTTGGCCACCTGATGCGAAGAGCTGACTCATTTAAAAAGACCCTGATGCTGGGAAAGATTGAAGGAGGGAGGAGAAGGGGATGACAGGATGAGATGGTTGGATGGCACACCAATTCAATGAACATGAGTTTGAGTTAACTCCGGGAGTTGGTGATGGACAGGGAGGCCTGGCGTGCTGCAATTCATAGGATCGTAAAGAGTCAGACACAACTGAGTGAAATGAACTGACTATGACTACTAAATACCAGAGATAATATATACAAAGTGCATGTGCCAGAGCTTGTTGCATAAAGTTACATTACAAAATCTTTACTTTTATTAGTACTAGTATTCACTACAAGTGCATGTTTATAACTACTGCCACTATTATAGTCATTATTTTAATTATGTCACAACTGTTGACATCCACTGTTATTAACATTTATACTTAAACTACTGATGCTTCTAAAAGTCTAAAATTCAAGTTGGAAAAATGCTACTGCCCAAATTTAAACATTTTAGTGACGGCCATTTACTTTTAGGACAAAGCACAAACTCTTCTATGGCTCATAATTTTTTGAAGACTCTAACTTCTATGAGACTCCTTTCTAGGCACTTCTTACCCACCACAGTATAGCCACACAAGTAATATTTCACTTCCTTCTGCAACAGCAAAGGTCCTGCCTAGAGTGAAAGAAGCACTCTTCTTGGCACAAAGACTATAGCTGTGGAGAAAAGTCAAGATCCTTGCACTCCAAGAAGCATATATTCAAGGAGAGGACTGTGGAGGCAGATAATAAGCAAGTAAACATATGAGCCAGTGTAGCATGCTTTGAAGAAAGTCAAACACAAGTCCATGAGAGAGACTGAATTGTGGCCAGCTTGGGATGAATCAATTAGGGAAGACTTTGCTGAGAAATTGACATTGAAGGTGAGATATGTATGAGGATAAGAAGTACAGTGAACATTCCAGGCAGCGGGAGGACCATATGCAAAATCTCTAAGGTGGAAATGCACTTTGTGAGTTCATAAAGCTGACAAAAACATGGAGTGACTGGGGCCCGCTGTGCACGACTGAGAAAAATTACTAGATGAGATCTAATGGTTGGGAGCAGCCAGATCCTTCAGGTGTTAATCTGTCTGAGGAGAATGATTTTTATTATTTTAAATTAATTTTTATTGGAGTATAATTGCCTTACAATATTGTGTTTATTTCTACTGTAAAGCAAAATAAATTAGCCATATATATATATATATATATATTTATATTTATATTTATATTTCATTTGTGGGGAAAAAATAGATATTTACATATACTAACACACACCTCTCCCCTCTTTTGGACTTCCTTCCCATTCAGGTCACAGTACTGCATTAGGTAGAGTTCCCTGAGCTATACAGTACGTTTTCATTAGTTATCTGTTTTATACATAGTATCATACATAATGTATATGCACCAGTCACAACAGAGGTATGGATAAAGAAGATGTGGTACATATGTATAATGGAATATTGCTCAGTTATAAAAGAGGATGAAATTGGGTCATTTGTAGAGGTGTGAATGGACTTAGAGAGTGTTACAAAGAGTGAAGTAATTCTGAAAAAGAAATATTGTATATTAACACATCTATGTGAAATCTAGAAAAATGGTAGAGATTGGTTTTATTATAAGGGCAGTGGAAGCCATTAGAAAAACTCAGGCCTAATAAAACATTATCCATTTTACATTTTCATAAGACAACTTCAATTACTTTGTTTAGAAATAATTGGGAATATATAGTCATGGAAACTAATTAGAGGGCAATAGTGATATCAGTGCACAGCTTCCTAGGCGGCTCAGTGGTAAAGCATCTGCCTGCAATGCAGGGGATGTGGACTCCATCCCTAGGTCGAGTAGATCCCCTGGAGAAGGAAATGGCAACCCACTTCAGTGTTCTTGCCTGGAGAATTCCATGGACAGAGGAGCCTGGCAGACTACAGTCCACTAGGTCAAAGAGTCAGACACAACTGAGTAACTAAGCAATAGCAACGATGATAGTTCAGGTGAGAAGTGATGGTTCTTGACTCTGAGCAACTAGGTGAATGAGGCAGAAGATGGGATGAGAAAGTTTTAGAGGGTAGCATTGAGACCTGTGTTCCATGTTATGGCAAATACTGTTATTCTCTTGTATCCATTCTTTCTTTCCTCCTTACTAGCAGAGCTCGTTGATTTTTAACTGAACATGTGGCTACCTAGTGGCTCAGTTGGTAAAGAGGCTGCCAGCAATGCAGGAGACCTGGGTTTGATCCTTGGGATGGGAAGATCCCCTGGAGAAGGAAATGGCAACTCACTCCAGTATTCTTGCCTGGAGAATTCCATGGCCAGAGGAGCCTGGTGGGCTAGAGTCAATGGGGTCACAAAGAGTCAGACACGACTACCTAGAAAGGAAAACATTCTAAGTTCTGAACAATGGAACATAGAACGGGTTTGCTTAACATCACAAAGCATGCTGAAAGGCAAGCCAATTTCTTTTTCACAGTTATTGTTCCTTCTGTCAGAAAGTGGACCAGGAGTAACCATCTTAGTCTGTTTACCGAGGATGGTGGAGCAGCACAATATCAAAGAACATGGGTTACTGAGAATTAATCTTGAATATGGATGGGAGAAAATTTTATCTTTATGTTTAATGGGTATCATTAAATATACAATTCAGGACCTTAGAGAAGTTGTCAGGGAAAGGTTTATGAAGTTAGAACTCATTTGCTTAAAGAGGATATCTAAAGCTTAACACTAACTAGGATCAGTGAGGAAGAAAATTTAGCCAGAGGAATTATCCATGAACTGAGCCCTGGGGCACTAGAGTTAGGGAAGAGAAGGAAGTTTCATTAAAATAGGATAAGAATGAGCAACCAACACGAGGTTGTTGTCTTAAAAACTCAGAGGACAAGACTTCAAAGAAGGCAAGAGTGGTTAAATAATAGGTCAATCAATGAGGACAAAGGAGAAACCAATGAATTTGCAGCAGCACTTTTGGCAACCTCGACAGGAACAATTTCACTTTTGTTGCATGGACAGAAGCCCAAATTTAGTGGGTTGAAGAGAGAACAAAAGGGAAAAATAATAAAGATATGATGATCACACAACACCCATCTGAGTTTTTTAGTGTCTTTTGTTTTTGTCTTTTGTTTGTTTTACTCTAATAGAAAGTAGTAAAAGAGACAAAAGTGGAGGAGGGTAAAGGAGGTGAGTCAGAGAAGAGGAATTTTGCTTTGTTTTGTTTCATGGCAAATAATGGATCTATTTATTCTTTTAAAACATCCCCAGCCATGGTCTTTCTTGTTGACTTTTTCACATGTGTTCTCTGACTGGAGTAAACAAATTTCATTCACACTACTCTCCTGGCTTTTCCATGCAGCCAAAATTAAATATGTCCTTTTTTGTGCTCACAGTAAAATCCGGCCTAGAGAGAAAGAAGTCTCTTCTTTGAGAGGCAGATTTTTACAGTACAAAAAGCAGAATCTACTAGTCAAATGGACCTTCTAAATCTGAGTTATTTAATACTGAAGTAGTTGCTTAACATTCTGTCTTAGTTTTCTTATCACTAAAAGAAATTATGCTTTTAAAATTACTGAAAGTCTGCTACAAAACCTCAATGAGATAATATGTAAAAGGCTTTTCATAGAACAGTGGTTCTTTTCATTGTGAGCCTGTCTGAGTTCCTCTCTTCCTCTTGTCACTTAATTTCTACAGATCCTTTCTGTGCTTCAACCCATTTTTGTCCATTGCTAGACTGAGCTAGAATATCACTGCTTTTTCAGTAGGTTTAATTACAAGGAACAGAGACACATTCATATTCCCTCAACCTGGGACATATAATCAGTTTTAAACTATTAAAAGATAAAATTATGAAACAATTGGGAAAATATGAACACTAATTGGCTATTCAGTGATTTTGAGGATTTGCTTTTCAGTTTGGTGAATATTAACATGATAGAGAATTTTGAAAAAACATTATATTTTGGAACTAAATATGTATGCATAGAATTATATGATGAATGGAATTTGATTCCAGGAGGAGGGTAGAGTCCCTTGGGCTGCAAGGGGATCCAACCAATCCATTCTGAAGGACATCAGCCCCGGGATTTCTTTGGAAGGAATGATGCTAAAGCTGAAACTCCAGTACTTTGGCCACCTCATGTGAAGAGTTGACTCACTGGAAAAGACTTTGATGCTGGGAGGGATTGGGGGCAGGAGAAGAAGGGGACGACCAAGGATGAGATGGCTGGATGGCATCACTGACTCGATGGACGTGAATCTGAGTGAACTCCGGGAGTTGGTGATGGACAGGGAGGCTTGGCGTGCTGCGATTCATGGGGTTGCAAAGAGTCGGACACGACTGAGAGACTGAACTGAACTGATGGGCCAACTACACTAGATGTCAACCCTTAGCATCCCACACTGGCAGAGACGTTAAAATGTTGGGTGTAGACTATAATCTCTTTTAGACAAATAGGTTCTATGAGAAGAACAGAGCAGTAAAAATATTTTTATTTCTTCCATTGACTGAATCATGCAGTCACTACCTCTTTCAACTCATTAAAAAGCAGAAAAGACTAAAATCAAGTTCATTTATGCATGACTTTTTGGAGTCCATCCCCATAACTAGCTTTTATTTTTATGTAAGATGTGTGTATTGCTTGAAGGAAATAACATTTTGAAATAAAATTGAAGGCAAGAAAATTATCTTAGAATTTAGATGAGAATCAACTACTATGGAAACTGAATGCACTGAATATTTCAGCAACTTTTTATTGAAGTAATTTTGCATTTTAATTGCATATTTTCATCTTAATTTGGAGGAAGAGATAGATGTATTATCCATAAAACGTCCCTTTAAGTCATCAATGAAAATTTTCTGTAAATTAGAATTGTATATTTTAACTCCACGCCCAACTAAAGTTCATATATCATCCACTTCCATGGCCTTGATAGAACAACCTGCTCCACCCTTTTCACTCCATAACTCATTCAAAGTTTTGTATTGAGTGTGGAATTTAGTACAGAAAATGAAAGTTAGTGAATTTCAATGGACTAATGAGTTTCTTTGATTATTTTTTAAAATAAAATCAACCTTGTAAACCAGCTATACTCAAAAGTAAATAAATTAAACAAAGACAGTTTCATATACAGAACAATATTTAAGAAAACCACACAATGTTGCCATACCCCAATGTAGTTAGTTGGGTTAAAATGTAAGTTTTTACTTTCAGTCACCCCAAACCTCTGTTCTTTGGTTACATTAGTTCTCGCACATTTAATAATGACCTAGAAAGCAAGTTTGTTCCAATGGGTGACTGGAAATATCAAACATAAATGTTAATTCCTTATGTGAAAGAGCCTTAGTTTTATGCCACTCATGTTTTTGTTTCAAAATGAATAAACTATGTTCAGTAGGAATCTGAGATTAAATTGTTTCATACTGCTGGAATATGTTCTTATTTTATACTGAATCTCCACATCCTCTTCTTTCTTTTATAGCACATTTGGGAGGGAAAAATCAATGATGTAGTAGTTGCTCTCTGAAATTATGTGTCTTAGACACATGGATTTCTTGGGTCATTGCTTTTTTCACTAGTGGAAAATATAATGAAAACTGCATAATGGAAAGAACAATCAAAATGAGAGAAGGTTAAACTGGGGCAGAATTTTAAACTTGAAATGTGAGATATGGAATAAGTAATAAGTTGACATCTCAGTAAAATAATAATTTCCTCGTATGAAATATGCTGGGTTAAAAAGACTTTTTTAAAATCTTCTTGTGATTAGAATCTTCTTTGTATACATCAAAAGATTTAGTTTAATCTTAAGTGAAGTTGACATCCCTAATGAATCTAAAGCTAGAATACAGAGATTAAAAGGACATAGTATGTCGAACAGGCAAGCAATCCTGGAAAGTACACCCCTGAGGAAGTGTCATTTAGGTATTATTTATATGAGTAAATCCCTGAAGGAAACTGAGAAATGAGCAAACATACTAGTCAGAGTTTTAGTTAGAATATATATACATGGAAATGACAGGAATATTGACTATAAACTTGTTAAAGACAATATCTCAAAACAACTGAAAGCTAGGACATGTTTAATGACATAAACACAAGAAGGTTATGATATTCTTATCTGTTCCAAATGAAAGGAAACATCCATTTCCAGTCTGAATTGAGAATTTCTTCTATATTTCTCTACTCCTCAAAAAAACTTGAATTAATTCATAGTCATATTTTTATATATAAAAGTGAATCGGGCTAAATTCACAGTACTATGAGAAAATTAATGTCTGTTGTTGAAGCAATTCAGTGTGTGATACTTTGTTAAGGTAGCCCACGACAACACACACAATGTGTTAGCAAATTTTGGTATGAGAGACTCTGTTATGAGTCTGCTTTCACAATTCACCAGTCTGCATCAAGCAGATGAGTGGCAGAAGGGAGACGGTCATCAGACCACAAATTATAATGGCCAAAGCATTTTGGGATATGAAAAAGGAAGAAGAAAAGCCTAATAAGAATTTCACAATGGAATGTCTTTACATCTTTCTATGAAAAGATGATAGCCTTGAGATAATTACAGAGGACAACCTTAATAATGAAATACAAAAGAAATAAACCTCAACATAAGGGAATTGGATAAGAAGATGAACAGAAAGGACCAAGCAGAGGGAAAGTTGACTCAAAATGTTATTCCTGGTCGTTACAGAAGCACTGGTGAAAATTAAACTATGCCAAAGCCTTTGACTGAGTGGATCACATAAACTGTGGAAAATTCTTCAAGAGATGGGAATACCAGACCACCTGACCTGCCTCTTGAGAAATCTGTATGCAGGTCAGGAAGCAACAGTTAGAACTGGACATGGAACAACAGATTGGTTCCAGATAAGAAAAGGAAGTACATCAAGGTTGTATATTGTCACCCTGCTTATTTAACTTCTATGCAGAGTACATCATGAGAAACGCTGGACTGGAAGAAACACAAGCTGGAATCAAGATTGCCGGGAGAAATATCAATAACCTCAGATATGCAGATGACATCACCTTTATGGCAGAAAGTGAAGAAGAACTAAGGAGCCTCTTGATGAAAGTGAAAGAGGAAAGCGAAAAAGTTGGCTTAAAGCTCAACATTCAGAAACTAAGATCATGGCATCTGGACCCATCGCTTCATGGCAAATAGATGAGGAAACAGCGGAAACAGTGACAGAGTTTATATTTTGGGGCTCCAAAATCATTGCAGATAGTGATTGCAGCCATGAAATTAAAAGACACTTGCTCCTTGGAAGGAAAGTTATGACCAACCTAGATAGCATATTGAAAAGCAGAGACATTACTTTGCAAACAAAGGTCCATCTAGTCAAGGCTATGGTTTTTCCAGTAGTCATTTATGGATGTGAGAGTTGTATTTAAAGAAAGCTGAGCACCAAAGAATTGACGCCTTTGAACTATGGTGTTGGAGAAGACTCTTGAGAGTCCCTTGGACTGCAAGGAGATCCAACCAGTCCATCCTAAAGGAGATCAGTCCTGGGTGTACATTGGAAGGACTGATGTTGAAGCTAAAACTCCAATACTTTGGCCCCTGATGCGAAGAGCTGACTCATTTGAAAAGACCCCAATGCTGGGAAAGATTGATGACAGGAGAAGGGGACAACAGAGGATGAGATGGTTGGATGGCATCACCAACACAATTGACATGAGTTTGGGTGGACTCCTGGAGTTGGTGTTGGACAGGGAGGCCTGGTGTGCTGTCCATGGGGTCTCAAAGAGTCGGATACAACTGAGCGACTGAACTGAACTGAAACCCTAAAGGAGGAAACTAGAAGAGAAAAGTTGCTTTTTCTATCCTGCTGCTGCTGCTAGGTCACTTCAGTCGTGTCTGACTCTGTGCCACCCCATAGACAGCAGCCCACCAGGCTCCTCCATCCCTGGAGTTCTCCAGGCAAGAGCACTGGAGTGGGTTGCCATGTCCTTCTCCAATTCATGAAAGTGAAGAGTGAAAGTGAAGTCCCTCAATTGTGTCCAACTTTTAGCGACCTTATGGACTGCAGCCTACCAGGCTCCTCCACCCATGGGATTTTCCAGGCAAGAGTACTGGAGTGGGTCGTAAGTGGATTATTAAGACAGAAATTAAAACTTAACATCAAAATCCTACAGTATGTCCTTGGTTAAATTCAGTATATATGCTTATTAATTGAATAACAGCCCATAATATGGCTGAAACCATATTGGCTTCCTCAGATATTTGCATATGATCTTTATAGGATATTGAGGCAAGGAAACCTTTGGGATATTATTATGGAGAAATATAAGATATATGTATATCCTAAATGGCTATTTCTTTTTATTTGATCAGAGTGGGAAATGTTTTGTTGCCCTAAATGTTAATAATATTAAAAAGTTAAAATGAAAACTGAATGTATAGTGGGTAAGCTATTACTAAATGTGATTATCCATGAATTAAATTCTATGAAAGTAAATGAATTATGATGCAAAGTGAATGAAGATATAATGAACTGATATATCAGAGGAACTGACAGATCATACAAAGAGAGATTATTTCATATTAAAATAACAATGCAGTCATTTTAATTATTACTAATTAATACTGATCCATTGCATTCCAATAATGTTATAAATTACACAGGATGATTGGTTGGTTCTTCTTGGCATTTTAGTAGTAAAAGAAATATTATTTTATCATCCTTTTCAGAGACACTTATAAAATTAGAGATGGAGTATGTTGCACAATATGCCTATTGAATGATTTCAAATAATTGAGTTTATGAACAATGGATACCGTAGTTATACTAAATACAAAGAGAAACATGAACTAAATAAGTGATGAACTATATATCTTATCTCAGAACCGATATTCATCATAGGGTTTGATTTTAGATGTTGTTGCTCATGATAATGATGATGATCTTTCCAAACTTAAAAAAAATAACGTATTTATTACCCATACTCAAATAAAGTTTTTGTAAATCAATGCAGTACCAAAATTACTCTAATTCTATCATTTTTAATTTGCTGAATAAAAACTTTTTGAATACCTAATCTTTCAAAGACAAAATGGATAATCCAGGATCCTATTCAAAGAAGCAATTTGTCAATGAGTTAATTTCATGCATTTAACAAGGATTGTATTTAATCAACAAATAATTTTTGGAAAATGCTTCAAAATTAACCAATTTATTTCTCAGAAATCCTGAAATACTTCAGTGTGTAAAGTTCTTTATAAGGAAGAAATCTAAGCAATGAGATGATTTGACAAAAAGTGTTCTACACTTACATTTTATATAAGTAATTTATAATGGCTCAGTTGATTCTAGAGGGCATCAATCTAATTTTCAGCAATTATATATATATAAAATTAGAATGTGAGTAAAAGCTGTTTTGCTTTTTAAATAAAAATCATGATTGGTGCACTAAAGAGATATCCTGGTAAAAAGCCATTTGACAGGAGATGAAAAAGTTGAGCTATAAATAATTTCATGGAAGAAAATTCTTAATTTAAATATATCCATCAAAACTATAACAGCTTACTGACAATTTAGTTTAGTTACAATACTTCATGATTAATGTGTGATTGTTCATTCAATAAATCTATACACATGACTCTTTCCATGGTGGCTTAGAGGTTAAAGCATCTGCCTGCAACGTGGGAGACCCGGGTTCGATCCCTGAGTCAGGAAGATCCCCTGGAGAAGGAAATGGCAACCCACTCCAGTATCCTTGCTTAGAGAATCCCATGGACAGAGGAGCCTGGTGGGCTACAGTCTATGGGTCGCAAAGAGTCGGACACGACTGAGCAACTTCACTTCACGCTCATCAACATAAGTAAAATTTTTATGTCATCTTGCAGCTATATAAATTACTATCTATAATTTTAAAAATTCAAAATTATTGATTTTTATTTCCAAAGTACTTCTCCCCTTTTATACAATCAAGATTTCATGAGAAAACAACAGAATTCAGAGCTATTTTGATTAGAGTGGACAACAAGTGTATCTCAGGAGAAGCAACAATTCCCAAGAGAACTGGATTGATCATGGACTTTTGAGCTGACTTAGCTGCATTGCTAAAAGCTGACTTTTGCTCCTTTGCAGCAAAATTAACCTGAGTTGGGCCTGGCAAATTTTCCAGCATTACCCCCAACAATGTTACCAGAATCAGAAAGTCATATAGAGAACCATGAAAGACATAAGCACATCAAAATCCTGAATCTCAATATTTTCTAGAGAAATTTGTTTTTTCACGCAAGAGTTCCAATGCAAATATTAGTGTGACTGCATATATTTATGTGTGTGTGTAAAACTAAGTGTCTCCCTTTATTATTAATCCACAGTCTGCCATTGTAATCTTCATAATGGTTGTGAAACTGGTGTGCAGTTTACTGGAAAGAAACAACAATGTCAAAAGAGCTTCCTCAGGGTAAGTCTTATTGGTGTTCTGGTAGAGTATATATAAGAAATTATTTACATATGTCATCTAAAAAAGATGTCATCTTCATTATAGGGGACTGGAAAGCAAAAGTAGGAAGTCAAAAACTACTTGAAGTAACAGGCAAATCTGGCCTTGTATAAAACAGGCAGGGCAAAGGCTAATAGAGTTTTGCAAAGAGAACACACTGGTCATAGCAAACACCCTCTTCAAACACACAAGAGAAGACTTTACTCATGGATATTACCAGATGCTCAATACTGAAATAAGACATTATATTCTTTGCAGCCAAGATGGAGAAGCTTTATACAGTCAGCAAAAACAAGACCAGGAGCTGACTGTGGCTCAGATCATGAACTCCTTATTGTCAAATTCAGACTTAAATTGAAGAAAGTAGGGAAAACCACTAGACCATTCAGGTATGACCTAAATCAAATCCCTTACATACAGTGGAAGTGACAAATAGATTCAAGGGATTAGATAGAGTGCCTGAAGAACTATGGATAGAGGTTCATGACATTGTACAAGAGGCAGTGATAAAGACCATCTCCAAGAAAAAGAAATGCAAAAGGGCAAAATGGTTGTCTGTGGAGGCCTTCTATTCACAGCTGTGAATAGAAGAAAGTTCAGTTCAGTTCAGTTCAGTCGCTCAGTCGTGTCCGAGTCTGCGACCCCATGAATCGCAGCACGCCAGGCTTCCCTGTTCATCACCATCTCTCGGAGTTCACTCAGACTCACATCCATCGAGTCCGTGATGCCATCCAGCCATCTCATCCTCTGTCATCCCCTTCTCCTCCTGCCCCCAATCCCTCCCAACATCAGAGTCTTTTCCAGTGAGTCAACTCTTCACATGAGGTGGCCAAAGTACTGGAGTTTAAGCATTAGCATCATTCCTTCCAAAGAAATCCCAGGGTTGATCTCCTTCAGAATGGACTGGCTGGATCTCCTTGCAGTCCAAGGAACTCTCAAGAATCTTCTCCAATACCACAGTTCAAAAGCATCAATTCTTCGGTGCTCAGCCTTCTTCACAGTCCAACTCTCACATCCATACATGACCACAGGAAAAACCATAGCTTTGACTAGACGGACCTTAGTCGGCAAAGTAATGTCTCTGCTTTTGAATATACTATCTAGGTTGGTCATAACTTTACTTCCAAGGAGTAAGCATTTTCTAATTTCATGGCTGCAGTCACCATCTGCAGTGATTTTGGAGCCCCCAAAATAAAGTCTGACACTATTTCCACTGTTTCCCCATCTATTTCCCATGAAGTGATGGGGCCGGATGCCATGATCTTCGTTTTCTGAATGTTGAGCTTTAAGCCAACTTTTTCACTCTCCTCTTTCACTTTCATCAAGAGGCTTTTTAGTTCCTCTTCATTTTCTGCCATAAGCCTGGTGTCATTTGCATATCTGAGGTTACTGATATTTCTCCAGGCAATCTTGATTCCAGCTTGTGCTTCTTTCAGCCCAGGGTTTCTCATGATATACTCTGCATAGAAGTTAAATAAGCAGGGTGACAATATACAGCCTTGACATAGTCCTTTTCCTATTTGGAACCAGTCTGTTGTTCCATGTCCAGTTCTAACTGTTGCTTCCTGACCTGCATACAGAGTTCTTAAGAGGCAGATTAGGTGGATCGAGAAGAAATAGAAGAAAAGAGAAAGGTAAAGGATAAAAGGAAAGATAGACCCATTTGAATGCAGAGTTCCAAAGAATACAAGGAGAGATAAGAAAGTGATTACGGCAAAGAAATAGAGGCAAACAATAGAATGGGAAAGACTAGAGATGCTTTCAAGAAAATTAGAGATAACAAGGGAACATTTCATTCAAAGATGAAATGCACTATTTCTGCACAATAAAGGGCAGAAATAGTATGGACCTAACAGAAGCAGAAAAGATTAAGAGGTGGCAAGAATACACAGAACAACCATGCAAAAAAGATCTTCATAACCCAGATAATCATGCTGGTGTGATCACTCACCTAGAGCTAGACATCCTAGAACGCGAAGTCAAGTGGGCCTTAGGAAGCATCACTACGAACAAAGCTAGTGGAGGTGATGGAATTCCAGTTGAGCTATTTCAAATCCTAAAAGATGATGCTGTGATAGTACTGTACTCAATATGTCAGCAAATCCGGAAAACTCATCAGTGACCACAGGACTGGGAAACATCAGTTTTCATTCTAATCCCAAAGAAAGGCACTGCCAAAAAGTGTTAAAACTACCACACATTTGCACTCATCTCACATTCTAACAAAGTAATGCTCAAAATTTTCCAAGGCAGGCTTCAGGAATACGTGAACTGTGAACTTCCAGGTGTTCAAGCTGGATTTATAAAAGGCAGAGGAACCAAAGATCAAATTGCCAATATCCATTAGATTATCTAAAAAGCAAGAGAAATCAAGAAAAACAACTAATTTTGCTTTCTTGACTACACCAAAGCCTTTGACTGTGTGGATCACAATAAACTGTGGAAAATTCTTTAAGAGATGGGAATACCAAACCACTTGACATGCCTCTTGAGAAATTTGTATGCAGGTCAGGAAGCAGCAGTTAGAACTGGTCAGGGAACAACAGACTGGTTCCAGATTGGGAAAGGAATATGTCAAGGCTGTATATTGTCACCTTGCTTATTTAACATATATACAGAGTACATCATGCGAAATGGGCTGGACAAAGCACCAGCTGGAACCAAGATTTCCAGGAGAAATATCAATAACCTCAGCTATGCAGATACCCTACTCTTATGGCAGAAAGTGGAGAACTAAAGAGCCTCCTGATGAAAGTGAAAGAGGAGAGTGAAAAAGTTGGCTTAAAGCTCAACATTCCAAAAACTAAGATCATGGCATTCCAGCCCCATCACATCATGGCAAATAGTTGGGAAACAATGGAAATAGTGACAGACTTTATTTTGGGGGGCTCCAAAACCATTGCAGATGGTTGCTGCAGCCATGAAATTAAAAGACACTTACTCCTTGGAAGAAAAATTATGACCAACCTAGGGGTTTCAGGATTGGGAGCTCGTGTACACCTGTGGCTGATTCATGTCAATGTATAGCAAAACCAATACAGTATTGTAAAGTAGAATAAAGTAAAAATAAAATTGAAAAAAAAAAAAAACTAAAAAAGGCAGAGACATTACTTTGCAAACAAAGGTCCATTTAGTCAAAGCCTTGGTTTTTCCAGTAGCCATGTATGGATGTAAGAGTTGGACTATAAAGAAAGCTGAGTGCCAAAGAATTGATGTTTTTGAACTGTGGTGTTGGAGAAGACTCTTGAGAGTCCCTTGGACTGCAAGGATATCCAACCAGTCCATCCTAAAGGAAATCAGTCCTGAATATTCATTGGGAGGACTGATGTTGAAGCTGAAACTCCAATACATTGGTCACCTGGTAGAAGAGCTGACTCCTTTGAAAAAACCCTGATGCTGGGCAAGATTGAAGGCAGGAGGAGAAGGGAACAACAGAGGATAAGATGGCTGGATGGCATTACTGACACATGGACACGAGTTTGAATAGGCTCCAGGTGTTGGTGATGGACAGGGAAGCCTGGCGTGCTGCACTCCACGGGGTCATAGAGTCGGGCATGACTGAGTGACTGAACTGAACTGAACTGAACATCTATCCTAACTCACTTTGGAAACGCTGACCATCATTTACTTGTGGATAACTTTTTCAGGAACTAGAATATGCACTCAGCTGATACATGATTAGAAATATGCAGTTCCTGTTCCTAAGTCCAGAGTGGGAATATACTTATATGAGATGCCATTTACAAAATTTAGTGATAAATCATGAGGGTGGCATGGTGAGGGACAGGCAAGGTACAATGGAGACATTGTCAACTTAGTGGTATAGAAAATATCTGAATTCACTTTTGATAAATGAATGGTAATTTACTAAGAAAATGAGGAAAAAGTCTTCCCTGGCAGGAAGAACTCTAAGAGCAATGATAAAACAAACAAACAAACAAACAAAAATGGTTTGTGTGGCATATGTGATAATCAAAAACTAGTATTCTTGAAGTATAAACAGAACATTTGTAGAGCCAAGACATAAAATAGGATGAGAAAAGAGGTCCTTAAGCCTAAGTCGTCTCGAATGCTATTCCACACAATTTAAATTTAATTTTGTAGATAATGGGGAGTCATTAAAATTTTGAGAAGAGTAGAACTAGAAGTAAAAACCAATCCTACGCTGATAAAAGTCCAGGAAAGGGGAGCACAATACAGATAAAATAAGGTAACAGAGGAGGGCGAAGGAAATAAAGACTTCAGTTATTATTTAGGCAGCTGCATAAGAAGAATTACAAGGATGAATGAAACTCCAGTACTTTGGCCACCTCATGCGAAGAGCTGACTCATTGGAAAAGACTCTGATGCTGGGAGGGATTGGGGGCAGGAGGAGAAGGGGATGACAGAGGATGAGATGGCTGGATGGCATCACTGACTTGATAGACGTGAGTCTGAGTGAACTCTGGGAGTTGGTGATGGACAGGGAGGCCTGGCGTGCTGAGATTCATGGGGTCGCAAAGAGTCAGACACGACTGAGCAACTGAACTGAACTGATGAGTCTGCCATGATTTTAAAGCTTCTGGCTTGTGATAGTATGTGAGTTATATGCTATTTAGTTACATAGAAAATAACAGATATGAATAATGCCAGTAAATTTAGTTTTGAGGTAACTGATGGGCTTGATGAAATTTCCAAAAGAGATTTACGCAAAAAATGTTGGCTCTTAGGAGAGGAAAGAGATGTTGATTGCAATAAAGCTGTTGGTGTATATGTAGCAATTAATACCACAGGGTTAAATTCACTAATAATTTGATTCATCAATAATTTTTCATATCACATTTATTAATTTTATATATTACTAAAGGAATAACGGTGTGAAAATAAAACCTAAATCAACACAAAACTCATTTTTACAATGCAATCTCTATGCAATTTATCATTCATCTAACACATGATATCTCATACACTGTCTATTTCTCAACACATGCAAAGTCAGAAATATATAACAAATCATCTAAGCACTTCCCAGACTTATAGTAATTCATAGAGACTATAACTATGTTGTTACACTCACAAAATCTGACTTTTTGTTAGCCACAAAGAGATGTTTTTGGCCTGACCATCAGTTCTTAGGAAGCTACTATAGTGTTCCTAACAAATAACATTTTTGTCTTACATTAATACAAGAATATTGAAAAGAGAGCTCAGGCTAAACGCATTTCTGTGGTTAAGAAAGAAGTTAGAGGTCAGTTGAATACAATAGTGGTCAACTATTTTTTTTTTTCCAACAAATAATTTTCATTTAATACTTGCTAGCCACCATTCTAAGCACTTTACATGTGCTGACTTATTTAATACTCACTACAGTCCTATGAGATAAATACTATCATTGCTTCTATTTTATGGATAAATAATGGAAGTAAAGACAAGAATCAAATTTTGGACAGAATTTATATAATAGTAAACACCTTTTAAAGACTGGTAGAGTGCATTCAAATCCATGCTGTAATCTGCTACGATGGATTTATGGTCACTCCTAGCCTTTTGATATACTCTGCTGTGTTCCGTGTAGCAGCACCATATTTATTTATAATTAAAAACTTTATCATAAATGAAAAAACTTAATCCTTTTATGAATCCAGATTGGTAAACCTAAAGAGAGGAGGGCAAGAAGTATATATCATTTCATTCTGTCACGTGAATGTAAGATCAATAAAAACAGAGATTTTTGCCTATAATGATGTTGTGTTCACAGCACCCAGAACTAAATCACCAACACATAAAAATGTCTTTAAGTTAACAAATGAATAAAAATGTAATTAAGCCATAATGGTCTAAAATATGAGACAATAGTCTATTTAATTGAAGAACATATATTGGCAAACACAAGATTTTTTTAAGAGATTACTGTAGAAAATTTGTTTAATATTATCAAGTGATTAGAAAAAAATAATACAATTTATTTGTCATACACCCCAAAACTAATGTCAGACTATCATTTATAATTTTGATATAAGGGCTTGATTTTCTACTCTTTTAAAATAACTTTGTAATTGTTATACTATGCACAAATTGGAAAAAGTGTACATCAAGGCTGTATATTGTCACCCTGCGTATTTAACTTCTCTGCAGAGGACATCATGAGAAACGCTGACTGGAAGAAGCACAAGCTGAAATAAAAATTTCCAGGAGAAATATCAATAACCTCAGATATGCAGATGACACCACCCTTATGCCAGAAAGGGAAGAGGAACTAAAAAGCCTCTTGATGAAAGTAAAAGAGGAGAGTGAAAAAGTTGGCTTAAAGCTCAACATTCAGAAAACTAAGATCATAGCATCTGGTCCCATCACTTCACGGCAAATAGGTAGGGAAACAGTTGAAACAGTGTCAGACTTTATTTTGAGGGGCTCCAAAATCACTGCAGATGGTGACTGCAGCCATGAAATTAAAAGATGCTTACTCCTTAGAAGGAAAGTTATGACCAACCTAGACAGCATATTGAAAAGCAGAGATATTACTTTGCCAACAAAGGTCTATCTAGTCAAGGCTATGGTTTTTCCTGTGGTCATGTATGGATGTGAGAGTTGGACTGTGAAGAAAGCTGAGCACCGAAGAATTGATGCTTTTGAACTGTGGTGTTGGAGAAGACTCTTGAGAGTCCCTTGGACTGAAAGGAGATCCAACCAGTCCATCCTAAAGGAGATCGGTCCTGGGTGTTCTTTGTAAAGAATAATGCTAAAAGCTGAAACTCCAATACTTTGGCCACCTGATGCGAAGAGTTGACTCATTGGAAAAGACCCTGATGCTGGGAGGGATTGGGGGCAGAAGGAGAAGGGGACGATAGAGGATGAGATGGCTGGATGGCATCACTGACTCGATGGACGTGAGTTTGAGTGAACTCCAGGAGTTGGTGATGGACAGGAAGGCCTGGCGTGCTGTGACTAATGGGGTCGCAAAGAGCTGGACACGACTGAGCAACTGAACTGAACTGATACACAATTTGAAGAATAAAAAGGGATAAAAACAAAATTGAAAAAAAAATTATAATGTATCATCCAGGACTAACCACTGCTAAACATGCCGGGTTTGAATATCTAATATCCACTCTATGATGTTGTTCAATTTCAGCTTTAAAACTTGCACTATGTATGTTGTTTTATTCTCTTCCTTCTATTAAGAATGTGCTATCAGGATTTCCCCATAACCATTAAATATTATTCGAAAATTTTAATTTTAGGGATCCACATCATTCCATTCTCTGAATATATCACAATAAATCTGACTTTTGTGAATTCTAGTATTTCATTTTGCTGATTTTTAAAAGTAGTACTCTATAGACATCTTACATGAAATACTTGAGCACATTTCTGATTATATTTAACAATGAGTTAGGAAAGCTTAGGTTCAAGAGGTTAGAGATGATTTCATTGTTAGAGCTTTAAGAATGTTAAATTATAATACAAAAAGATGTGTGTATGATGTTTATCTATTAAGAATGAATTGCATTATTTTATATAAATATCATCAGGTATAATTTCTATGCTTTATTCCTGCCATTATTTGGTATTTATAGAGACATCTACTATGGATCAAGCAAATTTCTTATCATAAGATAGAAAATTAAATAGCAATTATGTGAAAGCCTTTCATATATTTACTATCTTTATGTATGCTTAAAATTAAGAAACTATTGATTTATTGAAGTGTTTTAAATAAAATTGGATCATTATTTTTAAAAGAATAAATACATAGATTTGAAATCTATCATTATTTTTCA
The DNA here is from genome assembly GCA_917880005.1 of Nanger dama. Classification (NCBI taxonomy): domain Eukaryota; kingdom Metazoa; phylum Chordata; class Mammalia; order Artiodactyla; family Bovidae; genus Nanger; species Nanger dama. The sequence continues at coordinate 14,737,092 of CAKJTW010000002.1, forward strand.
GTTGAAATGACTATCAATTCACTAATCGTTAAATGTAGGTTTCAGTGTCATGTATTAATAAAATTGCCCACTTCCCTCAAATGTTCTCTAATTTAATATGCTTTCCTTTAATCAGCAAAATAATTACAGGCTCTATTGGGACAACCTAGAGTAACAGGCATTAATACTTATAAAACTTAAGTAAATAGAAGCTGATGATGATCAAATATTATTATTCTATTAAGAGTAATAAAGCTCTGCTAAGAGGTTTAAATTCTCTCTCATAACTGCTTGTTTACATTTAACTTTATGCTGTTAAAATAAGTTAGACATGATTTTGATCCAAAATCAAATTTTACAACTGAACAAGCTTGCAAAAATCAAGATATCTTACCTCACAAATTTACATAAAACCAAATAGCTTCCCATATAGATGGCAGAGATGACAATTTTAGAGAGAACCTTTAAGAATAAATCCACTTATAAATTCTCATGTAAAATTCAACTGGATATTAATGTCTTCACATTCTTTAAATTTAAAAGCAACATTTGTATTCACATTTTTACATGAAATCATGATAAAATCAGATAAGATTTCATCTTAGGAAATATTGTATGCATTCTAGGCACAAGTTTTTACACCAGGAGCAGCGAGCAGAGATTTTTTTGCATGGCAGGAAAATTAAAGTCTGTTTTGTAACACTCAACTGATATCTAAAGTATTATTTTCTATTCCATTTGCCTGGTTTCTTATCTCTTCAGTTGTGTGGAGTATTTTAAGAACTACTTATATGAATAATTTAATACTGACCCATAAGTCATCTACCATTGAACACTTTTATCAGACATGTACCTGGCTCAGTGTAAATTATTAGTTCTCACAAATGTCTGGCATAAAATGACCTTTTTAATTTTTAATATTGAAACTGTGAGAACTGAGGACATTGTAGCAAGGAAAGAAAAGGAGAAAATAAGGACTTTAAGAAAAATACATAATAAACCTGAACCAAAAATTCAGTCAAATTAAATAACTATTTCAAAGACAATAGAAACAATAAAAGCATCACTACCTGGTATTTCTGGTTAACTATCCATTGAATGCTGTTATAACTTTGAATTCTACACAAGTTTCCCAAGTGTGCGCTAGGGCCTATTAAAGCGGAGACGTACTGGTTTATATAGTAAAACAAAAACAAAGGAGACTATTGAAGTTCTGTAGCCAAATAACTTGGGGGAAATATACAGAATGGTGGGGCTTCTCCTGTGGCTCAGTGGTAAAGAATCCAACTGCAGTGCAGGAGGTGCAGGAGATGGGGGTTCGATCCCTGGGTCGGAAAAATCCCCTGAAGGAGAGCATGGTAGCCCACTCCAGTGTTCTTGACTGGAAAATCCCCATGGAACCAGGAGCCTGGTGGGCTACAGTCCACAGGGTTGCAAAGAGTCTAACACGACTGAGTGACTTAGCACACGTGCACGCATACAGAACGTTACACTTTCAGTTGCTTTTGTTCTATAGTTTATTTTCTTAGAGTGAGGTGCCCAATATACTTATAGTATAGTACCCAATATGCCATGGGTACTGTAAATTCTTAGGATATTTGTATCAGTTATTTCATGATGTATAACAAGCCATCCTCAAATTTTTAATCTATGAAGTTTTGAGTAGCTCTGCTGACTGGACCAGGCTCCACTGACCTCTGGATTCACTCTTGCTTCTCTCATCAGTAAGCAGGTTAGGTAGGGCCCGGATAGCTTACTGTGTCAGCTGGAGCAACTTGGCTCTGCTTCACATAGCCTTTCGCCCTCCAGCAGGCTAGCCTGAGCTCATTCTCCTACCAGAAGCAGGGTACAAAAAGAGAAGGGAAGCATGCCAACTTCCCAAACCTACACTCAGAAATGACAAACATCACTTTCACTGTATCCTCTGGGCCACGGCAAGCCACAGGTGCAGCACAAATGTAAGGGGTAGCAAACTAGATTTCACTTTTTTTTGATGAAAGCACCTCTTACAAGTTATACTACAAAAGATGTGTACAAAAGAAAACTGGAGCATGGAGAATAATACTGTAACCAATCTACCACAGAGTTTGACCATGGAATCCCTTTTTTTTTTTTCACATAATATCTTTCAAGATTGAATTTGTAACTCATGTCTCAGAAATACTAACATATAAAGATTTTATCATCCATCTCATTCAACATATATTAATTGAGCACTACTTGAGTGCAGTTAGCAACTAAACTTTTGGTACACAAAGTAAGTTGAGAGCGTGTTCTTTACTTACAAGATAATTCAGTGGAGTTTTCAATGGTTTCCCAGGTAGGTGGAGTCAACTCTTACATTGGTGTTTTCCAATAAACTGCACTTAGTGTTATTTACACTCCTGTGTTCCTCTTCACTGCTGACTCTCTGTCTGGCCATGTAATTTGCATACCAGTGGAACATTAGTGGGTGTGAGGCAAGCAGAAGATTGATAAGTGCTTGCACAGGAAGTTTGTCCTTTTGGAATAGTAGTTATTGCATCTCAGAGATCACAATCTATGAGAAAACTCAAGCTTGCCACATGGAAAAGCCAGCAGATAAGAATCAAGAAATGAAATGGATATCCAGATCCAAGATCCCAGATATATAGTCCCAGTCAACCTACTTTATTCAGCTCCAGCCTTTCAAACTACATACAACAGTTTAGGCTAAGGATATTATGGAACTAGTACGAGCTGTCTTCACGTTCCTTGCCTGAAATTCTGACCCACAGAATTATGAACAAATTGTTTCTTGTTTTAAGTTTGGGATGGTATGCTATGTACCAATAGATAACTGTAAGAGAAATACCTGAAGAGTAGCTGCTGTTGTAACAACAACAGCAAAAAACCTAAATCAATATTGGCCTTGACTCTTGAAAGCAGGCAAAAGTTTACATGAGGATGGCATTTCTTATGGAAAACAAACACAGACTCAGTGCAGTTCAGTTCACTTCAGTCACTCAGCTGTGTTCCACTCTTTGCGACCCCATAGACCGCAGCACACTGGGTTTCCCTGTCCTGTCCATCACCAACTCCCAGAGTTTGCTCAGACTCATGCCCATTGAGTCAATGATGCTATCCAACCATCTCATCCTCTGTTTCCCCCTTCTCTTCCTGCTTTCAATCTTTCTGAGCATCAGGGTCTTTTCCAGTGGGTCAGGTCTTTGCATCAGGTGGCCAAAGTATTGGAACTTCAGCTTCAGCATCAGCCCTTCCAATGAATGTTCAAGGCTGATTTCCTTTAGGATTGACTGGCTTGATTTCCTTGCTGTCTAAGTGATTGCTATGTGCTATACTTTTAAATATCAATATGTGCTTGAGTTTTTCTATTACTATCTCATCATTAAATAACAAGTATATATAGGCAGAAAACTTCTCTTTTTAATTCATAGATATCTGAATTAGGCAGAGTCATACCTGAGCAGCTGCATCCAAAGAACTGTGTCTAAGGATCCTTATTTGCACTTGAACCTAATTCAGATGACAAAAACCTATCTAAACCTGATAGCATAAGGAAATACAGTATTAAGGATCTTGGGAGGAGCAAAGTGTTCTTTGCATATGGAAGAGCTATGAATTATTAGATATCAAAAGTTGGACTGAGGTAAACGGTTACATCAGTTCCTGCCACAAGCCTATGCTTTTCAATATTCACACCTTTATATCATCTCCTCCCATTCTAGCTGACTCTAGAATCAGCTGTGCATCTTGCTTTGGCCAATGGAACATCAGAATGATATTTGATAGGCCCCAACACATTGGTTTAGTCCCCATACAGCCACCCTCTTTGGACTCTTGAGACCACCGTTTTATTGGAAAGCACAAGCTAGCTATGTGGAAAAGTAATATGGAGAAGAACTGAAGAATCCAGTTAATCTAGACAACTGAATCTCCAGACAGCTGGCATCAGCCTGAACTCAATCAATCAGTAAACCTCAATTTGTTCGAGGCAGCCCACATGAGATCCCAACATCATGGAATAAGGTGGGTAATTTGCACTGTTCCCTGCTCAATTTCTGACTATAGAAACATGGACCAAGCTGTTACTGTAAGTCACTAAGTTTGGGGATTGTTGTTATGGAGAAGCAGATAACAACAGCGTACGCTGCAGGCTAGTGGAAGAGTGAACATCATTGAGGAATCAGATGACTCAACAACTATCAGCAGGCCTAACAGAAACATTGCATAATGAAGAGTGTTGCTGCCTTGCAGAGATGAAAAATAGATGATAAATGGATAGAGAGAGAGATAGATGACAGATAGCCATTCGTATCTTCCTCTGATTGAGATAATTGGATAATTGAAAACTATCTCTATGACACAGAGATTAAATTCTTCAAGTGCACCTAGCCCACCAGGTTATTTCACATTAAGTTATAAAATTTAATAACTTTCTTCCTTGTTAAGTATAGCCTTTACAAAATCTAGACAGCCATTTTATAAGCAAGTTATATATGCCTACTTTTATTTTAGTTGGGCTTCCCTGGTGGCTCAGGTGGTAAAGAATCTGCCTGCAGTGTGGGAGACCTGGGTTTGATCCCTAGATTGGGAAGATCCCCTGGAGAAGTATTCTGGCCTGGAGAATTCCATGGACTGCAGAGCCCATGGGGTCTCAAAGTCAGATACAACTGAGCAACTTTCACTTTATTTCAGTTAGTTTTACAATCTTAAAATAATTTAATGAAAGTTGGCAGATAAAAGGGGATGGTCTTATTCTAAAGAAGTAGATGTAAAGAGGGACTACACTAGAAAGGAAATTTTCCAACAAATTTAATATTAAGAATACCTATTATATGTAAGGCACAGCACTTATAATTTTGATATTCTAAATTGCACCTAAACCTATCTCAATCTGAGAACATGTTAATATGAAATATTATGTATCTAACAAGTTATTGTTTAGTTGCTAAGTCATGTCTGATTCTTTTGCAGCCCCATGGACTGTAGACCGTTAGGTTCCTTCTGTTCATGAGATTGCCCATGCAAGAATACTGGAGTGGGTTGCCATTTCCTTCTTCAAGGGATCAACCCAAACCAGGGATTGAACCCATGTCTCCTGCATTGGCAGGCACATTCTTTACCACTGAGTCACCAGGGAAACCTGTCTAATAAGTAGCCCATCTAATAAATAATTACTAAAAATTCTCACGAGTTTTAAAGTTTTCTATGATTTTATATTTTCTATTTCTTGAAAAAGTAACATTAAATTTTAATATTTCTCTCTTTATAAATTACTGTTAACCTATATATACTTGTTAAATGATACCCCTATAATACAAAGGAGGAAACACATTAAACATGTTTTCACTGAATACATATTAGAAATCTTCATGTATAAAATTTGAATAAATATAAATAAAATAAGTAAGTAAATAAGTTATATGATATTGCTGTGATCTATGCTGATTGAAGGGAGGTTTTGTGTATGTTTATTTGTTTGTTTACTTGAAACAGTTCTATGAAAAATTAGGTTAAGAGCAAGAAAGTTAGAGGTCAACCTGCCAAGGTTGATCACTCTGCCACTTCATAACTGTTTGGTCTATGTCTCTGATCCCACAGTGTTAAAATGGAGACAATATTAAAGGCTTTTCCAGAGCATTGATATGAGCATTAAATAAGGTAAAACACATAGGCTGTCAGAGCAATAATACCAGCAACAATATTATACATGATACCTAAGTGTAAGTTATTGTTATTTTTATCAGTTTAGTTGCTAAATTTCTCTTCAATTTAGGTAAATTGCCCATCCACATCATTTGAACCCCTCTGGGATTCCTATTAATACTAATTTCTCTAAAAGGAAAATGAAACTGAAGCTTATTTACTTCCAGAAAATCTTTTAACAGCTTTCAGTTCAGTTCAGTTCAGTTCAGCTCAGTTGCTCAGTCGTGTCCGACTCTTCGCGACCCCATGAATCGCAGGACACCAGGCCTCCCTGTTCATCACCATCTCCTGGAGTTCACTCAGACTCACCTCCATCGAGTCCGTGATGCCATCTAGCCATCGCATCCTCTGTCGTCGCCTTCTCATCCTGCCCTCCAATCCTTCCCAGCATCAGAGTCTTTTCCAATGAGTCAACTCTTCGCATGAGGTGGCCAAAGTACTGGAGTTTCAGCCTTAGCATCATTCCTTCCAAAGAAATCCCAGGGCTGATCTCCTTTAGGATGGACTGGTTGGATCTCTTTGCAGTCCAAGGGACTCTCAAGAGTCTTCTCCAACGCCACAGTTCAAAAGCATCAATTCTTCGGCGCTTAGCCTTCTTCACAGTCCAACTCTCACTAGAAATAATACATTGATTGATTTGATAATTAAAGCCACCCCATGAAGCACAAACTATCATCAGCCTCACTTTAGAAATACAAAAGCAAAGCTTCAATTAGTTTAAAGAGGCTGCCCAAGATGTGCCTCTAGTAAATGATGAAGTCAGAACTCAAAGTATTAGCACTCCAGAACCTGCAGTCTTAATTATTATATTAACTTACCTCTGAATTACATGATTTCCAATTTCTTTCTGTCTAAAACTGTATCCTATGAAAATTACTGCCTATAGCAGTCTTCTTTCAACATCTTTATCTTTGCAGAAAAGACAGAGAAAGAAAGCAAGAGTGCCTGAAAGAATCAAGGGAAAATCAAATTGGTGAGGGAGATAGGAGTAAAGAATGAAGAGGTACATCAACCACTGCAGTGAGCACCTGTGTTGTTCTAGGAACTGTAAATACAGGAGGTGAGGTGAGATGAAGTCGCTCAGTCGTGTCTGACTCTTTGTGACCCCATGGACTGTAACCTACTAGGCTTCTCTGTCCATGGGATTCTCCAGGAAATAATACTGGAGTGGATTGCCATTTCCTTCTCCAGGGGATCTTCCCGACCCAGGGATCGAACCGGGGTCTCCCACATTGGAGGCAGACCTCTGAGCACCAGGGAAGCCCATGAATGAAAGGAAAAAAAAGAAAACTGACACTGAGAAGTTCTTTGCCTGTGTGGAGTTTGCATTGATTCCAGAGAAGTCTTATAATGAAATAATGAAAAACTTAAAGAATCAATACAAGTTAAATAAGTAATAAGAAGAAGACAAACCAGAAGAAGGGGGACCAAGATATGCCACCCCAAAATATGCCACTTTGGTATATTGATTATTTTGAGCTAAAAGCAGTTAAGAAATAGCAGATATAGGAAAATATCTCCATCTTTCCCCTCTCTGCCTAAAAGCAGGACATAAATTTCCCATGAAAAAGGTGCCCTTCCTGTTTCAAGAGAAGAGAGCACTCTTATCACTGGAGACAAAGAATCAATGTCAAGTTGATTCTGCATAAACATTTTTAAAATAATGCTTATCTTCCATTAGTTCCCTCCATATATTTCCTAGTCACTTTCCCACAGTTTATTGGCTCTAGAAACCCAAATACCTTTTCTTTTGTCTAGTTACTTCTCTACAAGTTAGCACTCTCTGTTTAAAATCATGCATAAGCTGTAAGCTTGTCGTCTGTCAGTTTAATTTGCAGGTTCCAGTGACTTAACCAAAAAGGTAGAGGAAAAGTCTGTCTTTCCTTACAAGAATAACGACATAGAGAAATCAGGACATGCTGTTTTGGAGACTGCGCCAAACAAAGTCTCTCTGAATAAACAGCATTTGTATTAAGACTTGAGAAACTAAAAGGTAGAGGGAAGAACAGAAGCTGTGGGCTAGGTGAAGAGAACGGTGGTCTGTTCAAGGCACAAGAACAAGGAGTCTAATGTGGATAGTGGATAGTGAGCAAAGGTGAGAGAGGACGAAGATGAGGTTCTAGAAGACAGAGACCCAGCTCAGGATTTGTGTGCCAGGCTAAGGAATTTAGAGTTTATTCTATTAATAGTTAAAATAGAAAGCCATTGAATATCTTTAAGCTGAGATTCTATTTGATAAAAGAACATTTTGTGTCATTTATTCATGGAGGTCACCAGGCATATCTTCCTGTGACAGAAATGCAAACCAGTATATGGAATCATGTTTGCTGTCTATTTTGTTAAGTGTTGAAAGGAAGCCTCTTATTGAAACAGACCTAAGGGTCCAACATGATATAAAATACATCTTCTGCATATCTTTAGGTCTTCAGTTGCCACTCAAACTTGTTATTAAACCTTGAATTTATTCTCTTCCTGAACTATTTTCTTTTCCTTTTGTTTAAAATTGTAACCAAATATGGTTTAGTCTTAATGGTTTTAAAATGTAACAAGTGTAGTAAATGTGAAAATTACCCTTGAGACATTTTTTATTAGCAAACAGTAGATATTTACACCATTACAGATTGTGACTTTTAAGGTTGAATTAATAACAGATTGAAGCAATTAGAATAAAAATAGAAATCATAAACTCATAAGAATTTTATTAATCTCTATAACCCTTTAACTATACTTTGTTTTTCTTGCTAATTAGGAAGCAACTGGGACATAAAAATGAAGCGTTTTTCTCTGAGCCACTGTGGTCCTCTGAAGTTGCTTCAAAATCTGAATAGTTCAGAAGCAACCAAAATAACTTTCAGTTAACTTTCTTATAAGGGTCTTTCCTGAGGGGGTGTTTAGAGGTGTGCCATAATATTTGATTCTAATGCTAAAAGAAAGTTATTTGATTTGCCCAAGGTCATCAATTGTCACTATAAGAACAAAGAAAAAAATCCAGCTCTTTACATCACTCACAGCATCAATTATTTATACCACTTTTTGTTGGAAATTTTATGCTGGAAAGCATAACAAAGCTTCCTGTTAGGTAAGTGAGTCTTCCTCTGTTTTAAATGAGATATAATTAACATACAACATTAGTTTTCAGTGTACAAATGTAATAACTCAGTATTTGTTTATAAATTGCAAACTGATCACCATGATCTGTCTAGTTAAAACCCATCACCATACATAGTTACAGTACTGAATTTTCACTTTTTACATGACTCTCTATGCAGATTTCGGTGCGCTACCCAGTGTAGTGTACTAGAATGAGCACAATGGGTAAGCACAGATAATCAGACTTTTTATCATCTCAGCTACAGTCACTAGCTCTTCCACTTACTATTGCAACAGAACCTATCATCCTGATGCTCAGTGACTTAAAACAACAGCAATTCTTGTAATACTATCACTCCAGTTTTTGAGGGTTGATGGAATCTTCTTTGAGAATTTCTTACACAGTTGCTCTCAGATTGTAGCTGAGAATGGAGTCCTCTCAAATGCTTCTTCACTTCACAAGTCTGTTGATTGATTGATGCTAGCTGGGGGCCATAATGTCCACAGGAGGCCTTTTCACAGGGCTTGAGCTGCCTCACAGCATGGTAGCTTTTACAACCTAACTTCAGAAGCCACGTAGCTTTAATTCCAGTCTAGCCAAGGGCCTGCCCAGCTGGGGGAGTGAGCATGGACACTTGCAGCTCGTGGGAAGACTGTCAATGTCAGTGCAAGAAGAGCATCTGGGACTGGACAGGGTGTTCGCGCCATCCCGGAGAATGAACTGTGCATACTAGCTCTGCTATCTAAATCGAGTTTCTGAATCCCTCTGTGCTTCCATGCTTCCTTCTATAAAATGGAAACTGCTTGACTTATTCGATGTGGGATTATGAAATTCAGATATTAGGATGTACAAGAAAAGATAAACTCTCAAGCACAATAACTGAAAGATGTTACTGGGATATAAATATTCTTTAACTTTTGTGACAAGGAGGAGAGAACAGAAGTGTTAGATTCCAACTAATTTTCTAGAAATACTTCTAGCTTGGCAATGAATTGCCCATACAAGATATGCAATCAAGTCAATATTAAAACAAAAACTCAAGTCCTATAAAGCCAATTCCCAAAATTCTGTACAAGTACAAACTTGAAAATGAATTGTCATAAGACTTAAAATGCCTTATTTATGATAATGTAATGGTTCAATGTACAGTGCAATTGTCAAAATATTGAGAGCTTTAAATTTAAATTTTTCTAATGAAATACTTGGTGCTTATGTATATAAATTTTCTGTGCTTCAGTTTTCTTCATCAGTAAAACTAAAATACTTTTTAATATGTACTATGTTAAATGAGCAATTAGATAAAAGTTTAAAATAATGCCAACATTAGTAGTGAATATCAGTCAGTTCAGTTCAGTCACTCAGTCATGTCCGACTCTTTGCGACCGCATGAACCACAGCACGCGAGGCCTCCCTGTCCATCACCAACTCCTGGAGTTCACTCAGACTCACGTCCATCGAGTCCGTGATGCCATCCAGCCATCTCATCCTCTGTCATCCCCTTCTCCCCCTGCCGCCAATCCCTCCCAGCATCAGAGTCTTTTCCAATGAGTCAACTCCACATGAGGTGGCCAAAGTATTGGAGTTCCAGCTTCAGCATCAGTCCTTCCAATGAACACTCAGGACTGATCTCCTTTTAGGCTGGACTGGTTGGATCTCCTTGCAGGCTAAGGGATTCTGAAGAGTCTTCTCCAACACCACAGTTCAAAAACATCAATTCTTCAGTGCTCGGCTTTCTTCACAGTCCAACTCTCACATCCATACATGACTACTGGAAAAACCATAGCCTTGACTAGACGGACCTTTGTTGGCAAAGTAATGTCTCTGCTTTTCAATATGCTGTTTAGGTTGGTCATAACTTTCCTTCCAAGGAGCAAGCGTTTTTATTTTTATTTTTTACTTTATTTTACTTTACGATACTATATTGGTTTTGCCATACATCAGTATGAATCCGCCATGGGTGTATAGTGTTCCCAGTCCTGAACCCCCCTCCCACTTCCCCCTCCCCTTACCGTCTCTCTGGGTCATCCCAGTGCACCAGCCCCAAGCATCCTGTACCCTGCATCAAACCTAGACTGGCATGGCTGCAGTCACCATCTGCAGTGATTTTGGAGCCCAGAAAAATAAAGTCTGACACTGTTTCCACTGTTTCCCCATCTATTTCCCATGAAGTGATAGGGCCAGATGCCATGATCTTTGTTTTGTGAATGTTGAGCTTTAAGCCAACTTTTCCACTCTCCTCTTTCACCTTCATCAAGAGGCTTTTTAGTTCCTCTTCACTTTCTGCCATAAAGGTGGTGTCATCTGCATATCTGAGGTTATTGATATTTCTCCCGGCAATCTTGATTCAGTACTATCGGAATCTGAATCTCAGTTAGGTTTGATCATAACATATAGAAAGCATGAAATAATGACCAAATTTACCCCCTCCAAATATCCTGATTATTTAAGCATATCATGGGTCTTATATTTGGCTTTTTTTCTTTGCCTATGAATCCTGATGATAACCCTATTTAGTTCTAGCTGTCACTAAACATGTTTTGTAATGATTCATATGCAGAAAAAATAACAAATGTTATTTAACTAAGAAACTCAGAGAGTAGGGTCATGGAGCAAAATGGGTGTACTTGCCTAAGAAAAACAAACTGAAGACTATATACATAGTTCATTAATTAACTGCCATTATTTTAGTGAGCAATAGAAGGAAAAAATTAATATTATTTAAAAATAAAATTCAAAGAATTATCATTTTAAAAGTAATTTTTATGAGCTATAAAATGATTTATTTTTCTACCTAAAAAGTAAGTACAAATCACTCTAAAATGAGGAGACTACCTATTCTGTCACTTTTGTCAACTAAAATTTATACAAGCAATACAAACTTTAAAGATTTGGGGGAATATAAGTGATACAGTGGAGTGTGATTAAAGGCAGCAATTTTCACAGTTATCTAAAAATATCACCCTTCGCCAACAGTGATTCATTTAAAAAATATTTACTGGATACAATAGTTTTTATGTGCGTGACATTTTCTTAGATCTAAGGAGGCAAAAATAGAAGAGATACAAGCATGGTCCTAAAGGTCTTGAAATAAAGTAACATGGTGAATTTCTATAAATTAATCATGTAATTTAATTGTATAATAGCATTTTCAATCTTCGTCCTATGGCAGGGGCTAGTTTGTTGTTGGTGTTGTGTTGTGTTGCACGGTCGTTTCCAGCTCTGCGATCCCATGGACTGTAGCCTGCCCAGCCCCTCTGTCCCTGGAATTCTGCAGACAAGGATACTGGAGTGGGTTGCCATTTCCTGGGGAACAGTCCCAACCCTGGGATTGAACCTGGGTCTCCACTGCAGGCAGATTTTTACCATCTGAGACACCAGGGAAGATTACTCTTTGTCAGACTAGTTGCATGTTCTTCTTGGATCTACAATAATCCACATTTTTGTCAGTTCTATTTGCAGTTAAATGTGGTCTTGTGTCTGAGTTTTCGTCAGGGCAATAATAGTGACAGTGGAATGTGCCACTTTCAGGACTAGACCATGGACTTCTTAGGACACTATTTGTGACCATCCCCCACACACCTGTTTGATACAGAAAAACAATGAAATCTTTAAAGGTATTGAAGATGATGTAAAAGCCAGGAAGTGATCAAGATTATCTTAATGTTTTCCCTTAGGTTGACTGGGAACATTTTTAAAGACTTTTTAAATTTTTATTTATTTATTTTTATTTTTGGTTGTGCTGGGCTTTCATTGCTACACGTGGGCTTTCTCTAGTTGCTGCAAGCAGGGACTACTCTCCATTGCCGTGCATGGGCTTCCAGTAGTTGTAGCACATGGGCTCAGTAGTTGTGGTTTATAGGTTCTAGAGAGCAGGCTTAGTAGCTGTGGTGCACAGGCTTAGCTGTTCCATGACATGTGGAATCTTCCTGGACCAGGGATTGAACCAATGTCCCTTGCATTGACAGGCAGATTCTTATCCACAGTACCACCTGGGAAGTTCAGCTTGACTAAACTTATTTAAACATGTTTCTTCTTGACTATAGACATCTGGCCTTCCTTTTCTTACAGCATTTACTTTAGAATGTTTGCAGTCCAATATTTCTCCACTAGCCAACCTAGTCCCCTACATTTTGTTTCAGTCACCTTGAATCCAATCTCTCCTTCCTATTATAATAGTCTTGATCTTATTGTCATAGACCACAATTCAGCCTCTTCCTTGCCAGTTTAACTTTTTCTGGTGCATTTTCTCTTGACATCGGAAAACTAAATTTCTATACCACTTCATGGACTCCAACAGAAGCTATACAGTAATACCTGTTTTGGATTTATCATAAGTGAAAAATCAGTTATCTTTACTGAACTGTGAAATTTGGAATTTGTTGCTTAGAAAAATTATCTTTCCCTTAATTAATACAATCCCACAATAATATAAGCTTCTGAGGACAAAAATCCCTTTTTTTCTTATTCACCACTGCTTTCCTATAGTTTTGAGAACCCAGAAGAAGGGAGAAGATCTAATTAGGGTGGTTCAGGGAAGTCTTCATATCAGATAATGTTTATCTGAAACCTTAGTGAGAAGAAATTGTCAGGGTTGATGCTATCCAAAGAGTGATCAACAAATATGAAACTCTAGCCATAGAAGTAAGCGTAATATAAAGAACCTAGTCTTTAGCTATAATTAGGTTATGGAAAGGCAAGAAGTTTGCAGTAGTATTATATGAATAAATAGGGTATGGATTTTAATATCAGAATCTGTCACTGAGTGATGAATTTGAAGGTTCTGAAGGGGTTTTCTTCAGACCAAGAATGAGAGAAAAAGGAAAGATTCAGACAACATGAAAGTCAAAGGACTGAACAAATCTTTGAGGCTATTTGAGAACTTAATTTAAAACTCTGAAGAAATGATTAGGCCAGAAGCAAGTACCAAAGCCAAGCTTAAGGAGCCAAGAATGTATGAATCACAGTTGCTAGCCAGAAGAATGTAGCTGGTTACTACAGCAGTCCAGTGGAAGTCTGCAGCTGCTGCTGCTGAGTCGCTTCAGTCGTGTCAGACTCTGTGCGACCCCATAGACGGCAGCCCACCAGGCTCCCCCGTCCCTGGGATTCTCCAGGCAAGAACACTGGAATGGGTTGCCATTTCCTCCTCCAATGCATGAAAGGGAAAAGTGAAAGTGAAGTCACTCAGTCGTGTCTGTCTCTTAGCGACCCCATGGACTACAGCCTACCAGGCTCCTCTATCCATGGGATTTTCCAGGCATGAGTACTGGAGAGGGGTGCCATTGCCTTCTCCGCCAGTAGAAGTCTAAAACACCAAAATCTGAGACATTATGGCAGAAGAATTTAACCTTTTAAATGAAATCTATAGAATTCTGTAATCAAGAGATTTTGAGAAACTGTATAGAGGAAAGTCCACTCGGCTTTGGTTAATGGCTTCTGGTCTAATTGAATAAAAGATAATGTAGTCATTCACTGAAAGTAGATAAAAGGGAGCAACTATTTTTGAGGTTGTTGTTCAACTGTTGTTCAGTCGCTAAGTCATGTCCAACTCTCTGCAGTGCAATGAACTGTAGCATGCCAGGCTTCCCTGTCCTTCACTATCTCCCAGAATTTGTTCAAACTCATGTCTACTGAATTGGTGATGCCATCCAACCATCTCATCAGATCATTTAGGATAAAATGAATTTTGAAATCTGTGTGGGGTATCCAGGTGGAGATCAAATCTTAATTTGTCTGACACTTGGATCATCCAGTGGATACCTCATAAAGGTTTCAAAAGAAGATGAAAGTTGTATTCTGCTGAAAGTTGTGAAGTTTGGAAGTTGTCTGATGATGAAATAGGGGTGTACAGCACACAGAAGATTATTAAGGAGGTTATCAGTTGCAAATGAGTCAGTGACAGAGTGATAGAGCAAAAACAAAAACTCTGAACTTCAATAAGAAAGAACCAATGACTGCAGGTCCTTGAAGGGTTATGGACATTTGTTTTAGAGAAAAGTTAAGTCATGTACTAAATGGGCGTCCCATCTGGCACCAGTGGTAAAGAACCCATCTGTCAATGCAGGATACGCGAGAGAGATGGGTTTGATCCCTGGGTCAGGAAGATCCCCTGGAGAAGAAAATGGCAACCCACTTCAGTATTTTTGCCTGGGGAAATCCCATGGATAGCGGCAGTGGTGGGCTATAGTCCATGGGTCACAAGGAGTCCAACACAACTAAGCATGCATATACTCAGGCACTCCACAAGCTTGGACGCAGTGACACCTACTTGTGTGGCTAGTGTAATGAGGAACTTGGCCCAGATTGTTACTCTTTTCACTGTCCAAAACTAACCTCAACAAAGTTACATGTGGGATTAGCCCAAGTTGAAAAATTAATTATGATATTTGAAGTAGGATTTATGAGATTCCTGCAATCAACAGCAGGTAATAAAAAGATTTTGAGTGAACAAAGCAAAAATATATATTTTTTTATTAACAGGAAATTCAAGGGCAGTTGATATTGGAGCACCAGCTATCTGAACCACAAAACAGTCACCAGTGATCAATACAAAAGTTATTTCCCATACTTGAACATGTATTAAGAATGGACATAGTATGTAGTAAGTTGGGTGGTCATTGAACAAGGAGAGTACATACTTGACTATTGTTAAGTTTGTTAATTAATAGTTGCTCTCATTTTGATGTGTTTTCCTAAAATTTAAAGAAAAAATTTTCTTAATTTTTAAAACTATTTCAGGGAGATTTATCAAACAATGAGCTGTCTATAAAATTTTTTTCAGTAAGTGCTCTTTTACTACATCCATTATATATGCTTCCAACTAAAGATTTTTTTCCTTTTTCCATTATTAATAAACAACCAAAATTTTGAGCACTGTATGTGAACTATAAGATTTTCAAGCATTACATCTTAAGATAACAGAATATTTATTGGCCTATACAGAACTGCATATAACCTGTTTGAAGTTCTTTACTGGAAAAATAGTAAGAATATTTTGGAGCCTTAACCATCACAACATCTTGCCAATCAATAGCTCTCTCTCTCTTTAAAGCCATCTATTGTTCTTCATTCAAGTGAAACAGTTTAAAGCAAAGTAAAGCACAAAGTATATGCACTAGAAAACTGTTCCACATTACAATGGGGTGTTTAATAAGGTGCATCAATTTTGGAATGGGTTACACTATCAGGAACGTTGGGAAGAATTAAGGGGGTCATTTTATTTAGAAACCATTGCCTTATACAGTAGCCAATTTATTTTTAAATACAGCTATGCTAAGGCACTAAATATTGCTTAGGAGCTAAAGACAAGCAGACTGGTTTCAAATTCACTTACTAGCATGTGACTTTTTCCAGGCTATTAAACCCCTGAAGCATCAGTTTTCTTCACCTTTAACATACTAAAATAATAATACCTACGATACCATACTTATAGGGAGATTTTATTAAATAATGTGTATAAAATATTTATAAAGTGTGAGTGTACTCATTCGCATCCGACCCTTTGTGACCCCTTGGACTGTAGCCCACCAAGCTCCTTTGTCCATGGGATTTTCCCAGCAAGAATACTAGAGTGGGTTGCCATTTCCTCCTCCAAGGGAGTTATAAAGTGCATATTGTTACAGCTTTTATTAGAACATGAGTACAACAAGGCAGAAGTAAGGGATAGGAGCACAGTTAATGTATTGCAGAGAGCACTTTAATCACTGTATAAAATTATTTCTTTTATTCTAAAGAAAATGGTCTGATTTATAACACTACACTATTAACTGACCCATGATCAGATAATTTTCTTATTATTTGTGAAGACCTGCTCAAATTACCCCATGAAAAAGACTCTTTTCTATGTTTTACTTTCTTACACATTTTCCTCTAATGTGTAAGCATCCCATTCATTGTCTTTTCCTAATGTGTACCTAGTGAATTCCAAGAAGAGAAATGGATTCAGCAGCATAATATTAAGATGATATCTGTCATCAAAGAATGAGTGCTATTTTAACAGCAATTCACCTGGTGGTTGACCATTTATCTCTGGTAACACTGGAAATTCAAACCCGTCAGCAGCCACCAGTTAAATGGAAAGATTAGTAGAGCACATGTTCAACAAATAGGTTTACTCCAGAAAGATTCAATTGAGTCCTTATTTGGTTTTATACTTGCTCTATAAATTGTAGCTTTATTGATTCAAGAAGCTGCATTGATTAAATAAAAATAACAACAATTTCTTCCATTCACATATTAGAAGTCAAAGAAAACTCTGAAGTATGTAAGGATCTTGAGTTTATCCAGTTGCAAGGTTAACATGAGGCTTCAAGATGAACATGCACATGTCAATCTAAATGTATGGAACTGAGTGGCAGTAGGGAAATTTGTGAACTGATTAGTCAGCAAAATGATAGAAGTAAAGGAAGGTCGCAAGAAAGCAGTGCTCATTCACTGGTCAGCTTTTTAAATTTCTATAGCTAGTAATAGAAAATATAATGGGAAAGCCCCACAGAGACTGAGGTGTGGTGTTTTTATCATAACAAATGAAGCTAAAAGCAGAGTAAGAGAGTGTTACAGGCTGAGTTGTGCTTCACCCCCTCCCCCAAAAAAAAATTCTTACATTGGAAGTCCTAACCCCCAGCACCTCAGAACATAAACAGATTTGGAGAAAGGTCTTTAAAGGGGTAATTTAATTAAGAATTGAGTTAATTAAGTATTAAGGTCTTTAGGGTCCATCCTAATATGACTGAAGTCCTAGTAAGAGCAAATCTGAATACAGACTTGCACACTCACAGATGAAAGATGATGTAAAGATAGATAAAGTGGCTATCTGTAAGCTAAGGAGAGAGGCTTCCAGAGAAACCAACCCTGTATACACAGATATCTTGATCTCAGACTTCTAGCCTTCAGAATAAGGAGAAAATAAATGTTTAAATCACTCTATTCTGTGCTTTGTTGTGGCAGTCCTATCAAACTAATAAAAAGAAAAAGAAGAGGGCCAGCTTGGGGAAGGCCAATATTCCACTTCCTCCAAGGTCATATCATGCCACCATCATCCCCATCCATCCAAAGTGATCATTACCCAATCTCTAGGAACCTAGACCTTCAAGAGGGTATTTTGAGGTACAAACATTTTCTTGATCTCCCTGGTGGTCCTTATTTAAATTTTTTGTACATTATATTGGAACTAATCATTAACTCTCTTCCTGTTTCTTGACAAGTTTTTCTGTAATAATCCTTATTCAAAGGACCAGTTGAGTGTTGGCAAAAGAAGTCATGGGGATTGACATATAGATTGACCTTAAATCAACACATAGCTTGACCTTCTCAAATATATACTATTATGATTAAACACTAGATATTCAAGTATATGTATTATTAAAAATTTTCAGTTGGAAATTAACTCAATAGAATCCAAGAACATTAATAAAACAAGATAATTATTGAAATATTTTTTGCTTGTTTTTCTTTTCTTTTCTTGCTTCTCTATCACTCTTATTATCTTCTACCAAAAGGGAGCCAGCCTTTGGAAGTCCAGGGATTTTGATGGTGTAGAAAACTTCATAAGTAAGTGATACAATAAATTCTTTTGTTTTTTGAGAAAAATAATGTTTAATTGGGAACTGAAACTGACTGGCTGGAATGTTGACATAGTTAAAAATATGAAGTTCGCAACAGGCCTCACCATTCCCTAATAGGTTTAGTTCTGTTTCTAGGAGACAAGTCAGCTCAAAATTCATGAGCCCTAATCAAGGTGTTGGAGAAGACTCTTGAGAGTCCCTTGGACTGCAAGGAGTTCCAACCAGTCCATCTTAAAGGAGATCAGTCCTGGGTGTTCTTTGGAAGGAATGATGCTAAAGCTGAAACTGCAATACTTTGGCCACCTCATGCGAAGAGTTGACTCACTGGAGAAGACTCTGATGCTGGGAGGGATTGGGTGCAGGAGGAGAAGGGAACGACAGAAGATGAGATGGCTGGATGGCATCACTGACTCGATGGACATGAGCTTGAGTGAACTCTGGGAGTTGGTGATGGACAGGGAGGCCTCGCGTGCTGTGATTCATGGGGTTGCAAAGAGTCAGACATGACTCAGCGACTGAACTAAACCAAAAACCAACAAAAAAGAAAAGAAAAGATTATGTTAGGTGTATAGGCAGAATTTACATGAGGGAGTATCTTTAAGAATCAAGGAGACAAAAAAGTAGATTGTGGAATGGAAGATAGAATTCTAAGTTCTACAGTAAGGGGCATCTAAATATTTCTCCAGTGCTGAACCAGTGCTGAACCAGGAAAGAGGACTCAGTCTTTTAGAAATTGGTTGTATGAACTATCTGTGCATGCTAATTTGCTTCATTCGTATCTGACTCTTTGTGAACCCATGGACTATAGCCTGCCAGGCTCCTCTGTCAGTGGGATTCTCCAGGCAAGAATACTGGAGTGGGTTGCCATTTTCTACTCCAGCAGATTTTCCTGGCCCATGGATTGAGCCCGAGTCTCCTGCATTGACAGGTGGGTTCTTTACCACTAGCACCACCTGGAAGCTCCCTGGTGTACCTAGGGAGATGCTATATCTGTTACCAAAGACAGGAAAATAGATCCAAAAGCTTGAAGAAAGGCCGTTTATTGGCTTAGATAATTGAAAAGTTCAGGAATTATTTGATCACCATTGACGTGATACCCCAGGATACAGTTTCCTATTCTCTATCTTTTAGTTCTATTCACTACATCGTCAGTGCTATTATCCAGCAAACTCTCCTCTCTTGGTTTTAAGACAGCTTAAGTAGCTCAGACTTACGTAATTTAAGCTTCATATTTTAAAGGAAAAATGAGATTATGTTATCCAGGATGCTCTCCCTGAGGTAAGGCATCATTCATTTCATTAGCCCTGAACATGTCACACACATTTGTCTATGAACCAGTCACTGTAGCCAGAGGAATGTACTGTGCTAATTGGCCAGGCTAACATAATATGCATACTTCTAGGTCTTGAGGTTAAAAATCGTTTTACCCAAACCACACAGGATGAGACTGAAAAAAATGACAGTTTTCAAGGGCAAAAATGGTTTCCAAAAATAGAATAGACAAGATTTCTATATTCCACATCTAGAGCTTGAAAGCACAGAACTGGAGAACATCAAGGGAACACTGCAGACTTCAACAACATAAATGAATAAAACTAGCATTAAACCGGAGAAGGCAATGGCACCCCACTCCAGTACTCTTGCCTTGAAAATCCCATGGGCGGAGGATCCTGGTTGGCTGCAGTCCATGGGGTCACTAAGAGTCAGATATGACTGAGCAACTTCACTTTCACTTTTCACTGTCATGCATTGGAGAAGGAGATGGCAACCCACTCCATGTTCTTGCCTGGAGAATCCCAGGGACGGGGGAGCCTGGTGGGCTACGGTCTATGGGGTCACAAAGTGTCGAACACGACTGAAGCGACTTAGCAGCAGCAGCATTAAATAGTAAACAAGAGCTTAGAAGTCATTATCTCATTTGGTGGGACAGTTTCCAGATCTCCTGATTTCTGAAAGAGTACGGGTGCTCCTATAATGATTGAGATGAAATTCTCATGCAGCATAGGAAAAGTACAACTTGGAGACCGATGTGAATTTATTTAATAGTATGTACAAAGTAATATTTCTTTTACACTTGGATTTGTGCATTAAGTTTAATATTCTTTCATAAGGATCTCAGACTTGCTTGTAAATGCTGACCCAACAAGGATACTGAGCTTATAAGGTTAAATGATATCAATGAAATCATGAAAGCTCACCACAGAAATGCCAGCATATACGTATATATGACTTGGGATAGTGTCATTACGACTATTCATCAACTAATGAATATGTAAAACCTATAACCATCCATTTACTGAAACCTATCCTAAAAACTAGAGCATTTCTTACAAAGTTATCACATGAATTTAATAAAAACGAATAGAGTGGACAGAAAGGAATATTTTACTTCAAGACAAAGCCTCTTTAAAGAAATAAAAATAAAAGAAGAAAACAAAAACCATATATCACATTCCTCTTGATACCTCTCTGCTTTAATTCCTTTTTGGGGAAATATTAAAAATGTACATCTGTACTTCAGAAAGAAGAGACCGTTTGGTTACCAGCATTAGGGTTGAGTTTTAATTTTTTTAAATGAAAAATAAATATGGATTCAAGCATAAATTATATGGAAATATTTCAAGTCTTGAAAACTTACATTTTTGCCCACATATTCCAGGAGGATAAATAATGAAACCATATGACCTCCAGTGGTGACAGATGGGCTCAGCTTCTGACAATGTGATTCTCATACTCGCTCTAAGCTAGAACATCTTTAAACTTGATGATGAATAAAATGAAAATGTTATTGCACAGTATAAAATAAGACTCAGTCATATAAACTGCACATGAACCTGGAGCATTAATTTGCAATAACTTGAGTTACACATAATTATACAAACATTTATTCTAAGTCAGTAAAGGAGAAGCAGTTTTACAATATAATAGTTCAGTTTCTAAGGATGGTGCAGAGCTGATAGTTAATTAGTTTTCTCCTTTATTTCACAAGAATATTTGAAAATTAATTCATTTTATTTCCCTTGATAACTTGGTTAACTGAATGATATGTTTCCCCAAGAGATATCTTCATGCCAAAAGTCAGTACCTTCAAAAGCCTAAGAAGTTTTCTTATTTGATTTATTTATTTGTCTATCATTTAGAAATCAATTGGTCTCTATAGAAAGTTTATTTTATTATTGAGTTATATAATATTATTTTTCCCTCTAGCACCTAGAACATTTATTTTAGAAAAATAGACTTTATTTTTATTATTCATTATGTTTTGAGTTAATAAATAATAAGTCTAAAAAAACTTAAAGTTTTATTATTTCTTAATAAGAAATTTAAACTTATATAAAAGTTTATATAAAGTTTCTTTGTCTCCCTCAGTATACTGAGATAAACTAAATGCCAACCATTTACATGTTTATTTCATGGCAAGGTACCAAATTTTCCTCCTTTATTTCCCAAGTTAGAGTTAGCTAGGAATCTTTTCATTTTGGTCTTAAATTGAATCAATGGGGGGCAAGTATGCATTCATTTTAGAATATATCACTGAATGACTTTTCACTATAACTTTCCTTAGGGAACAATCTGCTTTCAGATAAATGGTTTAGCTGCTTGCCATCAGATCATTCCAGCTATGGAATGCATAACTACTTTGACTCCTGTTTTTTTATTTGATTGGGTTGTAGATATTAATATCTAGGATACATTTTTCAAGATACCAAGTATAGTTAAATCAAGCAGTTAGGGAAAGTAGAGAGCTTCCTTTGTGACTCATTTGAACAAATATACATGTGAAACAAAACTGTTATTTAATTGAAATATTTTAGGCAAACCCACCATTTTTCTCAGTTCTACTCTTCACCTTTGGAGTTCTACTCTTCACAAGGAGAAGCTGTATGCAATGGTAAGTAAGAATACAGATTATTAGATAACTAATCAGAAATTCTAAAATGATTTTTTTTTCAAAATTCAAAACTACTCAATGTCTACAGGGCAACAATTATTGCATTCCACTTGAAAAACTCATATATTTCTATGGATATGAGTTATTTACTTTTCTATCAATTCCCTACACCTTGGAGCTGTAAAAGTTTGACGAAGAAAGTCACAGATAACCCAGCAGGCTGAGTTAAACAAGACTTCTAGGCATCTTTTTGCCCATTTCAAAGTTCCAAATTTTTCTTGACCAATAAAATGAATAAGCAGAAGTATATTAGTTGTTTGATAAGAATATCATGTTCCATCTTCCAGATAAAGAGGAAAAAAAGGAAGAGAACAAGAAAGAAAGAGGATGAATAGAAAGATGAGGGAGAGGGGAAAAAAATAGAAACTTTACAAATAAAAAGAGCCCAAAAACAATAATCTAAATATGACACAGCTAAAATATGACACAAATTAAATGACTGAAGAATGTAGGAAAATGCAGTCCCCTTGACCTTGACTCTAAGAACATTCTTTTGCAAGGAGCAATCCAGATCCCACCAGATGTTATCTGCAGTGGCTAAAATTCACAGTCATAATAATGGAAATGGAACGTATTTATCTTCATCCTTTGGAATCTGTTAAAAGTGAAAGCATAATTTATGATTTACACAAAAATATGTGAATATGAAAGATATAAAATACAGTGCAGAAGAAACGAAATGTGTCTCAGTATTCCAAACAGAAAATAAAAGCAAACAATATTTCGTTAAGCAGTAAAAATCGCTAACATTTATTTAACATGAGAAACCAGCTTAGTAAGCAGTTTACATTGATCATCTCATTTATTCCTAACAAAACCACTATCAGTAGGGTGCATTTTTATTGCCAGTTTACTACTAAGGAAAATGAGGCACCAAGAAGTTTTGCAGCTGGTGACTGGATTATACAATGGAGTGTCAGAATCTGGACTTAAACCAGGCAGTTTGACACCAAGGTCAACACAGAAGAAATTGGAAACTAAGATTTCTAGAGCATATACTACAAATACACTGAAAACCAATCATCTGTTTTATAATTATTTCTATAGTGAGTATCAGAAAAAAATCCAGACTGGATGGGCACAAGGCAAATTTATGGGTTAATAGATCTGAGAGGCTCAAGAGTATAAATCACTTCAAAAGCAGCTTGATTCAAGGGCATACACAATACCCTCTCTCTCCGTTTGCAGTTAGATTTTCCATGGCTTCTATATTTAGGTTTCATTTGGTATCAAGATGGTTCTCAGCAGTTATAAGTCCACACCTGCCAAGTTAAATTCCAAAGAGGAAAGGAAAGAGGGAAAAGGGAGAGATATACTTCCACAGATGTGCTAGCCTGTATCTCTGCTAAAACATAAAACCATCCTGAATCAATCAGTGTGACCAGAACAATGTGAAGTTCTGCTTAGCCTAATTATACATATCTATTCTGGACCTAGAATCTGAGCTAGAACAACCAAGTCATCATAGACTGATCTTGAGATGTGTTTCATTTCCTGTGGAAAAATTGGGAAGTTATTTACCTAAAAGGTAAAAAATAATAATAATAATAATGGTAAAAATGAGATATCTAGCATGCATATATATGCTGCCCTTCTTTATATGTAGGAATTACAACTCACCTTATATGTACACCTATATTGGATTTTTTTCCTCCAAAACTCTAACAGTGTTGTAACTTCATTGTCTGAAACAGTGTGTATAACTCTTAACAACTTAGCTGATTGCTAGTAAAAAATATTAGAAGTGAAAGTGAAGTCGCTCAGTCATGTCCGACTCTGCGACCCCATGGACTATAGCTACCAGACTCCTCCTTCCATGGGATTCTCCAGGCAAGAGTACTGGAGTGGGTTGCCATTTTCCTTTTCCATGGGATCTTCCCAACTCAGGGGTCAAACCCGGGTGTCTCACATTCCAGGCGGATGCTTTAACCTCTAAGCAACCAGAGAAGCCTTAAAATATATATATATATATATATATATATATATATATATATAAGCTATATATATATATATAGCTTATATCTAAAAATAAAAGGCAATGGGATAATATATCATTTGACTATATGAACTAATTAAGGAAATACTTTTATTTTTGGCAGTTCTTCCCCCATAAGGCAGATACTCCAACTCCACAGTTTGGTAACATCTGGCCTGTAGTACTGAAAAATTTGCCATGACATACAGCATATCACAAAAGCTAATCTAACTTACCTTCACTGCTGCCTCCCACAGCTCTCTCATTCTTACCTATGAAATGTGTCATCACTTTTGAAATGCTCTGTTCCTTCAGTCTTTTATGTTTTTGTGCTTTCTGCTTTTTTATTTTTTTAAGACTGCTTTTTCCTGTCTACCTGTCTTCTCAACCAGATGAATTGATCATCATCTTTCATAACTGTGGGGCTTCCCAGGTGGCACTAGAGGTAAAGAACCCGCCTGCCAAGGCAGGAGATGCAAGAGGCATGCCTTCAGCCCCTGGGTCGGCAAGATCCCCTGGAAAAGGGAATGGCAACTCACGCCAGTATTCTGCCTGAAAAATCCCATGGTCAGAGGAGCTTGGGGGTCTACACTCTATGGGATCACAAGAGTGGGACATGACTGACTAAACAAGAACAACAACAACATCACTAAATATATATCACTTCTTGGGAAATTTTCCCAGATAAGTCCAAGTAAGTTTACATGCTCCTACCGAGTGGGGTCATAAAATGCAATTACAGTGTTAATTATATTTGTGTACCTGGTATATTTCTTTACCCAAATTGGCACTTTTCAGTGACAAGGATTGTGTTTTATTCGTGTCTCTTTCTAGCACCTACTGTAACATGGTTTCTAGAGCATAGGAGGGACTCATAAATACCATACTTCATGAAATCTAAAATGTTATGCATTGAAGATGTAAGATGCATTGTCACAGTATATACTAATAAGAAAGAACTGCTTTAGCAATAGGGTTTCAATAGGCCTTATCACATAGTCCTGACACTTCCTGAGTCTGAATTTCAGAATCTTTTTCAACTCAGATAGATTGATACCTGTTTTTCCACGTGTCAGCCTCTGTGCCATTGTCAACATCGATGAGGCAGTGTTTAATTAAAGGGTTCTCAACAATTATTCAGAATTTTATTTCAAAGTTCTGACATGCTTTTATACTGGGCTTCTTTGATCTTAATACACCAAGGACTCATTTTTCACTTCAACTGTACTTAAATGAACTTAAGTACTTTACTGATGAAAATGTCAATAGTTTACAGTTGTCTTGTTTTATCATCAGTAAGAATAATCAAGATAGTGCATGCTTTAGGCTGAACTATATTAAAAATGAATAAATAACAAAAAGAAAATTTATATCCTATTTTTTTCTAACATATTATAATAAAAACTTTCCAACATGGAGAAAACTTGAAAGGTTTTTGCAGTAAATATCCATAGACATAGTACATAGGTTATACAATTAATACTTTGTTATACTTGCTTTATCACATGCTGCTGCTGCTAAGGCGCTTCAGTTGTGTCCGAATCTGTGTGACCCCATAGATGGCAGCCCACCAGGCTCCACCGTCCCGGGGATTCTCCAGGCAAGAACACTGGAGTGGGTTGCCATTTCCTTCTCCAATACAGGAAAGTGAAAGTGAAGTCGTTCAGTCATGTCCAACTCCTAGCAACCCCATGGACTGCAGCCTATCAGGCTCCTGCGCCCATGGGATTTTCCAGGCAAGAGTACTGGAGTGGGATGCCATTGCCTTCTCTGTGCTTTATCACATATATACCATCAATTCATTTCTTTATCTGTCCATCAACTTGTATTAATTTGATGAACTACAACTTTAGCTGCAGAATTCAGACTTTTTCATTTTAGCCATCCTGGTTGCTTGGCGGCTCCTGCAGTCTTCCTGGTTGTCAGAGGTGCCCCATCAGCATTTGCTGAGTGTCCTAGGAGTGGAGAGACAGGGACTCTGTGTCCTCCCTCTCTGCCATCTTGGCTATGCCTCTTTTTATTTTTTGTGTTGTAGAAAATTTGCAGTATTTCCTGGTTACCAGTTCTTTGTCAGATATAGGTTTTTACAATATCTGTATATTATATTTGTATTTCCTTAATTACATCTTTAAATAACCAAAGTTTACTTGATGAGGTCTAATTTATCATCTTTTTATGGTAATTTCTTTTTAATATCTTAGCAAACCTAGCTTACCCACAGGTTGTGAAGAATGTCTCCCTCTTCATGTTTTCTGTGATTCATAAGATGGTAAAAATTCTCAGATTGTGTCTTGAACATTATAGATGAAATTATATAGAAGTTCTAACTTTCATATCCCTCCAAACCCTCTTTTTTAACCAAGAATAAATTTACAGTTCAAATGAAGATACCTTTAAGTCCTTTATACATAAATGTGTAACTCTCTGTAAATGTAATAGAAAAATATGAAAATAATAGTGTTTTATGATAATGAAATCAATAAATAATACAGAAGCCTGCTAATATGGCACGATTGATTTTCAGATCTAGCCTCTTAGCAGTTCTGAAGCATGTAATACAGTGCTGTTGGCCGTAGTCGCTATGCTGTGCAATAGATCTTCAGAAGCTGCTCATATTCTTGTACTCTGTAAAGTGAAAGTGAAGTCACTCAGTCATGCCCAACTCTTTGGGGCCCCATGGTCTGTAGTCTACTAGGCTCCTCCATCTGTGAGATTTTCCAGGGAAGAACACTGGAGTAGGTTGCCATTTCTTTCTCAAGGGGATCTCCCCGCCCAGGGATTGAACCCAGGTCTCTCACATTGTAGGCAGACGCTTTACCACCTGAGCCACCAGGGAAGTCATTTAACATCTCCCTAGTTACCCCATCATTATTGATTTTAATACCTTGTATGAAAACATTGGAATAATGTAAATGTATCAGTTGCCAATAATTTACCAAAAATAATCCATATTATCTAAGTTTATGAATGTTTTTAACATATAAAAGTTTTTCAGATTAGTTTTTGTAACAATTCCATCTAGCAATCAGTATTTTTTGTGTATCTACCTATACAGGCCTATACAAAAAAAAAAAAAAATTAAAGAATGATACACACAAAGAAACAGAGCATAGCCATAAGAAAGAAAAACACAAATGGCATTATTTTAAAAAGATTAAGACTGGCATTTGGAAAGAATTAGAAATAGAAAATAGGAAGTTATGAGATTAAAAAGTTTAAAAGGTAAACATAATTAAATCCAAATCAGAACCAGCTTTGCCAGAGTGAAATACGAGTTAGAAATGGGAAGGATATTATGGAACATGTTTATAACAAACTGAAACCCCATCATAGGGCTGTGAAATCCAACTGAGATAAGGGCCTAGAAGGCAGATAACTGTAGTAACAATTGAAAAAAATGATTAAGGTTAAGTTTCATTAGAATGTAAGTTTGAAAGATACTCATCAAATAAAATCAAAGGTAAAGGATCTATAACAAGTTGTAATAGATGATGCTTGAAACGTATCACTTCCAAACAACACAATTCGGAATCTGACAATGTAAAAATATGTTTTCACTAGACAGATGAAAGAATACCACTTTGACATTCGTTGCTTTCCAAAGTTCATCCTATTGCAACATATTTATTTCCCCAGTTTCATGTATAAAATTTAAATGAATGTGTTTTTTATTTAAATAGTCACTTTTATTCTCTGTGAGAACTTGTTGTTCAGATATATTTGGAATGGAGTTATGATTTTTTAGCCTGTGATGTTAAGACTTTCCTTCCCAATCCTAAGAGAATTGAATGAAATTTTCTGTCTTGAATTTGCAGAAATGAATTGTTACATGATAAAAACAATAAAACAAAATGTGTTCCATTTTGAAAGAACTTTAGAGAGGTTTTGGTTCTCACACAAAAGAAATGATTGGCATTTATATCCTAAAATTTCCAAGTTACCACTGTCTACATCTGATTCATGGACCTGCCTCAGATTCCATTTTCTAAAGCAGATAAACTGTGTAATAAATAATCTAGCTTCATTTTCAGTATGATTTTTAGATAAGAAAAATATAGCAAAGAAAGATGGTAAGGTAGAAATATTCAGAGAAAGAAATGAAAGTTATATTTACCCCAAGTGTTTTCATTCTTATAGTAACTGAAGTTAACACTATACGGAAAAATAATAAGAAAATTAAAATAATAAAATAATGTGTTTACAGTTAAGTCAGTAAGTAGATTAACATTTTATTGCATATATGAGGTATATATATTTGTGTATGTATATGTACTAAATATAACAGGTTACTTTGCATTCAGAAGTCTTATT
The DNA here is from genome assembly GCA_917880005.1 of Nanger dama. Lineage (NCBI taxonomy): Eukaryota > Metazoa > Chordata > Mammalia > Artiodactyla > Bovidae > Nanger > Nanger dama. The sequence continues at coordinate 14,765,648 of CAKJTW010000002.1, forward strand.
GAATGGAACTTTTAACCTTAACTAGGGATCCAGAAAGTCCATTTAGTATCCAGTTGCTGTTCTGATCACTAAATAAAAACCCTCAATATTTAGAGGCAATTTGTGATTTTCCCAACCTGTAGCAAATGCCATTCCCTGGAACTGACTGTAACTATGACAACATTTGACTGTTCTGTAACATATATAATACTTTCTGAAAGATTAGTTCCAATAATTTTGTTAAGTTGATGACTATTCTGGGTTCTCTGTACTTGTGTGGTTATTTTTCAATTAACAAAATAATCTGTAAGTCCATTATGTACCTCGCAAAACAACAAAAAAGAAAACACAGCTCCTAACTTCCCTTTAATCTGGGAAGAAAGCCTAAAAATCACTGGGAAGAAAGTCTAAGCTTTCAAAGAGAATAGAAGGCAACTCTCCAGCTATACTTCCATAAAGGGTTACTTAGGAACTGGCTTTCAGGTTAAGATCTAAGATGAATAGAGGTCACTGAAGCAGAAGCCCAACATTGTGAGAGAATGTTTTCCCCAGGTTTTTGGAGATCTTAGAAGCAACAGTCCAGAGAATCTCAACAGAGCAAAGAGGAAGATAAAGAAATGTCTCATTATCTCTATGTTGTAAAATGCACAAATATTCTTAATTTAAAAGAAACTAATAATTTACTCACTTTCCACTTACTTCATAATCCTGTTAACATTGGTCGAACATGTTTCCAGTAGCTTCTTCTCACTCTTTTCCCTGCATTCATTCACTCTCATTCTACATGAGAAGCTTCAAATACTATTCCTGCCAAGCTCATTCACTTCCCAAAATGGAACCATTTTCCATTTTTCTAAATGCCTCCCTATACGTGATCTAATGTGTGGCCATATTTTTCTCTCTCTTCATTTCTCGCCAGCCCTACAGGATAACTTGTATGTTGTGCTCAGTTGCTCAGTCATGTCTGACTCTTTACAACCCCAAGGACTACAGCCCACCAGGCTCCTCTCTTCATGAGGATTCTCCAGGCAAGAATAACGGAGTGGTTTGTCATGCCCTTCTCCAGGCGATCTTCCTAACCCAGATATCAAACCAAGGTCACCTGCATTGAAGGTGGGTTCTTTACCATCTGAGCCACCAGGGAAGCCCACAGATTGACCCTCCATATCCTTAAATGCCTGTTTCTCCTTCCTCTGTCCTCTCACTAGCCCTGTGCTCCTTCTTTATAATGCCTCATGTCGTATTTGTCATAATTTATTGTTACTTGTTTCATTTTTATATATTCTCTACCAGATTTTATCTTTAGAAGAATATGAGCTTTGAAATGAGTTTGACAGAGATATAACTTTTAAAATCACTTATTTAAATTTTTTTAAAATTAAAATAACTCCAAAATCACTGCAGATGGTGACTGAAGCCATGAAATTAAAAGACTCTTACTCCTTGGGAAAAGTTATGACCAGTCTGAAGAGCAGACTCCTTGCAAAAGGCCTTGATGCTGGGAAAGATTGAAGGCAGGAGGAGAAGGGGAAAACAGAGGATGAGATGATCGGATGGCATCACCGACTCGATGGACACGAGTTTCAACAAGCTTCAGGAGTTGGTGATGGACAGGGAAGCCTGGCATGCTGCAGTCCATGGGGTTGCAAAGAGCTGGACATGACTGAGCAACTAAACTTTCAAAAACATTTTTGTCAAATCATACTATGATTTTCAAATTCTTCAGATATATAAATCTTCATTAATTTTTTTATATTTTTCAAACTACCCACTAACTTCCTGAAATTAAATTCATAGATAAAATTACTTACCTATATAGAGTTAAAAATAATTTCTCCAATTGGCATTTACAATATTAAATAAAATAATTTGTAATAAATCACAGCTTTCCTTTCCTCTGTCAATACTCAAGCAGGTCTACACTAATTGAGATAAGTGGCCAGAGGGTCATGGCTTTATATAGAATGAGAGTAGGTTCATAACCACAGAACCTGATCCAAACTGTGTACATTTGTTGTCTTAAATATTATCATTGGGATTACTGTCATTTATTTTATTTCCTACAATATGAAACACTGTTAGTAAATTCTCAAACAGAATAATGGATAATCTTCCCTTGATTTATTCAATAGTACATGCCCGCAAAATTGTGTCCATTAAAATTATGCAAAAATATCCTTTGTGTTTATATGTAAAATGAAAGAAGGGTCTATTCTCAAGTAATTATAAGGAGATTTCCCATTTGCAGCACTGAAATATTTAGAAGTCTTTGGGACACAGTAAAATTATGTTGTATGTGGGACTCTCCCCACATTCTACAATTTCTAGCACCCTGATGTAAGTAAGAGCCCTGAATGCTTGCAGTGCAAAAGGATAGTGGCAACCAGAAACCTGCTCCACCAAGTTCCAATCCTACTCGGCTCTCAGGAGTTAATGTGAATTTTAAAATGCCCTATTTAAGATGAATTTTCCTCAGAAAGAGGTACCCAACACCATCACTATCCAAGATATAATGAAAATATTTCTTAGTGATGGGAAAGTGTTTGAAAAACTCACTCCTTCCTGTTCTCTGGGACCTAATTTTTAGACAATTGTTTATAGCTTTCAAATTTATGTTATACAGTGTGCAGCTAATCATGGGTCAGACCAACTGTGTGTATGTGCAGGTGTTATCTTTGGAGCACAAAAAAGTATCTTAATAAATATTTGTTGAATTGGATTTAAATTCATTACAATCACTACATGCATCACCCTTTTTGTTTTTGTTTTTTTAATATTTTGCATTATTAGAATTGTTGAGGTTGCCCCCAAGTGCTTTGCACAATACTGTGCATATTATAAGATTAAGTAAAATTTCTTGAGTGAATTAATAAGTGAATAATTGTTAGGCTAGAGGTTTAGCCAGAGACCTCGGATGATCTGCATTTAGCTTCTATCTTGTCAACTCTAAAATGATTAATTTTAACCATTCTTGTAATTTTAGGAAATATTGGATTTTTAAACTGAGATTAGAGCCTCTTTTTCTTTCCTAGACCTACTTGTGTCTGCAGTTATACCAAGAGCGACAAATGCACAACCGTCTTTGCGTCTTTTGAATGTGGCCTCCTTTGCCACAAGCTATGAGTAAATGACACAACTGGATGGCTTAGGTCAGAAAAGAACACTCAGATGCCAGCTTCAAGGCTGTTTAGCCGACATGCCTCATACGCCCTGTCAGTGCAGGAAGCCTCTGCAACAGCAAGGTTGCTGAAGTGCTGTATAGTGCAAAGTGCAGACCCTGTTGGATCAAAAGTAAACAGCTATGAAATAGGGAGCTCTTGATAACCACACGTGTATTAAAGAACAGCATCCCACCATGCGATGACTTTAGCCAGCTGTGAAAATTTGCCTTGGCCTGAACCGGACTTTTGCCGATTGCTCATTGGGAAAACTCTGGGCATGCACCTTTGGAGTCAAGAAAATGAGAGAGTGGTGGGAGTGGGGGAGAATCTGAGTACCTGGGTGCTTTGGGGCAAGCAAACTAACTGGATGCAATCATAATGTATACTGTGCTAGATGAAAAGATCATAGAATAAATGTTGGGAATAAATGTCTCACTGATTTGTCTGCCCTTGCTCTCTTAAATACTAGAGCACTAAATCAGCCATCAACACCAGACAGTGTTTCTCTATCCAGAGAAATGTAAAACAGTAGTTATTCATTACCTTATAGCAATGCAGAGAGGCTAACATATCCTTATAGTACCCCCTTTTTTAAAAGAGTCAACAAATATTTATTACTTACACAGTTTGTGTGAGGAGGTGTTATATTTGTTTAGTACATACCTCTGAAATACTACCACTATCCTTAATTTATGTTCAGATAATAAATTCAAAAACAAATGAAAACTATGTATGTGTGGAAAGAGAAGGAGAGAGAACATAGGCAATATATAATCAGCTAGTATAATAGTCTAGTGTGACACAGAAATGAAGATAGGAAGTTTGAAGATGCATTCTTCTTTTACTGGGGCAGTCATAGAGGACCTCTCTGAAACGACTTCTGAGTTTATATCTTTTCATTTATAAAATATGTGCTATGGTACAGGAATTTTCTATCAGTTTGGCAATATCTGTGAACAAAGATCCCCTACATCACTACCTTCCAATTGATGGAAAAGAGGGAGTGAGATCAAAAATTGATTAATAAACCTAATAAATAATGTGATAGAACATGATGTGTGCTTAGGGAAAAAATGATGCAGAGAAAGGAAGCTTGAAAGAGCTGGTGGCAAGTTTTCATTTGAATAGGTGGTCAGGAAGCTTGTTGAGGAGGCAGTATTTGATCAAATATTTGAAAAGTTGAAGATACCTGCTAAGGATTATTTGCTGTAAGAGTATTCCAGGGTGAAGAAATATCTATTTAAAATTTGGGGGTGTTTTACTTAGGGATTTTCAGAGAAAAAAAAAGAAAGCCAGTTACAACCAGAGCAGAGCTGGGGAGGGGAAGAGTATTAGGAAATGATTGCAGAGGTTTCTGGGTTTAGTTCTAAATAATGAGGATGAAACTATGAGTCAGCTTTTTATCTCACCAATGGGTGTTTCTCTATTTGAGAGGAAAGAAGCTTTGAGATTAGGTGGTGCACCTGCTCAGAATAAACTCTTTTTCTCTTTCTTGATCTGTAAAAATCTTGACCCCCAAGCCCCATCTACATACCTATACCCATGCGCATTCTTGGTAGAGAGAAATACTAGTCTAAGCCCACGGTTCACCACCCTGCCTGAGACTCAGAATCACCAGTGCAGCTTACTTAACTACATACGTGTCACAAGCCCACTTGGTGACCCAGATTCAGACCTGGATTATGACATAAGCCTCTCTTTTGGTTGAAAATCTCCCCAAGTTTGCTTTGATAGGCAGTCAGCTATAAAATACACTGCTCTGAATCTACTCAGTGTGGTCTGAGCCAGTGTTATCTGGAGTTTGTTAGTAACATAGAATCTCAGACCTCATCAGAGAACTGTGAATCAGACTCTATGTTCTAACAAACTCAAGAGAGGTGTATAGCATGTTAAAGATTGAGTTATTCATCTCTACATCATTGCCCTACTTCTCTACTCTTTACACTTAATCTGTGTAGATAAACCCAAGCACTTCAAATCTATTTCTTAGAGGGAAATAAGTATAGGCCAAAGAAATAAATAATCTTTCCCCCAAGAGAAATTCTTCCTGGGACTTCCATTGTAAATCTGTTCTGCTTTCTCACAGTGTTTTTATAACCTGGAAACAATTTGTAAAAAAGTGTTATGTGGTCAGAAATCCATCATGCTAATTCTATGTTATTTGATATCATAATACTATAATTATTCATTAATTCATTGGTGAAACAGTTTTTATGAAGTTTTTCTGAAGCATTCTTGAAACTGAAAACTTTTTCTCTCACCTTAAAAGGATGAGTAGGTTCTTCTGAATGTTTAAAATTTTAAAAATGAGCAAATTCATACAAAAAATTTAGGGGTGCATTTTCAGGGTCTGATAAAGTAAATTTTCTTTCATATCTTGTTTTCTTTTCCCTCTTCATTTTTAGTGAGTAGACATGAATATTTACAGTTATGGGCTCAGAATTTCTTCATGTAAGTTTTTAAGAATATATACTAGCCTATAATTGAAATAAAATATTTTTAATCAAAAAATGGAAAGTCTTTAATATCCCTTCTTCATATGTATGTGCATACATATGTCTATGTTAAATGCAGTAACATATCTAACAGAAATAATAAACTTCAAAAACATATATAATTATGTCTATATAATTTCCACAGCTGCCAGAGTAATAATCTCACAAACTCCAAAACTACCAACAGAAAACAAATAAATATATCAGAGGATATTTTTCTCTTTAGGTTCATGACAAAGAAGATTTATAATTCAGATCCAGTCATCACAGCTGAAAGTGAATATATTGCAGAAATAGAGCCTGTGATATTAGCTATGGTTGACAATGAATTAAAGCATTCCCAATGACTCGTAATTTTTCTTTTTTTCTTTTTTCCCTGTACTGGCAGCCAGTCAAAAAAGTGGATAATCTATTTAATATATACTTTCGAAGCTAGGGGTGTTGCTTCATCATTAAGAGTCCATGCTTTATGACATGGGAAAAATTCATTTGAAAACAGGCAAGTCTGGAATTCCCTGGTGGTCCAGCACTAAGACTCCCTGTTCTCAGTGCAAGGAGCCCGGGTTCCATCCCTGGTCTGGGAACTATATTGCACATGCTGCAATCAAGAGTTCACATGCTGCAGCTGAAGACTGAAGATCCCACATGCTCCCACTAAGACCTGGCCCAGCCAAATAAATTAATAAATACATATTTTTTAAAAAGAAAAGCAAAAGGACAAGGCTGAATGAAATTTAATCCAATTCTGTGTGAATATCACTCTTTGGTAGGGTCATCATCATGATGAAAGATCATTAACTGAGCCACAGATCAGCAAAATAAGTCATTCAGGAGAGCAAAGTAAGTAAAATATTTTGCAAGGAACTTCAAAACACTGTCACAAGTTTTAACAGCTAGCTTGTATCTTCTAAAGCTAAATGACCAAAAACTTTGTCAGATAAAATATACCACAAATGAAAGTGCTGTTCAGTCCCTAAGCTGTATCTGACTCTTTGGGACCACATGAACTGCAGCACACCAGGCATCACTCCTTCAGTCTCTCCTGGAGCTTGCTCAGACTCATGTCCATTGAGTCAGTGCTGCTATCTAACCACTTCATCATCCTCCAACCCCTTCTCCTCTTGCCCTCAGTCTTCCCGGCATCAAGGTCTTTTCCAGTGAGCTGGCTCTTTTCATCAGGTGGCCAAAGCATTGGAGCTTCAGCATCAGTCCTTCCAATGAATGCTGTGCTGTGCTGTGCTAAGTTGCTTCAGTCGTGTCCGACTCTTGGCAACCGCATGGACTGTAGCCCTCCGGGATCCTCTGTCCATAGGATTCTCCAGACAAGAATATGGAGTGGGTTACCATTCCCTTCTCCAGGGGATCCTCCCAACCCAGGGATCAAACCCAGGTCTCCTGCATTGGGTGGCAGGTTCTTTACCACTAGCGCCACCTGGGAAGTCCCTTCCAAACAATATTCAGGATTAATTTCCTTTATGATTGACTGGCTTGATCTCTGACTGTCAAGAGTCTTTTCCAACACCACAGTTCAAAAGCATCAATTCTTTGATAGCCTTCTTTATGGTCCAATTCTCACATAAGTACGTGACTACTAAAAAAACTACAGCTTTAACTATACGGCCATTTGTTGGCAAAGTGATGTCTCTTCTTTTTAATATGCTATCTAGGTTTGTCATGACTTTTCTCCCAAGGAGCAAGTATTATTTAATTTCACGTCTATCATCATGGTCCAGGGTGATAAACGTGTCATTGTAAAACAATTAGCTGCATTATAAAAACAAAAGCAGATAATAAGTAAGGGTTGGCTAAAAATTTACCAATATTTTATTTAAGTGCTCTTACTAGTCAAAGATTTAGATAAATTACACTGTTTTTTTTTTCTATAAACTATTAAATCTAATTTGCTTTAAGCCTTTTATTATCTCAGAGATCAACCGTAATGACCATTAAGTGCAACTGGGCATCCTTGCAAGTGTCCTGAGGTAAACAGAATGATCTCAGTCAAGAAGAAAACCTCTCTGCTATTATTACATCCCACACTTCATTATGTCATATTTATTCTTACTGGTCTGTCCTATGTAATTGTTTGAGAAATAAAGGAACAAAGTAAATGCTATAGAGATTTTAGGGCTGTTTAAAAAAAAGTTTATTAAAAACTTTTCCAGATGACTTTATGGTGTTATCAGTGATTTTATTTACTTGTATATATATATATATATATATATATATATATATATATATATATATATTTAGTATTTTCCAAGTTTCTGTAAGTATATATGAATTACTTTCAAAATTTAAAAAGAATGATATTTCAAAAATATGCCAAATGGGTATTGTAAGTGGAATGAATATTATAATGATCAAGAATGCCCACGTGCTAAGTCATTTCAGTCATGTCTGACTCTGCAACCCTGTGGACCATAGCCCACCAGGCTCCTGTGTCCATGAGATTCTCCAGGGAAGAATACTGGAGTGGGTTGCCATGTTCTCCTCCAGGGGATCTTCCCGACCCAGGGATTGAACCTGTGTCTGTTACTGACACCTCTGGCATTGGAAGGTGGGGTCTTTACCACTAGTGATACATGGGAAGCCCCAGTGATCAAGAATAATAGTACCCCCCCAAAAAAAAGGATAGTAGGTTTACTCAGAGGCATGATAATATATTGTATTGCTAATTTGTGCCTTTTCACTCTTGTTAGTTTCCTTTTATTAAGTCATGACTTTGGGCTCCTTTTCCTCAGAAGCAAACAAAAACTTCTTTGCAGCCCTCCTATCCTACCCTTGCCTCATAAAAAATTTTAGTATATAGTGAGTATTGAGACTGAGGACTTGAGAGAGGAAGGAGGAGGCTAAGAAAATGTCTTTGCACTGAAAGAGAATAATAGAAAGGCTGTGTGGTGGATTCAAGGAAGCCTGATTCTTTACCCAGGTGTTTCACAGTAGGCTAAAGCTAAGGGCATTTGGTAAAGTTTGGACTGACTTGTGCATCTGAGTGGAATATGACATATATTCACTAAACTGCTTGCTTCATGTAGTTACACTCCGTGGAAGAATATCTCTCACAGTAAATGGCACACGTCTTTTGTATTTAGATCCCCAAGATATCCATTAAAGATAATGTCAATCACTGAGTCTTTCCCAGACTTACTGAATCAGAATTTCTGAGTAGAAAGCAGTCATTTAAATAAGCTTCCCCAGTCATTTTAACCACAGTAAAGTTTGAATACTATCATTATAAAGGCATAAATGAATATTTATTAAAGACTTCTATATTTAGAAATTAGCATTTATCATATCATTACACATATTAATTTTAACCCTGGGACAAATCTCTCATATTTTCCACAAACAGAAAGTCTCCTTTGGTCCACAGCAGGATGGGCCAATGAGAATCAAGCAGTGAATATGTAACTGAAATACCATACTCCTCCCTTTCCACATCCCTGACCCATCAGAGCGTTGACTGCAATGGACAGGAGGTTACTAAGTCCTTATTTTACCATGTTCACTGGCATCCATTTGCCTCTGTCTAATCTAAGGCAAGTGAATGTATTTTTTCTTCCAGAAAGACATTTTGTGGAAGAAGACACCCACAAAGACAGATGCTTGGAAAATGCGCAACAATGGACCTTCTTTCTCATTGGCCCATAGCCCCCTGGATATGGTTTAGGAATTGGGAGGAGGATCACAGGTGTAACTGAAAATGCTGATATCTACATGGTTGGCAAATTAGCTTCGAGAGAATAGAGTGTATTTAGTATGAATCTGGACCACAGTCACCCTGAATTATCATTTGTCATGGTATATGTGCATATAAACATTTTACACAAAATTTCCACTAACAACCACCCATTTCCATTCCATCCTTGTGATGAGTCCTCAGGATACTGAAAATTGCAGTACCCAAATCTGAGCCAGACCTGTGAGCTACACCTAAATCCCCATGTCTCATCCACAGTGGTTCTGTTAAAGCTTCTTCTCCCCTCCCTATGTGCAGTTTGTTTTAAACAGAAAAACAGACCTGTGTTATTTACTCAGATCCTTGTTTTGGAGTCCCTTGATTGCACTAGTGGAGAGGTAGAACTGATTCTAGAACTATACTAGATTTTATGGAGGACTTTTTGTGTGTTTTTTTACAGTATAGTTGATTTACCATGTGTAAATTTCTGCTGTACAGCAAAGTGATTCATTTATACATATATAGACATTTTATTTTTATGTTCTCTTCTATTTGGATTATCACAGGATATTGACTACAGTTCCCTGTGCTACATAGTAGGACCTCGTTTACCCATTTTGCATATAATAGTTGGCATCTGCAAACTGCAAACTCCAATCTATCCTTCCCCCACCGGCCTCCCACTTGGCAACTGCAGGTATGTTCTCTGTGCCTGTGATAGACTCATTTTTGAGTGAGTTTTCTAAGAGAGGGGTGTGGAAATGCAGCCTAAAGGGCAGTATCAAGAATATGGAAAAAGGAACAGGTTTTGACTCCCAGACTAGTTCCTGGGAGTCTGCCCATGTGAAACTGAATTCTTCTGAAAATCTTTCAGTTAAATAACTTATAATACCATGAATGTTTTCCTGACACGCATCATAAAAAGACTTTTTCCTTATTCTCACAGGGTAGATATGTGATTAGGAACATCTAATTGTTAACAATTGACTTTAATATATGCATGAACTTCAACATAAAAGACAAATTAAACATAATGCAAGCAACATAAATGATGCCTTGCTATTTTAGTGTTGTTCTTAGAGAATGGAGAGGGACCGCCTGTTCACTGAATCCATCTCAATGAAGTGATGTAATTATAACTGCCTTTCATCACAACTCAGTGTTTATACCCAAGAAGAAGTAATAAAAATGGCCAAAAACCCTCTCCACTTTGCAAGTGACTTATTGTAAACTAAACCTTCTGGGGAAGTTCAGCTCTGCTCAGAGTTTTAGAAAAAGAGTGTGAAGAGAAGGCCTCATTTTAATTAGGACTAAGGGATGAAACCTATGAGAATAGAACCTAAATGTGTTTAATACTCTTTGAGGGTAAGGAATAAGAGGTACAGTGGATTGGTCTCTACCTTCACTTAAACTTTGTTTATTTTAAAAGGACAGAATTAAAATTATATGCTATCTGAGATTTGCTTTAAAATACTGCATAAAAAATAGTTGTGAAGTAGATTAAACAAGATTGGCCAATCCTTTAAAATTATTCAAGTTGGGTCAATGAAACGCACCAGGATTTATTATCTCCTTCTCTCTTTTGTGTGTATGTTTTAAAATTGTATGATAAAAATTGTGTTTTAGCCCAGAAAATGGCACCCTCTCTAATTTTTCCACATTGAACTAGAATTGGCTATATTCAGTGCATAGTTCTATATTTTTCTTCTATGCTTTTGGAGTTAAATTCGCTATTTGACCTCAATTTCTCAATAAAGCCATATAAACTTATAGCCTTTGACATGTAATACAAAGATACAGCACAGTAACGTTTGACCTTTTGCATATCAACTTTTCTTTTGAAAATATTGTAGCCTTATCATGGACAGGAAATGGTCTGATGTTTAGGCTGTAATCAGAAGTTTCAGTAAGTGGTGTGCGTGCTCGCTCAGTTGTGTCTGACTCTTTGCAACACTTTGGACTGTATTCAGCCAGGCTCCTCTGTCCTGGGATTTTTCAGACAGGAATACTTGAGTGGATTGCCATTTCCTTCTCCAGAGGATCTTCCCTGGGGAAGTTTGTTTGGAGTCAAACAAACTTTGACCCAGGGATCAAACTCACATCTCTTGTATCTCCTGCATTGGCAGATGGGTTCTTTACCAGCTGAGCCACCAGGGAAGCCTGGAGTCTATTTCAGAAGTGGTAGAGAGTAACTGGCAGCACACACACACACACACACACACACACACACACACACACACACACACACACTATGCTTAGGGAAGCATGTGTAACTGCTACAGCACTTGTGTCTATAAGTCATGAAGCCATAGTTGATGTCAGGCCCTGACTTGTAGCACTTGCTGCTTTTTGTGCTGTTCAGTTCAGTTGAGTTCAGTTCAGTCGCTCATTCGTGTCCGACTCTTTGCGACCCCATGAATCGCAGCACTCCAGGCCTCCCTGTTCATCACCATCTCCCGGAGTTCACTCAGACTCACGTCCATCGAGTCCATGATGCCATCCAGCCATCTCATCCTCTGTCGTCCCCTTCTCCTCCTGCCCCCAATCCCTCCCAGCATCAGAGTCTTTTCCAGTGAGTCAACTCTTCGCATGAGGTGGCCACAGTACTGGAGTTTCAGCTTTAGCATCATTCTTTCCAAAAAGTCCCAGGGTTGATCTCCTTCAGAATGGACTGGTTGGATCTCCTTGCAGTCCAAGGGACTCTCAAGAGTCTTCTCCAATACCACAGTTCAAAAGCATCAATTCTTCGGTGCTCAGCCTTCTTCACAGTCCAACTCTCACATCCATACATGATCACAGGAAAAACCAGAGCCTTGACTAGACAGACCTTAGTCAGCAAAGTAATGTCTCTGCTTTTGAATATGCTATCTAGGTTGGTCATAACTTTTCTTCCAAGGAGTAAGCGTCTTTTAATTTCATGGCTGCAGCCACCATCTGCAGTGATTTTGGAGCCAAGAAAAATAAAGTCTGACACTGTTTCCCCATCTATTTCCCATGAAGTGATGGGACCAGATGCCATGATCTTCGTTTTCTGAATGTTCAGCTTTAAGCCAACTTTTTCACTCTCTTCTTTCACCTTCATCAACAGGCCCTTTAGCTCCTGTTCACTTTCTGCCTTAAGGGTGGTGTCATCTGCATGTCTGAGGTTATTGATATTTCTCCCAGCAATCTTGATTTCAGCTTGTGTTTCTTCCAGCCCAGCGTTTCTCATGATGTACTCTGCATAGAAGTTAAATAAATAGGGTGACAATATATATACAGCCTTGAGGTACTCCTTTTCCTATTTGGAACCAGTCTGTTGTTCCATGTCCAGTTCCAATTGTTGCTTCCTGACCTGCATACAGATTTCTCAAGAGGCAGTTCAGGTGGTCTGGTATTCCCATCTCTTTCAGAAGAAGTGCTGTACCTACTTCCAAAGGCTGATTCCCAGCTTCCAAAGTGATGCCACAGATGCAGAGCTGAGAAATGTAGCTCATAGTCAGTTCTCAGGGACCCATATGTACCTGCTCCTGCACGTTCCTCCTTTCATAGTACTGGAAGTTGAAACTGTCCGGTACTTATCCGGTAGTTGGCAATTGGCCATTTTGCATTCTTCATGTCATTCAAGCAAAAAGCAAAGAGTGTGTAGTATCCTGGCTGAGGGGTGATGGATCCTCATAAACAAGGAGAAACTGTGGTTGTTACTACATGGCAAGGAAAAAGAAAACTGTCAGGAACCTCTAGAATTCTCCTAGAGCTTTTCTAAACACTTCCATCCCAAGCAGTAATAGTAATGAATAATTGCAACAAAACAAACATAGGAACAAACAAGTCAGCAAACAGATAATACAGGTTCACTAATGACTCAGACCCCTCAACAAACCTTTCGATCACTACCAGGTGAAGAGTGTCAGCCAGCTCATGTCTTGACAGTAAGCAAAGGATAGATGGAATGTGCAATCAGTCAAGATCATTAGCTATTAACTCTTCTAAACCTACAGAGTTTCTGACACATTTATGTGCTCCACATATATTTGAGAACTGAGTAAATCTTACCTACTGATACCTGATTGTGCTTCCCTAAGCTCCGTTGGTAAAGAATCTGCCTGCAATGCAAGAGACCTGAGTTTGATCCCTGGGTTGGGAAGACAGCCTGGAGAAGGAAATGATCAACCCACTCCAGTATTCTTGCCTGGAAAAATCTCATGGCCAGAGGAGACTGGCAGGCTACAGTCCATTGGATCGCAAGAGTTGGACACGACTTAGTGACTAAACCACCACCACCACTGATACCTGGTTAATTATGCAAATTGTCTTTAAACCAAGTGTTGTTTCTGCTATTAACTAAATTATCAAATATATGAATGACTTTGGGTCTGAAACTCTATTGCTTGTTCCCCATAAATGTGTGCCAAAGTATAACAAAATTGACCAAATGAAATCTGCTATCTTAATAAAAATCTTCTGGGTCATCCTAATTAGAGATTCCCAGATTCCTCGCTTTGCTTTACATTGTATTGACATAAGAAAAATTCTGGAGAAGTAAAAGCAAAATATGCTCCTTCAGCTGACTTTAGCAGTGGGTACAGAGAAATAACAAACCATTAACTTGGATACTGAGCTCAAAGAAAGAAAAACCTCACACCTGTGATCGATATCATTTGCTGGTTCTCAGCACCATCCCTGACCTTCAGACGTCTCTCAAAGAATGAAAAGCCATTTTCCCCAGGCCCCCTTCACAGCTGGGAAGTAAAGAAGGAGAGGAGTATCTTACTGCAGCTACAGACAGGTATGTGCACATGTGCAGGTAAAGCAGCAAATGAAGGGTATTGTCGGCAGCCACAGGACATTAGCTATGTATCCATTTTATTGTTCTATGCCTTTAAGATCATACTGGAAGCTTCCCAAGGCCTTCCTAAGCCATCCTGAAAAGAACCCACTGGTACTTCAGGCAGCTAAGCTCACTGTGTTGATTTCCCAGTTCTACCTTCATTTTCCCATATTTTGAAAGTGTCTTTCCTAAGTGGTCACATCCTCTGCCTTTGCAATGGTTTGGAAAGCCTCTATTACCCATGTAAATGCCTTTCCCATTATCACACTAATGTAGAATCACCTCTGAATAATACAGTCCTATCCCATACTTTTTCCCTTACAAATGATGTGATGGAGATGGATGAAGCAGAAAGCAGCAGCAAAAGAGAAGGTAGCAGAGATAAATGTTTGTTGATTTATCTTCGAAATTAACACAAAGATTCCCTAGACCCAGGCATGCTTAGAGATGGATTAGATTTGTTGGAAAGCACTGAAATACTGTATTGCTTTCAGTTCAGTTCAGTCGCTCAATCATGTCCGACTCTGCGACCCCATGAATCACAGCACGCCAGGCCTCCTTGTTCATCACCATCTCTCGGAGTTCACTCAGACTCACGTCCATCGAGTCCATGATGCCATCCAGCCATCTCATCCTCGGTCGTCCCCTTCTCCTCCTGCCCCCAATCCCTCCCAGCATCAGAGTCTTTTCCAATGAGTCAACTCTTCACATGAGGTGGCCAAAGCACTGGAGTTTCAGCTTTAGCATCATTCCTTCCAAAGAACACCCAGGACTGATCTCCTTTAGAATGGACTGGTTGGATCTCCTTGCAGTCCAAGGGACTCTCAAGAGTCTTCACCAACACCACAGTTCAAAAGCATCAATTCTTCAGCGCTCAGCCTTCTTCACAGTCCAAATCTCACATCCATACATGACCACAGGAAAAACCATAGCCTTGACTAGAGGGACCTTAGTCGGCAAAGTAATGTCTTTGCTTTTGAATATGCTATCTAGGTTGGTCATAACTTTTCTTCCAAGGAGTAAGCGTTTTCTAATTTCATGGCTGCAGTCACCATCTGCAGTGATTTTGGAGCTCCCCAAAGTAAACTCTGACACTGTTTCCACTGTTTCCCCATCTATTTCCCATGAAGTGATGGGACCAGATGCCATGATCTTCGTTTTCTGAATGTTCAGCTTTAAGCCAACTTTTTCACTCTCCTCTTTCACTTTCATCAAGAGGCTTTTAAGCTCCTCTTCACTTTCTGCCATAAGGGTGGTGTCATCTGCATATCTGAGGTTATTGAATTTCTCCTGGCAATCTTGATTCCAGTTTGTGCTTCTTCCAGCCCAGCGTTTCTCATGATGTACTCTGCATAGAGGTTAAATAAGCAGGCTGACAATTACAGCCTTGATGTACTCCTTTTCCTATTTGGAACCAGTCTGTTGTTCCATGTCCAGTTCTAACTGTTGCTTCCTGACCTGCATACAGATTTCTCAAGAGGCGGGTCAGGTGGTCTGGTATTCCCATCTCTTTCAGAATTTTCCACAGTTTATTTTGATCCACACAGTCAAAGGCTTTGGCATAGTCAATAAAGCAGAAATAGATCTTTTTCTGAGAACTTTCTTGCTTTTTCCATGATCCAGCGGATGTTAGCAATTTGATTTCTGGTTTAGAAGTCACTTTTAAAATTACTTTAAATGCTACAATGTTGTAATTCTATGAGCCATGAGGTAGCAACCAACGAATGGGAGTTCTGAATTATTATGGAATTGTTACCATATTATCTAAAGTGTGATAGAATATTAGCAGTAATCACATTGATACCTGATGGTATCACTTAAAAATGCTCGAGTTATAAACCTGCACAATTTCCTCATAAAACATTCACTATTGAAATTTTGGAGAAGGCAATGGCTCCCCACTCCAGTACTCTTGCCTGGAAAATCCCATGGACGGAGGAGCCTGGAGGGCTGCAGTCCATGGTGTTGTTAGGAGTCAGACATGACTGAGCGACTTCAGTCTGACTTTTACCTTCAAGCATTGGAGAAGGCAATAGCAACCCACTCCAGTATTTTTGCCTGGAGAATCCCAGGGATGGGGGAGCCTGGTGGGCTGCCGTCTCTGGGGTCGCACAGAGTCGTACACGACTGAAGCGACTTAGCAGCAGCAGCAGCAGCATTGAAACTTTATTCCATAATTATATCCACCTTTATAATTATTTTCAACTGATATTAAATTTATCAGTGAACATATATACAGTGAGTATTTGTTATATGCGAAACCTTATGCTAAGCAGTACTTTGGGACATATCAAAGTTATAATTTATGTGCTTCCTGATTTTACAAAGCACCTGAGTCATCCTTAATCCCTTCATTCAATCCATCAGCTTGTAGTTGTATGTTCTGGCTCCAAAATATATCTCAAACCTATCTATTCCTTTTCATCTTTCTTATATTCAAGACCTTATGTTACACATGTACTTTGGGACATATCAAACTGATCATTTACATGCTTGCTGATTTCACAGAGAGCCTGAGTCATCCTTAATCCCTTCATTCAATCCATCAGCCTGTAGCTATATGTTCAAACTCTAAAATACGTCTACCTATTCCTTTTCATCTGTATTAGAGTCACACTGGCTAAGCAATCATGATCTTCCAGGAAACTACCTCCTCTCTCCTGCTTCTTCATTTCCTCCCCTCCTGCTCCACACCACAATCCAATCTACACTCAGCACACAGAGTAGTTTTAAAGCATAAATCATGTAATGTCAGTTACCTGTTGCACAACTTTCAAAGGCCTTTGGACACTGAAGCTCACAAAGTAACAGTTCCTGCATCCTTCTCAAACCTCACCTGGTGCATATCATGCCCCTTTCCTGGCTGTGCTCAGCCACCTAGGCTTCTCTCTCTGCCTGCCTTCTCTGTTTTATTTACTTTTAATATAAATTTATTTATTTTAATTGGAGGCTAATTACTTTACAATATTGTATTGGTTTCGCCATACATCAACATGAATCCACCACAGATATACACATGTTCCCCATCCTGAACCCGCCTCTCTCCTCCCTCCCCATACCATCCCTCTGGGTCATCCCAGTGCACCAGCCCCAAGCATCCAGTATCATGCATCAAACCCAGACTGGCGATTCATTTCATATATGATATGATACATGTTTCAATGCCATTCTCCCAAATCATCCCACCCTCTCCCTCTCCCAGAGTCCAAAAGATTGTTCCCTGTTTTAGTGCCTCAGCCTTTGTCTTCTCTCTCTAGTAGCCTCTTCCTTCTCCCCTAATTCTTTCATTTATTTTTAACTTTTGATTTTAAAATAATTTCAAATATACATAAAAGTTGCTGAATAGTATTAAGAGCTCCCATGTACCCTTTTTCCAAACTAGGATATTTGCTGTCATGACCACAGTAAAACAATGACAACTGGGAAATTCCCATTGATCAAATATTGATTAAATATTACTATCTAATCCATAAACCTCAATTAGATTTCACTGATTGACCCAATAATTTCCTGTAAAGTGCTGAGATACAACACAGAACTTTATGATGCACTTAACTGATAAGTTAAAACTGATAAGCTGAAACTCCAGTGCTTTGGCCACCTCATGCGATGAGCTGACTCACTGGAAAAGACTCTGATGCTGGGAGGGACTGGGGGCAGGAGGAGAAGGGGGACGACAGAGAATGAGATGGCTGGATGGCATCACTGACTCAATGGACGTGAGTCTGAGTGAACTCCAGGAGTTGGTGATGGACAGGGAGGCCTGGTGTGCTGCAGTTCATGGGGTCGCAAAGAGTCGGACACGACTGAGTGACTGAACTGAAATGAGCTGATAAGTTTCATTAGTCTTTTTTTAACCTAAAACAGTCCCTTGATTCTTCTTGTCACCAGTAGGGTTAAAGAGTAGAGGACAGTTACTTCAAAGAGTGTTTACATTGATTGTGTTCTGCTCAATACACTGTATTAGAAAGCACTGCTGCTGCTGCTGCTGCTGAGTCGCTTCAGTCGTGTCCGACTCTGTGGGACCCCATGACGTCAGCCCACCAGGCTCCCCCATCCCTGGGATTCTCCAGGCACGAACACTGGAGTGGGGTGCCATTTCCTTCTCCAATGAATGAAAATGAAAAGTGAAAGGGAAGTCGCTTAGTCGTGTCTGACTCCTAGCGACCCCAGGGACTGCAGCCTCCAGGCTCCTCCATCCATGGGATTTTCCAGGCAAGAGTACAGGAGTGGGGTGCCATTGCCTTCTCCAATTAGAAAGCACACCATGGGTAGTTGCCATATTGCTGGTGATACTGATATCATCATTTGGTTGAGATGGTACAAGCTTTCTTCATTGCAGAGTTAGCTACTAAATAGATTTATTAATGATAACTGAAGTATTTTGTAGAAATATACTTTTAAATGTTATCTTTAACACTCTTCAGACTTACGTTTTAAGAATTTGTGTATCCCTCAATTTTAACAATTTTTTAAAGATATTGTAAACTTACAGCAATGAAAAGTATTACATACTTGTAAGTAGATTATAGAAGATAAAGTGAATAAATTCATTTTACCAGAATATTTAAAACATGTTCTATTTATTTTCTTCATAATTCATGTAAAATATAATAATTCATGTATTTCTACATATACTACTACACACACACATAAAAAATGCCTAAACAATGATGAAAAAATTGACTAATATATTTTAGCAAGTTTTAGTTTAATAAAAGAAAACTATTTCACTAATGTCCAAAATTGTTACTGAAATATCAATATATATATTATAATTTTCTTTATAGTTGTTTTAGTTCAGGAAAACAAGATTTTTTGTGGTTGTTTATGTGTATTTTGTTTTGAAGAATCAATTATGTTGGGTTTTTAAATATTTTTAAAAGGTTTTAATTCTATCAAGATTTTAAAATTTCCATGGTAATAGAGATGTAAAAAGAAAGTCTTAAGCCATAAAAACAAAATTTTAACATAAATATACACCTTTGAAAGCACCAATTATTATTGTCAATTTACTTGTATATAATGTGAATAAAAGTTTGAAAACTTTCCATTGATATGGAAATGTAATAGCGCCCCCTTATGGAGAACACTTTAATGACACTCAGCGGTTTTATATGTCTCTTTTGGAAAGAAATATTAACTGTATTTTAAAAACAACAAAACAACACTTAATTTTTTTATTTGTGCAATTTTCCCTAATCTTATCAATTCAGAATTTCTACAAATTCCCTTCTCACATAGTATCCTTTGAATTTGTGTCAGAATGACAGTAATATATCTAATGGAAAAGGGAAATATAACAACTGACCATTTAATTTTGAGGGTGAGCAAGAATATTCATTTTAATATTAAACTATTAGTGGTTAATATGTCTGATTAATCTAGATAGAACTGGATAAAATAAGAAAATGTTGAAAATAATAGCTAAATTTATGTAAAACTGTATTTGATATGCATTAGTCTAAGTACAAAGCATTCTACATATATTAACTCATAGTATTCTCATATCAACCTTATGAGTTAGGTATTGTTTGGTTCAGTTCAGTTCAGTCGCTCAGTCTTTGTGACCCCCTGGACTGTAGCTTGCCAGGCCTCCTAGTCCATCACCAACTCCTGGAGTCTTCTCAGACTCATGTCCATCAAGTCCGTGATGCCATCCAGTCATCTCATCCTCCATCGCCCCCCTTCTCCTCCTGCCCTCAATCCCTCCCGGCATCAGAGTCTTTTCCAATGAGTTAACTCTTCGCATGAGGTGGCCAAAGTATTGAAGTTTCAGCTTCAGCATCAGTCCTTCCAATGAACACCCAGGGCCAGTCTCCTTTAGAATGGACTGGTTGGATCTCCTTGCAGCCCAAGGGACTCTCAAGAGTCTTCTCCAACACCACAGTTCAAAATCATCCCTCATTTACAGATGAGACAAAGGAGGCATAGAGAAGGATGTGAATTAGTCACACAAAGTAGCAGAGCTGACATTTGAAACAGGCAAACTGGTTTCCTGTTTTTAACTACAAAATTCTGTTTCTCTATGATCAGATAATTTCTTAAAATATTTGATATATCTGTCTAAAACCTCTGAAAAATCCCAGACACTGTCAGCTCATTATAAATTGGATCGTTTAAGCTAACAGGTAGGTAGATTAGTTTGGTCTAGAATAAGCATGTGGATGTTTAGAAATGGCCTTGTCTATTCTTCTCTAGTGATACTTCACCTTCATTTTCTCCTTCTCAGATATTCCTACTTCCTTTAAAAAAAAAAAAAAAAGGAGAGAAAAAGGAAAAATTTAATGTCTGTTCTGTACCAAGCACTGTGTTTAAAGCCTGGAAAATACATTTCTGAATAAAACAAACATCTAACATTTGGAAGTATACAAGCGAAAGCAGAAAACAGAGAATTTGAGTAGAGTATGATTATGCAGTTCCAAAGACAGAGTACATAGCAGGGCAAACAATTTGACGAAGGAAAATATCTTCTAAACTGAAAGATGTGTTGATTCTAGCCAAAGATTAGGGGAAATGGGAAGGGTGAAGAGCAATCTGGACACAAAGAACAGCATGTGGAAAGAAACGCATTAGAAGGAATTCAGAACATTCAAAATGCAAATACAGCACGTCGCTGGGATGTAGAATGTGCTAGGAAAGAGATGAACCAGAGATGACGCAGAGACTGTTGAGAACAGCCAAGTCTGTCTACCATCAGAAGCAGTTTGAACTTTATCCTAAGGGATTTTTAAGGGACGAATCAGAGTGGAAGTACACTTTTGAGTGCTCCACTTATCTGCTTTTTTCTCTAGAAATGAAGGATAGTAGGGAAGTCTGTATTTTTTTCTTTACTTTTAGCATCATAAGATTTATATCTACCAGTTCCAGTTCAGTTCAGTCGCTCAGTCATGTCCAACTCTTTGCAACCCCATGAACTGCAGCACGCCAGTCCTCCCTGCCCATCACCAACTCCCAGAGTTTACTCAAACTCATGTCCATAGAGTTGGTGGTGCCATCCAGCCATCTCATCCTCCGTCGCCCCCCTTCTCCTCCTGCCCCCAATCCCTCCCAGCTTCAAAGTCTTTTCCAATGAGTCAACTCTTCGCATGAGGTGGCCAAAGTACTGGAGTTTCAGGTTTAACATCATTCCTTCCAAAGAACACCCAGGGCCAATCTCCTTTAGAATGGACTGGTTGGATCTCTTTGCAGTCCAAGGGACTCTCAAGAGTCTTCCCCAACACCACAGTTCAAAAGCATCAAATCTTTGGCGCTCAGCCTTCTTCACAGGCCAACTCTCACATCCACACATGACCACTGGACAAACCATAGCCTTGACTAGACCCAGGGAAGACAAATAAACATGAACACAGCTTCAGTCTCCTCTGTTCGTGGGCCCAAGTGTGTCCCCAAAAGAGTATGTTGAAGTCCTAACCCCAGGTATCTGTGAATGTGACATCTGCTCTAAATAGGCCACTGCAGGTCAAGTTACGCTAAGATGAGGTCATATTGGATCAAGACGGGCCCCAATCCAATAACACAATTGTTCTTACAAAAAGAGAAGAGACACAGGTGAAGGAAGAACACCATATGATGATAAAAATAGAGACTGGAGTGAAGCATCTTTATGTCAACAATATGGATTGCCCAATACCACTGGGACTAAGAAAAAGTCTGAAAAAGACACTCCTCTAGAACCTTCAGAGAGAGCATGGCTTCATTTCAGACTCGTAGCTTCAGAGCTGTGAGAGAATAGGTTTCTAATGTTTTAAGCCACCCAGTGTGAGGCACTGTTACGGCAGTCCTAGAAAACTAACTCAGCATCCTGCCTGGTTCTGCCCTTAGACCTTCATCGCAGGTCACTACAGACCACTACAGAATTCAAGTGATAGGCAGTCAGTTGGCTCATGAGAAAAGGCCATCGTTATATTTGCTAAGACGTTTTTCCATATTTTCCTCTCTCTGAATTTTCTATATGGATATGTGTTTGCTGCTGCTGCTGCTAAGTCACTTCAGTCGTGTTCAACTCTGTGAGATCCCATAGACGGCAGCCCACCAGGCTCCCCTGTCCCTGGGATTCTCCAAGCAAGAACACTGGAGTGAGTTTAGGTAAATGCAATAGTCTGAGTACCCAAGAAGTTTCCTAAGCCTAGTGTCTTCTCTTTAGCCACCAAGATAATAGTGCACAAAGAATTACTTCCCTAGCCAGGTAATTCTCAAGATTTTATATGGATGCCATGATGGTAGTAAGAGCAGATGAGATATTGCCTATGAATGTGATAAGCTGTTGGCAGAATCTGGCTCCTAGAGTATGTTGTTTCATCCTAATATGTATTTCCTAATTTTTTTTTTTAATAATCATTCTGAATGAACTTAGATATGGAGTCCAATTTCCAACTTCCTCTCCAGCTCTTTTGATTTTCACATTTATTTAATTTGAAAGATCAGAGTTTGTCACTATACACTGTTCACTTTGCTTTAAATATATGTACCTGTCATCTGGCTACATTATGCTTATAGAGATCAGGGGTGGGGTCTACACTGATCTGGTTTCTCTAAGCCAACGGGACAAACTATTGTTACCCTCATATGAAGGAGATTTGAGTTACAGTCAGAGTCCCGGCCTGTCAGGTTTCATTCTTTCCTGTGCTTCTTAGTTCCCATTTCTTCCCTGGGTTCCTAATTCTTTGGGCTTTGGGGCTACAGTGTCTAATCTTCAGCCCTGCGTTCATTGGATGGATCTTATATTTGTCTTTGCTAATTTGACTGGAATTTGCATGTGGCATAGATTCAGTAAATATTGTTTAAATAGAACAGAAACATAATGTCTTGGCCATTTCTAAATCCAGAGACTAATTTATCTTGGCATTTCAAGGCTAGTCTTACACTTATGAGAAATAGGAAGTACCTGTATGTGGTTTGACTTTTTATGGGATCTGGAAAGCCTCAAGTTTGTAAAGAAGCATCTTCAGCTTTTGGGAAATTCCTGAATATAATGGCCACTTTATATGGACCAGCAATTGATCTGAGCATTTTATCCCATTATCTTCTCTAAATTTCATAGTAGCCCTAACTGGTAGATACTGTTATCAATCCCACTTTGTGTACAGATTGGAAAACTGAGATTCAGATTAGCTTGGTAAATCATCTAGAGTCACATAATATTACATGGTAGAGCTCATATGAAGAAAAAAATTAAATTGCATCCCAGGACCAAAGTTTTATTATGTGTGTGTGTGTGTGTGTGTGTGTGTGAATTTTGCATACTGTTTCTTATAAATTTAGAATTAATTTTTTTACTGAACTGTTACTCAACCTAAAAACAGAAAAAAAAGTGATGCTGCTTTAGTTGAATAAAAAGGAAGGTGGAATCAGTATAAAAACCTCATCCACTGCCTCCCTGAAGACTAGAGCTCTGTGGATTAAAAGGGAATACATTTAACTCTGTACTCTGTATTAAATAGTAGCTGCCACAGAGAGTGAAGCTAAACCCTGAAACTTTTACTAGTCATTTATTCCTTGTCTAGGATTTCCCAGGGCACACACACGCATTCCTTGACTAATGGATATGAATTAAGGAGAAGAGCACAACACTGCAGGCAGAAATGGACAAGGAAGGAGGGAAAAGTCAAGAGAAACCTAGTTGACACCAAGCTTAGGAATCCCCAGGTAAACCCTATCTATACCCAGCTTAAAAGGTATTGATAAAGAGTAGGGATGCAATAGATAACTCCTCTATACCTAGCCTCCCAGACCTCAGTATTAAGATCATCTCTTAACAGAAATGATCACATTTCACTGTTTCAAAGGTTTACAGTCTAATTTTCAGTAGCAGAGTTTCCAAACTGTCTAAAGTATACAGTCCTTCTTAAAACAGGAGGAACGTGTGAAAGCTAACTTTCTTAAAATGAGCATGGGTTATGCTCAACAATATCCTCTTCCAGTTATTCCTTCTTGCTTTTTAAGATGTGGCTGCTTTTATGGCTGCATTCAAGGTGACAGCTCCTAGTATTTCCTTTGTGTGAAACCAACTAGACGATTCTGAAACCTGGATAGCACAAGGATCCAGGCCAGCCTTGAGAGGTAACCAGTAAGAGCAGGTGAGGCTGCTGATCAGTGAAGGGTATCACACCCCGGCAAAGGAACACAAGGTCCCACAGTCCACTGCTCTGCCCAGTGCACACTGGTAAGTGCTTTTGCCAGAGGCATCTATGTGCTTTTTCTGAACAGACCAGAACAGCTTTGCGTTTCTTCAGTTATATTGCTCAGGCACTGAATTTTTTTTTCTATTAGAAGATAAAGATACATTCACAGATAAATTATTTCCCTTTCTGATGACTAGGACAATGACATAAAAACAGAGATTTATAATTTTCCTCAGATTATTATCAAATAATTATCATCACCATTTTATTCAGAAATAGGACCATTCAATGACAAAAATATCTTTCTATCCCCAAAGCATTGTTAATGGCCTTGACATTACCCCAAATTATTTGACCATAGTAAAGGAACATGTATGCCTTAATCATATACAATGGTTAATTTCCTATGAAACAAACAACTTGGGAAATTTCAGGTACTTTTCCATTTAATCATGACAAGAGCAAAGTAATGTCTGAACTAGTGCTTGCCATCACTATGTGCATTATAAAGTTTAGTTTTGTAATAAGAATACCAAAAAGTGATGCTTCCATCAATCACCCCCATTCTAGAGATGTTACATTCACTCACCTGCCTGAAATAGAGAACCAGTTTTAACAGCCTAATTTGTTGGGAGTATGTTTTTGACAAGAAATGTGCCTCTGTGCACTTTTTTTTTTTTTTTTTTTGCTGCTTAGGGGCTTAGTTGCAGCCCGTGGGATCTTCGTTGCATCGTGCAGGATCTTTCCTTGTACACAGACTCTA
The DNA here is from genome assembly GCA_917880005.1 of Nanger dama. Taxonomy (NCBI): domain Eukaryota; kingdom Metazoa; phylum Chordata; class Mammalia; order Artiodactyla; family Bovidae; genus Nanger; species Nanger dama. The sequence continues at coordinate 14,790,662 of CAKJTW010000002.1, forward strand.
TGGTTGTGGCTCTCACACTCAGCAGTTGTGACATGTGGACTTAGTTGCTCTGAAGCATGTGGGATCTTAATTCCCTAACCAGGAATCAAACCCGTATTCCTTGCATTGCAAGGCAGATTCTTAACTACTGAACTGCCAGGAAGTCCCCTTAAAGGTCTTATTTGAAAAAGTTAAAAATGTGAAATTGAAAATCTCAAGGTTAGAATATGAACTATGGTATTTTTAAAGAACACAGAAAGATATTCTAGAAGAATACTACAAAAGGGATGCCAAAAGTGCGTACTGCTTTTTCTATTGAAATTCATCTGTAAACATCAACAGGAAATGTAGCTCAATTTACTTGTTTGGATTGGGATTTGGTTGAATATATATATTTTATGAAGAGGTGGCAAAAAATGAAAGTGAAAGAAACTTTGAATGAAAAAATGCTCTCTGTTTAATGGATATGAGCTCTGAGTATGAGTTGAAAAAGTAAAAATAAAATAGGTAATGCATTTTATATCATGATAATAAAATGCATACTATGTAAATAATTAGGTTTATTCCACTGAAGCTAAGTCCTAGAACCAGTTTATCAGTGACCTCACTTCGCTGAAGAAATGAGGGGTTGATATTTCTATTTAGAATGCCTGGTTGGCTGTTCATTTAGCTGTCTTCACCAATCTTGTATGACTTCACAGAGTAACTAGGAAAAAAATATTGAGATATCAGATCTCATAAAATTGTTTACAAAAGGACTGAATGGAAATAATTCTACTCAAAAATATATTTTAAAAGATTATAGCAAATAAACTTCTATTTGTTCTGTTTGGCAAAGAGATTGGGCCATCCAGACCCCCTCTTGCTCAGAGAAGATATCTTGTTCATTCAATCCTACCAGATAATCATATAACTGATCTCAAATGATCCCATACTGAACGTTTCAATATTTACTCAAATTAAAGCAAAGCTTCAAAACTAAAGGGAAAAAGTCATGCAACATACAGTGTTCTAGATGAGTGAATATATGCCAGGCATCTACATCTATGAATTTGCTGACCTCATCAGTAATAGAAGAAGACAATGGCACGCCACTCCAGTACTCTTGTTTGGAAAATCCCATGGATGGAAGAGCCTGGTAGGCTGCAGTCCATGGGGTCGCGAAGAGTCAGACACAACTGAGTGACTTCTCTTTCACTTTTCACTTTCATGCATTGGAGAAGGAAATGGCAACCCACTCCAGTCTTCTTGCCTGGAGAATCCCTGGGATGGGGGAGCCTGGTGGGCTGCCGTCTATGGGGTCGCAGAGTTGGACATGACTGAAGTGACTTAGCAGCAGCAGCATCAATAATATGGGTAAATGCTAGTGATGAGTAGATCAAATGAATGTCACTTGGCTACCAGGTTTGCAAATTTTAAGTTTTACCAAAAACTTAAGTTGGTAGAAGTTAAGTTTTACCAAAGTTTTCAGATTGGGGTACAATATTCTATAATGTGGAGAAGGCAATGGCACTCCACTCCAGTACTCTCGCCTGGAAAATCCCATGGATGGAGGAGCCTAGTAGGCTGCAGTCCACAAGGTTGCTAAGAGTCGGACACAACTGAGCAACTTCACTTTCACTTTTCACTTTCATGCACTGGAGAAGGAAATGGCAACCCACTCCAGTGTTCTTGCCTGGAGAATCCCAGGGACGGTGGAGCCTGGTGGGCTGCTGTCTATGGGGTCACAGAGAGTCAGACACAACTGAAGCAGTTTAGCAGCAGCAGCAGCAGCAGCAGCAACAGCTGTATAATGTTCTGCTTTTTTGCTTTCTGTAAACATTTATTTAAAGAACAGTGAAATGATATCTATTGTTGCAACTCTTTTAATGGCTTTTTCCTGATAAAAGTGTATTCTAATAAATATAAGTGTCTATCTCTTCTAAATAGCCTCTATGCAGCTGACTATCCAGTTAAAAATTAATTAGAAAAGGAATAGCAGCTGAGATATTAGCATTAGTCTGCAAGGTATGGCTTCTTCTATTTACATGAAACCAAATATAGAATTACATAGGCACCACAGGGTTTTTCTTTGTTGTTCATATAGATCAGGTGTTTTGGTGGTGGTGGTGGTGGTGATGGTGATGGTGGTGTGTGTGTCTGTATGTGTGTGTTTTGATGGTGGTGCTGGGAGGACTGTGATATGTTAAAGTAATGGTAGAATCCAAAAGGCTTTGAACTTAGGACAAGGTACTGTCCTGGTTCTTTTTCTATTTTAACCTCTTTCGATGGGCTTTCTTAATGATTGAGATGAGAATTATAGTAGGATAACTAGATCAGACAGTTTGGGAGTTAGTCTATTGAGGAAAATTAACATATGAAACATTTTACATCAATCCTAAGTTATGAAGGACATAATATGCTATACTCAGTAAAGGATATTTTATTGTTGTTATTCAGTAACTATGTCATCTCTGACCATTTGCGACCCCATGAACTGCAGCATGCCAGGGTTCCCTATTGTTCACTATCTCTGGAGTTTGCTCAAGCTCATGTCCATTGAGTCAGTGATGCCATTCAACCATCTCATCGTGTCACCTCCTCCTCTTGCCCTCAATCTTTCTCAACATCAGGGTCTTTTCAATGAGTCAGTTCTTCGCATCAGGTGGCCAAAGTATTGAAGCTTCAGCTTCAGCATCAGTCCTTCCAAGGAAACAGGGTTGATTTCCTTTAGGATTGACTGATTGGATCTCCTTGCAGTCTAAGGGACTCTCAAGAGCCTTCTCTAGCACCACAATTTGAAAACATCAATTCTTCAACTCTCAGTTTTCTTTATGGGCCAGTTTTCTCATCCATACATGACTATTAGAAAAACTGTAGCTTTCACTATATGGTCCTTTGTTGGCAAAGGAATGTCTCTGCTTTTAGTATGCTGTCTATGTTGGTCATAGCTTTTCTTCCAAGGAGCAAGTGTCTTTTAATTTCCTGGGGCAGCCACTGTCCACAGTGATTTTGGAGTCCAAGAAAATAAAATCTATCACAGCTTCCAACTTCTCCCCATCTATTTTCTTTTCTTTTTTTAGTCTCTACTGTATTGGTTTGGCCATACATTGACGTGAATCAGCCACAGGTGTACATGATCTCCCAATGCCAAAGTCCCTTCCAACCTCCCACCCCATATTATCTCTCTGGATCATCCCATGCACCAGGCCCAAGCATCCTGTATCCTGTATTGAACATAGACTGGCACTTCGTTTCTTATATGATAGTATACATGTTTCAATGGCATTCTCCCAAATCATCCCACCCTCCCCCTCTTCCTCAGAGGCCAAGATTCCGTTCTATACCTCTGTGTCTCTTTTGTTGTCTCACATAAAGGGTCATCATTACTATCTTTCTAAATTCCATATATATGTGTCAGTATACTGTACTGGTGTTTTTCTTTCTGGCTTACTTCACTCTGTATAATCAGCTCCAGTTTCACCCATCTCATTAGTACCCATCTATTTTCAATGAAGTGATGAGACCAGATACCATGATCCTCGTTTTTTAATTTTTTTTCACTCTCCTTTTTACTTTCATCAAGAGGCTCTTTAGGTCCTCTTTACTTTCCACCATTAGGGTGGTATCATCTGCATATCTGAAGTTGTTGATATTTCTCCCAGCAATCTTGATTCCAGCTTGTGATTCGTCCAGTACAGCATTTCACATGCTGTACACTCGCATATAAGTTAAAGAAGCAGGGTGACAGTATACAGCCTTTTTGTACTCCTTTCCCAATTTTGAAACAGCCTGTTGTTCCATGTTCAGGTCTAACTGTTGCCTCCTGTCCTGCATACAGGTTGCTCAGGAGGCAGATAAGGTAGTTCGGTATTCCCATCTCTTTAAGAATTTTCCACAGTTTGTTGTGCTTCACACAGTCAAAGGCTTTAGAGTAGTCAATGAAGCATATGTTAGTTGTAATTTGCTTATTTTTTTGTTTTGTTTTGTTTTCTGTGATCCAGCGGATGTTGGCAATGTGATCTCTGGTTCCCATGACTTTGCTAAATCCAGCTTTTACATCCAGAAGTTCTCAGTTCACATATTGTTGAAGGCTAGCTTGCTAGATTTTGAGCATTACCTAGCTAGCAGGTGAAACGAATGCAACTGTGATGTAGTTTGAATATTCGTTGGGATTGCCCTTCTTTGGCTTGGAATGAAAACCGACCTTTTATAGTCCTATGGCCAATGTTTCATTTTCCAAATTTGCTGGCATAGTGAGTACAGCAGTCTAACAGCATCATCTTTGAGGATTTGAAATGACTCAGCTGGAATTCCATTACCTACACTAGCTTTATTTGTAGTGACGCTTCCTAAGGTCCACTTGACTTCACACTCCAGATGTCTGGCTCTAGGTGAGTGATCACACCATCGTGGTTATCTGGATCATTAAGACCTTTTCTGTACAGTTCTTTGTAATTTCACTACCTATTCTTAATATATTCTGCTTCTGTTAGGTCCTTACTGTTTCTGTCCTTTATTGTGTTCATCTTTGCATTAAACATTGCTTTGGTATCTCTGATTTTCTCAAAGTGGTCTCTTGTCTTGCCTTACTTCTACTTTATTGGCATCTACTTCTGGAACCAAGATTGCTGGGAGAAATATCAATAACCTCAGATATGCATGATACAACCCTTGTGGCAGAAAGTGAAGAAGAACTAAAGAGCCTCTTGATGAAAGTGAAAGAGGAGAGTGGAAAAGTTGGCTTAAAACTCAACATTCAGAAAACTAAGATCATGGCATCTGGTCCCATCACTTCAAGGCAAATAGATGGGGAAACAATGGAATGGTGAGAGACTTTATTTTTCGGGGCTCCAAAATCAGTGCACATGGGTGACTGCAGCCATGAAATTAAAAGACACTGACTCCTTGGAAGAAAACCTATGACCAACCTAGACAGCATATTAAAAGCAGAGACATTACTTTGCCAACAAAGATCTGTCTAGTCAAAGCTATGGTTTTTCCAGCAGTCATGTATGAATGTGAGAAGTGGACTATAACGAAAGCTGAGCGCTGAAGAATTGATGCTTTTGAACTGTGGTGTTGGAGAGAACTCTTGAAAATCCCTTGGACTGCAAGGAGATCCAACCAGTCTATCCTAAAGGAAATCAGTCCTGAATATTCACTGGATGGACTGATGCTGAAGCTGAAACCCCAATAGTTTGGCCACCTGATGCAAAGAACTGATTCATTTGAAAAGACCCTGATCCTGGGAAAGATTGAAGGCTGGAGGAGAAAGAGTCAACAGAGGATGAGATGGTTGGATGGCATCACCAACTCGATGGACACGAGTTTGAGCAAGCTTTGGGAGTTGGTGATGGACAGGGAAGCCTGGCATGCTGCACTCCGTGGGATCACAAAGAGTCAGATACAACTGAGTGACTGAACTGACTGTTCTTTCTCATTCTATTGTTTACCTCTATTTCTTTGCATTGATCCCCTAAGAAGGGTTTCTTATGTCTCCTTGCTATCCTCTGGAACTCTGCATTCAGTGGGTATATATGTCCCTTTCTCCTTTGCCTTTCACTTCTCTTTCCTCAGTTATTTGTAAGGCCTCCTCAGACAACCATTTTACTTTTCATATTTCTCTTTTGGGGGATGGTTTTGATAACCACATCCTGTGCAATGTTATGAAGCTCCTTCCATATTTCTTTAGGCACTCTGTCTACCAGGTTTAATACCTTGAATACACTGGTCACCTCCACTATGTAATCATCAATGATTTGATCATACCTAAATGAGATGGCTGGATGACATCACGGACTCGATGGAGGTGAGTCTGAGTGAACTCCGAGAGATGGTGATGAACAGGGAGACCTGGCGTGCTGCGATTCATGGGGCCGCAAAGAGTTGGACATCACTGAGTGACTGAACTGAACTGAACTGAAATCATCTCACATGCTAGTAAAGTAATGCTCAAAATTCTCCAAGACAGGCTTCAGCAATACGTGAACTGTGAACTTCCAATGTTTAAGCTGGTTTTAGAAAAGGCAGAGGGACCAGAGATCAAATTGCCAACATCCACTGGATTGTGGAGAAAGCAAGAGAGTTCCAGAAAAACATCTAGTTCTGCTTTATTGACTATGACAAAGCCTTTGACTGTGTGGATCACAATAAACTGTGGAAAATTCTGAAAGATGGGACTACCAGACAACCTGACCTGCCTCTTGAGAAACCTATATGCAGGTCAGGAAGCAACAGTTAGAACTGGACATGGAACAACAGACTGGTTCCAAATAGGAAAAGGAGTACATCAAGGCTGTAATTGTCAGCCTGCTTATTTAACTTCTATGCAGAGTACATCATGAGAAACGGTGGGCTGGACAAAGCACAAACTGGAATCAAGATTGCCGGGAGAAATATCAATAACCTCAGATATGCAGATGACACCACCCTTATGGCAGAAAGTGAAGAGGAACTAAAAAGCCTCTTGATGAAAGTGAAAGAGCAGAGTGAAAAAGCTGGCTTAAAGCTCAACATTCAGAAAATGAAGATCATGGCATCTGGTCCCATCATTTCATGGCAAATAGATGGAAAAACAGTGGAAACAGTGTTTATTTGGGGGGCTCCAAAATCACTGCAGATGGTGATTGCAGCCATGAAATTAGAAGATGATTACTCCTTGGAAGAAAAGTTATGACCAACCTAGATAGTATATTGAAAAGCAGAGACATTACTTTGCCAACAAAGGTCCACCTAGTCAAGGCTATGGTTTTTCCAGTGGTCATGTATGGATATGAGTAGTTAGACTGTGAAGAAAGCTGAGCACCGAAGAATTGATGCTTTTGAACTATGGTGTGAGAAGACTCTTGAGAGTCCCTTGGTCCACAAGGAGATCCAACCAGTCCATTCTAAAGGAGATCAGTCCTGGGTGTTCATTGGAAGGACTGTTGCTGAAGCTGAAACTCCAGTACTTTGGGCACCTCATGCGAAGAGTTGACTCACTTGAAAAGACCCTGATGTTGGGAGGGATGGGGGTCAGGGAGGAGACAGGGACGACAGAGGATGAGATGGCTGGATGGCATCACCAACTTGATGGACATGAATTTGAGTGAACTCTGGGTGTTGGTGACAGACAGGGAGGCCTGGCGTGCTGTGATTCTTGGGGTCGCTAAGAGTCAGATAAGACTGAGCGACTGAACTGACTGAGTTGAACTGAAATGGTCTAGTGGTTTCCTTACTTTCTTCAATTTAAGCCTGAATTTTAAGGATTTGAGCCACTATCAGCACCATGTCTTGCTTTTGCTGACTGTATACAGCTTCTCCATCTTCGGATGCAAAAAATTTAATCAATATGATTTCTATATAGAGCATCTGGTGATGTCCATGTGTAGAGTCATCTGTATGTTGTTGGAAGAGGGTGTTTGCTATAACCAGAGCATCAATGGATAGCTTATATGAAATGTCAACTTCAATAGTTCTAGTAGTTACCTACAGTTTTATGTCTTTTCCCTTTTTGACTCAAAAAATCTACAACTAGAAGTTATGGGAAAATTTATATAATTGTTGTAATTAATAGTGATTTTATTCATATTCAGTTGGCATAGACATGTATATCTTTGAGGAGTAACCAGAAAATACAGTGACCAGAAAAAAGGCAAAAGGAGAAAGATGTTTTACTTTTTAAGTACTTTTAAATTACGAACTCCAAATTCTATCTACCTGAATTGTTCTCCCAAAATATTACAGTCACTGTATCTTCATTTTTATTTTAATTGAAGACAGAATTCATATTCTACTTGATTTTCTTTTTCATCTTCTTCATACTTATGGTTCCTAACCAAGAATGAATATTAGAATATGTTTTTAAAAATACTCATATCCTGTATCCAATCCCAAAAGGATTCAAATTCAGTAAGTTAGAACTATGTCTTTTGAAAGGTCACAAGTGACTCAAAATCAAAATTGTAGTTAAGAAGTATTATGTCTTATCTAAAATATTCTGGAATCACACACCAATTTGAAGATTCAATTTAAAAAAATAGCATCTACCTAACTGCACATAAACACATGTAAAATGCAAATATACTTTCATAAAATTATACCATAAGATGTCCTTTCACCAAGGTGTTAGGCTTCCTCATTATGACTCTAACACCTAAAAGTGAACACATTTTCTCCATCTCCTTTGACCCACTCTGAACTATCTAGTCCCTTGGACTGCAAGGGGATCCAACCAGTCCATTCTGAAGGAGATTAGCCCTGGGATTTCTTTGGAAGGAATGATGCTAAAGCTGAAACTCCAGTACTTTGGCCACCTCATGTGAAGAGTTGACTCATTGGAAAAGACTCTGATGCTGGGAGGGATTCGGGGCAGGAGGAGAAGGGGACGACCAAGGATGAGATGGCTGGATGGCATCATGGACTCGATGGACATGAGTTTGGGTGAACTCCGGGAGTCGCTGATGGACAGGGAGGCCTGGCGTGCTGCGATTCATGGGGTCGCAAAGAGTCGGACACGACTGAGCGGCTGAACTGAACTGAGCTGAACACTCTACTAGCCCTCTTGTCAAACTCCTGGACTGTTTTCTATTTGAATATCCTTTGGTTCTGTCACACCAAGGTGTGATTTAAGGCCAGAGTTTATAGAAAGAGTGGAAAGTAATGCAAAAACAAATTTGGGGACACTTCATACTACTATTTATTGATTAAATACTACACTAGCTGAGAAAAAGAAGCAGGGAGGGGAGCTCCCAGGTAAAAGTGAGAAAGTTGGGAAAAGATGAATTGTTTACATCTTAATTACAATGGTTTCTCAGCTACTACTAAGAATAAGGCAGATTCTTAGTGAGCAGATGATGAAAGAAAAGGTGAAGAAATGAATGAACAGCTGAAGAATTAACTGAATGATAAAAGCAGAATTCATTTTATTTTTATTTCCATGGCCTTAGTTTCCTCATCTGTCATATGAAGGCATTAGAAGGCATTCAGGTTCTCTTCCATCTGAAAGGATTCCTGCAATTTTCCCTATTACTCTGAGAACAGAAGACACTATTCCCTAGTGCAAGGCATGTACCCAAATTATACATCAGCAGCCCTCTTGGCAAGAGAGGGAGTGTAGAGGGATGTGTGCTACTTGGCCGTATACTGTCATGTTAAGCTAAAAGTTGGCAGGTAAAGTAAGCATTTGCTGTAGCAGTTCTCACATTGGGATAGCTTATGGAAGAAAACAGTTTCAACACGAAAACAAACAGAATTTATATTACCTCGACTTCTGAAATATAGAGGCAGATTTATGTGCCTTCCCATGAAACACTGTAGAAAACAAATTATTTCTTAAAATAAGTAAGATTCATAGGGAAGAAGGCAGAATGCTGTCATTATATGAAGAATATATGTTCAGCATCTCCATAAAGACACCTAAGAAACTGGTAATGGTGGTTGCCTTCAAGGATGGGAAATGGGTGACAAGGAGATATTCTGAAGGGGGGAATTTAATTTACACTGAATTATGACAATTTTTGAGTCTGTATAATGTGCATATATTGCCTATCTATAAAATATTATTGAAGTGAAACCAAATACTGTATTAGTGAAGATGCAAAAAAAAAAAAAAAACCTCTTTAAAGTTTTAGTCACCAGTGGAATTATATTTTAAATGTAGTGATGTAGTCTGTTAGTATATTCCATAGCAGATGAAGAATATTTGGCCAAAATAAATCAATGAATACAGTGTATATACTACCTCTTCTCCTTTTTGCTGCTTTATCCATCATTATTTTTAAAATATGACCAATATAGTGGTAGGACAGTTAAATAAAATATTTTTAACTAGATGACACTCAGTGGAGTTCTGCTTCATCCAACCTCATATATACAACAGTTTCATAGAAATCATCATAACTTTTTCACACTTCAGAGACAATACCGATCCAGCAAGCAGTCACCTCTGCATGTGATTTCCTGGGAGCCTGTATTTTTCCAAGAATTCTGAGACTATGTTGTTAATGTTGCTGTTTAGTTGCTTGGTCTCGTCTGATTCTTTCGTGGGTCTCATGGACTGTAGCCCACCAGACTCGTCTGTCCATGGGATTTCCCAGACATGAATACTGGAGTACATCCCCATTCCAGGGGATCTTCCTGATCCAGGGACTGAACCTACCTCTCCTGAACTGCAGGTGAATTCTTTACCACTGAGCCTCCTGGGAAGTCCATGAAACTACATTAGAACACCATTTAGCCATAATACTCTCCTTTTCTATTGTCTCTAAAGTGGTGGTAACTCTGTTAGTCAATCTATTAATCCCTCTTGGAATGTGATGATTAATTATTATGAAAAGCCTAAGCGCTGACAGAGGTGCAAGACAATCCCATTCAGGTGGCACAAGAAAAATCAATGAGGGAAACAAAGATCATTTTTGAACTTTATTTGTTGCTTAAAATGTAATGCCATACAATTTTAACAATCATTTAAAAAAGATTTATATTTGCATAAAACAGAAGCAAAACAGAAAGATATGAAATAAAATGCCATCTTGCTTCAAGTTTTCAAATCAGTACTTCGAGTACTAATATATAGCTATATATACTGCAAGTATATTATAGAAATATACTATGAGTACTCTTGAAACCACAATAAATATCAAGTAGGTTTTTAGGCACATGGCATAGAAAAATGCGGAATCAGCATAATCCTTGAGAGTGCTGAGTGACTCATTCTTAGATCACTTTCACACACATGTATTTTACACAAAATATACAGCCATCACACACATGATCCCCAATCACTTCTGAATTTCACCTTTCATCCCAGCATCAGTGCCTCCTTATTCTTTGATACTATTGCTCTATACAGCTATTACATAAGAAAATACTTTGCAGTTTTCTTCAACTAATAGCCTAAGAAGGTATCAATGCTACCAAAATAAGTGCAGCTTATCTACACGATACGTTCACGGAAGTGTGCTGAGCGGCGCCAGCTTACAGAACTGTTCATTTTAATCCTGGGGCTTACCCTGAAGGCAAACTTAATCCATTTTGAAGTATACCATTTTTGAGTTGCCCATAGCATGATAGCCAGAAATTTTTAGAAACTGAGGTAACACCTGTTTTTATAGAGATAGGAATCCCTGGAAAAGACAAATGCCAGAAGTATTTTTAAAACTTCCGACCAATGTGGACCTCAGTCAGTTATTGTACACTTTGTCTGTGACTCTTCCTGCTCAAATGTAAACCGAAGAATCCAAAGGAATGATCACGCTGAATTTACCCTTCCCATTAGGATTAAAGATCACAGCCACGGAACACCTGAGATCACCCTCTGATAAGCGAAGTCTGACGCTTCTCTTAGTAGAGCCAATGTTCATTAATAAAAATGAACCAAATAACCCTCACTGATTTCTGCACCTCCTGCCCCCCACCTCCAGCTACAAGTCAGATTCTGGCATGTCTGGCATGTCGGCCATCAAGTACCCTATCCCGTAGCGTCCGTTGGGGAGCTGTATCCAGAGTTGGCGATCCACTCTGTTTTCGATAAATAGTTTTACTGAAACTTGGAGAGGACATCTCACTTGATATTTTGCCATGAATGAGGCTTGCATCATCTCCCTCTAAGTTTACAGGCTCCTTCAGGACCCTTCCTCTTTTATAGGTCACAGATGCTAAATTACCAGAACTATCATCTATCAGGTTGCAGCGGCGGATGATGAAGACAACCGGGATGGGCAATATTGCCAGGACCATCAGGGAGATACAGATGACCATGCCCCATGTTGGGTAGCTCAGAAATTTCTCAGATGCCTGTTAAAGTAAAAAAAAATTATTAATCATCTAGCACTCTCTGCAGGGAAATGAAATAATTATATTTATCTCAGGTTTATAAGCAAAGAACCTGGACTAGTCTTGTGACTGATTAATAAATTGCTGTGAAAGTGACAGTCAGCAACTTCCAAGGCAAAGCCTTTAAAAGCCTGATGATTTCTGCCTCTGTCTTAGATGCTGCCCTGAGCCCATAATGCCTGGAAGAAGTCAAGAACGAAAGCTCACACAGAGAGAGCCCAGTTTTCCAAGTTCAGTCAACTGCATGAGTTGACTCATGCAAGACTCAGAGAAGAATCGTCCAGCTTATCCACAGAACCCTAAGAAATAATAAGTCAGCACCGCTTTCAGTCATTAAGTTTTGGGTCATTGTTACTAAGCAATGGATACCTGTTATATGTGCCACATCACCTTTCTACTGCTGCTGCTAAGTCGCTTCAGTCGTGTCCGACTCTGTGCCACCCCATGGACGGCAGCCCACCAGGCTCCTCCGTCCCTGGGATTCTCCAGGCAAAAATACTGGAGTGGGCTGCCATTTCTTTCTCCAATGCATGCATGCATGCTAAGTTGCTTCAGTCATGTCTGACCCTGAGAGACCTCATGGACAGCAGCTCACCAGGCTCCTCTGTCCACAGGATTCTCTAGGCAAGAATACTGGAGTGGGTTGTCATTTCCTTTTTCACATTACCTTTCTAGAATCTGAAATTAAATCTTGAACTACATTTGTCCCCAAGGGTTTTGATAAAGGATAGCAGACTTGCTTTTTAGAGTAGTCATGAATTTAGTTGTTGATATATAGAATTAGTGAATAAAGGTCAGGGGTAGCTCTAAAAATTAAGCATTCTGATTTTCTAATAGATAATATATATCTTGTGGCTGCATTACAAGATATATAGCAGCTTGAGAACAGAAACTGAATATTCACGGCTAAGAGAAGGTGATGGCACCCCACTCCAGTACTCTTGCCTGGAAAATCCCATGGACGGAGGAGCCTGGCAGGCTGCAGTCCATGGGGTCGCTAAGAGTCGCACACCACTGAGTGACTTCATTTTCACTTTTCACTTTCATGCATTGGAGAAGGAAATGGCAACCCACTCCAGTGGGACATGACTGAAGCGACACAGCAGCAGCAGCAGCAGAAGGCAGTTACAGCAAAAATCTACTTCAATATTTATTTAAATTATGTTTACATGGTTGATGCATATTTTCGTTGGTATAGAGTGTCTCAGATATGATTTCATAAATTTATGCAGGAAAAATTATTTCTGGTAGTTTGAGCAGTATGTTCACCAGTGTCAAAAGGCTAAATAATTATTAGTCCATCTATGGTGATGCAGATAAAATTACTTTAATGAGGTCCAAGTCAATGTTTCTTATGTACTAAAAATATTCACTGAAAATAAAAAGCATACATATTTGGGGCCAAACAAAACATAAATCTTAAAGATTCCTGCATAAAAGCAGTACCACCCATTAAACAGCAAACTATACTGAAAAATGAAAGCCAAAAACCTCTAAAATGATATTTTGTGTATTCTTTTATCTGACTTTCTTCCTTTTATTTTACCTTATCTTCCATCCATGCATTATAGCCAGGAGGACTTAATCCCATATTCACAATGCTAGCGATTAGCAGTGATAACAGCATTAGGGGAGATATATATTTCCACATATAGTAGTAATATCTATTGGGAGCAAAGCCCAGCATATCCTTTAGGTCTTCCATAAACCTAAATAGAAAGAAATAATTTAATTATTCCTCAAGTTAAGGTAGCTATATCAAAATATGATAAATTAAATGTCCTTTAAAATGTGCATTATATCAATGGTTTGACCAGGGTTAAACACAATACCCTATGACAATTTATACTGAATCTAAAAGTCATACTGAAGATGACTTATCAATTAAGAAAGTTTATAATGTAAAATGGAACCAGTGTACTGTACTTTTTATTTGGAGGAAGTCCCCTTAAGCCAATTATTGGAAAGTCTCCTCCAACTAATGACCTTCCATGCTATGAACACAATATTTGCAATATATTAAAATTTCCTTGTTTCTCTCTCTTTCTATTACTTAGAGATAATTAACTCACATCATCCAATCCAACTGATCCAAACTCTCATTTCTGTTTTCAGTCTGGTGTCATTTGATTGAAACACGGTCCACACATTATGATTCTTTTATTTTTTTCTGAAGTCCTTTTTCATGTCTAAGTGCCTCCTCATCTCTGTATCATTTCTGTCATTCTCTTTTTAAATGAACTGGGCACTCTGTCCCGTAGTTTCCCACAGTTTAGATTTTGCTGTTAATAACTGCATCCCCACACTGTTGGCCTCGCAAGTGCATCTTATCCTCCTATTTCCTATGAATTAGTACTTAGACTGAGTAATGATTAGACTTATGTGTTTGTTTTTTAAAGTCAAGTTATTGATACATTATTTACCTGAAATAAGACTTGCTTTTTTTTTTTTTTTTTTTTTGCTGCATGGCTTGTGGGATCTTAGTTCTCAGAACAAGGATTAAACACAGGGCCCCAGAAGTGACAGCACTAAGTCCCAACCACTGAACCACCACAGACTTCCGCACATTCACACTTGACAGCTGAATGATGTTAACACTGTCAGGAGCATGTCACCATTACATACTGGTTTATATCCCTTAATATTTAACTCGAGACAAAATATGTACTGCCCATCCACCAGTCTTGTACTAATGTTTCTGTAGAGTTTTTGGTCGTCTAAAGCTAGTTCTCCAGTAGATTCTTCAAAAGGGATCACAGTGACTATATTCCCTAATTTCTTACATGTTTAAAAGTATCTGTGGTCACTATATTTGAATGTCAGATCAGCTGAATTTAAAATCTGTAGTTTACATTTTCTTTCTTCGAAAATCATAAATATGTCTATGTAAGATTGCTACAAAAATTTTGCCATCAGATTTTTCTATTGTAAATAATTTGTTTGGTACTGTTTTTTACCTGCATGCATGCTTTTTTTTTTTTCCTCCAAGTAACATCCTAGGCTTGTCTTGGTGTCAGCCTTTATGTCGGTTTTTTCCAACTATATCATTGCCCTTTCAACACTCAAGTTATTTGCTTCAGTATGTTTCTTTAACTATAGTTTTTAGAGTTATTTTCCAGCTACTGAGTTTAGAGGTCCTCATTGTACAAAGGTTGAATCATCTTTGCTTGATTGCTGTTTCTATTCATTTTCTTATCCTTGGTGATTTCTTTTTGATTTTCAAAATCATTCCTCCTTTCTAGCTTCTAACTCTTGAGGAGATATATATTGTACTTATTGTTTTTGTTTTAATTTGACTTCATTTATTAATTGATTTTTCTGTTATACGCAATTATTTCCTGAGTTCTATCACCTCTGTTTTCAAATCTCCCTTGTCTCTAATTATTATATTTCTCAATTTTAAAATAACTGATATATGCTATTCTTTTGTGGCTTCTATCATTTTTCAACATTATTTCAACTTCATTTTGAAATATTATTAGTTTTCCATTTGATTTGCTTGTGTGGATTTGTTATCTGAAGGGATATTATTCTGCTCCTCTCTGCTTCTTTTTAATGACTTTTGTTTATGATTTGATCACATTTAAGTGAAATAAAATTTCCTGAATTTTGGAGAGGGAAGGATACATGTGCATTGCTTCCTTATTAAAAAAAAATTATTTGCTTATTTTTGGTTGCATTTGGGTCTTCAGTGCTGCACGGACTTTCTCTAATTGTGGCGAGCGAAGACTAGTAGTTGCAGCGTATGCGCTTCTCATTCCTGTCGTGGAGCACAGACCCTGCAGCATGTGGGCTCAGCTGCCCCATGGCAGGTGCGATCTCCCTGGACCAGGGATTGAACCTGTGCCCCCACTGGCAAGCAGGCTCTCAACCACTGGACCACCAGGGAAGCCCCTCCTCTCTATTTTTGCAAAGTAATCAAAAAAGGCGGCCTCATAGTTTCTCAGTTTTGTTTTTTTTTTAACCTCTGCTCTCTCATATTTACTTGGACTTCCTTTTCCAACACCTCTGCTACCTATCTCCTGCTCAGCTCATGTTTTGCTCCCACCACTTTGCTCTCAGTGCAGAGCTTTATCTTGGAAGAGAACTTTGGGTTGTTCACTTCAAGATTTTAGAGACCACATTGTTCCAGCACTGATGATCTTGTTGTGTTTGGATCTCTCTGCAATCTGCTAAATGAGGCCACAGATACTACTTCTCCCAGTTTAGCTCACTATCTTCAGGTTAATCAGCCTACCACACATTGCAGGGAGGACCTGGGGGTGAGCAGAGAGCTGTCCGAGGCCCAGCTGTGTGTCCGCTACCATCACCCACACAGATGTGACATCACACAGGTTCTGTGGCTGCCAGTAGTTTGCCCCAACCTTTCATATTTGAGGGTTCACAGGAATATCTTCTTTCCAGTGTCCATGGGTATTTGGTTTTGCCTTCTAGTCATTCTTTTTCTCCTTCATTTTAAAAAGGAAACGGGGAAATGCAACCTATCCAGCCATCGCTTTCAGCATCACAGGATCGTCCTTCTCATATTCTCTCAGTCATATTTCTTCCTAATCTCTTAACCCAGATCTCCTGTAGTGCAGGCAGATTCTTTACCAGCTGAGCTACAGGGAAGCCCATACAATATTTCTTTTTCTGCATCTGAATTTGTCATCTCAAACGTTTAGGTTTTGGAAGGCTTCTTTCTTTCAACCCTGTCTCTGGAAGTTTAGGTAAACATGGCAGATGACAGAGCAGAACTGAGCTCAGGACACCACTGAAGGTGAAGAGGAGGAACATAAGATTCCTGCAGATATTTAAAGGAGGGAAAAGTAATTAAATAAGAACATTTTAAACAAGGGAATTCCAATTGTGCTTCTTGGACAAGATATGAGCTTTAGAGACCAACAGATCTGGTTTCAAATCATACCTCCATAATTTCTAAATGTTTATCTTAGTCCTTCTGAACTTAATTTTTGGCATTCTCAAAAAAGATAATACCCATCTTGGAGAGTTATTGTTAGGCTCATAGACAACATATGCAAAGCACACTGTCTTACCAACAGCAGGAATTTACAGATGCAAGTATTATTAGTAGTATTATTCCTCTTGTTGTTACAATGATTATTATTTAGGAACTACTAAAAGAAATATTTACCATTATGCTTATTGTAAATGATGAACAGTCTAAATAGAAAATTAAATTATGATCCTACTGATCCACAGATCAGTCCAATAACAATATCAAATTCCAACACAGTGTAGGTGAGGAGTTGGGGGTAGCTCAGTAGACTATAGAACTATCTGGTTTTGCAATTAAAATTAAAACTCTTGGCTCTACAACTAAGATACTGTGTCCTCCTATACAAGGCGGGCCAATTTTACATCTGTGATATGAGTAATATTAGTTACCACAGAATACTGTTATGAGGATTAAGACAATGCATGCAGCATTCCCCTGATGATTAGTGATGTTGACAACTTTTCGTGTATCTGTTAATCATCTGTATGTATTCTTTGGAAAAATTCTGGTCCTTGGTCCATGGCTTAATTGACTTGTTTATTTATTTATTTTTTTGGCTACTGAGTTATAAGTCCTTATACATTGTGGATATTAACCCCTTATTGGATATTTGATTTGCAAATATTTTTCTCATTCAATACGTTGTCTTTTTTTAAAAATACGTCGTCTTTTTATTTTCTTGATCATTTCTTTGGCTGTGCAGCCATTCTGTTTTGATGTAGTAATACTCTGCGGAGTCACGAGAGTCAGATACGGCTTAGCAACTAACAATATACAGCTATTACTACTATTGCTATTTAGTACATGATCATTAAATATAAGTTTTCCTACCTTTCCTTGCCTGGAGCTCTTTAGAGTAATAAAATATTCTCTAAGTTTTGTCACAAAGCTCACTCAGCATAATAATGTTCTTTATGTTGTTGAAGAGGACTCTGGTCCTCATTCAGTGAACTTATTCCTGAATCAGAGAAACCTCTAATAAGCTTGATGGTCTTACTGCCTTAATCCATACATGCTAACTGAAGACAACAAATTTAAACAACAGTGGACAAGGCCTCCAGAAATGTTTTTCTTCTGAGATTACTCTAATGCTTCATTTCACACAAATTTATGTACTTTTCAGACCAAGCAGGTATATAATTTAAAAATTTAGGTATCTAGTGAATTCAAGTCATGACTGCATAAATATGTTATGTATAGTGAATGCTATATATATCTTGAACCAGTGAGATATATGTATATATATCTTCCCAAAATGGTCCTGCTACACAAAACATTGTAACATGATAAAATAAGGCATTTTATAGCATAACAAAACAAAATCCCTCTTGTAAAACAGGTTGGCAACAGGTCACAAAGAGCTGGACACGACTGAGTGACTAAACACAGCACAGCACAAAAACGGCTATAAATCCCAGCTCTGCCTCTGTTCAGGTGTGTGATGAGCAAGTCACTTGGTGTCTCACTAAGCCTGCATTTTCTTATGTGTGAAATGGAGATAACAGTGGCTCAAAACAACAAGATTCTTGGAACTTAGTCAAAATACACAAGCTCTTGGAAGTTCCTATTTGATAACCAGAATTAAATCAAAGCTCCAGAATCCTAAACCTCATTACCATCTACACTGTTCTATCTCATCACCTAATAAGGAGATGACTTTGTTAAAACTATTGAATGGAGAAGAGCCTGCATAAGATTTGATTTTTGTAGCAAGGAATTTTTCCCTCCAGTCATTTTTCTCCTCTTCTAAGTTAGATACATATTAACAATTAGTCTTTCCAAAGCAGAGATGTAAAATGGAAGCATAAGAGAATATACTTACTTATCTATGCCATAAACAAAGGATACGGCAATATTCTCCAAAATCACGACAATTAGCAGAGGGAGGGTTGCAGAATAGTCATCAAACATTGTAACAAAGTAGTTTCCAGAGCGCTGCACAAATATCAGGCCAATACAAAATGCTAGAAGACAGCAGATAACTGAACAAAAGGAATTAAAAAAAAAAAAAAAGACCTTGTCAGAATCAAGCCTTTTAAACTGCATTATAAATTATTATATGCACTTTGTTTCTACTTTTTATAAGTTGTCAATAATATGAATAGGATACTTTTCATGATACCATGGAATATATTGGGAATTAGTTGCCTGAATTTAGCCCTGAATTTAATAGGAATTCATTGTAGGAGAGTAACTCATCTCCTTGAGTCTGTGGAAATCTATGTACCAAGCCCAAATAACAAATGAGGCAAAACAGAGAAGATAATAATAGTATAAATCTCCATATCCATGTCTCATTATTAATAGAAGAGTGATCTTTTCAGGCAGCAGATGTTCATAGATCATTTCTACTCTTAATAATGTTTTCTAGTTTTGGAAGCAATACTGAAATTTCAAATTAATCATGAGATGAATGTGCCTTATAAGACTATGATAACATATATTTTTATATTTAATTGAAATATGATTATTGTCAAAGCATAACTGAAAAAAAAGTTTAACCCCTTAGCAGTAACCCATACTCTACCTTGATATTGCCTGGGCAGATGAGTTGGAAATACAGTTATGACAGGGTTGGCCAACCAGATTCTCCAATTAATTAAGAAGAACAGTCTAAAAGGAGTTTCTGTAGGAGTGCAGAAAGATGCAGAAACTTCCACCCAGATACCATTACCATAGAAATTTAGAGAGAATTCTGGAATCCATATACTATTTACATATTTCTGTTAGACTCTTTATTCTCTCATGCATGTTAGTAGAGAAGCCCTCAAAAATAAGAGACGACTGGGCTGTCTTTCTCAACTCTCTATTAGCAAAAGTGAGTAAAAATGACAGAAGTGGGGCAGGTGGAGGCAGTTCAGAAGGAGAGAAAACAGGAATCCCTGGGTCCCATCCAATGGAGGCTCCCGAGCAATCTCAGTATGTATGGGTTAAATTAAGCCATTTCATTCATCTTGTGAGTGCCAGGCTAGTGGTATGACTTACATCATCCATAAGTAAATATTATATATAAACACATCAGGTAGAAAAGGAAAAGCATTAAGAGCATTCACTTGGAGTCTAACACATATTGAAATATTTAAACGCTTGTCACAGCAAATCACACTCAAAGTCTCAGGAAGGAAGGAGCAGAGCTTAGATTTGAACCATGGCCTGTATCACACTCACTCTCGCCTAACTGCATCACAGTATAAGTAGGACGAAAGTGTACTCTAGGCGGTACAGACACAGAGCTTTGCTGACGAGGTGAGAGGAACAGATAATACGTAACTTAGATCTAAGTCCTACTGTCGTATCAAAGGAGACAAAAACATTTGACAAACGTGATGGGGGAACATTTCCTCAAACTAAGTGACTTGAAGTAAAAGTATGATCCCAAAATACAGGTAAAGGGAGTAGAGAGTATATTTTCTCTTTACTCTGATCTAAGTCTTCCACTGGGAGTTTGCAAATACTCCCATGTGTGTCCGCCCCCCCCCCGCCACACACACACACACACACACACACACACACACACACTGTTGCTGTTCCCTTAATTTTTCAAGCCCTCTTATATCAGGAGTGTTGAGATACAGGGCAAGATGAGGAAAGCAGCAAAGATGACAGTTATTTAGTCTGCATGTCAGAGGATATTGATAGCCTTAAAATAAATAGAAACTGCAGAAGCAGAGTGTGCCTTTCGGGAAAAGGAAGAGACATTTCTCATTTATATCCAGTTGAATTAAAGAATACTAGATGTAAGTATCTGACAAACTGCTGAAATTGTTTAGATTCACACTAAGCAGAGCACTGAGTGATAAGGGTACATATGCATTGGAACGTTATTGACACGTAAATGACTACTGAATCTTTCAGAGCTAAAAGTAGAGCCTGGGGGAGGACCTTGTGCACCACTGGCCAGCATGCAAGATCATCTGTATATTTTTTCCAATTAATTTTTGCATCACTTACCAACACTGTTGCTGCACTCTGGTCTGGCAGCTTCCTTGCTGCTTCCTTTCTCTCTGTTTGGGTGTGCTTACTAACTAAAACTATCCTCTGACCCCTTAGAAGACCCTTGCCTTTTCTAGTTCAATTTCCATGCCTTCTGCTGATAGTTCCCTCATATATTTGGATGATCTTTGCTGCTTCTTAATTTGCAGAACATGTAAAGTCTTTATCATGCTGTCAGTATATTATACGATACAAGTTTTATCTACCCATGTTGATTTTAATTATCAATCCTATTCTGATAATTAGATGGAGAAGTTCTCCTATATGTCTGCATCTCTGCTGTAATTTCTCTTACATCCTTGGTATCCTTCAAATGCAAGGACGATGCAATACACAGCCAGTACTTTTAATAACTGTTTGCAGATTGGACTTATTAACAACCATCAATATTGATAAATCATGTTATTATCTTTCCTTCCTAGATATATTAGCTTCTACCAGGCTACAATTGCTATTTCAAATGGAAACTAAATTTAGGCTTGTCAGTGTTAGCTATACACTTTTGAAAAATCCAATGATCTGAACTTTTTTTTATAGAATTATTTGACTTGAATACAAAATTATACATGAACATTTTTTGACTTTGTTCTAGTACCAGCACTTCATAATGACATTACTACGAATAAAGAGTAATATAATAAATGATAACTAATAAGTAATTAATAATAATTAATATGATTTACATTGTTTCAATTGCCTATTACATAAATCCCTAAATAACAAATACTTCCGAAACATATTAATAAGTGGACTTTAAAAACAAACCCTTTTCCTACTTCCATCTCTGATCAGTCACCAAGAGTAAAATGGCCTGCTATCAGTTCAATGAAAAGTCAAATACATAAAAACTCACCGGTGAGGATTTCTTTCCTCACTTTGAAAGTGTCCACAATGGGTGTGATGATCCCTTCAATGGTTCCAAACATGCTGCCAAGCCCTAGATTTACCAGCATGAGGAAGAACATGACTGACCAGAAGGGAGACGCAGGGAAATGTGTCATTGCTTCTGTAAAGGCAATAAAAGCTAAACCAGTCCCCTGAACAGCCTGTAAGACATACAGAATAGCCACGTTAGTCAGAGCCACGTGCAGCGCTGGCTACGTATATGGAAAGGCAGGGAAACTGAATAATGCAGGGCAGTTACTGGAAATAAGCACACTAATATCACCATGTTGTCGCCTAAGAAATGTGCCTCTAAACAAAATTCAGGGTGATGATGTTATCTCATAAAGACCACGGATAGAGCCAAAATTTAAAAATTTATGAGTAAGTTAGTATATAAATCTTTCCTTATGCAATTTAAGATTGTTGTGTTAATGATGGTTTCAGCTGTGACTTCCTGCACACGATTCTTTATGTTTAGTCTCCGGTACATTTAGCTATCTTAAAGCAAGTGATTAATGGCCAGTTTCTTCACTATATTTTCCTTTTTGGCAAAATAAAGAGAGGGTGACAATTTATGCAAAGTTATTTAGTCACATTCCCCTATATCATGTTTGTTCAAGTATATGACAGTGGCTAGAAAAAGGACTTAACCATGACTTAACAAAACACAACTAGTAAGATAGGAGATATCATTCATGTGTCCAAACAATTATGTAATATGTAAATGGTCATCATAATTCAAGTTTTGTGTTAAGTATTATATGAGCAAATGTATCTAATTTCATTTTCTATGTGAAAATCATCTTATTTATATTCATATTTTAAATTATTTTGGCTTCATCAGTGAAACTACTTTTTAAAGTAAAGCTAATCTTTCTCATTTAAGAAAATACACTCTCTGAAATAAAGATGAATTTTGAAACAGCATGCTCTTCCACAGGCATTTTAAAGTTCCTTTTCCTAAAAGAAGTTCTGGATAAGGCATATTTTAAGTTAATGAGAATTGTTTTAGTGCTTAACATAGACTACTAACTTTATTGAGCTCATCTTCAATTTGACAGGCGTTGAGATGAAGTGCAGGAAACTCTTCTTCTTTCACTTTTTGAATGATGTCATAAACTAAGTCATAATCTTCTGCAGTAATAGCTGAAAAGTTGATATGATGGGGAATAATATCTTGACTAATGTTTCCCATTTTCACAAGTTTTATGATAATTTCCGAATTTCTGAAAAGTAAAACAGCAGTAATAAGCAGTTGTGGGTTTGGGAAGGAGATTTTTTTCAAATACAATTATGCCATAAATTGTAAAGGAAATTAACGACCATACTCTGCAATGCATTTCTCATTTATGACATTTGCTTTGAAGCCCAGAACTGCAAACACCACCAGTGTTGCCAGGATAGAAGTAAAAAATTGATGAAAGACACCAGGACGGCATCAAAGTGGCAGTTGTTGTCTCTCTTATTGTAGCTTGAAAAGGCGATGACACCACCGAATCCCAGACCTAAGGCAAAGAACACCTGAGCTGCAGCTTCTCTCCACACCTTCGGCTCCAGCATGATTTCAAGCTGTTTAAAATTAAACAGAACAGAAGTCAGCTGCAAAATATTATTTCTCAATAATCTACAAGAAATCGATTCTGTTGTTTAAAAATATCATAATGACACATACCCAAAGATAATTCAAAATAGAGGATTATCTGTTCTTAAGGAGAAAGAACAAATTTTTCATTGAGGAATTATAAAAGGAAAATGAATAAGAAAGACCACAGACTATAGAACCTTTAGATGGAGATGTTATTTACATGGAGAAAAAAGTCATATGGGAAACTTTAAATATCTTTAGGTCTCTAAGACCTTAAGAGCCGGGCCGGCGCACTAGACGGGGACGGCTGTGAGAGCCGGGCCGGCGCAATAAGCGCGGCCGAGGGGAGCTACCCCACATCCAAGATCAGGTGCAGCAGCCTAGAGTACCAGGCTGCGATGGCGCAGGAACGGCCGAGAGGAACTGCCCTGCGTCTGAGGTCAGTGGCAGCCAGGAGGCGGCACCACACGTCCGAGGTCAGGGGCGGCGGCTGGGAGGAGACACCCCGCGACAGAGGTCAGGGCAACGGCTGGGTGGAGCTACCCCGCTTCCGAGGCCAGGGGCAGCCGGGAGGAAGCACCCGCATCTGAGGTCAGGGGTGGCCGGGAGACACCCCACGTCTGAGATCAGTGGCGGCTGGGAGGAGACACCCCGTGTCAGAGGTCAGGGCTGCGGCTGGGTGGAATGCCCCGCGTCTGAGGTCAAGGGCGACTTGGAGAGACACACCGCATCTGAGGTCAGGGGCGGCTGGGGGAGACACCCCAAGTCCAAGGTCAGGGGCTGCCGGGGGAGACACCCTGCATCTGAGGTCAGGGGCAGCTGGAGGGAGACACCCCGCATCTGAGGCAGGAGCAGCCAGGAGGAGAAACCCCACGTCCGAAGTCAGGGGCGGCTTGGGGGAGACACCTCTCGCTCCAGGCCAGGGGCAGTGATGCTGAGAAGACACCGCGAGTCCGAGGCCAGGGGCGGCAGCTGAGAGGAGCCACCACGCACCCGAGGCCAGGGCTGGCGGCTGGGAGGATCAACCTGAGAAGCGGTGGCTGCACAGGGGCAGGAGGGCCTAGAGGAGCTATCCCACATTGAAGGTCAGGAAGGCGGTGGTAAGGAGATACCCTTCATTCAAGGTAAGAAACAGCAGCTGTGCTTTGCTGGAGCAGCCATGAAAAGATACCCCATGCTCAACGTAAGAGAAACCCAAGTAAGATGGTAGGTGTTGCAAGAGGGCAGACACACTGAAACCATACTCACAGAAAACTAGTCAATCTAATCACACTAGGACCACAGCCTTGTCTAACTCAATGAAACCAAGCCATGCCTGCGGGGCAACCCAAGACGGGCGTGTCATGGTGGAGAGGTCTGAAAGAACGTGGTCCACTGGAGAAGGGAATGGCAAGCCACTTCAGTATTCTTGCCTTGAGAACCCCATGAACAGCATGAAAAGGCAAAATGATAGGATACCAAAAGAGGAACTCTCCAGGTCAGTACGTGCCCAATATGCTACTGTAGATCAGTGGAGAAATAACTCCAGAAAGAATGAAGGGATGGAGCCAAAGCAAAAACAATACCCAGTTGTGCATGTGACTGGTGATAGAAGCAAGATCCAGTGCTGTAAAGAGCAATATTGCACAGGAACCTGGAATGTCAGGTCCATGAATCAAGGCAAATTGGAAGTGGTCAAACAAGAGATGGCAAGGGTGAACGTCAACATTCTAGGAATCAGTGAACTAAAATGGACTGGAATGGGTGATTTAGCTCAGATGACCATTATATCTACTACTGCGGGCAGGAATCCCACAGAAGAAATGGAGTAGCCATCATAGTCAACAAAAGAGTCTGAAATGCAGTACTTGAATGAAATCTCAAAAACGACAGAATGGTCTCTGTTTGTTTCCATGGCAAACCATTCAATATCACAGTTATCCAAGTCTATGCCCCAACCAGTAATGCTGAAGAAGCTGAAGTTGAATGGTTTTATGAAGACCTACAAGACCTTTTAGAACTAGCACCCAAAAAAGATGTCCTTTTCATTATAGGGGACTGGAATGCTAAAGTAGGAAGTCAAGAAACACCTGGAGTAACAAAGAAATTTGGTCTTGGAATATGGAATGAAGCAGGGCAAAGACTAATAAGAGTTTTGCCAAGAAAATGCACTGGTCATAGCAAACACCCTCTTCCAACAACACAAGAGAAGACTCTACACATGGACATCACCAGATGGTCAACACTGAAATCAGATTGATTATATTCTATGCAGCCAAAGATGGAGAAGCTCTAAACAGTCAACAAAAACAAGACCAGGAGCTGACTGTGGTTCAGATCATGAACTCCTTATTGCCAAATTCAGACTCAAATTGAAGAAAGTAGGAAAAACTGCTAGACCATTCAGGTATGACCTAAATCAAATCCCTTATGATTATACAGTGGAGGTGAGAAATAGATTTAAGGGCCTAGATCTGATAGATAGAGTGCCTGATGAACTATGGAATGAAGTTCATGACATTGTACGGGAGACAGGGATCAAGACCATACCCATGGAAAAGAAATGCAAAAAGCAAAATGGCTGTCTGGGGAGGCCTTACAAATAGCTGTGAAAAGAAGAGAGGCAAAAAGCAAAGGAGAAAAGGAAAGATATAAGCATCTGAATGCAGAGTTCCAAAGAATAGTAAGAAGAGATAAGAAAGCCTTCTTCAGTGATCAATGCAAAGAAGTAGAGGAAAAGAACAGAATGGGAAAGACTAGAGATCTCTTCAAGAAAATTAGAGACACCAAGGGAACATTTCATGCAATGATGGGCTCGATAAAGGATAGATATTGTCTGGACCTAACAGAAGCAGAAGATATTAAGAAGAGGTGGCAAGAATACATGGAAGAACTGTACAAAAAGATCTTCAAGACCCAGATAATCATGATGATGTGATCATTCATCTAGAGCCAGACATCTTGGAATGTGAAGTCAAGTGGGCCTTAGAAAGCATCACTACGAACAAAGCTAGTGGAGGTGATGGAATTCCAGTTGAGCTGTTTCAAGTCCTGAAAGATGATGTTGTGAAAGTGCTGCATTCAACATGCCAGCAAATTTGGAAAACTCAGCAGTGGCCACAGAACTGGAAAAGTTCAGTTTTCATTCCAATCCCAAAGAAAGGCAATGCCAAAGAATGCTCAAACTACCACACAATTGTACTCATCTCACATGCTAGTAAAGTAATGCTCAAAATTCTCCAAGCCAGGCTTCAGCAATACATGAACCATGAACTCCCTGATGTTCAAGCTGGTTTTAGAAAAGGCAGAGGAACCAGAGATCAAATTGCCAACATCCGCTGGATCATGGAAAAAGCAAGAGAGTTCCAGAAAAACATCTATTTCTGCTTTATTGACTATGCCAAAGCCTTTGACTGTGTGGATCACAATAAACTGTGGAAAATTCTGAAAGAGATGGGAATACCAGACCACCTGACCTGCCTCTTGAGAAATCTGTATGCAGGTCAGGAAGCAACAGTTAGAACTGGACATGGAACAACAGACTGGTTCCAAATAGGAAAAGGAGTACGTCAAGGCTGTATATTGTCACCCTGCTTATTTAACTTCTATGCAGAGTACATCAGGAGAAACGCTGGGCTGGAAGATACACAAGCTGGAATCAAGATTGCCAGGAGAAATATCAATAACCTCAGATATGCAGATGACACCACCCTTGTGGCAGAAAGTGAAGAGGAGCTAAAGGGCCTGTTAATGAAGGTGAAAGAGGAGAGTGAAAAAGTTGGCTTAAAGCTCAACATTCAGAAAACGAACATCATGGCATCTGGTCCCATCACTTCATGGGAAATAGATGGGGAAACAGTGGAAACAGCATCAGACTTTATTTTTGGGGCCTCCAAAATCACTGCAGATGGTGACTGCAGCCATTAAATTTAAAGACACTCCTTGGAAGAAAAGTTATGACCAACCTAGATAGCATATTCAAAAGCAGAGACATTACTTTGCCGACTAAGGTCCATCTAGTCAAGGCTATGGTTTTTCCTGTGGTCATGTATGGATGTGAGAGTTGGACTGTGAAGAAGGCTGAGTGCCGAAGAACTGATGCTTTTGAACTGTGGTGTTGGAGAAGACTCTTGAGAGTCCCTTGGTTGCAAGGAGATCCAGATCAACTCTGGGATTTCTTTGGAAGGAATGATGCTAAAGCTGAAACTCCAGTACTTTGGCCACCTCATGCGAAGTGTTGACTCATTGGAAAAGACTCTGATGCTGGGAGGGATTGGGGGCAGGAGGAGAAGGGGACGACCGAGGATGAGAAGGCTGGATGGCATCACGGATTTGATGGACGTGAGTCTAAGTGAACTCCGAGAGATGGTGATGAACAGGGAGGCCTGGCCTGCTGCGATTCATGGGGTCGCAAAGAGTCGGACACGACTGAGCGACTTTACTGAACTGAACTGAGGACAAAGCAAAGGATTATTTGAGGGAGAAATGAACTATCTTCGCTTATTTCTATTTATGTCTTTGTTTTCTTTCCAAAGCAACATAAACCAGTTAGCCATGAAAGTTATAAATTTTATTTAAGTAATGCCCTAAGTTTTGTGTTTTCTGGTGAAGTCTAATAGCCAAAGCAGGTAATAATTAAAAGCTGGGTAGAGTTGAACTATTTGTACTTTGCATACTCACATAGGTATTATTCTTTCATTTAATAGTTTCCTAAAAGCTTTTCCTTTGAAAATTGAAGTAATTCAACCATATGATCTCTAAAGATGGTTTCAGATCCAAAGTTTTAAAGTTTGGAATCTGTGCTGAACATATTTTTCAAGTAACTCTGCGTTACTTAAACAATTATCACTGTATGTAACTAAACCTTTTAAATGGAACAATTAATATTAGCCATATTGGGCAAAAAGACCTCAATAAACAGTTAAATTTGATTTCAGTAATAGTAGTACTTAAATTAGTATTGTATCTCTTTTCACCTTTGTAGTGAAATTGCCTTTATTGGGAACAAAGCCAGATGTGGTTAAGAACATAACGTCCATAGACAGTCATTTAATAATTTAAAAATAGTGCATCCTAGGGTAAGTGGCCTGTCCACTCTGAGTTTAATTATTCTCAACTGAAAGATGAGAGTAACAAAGCATGTAAATACTGCTCATCACATTGCCTACCACACTGAGTCCTCAATTACTGCTAACATATGGACTATAGTAAGCAATGGAAAAGACCCTGATGCTGGGAAAGAATGAGGACAGGAGGAGAAGGGGGTGACAGAGGATGAAATGGCTGAATGGCATTACTGACTCAACGGTCATGAGCAAACTCCAGGAGATAGTGAAGGACCGGGAAGCCTGGCATGCTGCAGTCCACGAGGTCTCAAAGAGTTGGACACGATCTCAAATGAAAACTGAACTCATTCAACTGTCTATCTCTATTTTTCCCACTAGATGGCAGACAATACCTATTTACTAAAGACATTCTGATTATTTCTAATTCAGAAACTGAATCTCCATTCACTGAGAATATTTTGTGTACTTAGGTACTTTCTCTTACATAAACAACTTACATTTAAAGGAAATTGACAACTTTTTATTGTTATTTATTAACTATCACATCCTACAATGGCCTAATACCAATCTTATCAATAGTCTAAAGTGAGCTGAAGAAGTAATTCACTGTATTTTAATAGGTATTTCCAGTTCTCATTTAAAATGTTAACCAAGTATCGCAGTTTTAAACATGAGAACCGTGTAAAAGTGGCATATTCAAGTATCTAGATTCTAAAATATCTATTTAAATCAAATATTTAGAGTCATGTCACAAACAATTACCAAGTTAGAGAAATGTGATATTACAGGAACCCCCACCAAAGCTAGTTGTTTTAAACTCAGAAAACTTTTTTTATATATTGTAAAAAATAAATATTTGTGGTCACTAAGTATGGCCCATTTGTGGCTCATTTAAATGATAATATAGCTGAAATTCATAAATGTGAACTAATTATTCACTGAGAAATTCCAACAACCCTACAGGACTTCTGAACGACAGAAGAGAAGCAGATCACAATGTCAACATTTTTGCTGCTTGAGAATGAACAGAACCCCACTTGGAGCCAGATACTCAAAAACATAGCCTCTTTTTCACAGTACCATGGCAGCTGCCAGGAGTGCCAGTTTCAGGGAGGCTAAAATCTTCCCAAGTCTCTCAGCACGACGCTTGGTGCAGTCATCCCTCAGACAACTTCCAATTTCTGAACTAAATTGAGATTGTGTCTTTATAACTCATTGTCTGATTATGATAGTGTTAGCACGCTAATTGAAGTATGATTTCATTTCAGTGAATATCCAAAATCTATATGCACCTCAAATATGTTTCTGACTTTTCCCTATCAAACCAATATAACAAGTCTCATTGAGCCCTACATTGAGGTCAGCTCTAAATTGAATGGCAGAGTTTAAGTTCTGATCCTTTAGGAAACCTAATAGAATTTTCCTGAAATGCATATGCATTTATAAAAATTACAGAACTTCCCAAACACACTAATATATATACTATTCTAGAAAATACAAAACCTCAAAACAGAACAAGAAACCTTGAATTTTTTCTAAGACAGGATTTCGAGTGCAACAGCATTCTTGGTCCATGGACTTTAGGAATTCTGTCAACCTCCTAAGACACTAAGCAAATTAATATGGTCATTATTTTTTCTGGTAAGAAGATCCTATTATCATTTTTTTTTTTCCAAAGGAGTCCATGTCACAAAAGGTTAAAATCCACTGAAATAGAAGAGGAAGAGTAAATATTGATAAGTTCTAAACTGTACTGGTATAAAAATGGGAAGTTAATTTATTGTAAAAGAGGAACTTCTGAAGTTTAAATAGTGAAACTTACTCTGGATAAAGTGGGACATTTAAAATTGGAGAGAGCTGGATATAATTACAGATATCTAAAAGTCCTGGTTTTACTAGGCTGGTTAACATAACAGTTATAATTTAATAGTTTAGTGCACATTGTTGTACGTAAGTTCGAACAATTATCCCTTAAATTTAACTGTGGGAATATTTTGACAACATAAAACTTTTGTGATCATAAGCTTTAACTGGAAATACAGTACATACCTCAGGGGTAAACATGTGATGGATGCCATCAACTGAACCATTTAAAAGGAGTGCTCTGATTAGGAAGCATATAAGTACCACATACGGGAACAGGGAACTAAAATACATGATCTGCAAAGAAAGACAAAAATAGGTGAGACACACTAACAACTATATTCTTTCTCATACTTAAAGATTATTTGTGCTGCTCTATACTGGACTTTCCTGGTGGCTCAGATGGTAAGGAATATGCCTGCAATGCAGGAGACCTGGATTTGATCCCTGGGTCAGAAAGATTCCCTGGAGAAGGGAATGGCTGCCCACTCCAGTATTCTTGCCTGGAGAATTCCATGCACAGGAGTCTGGTGGGCTGCAATCCATGGAGTTGCAAAGAGTTCAACAGAACTGAGTGACTAACACTTTCACTTCATATCTTCATACTGTGAAAATGACCCTTTTATAATATAATAATTAATACTATTAGTACATTGTTAAGTCGTCATAGCAGAATGGCTTATTAGCTTTGATTTGGTGTGATTCATTAAGAGCTGTTTGGGATATAATAAAAAATGGGAAATCTTCCTTATTTAATCTCCTTTAAAAGAGTCCATAGGTGTGATGCAACTTGGATAGTGTTGACTCCTAAGAGTTCACAGTTAACAAACAGGCAGTATTTAAGAGAAACAAAGGACACTAGCTCCTTGACAAGTACCTCCTTCATAGTTTTAGATAGCAAAAGTCCTTAAAAAAAATTAAGCAAAGTCCCATTATAATTCTGTAAACCTTCTAGACAGTAGTAAAGGTTTTACTTTCCACCTCAGCAGTCTTCATCATTAAACAAATGTTATCATAGAAAAGTGACTGTCCTAACCAGACATGTGCCGCCTCCTTGACATCTCCACGTGGTCCCTAAAATCCTGGGTTTCCCCCAAAGCTGTCCCCACCACCCAATAGCCGTTAAAGTCAAACATCCAGAAGTGGTTATGCACGGTTTCTCATTTCCTGGCTTCCAGACTACCACCCGGGCTATTTCATTCCCTATTTACATGCTCTCCAGGAATCTCATACAGCAGGAACAAAACGCAAATGGCTCTGTCCTGCAAAGCCTACACTAGGCACCCTCCCTGCCTGCCCTCTCACTCCTCCCTGAGCTCCAGTCCTGAGGGAAACCAAGCTCTCATCTTCATCTTTGCAAATCTTCATAGAACACTCAGAATAAGACTTTTTTTTCCCATCCAGTAGGTCCCCAAATGCCCGTCCCAATGTCCCATGAACCTTCAGTGATACTATTTTGATGTGGTCTGACAGCATTTAACACTGCTGAAATTGTCATCTGTGTTTACTTGTTAATTTTCAGTCTCCCTTACTGAAATATAAGCTCTGTGAAGGCAAGGACCTTTTCTCTCTTGCTCACTACCAAATTCCAAACATCTAACAGAGCTGTTAACATATATTAGGTGTATGATATGTATCTGTGGGGCAAGGAATAGAGGGAAGGTGAGAAGAATGGAGGAAAAACTGAAAAACTGCCATAGCAGAGGGTAACTCAGGCAGGTCAGAGATACTGAATCCTATAATAATTGTAGACAGACAACAGAAAAGTCAGCACAATAATTTGCAGTTCTATTCTATATACTTTGTAACTGTATTTCAATATTATTAAAAATATTACAAATAAAATCTCTGCATAATTAGGAACCTAGATTTCTCTAAAAATAATTATATTCTAATTATAAAGAAATATAATTTTCAATCAATTCAGAATGGTCTAAATTTTAAATTGCATCCATTCATCCACATTTCTTGTTTTTTTAAAAATCAGAATGCTTTAAGATGGAATAATTTTCATTCTTTCTGCCTATTTTTAGCATCCTTTAAATCTGTGGGTCTACAATATCTATTCAAGTAGCCTTGGTCTCACTTGAATTGCAGCTATTCCTTTTATGATTTTTCTTTCAAATCTTGAAGCTAACTAGAAAGGGTGGATTCACTTCCGAACAACAGTTTTTCTTTTCATTGTTGTCTTTTTTTTTTTTTTAACAGAACTCAAATTTGGTACCTTTGGCAACCCACTCCAGTATTCTTGCCTGGGAAAACCCATGGACAGGAGTCTGGTGGGCTACATGGGGTCACAAAAGAGTCAGACCTGAATGAGTGACTAAATAGCAACAAAGTGACAACAGGACTTCTAGTAACCCATTTATTTTAAAAGTGAAAATGAAGGCTGCACACTAAAATTATCTGGAGAGTTTGGTAATGATTTTTTTCCAATTGATACGATATACCTCGGTATATTTTTAACATAATTTCAAAATAGAAGCTAACAAAGTAAATGATTCTTCCTGGAGCTATATTTGCACGTACTAAACAACTCTAAATCACCAGAATATGGTTCTTTTTCCACATCCCATAACCAACTGATTCCAAACTGACTCCCAGTTTCACACAAGCTCCTTTGCTTTCATCCTCAGTGACGTGTCACTTCACTATTGGCTTCCTGCTCATTTTGCCTCTAGATTTTCCCCTGCCAGCTCTCCTCTCCATCTCAGAAATTCATCACCCACACTACTACCAGAATGATCTTTCTAAAGATCTGATGGTGTTAATGAACTGCTAAAGAACCCTCAAATACTTCACACTGTTTGTTAAATAACAGCCCGTCATTTTACCAGTGTCCATACTTTAATACCTGCAGTCAACTAAACCTTTCAAGCTTCACCTCCCGCAAGCTGCACAAACTGTATGTAAGTCACACAGGGTTACTGAGCAGTCTTTGGGCTTTCTACATGCTGTTTTCCATGCCTGTGGTGTCTCTTCTCTGAACTTTCTTGTGAACTCTTCTTCAGCCATCAAACTCTAGCCCCAAATCTACCTCCTCTGTGAAGCCCTCCCCCAGATCCAGGCTAACTTCAGTGGCTGCCTCTATGCTATCATGCACTTATTATTGGCAACTCTTCACTGCACATATTCTGCTGTAATTATCTTGTCTCACCCATTAAGTTATAAGTTCTATGTGAATAAAGGTGGGGTGACCTATTACCCTTTGCACATTCTTTGATACTCAAATATATTGTACATTAAGAGCCAATTCATAGGAAATTTTTCTTTCTGTACAAATTGTCTAAAAAAAGAAAACCCTCACCTTTATTCTACAGTACTTAAAAAATGATGTGCTAATTACATGATCAGACAATTCAAGCTTCATTTATTAATTCAGCAAGTATTTGAGTTCTTAAAGAAACTCATTTGGCTACAGTGATAAGATTCTAGCTTAGTTTCATCCAAAAACAAACACGAAGCTTTCATGTTGGATATAACATAAAGAAAAGACACAGTCAAGATCTTAAACATGAAAACATTTAAACAGTATTAGGTAGGTCACACCTGAATTTTCTTCTTCTGTGAGCAGGTAAAAGATTAAAATATTTACTTATTAAATTATTATTTTATTAAATGAAAGCTTTACTTATTAAATGTTTACTTATTATATTTATTTTATTTTATTAAAGAATAAAATACTTATTAAATATGTATTATTTTACTTATTAATATTTACTTATTACATATTTACTTATTACTTATTATTTACTTATTGAATATTTACTTAGTAAATATTTACTTATTAACTCTGAGATTTAAAGATGCGTCTTACATCAGTATTTTACAGAGGCATCCATTTTGTGTTTTTAAACACAAATTCTTCTCATTTAATGAGTCTCAGAATACTAAAATTGCCAGTTGCAAAATATTATTAAAAATAGTTTAAATTCTATCTAATTGACTATATGGAAAATGCTATCCCTTAAGCACTTTCTCTTTATTTTTTGCATTGTTACCTGTTAATATTTTATGATTTGTTGCCTGCCTCTTCCACTAGAATGGACATTCCACGAGGACAGGTATTTTCTCTGCCTTGTTCACTGCTGCACTTCCAGAGTTAGATCAGTGCCCAGCACATAGTAGGTGCTCAATAAATATGAGTTCAGTGAGTACATGAATGACTCTTAAGTATTTTTCTTAAGAACTGGGAACTAAAACAATGAAATATGTTTGGCTGGTTTTAATACTCCCTGGGCGTTAAAAGTGCCTCCCTTGTGGCTCAGCTAGTAAAGAATCCGCCTGCAATGTGGGAGACCTGGGTTTGATCACTGGGTTGGGAAGATCCCCTGGAGAAGGGAAAGGCTACCCACTCCAGTATTTTGGCCTGCTGCTGCTGCTGCTAAGCACTTCAGTCATGTCTGACTCTGTGCAACCCCATAGACGGCAGCCCAAGCTCTCCCGTCCCTGGGATTCTCCAGGCAAGAACACTGGAGTGGGTTGCCTTTTCCTTCTCCAGTGTATGTAAGTGAAGTCGCTCAGTCGTGTCTGACTCTTAGCGACCCCATGGACTTCAGCCTACCAGGCTCCTCCATCCATGGGATTTTCCAAGCAAGAGTATCAGCCTGGAGAATTCCAAAACTGAACTGCCTTTCACAGCAAGGATATTCAATAAAACAGGTGTTTACAAATCACAAGGTTACATGAAAATACTTTCATTCTACTCAACTACGAAAAAACAGTAAACATATGAAATCATTTAGTTGTTTTTCTCTTTTTTTTAATGTTAAAATGTTTAAACACACCTTCAGACAGTCATTCTCTCTGAGGATTTCATAGCCCAGTTCTAGCTCTGCTACTTACCAGTTGTTCACTTCTATTTATTCTTCCTAAGCTTAACTTCACAGTCAGATGGGGATATGAACATGTAAATCTGGCTGATAGAAAGATTAAACAAGCTAATGTATGCAGAGTGTTTACTTGGTATAGTAGTGGTCCTGACAGCAAAGCAGTACCAATAGGAAACATTACCTTTAGAGATAAAGAAAGCCTGGAGCGTCTCATTTCTATCCATCTCCCTGGAGGCAGGCATCCCTGTCACAGAGGACCCAACAAAGGACATGCAGCCAGACAACCTCCACTGGACCACCTCCGCTAGTGCCGAGTTTCTACCACTGCAGACAGCTAATGTCATTGTTAGCAGGCTTGATTCCCGAAAGATCTTCCTTCCCTTGAAGAGTCTCCACCACCCCACCACTCTCCATAATCCCCAGGATTTGGCCATGTGATGACATGGGATAAGTAAGGCTTATTCCTTTTCTTCAACTACTTGAAGAGTGTGATTAAAAAGCTAAGATAACTCTTCTCCATAACAAAGGAGAAAATAAGGATTTTGGTAAAAATCCAGTATTACAGGTGTAATTCCATTAACTTGTGCCTACCTGACCTAAAGGAGAATGAGACTGTCATAGTCCTGTCTTAATTCATGCAGTTTGAAATTAGCATTCTGTTTGTGTGTGTGTTGGCGAAGACTTTTAGCTGCTAAATTCTCTTAGTTGTTTTTTTTCCCCACACACTAACCTTAAACTTCATTATCCTTAAACCATATTTCTCTATACTGCACTGGTGTGTTTATTCAGAGGCTTTTTTGTTTGGCAGACAAATAGATCTTTACATATATTCCTAATAAATTTCTTATTTTATTCAGCTCATTGGTTCAGGATGAGAAGATATACATTTAGACTTTCATAACTTTGTTCATATTACTTATAGCTTTCTCTTATCTGTGCCTACTAATTTTTTTCTTCAAAATCTCCTGAAAAGCTAGCCTCTCCCTAAGCCTTCTCATTGAAATAATAAATCACACATAGTCTAGAAATTGTATTAGATTTTCTAGAAAAGTTATTTTACATAAGGAAAACATCCCAAATATGTGATGAGAAAAGTATGAGTATTTTCTTTAAATGATAAGACACATACTCAGACAAAGAAAAAATAAAATGTGGTATTAAGACTTGAGCAGAGGGATGTTTGGACTTCCCTGGCTGGCGACAGTTGGTTCTTATTCTATCAAATGACATTATCTTAGGAAGCCTATAAATGTGGTTAGATTTGGCTTAGGAATCTATTCTTTTATTTAAAACCTGACTATATTAGGTCTGTGACATTATAGAAGACACACCAAGTGGAACCAACTAATTGAACTTATTTAATCACAGAATCCACTAACATTTATAAAAGACCAAAAATACTCAGGTGTGTTCTCTACCATATTCATTTCTGCAAAGGAAAACGGTAAAGAAGTTCCATTAGGAGGTGAAATATAAAATCAGTTGTGATTTACAAGCTGTAAAAACTGTCAAACAGTTCTAATTAAATATGAACTAACAGGAAATAAAGATGAAGTACACATACCTTGCCTAAAGGAGTTCACTATTCAGTGGGGGAAAGCTGCCACAGCGAGAGAGGGCATAGCACTGCAGTTCAGTAACGTGGGCATCAGCTTTAGACAGAGCTAGTTTTGACTCCAGGTACCAACATTTACTAAACATTATTCTTTGGGCTAGTTACCTGTTTCCACAAACTTGTTTTTTATCTGTAAAGCAGGCCTGAGAGTAGCAATTACTTCTTAGAGGTTTTTGTTGTTTGTTTTTTTTTTTTTTTCAGATTTAAATGGGATAAAGTATATGAAAGCACTTTTCATAGTGCCTACTACAAAGTAAATATGTAATAAATACTGGTTTCTGTTACTGTTCTTGCTCTGATCCCTGTCAGAATCATCTTCGTTGTCATTTATTGCTACTATTACTACTGCTGCTGCTGTTGCTTTTGCTGCTGCTGCTATATTAATACAATTATTCCCACTCTTATTAGGGTATGATGGGAAGTGGCAATATATTAACCTGGAAAGATACATGATCAGATCGATGCTTGAGAAAGAAAAAAACAACAGAGATGGATTGTTACAGGGCAGAGAGAAGAACCAAAATTAATTCTTGCTGTGATCCAGACAAAAAGAGAGCTTTAAAACAATGGCAATGGGGAGGGGGGAGTGTATTATGAAAGCAAAATAGTGAATAACAATTACTTTCCTAATACATCCTTTTAAAAATTATCTGATTGAGTTCCTAGGGTATCTAGAACTCACTTAATGTCTTTCTCAACCACAGTCTCATAAAATTTTCCATTTGCCATGGCCACACGCCCTTTAGTCTTTTATATTATTCTAAGTTTCTTCTTGAGATTATTATAACTACCTAATGTTCAGATTTTTAAGAAACACTCCATAAGGAACTTTTAAAATCTTGTAAGCAACTATTCCCTAGAGCACCTATAGCAGAGAAAAAAATGATATAACACAAATAACATAAACAAGTTCTTTATTCTACTACATTTCCCAACTTCCATGATTGGAACTAATCCGACAACTAAAACATTAGGTTCAGCTGAATACCAGCAAAAAGAAAGGACAGTTAAGTGTTGACGAAAAAGTTCAAAACAGATCTTGATAGGAGAGGGGAAGATTATAAGTGACTTTAGATTTCATTATAAAAAAAAAAAAAAACTTACATCTTTATTTGTGTCCTTTCCTTGGTCTAAACACTTAAAAAAAAAAAAAAAACACCACTTTTTACCAGTCTTTAATTAACTGCCTAGATTGAAGTGTTACTTGCAGCTTGCTCAGACAGATTTATTGATATGGGGCTGAGAGGGGCCGGGGGTGGGAACAGTTCCCAGGAATGGCGATTAGATGTTTAAGCAGAAGCAAGAGGGGCTCTGACATACTAACTTTTCCAGAAGACTGAATGCCTTTGATCATAGCTAAGCACACCACAACCCAGGCAGCCAGCAAGCAGATGGTCATCTTCCAGTTTAAGCCACCACTTTCAGAAATGGAACTGGAAATATTCAGTGCTTCTCTGTACCAATAATAGGTAGTGGCGGAACTTTTTCACATTCTGGCTCTACAACTGTAGAAAGAAAGGTAACACAATCATTTCAGACAAGAAAGAGTAACAAGGCTATTTTTTTTTTTTCTCCAGTAAGCCTGTAAATCAATTCTTAACATTTCCTAGAAAAGTACTACTATTCTACAGAAGCATTTAAATCCACAACAAAATCCTTGTGAAAATATGGAAAAAAAAATCAACAAACACGAATCCTTGTTGATGATTATCTTGTTACACACTTCTAAAATAGGAATGTGTGAGCGTTTTATCAGGGGCTTTCCTGATGGTTCAGCAAGTAAAGACTCTGCCTGCAATGCAGGAGACACAGGAAATGGGGTTCCCTGGGTTAGATCCCCCTGGAGGAGGAAACGGCAACCCACTCCAGTATTCTTGCCTGGAAGATCCCACAGACAGAGGAGCCTGGAGGGCTATATAGTCCAAAGTGTCACAAAGAGTCAAACAAGACCAAGCATGAAAGCACAGGCTTTTATCACGGCGATCAAAACATATCAGCTTTATAGCCTCTTTTGTCCCCAAAATTATCTGATTGACTTCCTGGGTGCAGAGCCATCAAAAATACTAGCTGCTTCACATATGTGACCTTCGAAATGGAGCTAGTCTCAAGTGACTTGTGTTGTAAACATAAAATACAAAGGGGTTTTTGGAGACTTATGAGAAAAACAATATAAATTATTACATTACTATTTTGCATTAATTTTATGTTAGAATATTAATATATTAGATATATTGGATTAAATAAAATATTTCACCTGTCCCTTTACTTTTTGTAAATATGGCTACTAAGGACATTTTAGGCCACATATGTATGTTACATTCGATATTTACCGGACAGTGCTACAGAATTATTCTTTATATTCTAGGATATAAAATTAAAAGATAAGAAAAACATAGAACAACAGAACCCAAGACACAAAGACAATTTCTTCAATCTAAACTATTCTTTTTCTCCTCTTTTTTATTTTAATGCAAATGTAAGACATCAATAAAGATAAACAAAATAAAATATTGTCTAAGTTTGTAACTGAAGACTGATAATTTTTATCCTAACATCTTGGCACACAATAAAATAACATAAAATAACACAATAAAATAAAGAGCTAAATAAATGATGCCAAACATCTATCTTTCTGAGTATGTCAAGGAAAGTTTGTTATAATAACTTCGAAAGATTTTAGAAAAATATCTTGAAAGCTCCCGGCTTTACTAACTTTATGGTCTTTAGATACAAAAACTCTACATTATAGATATCTTACAAGTGTGTGAAGCATTTTTCACCAAAGGACACTGATCCCAAGGCAGAGGCTGCTGAAAAGATTGAGAAAAATAAAACAGACTCCAGCCAATGATGACATTGTAGTAGAGAGCGACAAAAAAGCATACCTGCAAAATAAAATAGTATGATTACATTAAAATTCTCCTGCCCCTGCCTTTGAAACAATGAGATGAAATGCATCAAAGCCCACTTAATATTTTAAAAACTTTTTAAATTTTAATTGAAACACATTATCTTTTCTAAAAGGATGACTCTCAGAGGCCTTAAGAAAATGCATTAACAAGATTGCACTATATTCATATTATAGCATATTTTGGGTATTAGTGCAAGCTCCAGTAGTGTTTTTTTAACACTTGATTAAAGAGTTGAGTAGAGAATAGACACTCCCAGGTTGCATTTAACTTCAGACTATATAATTACAAACCCTGTAAAACGTTATATGGCATATACCATACCAGGAAACTTACAACACAACTTGCAAATCCAATCCCTCCCAGTTGAGGACTTATGTAATTCCACACACCAATGCTTCCTCGCCGAATTCTTTGACCCACAGAAAGTTCCAGGAAGAAAAGGGGAATTCCTATTACCAGAAGTAGTATTAAATATGGCAAAAGATAGGCACCTATAGAGAGAAGAACAAATAAAACATTATATTTTCAACAGCCACAATAGAGAATACACTAATTCTGATTATCTCATGAAAGATGACATTTTAACTTCCATAAGTATAATTATAAAAGACTTTGAAGAAAATGCAATTTCATTACTTTAAGCTTTCTGGTATTTGAAACCTGAATTTGACTGCTACCGAGTTTCTGATAAAAATAATTATGAAAAAGTAAGGCTATCAATGAATAGCTTCAGTTTCATTTTATTAAAAAGGTAAAACAACTTTACTTTTTGTAAAAATAATTGATTCCTTAAAATATTTTCTTAAATAGGTTTCAAAGGCTCCTAGAAGTCTTATTCACAAAATGTTAATGCAGTCATTTATTAAATTTTACTCAAACTCATCTAAATCATGCATTTCAAATCTGATAAATCAAAATGAATAAGATGTTATGATATTAAACTGACTTTTCCCCCTAAGTAACAACAGGGAAGAAGAAATGCCTGCTAGACTGAAAGAGAAGAAAAAGAAAAAGAACATCTACCACAGACAAATAGCATTTTTTTCTCCATATATATGTTACAGAAAAAAGTTCACTTCGGGAAATAAGTAATTTTTGGTTTTCCAAAATTCTGTTAAGGGGTAGGTAACAACAAAATCACTGGGGTAGGTAACAGCAAAATCACTGCAGATGGTGACTGCAGCCATGAAATTAAAAGACGCTTGCCCCTTGGAAAGACAGTTATGACCAACCTAGATAGCATATTAAAAAGCAGACACATTACTTTGCCAACAGAAGTCCCTCTAGTGAAGGCTATGGTTTTTCCAGTGGTCATGTATACATGTGAGAGTTGGACTGTAAAGAAATCTGAGTGCTGAAGAATTGATGCTTTTGAACTGTGGTGTTGGAGAAGACTCTTGAGAGTTCCTTGGACTGCAAGGAGGTCCACCCAGTCCATTCTAAGGGAGATCAGTCCCAGGTGTTCATTGGAGGGACTGATGCTAAAGCTGAAACTCCAATACTCTGGCCACCTCGTGCGAAGAGCTGACTCATTGGAAAAGACCCTGATGCTGGGAGGGATTGGGGGCAGGAGGAGAAGGGGATGACAGAGGATTAGATGGCTGGATGGCATCACTGACTCGATGGACATGAGTTTAAGTAAACTCTGAGTGTTGGTGATGGACAGTGATTCATGGGGTTGCAAAGAGTCAGACACGACTGAGCGACTGAACTGAACTGACTGAACACTAATTAAAACAAAAAGATAATAGCTATTATAAAATATATGTGCTATTTTTTCATGGTAAAGTTTTCATACTTAAATATATATACATATTATTTTACAGCTAAATCTCAAGACATATGCCCATTGACTTAATGTACTAAATCAATTGACAATGTTAATATTAGACTCTATTATTGATAAAGTCTAATATGAAAACTGTACTCATATCTAAATGAGAATACATATTCAACTTATTCATTAGATAACCTTTAAAAAGGACTTGTTACATTCAAATTTCATATCTGGAGTTTTTTCCAACCAGATACTACCAAGTGGAGACTAATGCCCTTTTTAAAAGAAGGCTATTCATTATATTTCTCTCATTAAAAAGAAAATGTTTAATGCTAATGAATAGATTTTGGAAGTTGTTCAAATTGTTCTGGTACCTTTTCTGTTGAAGAAGTAAATATTAATGATTTTTTTTCAGTCATTTATCTCAGTGTCTATATACCTCTTAATTAATTTCCATGTATAAGAACTTCCTTTAATACGGTGGTCGGTAGAAAATCTCTACTCTCTTACAGCTGATTTTCAGATTTTAAGACATGAATTAATTCACCAACGGAGTATTTAATATAAAGCATCGATGCATGAGATTATAAAACAGAATTATCAAAATTCAAACCCTAAGATGACTAACAGCATTCAGGCACTAATGACCTGAGAATGTTTCTTGAAGGACTGAAAATGCACTTTAACACCTGGATGAAATCCTGGGGTGTGAACAGGTTTATGTGTGTGCGAACGACTAGGAGAAAAAGAATGAATGAAGACTGGACTCATTGGAACATTTTCTCAGTTATATGCACATGACATGTTATTAGATATCTCTCCATTTCTTCTGACTCAAATTACTCTATAGTCCTGGAAATTAAAATAGTCCTAGTTAAAATACAGCTGAGCATTTACTACTTGCGGGCAGACTTCTGTCCATGTTATATGTAGTCACTCATTTATTCCTTACAAGAATCCAGTGTGGTGAGCACAACTATTGGAGAGGGCAATGGCACCCCACTCCAGTACTCCTGCCTGGAAAATCCCATAGACGGAGGAGCCTGCAAGATTGCAGTCCATGGGGTCACGGAGGGTCGGACACCACTGAGCGCCTTCACTTTCACTTTTCACTTTCACGCATTGGAGAAGGAACTGGCAACCCACTCCAGTGTTCTTGCCTGGAGAATCCCAGGGACGGGGGAGCCTGGTGGGCTGCCGTCTGTGGGGTCGCACAGAGTCGGACACGACTGAAGCTACTCAGCAGCAGCGAACACAATTATTACCCTCATTTTACAGGTGTGGAAATGAAGCCAGAAACAGTAAGTTAACTTGTGAAAAATCACCTATATAGTGAGGGGAAAGAGACAGGCTTCATAGTCAAATTGGCTTCAAAACCTGAGCTGGTAGTTTCTATATTATGAAAGTGAAAGTACTTTTTCCAGGCTCC
This sequence comes from Nanger dama, assembly GCA_917880005.1. Lineage (NCBI taxonomy): Eukaryota > Metazoa > Chordata > Mammalia > Artiodactyla > Bovidae > Nanger > Nanger dama. The sequence goes on from CAKJTW010000002.1 coordinate 14,833,372, forward strand.
TCAGTCCATGGAATTTTCCAGGCAAGAGTACTGGAGTGAGTTGCCATTTCCTTCTCCAGAGGATCTTCACAATCCAGGGATCAAACCCGGGTCTCCCGCACTGCAGGCAGACGCTTTACCGTCCGAGCCACCAGATAAGAACTTCTATATTATAACACTTACTAAACTTAATCAGAGCTACCCTAGTCACTCAGATGGTAAAGAATCTACTTACAATGCGGGAGAGCTGAGTCTGATCTCTGGGTCAAGAAGATCCTGTGGAGAAGGGAATGGCTACCCACTTCAGAATTCTTGCCTGGGAAATCCTCTGGACAGAGGAGCCTGGCAGGCTACGGAGTCCGTTGGGCGGCAAAGAGTCAGACATGACTGGGCAACTAACATTCTCCCTTTCACTCTCAAGCTTAATCATTGTGCTTTAATACCTTCAGACAGATCAACTTATATTGGCCTATTATTTTTTATTCTGTTATCCATAAAGTACCTCAAATGATGAATAAGATTTATGCAAGTTGAGACTGTTTAGTCAAATACCTAGATGCTCAAAGCTATATTGCATGCATAGTACCACCTTTAAACTCCAACAGCCATCTCAAAATGATGAAGTCCATTGGTGTTTTATAATATCACTCTCTAGCACTTGTAATTAGAAGAGAGGGGACAATTCTTGGAAGGGCATCTTGATTTTCTTTACATATAAAAGTAAGGAGCAAGAGCCATTTTTGCTAACTGATAACTATGAAATCCTTTAGAGTTTTCCACCAAGACTAATACTGTATTAAACAGAAAGCAACCTGAGATTTCAACCAAGATAGCCTCTTCCTTAATAGTATGGTCAATAAAGTGCATAAGGCAAAAGGCCTGAAAATCAGAACTCATTTTCTGCCCATCTTGCGAATGGGATAATTTGTTGTGAAATATAAAGCAGGGTAGTACTTAGCTGCTTGCGACTGATTTGGTGAATAATTAATCTGTAATATTAAAGACTAGCTAAGAAGCTTGGAGTGATGGGTAGTGTACCACCAGCTCTATGTATTGATTCTTACCTCTCAGGCAGATTTATCACACAAGCTGTGTGTGCTGGACTAAGTCGCTTCTGCCATGTCCTACTCTTGGCATGGGCTATAACCTGCCAGACTCCTGTCCATGGGATTCTCCAAGCAAGAATACCTGAGTAGATTGCCATTTCCTTCTCCAGGTCCCAAGCCAGGGATTGAACCCACATCTCATGTGTCCTGCGTTGGCAGGCAGGCTCTTACCCCTAGCGCCACCTGGGAAGCCCATCACACATGCTACTTTTCCCCAAACCTGTTGGTCTTCCCCTGATTGAATTAACTAAGCAAGACATTAAACGTATTTTGTCACCTGACACCTTAGCTTTTTATCTTAGTGACTAAAAAAACCATTTCACATGTGAATGGTTTTATTACTTCAACTGATTTATAGGTTGGTAATTAAATAAAAAATAAAATACAACCATGTTTTTGTCCTGGCACCAAACCTATCACAAACTGGAATCAAATACCAAAATAGTCATTCCTTCCTTTATGTGCTGAAATGCCACACAAGAGAACATTAAGTATTTAAACACACTTGTTTTAACAGCTTCCATATATGTATATAGTAAAGATAGTAAAGAAAGTAAAGCAAATATTAAAGTTATCTTAATTTAATAACTCTAAGGTAATGTTCCGTTTTACTCAAGTGTTCTGTTTTATTTTCTTGATTTTAAGACAGTTTTCACTAAATAACCCTTGTAATTATATGCACAAATACAAATAGCTAAATATGCTGATGGAGATAATTTGTTTGCAATCAAAAATGCTTATTTCTTTATAGCATCTTAAGGGTACTGATATCTACGATGAAGACTATCTGGTATTATATTAATTATCTCATTAAATTCCTTCTACTGGGATCTACAAAGTTCTGGTTGGCAACTGAACACTACAATCATTCTAAATTATATGTACGCTTGTTTCATTGAAGAATGAAACAACTTAAAATTCAGAGTTAATACATTATGGATAGAACATTCTCTCTCTTGTTCACCAGTATCTTTTGTATCAATCAGAAACTTAAGGATTTTCTCCAAAGTAAATAACTGACAGGAACAAGGAATGGAACACTGGTTAGAAAAGGCAGTAATTTAGAGATGTTAACAGGATCCACAAAAAGAATTTGAGACTATGACCTTAAACAATCCTTGTGTGTTCATAGCAAGTTATCGGCTTCTATGGAAACCTAATCTGAAAACAAAGCTTAACTCACTTTCAACAAAGGCGTCTCCCTGGTTTTACAATGGAATTCATAGTTTCTAAAATACTGAGACTGCAGCAACAATGATTGCTATTTGACATAATCAACTGCAATTTACTCAGCAATGTATCACTCAACACACACACACACACACACACACACACACACACACACACACACAGAGCAGAAAACAGAAACTTACCGCCCCCGTTCTTCTGACAGAGGTATGGGAACCGCCACACATTCCCTAATCCTACAGAAAATCCAACCTGGGCCAGGATGTATTGTAGCTTGCTGTTCCAAGCTGGTCTTTCATCTTTGACTTCAGATCTTTCTACAACATCTGTGTCTTTGTCTTCTGGGACATCAACAATTAGTTCACTCTTCTTAAAAGCATCATCAGCTGAGTCTTCATTGGAAAGAAGGTCTTTGACAGACTCAATAACCTCATCGTCTAATTCTCTTTTTACCACCTTGCTATTCTTCGGCATTGGAAAGTGTGGGTAGTAGTAATTTTTTTTTTTTTACTTTCCTTTTGACAAACTTCTTAATTCTTTTTAAAAATATGTTAGTTGATATGAATAAAAGATGGAGGAGGATATCAAAGAAATCTTTGATTCAAGGTGATAAAGTCTTATGGATCTTGGATCTGTTTGCTTAATATTCTGTAGGTACCTATAAAATTTTAAGTTGAAAAACAATAATATTTAATGAGAAAAAATACTTAAAATACCAAAGACTCTGTCTTCTTAATTTTTGCAATGCAAACTCTTTCTGCATAGTATAAAATATATGCTTGTCCTTGACCTTTCAGAGCTTAATATTCACAGAAGTATAAGAATTGTAAAGTACACAAGAGCTTCACACACATTTTCTTTCAGCTAACTTCCTTCTTGCAAAAATCTACTTTAGCCTCAGATATACCCCGTTGTATAATGTATACTCAGTTCATTTGTAAGTAGAATTTTGAAAACTTTTCTTAATTCCTTCTTCCCTCTCTGAATAAAGTACATTCTAGTTTTATCATTTATAAAATTACATAAACAATTGCATGCCATCCCTGTAAATTTGTCTTATATAGAATTTCTTTTGTTAGCATATTCATCTACTCAATCATTTGCTATTAAGGGAAAAGTCATTAAGGGATATATTTCAGGAAGGGAAATTTCTCCTTTCCTCTCTTACACCCTTTGGTAGCGAATACGTTTGTTTTCTATGTTTGTGAGCCTGTTTCTGTTTTGTATTCATGTGTTATTTTTCAGATTCCACATGTAAGTGATATCATTTGGTATTTGTCTTTCTTTGTCTTACTTCACTAAGCATAGTATTCTCTAGGCCCATCCATCCTGCTACCAATGGCAATATTTCATTCTTTTGTGGCTGAGTAATATTCCTTGTGTGCGTGTGTGTACACACCACGAGTTCATAAGCCAGCTGCCTGCTGCTGGGCAGCCTCCCTGTCTTAGCTATTGTAGACAATACTGCATTGAACAGTGGGTTTATGCATCCTTTTGAAGTAGAGTTTTCCATTTTTCCAAATATATACCTACAAGTGGAATTGCCAGATCATATGGTAATTCTCTTTTCAGTTTTTTAAAGGAATGTTGATACTGTTTTCCATAGTGGTTCTACAAATTCCCACCAACAGTGTATAAAGGTTCCCATTTTTCCACACCCTCTCCAGAACTTATTTATAGACTTTTTGATGGTAGCCATTCTGACCACTGTGAAATTATCTGTTTTCAAAAGTAACTAAATGTATGAAGGTTGAAAAATAATATCCAAAAGAATTCTGCCATACACTGCTAGAAAAAGAATGGAATTCTTTAATGGAACTCCTGTTAGGTTTACACTGAAAAAGTCAGAGAAACATTCTGTCATACTTTATCTTGTAACTTTAATAAAAGAGTACTGGGTAACCAATAGAAAAAAACTATTTTTTAACTTGATCATCTATTTGTCATTTTAAGATCTGGAGATGTTTCACTGATTACAAAATTAAAATGTGTACCTCAAGGAAAAAACACTAATTTAGGACTTGGTAAATATTAAGAGAAAGACTGTGAAGAAAATTCTTGAAGAAGAAGCATTACCAAAATATTCTGAATAATAGAAACATCTCTAGAATAAGTGAAAAACTTCTAAAGCTAACTATTTTAAGGCCAACAAGGTTTGAATAAGGAAATAGTTTCATGAAGTTAAGGATTATGTCTGTTTAATTTGCATTATTTCCCTCTAAAGTTCAGATCCAACCAGTCCATTCTAAAGAACACCCTGGGTGTTCTTTGGAAGGAATGAAGCTAAAGCTGAAGCTTCAGTACTTTGGCCACCTCATGCAAAGAGCTGACTCATTGGAAAAGACTCTGATGCTGGGAGGAGTTGGGGGCAGGAGGAAAAGGGGACGACAGAGGATGAGATGGCTGGATGGCATCACCAACTCGATTGACGTGAATTTGAGTGAACTCTGGGAGACGGTGATGGACAGGGAGGCCTGGCGTGCTTCGTTTCATGGGGATGCAAAGAGTCGGACACGAGTGAGCAACTGAACTGAACTGAACTGAAAGTTCAGTAAGTATTAGTTCAATAAATGAAAACATACAATCATTGAAAGAATAATTTTTGCTGTTAGAAGACAACCTGACATAAGAAAGTGCAATCTGTGAGACATAAATTGTCTAACGGTCTACATTTTTTGGATCACCTAATGAGAAACCGTTGGCATAATAACTTTACTGATACAAGGATAAGGGCATTTGTTTTAATTTGACAAGTTTGGAGTTGTGTCCTAATTTTTTACTTAGTTATATAACTTCTCACAGTTATATGACTCAACTTAGTTTCTTCAGTAAACATTTAGCTATTATTCCTTTTGTGTTTTTTTTTTTTCCATAAAATAGAAAGGAAAGGAATGTTTTGAAGTTTAAAGTACTATTACACTAAAACTCTTCTTCATAAAGAAAAATAATTTAAAAGTGTTACTCATGAGTCTCCCCCAAATTAGTTATCTCAGAATTGTATTTCTTCTATATATTTCTCATCTTTGCAGGAAAAAAAAGAAAAATAACATATTTAGACACTTTTGCTTGTTTTTAACATGGGCTTCCCTGGTGGCTCAAAGGGTAAAAGCGTCTGTCTGCAATGCAGGAGATCTGGGTTTGATCTCTGGGTCAGGAAGATCCCCTGGAGAAGGAAATGGCCCAACAGATAATCATACCAGCTTTATATAGTATATCTTTTGGCAAAGTTTAACTTCAAAATTCTTATACAACAACCCAAAGTTCATATCTTCTATGAAAAAAAATCAGTATCTAATGGAAACAAAATTTAAATGCAATTTTATATTTTAAATTCCTAAAATATACTTAACTACATATACAGATTTATAATGCAATAATCTTAGGCAAACTTTATAAAATTTAAAACTTAAAAAGGAATATTATATACCTATTTGTAAGAATTTACAGTTCCTTTTCTATTATAAGCAAAAACAAAAGTGATTGTATATTAATAATGTCACATGTGAAATAACTTATGCCCTCTTTTCTCACTGTTTCTTACCCACCTCCTCCTCTTAAGGACTGCTACAGGATAATATGGGACAGGAATCACTAGAAGATAATATGGGGTGGGGTTGCAGTTAACATTGAAACTTCCACAATAACAAGTGAGTTTTTGGGGGAAAGTATATCTCTTCTTCAATAAGCCATAATCTATCCTTGGAGAATGACTTAATTTTACCAATCTTACATTCTCAATGTTTAATCTGTCAACTATAAGAACTGAAAGTAAGGAAAATTACATTGTATAGTAACTACAAGTATTTTGCATTATTACACATTTTGTTTCTTTCTTTCTTTTTTTTTTTTTTTGCCTTTATCCCCAAGTAAATTGGGTTTCTGAGTGGAGTTATAAAAACTTAGTATATGAGACACCAATTCGTAAGTCAAATAAATTTCAAAATTTTAAGACCCAGCTCTTTTGAAAGAGAAAACTTTATGGATGCCAAAAGCTTGCCTGAAGAACTTACTCCATAAAAGTATGGCAAAGATGAAGGTTTGAAAATATAATTGACTATCTCCAAAAGTGTATTACTGTTGCTTAAAAACAAGAATGTCCAGGAAGGACATGAAGTAGTGAGTGATAAAGTAGTGGTACCCTACAGGTCACGTGAGCAGTAGGCTAATCAGAATCAAGTAACTGCACAGTCTCTACCACATTAGCATCACCCACTCCTGTGAGAGTCTCCTGGGCAACAAGCTGTCATGACTGCTCTTTGTCTGTACCAAGCAGCTGCATTAGCTGTCATCATTACCTGGTAAGAGCCTCCTGTCTACAATGGAGCAACAGATAGTCAAGAGTTGGGTCAAATATTCTGCTTGTGGATCCAATACACCCAGTTCTGATTTCCTAAAGAGAATTTTATTGGCACATAGTCATGCCCACAAATTTACACATCTCCTATGGCTAATTTTGTGCTACAACAGCTGAATCACTTTGAATGCATTGCAAAGCTTTAAATATTTACTATTGAAAAATTTAATAACCACTGTGCATGCTCAGTCCTGTCCGACTCTTTGCAGCCCCATGGACTGTAGCTCACCAGGCTCCTCTGTCCATGGAAATTTCCAGGCAATATTGCTGGAGTGGGTTCCCATGTCCTCCTCCAGGGGATCTTCCCAACCCAGGAGATGGAACCCAAGTCCCTTGCATCTCCTGCCTTGGCTCTTTACCACTAGCACCACTTGGGAAGCCTGACAACCACTCTCTTCCAGAGATTAAATCTGAATTGAAGATGCAGAGTGCTCCAAGTCATTCCATATATGCTCCATTTTCATGACACTAAGTTTTTTACCACATAGTATGACAAGACAGAATCTCCCCATTCAAAGGTAAGATTATTTACTAATTAATTATAAGATTAATTGCTAAGAATGAATGAGTTTTACAAAGAAACAGAGTGATGTAGTTGAGAGTACAGGGTAATAGTTGAGAGGGGAAAAAAAGCAAAAAAATAAATGTAGCACACCAGGAAACAAAATTAATGAAACACAAAATAAAAGATGAAATAACAGATGCTTAGATAATAATAATTTCAAAAAGTAATGCAGAAGTGTCAACACTGAGAAGTTACTGAGATAAAAACTCCTATGGATTTCAAGCAGAAGTAGAAAGGAGAAATAAAAAGAAGATTTCTCAGGATATTCAGTCACTTCTATAAAAGTGAAGAGAAAAAAATACTTACTCTCCAGTTTTCATACTCAAGTATTTTATATTTCAAGTATAAATGTCACAGGCAAACAGTCTAATCCCTGAGAGATCTGATGAGCCCTACGGGAAGGGAGAGGAACAGGCTACATGATCGTGAAGCTTAGCAACCAGGACAGAGACCCATGTTAAATAATAGTAGTAAACATTAATTTAAACAAGCAAATAAGGTTCAAATGTCGGAATTATATAGGGAGAAAAATGTAAATATAATAAAAATTAAAATCCAAAAATAACAAAATCAGGAATTTAAATGGGAGAAAGAAAGAAAGGTTTGGAAACGTCTACATCTTTCACGGCAGAAAGCAAGTTAGGATACTGTCTAAATATGAGGGGCTTCACCGGTGGGCCAGTGGTTAAGATTCTGCACTTCCCATGCAGGGGATACTGGTTCCATCCCCAGTCGGGGAACTAAGATCCCATATGCTGTGTGGCATGGCCAGAAAAAGAGAAAATGTAAATATGAAATTCATGGTCCAAACGTGGATAATGACCACACCTCTTCATGGTTTCATATAATCCTTCTTATTTACTACTTTAAATGGGATCTCGTAGGAATTAACTTTACTGGTATGAAAAGACAAGTATTGGTGCCAAAGATTTACATCTAGGATATAGAAATAGACTAAGTTTAAATCCAAACTCTATCACTAATGGTTTTATGACCTTGGATGAAATACTGAGTTAGCTAATAATAAAGAGCTTGGATAAATGCCAACACATTGAGAGTACTCAGTATGTTTTCTTTTATTGCCATGATAATAGTCCCTCTTATGTTTGCATTATATTACAAGTTTATTCTATTAAGGCTAATGTGAGTTCAAAGTAAATGCAACATGTTTCAGGTATTTTTACACCCCTTTTTTTAAGGAAAAAAAACAGTTTTCTCTCTCTGCATAGTAAATTACCTCAAAATTTAATAGTTTAACAAACAGAAACTGTATTTGCTCATGATTTTGTGGGTTAGCAATTTACACTAGGCTTAGATGATCAGTTGCTTGGCTTCACTTGACTTGGGTCACTTCTGCACCGTAGACACCTCTCAGCTCAAGTGGAGGAAGGTGATCTAAGAGGGTCAAAATCACATTCTGCAGGAGGCAGGAGGTAGCCTCTAAGTCCTGCTTCCCTGGTGACTCAGATGGTAAAGAATCCGCCTGCAATGCCAGAGACCTACGTTTGATCCCTGGGTTGGGAAGATCCCCTGGAAGAGGGCGTGCAACCCACTCCAGCGTTCTTGACTGGAGAATCCCATGGACAGAGGAGGCTGGCGGGCTACAGTCCATGGGGTCACAAAGAGTCAGACATGACTGAGCTACTAAACCTGTAAGTCAGCGCACTTTGGTCCTCCTACACAGGGTCTCTCCAACGTGTGGAGCTCCAACCTGTTCCCATGACAAGCTCAGAGGTCCAGCTCTAGCCAAATGGGGTAAGCTCAGCATACAAGCACTAGTAAAGCCTGTTTGAGTCATAATTGCTGATGTCTCACTGCCCAAAGCAAGTTACACAGCTAAGACTGGATGACTTGAGCGTAAATAAACTCCGGGTTTTGATGAAAGGAGCAATAAAGTGAATTCGCTAAAGTAGGTATGAGTATAGGGAAGACAGAAGTACTGCTATCACCTGGAAAATAATCTGCATTTATCCACTTAGATTTCCCTTCCCTGGATTTTGAATCTTGAGGACAAGAACAAAGAGATCAAAAAGTTGGCATCTCACTCAATTCCAAAGGCATTATGCCCAGGCTGTAACTACTACAGTAGTCATGGATCCTGCTTCCTGGTTCTCAGAACTGTTTTCATTCTTGTCCTTTCCCTTCTTATTGCCAAGCACCCCATTGTTTCTTTGAGCCCCTGTGACTCTGGCAATATTTCATTTTTTTCTTTCTTAGCCAGTATCAGTTTCTGCAGCTTGCAAACAAAAAATCTCATTAGACACTATTATAAATCACCTATTATAAATGTAAACAATATACCTATTAAAATAATATACCCATTATAAATGTAGTGGCTGAGTTATTACCATTTATCTATTCTATGTAAAGATTTATACATTAAAGTGTTTGAAATGCTACAGTATTTAATTTGGACTTATTTTTATATTTTTCTCATTCTCCTGTTTTTATATTGTTTAATATCCTCATGTGTAACTTTGCAAAAAAAAAAAAAAACTATTTTAAACACTTAAAACAAGATTCAAAACCTTTTAAAATCAACATAGTAAATGTTTATTTGTGGTTCTCAGCCCTAACCATTTAAAATATGTTTGCCCTTTTTTAGGATTGTTTCATTGCCCCTCCACATAAATTCTGGAAATCAGCTTGTCAATTTCTACCCCAAAAAAACAGTCTGCTGGAATTTTGAATGAGTTTACATTGACTGAGTCTACAGATCCATTTGGGGAACAGTGACATCTTAAAAAACTGAGCTTTCCAATCTATGAACCTAGTATAGCATTCCATTTATTTATATCTGCTTTAATTTCTATCCAGGAAAAAAAAAGTTTTTTAATGCAAGGTTTCTATCCTGCTGCTGCAGCTGCTGTCATTTCAGTAGTGTCTGACTCTGTAGCCCACCAGGCTCCTCAGTCCATGGAGTTCTCTAGGCAAGAATACTGGAGTGGGTTGCCATGCCCTCCTCCAGGGGATCTTCCCACCCAGGGAGGGAACCCACATTTCCTGCAGCTCCTGCATTGCAGGCAAGTTCTTTGCTGCTGAGTCACTGGGGAAGCCCTTTCTTTCCTGCAATAATGTTAATCAAGTTTTTATTTTTTAAAGATCATTTAAGATTTTTATATACATGTCATTGGTAAATAAAGATAGTTTTTCTCTCATTGCTTATCTTAATTTGTCTTGACTTACTTTCTGGCTAGGACATCTACCACAATTTTGAACAGAAGTGTTAAGAGCAGACTTCATCTATGCCCTGATGTTAGTGGGGAAGTACTCATATTTTACTGTTAGTTACACTGTTAGTGATGGATTTTTTTTTCCATTTGGTCTTTTAACTGTTTAGAAGGTTTTTTTATTCATAGTTCAGTGATTTTTTTTTGAATCATGCATAATTGTTGACTTTTGTTTTTTCCTGCTTTTTTTTTTTTTTGTTTTTTCCTGCTTTTATTAAGATAATCACATAACTTCTTAATCTGTTCATGTAAAGTATTATATTAATTGATTTAAAACCTTTCCTTATAGGATAACCAAACTTGGTCTAGATTTATTACCCTTTTTAATATATTATTGAATTAAATTGCTAATGTTTTGGTAAGGATATTTTTCAACTATATTCATGGGAAACTGGATCTGTAAAAATTTCTTTCTTATGCAATATATTTTCCTTCTCTGTTTTTCATGGACCCTTAAAGAAGAGTTTTGAAATAGTTTATATTTTCTGAGAGAATATATGTAGGATTAGTTTTACTTCTTCCTAAAACGTTTGCAGCACTCACCAATAAAACCATGTAGGCCTGGAGTTTTCTTTTTGCAATATTTGAAATCAAAAATTCAATATATTTTATTGATACACAGGTACTTAGGTTTTCTTTTCTTTTGTCACTGTTTTAGTTTCAGTTAGCTGTGTTTTTCAAACAATCTAAATTATCTAAATTGTCAAATTTACTGGCAACACAGAGTGATTCAAAATATTCCCTAGAATTATTTAACGTCTATAGGATTTGTAGTCTTATATCATTTGCATCCCTGTTATAGGTAATAGGTATTTTCTCTACCTTTGTCTTTACTAGTCTTGCTAAAAATTTCACTGTATAATTAACTCAAAATAGATACAATTCACTATACAATCAACACAATTCTTGCTCTATCTTTTAAGACTTTTTAACTACTGTTGTTACAAAATCTTTGAAATTATAGTAGACACTAATTAATATCTCAATTAATATGCAAAATTGTAAAGTAGGAGGAAGGCACTTGCATCTGAGATACGCATGAAACAAAAAGATGACCAAAAATCACAGAACCAATCAAAAGGAGACTATTTTTACAAGTGAAATGCAAAGTAACAACTTAAACTTGTTAATATATGTTTTACCCCAAAAGGTGGGCTATTACATATCTATCAGAATGGCATAAATAAATAAATACATGATGACATCAACAATTGGTGAGGATGTAAAGAAACTAGATCAATCATACATTGCTAATAGAAATGTAAAATAGTATAGCTACTCTAAAAAAAAATAGCTGCCAGTTTCTTTTAGCACTAATAATAGCATTACCAAGGTGACTACCATTTTGTATTCTTAGGTGTATATCCCAGAGAAATAAAAATTTTCAAGCTGAAACTTATACCTAAATGTTCATAAAAATCTTTACTGATAATGGCCCCAAACGGAAAACTACCCCAGTGTCCTTCAATGGATGAATGGTTAAACAAACCATCCACATCATGAACTACCAGCCATAAAAAGGAACGAACTACTGATACATGAAAAACCCTGGATGAACTTTCAGCAAAGGATGCTTAATGAGGGGCGTGATGAAAGTATTATTCTCTCAGTCGTGTCCGACTCTTTGTGACCCCATGGACTGTAGCCTGCCAGGCTCCTCTGTCCATGAATTCTCCAGGCAAGAATACCGGAGTGGGTAAAATGGTGGGGGAGCAAATATGAAAAGGATGCATTTTTCATGATTCAATTTATAAAGCATTTGGAAAATTAAATAATGACAGAGATGAACCACAGGGGCTCCCAGGAATTATGGAAACAGGGAAGAACAGGTGGGTGTGCTATAAAAGAGTAGCACAAGGGAATCCTGCAAGATGGTACCATTTAGTGTCTTCATTGTGATAAGGGTTACATGAAGATATACATGTGATAAAACCGCAAAGAACTACACCTACATACACACACGTATAGAAAAAAGGGTTGTGTAATCCGGAAAAGCTCTGTGAATTATACCAGTGTCAATATGCTGTTTTGATATTGTACTCTACTTTTACATAAGATTATAAAGTGAGGAGGCCAGGAGAAGGATACACAGGACTCCCTCTGCACCTTCCCATGAGCCTGCAATTATTTCGAAGTTAATTGTAAAGTGATTTCTAGAAACTGAAACGCATTTTTGTTGACTTCCATGAACCAAGCACAGATCACATATCTTACTTAACTCTTTCAAAAGTCTTTTAAACATTTTAAAAATAAACAAAAGTCTTTTGAACATGTAAACTTTTATTAATATATTCAGGACACCTCAGATTTAGACACTGCATTCATTTACTGAGGCTTCTGTAACAAATTCAAATTTCGTGGCTTGAAACAACAGAAATCTAATTTTTCAAAGCTCTTGGAAGCCAGAGATTCAAAATCAGCTTCAATGAGCCAAAATCAAGGTGGTGGCAGGCCTGCGCTCCCTCAGGAGGCTCTAGGGGAAAATCTGTGCCTGGCCTCTTCTAACTTCCGGGGCGGCCTTTATCACTTCACTCACAGCCACACCACTCCAACGGACAGCTTCGTGCTCACAGGATCTCCTCCTCTTCTGTGTCTAACCTCCTTCTGCTTCTTTCAAATAAAGACATTGGTAATGGCAAGGCATGTAGGGCCCATCTAAACATTTGGGGATAATCTTTTCATCTGAAGATAATTTCTGCAATGACTATTTTTCCAGTTACGGTAACATCCACAAGCACCAGGAATTAAGAGATAGACATATTTTTAGGAGTTATTAGTAGCCTACTATAGGCACAAAGCAGTCAGTCCTAACTGGAGAAGGAAATGGCAACCCACTCCAGTATTCTCGCCTGGAGAATCCCAGGGACAGAGGAGCCTGGAGGACTACAGTCCATGGTGTCATAAAAACTTGGACACGACTGGGCGACTTTCACACAGTCAGTCCTAAAGGAAATCAACCCTGAATATTCACTGGAAGGACCGATGCTGAAGCTGTAGCTCCAATAATTTGACCACCTGATGCAAAGAGTTGACTCATTGGAAGATCCTGATGCTGGGAAAGATTGAAGGCAATAGGAGAAAGGGGCAGGAGAGGATGAGATGGTTAAATAGCATCACTGACTCAACGGACATGAATCTGAGCGAACTCTGGGAAATAGTGAAGCACAAGGGAAACTGGCATGCTGTAAAGAGGGGTTGCAAAGAGTCGAACATGACTTAGCAACTGAAAAAAACAAGAGGCATATTATTGTACTACATTTATTTATATATTTGTATTTTCGTGCTTTATGGAAAAAGTGAATTTGAAAGCATTTAACATGTTTTATTGTCATCATCCTAGAATGTCAAGTATGACCTTAGATATTTCCTATAACAGAAAACAAAAACAAACATTAAGAATTCCTCAAATGCTGTATTATCCCTGTTACTCATTTTGTTAAAAGATGGAGTCTATTTCCTTCTTTTTAATTCTGGGTTGGGCTTGAACTTACTTTGACCATTAGAATGCAGCAGTGACCCTACGCTAGTTACAGAGTAGGCCTAAAGAAACCTGGCAATTTCTGCTTTGACTTCTTGGAAGCCAGTCTCAATACTAAAAAGTCCATCTGCCCTGTTAGAAATCCCACATGGAGAGAGAGAGAAAGATTAATTCAATCAGTCACTGATTTTATCAGCCATCTGAGCTAAACCCACAGGCAGGAGAACAAAGATTCTGACATTCTAGTCAAAGTTAAATTGCCAGTTAATATCAACTAGAACAGATCAAGCAGCTAGCTGAGCCCAACAAACATACAGAATAATGAGAAAAGATAAAATATTATAGTTTCAAGTCACTGCAATCCCAGGAAGGTAACAGAAGGTGAAAGCTTCCATAAAATATTGTTTCAAACCTATTTAACTAACTAAAAATAAAAAGGATAGTTAGCTATGTAGCATATGTTCAGTTCAGTTCAGTTCAGTTGCTCAGACATGTCCGACGCTTTATGACCCCATGAATCGCAGCACACCAGGCCTCCTTGTCAATCACCAGCTCCCAGAGTTTACCCAAACTCATGTCCATGGAGTCAGTGATGCCATCCAGCCATCTCATCTTCTGCCGTCCCCTTCTCCTCCTGCCCCCAATCCCTCCCAGCATCAAGGTCTTTTCCAATGAGTCAACTCTTCGCATGAGATGGCCAAAGTACTGGAATTTCAGCTTCAACACTTGTCCTTTCACTGAACATCCAGAACTGATCTCCTTTAGAATGGACTGGTTGGATCCATTTGCAGTCCAAGGGACTCTCAAGAATCTTCTCCAACACCACAGTTCAAAAGCATCAATTCTTCAGCACTCAGCTTTCTTCACAGTCCAACTCTCACATCCATACATGACCACTGGAAAAATCATAGCCTTGACTAGATGAACCTTTGTTGGCAAAGTAATGTCTCTGCTTTTTAATATGCTATCTAGGTTGGTCATAACTTTCCTTCCAAGGAGTAGGCATCTTTAATTTAATGGCTGAAGTTACCATCTGCAGTGATTTTGGAGCCGACCAAAAAATAAAGTCTGACACTGTTTCCCCATCTATTTCCCATGAAGTAATGGGACCAGATATCATGATCTTCATTTTCTGAATGTTGAGCTTTAAGCCAGCTTTTTCACTCTCCTCTTTCACTTTCATCGAGAGGCTTTTTAGTTCCTCTTCAGTTTCTGCCATAAGGGTGGAGTCATCTGCATATCTGAGATTATTGATATTTCTCCCTGTAATCTTGATTCCAGTTTGTGCTTCATCCTGCCCAGTATTTCTCATGATTCACTCTGCATATAAGCTAAATAAGCAGGCTGACAATATACAACCTTGACGTACTCCTTTACCTATTTGGAACCAGTCTGTTGTTTCATGTCCAGTTCTAACTGTTGCTTCCTGACCTGCATACAGATTTCTCAAGAGGCAGGTCAGGTGGTCTGGTATTCCCATCTCTTTCAGAATTTTCCACAGTTTATTGTGATCCACACAGTCAAAGGCTTTGGCATAGACAATAAAGTAGAAATAGATGTTTTTCTGGAACTCTCTTGGTTTTTCCATGATTCAGCAGATGATGGCATTTTGATCTCTGATTCCTCTGCCTTTTCTAACCAGCTTGAACATCTGAATTCCTTATTGCCAAATCCAGACTTAAATTGAAAAAAGTAGGGAAAACCACGAGACCATTCAGGTATGATCTAAATCAAATCCCTTATGATTATATAGTGGAAGTGAGAAATAGATTTAAGGGACTAGATCTGATAGATAGAGTGCCTCATGAATTATGGAAGGAGGTTCGTGACACTATACAGGAGACAGGGATTAAAACCATCCCCGTGGAAAAGAAATGCAAAAAGGCAAAATGGCTGTCTGAGGAGGCCTTACAATAGCTGTGAAAAGAAGAGAAGCAAAAAGCCAAGGAGAAAAGGAAAGATATAAGCATCTGAATGCAAAGTTCCAAAGAATAGCAAGAAGAGTGATCAATGCAAAGAAATAGAGGAAAAGAACAGAATGGGAAAGACTAGAGATCTCTTCAAGAAAATTACAGATACCAAGGGAACATTTCATGCAAAGATGGGCCCGATAAAGGACAGAAATTGTAGGGACCTAACAGAAGCAGAAGATATTAAGAAGAGGTGGCAAGAATACATGGAAGAACTGTACAAAAAAGATCTTCACGACCCAGATAATCACGATGGTGTGATCATTCACCTAGAGCCAGACATCCTGGAATTTGAAATCAAGTGGGCCTTAGGAAGCATCACTATGGATAAAGCTAGTGGAGGAGATGGAATTCGAGTTGAGCTGTTTCAAATCCTGAAAGATGATGCTGTGAAACTGCTGCACTCAATATGCCAGCAAATTTGGAAGACTCAGCAGTGGTTACAGGACTGGAAAAAGTTAGTTTTCATTCTAATCCCAAAGAAAGGCAATGCCAAAGAATGCTCAAACTACCACGCAATTGCACTCATCCACATGCTAGTAAAGTAATGCTCAAAATTCTCCAAGCCAGGCTTCAGCAATACATGAATCATGAACTTCCAGATGTAGCATATGTAGCAATTGATAACTGCCAAATGGGGGAGATAAACTGAATAGTCATTGAATTTAACTGAAAGTAAAAATACTTTACTAAATTTAAAATATGTTCCAAGGAACTATTCACAGTGGGGTTACACCCATGTAAAAAGGGTGTGGTTTAGGTTTTTAAACCCATGCAGTGATTTTCTTTTAACCTCAATTTAAATATTAGCTTTGAAAGACACATTTTAATTACCCTAATACAAACACTAGCTCAAAGTGAATCATGGAGTTAAATGTAAAACATCAAACTATAAAGCTTAAAAAGAAAAATCAGAGAAGATGTTTGAAGTATAGAGCTAAGCAAAGAGTTCTTAGACATGACACCAAAAGCAGACTCCATCAAAGCAAAAATTTTAGTAAAATGGACTTGAAAATTTTTTAATCTGTTCAGTTAAAGAATCTATTAATTGGATGAAAAAATAAGCTAAAGACATTTTGCAAAGCTAAAATATTTGCAAACCATGACCCCAAGGGGAAAAGCAGATAGTATTTAGGATCTATAAGAACTCATAAAACTCATCAATTAAAAATTATTCAGAAAAAGACAAGGGACATGAAGGAACATGTCACTGAACATGATGTATGAAGGGACATTTCACTGAATATGATGTATGGATGGCAAATGAACACGTGAAATGTGGTTTACCATTATCAGTTACCGTTAGGAAATGGTAACTTAAACTACAATGCAATGTCACTGCAACCAATTGAGGTGGGTAAAATAGAGTGACAACCAAATTCTAACAAGGATACATTGCAAACGGATCATTCATACCTGGGGAGTGAGAATGGAACACAGTGCAGCTTTCCAGAAAACAATGGACGCAACTACCATATAACCCAGCACCTGCCCTCCTGTGCATTTATCCTGCAAAGAGGAAAAGTTAGGTTCCATAAAATCTATAAACAACTGTCTATAGCAGCTTTATTCATAACAGCCCTAAACTTCAACAACTCAAATGTAATTCAAAGAGTGAATGATTAAAAATCTCTGGTAAATTCATACCATAGAATACTACTACTCAAAAAAAAAAAAAAAAAACTACCAATACACACAACATCTTAGATGAATCTACAGACAATTATGCTGAATGGAAGAAGCCAATCCCAAGAGATTACATACTATATGATTCTACGTACACAACATTCTTGAAAAGACAAGACAACAAACATGAATAATAGATTAGTGATTACCACAATTTAAGGAGAAGTTGGGGACAGGAAAGAAGCGGTTGTGCTTATGAAAGGGCCACACAGGGATCCTTACAGTGATGGAACTATCCTGCATGCTGCTTTATCAATGTCAATATTCTAATTATGATTTGTAGTATAGTTTTGCAAAATGTTACACTTGCATAAAGCTGTATAAAGGGCACACAAGGACTCTCTGTATTATTTCTTATAAACATATATGATCTTATATAATTATTTCTTAACAACTACATATGAATCTATAACCATCTCCCTTTTTTCCTTAAAAATACCTGACTCACTAAAATATGCATTTTTATGCTGACATAACTGGTTAATTTTAGTGAATCCATTAAATCCCATGTGCTGCCCTAATACAATTTTATTACTAAGGATACTGAATATAGGAAACTTCTTTAAATTTAGAAACTACAAAAATGAGAGTCAAAATACCCATTGACTTTTATATGTTACTCATTTGATGGCGTCTGATGCCTGGATACTGTTTTCCCAAAAGATCTTTTATTTGTTACTGGCTTCACTTAAGAATATTTTAAAATCTATATTTAGAATAAGTAAAACAGTAAACCATTTTGCTTTTTTGCATTTCTTTTTCTTGGAGATGGTCTTGATCACTGCCTCCTGTATAATGTCACAAACCTCCGTCCATACTTCTACAGGCACTCTATCAGATCTAATCCCTTGAATCTATTTGTCACTTCCAATGTATAATCCTATTGACTATGCCAAAGCCTGACTGTGTGGATCACAACAAACTGAAAAATTCTGAAAGAGATGGGAATAACAGACCATCTGACCTGCCTCCTGAGAAATCTGTATGCAGGTCAAGAAGCACCAGAACTGGACATGGGACAACAGACTGGTTCAAATTTGGGAAAGGAGGACATCAAGGCTATATATTGTCACCCTGCTCATTTAACTTATATGCTGCTGCTGCTGCTGCTAAGTCGATTCAGTCGTGTCAGACTCTGGGCGACCCCATAGACATCAGCCCACCAGGCTCCCTGTCCCTGGGATTCTCCAGGCAAGAATACTGGAGTGGGTTGCCATTTCCTTCTCCAATGCATGAAAGTGAAAGTAATCAGAGTACATCATAAGAAATGTTGGGCTGGATGAAGCACAAGCTGGAATCAAGATTGTCGGGAGAAATATCAATAACCTCAGATATGCAGATGACACCACCCTTATGGCAGAAAGAGAAGAACTAAAGAACCTTTTGATGAAAGTGAAAGAGGAGAGTGAAAAAGTTGGCTTGAAACTCAACATTCAGAAAACTAAGATCATGGCATCTAGTCCCATCACTTCATGGCAAATAGATGAGGAAACAATGGAAACAGTGAGAGACTTTATTTTGGAGGGGTTCGAAAATCACTACAGATGTTGACCACAGTCATGAAATTAAAAGACACTTGCTCCTTGGAAGAAAAGTTATGACCAATCTAGATAGTATATTCAAAAGCAGAGACATTACTTGCCAACAAAGGTCCATCTAGTCAAAGCCATGGTTTTTCCAGTAGTCATGTATGGATGTGAGAGTTGGACTATAAAGAAAGCTGAGCACAGAAGAATTGATGCTTCTGAACTGTGGTGGTAGAGAAGACTCGAGAGTCCCTTGGCCTGCAAGGAGGTTCAGCTAGTCCATCTTAAAGGAAATCAGTCCTGAATATTCGTTTGAAAGACTGATGCTGAAGCTGAAACTCCAATACTTTGACCACCTGATGTGAAGAGTCGACTTATTTGAAAAGACCCTGATGCTGGGAATGATTGAACTCCGTAGGAGAAGGGGAAGACAGAGGATGAGTGGCTGGATGGCATCACCGACTCAATGGACATGAGTTTGAGCAAGCTCCAGGAGCTGGTGATGTACAGGGAAGCCTGGCGTCCATGGGGTCGCAAAGAGTCGGACACGACCGAGCGACTGAACTGAAGTAAACTGGCTGAACACAGTAAAATGGTAGGCATAGAGTGAAAAATGTTTTCCCACTCTTTTTGAGAGCACATCTAGCCCCACCCCTATCTTTCTATGTCACCATATTCCTCCACAGATATTTGGCATATAATCAAGTTAATATGTACATTCAAGCTACTATGCGTTTTCTTTCCATCTACCCATGTTTCTCTTTTCATATCACTATTACTGTATACTATATGTATTATTCTGCATCTTGATTTTTCACTTTAAAGAGCTTTTAAAACTTTTGCTCTCAGTACAACACCTTACTGTGTGTATGTTTTTTTTTTAATGATTATATGATAGATCATGGGATGAGAATGTCATATACAGGTTATTTCTGAAAGTTTGCTTCAAATAGTCAAGCAACTCACTTTATGTATCTGATATTTATGTATCTGTAGAATAAATTCCTAGAAGTGGAACTGCTTGATCAAAAGGTATGTGTTTTTATCATTTTAGTAAAAACTGACAATCTACCCTTTATAAAAGCTGTCTCAATCTGCACTACCAAAAGCAAAGTATTGTAGTGCCTGGTTCCCTCTGTCTTCTTCAGTAGAGTGAGTAATCTTTTTGATCTTTGCCAATCTGATAGGTGAAAAAGCGTCCAAGTTAAACAGTCTGTTCAAAGATGGCCATCAATTAATCTTCTGTGAAAGGATATAAGGAAACGTTGCTGCTGCTGCTGCTGCTAAGTCGCTTCAGTCATGTCCGACTCTCTGCGACCCCATAGACTGCAGCCCACCAGGCTACCTGGTCCCTGGGATTCTCCAGGCAAGAAAACTGGAGCAAGTTGCCATTTCCTTCTCCAATGCATGAAAGTGAAAGGGAAGTCGCGCAGTCGTGTCTGACTCTTCGCGACCCCATGGACTGCAGCCTACCAGGCTCCTCTGCCCATGGGATTTTCCAGGCAAGGGCACATTAACCACAAGTAAATAAACTGACCTTCAAAACTGAAAACAGTTCTATCCTATATCAAGTAGTATGCTTGTGTGGGTGCTCAGTCGCTAAGTTGTGTTCAATTTTTGTTACCTTAACAGACTTCAGACTGACAGGCTCCTCTATCGACAGGATTTTCCAGGCAAGAATACTGAAGTGGGTTGCCATGCCCTCCTCCAGGGGATCTTCCCAACCCAGGAACTGAACCTCCATCTCCTGCGTCTCCTACAATGGCAGGTGGATTCTTTACCACTGAGTCACTTGGAAAGCCCAGTATATCAAATGGTACTGTGCATTTAAAACTATTATGCACCATACTCTAGGGCTTGTTGTTCAGCAAGAAATATGAGACAAGTATTATTGGTCAAAGTTAATATATAAGCAGATAAATTTGTTTATTAAAAATTATTTACTCAATATATCCACAAAAGTAATTAGCACTTGTTTTAAGATATAGGCAAAATTGGAAATAAACCTAAGGATTTCTGCTATGTAACCTTGAATGTTTGCACACATGAGACTATGCTCATGGATTTTGTTAATAGTGCCATCTGCTCAGAAACTATTTTAAAATCTACTTTGCATAGGAATATATTAACACAGCCCATCATGTATATGTATGCAGTAATAAAGGGGTTAAAGAACTCTTCAAAAGAAGTTGAGAAGTAAATTAAGAAGTGAAAATTTTGGTGCTTTTCATCTCCAAAAGTCTCAGGTCTATCATTCTAAGCCAATGATTTTTTAATTACCTGTATGATAACCCTAGAGTTCAAAGGAATGCAAATTTATTGTCATCTCAAACAAAAGTCTTATGTTATGACAGGGGAAGCCTATTTTCTAATATGTACCCAGTAAAATTTGAACTGTGATCACTGGGTAAACCAATGCTTTTGAAGTTTAGGTTTTAATAATTATTTTAACTTAATTTAAAATTTCAATAACAACTAAGGCATCTCACCTGATTACTGGTATCTCAAATAGCTATCATCCAATTTAAAAATTCTTTACTATTTGCTATGGTTTGAATGTTTGAATCCTCCCCACCCCCCCATATATGTTGAAATTCTAACCTCAATGTGATGGTATTAGGAGGTGAAGCCTTTAGGGGTTAATAACAGCCTCTAGAGAACTAACTAGCCCCTTCCACCATGCGAGAACACAGTGAGAAAGCATCCTCTGTGTACCAGGAAGCGGACTCCCACCAGACATGGAATCTGGTGCACCTTGATCTTGAACCAGCCTCTAGAACTGTGATAAATAAATTTCTTTTATTTATACGCCATCCAGTTTATGGTAATTTGTTATAGCAACTTGAACTAGACTGACAGTATTTCTGATTTATTTATTGGATGACATAGCACTTATTTCCTAAAAACATAAATACCTTTCTTAATACCATTAAAATACAGTATCAAGTTACATATATTGAAATATAAAGTGAAAGTCGCTCAGTCCTGTTAGACTGTTTGCCACCCCATCAACTGTAGCCGCCTGGCTCCTCTGTCCATGGAATCCTCCAGGCAAGAATACTGGAGTGTGTTTTCATTCCCTTCTCCAAGGGCTCTGCCAACCCAGGGACTGAACCCGGGTCTCTTGCATTGTAGACAGATTATTTACCATCTGAGTCACCAAAGTAATTCTCAAATCAAGTATATAACGTGCAATCAGAAAAAGAAAACTTGTCAACAAACGATGAGGTTGTCTTCCTTTTAAAAGACATAATTGCTGTCTTTCTGGGGAAAAAAAAAAAGAACACACGGTGCTCTTTTCACTTGTTGGCAAAGTCAAAGAATTCAGTAATATATTGATAATATATTTTACGCTAACCAATATAGATGGATCATTGATCACGTAAGAAGCAAAGGTCACATTCACACACACACACACAAAAAGACTATTTTGCTGGTTGAATATTCCAAATTTAATAAGAAAAATCCACACACCCTCGAGTCCACCAACAAGTATTTATTAAACAACTACTACAAGTCCAACCCAATACTAGGCGTTGAAGACAAGCTGGAGTGTGGTTCTTGCAGAACTGAGACTAGGCGATTGGGTTATTCGTCAGAAAATATTTCTTAAAGCAAACATATTGTTCCCTGTGTTCTGGGACGACAACCAGGCAATGACAGGTATAAGACTGCTTTAGAAACTGTCAGACAAAATGCCTAAACGTAGCACAGAACGCAACTCCTCCGGTCCTCTCGTGTTGCTGGGCAGTGAACCAAACAAACGGCGCAGCCAGAGCCTCGGTGTACCTTTAAGACCTGGAGGGGAAACAGCCGGACCGCGGAGAATGGTCGCAGCTTCATTTGCATAAGCACCCAAACACTGCTGACGTCACTGCGCCGAGTGCGGACCCCGCCTCATCCTACTCCACTGTTTCTCCCCGAGATGAGAAGGGAACCGGGAGAGCTCAACGCGAGAGCGCGAGCCCGGGTTCCGCACTCACTGTGAACGCGCCACGCACGCCGCTTCTCTGCTCGACGGAAAAGGATTCCCGCCGCTGGGGCCTCTGAGAGCGGGTGGGTCACACCTATCCCCAGGACAGGTCGGACGTTTTTGATCCATTTATATTTACAAGGCGCGTTCCGACGGAGAATCTCAAAACGGTCCTCTTGCCCAGGACACGCACGAACCCGCCGAGTTCGTGAAACGCATAAACGGTCTGGGTTTCCAATCTTTCCCATCCTCTCCTTTAAATCCCAGCACCGACACCCTCACCAACACCCTCTCCAATTCCTGGAGGCGCAGAAACCCACAAGCTGTGCTTTTCTTGGGGAGCCGCGCGTGCCTGGTGCGGGAGAAAGGCCCCACTTTGGGACCATTTAACGCAGGATACCTCGGGCAAAAGGGAGCGGGGGTCACGTGAAACCACCCCGCCTTAGGTAGTCGCCTTCAGCAGTTGCAAAAGCCCCAAAAGCGAATGAGGAATGAGATTGGCTCCTCTCCCCGCCCCCCGCCCACCTGCACGAGGATCGGCTTCCAACTCTCCTAGAACCTTGGAAGCGCCCTGCTCCAGCCCGACCCTCGCAACTTTCCGACCCAGTCGGACCCCTCCCTGCGGCCAGCCCTAATTTGACTTGGTAACAACTAGTCTCTCGGGGATGCTGCGGTCGCAAGAAGGAGGGAAGGATGGCGGCACGTTTCGACCCATGTGCTTGCTTCCCCGTTACGCGCCGCTCCGAGCCCCCACTCTCCACCCTGACTGTGCACAGGTGCAGGACGCAGAGCCCTAAGGGTCGCCCGCCCGCCGAGCCCAGCTTCGCCCTCCTGGGGCTTTGGAGCCGCCCTGGCTCCCCTCACCCCAGGACACATCCTGAATCCTTCCCAGCATCCAGGCATCAATTCCGCTTGCTTCCCGGGTCCCGGGCTCCAGGGTGCCTAGTGGTGAGCCCCACCCTACCTAAACCGTGTCCTCAGTGGTAGGAGCTTGTCCTCACCGTCAGGGTGCCTTGGCCGGGCGCCTCTGGGCTGTTTCCAAGTGCCGACAGTGGCAGCAGCGGCCGGAGAGTCGGGCCAGGTGGCTGTGACCCGCGGGCGCGAGGAGTCGTCTGGAGAGCAGGCGCTGCTGGCCGAGGGTGGGCCCGGAGTCTGGGTGGAGGGGGGTCGCTGCCCCGCAGGCCGGGGCCAGGAGCGACTCGTGAGCGCCTGTGTGTCGGCCAAGGAGAGAGCACGAGATGCAGGCGCGCGGGTGCGTGCGCGCGGGTGTGTATGTGTGTGTGTGAGTGAGGGTGTGACGGAGGCGCCCACGTGCCCGGCCCGCCCAAGCTGCGGCCGCCGACAGGCTGCGGGGGGGGGAGGCTGCGGGCGCCAGGGGACAAGAGGCAGGTCGCCCGGCCGGGCGCCGCACCTCCCCGCCCCGCCGCCTCCTGACGCAGAGGCCGCTGCGGCTGCCTAGCCGCGTCCTCGATGCGCTCCCGGCGGGGGGCGGGATGGACTCGGGGAAAGCCGGCTGCAAAGCAAAACAAAACAAATCCCGCCCTGCCATCCCTCCCGTCCTTGCCCAACCCACGCAACCGAGAGGATGGGCACGACTTGCCCGCCCCCATCCCCCCACCACCACCCAGCCTTTGTCTCAGCCGGGATAACAGTAGAAATGGTCCTACCTCACACCCTTTGAATGTTCTCCGAACGTCGGCGACCGGACTGGAAGCAGTGAGTGACCCAAAGAACCCTTTCCCCTAGTCTTCTCTCCCAGCCGGTCATTTACATCTTTCGCACAGGAAAACACTCTGGGCATTTGCTTCTCCATCAGACGGTGGCTTGATAGCGCTCAGGGATTCTGGCCAAATTACGGCTTTTTAAGGGACCCGGTGTTCACCGTATTTAGGCTCCTTAGCATCCTGTTTGTTTCAAGGGATCTTATTATGAGATGAAGCCTGAATTGTCTCTCCTAGCAATAAAGACATACTAATGTAACCACGTGGAGAATTCCTAAAATATACATCACTGAGCACAAAAGCCTAGCCTACTTTTGAAAATGGCTGAATCTTCCCTAGGCAGGGCATATACTGTACAGATTAAATTTTATGTCCCTGAAACTTTAAAATTTGGAAGAAATGCAAAATGAACGTTAATTATGCTGCAAAGTTTTAGTGTTTTGGCAAAGGACATTTCCCTCTTCTAGGTGATTGATATTACAATAAAAAAAAAGAAAAGAAAAGAAAACTTTGTGCACTTTTAGGCCTTCCAACAATCCCTCAGATTTTGACGGTTTATATCCAATTAAGAATGAATTAAATAATAAGGCCATTGCAGACAGGTTTCTCATGCAGTGAAAAAATCTCCTGGAAAGAAATCACAAGACCTAAATTTCAAGTCAGAACATTGCTACTAATCCTCAGCTTTTAATGCAGCCAAGGCAGCTGTTTCTCAGTCTCTTCCAAACCTACCTTTTTTTTTAAGAAAAAATTAAATTAGATTTACTTTTCTGCATGCCCTTTCTCTGACATAAGAAACATGATAGATGCCTCACAGGAAAAGCTAAAAAGAGTTACAATGAAAATCTTCCAAAACATCTTTTGCTTTTACTTCACATGTTGGTGACAGGCAAATATTTATGTTGATATATATCATATATACATATATATATATATAAATTGAAATGTAGTACAAATAATACCAATAACAACTGAGAAGAATTTAAGAAAATAAGTAGAGCTATGTTCTCCATAATCAGGATTAGACATATCTATGGGAAACAAAGTTTTCTGTATGCTTCCAGGGATAGTTTATGGTAACACCAGGAAGACCTTTTCTATACTATCAGTATTTCCCTCCTCACACATTTACACTGATGTGTGACACCTATCACAAATGCAAAAAAAATGATTGGTACTAATTTGTGTCTTGAAGCCAATGAGAAAGTTGGTATTGAGTTTCCCACTAAACACTGGGGGCTTTAAAATAGCTTATTTAATCTTCTCAGCTAATTAATGAGGTGATTTTCCTAATTTATCAATTAGACACAGGCAATGCCCAAATAAAAAAATATATTGCAAAAAGTCACACAGTTAGTTCAATGGCAGAATAGATATTTAAACCCAGATCTAGCTGGCTTTTTTTTTTTTTCTCCCCAAACAATAGAATGGGAAAGATGAGAGAATTCTTTGAGAATTAGAGATAACAAGGTAACCTTTCTTGCAAAGCTGGGCTCAATAAAGGACAGAAATGGTAGGGGCCTAACAGAAGCAGAAGATATTAAGAAGAGGTGGCAAGAATACACAGAAGAACTGTACAAAAAGATTTTCACGACCTGGGTAATCATGATGGTGTGATCACTCACCTAGAGCCAGACATCCTGGAATGTGAAGTCAAGTGGGCCTTAGGAAGCATCACTAAGAATAAAGCTAGAGGTGATGGAATTCCAATTGAGCTATTTCAAATCCTAAAAGATGATGTTGTGAAAGTGCTGCACTCAATATGCCAGCAAATTTGGAAAACTCAGCAGTGGCCACAGGACTGGAAAAGTTACTGTTCATTCCAATGCCTAAGAAAGGTAATGCCAAAGAATGCTTAAACTACCACACAATTGCACTCATCTCACACACTAGTAAAGTAAGGCTCAAAATTCTCCAAGTCAGACTTCAACAGTACGTGAACCATGAACTTCCAGATGTTTAAGCTATTTTTAGAAAAGGCAGAGGAACCAGAGACCAAATTGCCAACATCCGCTGGATTATCGAAAAAGCAAAAGAGTTCCAGAAAGATATCTATTTCTGCTTTATTAACTATGCCAAAGCCTTTGACTGTGTGGATCACAATAAACTGTGGACAATTCTTAGAGGTGGGAATACCAGACCACCCACCTACCTGCCTGCTGAGAACTCTGTATGCAGGTCAGGAAGCAACAGTTAGAACTGGACATGGAACAACAGACTGGTTCCAAATAGGAAAAGGAGTACGTCAAGGCTGAGTATTGTCAACCTGCTTATTTAACTTATATCCAGAGTACATCATGAGAAACTCTGGGCTGGATGCAGCACAATTGGAATCAAGATTGCGGGGAGAAATATCAATAACCTCAGATATGCAGATGACACCACCATTATGGCAGAAAGTGAAGAGGAACTAAAAAGCCTCTTGATGAAAGTGAAAAAGGAGAGTGAAAAAGTTGGCTGAAAGCTCAACATTCAGAAAACTAAGATCATGGCATCCAGTCCCATCACTTCATGGGAAATAGATGGGGAAACAGTGGAAACAGTGAGAGACTATTTTGGGGGCTCCAAAATCACTGCAGATGGTGATTGCAGCCGTGAAATTCAAAGAAGCTTGCTCCTTGGAAGAAAAACTATGACCAACCTAGACAGCATATTAAAAGCAGAGACATTACTTTGCCAGCAAAGGTCCATCGAGTCAAGGCTATGGTTTTCCAGTAGTGTATAGATGTGAGTTGGACTATAAAGAAATCTGAGCACTGAAGAATTGGTTCTTTTGGACTGTGGTGTTGGAGAAGACTCTTGAGAGTTCCTTGGACTGCAAGGAGATCCAACCAGTCAATCCTTAAGGAGATCAGTCCTGAGTGTACATTGGAAGTACCGATGTTGAAGCTGAAACTCCAATACTTTGGCCACCTCATGTGAAAATCTGACTCATTTGAAAAGACTCTGATGCTGGGAAAGACTGAAGGAGGGAGGAGAAGGGGATGACAGAGGATGAGATGGTTGGATGGCATCACCGACTCAATGGACATGTGTTTGGGTAAACTCTGGGAGTTGATGATGAACAGGGAGGCCTGGCATTCTGCAGTCCATGGGGTGGCAAAGAGTGGGACACGATTGAGCAACTGAACTGAACTGAGGTGGCTTTTTTTTTTTCATTCATTTATGTAAGCCTTTAGTGAATGTACAGATTTTAAGAGAAGGAAAGTATAGAATTACCACAGGGTTAGGCACCTTAGAAAGAACAAGTGGAGCAGGGGTGTAAAGATTCCAGAAGGAGATCCTGGGAACTTCAAACATGGAGGTGAATAGTATCATTAAAAAAAAATTTCAACAACAAAATCCTTCAAAAATTTGCTGTTCGATTGCTAATATCTTTTCACTAACCTAAGTGCTTTCTCTTGTGATACAGTAGGAACATAACTACCGCAGAGGACTGGTGTGAGAGGAAGAGGCAGTGCACAAACGGAGACGAGCAGAATATGGAAGAAGATTTCAACCTACAGGTAAAGGGAGACACATTTTTATGGCCACACTGTGTGCTTTTAATCGTTCTATTTATTATTGCTGGCCGTCCTGGGTCCTTGTTGCTGCAAGGGCTTTTCTCTAGCAGCAGCAAGCAGGGCCTCCTCTCCAGCTGTGGAACCTGGGCTACTCGAGGCCGTGGCTTCTCTTGCTGTGGAGCACAGGCTGTAGGGCACGCAGGCTTCTGTGGCTGCAGCGCGTGGGCCCAGGAGTTTGGGCTCCCAGGCTCTAGAGCACAGACTCAAGAATTGTGGTGCCCAGGCTAACTTGCTCCCAGGCGTGTGGGATCTTCCCAGATTGGGGCTCAAACACACCACTGCATTGGCAGGAGGATTCTTTACCCCCGAACCACCAGGGAAGCCCACCACTCTGTATTCTTATATATTGGTTAGTATTGATTTGATGTTGAGTATGTGCCTTTGGAATGTGTGGAATAATTAATATGCCTATTTTTTTAAACCCTTACAACTAACCTTATGATCTAGATACACTGCAGAAGAAAAACCTGAGACTTAGGTTGTCTAAATTCACATAGTCTGGAGGCATCTGCTAGAGACAGTAAATAAATACCTACCTGTATCCAAATCACCTTCTGTATTTGACACCTACTTTTAAGCAATTAATATGATACTTCTCATTTTAAAAAGTAATAAACAGTTTGAAAGAGAAAATAAGTGAGTATTCTCTTAAGCATGTGTGGAGTATATGTGGGGAGAGGAATCTTGACTTGCCACAACTTTCTACCACAGTATTTTTAAAACCAAATCTCAAAATGACAATATTATGCAAAAACTCCTGAGTTCAAAAAAAACAATTCAGAGATTATTTTTAGAAGTTTTAAAAGCTCAATACTAAAGGAAAATACTGAAATCATTTCACATCATTGGAGTATATTCATTTTCAAAATTCTGCCTTTTGGCAGGACACGATGCCAGTTAACGTAGGAACAATTGTTTAATTAATTGTCTAATTAAAATTTTAACAATTTAGAATTCTTTATAGTTCAAAGATCCATGCACCGTAGGGCCATTGAAGAGAAGAATCTTAATAGCAACTCAAACCAATAAGCCTTATAATGGCTTAACTAAGGATGTAAATGGGGCCCCACAAGACAGTGCAAAGGATGAAGTTCTCACAAGAGTCATCCATTCATTCCCAAGGACAGTCTGAGAAATTAAAGATTCTCACTTTATAAGAGGAAACAACAATTCAAAGGAAAATATTGAAAGTAATTCACATCATGAGATTATATTGATCCATCTCCTATTGTTGGGGAGGAAGAAATTTTTCTACCTTTCTAGGTTCTTTAACATTTTGTGGAAATTCTATTCTTCATTCTAGTAAAAAATTTTATTCTTTACCCCCCATACCAAATGTTATTTGATATATAGTCTATAGTCTCAAAATGTTTATAAAATAAAGTCTGCACAATCCCAAAATGCCTATTGAAAATTCTGTTAGATTCTAAGTATTCATGACTGATGAGGGACGGAGAGGTACAAAGCAAGGCAATTAACCAGGTTATCTGATCTCTCTATAAGGAGAGGAGGGGCTAACTAAATTCATAAATGTCAAAGCAATAAAATCAAATTTTTTTAAACAATTGCTTAAACAGTAGACGAGGATCAAATTACTAATATTTCTACATTTTGTAGATAAAGCCATAATGACTCTGACACCTGAAAATACCAACAAACATTATCACTTTATAATTTTTTTTTCTATGGAATGTGGAATCTTAGTTGCTGCAGCAAGGATTTATCCCAAATCAGTGGAAGTATGCAACCTTAACCACTAGACCATTAAGAAAGTCCCTTAAGTTACTTTTTAATCATAAATTTCTTTTATATAATATTATACTTTTAAAATAATATATACATACATATATATATATGTATGGACAAAGAATGTCACCTGCCCTTTTAGTAAATAAAGAATGTGTGCCTGCTCAGTCAATAAATCGTGACCGCTTCTTTGCGATCCCATAGACTCTAGCCTACCAGGCTCTCAGAATACAGGGGATTCTCCAGGCAAGAATATTGGAGTGGGTTGCCATTTTCTTCTCCAGGGAATCTTCTTAACCCAGGAATCAAACCCACATCTCCTGCTTGGCAGATAGATTCTTTACCACTATTCCACCTAGGAAGCCCCAAAACAGAGAAGATCACCTGCTAATCCAATAAACAATATATGTTGACCACCATGGATCCATCAGTCTTTGCAGCAGCCCTTCAGTGGTGCCCCCTGGGGGCAATTCAGGATGGAGGAAAGTCAGAAAACGTTCTATGCTTGATAGTGGCTCTGTATAGTTGAGATGAATATCTAAGGAATAATTCCAGTGACCCCGGACTCTTGTATCTTCCTATACATTGCTGTTTTTCAGTCGATAGGTCCTGTCTGACTTTCTGTAGCTCCATGGATTGCAGCACACAAGGGTTTCCCGTCCTTCACTATCTCCCAGAGTTTGCTCAGATTCATGTCCATTGAGTTGGTGATGCTGTCCAACCATCTCATCCTTTGTTGTCCCCCTTCTCCTCCTGCCTCCAATCTTTCCTAGCATTAGGGTATTTTCCAATGAGTCAGCTCTTCGCATCTGGTGGCCAAAGTATTGAAGCTTCAGCTTCAGCATTAGTTCTTCCAATAAATATTCAAGGTTGATTTATCCTTTAGGATGGACTAATTTGATCTCCTTGTTGTCCCAAGAGACTCTCAAGTGTCTTCTTCTGCATCACAATTCAAAATCATCAATTCTTTGGCACTCAGAGTTCTTTATGGGCCACGTACATGACTCCTGGAAAGACCATTCCTTTTTCCAGGGAATCTTCCTGACCCAAGGATCAAAACCAGGTCTCCTGCATTGCAGGGAGATTCTTTACCCTCTGAACCACCAGGAAACTCTCTTTCACATACATGGAAAAGCACTAAAAATCAGTAACTTGAGAAGTCTGTCTTTTGTGATTAGCAGTAATCTTTTGATATTTGACTACTACAAGATTTCTTTTTCAGCAAAAACTCCTATATATGCTGGCATTTTATCCTTTTGAAACAGTTCTTCACAATATCTGAAAGGTGTCTCCCACTCTATAGTGCTCTGTGAAGTCCCTGGAAAAACGTAACTGACAATTTTAGGTTGTACATTTTTCTTCAGTTGACATATATGTCAGGTACTGTGCCCAGGCATTAATTTGGGTTGACAGCTATGTAGTGATCTAAAAACAAAATATTTTATAGTATTCATTTTGCATGTCATGTCTTTTCTGCTTTTTCTTTGATTCATTTCAAAATCTCACTACAGATTTATTCAAATCTCATCTAATCTAAATTCTATATTATTATTTTAATACAATAACAATACCTGCTCATTGAATAAGTGTCAAAATATGAACACGTAAATGGTAAGAAGTTAAAAAGTTTAAGCTCCTGTGTTTAAGTTTCTTTTCCCTTCTGTCAATTCTATAAGCTAGTAGTAAATATTGTTAACTATTTGATTTGTGTCCTTACAAAATTTCCTTTCCTCCTCTCCCGTCTCTTCCTCTCTTTCTCTCTGTCTATACACATGTCTATATATACATATAATATGCAAATATATAGTTTTATTTTTATTAGTGTTGTTTTATAAAATTTGACAAATGACTGCTTTTCTCATTGAAACGTAGCCAGAAAAACTCAAGAAGACTAGATTGGTGCTGGAATTCTATTAAATTAAGATGACAGTTAGAGCTTCCCAGGTGGCTCTCGCAGTAAAGAACCCGGCTGCCAGTGCAGGAGACATAAGAGACCTGGGTTCGATCCCTGGGTCGGGAAGATCCCCTGGAGAAGGAAATGGCAACTCACTCCAGTATTCTTGCCTGGAGAATCCCATGCACAGAGGAGCCTGGTGGGCTATAGCACATAGGGTTGCAAAGAGCTGGACACGACTGAAACGACTTAGCAAGATGACAGTTAAGTACTTAGGTCACTTATGCTGAAATCAGTGGTTCTCTTTTATTAAAGAAAAGTAAATGCTTACAGTTTTCTTTTTAGCAACCCCTTATCCATTTTCTTTATTGTTTTTTCTTTATAAATGGTAGTGGTTAAGGCTCTGTCCTTGGTCCTTATATCTTTTTTCTTTCCATGCTCTACCTGGATGATTTCACTCGCCTATATTTTCTTTCATCTTTGACTTAAATAATGGTGATATTAAAATATTTAATTTTCTGTGAGTAATTCTCTATAATTGGTTACTTCTGCCTCAGCCTCTTGTTCTAGGATTCTCTCATTGGCTGTTCTTCTTAGGGTGAATCAAGTCAGTAATGACTTATGTTACCGTCTCGTTGTCATCATTTTCCTAAGTTACCTATTTCTTACTGAGTACACTATGGTGACTTATTTCTTTTAAGTTTTCTTTTTTAAAAAAAATTTTTAGTGTGTTGTGATGTTTGTTAGTATTTTTTAATTTTAAATTCTAGATTATACTTGTAGATATATATACTTCTCCTTAGTATTGTTTATTTCAACCTTTTCTTTTTCTAATCAATTTTTTAAACATTTGTCTGCTAGTCCTTTCAAAAAGTCAACTTTTGATATTGTTGGCAGTGTATTTTTGTTGTTGTTGCTTTTTTCTGATTTTTCATTTCCCCCATTATTTACCTATTTCTTATGTGTGTCTCTTTCTTGCTTTCAGATTTCAACAACTATGGTTATATTTTAGTTTGTAGATTGCTTCAAGATTATAATTTACTCTGTAAGTACAGCTATAGTTGTAAGCTACTAACAACTTGCATCTCAAACAGTATAGCACATGCAGATTCCCGAATTTACAGAGAATTTCAAGACGCCACTGCATTGTCTGTGTGAACTGAGTGTGGTGACTTCACCTTACTCTGTATTGTTGGCAAACCATAAGAATCTATTGATTCTTAGAAATGCAGTGCTCACCCTTTTGTGGAAGTAATAGTGGTATCATATTGAAAACAGCCAATCCAGCACACAGCATTCTTATCCAAATTGAATTTTTATGAGTTTCTTTCTCTATGTGTGATATTTTTGTTAGGTGTTATTATTATGGCTATGCTGATTTTGCAAAATGAATTGGGAAGACTTTATGTTTTGCTAAATTGTTGACTAGTATGAATATATCTCCTTGAATGTATCTCTTCTTTGAAAGATTGAAATGAATCAGCTTGTAAAGCCATCTGGGCCCAATTATCTTTTAGAGGTAATTCTTTCACATTATTTCCTAGAGCTTCAAAAAAAAAAAAAAAAAGCGTCCTATGTAGGTTTTCTTCTTCGTCTTTATTTACTTTGAGGAAAAAAATAGAGACTCTTCTGTATTTTAACTAAATTTTAAACAAGAGTTGTGCATACTAAAACAGTATTTATGGAGTACTTTAAAATCTGTCTTCTGGCTATGTTTGTGATAAAGAGTCTGCTGCACAACCAGTCATTCAGTAATGACACAACACGTGTTTATTTCTCACTCATATTACACTCCAGCGATTGCAATTTGCTCCCGTCTACTTGACTCTTCAGGCTTGCTCCGTATGTCTTTTCATTCTGGGACCTTGCCCGAGGAAGCAAACCTTATATGAAATACACCTGTTCTCTTAGGAAAAGGGAAGACAAGAGGCCAATGCAATTGCAAATAGAACTTCCGTTCAGATGTGATGTGTGTCACAGCACTTACTTTTCACTGTCTGAAACAAATCAGGTGTGGCTCTTGTTGCTCTGGAGATGTGGAGGAGGGGAAGTGTAATCCAGCCTTCCCTGTGTGACTCAACACAAATTCAACATATAATGGTGGAATAGGAACAAGACAGCTGTGATAAACACTGCCATTCAGCATAGTCAGTAGTCCAGAGAAGTTCTGAAATCTCACTGGGATAGCTTTGTAAAGTGTTCCTGAGCTCAGTGAGGAAGTGTTAGTTAGAGGTCATGGTCCTCCTCCTTAAAAGGAATGGTGCTCCATGGTTTCTGAGGGCCCTGCTCTTTAATTAATGTTTCCTTTCAGTATCATCCCTGGTCACATATGAAATGGAAATTTTGGTGCCTGAAAAAGTCTGTCAGCTTGATCAGACTGGTGGTACTTCTAGAAGTATAGTTCTCAAAACAGTTTAAAAATTATTTGCTGCTAAGCCACTCTGTGTATAAATAGTCAAACACACAGTTCTTTTCAAGACAGACCTTTCTCTTTAGATTTAAAAATAAGTACTGTCAGTTTATCAGGTACCTGTTGGATTAAGCCTTTAGTCTCTTCTCCCAGAGATATTTTGTCCAACTTAGAGGATCTGATGGGTAAAGGCAAATTGGCAGTGTGAGAAACACAGGAGACATGGGTTCCATCCCTGGGTCGGGAAGATCCCCTGGTGGAGGAAAATGGCAACCCTCTCCAATATTCTTACCTTAAAAATCCCATGGACAGAGGAGCCTGGCAGGCTACAGTCCAAAGGGTCACAAAGAATCGGACTTGACTGAACCACTAAGCATGCACTAGTTTAAAACAAAACGTATGATGATCATTCTTTCCCCTTTTTCACTGAAGTTGCTCAAAACATTTTTTGTTTTGTTATTCCATTTACCAATTAGAGAAGGGAAAGTGCTATTGTGCTATATCTCTCAGCCCTGCAAGTTCTCGAATTCCTGAGCTTTTTTCTTTTTTGTCTCTTCTTGAAAATAAGCCAATTCTCTCCTAACTCAGCTCTTCTTTGGCAGGCAACTTATAAAATGTCACTAAACCAACAAACTCATACCAATAACATTCTATTTTTAGAAACCCTTCCTCGGAACCCAGGTTCATCATAGTACTTCTTTATTAAATGATGGCATGTGACAGTTTTGTCAAATTTTTCACCATTGTAGACTCCCTGTTGCCATTTTCCAATCTCTACTAATGTTCTACTGTTCATCTACCATCTGATCCCAATCAAACCTATGCTGTATATATTAGTTTTTTGTTGGTGGTGGTGTTTTGCTTTGTTTTTCATTGATAGATTCTATTGATTTTTTTTCAATTTCTTAACTTGCTAATTTTGGCTTTAATACTTTTGTTATATTTTCTTGTATTTATTGATCTGTTTTGTTTTCCTATTTCTCATTTTTAAAGTAATGCCCAATTAATATTCTTCCCTTTTTTGAATAAGAAAAGGATCTCACTAGTTACAAAGTGATGCTATCTTCAGCCTCTTTCTTAGTGTTGCTCCTCAGTGTTAGAGATTTTTCCCAGTTGCTCTTCTGCTTTCTGAAGTTTCTGTTTTCTGTATGAATTCCAGTCCAGCTGTTTTCACATTTATACTGTTTCACAGTGTTAGGAAAAAAAAGAAAAGAAAATGATAAGCTCTACACCTGTTCACTGAGGACTTCACTCCTTGCTCTGCAAATTAGTGTGTGTTTAGGAAGTTCTGAAGGATATAGCTTTATTGTTTTGAAGTGATGCAACATTTTTAAGGAGAAAAAGAGAATCATTTGTATCTTCCTTTGTTATACCCAGTTAAAATTCTTGAGTGTTTTAAAAGTGTCTTTCTTTAGTTTTCAACTCATATTCAGAAACTCCCTCTTTGAGATTCCCTTTGATAATTGCAGTCGGATTCAAAAAGGAATAGTTACCTGTGTTCACATTGTTGACCAAAAAGATGCACAACGTGAGAGCTGCGAGTAAGGTTTTATATGGGGTAAAATGAGGACTGCAGTCCGGGAGACAGCACCTCAGGTAGCTCTGAGAGACTGCTCCAAAGAGTCAGTCACGGAAGGTCAATATATAAGACTTTGGTGAACGGAGAGTTCAATGCAATCAAGCACTCATTTTACAAAGTTTTTTTGCCAGTCCTGAGGAGCTGATGTCACCAGGAAGGGATTTAGTGCTTTTCTAGATATGAAGAGACACAAGGATGGGGATCTTTAAATCAGTTTCTGAAAATACCTAACTATCTAAAGACCTACTCTACCAGTTTCCTGGGGCACAGAGTGCCTCAGTCTCCGCCCTGAATTCCCTCCGGGAGTGCTGGAGGTCAGTAGCTGCAGCAGCAGAGGCAGGTGGCAGATGCCCTTGTTGTTCAGTCGCTGGCAAATGCTCCTGGCAAGTGCCAATTAGCAGTTGACAGGCAAACGCCAATTAGTAGTTGACAGGCACCCACCAATTTATAGTTGACAGGCAAGTGCCAGTTTGTAGTTGGCAACATCATTGTCTACCCAGGAATCCTTCCTTGAAGATTCTATACATGTATAGTATGTGGCACGCTTGAGCTATGTGTAATATGTTAATGTTTTTTTCGAGGCAGAGTCTTCAGTGGTGGAGGAAGGTGATACAAATATGCAAGCTGGAAGTCAAAGAACACCAATAAATGCAAAGACAGCACCCTAATGTTGCAGTGAAATTGGTAATATCAGAATTAACTCATCTTTAAATATATAATTTAAATATATTACATTCATGCAGTTCTACCGAAAGGGCGTAGAAGCAAAGACACATGTAGCAACGAACACATCTAGAAATAAGGTCTCAGTTTCTAAATATCATTCTGCACTCAAAAGAATCAGTGTTTCTGAAATGGCTAAATCTAAGTCTGAGACAAAGAAAATACAAGACGAGCTTGGAAGTATGTTGTGTCACAAGTGATCAAAAGAGATGGGAACCTAGAAAAAGGAAATAGCTATCCTAAAAGACTTCCAACTTGCTCAATATGAGGAATTTCAAACTTGAAAATTAATGACAGTCATGTAGTATAACAGTAAATAGGATAAGAATATATAAATCCATTGTAATAAATAAAGCAATAATATGAAACAAGAAACAGTTCTTACAGTAAAAAGCCAAATACTGAATGTATATAGAATAGGGACTTGGAAAATTACCACCCTGCAAACAGCAGAGTAATAATTAATAAGAGTAAGATGATTTCTAAAACTTAGAAGTAGTTAAATGTTTTCCAATACTTGTTATAAAAACTTGAAAATGTACAAAAAGTCTGAGGAAACTTCTAGTGAATGTTCATATACCCACCATTTAGATTCAACCATTAACATTTTACTATAGTTGTTTTATCACAGATCAATTTATATTTCTACCATTCTACTTGTCTATAAATCTGTCTTACTGAAATACTTCAGTATAAATTGTATACATGAGTATATTTTCCCCCTAAGCACTTCAGCATAGATGTAATTCATTGTGATTCAATATGCATTTATAATTCTTTTTGTTCTTTTGAGGTAAAACTTACATAAAAGAAAATTATCAAGAATTAGATATATCATTTTGTACCACAACCGCTTGCCAAGACATAAAACACTGCAAAAACATCACTCCAGAAAATTATATCTTCTCAGGTAATATCTACATCACCCCTCCAAGCAATACTTGTTCTTATTTTTTCCAACATACATCCATTTTTACTTCTCTAAAACTTTATATAAATTAAACCGTATTGTGCATGTCTGCTCAGTCATGTCCAATTCTCTGTGACCCCATGGACGGGGTCCTGCAGGCTCCTCTGTCCGTGGGATTGTCCAGGCACGAATACTGGAGTGGCTTGCCATTTCCACCTGCAGGGGATCTTCCAGGGCCAGGGATCAAAGCCCTATCTCCTGAGTCTCCTGCACTGGTATGCAGATTCTTAACCACAGAGCCACCTGGGAAGCCTAAATCACACCGTAGTACTCTTTTTACTAAGTCTTTTTCACTCAGAATAATACTTTTAAAATTCATTCATGTTATTGGAGTAGTTTATTTCTTTTTATTACTGAATAATATTCTATTATATGGATATAAGTATAATGATCATCCATACTCCTATTGAAGGACTTGGGCTATTTCTAGTTTTGACTATTATGAATACATTTTCTATAATCATTTTTCACACTGATTTTTATTGACATGTCTTTTCATTTCTCTTGGGTAAATTTTTAGGAATAGAATTCCTGTGCCACATAGTAGGCATATGCTTAGCTTTATAAGAAACTGAATAAAAACTTCCAAAGTGATCTGGCATCAAAGTCTGTGTTCTTAACTACTATGCTGAAGAGTTGAACTGGGCCTTGCTGGAAAAATAGGACTTTTCCAAATAGAAAATTGAGGGAAGATATTTCTGATTAAGAGAGCAAACCATACACCTGTGAAGTGAATTTTACTCATGAGAGGGAATTGATGTATGTGTTTGATATATTAAGTGATGAATTTGGAAAGGTAATTAAGTCATGTCCTAGAGATCTGCTTGATCACAGTAATAAGGATTTATGAATTAATGCCATAAAAGATGGAAACTCATAGGAGTTTTTTTGTGGGGGAGGGAGTAATCATTCATTCATTCATTGATTCATTCTCCACAATAAACGTTTGCTGAATACTAAGCATGCCCAAGCACCTCAGTGGTCTTTGCAGTATTTTAAGATGTGCTAAAGGTTTAGATAGCACAATGTCAGGAAAGAGAAGAACATCTTCAAAAACACTGAAAAGACAATTCCAACGGACTTTTTAGTTAACTGAACTTAGCTTCCTGAGAGAGTAAGAGCTTAACAGCAGTCAAAGCCTGAATAATTGGAAAATTTCTGTTGCTATTAACCACAATAGAGAAGTTAAAAGACAGTCAAGTTAGTGCTACAAAACTGAAAGCAGAATGATTTCTAAGCCACACCTTTTAGGGAACACAGTACTTCTGTGATATTCATAACACCAAGTATAGCATTCTAAATTTAACAGAATTTAAGTGTTCTTGACTTTATATAGGAAAAAAAAACTTACTTAAACTGCTCTGTAATAAGCATAAGACTATTTTAATTCTAAGCTGGTATACCATATTCCAATTATTTTTATAAATTCTGTCAAATAATTTCTTACAATAGCTTTGTTTGTTGTAGGAAATATAGCCAAGAAATTTATATTTCCTTTGAGACTAATGAAAATTAATGATTTTTAACACTGATTTCAGGGCTTTTAAAATTTAATAATGTATAAATATTGGTGTTTTTTTTGGATTTAAGGCAAACTAATTTGCAGAACTTAAAGGTAGAGAGAAATATAATAGTATATCTTTCACAGAAAAGCAGGGTACAATCATATTTAATAATATGAGTTACTTTAATGTTATGCCAACGAAGCATTTAAAGTTGTGTGTAACTTAAAGCATTTAAAGTTGTGTGTAATTTAAAGTTGTGTGTAATTCTCTCTTTAAATGAGAATTCAGAGTGAGTCACAAGAGACTTTGTAATCTTAGTACCACTCTACCAACAATCTGTCTCTTCCATCATTTTCATACCACATTATTCTGAGTCTAATTGTCACATTGTAATCTTAGTTATTTGCACATACTTTTCTTATAATACTTGAGAATTATATTTCCAACCCATCTAAGCAGATTCTCATATTAAATTCTGTTTTTTCTTCATCATTCAGATTCTCTTTATATTTGATAACGCTAGGGACACCATTTAAGGGTCCCTCTCCACCTCTCTGCACAGCTCTGTCAATTCCTGATTATGAAAAGTATGATAAAAGTAGCAATTTGAAATTACAGCAAGGCAGGAATAAATGCGAGGTCCTGAGGAGAGTGGACTGGACGATAGTGCTAATTTTAAAATATAGGGCTAATTAAAAAATAAAGTGAGGAGCACTGAATAAGCCAGTTATTGTCACAATGCTATAAACCCAAATCATTCCCAAGCCCAGTGGCTTAGAGCTACAATTACCATCCTCATCGCTTATCTAAACTGGCCTGGTTCTTTCAGTTCTAAGCGTCATTCAGGTCTGCTCTACTTGTCTCTTAACCTACCTGGAACCAGTATCTTCTAACGCATGTTCTTTTCATGGCAAAAGGGCCGATAGAAACTTGATGTCTCTTAAGGACAAAATTAGAACTGGCACACTATCACAACTGCCCAGATTCTATCAAAGCAAGACACTTGGCCAAGCCCCATATAATAAAGCAAGGACGTTTTATTTCCGTGTAAGATTGGAAAGTGAAAGTGAAACAAAGAAAATTGGAGAAAGGACTAAATATCATGAACAGTAATCTAATACACCCAAGCACTTAAGCAATCTAAAATACTTTGTCACTAGACTTCTCTTTTTTGAGTTCCATACCTACATTATATATATTTACATACCTAGTTGTTCCCAGGTGTCTCAACTCCTATCTTTGACAATTCCAGTCTTGCCCAATGGCATGTTTTAAGTATCCTTTATTTGTAGGCACAGACTCACCCAGTCCCTGACTCATCAGTAATGAAGGCAATTTATTAGTCATTCCATTTATGTTAAGTTTTGCTATGCTGCTGATACTGCTAAGTCGCTTCAGTTGTGACCGACTCTGTGCGACCATATAGACAGCAGCCCACCAGGTTCCATCGTCCCTGGGATTCTCCAGGCAAGAACACTGGAGTGGGTTGCCATTTCCTTCTCCAATGCATGAA
The DNA here is from genome assembly GCA_917880005.1 of Nanger dama. Classification (NCBI taxonomy): domain Eukaryota; kingdom Metazoa; phylum Chordata; class Mammalia; order Artiodactyla; family Bovidae; genus Nanger; species Nanger dama. The sequence goes on from CAKJTW010000002.1 coordinate 14,874,051, forward strand.
AGTGAAAAGTGAAAGTGAAGCGGCTCAGTCATGTCCGACCCTCAACGACCTCATGGACTGCAGCCTTCCAGGCTTCTCCATCCATAGGATTTTCCAGGCAAGAGTACTGAAGTGGGGTGCCATTGCCTTGCCTGGGCTGGGACCTATAGGCTTGCTGAAAGCATTGACTCTTAAATCTCCAAAACATGTTTCAGGAGATGAGTAGTTTTTAAACTAGGATTCTGCATCAGTTTTCCTAAGTTTCTAAGTTCTTTTCCAAAAGAGATAGCATTAAATTTTATTATAAAGAATGCATTGTGTAGTATGGGCATTTTAACAAGATGAATTCAATCCATGAACTTAGAATACCTATTCATTTATTTATGCCTTCTTCAGTTTGTTTCATCACTGTCTCATAGTTTTCAGTGTATAGATCTTTAATTCCTTGATTGTATTTATTCTTAAGTATTTTATTCTTTTCAATGCTGTTGTGATGGGATTTTTTAAATTTCTTTTTGGAAAGTTTATTGATAATATGTATAAATGCAACTGATTTGTGTATTCTGTATCCTGCAGTTTTACTAAATTGCTTTATTAATTTCTATGTTTTGTTTTTTTTCAGTACCTTTACTGGAATCTTTAGGGTTTTCTATATGAGATCAGGTCGTCTACAAACAGAGACAATTGAGCTTCTTCCTCTCTTATTTGGATGTTTGTTATTTTTCTTGCCTGATTGTTTTGACCTGAACTTCCAGTACCTTATTGAATAGGAATGGTAAAAGAAGGCATCTTTGCTTTGTTTCTAATCTTAGAGAAAAATATTTCTTATTTTTTTCATTGAATATGATGTTAGCTAGGGCTTCCTGAAGGCTCAGCAGTAAAGAATCTGCCTGCAGTGCTGGAGATGCAGGAGGTGTGGGTATAATCCCTAAGTCAGGAAGATCCCCTGGAGGAGAGCATGGCAACCCACTCCAGTGTTCTTGCCTGGAGAATCCCCTGGACAGAGGAGCCTGGGGGCTATAGTTCAGAGGGTAGTAAAGGGTCAGACATGACTGAAGTGGCTGAGCACAACACATGATGTTAGCTGTTGGTTTGTCATGTGTGGCCTTTATTATGTTGAGTTATATTTCTCATATACCTAATTAATTGAGAATTTTATCATGAGTAGATGTGGAATTTTGTCAAATGCTTTTTGAGCATCTATAAAGATAATCTTATGGTTTTTATTCTTTATTCTTTTAACGTATTGTATCCCACTTTTTTGATTTGTGTATTTTGAAACATCATTGCTCCTCAGGGATAAGTCAGTCTTAATTATGATGTATCTTTTTTTTTAATATATGGTAGGATTTATTTTGCTAGTATTTTGTTGAGAATTTTTGCATCTATGTTCATCAGTGTCTCAAGAAAACCGAAAACAAAATGTATGTACATTTCTATACAACTGAACAACATCAGTTCAGTTCAGTCGCTCAGTTGTGTCAGACTCTTCACGACCCCATGAATCGCAACACGCCAGGCCTCCCTGTCCATCACCATCTCCCAGAGTTCACTCAGACCCATGTTCATCGAGTCTGTGATGCCGTCCAGCCATCTCATCCTCAGTCGTCCCCTTCTCCTCCTGCCCCCAATCCCTCCCAGCATCAGAGTCGTTTCCAATGAGTCAACTCTTCTCATGAGGTGGCCAAAGTACTGAGTTTCACCTTCAGCATCATTCCTTCCAAAGAAATCCCAGGGTTTATCCCCTTCAGAATGGACTGGTTGGATCTCCTTGCAGTCCAAGGAACTCTCAAGAGTCTTCTCCAACACCACAGTTCAAAAGCATCAATTCTTCGGCGCTCAGCCTTCTTCACAGTCCAACTCTCACATCCATACATGACCACAGGAAAAATCATAGCCTTGAATAGCCAGACCTTTCTTGGCAAAGTAATGTCTCTGCTTTTGAATATACTATCTAGGTTGGTCATAACTTTCCTTCCAAAGAGTAAGCGTCTTCTAATTTCATGGCTGCAGTCACCATATGCAGTGATTTTGGAGCCCAGAAAAATAAAGTCTGACACTGTTTCCACTGCTTCCCCATCTATTTCAATGAAGTGATGGGACCGGATGCCATGATCTTCGTTTTCTGAATGTTGAGCTTTAAGCCAACATTTTCACTTTCATCAAGAGGCTTTTTAGTTCTTCTTCACTTTCTACCATAAGGGTGGTGTCATCTGCATATCTGTGGTTATTGATATTTCTCCCAGCAATCTTGATTCCAGCTTGTGTATCTTCCAGCCCAGCGTTTCTCATTATGTACTCTGCATAGAAGTTAAATAAACAGGGTGACAATATACAGCCTTGACGTATTCCTTTTCCTGTTTGGAACCAGTCTGTTGTTCCATGTCCAGTCCTAACTGTTGCTTCCTGACCTGCATACAGATTTCTCAAGAGGCAGGTTAGGTGGTCTGGTATTCCCATCTCTTTCAGAAATTTCCACAGTTTATTGTGATCCACACAGTCAAAAGCTTTGGTATAATCAATAAATCAGAAACAGATGTTTCTCTGGAACTCTCTTGCTTTTTCCATGATCCAGCGGATGTTGGCAATTTGATCTCTGGTTCCTCTGCCATTTCTAAAACCAGCTTGGACATCAGGGAATTCCGGTTCACATATTGCTGAAGCCTGGCTTGCAGAATTTTGAGCATTACTTTACTAGCATGTGAGATGAGTGCAGTTGTGCGGTAGTTTGAGTATTCTTTGGCATTGCCTTTCTTTGGGATTGGAATGAAAACTGACCTTTTCCAGCCCTGTGGCCACTGCTGAGTTTTCCAATTTTGCTGGCATATTGAATGCAGCACTTTCACAGCATCATCTTTCAGGATTTGAAATAGCTCCACTGGAATTCCATCACCTCCACTAGCTTTGTTCATAGTGATGCTTTCTAAGGTCCCCTTGACTTCACATTCCAAGATGTCTGGCTCTAGATTAGTGATCACATCACCATGATTATTTGGGTCTTGAAGATTTTTTTTTTACAGTTCTTCCGTGTATTCTTGCCACCTCTTCTTAATATCTTCTGCTTCTGTTAGGTCCATACCATTTCAGTCCTTTATCGAGCCCATCTTCTCATGAAATGTTCCCTTGTTATCTCTAATTTTCTTGAAGAGATCTCTAGTCTTTCCCTTTCTGTTCTTTTCCTCTATTTCTTTGCATTGATCACTGAAGAAAGCTTTCTTATCTCTTCTTGGTATTCTTTGGAACTCTGCATTCAGATGCTTATATCTTTCCTTTTCTCCTTTGCTTTTTGCCTCTCTTCTTTTCTCAGCTATTTGTAAGGCCGCCCCAGACAGCCATTTTGCTTTTTGCATTTCTTTTCCATGGGGATTGTCTTGATCCCTGTCTCCTGTACAAAGTCACGAACCTCCATCCATAGTTCATCAGGCAGTCTGTCTATCAGATCTAGGCCCTTAAATCTATTTCTCACTTCCACTGTATAATCATAAGGGATTTGATTTAGGTCATACCTGAATGGTCTAGTGGTTTTCCCCTACTTTCTTCAATTTGAGTCTGAATTTGGCAATAAGGAGTTCATGATCTGAGCCACAGTCAACTCCCGGTCTTATTTTTGTTGACTGTTTAGAGCTTCTCCATCTTTGGCTGCAAAGAATATAATCAGTCTGATTTCGGTGTTGACCATCTGGTGACGTCCATGTGTAGAGTCTTCTCTTGTGTTGTTGGAAGAGGTTGTTTGCAATGACCAGTGCATTTTTTTGGCAAAACTCTATTAGTCTTTGCCCTGCTTCATTCCTCATTCCAAGGCCAAATTTGCCTGTTACTCCAGGATGTTTCTTGACTTCCTACTTTAGCATTCCAGTCCCCTGTAATGAAAAGGACATTCTTTTTGGGTGTTAGTTCTAAAAGGTCTTGTAGGTCTTCATAAAACTGTTCAACTTCAGCTTCTTCAGCATTACTGGTTGGGGCATAGACTTGGATAACTGTGATGAACAACATAAATGAAATTAAAAGTCAGTGAAAAATAAAGATGCATTGTCAGTATAATGACAAGGAACAAAACTGTTCTTTTTATCATTTATTTAAGCAATACATATATATTGAGACTCTAACTTGTGCTAGGCACTGTTCTAAATTATAGACTTCAGAGGACTGAGGAAAAAGCATTTGGACAATAACTTGACTTTGAATCTGGGAACAGAAGGAAAAACAAATGATAATGTCAGTAATAAAATAATTATGGTTTTATTTTTCAGTTTTAACATATCTACTCTGCAGCAAGTCCATATCCAAGTCTACAGTGTCAAAGTGCAGGTTTAAATAAAATCTATCAAAAATATCAAATTCTGTTCATCTTTGAATGTTAAGAATTTGTTTAATTATTTAAATTTATTAGAATAAAAGTTCCTATATACTTGGAATATTGGTGTTTTACAGTTTACTAAATGCATGCTTGAGATGTTTGTGATATTAAATCATATGTAAATTTTGCTTTATCTTTCCATTTTTAAATTCAAAATTTATCTCTGATTGCTTTACAAATGACTGAATACAAAGGTACAGCCAGTTATATGATACTAATATTTTACAGGTTTCCCTGATAGCTCAGCTGGTAAAGAATTGACATGTGATGCAGGAGGCCCCATTTCGATTCCTGAGTCGGGAAGATCTGCTGGAGAAAGGAAAATCTACCCACTCCAGTATTCTGGCATAGAGAAGTCCATGGGCTGCACAGTCCATATTTTACAGAAAAACGAATGCTGATCAGTTAAAAAGTAAATATGACTATATACTTTATTCCCTGTTTTAAACCTTATGCCAAAGTTGAATCCATTTTTCTCTTTACCTTAAATGATATGTTACTATATTCCAGGGCATAAAATTCAGAAAGTAGGACCTTACACATGTGAATACCTCCATAGACCAATAAGCCGGTCAATAATGAGAACTGTCCTTTACTTTCAAAAGAACAGTCATTCCTGGAACAAGAATAAAGTAACTTATACTCTATAAATAACTGGATACATTTAATAGCTGGTTACTCTGTGGTTTGCGAAAGGTTGGCTCAGTCAATTAGAAAGAATAATTAGCTTCAGCATCAAAAGTAGCAAGTTTATTTTGTGGTACTTCTTGTCTTTCTAAAGAAATGATTAAATATATATTGCATTTAAAGAGGTAATACAAAAATATGGCAACCTTACTATATTAATGAAAATTTATCATCTTGTAATAATATTAGCTTAAAAAATAAAATGTACCTTTCAATATAGCACATAATTAAACACTACACTTCCAGCAGAAACTTTTCTCTGCTTCATAGAAATAGTTCTTAAACATACTTTTTAAATATAATGGGATATGAGCTAAATAAATAAATTTGATAAAGCTTTGCTCTGTTTAAAAATAATTTACTCAAAAAATTTTAAATTTTAATTCTGTAGTTAAAAATTGATTAGGACGATCACTAATTTGCATAAAAACTGGCTCATTATCATACCAGCTGCTGAAAAATTTGTGAAACAAATTTCATGTTGGCAAGCAGAACTGCAGGCTGTCTTAGATGTAAAAATATCTGTGGGCATGAAAGATGTATGCAATTTAAAGAGAAGTACAGACCCATATTTCTGAGGATTTCTCTTGTGGATGATTTTCATTCTTAGTGAAGATGATAAGTTATAAGGAAATGTTGCCTGACAACAGTGGACATCCTGGGATTAAACTGACCTATTCTCAAATAAAAATATTAAGGGCACAGCATTCTATAAGCTTAATGAGCTGGCTTGCTCTCAGATGTACATTTGCATTCACACAGTTTTCATAATAAACTGACATCAATGGGTATTTCAGAATTATATTTTCATATTATTAACTTCTGAGATTGTCCAGAATTTTGAGAAATCTCCATGTGGTTCCACTTGAATTATTTTCCACTACATAGTGAAATAGTCAAAGATTAAAATACCTTTATCTACAAAACTTCTCAGTTTTTAAAATTTTTTATTATTATTTATTGGGTTCACAAAAAATTTGTTCAAATTTTTCCATACCAGTGTACAGAAAACTCTGAGCAAACATTTTGGCCAAGCCAACTTTTTTTAATTTTTGCTTGCAAATTTTGGTAGGCCTAAAACAAACAAATAAGGAAACCCACAAGTATGCTGCTGAAATATTTTTGTGATTGTACCTTATTATCAATTTGGTGGAAGATACTAAAGTTAATTTTTTTTAAGAAAAAAATTATAAATTATCCAACAAACTCAGATTTTGGAAGAACATATGCTTCAAAAGTACTTTTAAACTGGACTACTTATATTACATGAGGTTCTACAAAACATACTAATTATTTTATCCTATGTCCTAAATGTCTGCAATTTATCATGTATAGTTGCTAATGTTGTGATTATTTATTTAGCTAGAAAAACTCTGGTTTCAATTACATTGAAATTTAAATATTAATGTAAAAGTGTTTATAGTCTGAGCTTTGTGTAGTCAATGTGTGGTTATCTTAATAATGCAAGCAAGATTCTTTCTTTTATATCAATTAGATATGTTAAATTACTTTCTCCTTAATTCCTTACCCCTTTTGATTTCTTGGATTATGTACCTCACAAATATGGACTTTTAGATCAAAATAATAATTTTTTTTTTTATACATAGGATTTTATTTTGCACTGCTGTAACAATTTCATTATAGACCAAGGGAGATAAAAGAAAAAGGGTAAAACCACCACACTGAGTAAATTACTAAAGCTTTTCTACATTTAACAGGATTTTCCATCTGGTGGATTTATTGTCATATCCCCTTCAAAACAGACAAGATGCTTACCATATTTTAAAGATTATAGGTTGCCACTGAAAGAAAAATTTTACACAGTTCACTGTACATCAAGGTTGAAAAACTGTCCTGCATGAAAAATATACTTAGAAATCATGTGAATAAAATGAAAAGAAAACATTATTGTTAAAGAAAGATTAAAGTCCTCGCAACGTGCCATCTACACGTGGACACTCATTCCTCCTGGAGTCGCTCAGGTGGAGGAGTCCTTGCTTCTGCCCAGCTCTCTCATCATACTGTGTTTCTACCCAATGGGATACATTAAGGCAAACAAATCCTTCTCTGAAGAGATCTTACAGAAACTGTGGACAAATAGCAAACTTTTGGCATTAAAACAGGTTAACACATACACAGCCTTTAGTAGTAATGTACATTTAAGCATATTTCTCTTGGACTAGTGACAAGGAAAAATGAACATGCTTGTTAACAATGTCAAAAAGTTTTAAAATTCAGTGTCCAAGCAATTCCTAATGATGCTTCTGTAGCTTTAAGCTCTAAACAGTATAGAATTTATGCAAATGCATTAAAGAATTCAAGCTTGGCAAATTACACCCAAGCAGGTTATTAAACTATATATACAGAAAGTAAATGATAAATACAGAATTAAAAGAGTCCTTCTGTTTATTTTTAGATCAAAATAAAATAATAAAGGATCATCTCAGATGCTAGTAAAGTAATGTTCAAAATTCTCCAAGCCTGGCTTCAACAGTATGTGAACCATGAACTTCCAGATGTTCAAGCTAGATTTAGAAAAGGCAGAGGAACCAGAGATAAATTGCCAACATCTGTTGGACTGTTGAAAATGCAAGAGAATTCCAGAAGAAAAATCTACTTCTGCTTTATTGACTATGCCAAAGCCTTTGACTGTACGGATCAAAACAAACTGTGGAAAATTCTGAAAGAGATAGGAATACTAGACCAACTGACCTGCTCTTGAGATATCTGTATGCAGGTCAGGAAGCAACAGTTAAGAACTGGACATGGAAAAACAGACTGGTTCCAAATCCAGAAAGGAGTACGTCAAGTCTGTATATTGTCACCCTGCTTGTTTAACTTATATGCAGAGTACATCATGAGAAACACTGGGCTGGATGAAGCACCAGCTGGAATCAAGACTGCTAGGTGAAATATCAATAACCTCAGATATGCCGATGACACCACCCTTATGGCAGAAGGTGAAGAAGAACTAAAGAGCCTCTTGATGAAAGTGAAAGAAGAGAGTGAAAAAGTTGGCTTAACATTCAACATTCAGAAAATTGAGATCATAGCATCTGGTCCCGTCACTTCATGGCAAACAGATGGAAAAACTGTGGAATCAGTGACAGACTTTATTTTGGGGGTGCTTCAAATCACTGCAGATGGTGACTACAGCCGTGAAATTAAAAGATGCTTGCTCCTTGGAAGAAAAGCTATGACCAACCTAGACAGCATATTAAAAAGCAGAGACATTACTTTACCAACAGAGGTCCATCTAGTCAAAGCTATGGTTTTTCCAGTAGTCGTGTATGGATGTGAGAGTTGGACTATAAAGAAAACTGAGTGCCGAAGAATTGATTCTTTTGAATTGTGGTGTTGGAGAGGACTCTTGAGATTCCCTTGGACTGCAAGGAGATCCAATCAGTCCATCCTAACAGAAATCAGTCCTGAATATTCATTGGAAGGACTGATGTTGAAGTTGAAACTCCAATACTTTGACCACCTGATGCAAAGGAGAGACTCATTTGCAAAGACCCTGATGCTCAGAAAGAGTGAAGGCAGGAGGAGATGGGCATGATAGAGGATGAGATGGTTGGATGGCATCACAGGCTCGAAGGACGTGAGTTTGAGTAAGCTCCAGGAGTTGGTGATGGACAGGGAAGCCTGGCATGCTGCTGTCCACGGCTTTGCAAAGAGCTGAACACGACTGAGTGACTGAACTGAACTGAACTGAATAAAAGAGAAAAATCAGGCTTAACACATGTAAATGAATTTTCACTTTATAAATACAAATCATGGTTTGCATTGAATATTTTGTTTTTAGTTTAGGACAACATCTATTCCCCCAGATCAATGTTGAAGTGTATATTACCCTCAACAAAAAGTAAAAACAGGGCACACATTTTTCAATTTGTTTTCAGATCTATAAGCTGTATAATTGGTTTATCTCATTATAGCTTAAATTATAGAAGGTTGGACATTATTTTCTACTAAAGATTGATAATTTTTTTAAACTGTAAAGACAATGATAACTATATTTATTGTACTAATTTTCAAGTCTTTATGAAAAACAAAACTGTATCAAAGCATACTGTTCACTGTTCCTAAAAATATCTCATTAACTTAAATTCACATCTCTTTCATGGGCCACATTTAAGCTTAAACTAATATTTCAGTCTTTCATTCTTTTCTCACACTTCTTTTTCACCAGTAGTATCTTTTTATTGCATATTTGCATCAAGAATATAAAGAATGTTAAGTTTGTTTGCCACAATAATATTATAATTGATGAAAACATTTAAGTGAATTAACATTTGTCATGCTATTTTGTTAAAATAATCATGAGCATTTATTGTTATAAAACATGTTAGATCTCATAACTTTTAATCACAGAAGACTTAATGAACATGATAACTGAACAAAACTGAAAAGTTTTTAGAAACCGTCTGCAAATCTTCATTTAGAAAACTAATCAAAGAATGTTTACTGAGTACTTTGCACAATTAAGGTAGAGTAATATATGAAATTTGCTCTCTATACTCAAGTAATTCACCATCCATGTACAAGATAATGCAAATATGCCTGAAAATAGCAGTAATGTTCTTTTGAGTAATGTTTTGAATAAGTGTTTTAGCATTATGTGACTATTTTGACTGTCATCTCTGAGTTCTTATAAGAACAAATTAAACAAATTAAACCAAATTAAAAAATTGTTAACAGAAACAGACTACTTATATTTTCTCTCCTTTTACCTCCCTGATGTATTAATAAACCACCGTCTGTTTCTCACCTGTATTATCCCCATTGCCTCCTAACTTGTTGACCTAATACTAGTCTTGTTCCTGTATATTTCATTTCTAATAGCAGTTGAAATAATACTTTGAGGATGGAAGTCAGATCCTGTCACTCCTATGTTTTAAAAAACTGAGATGGCTCCCTATTTCATTAATGGTAGAGTCAAATTCCATATGAAGTGAAGTCGATCAGTCGTGTCCGACTCTTTGCGACCCATGGACTGCATGTAGCCCACCAGGCTCCTCTGTCCATGGGATTCTCCAGGCAAGAGCACTGGCGTGGGCTGCCATTTCCTTCTCCAAAGTCTCCCATGATCTGCTGTCCACCCCTTAACGCTCTGCACAAGCTCTGCAGCTCTCCCTTGTCTGTGCCCTTTGTTCACTCAGATTCTGCCATGTTGGCTTCCTTCTTGCTTCAAATACCTCAGACATGCTCCACCCTTAAAAGGACTTTGCAGTGGCTGTTCCCTCTGTCTGGAACACTCTTAACTTCAAATATCTGTAAGTCAGATGGCCTAATCACCACCTCTGCTCCAGTATCCTTGACCATTCTCTTAAATTTCGTCTTACTCTTCAGCTCCGGCACTCTCAAGTCTCTTTACCCTGCTCTAGTTATTGTTCTTGCATTCTAATAAACTGTAATTATTTCAGTATTTATTATGTTTATCTTTTTTTTCTTTTGTGCCCGTGAACCTAAAGGTCCTTTGCATTGCCCACTGGTATACCTCACTAATGAAAATTAGTGCAGGCCTCAAAGTCGGCACTTAATAAAAGTGTGTGATGTAAATAAATGACCATGGGAACAAACAGCAAATGCTAGGGTCTTATTTTTCCTAAATGTGCAATTTCTATTAAAATGAAAGCTACGACTGAAGCGACTTAGCAGCAGCAACAGCAGTTATATTATATTTGGATTTTTATCTTTATTATCTTATTTCCAATCATGAGCTTTTTCTGGAAAACCTGAAGTACCATCACTAATGCATGTAGAATAAGCAAAAAAAAAAAAAAAGTTAGAAAAATTACCAAGAATCTTCTCTTTATTGTTATTGATCAAATACAGTAGTTCAAAGTTAAAATCTAATTATTTGGGACATGTGCTATTTAAAACAATGTATCCCTTGTCATGCTAAGTTATTAGTCAGATCTTTCAACAAGCAGATCAAAGTCTGAGCTTTGGGCCACTTTCAGAAAGGGGATACCATATGTAGGTTTACGGGGAAAAAAAGATTAAATAGATTCTCCCCTTTGATGAAATCAGACTCTGCACACTTGCTTTATTCCAATTCTTCTTTCACTGGTGCTGACACTCTTTTCCCTGCCAGAATATATAGATATGTGCTTAAAGGTATACATAGAATTATGTGAAATTCATCCTTATGTTAACTAACGCTCTACTTATCTTCTACAGAAAAAAAGAACATATTGGAATGCTAATGTGGTAAATAATTTTATATCTAATCTTATTGGTTTTCATACAAATGTTTCAAAATTCTCAAACATTGGTTCTTTGTCTACCTGTAACTACAAGGTAGTGATATAGAGCAGATGAAAAAGCAGCACTCAGTTTTGACATGGAATAGATATTTGCTAGAAGAACATAGGAGGGTGTTGGATTCAATTAGTACATACTGGCAACTGACTTGGACTTGATTTATTCATTTATTCATTCATTTGCTCAACAGTTACTGAACTCCATGCACCAGACAGTGTATTGTATAACTTGGTTCAAAGGTAAGACCTGGTCTTTGCTTTAAAAATGGAATGCAATTATCAGCTAGTAAGAGATGGAAAGATTAAAAAAAATAGGATGCAATGTATGAATTTCCCTGGACATGCAAAGATATGCAAAACTTCCCTAGAATAAATAGAATGAAAATTTCTTCCTTCTGAAACTAAGTAGCCAGTATCCACTTGTGTTAGTCTCTCAGTTCAACCAACCATCGACAGCATCACTGACCCAATGGACATGAGTTTGGGTAAATTGCGGGAGTTGCTGATGAACAGGGAGGTCTGGCAGGCTGCAGTTTGTGGGGTCTCAAAGAGTCAGACACGACCGAGCAACTGAACTGAACTGAACTGAGTCTCAGTATGCCCCACTCTTTGCGACCCATGAACTGCAGCCCACCAGGCTCCTCTGTCCATGGAATTCTCCAGGCAAGAACACTGAAGTGGGTTGCCATTTCCTTCTCCAGGGGATCTTCCTAACCCAGGGATTGAACCTGGGTCTCCTGCACTGCAGGCAGATTCTTTACCAACAGAGCTACCAGGGAAGCCCCATATTCAGTAAAACTTAGCTTAATCAGTTCCCTATTTTGAGCATTCTATGATTTTGATTGTGTAGTATCTTTTTTTTTTCCTTAAAATTACACAAGAATGTGCATTTATATGGAGAAGGAAATAGCAACCCTCTCCAGTATTCTTGCCTGAAAAATCCAGTAGACAGATGAGCCTGGCAGGTTATTGTCCATGGGGTCTCAGAGTTGGTTATGACTGAGCAACTTAAGCATGCATGTGCATTTATAAATTAAATCCCCATGGTGATATCAACATGGCATTTCTGGAATATACTACTAATTATGTTTCTCTGTACTTAAAGCCCTCCAGTACCCTCTCTCCCTGCCACTGACGACAGAGCCTTTCATAACTCAAGCCCAGCCTTTACCTCTCATGTTCTGCCTTCACATGTTGCTTTTTTAAAATCAACCCTCTCAATTTTCCTTGCACTGCACTACTGTTTGACTCAACAATGTGGAGCTTCTTATATCTTCCTCAAAAACAAACTATGATTTTTTTATGTTTTGGAATATTTTTACTCTCTTTTCCATGCCTAGAATACCATCACAACTTTTACCTCTATTAAAATCTACCTGTCCTTTAAAAGTTTCTTATATCCCTGAGGCCTGTTCAGTTCAGTTCAGTTCAATCGCTCAGTCGTGTCCAACTCTTTGCGACCCCATGAATCTCAGCACGCCAGGCCTCCCTGTCCATCACCAACTTCCGGAGTTCACTCGTGAGGCCTGTTACCCACTGCTAGTTGTACCCTCAGAATTGCATTTAAGTTTTCCTTTGTTACTTTTTTGGTGGTGAGCACTCTAGTGTATAAAGAAGTAGAAATAGAATATTGTACACGTGAAACTTACATAATATTTCAAGAAAATATTTCCTCAATACAAAATAAAATTTTAGAAAGTTTTCTTTTGCATTTCCCTTGGTATACATGTTAAATGTTTGCTGATTTCATTCTGTCTCTACCTGGCTGGAGCACTTTGAGATAAGAGCCATAACATTCATTTATATTTCTCTTTTATCTCTCACAGTATTGGTGATCGTAGTTGTTCAATAAATATTAATTAAAATGAGTTTAATTTGGCCATTTTAAAAGCTACTGGTTTTTTTTGGGGGGTTTGTGCCAAATGGAAATATTTTTTAAGAATCTACCGTTTGCCTCTCAATAAGAACTAATTGGTCGGATTTTCCTAGCACAAACTAATCCATGATGTTATATTAGATTTACGTTAAAACTGCATTAATACATTAAGATTACTCTTCAAAACAGGAAGCACACCTCAAAGAATATGATCTCAGTATAGCTAACTTTTAAGCTCACAACCTTGACATTGAAATATGTTATAGACAGCTGACTCTTTTATTATATTTTTACTTGGAACCACATTTTAAAACTATCAACATTTATCTAACTTTTATTCATGCCTCCAGATCAGGGAACTATGTATCTTTTTCCCAGTAGAGTAATTACCAGATAATTATATGAAACTTATGCATTTTTCAATGGTGGAGACTCATTCTGACAAAGAAAATCTGTTATTTTAAAAGGGAAACATTTATATTCATTAGAAACTGATATGGATACTTTAAATGCCATTTCAGGTCAGGTACCCATTATTTCAGATGGAGAGGGAAATGTAAAGAATTCAGTAATACTACAATGAAAGTTCATACTAGCACTCCCTGTCTATTGGCATATCTCAGTGTATCACATTTCTGCCTCACTGAAATAACACAGGTTTGTGTATCTAACTTTTGAGAAATAGTCCCATATTGATTGCTGGATACTATTTGAATTATTTATTAATATTTGGGTAATTTACCTGTCATTGAGAAATATTTTTATTCTCATTAAGTCATCCTGGCAAAAAATAAATAAAATAATAATAATAAAATTAGAATATTTATTTATATGCCAGAAAGCTTCTCTAGTCATTGCAGTGATTTATCTGTATGAGAATGGGGAAGATAAATTTTAAAAAGAATTGTGTCCTTAAGGTCCATGCATTTTAAAATTTGGGAAAAGAAATCCTAATATTCCTAAGTCATAGGCTAATTTTTAAAAATACAAATAAATAAAATTAGGGTATTAGTAACATACAAAATCTATAGTTGAGTACAGTGTCATCAGCACCAAATTACAAAGATAGAGGAGTCAGCCCTAAAATAAACTTAGAGGTGATTTCTTCTACACTAGTTTGGAAACTAATATTTATAAAGTTGGTAGAAATTATAACTTTTGATATACTTTTAACTCACTGAAAGACACGTATGGACCTATGATAAAGGAATATCAAATATTAGGACACATTTTACCTTAAGAGTAGTAACCTATGTTCTTGGAATTGAAAGCAATGTTTTGTGACAGTGAACATGTGGTTGGAAATGAAAACAGAGGACTGTGTCAAAAAGCCAGTGTCACTAATCAACATAACAGTACTAAGTACCATCTGGATCCTGTGATTCTGTGCTGCGTTAATATCATGACCTCTAAAGCTTCCTTCATTTGCATCTTCAATTCTCATCCTTTATCACTCAATTCCAAGGAGACTTCTTGCATACTCTGTGTTCCTAACCCCATGTTCTAAACCCCAAACTAGAGTGATTTTATGATCCCATCCTCAAAACTGTTACTGCCTAAATCTGGACACTGAACAATTTTATACACAGATGTTTATAGATGGTACAACATGGAGATATTATTTATCTGGAAAACATAACAGTAAAAGAGTGATATAATATACAACCTTGTTATGAGCTTTTAAGCCAGTATTAGAAATTACACATCTTCTTATATACCAACACAGGTTTCCATATCCATTGCTGCAAGTACATCAGAGTCACTCTGGTTGGAATACGCATTGTCCAGTAGAAATGTATGCATGCGTGCCTGTGAACTCAGTCATGTATGACTCTTTGTGACCCCAGGGACTGAAGCTTATCAATCTCCTCTGTCCATGGAATTTTCCAAACAAGAATACTGGAGTGGGTATTCATTCCCTTCTCTAGGGGATCTTACAAACCCAGGAATCAAACTCAAGTCTCTTGGGTCTCCTACAGCTTCTTCACCAGTTGAGCCACTGACTTCGTGAATGATATTTGATGAAAACAAATTAGGTGATTAATAACTACCCAGCGATAAGGGATGTGGAAAAACATTGTTATAAATTTGTTGTCAAGTCTGGTATGAGTTAAAAGATAGATTTATTAACAATACTTCCTTAGTGCCTTTTGCCATGGTCATTTGTAGCAAAGATCTCCAAACATATTTACATGACCTACTGTTAACGCCTTAATCCAGTATTGTACTAAAGCAGCCAAATGTGTTCTGATGCTGGAAATATGGAAAGCATTTATAAACATGGTGAAAGTATGATATCCTTCCTGATACAACATCAAAAAATTGACAAATACATTTGTAATTTTAATTTTGAACATCAGGCCACTCTTAAATTATGTACTTAAAATCCATTGCTAAGAATGTTAGGGTTTATAGAATACTTTGTATAATCAGAAATGCAAACTGATCAAATGAGCATAACTAAAACCAAATAAAATAATTTATCCATACAGTAACTTTCCATGTTTATACCATTTATATTTTATGTTACATTTGAAATGATTGACCACACGAGGAAGTGCAAAATATTGCTGCAATATACATAACGTAGACTTAAAATGGAATGATATTTTGTTTGTCAGATTGTGCTGATACTTTTTTCAGTTTAGAAATATCTTTAATTTTTTTAAATTAAGACATAAACCCAACCTAAAAATCTGATACACACCTATTTTAAAACACCCATGGCGGATTCATGTCAATGTATGGCAAAACCAATACAGTATTGTAAAGCAAAATAAAGTAAAAATTAAAATAAAAAATAAAAGATAAAATATAAGTCATGCTTCCAAGAAAATTGGTATAAATTCAAAAAGTTCAACAACATTTTAGAAAGGATTAAAGCCATAGTTGACTAAAATTACTTTAATATTCATATTCTATTCTTTGGCATTTATATGAAACAAAATTAAGATTCCTAAATGGTTTAAAATGTTCAAACATTCTTATGTTATGGTAGGTATAATTCTAAGATATGTCCTTTTCAGCTTAATGTATGCTTGCTATTATGAAACATTTATTTATGGTAATAGAAATCCACTCTTTTATTTATTCATCCATTTTGATATTATGAAGCAATTATTTATAGTAATAGAAATCCATTCCTTTACTTATTCATCTATTAAGCTCCTATTTATTCACTGCCTTCTTTTGCCCTACACCGGAAAGTTTTTAGGAATGTGATATATAGTAAGTATCTGGCTCTTTTACTCTAGGAAGTATAAATTTCTTTGAGTAAAAGGACCATTTTTTATACTACGTGTTTTTGGTACCACAAAGTTTGAGTGCAAGATCAGGTCAACAACAACAAAAATGCTTCATTCCTTTAACTAGCTGATTTTGTTTTTAGGGTTTGATACAGATTCTAAGAGGGAGTGCAGAGTACATCTCTCTCTCTCTCCTCTTCCCCGCCTCCTACCCTTTACTCTCCCTTTCTTCATAGATGTTGTAAACTTGAAAGTGCTGTCTTTAATAACTGAGAAAGCCTGCTTCAGAATGAAGTCTATCTACACAGGGTTAAGTTTAGATAAGATGTGCACAAAGCAGTTACATCCACTGGAAGTCAGACAATATATAGAATTTAGTCAAATCTGAACCTGATCTTGAGCAAAAAATGGAACATCAATAGCTATAGATGAACAGAATTATATTTCAGGCCTGTTGTGTAGTTGCTCAGTCATGTCTGACTCTTTGTGACCCCGTGGACTGCAGCACACCAGACTTCACTGTCCATTAGCTCCTAAAGTTTGCTCAAATTCAGGTCCATTGAGTCAGTGATGCCATTCAAGCATCTCATCGTCTGTCATCCCCTTCTCCTCCTGCTCTCAATCTTTCCCAGCATTGATGTCTTTTCCAGTGAGTTGGCTCTTCACATCAAGTGATCAGAGTACTGGAGCCTCAGATTTAGCATCAGTCTTTCCGATGAATATTCAGGACTGATTTCCTTTAGGAATGACTAGTGTGATCTCCTTGCTGTCCAAGGGGTCCTCAAAAGTATTCTCTAACACCAGAGTTCAAAAACATCAATTCTTCAGTGCTCAGCCTTCTTTCTGGTCCAACTCACATCTGTACATGACTACTGGAAAAACATAGTTTTGTCTATACAGACCTTTGTTGGCAATGTAATGTCTCTGCTTTTAATACGCTGTCTAGGTTGGTCAGAGCTTTCCTTACAAGGAGCAAGCATCTTTTAATTTCATGGCTACAGTCACCAGCTGTAGTGATGTTGGAGACCAAGAAAAAAAAGTCTGTCACTGTCTACATTTTTTCCCCTGTCGATTTGTTATGAAGTGATGGGACCAGATGGCACTTAGTTTTTTAAATGTTGAGTTTTAAACCAGCTTTTCCCCTCCCTCCTACATTTCTCTCTTCTTTCCCTCCTTCTTTCCTTCCACCTCACTCTTCTTTTTCCTTTCCTTTCTCTATTCCCTTTCTTTCTCTCTCCCTTTCTTCCTACATTAAGCATTTTGAAAACAAAAACTATGAACGATAATGGATATTGAGAAAAAGATGAAGACTCCCTATCCTTTAGGACCAGAGGGTCAAAATGTGATACATTTACATTTCTTTTATGGAAGTGAAAATTATTTTTACAAAAAACCCAACATTTTTTCTAGCCTTCTAATAATTCAGATAATAAAGTAATTCTAGAAATATATATGTTTTTGAAAGAATATACTTTATAGAAGATGGTTTTAAATCCTTGAAGTATGTCAAGAGAGCATAAATTATAAATTGCCTTAACTTTATTTGAACATAATAACTTAGATAAAAAGTAGAAGAAAAATAAGTTGCTTTTTACAGGAAATATGTAAATTTGTTTGTAACTGTATGATACAATTAATAAATCCTGTCTGATTTCACTGCTATGCTATATGATATGCATCTTGATAATAATGGTTTTAGAATTTTATTAAAAACTGTTGCTGATTATTTTCCAATCGCTTGTAATTATCAAAATTTGTGAGTACAAAATCAAAAAGTGGATAATGTGGAAGAAATGGGCAAATTCTTAGAAAAGTATAACTTTCCAAAACTGAACCAAGAAGAAATAGAAAATCTTAACAGACCCATCACAAGCACGGAAACTGAAACTGTAATCAGAAATCTTCCAGCAAACAAAAGCCCAGGTCCAGACGGCTTCACAGCTGAATTCTACCAAAAATTTCGAGAAGACCTAACACCTATTCTACTCAAACTCTTCCAGAAAATTGCAGAAGAAAGTAAACTTCCAAACTCATTCTATGAGGCCACCATCACCCTAATACCAAAACCTGACAAAGACGCCACAAAAAAAGAACACTACAGGCCAATATCACTGATGAACATAGATGCAAAAATCCTTAACAAAATTCTAGCAATCAGAATCCAACAACACATTAAAAGATCATACATCATGACCAAGTGGGCTTTATCCCAGGGATGCAAGGATTCTTCAATATCTGCAAATCAATCAGTGACTCACCACATTAACAAATTGAAAAATAAAAGCCATATGATTATCTCAATAGATGCAGAGAAGGCGTTTGACAAAATTCAACATCCATTTATGATAAAAACTCTACAGAAAGCAGACATAGAAGGAACATACCTCAACATAATAAAAGCTATATATGACAAACCCAAAGCAAACATTATCCTCAATGGTGAAAATTTGAAAGCATTTCCCTAAAGTCAGGAACAAGACAAGGGTGCCCACTTTCACTGCTACTATTCAACATAGTTCTGGAAGTTTTGGCCACAGCAATCAGAGTAGAAAAAGAAATAACAGGAATCCAAATTGGAAAAGAAGAAGTAAAACTCTCACTGTTTGCAGATGACATGATCCTCTACATATAAAACCCTAAAGACTCCACCTCCACCAGAAAATTACTAGAGCTAATCAATGACTATAGTAAAGTTGCAGGATATAAAATCAACACTCAGAAATCCCTTGCATTCCTATACACTAATAATGAGAAAGTAGAAAAAGAAATTAAGGAAACAATTCCATTCACCATTGCAACGAAAAGAATAAAATACTTAGGAATATTCCTACCTAAAGAAACTAAAGACCTATATATATATAAAACTATAAAACACTGATGAAAGAAATCAAAGAGGACACTAATAGACGGAGAAATATACCATGTTCATGGATCGGAAGAGTCAATATAGTGAAAATGAGTGTACTACCCAAAGCAATCTACAGATTCTATGCAAGCCCTATCAAGCTACCAGCGGTATTTTTCACAGAGCTAGAACAAATAATTTCACAATTTGTATGGAAATACAAAGAACCTTGAATAGCCAAAGCAATCTTGAGAAAGAAGAATGGGACTGGAGGAATCAACCTGCCTGACTTCAGGCTCTCCTACAAAGCCACAGTCATCAAGACAGTATGGTACTGGCACAAAGACAGAAATATAGATCAATGGAACAAAATAGAAAGCCCTGAGATAAATCCACACACCTATGGATACCTTATCTTCTACAAAGGAGGCAAGAATATACAATGGATTAAAGACAGTCTCTTTAACAGGTGGTGCAGGGAAAACTGGTCAACCACTTGTAAACGAATGAAACTAGACCTCTTTCTAACACTATACACAAAAATAAACTCAAAATGGATTAAAGATCTAAATGTAAGACCAGAAACTATAAAACTCCTAGAGGAGAACATAGGCAAAACACTCTCTGACATATATCACAGCAGGATCCTCTATGACCCACCTCCCAGAATACTTGAAATAAAAGCAAAAATAAACAAATGGGATGTAATTAAAATTAAAAGCTTCTACACAACAAAGGAAACTATAAGCAAGATGAAAAGACAGCCTTCTGAATGGGAGAAAATAATAGCAAATGAAGCAACAGACAAACAACTAATCTCAAAAATATACAAGCAACTTATGCAGCTCAACTCCAGAAAAATAAATGACCCAATCAAAAAAACGGGCCAAAGAACTAAACAGACATTTCTCCAAAGAAGACATACGGACGGCTAACAAACACATAAAAAGATGCTCAACATCACTCATTATCAGAGAAATGCAAATCAAGACCACAATGAGGTACCATTTCACACCAGTCAGAATGGCTGCGATCCAAAAGTCTACAAGCAATAAATGCTGGAGAGGGTGTGGAGAAAAGGGAACCCTCTTACACTGTTGGTGGGAATGCAAACTAGTACAGCCACTATGGAGAACAGTGTGGAGATTCCTTAAAAAACTGGAAATAGAACCGCCTTATGACCCAGCAATCCCACTGCTGGGCATACACACCAAGGAAACCAGAATTGAAGGAGACACGTGTACCCCAATGCTCATCACAGCACTGTTTTATAATAGCCAAGACATGGAAGCAACCTAGATGTCCATCAGCAGATGAATGGATAAGAAAGCTGTGGTACATATACACAATGGAGTATTCCTCAGCCATTAAAAAGAATACATTTGAATCAGTTCTAATGAGGTGGATGAAACTGGAGCCTATTATACAGAGTGAAGCCAGAAAGAAAAACACCAATACAGTATACTAACACATATATATGGAATTTAGAAAGATGGTAATGTTAACCCTCTATGCGAGACAGCAAAGAAGACACAGATGTATAGAACTGACTTTTAGACTCTGAGGGAGAGGGAGAGGGTGGGATGATTTGGGAGAATGGCATTGAAACATGTCTACTATCAGGTAAGAAATGAATCGCCAGTCTATGTTCGATACAGGATACAGGATGCTTGGGGCTGGTGCACGGGGATGATCCAGAGAGATGATATGGGGTGGGAGGTGGGAGAGGGGTTCAGGATGGGGAACTCATGTACACTTATGGCTGATTCATGTCAATGTATGGCAAAACCAATACAGTATTGTAAAGCAAAATAAAGTAAAAATATAAATTAAAAAAAATCAAATAGAAAGGCATTCTGTTTCCAAAAATAAATAATTTTTTTAGGGACAGAGGGATAATGTATAAATAATTTTAAAACTTATACACACACACATAAAAACACACAGGAAAAGTGTTCTTCCTTGTAAAAAGGACAATTTCACCTTAATGTGACAAAATTTCAATTTCAACTAATTTTAATGATTCTGAGAAATTAAATTTATTTTTTTAAAACAAGACTTCTTCAAAACAGTGTAATATATATATTTTTATATTGCCACCTTTGGAACTGCTTACATTTTATAGCCAGAAAATACTGCTGACAGATAATTAAAAATGTTAGTTTAATAACATTAAGACAAAATGGAGACTAGCATTAAGATTTGAGATTCAAAGTTATTTCTGTTCAATGTGCTTTACTTTGTTGTTTTAACAATTTAATTTTGGGCTGTAGGCAAAAGTATTTTTCTACTATTATAAGCTGTACCCTTAAGATAATTATTTCATAATTTTTGCCTCTATTAAAATTGAAAAAGTTTCTCTATATGTTAGTCTAATTACTTAAATTAGGGTAGTAAAACGAAAACTTTGCAATTATTCATTTTATTTAACATAGAATTTGCATAATATTACTTTAACAGATACTAATCCCACTTTACATTCTCTGTTTAGACGTGAGTAAAGCATTTTTTTCAGGTTTGAACTGGAAATTTTCTCTGAAGACAAGATAAAAATGATATTCATTACAGTAGAAATAAGCATCATTCTATTATTGGAGTAGAAGAGGGCAAGTTATAAAAATTACTATCTATTTTTAAGTCGATTATGATGGATGTTGAATTTTGACAAAAATATTTTGCTTTATTGAGATGATCATATTGTTTTTATTCTTTAATTTGTTAATGTAGTGTATCAAAACATACTTTCTTTAATCAATATTCTACCATTTTTCTTGAAGTCTTGCAACTCTTTGGATAATTTCCAAGGTTCTGAACAGGTGATTTTTAACAATCAATATTTTTCTCACAGCTCTTATAGAGAAGTAGATTCCTATTATCCTTATTCATCATTCCAGAAATACTATGTTCCACCCATTTGAAGGCCTGGTTTCTATTCTGTTTATTGACTTTGCCTCCAGTGGAAATTTTATATTAACACAGATGCTATCTCCTTACCTTTAGTGGTTGGAGCCTTTCCTGTGGTCATAAGTGGGTCAAGATGAAGGATCTGTATATAGCTGCTGGGGTCAGTTACAAAGAAGATATTAAAGATTATGACATTAAATGTGCTAGACTATATATTATTTAAGATTGTATTGGCAGAGAATTCATTTCTTGTCTGCTGATATTTGGGGAGAATAAGGAACTGAGATAAAAGGGAAATGTTAGTTGTCAGAGAACATACATCAACATCAATTAAGAATTCTAAATGACAGGATGCTGAATTCAAATGCTAAAGAGTAAAACCCCATATGATGTCATCAGAGCTCCATTGCTTCCAATCTTAATGAAGATAAGCAGAAAAAGAATGATGAAGGGAGAGAGCCAATCTATATCCATCCTCTACAATAGTCAGAGTCTCAGTTCAGTTCAGTTCAGTCCCTCAGTCATGTCCAACTCTGCGACCCCATAAATCGCAGCACGCCAGGCCTCCCTGTTCATCACCAACTCCTGGAGTTCACTCAGATTCATGTTTATCGAGTCAGTGACACCATCCAGCCATCTCATCCTCTGTCGTCCCCTTCTCCTCCGCCCCCAATCCTCTCTACCTACTAGTTAACACAAATGACATAAAGAACTCATATAGCTGTAATAACGTACAGGCTAAGAAGGCAGATATAGTAAGAAACTAATAAAAGCTTTCCCCAGGGTGTGCTTTGCTAAGTTGCTTCAGTTGTGTCCAACTCTCTGCAACCGTATGGACTAAAGCCTGCTGGGCTCCTCTGCCCATGGGATTCTCCTGACAAGAATACTGTAGTGGGTTGCCATGCCACTTTCCAGGGGGTCTTCTCAACCCAGAGATCAAACCTGCATCTTTTACGTCTACCTGCATTGGTGCTCGGATTCTTTACCACTAGTGCCACCTGGAAATCAATCTTGATATTTGGACTAAAGTAATAGCTGTATATATTAATAAAATAATAATGCCAGTTTCTGCAACAGACAGCCCTCCAGTTTTACAGGCTTACCATAAAAAGTGTGTTTCTCATTCGCGTCACATCCAGTGTGACTCAGGTGATGCATCTACATGGCCTGTACACACTGCTATATTTCAAATGGATAACCAAGAAGGGCCTTCTGTAGAGCACAGGGAACTCTGCTCAATATGGGGAAAGGGTTTGGAAAAGAGTGGATACCTGTATATTTATAACTGAATCACTTTGCTGCACACTGAAACACACAACATTGTTAATCAACTCTATCCCACTATGAAATAAAATTTTTTTAAAAGAACTAAGTGATGACTGAAGAGCCCAGGTTGTTTCAGCCTTACAACTCAACTCTTCAAATTGTTTCCAGCTCTAAGAGGAGAAAAGAGAATGAAGTGAAGAGATCTACTCGTCTTTGGCTGCCTTAAACTAGAGTGACTCATCACTTCACTTCTTCTTCCTATAAATTGGTGATAAATCACCACCTTTACCCAGTTAGTTATATGAGGTCTCTGAAGTGTAAGGGAACACTTGGGTATCTGATGAATGCTAGCAATCTCTCCTAGACCCTGACAACCTAAAAGCCAAAGAAAACCAACTGTGAAAGGAAATCTTCTATTGTGTTCCCTGATCTAGTTTAATAGTTCCAACTTCCACAATGTCATTTCTAGCAGTTAGGGGCAGTTTCTGGAAGCTTTCTCCTCTCAGTTAGGGACTACTAAAACTTTAAAAATGTCTACTTAATTTAGCTTGCCATATAATTTGCCATTATATATATATATATATTTATAAATATATAAATATATATATTATAATATATTATATATATTATATATAATATAATATATAATATAATATTATATAATATATAATAATTATAATATATATATATATATATATAATGGCAATGATCAGAAATCCATGTCCAGTTTTACTCTATAAGAAAAGTTTATGGAAAGTAAGTTTCTATGTGCATACTCACTCGTGTCCTGCAAGCTGTGCGGGGGTGGCCATTTAAAAAAAAAAAAAAAAGATGTTTTGTATTGAGTCTAGTTTTAGTACTGATACAAAACTGAATTGTAAGCCTTGAAAGGGCAATGATAGTATCTCTTATGTTTTTGTTTTGTTTTGTTTTGTTTTAATTTCACTCATGGTAAGAATACAACATGAGATCTGCATTTTTAACAAATACGAGTATACATGACAGTATCGTTAGCTATGTATAAAAATGTCACTCATCTTGTATAAATGAAAATTTTAACAATTCCCACCTTTCCCCTCTCTCCAGCCCCTGGCAACCACCATGTTACATTTTGCTTCTGTGAATGTGACTATTCTAGATACATACCATAAGTGGAATCATGCCAGATTTAGCCTTCTGTGTCTGGCTTATTTCTCTTAGTTATAATGTCTTCCAGGTTCACGCATGCTGTTGCATATGGTAGGATTTTCCTATTTTCTACAGATTCTTCCTCTTTCTTTTGCCCTAAAGTTTCTTACATCTAACATAATGCCTACTAAGCAAAATTTATTCTATAAATACTTATTGAATAAATTAACTTTTGCTAGACTAAATATGAACACCACAGTCAGCTCTATTTTTTTATGAGTGTTCTATTTCTCTTTTATAAATAAGATCATCTGTTTTTGCATCTAGAAAAAGATCAACGTTTTTCTAGATTCCACATATATGCATTAATATACAATATGAAATTTGATTTCAGGCAAATTTTAGATTTGCCTCATAGCAAACATGACCTTTTCAATAGTTACTTATTTTTACCACTTATAGCTCAAGTTTTATAGCTATGACATAGCTAGTTTTTACGGCTGCTGTGATGTTGAGTAAGACAAATAAAAATGTTTTAAAATATTAGCACAGTGCTAAAAGTATAGTAGCCTTTCAACAAATGTAAGTACTAATAATAGTTCTTTAGGATTTCATCAGTAGGTTTTGGTTTTGCAATATAAGGTAGGGAAAGTATTCCTCAGAATGATAAAATATCCATTCCCATAAGGATTATAACATAATAATTCTTTCTGCAGTTATCTTCCCGTTTTTAGTTAAGTTTTATGGTTCAGTATCCTGAGTAGTCTGTTGTTAAATTTCATGGTTAAGTAAATGGGTAGCATAATAGGATTACCGATTGTTGTATTATTTAATTAGAGTGGTACATTTGTATTTCAAGGAAGATGAATAAAAGATCCCCAAGTAAGTTTGTCTTTAGATATGAAACGTTTACATGAATACATAATATTGAGTATACTGGATCATTGCACTGGCTCCTTAAAAGTACATATGCATCAACAGTGCATGTCTGATTTTATTTCCATTGGTAATGTTATTTAATGTCACATTTCTACATATTTTTAAATTAAGAAAAAGGGCATCAAAAGGCCTTAATTCCATTTTATACTCCAAAAAATGTCAACAAAAATCTGTGTTGTACTGGAAATAAGACATGTTTAAGTAATAAATGCCACAGGATTTACTTCAAAACTATAGACTAATATTCTGTTATGAATGTACACTTTGAGGATTAGTCTGTGGGTACAGGAAACAACATGTTCAAGAGATCTCCTTTTCAGAGCAATAAAATGCCTAGAGCATTATGAGGCTTAATTGAATAAAAGTTCACCATATACACACATTTATAAGCTTACAACTCTTAACAAGTTAAAGCTTCATCAAGAATTCAACATCAAGTAAAATTTAATATCTACCAGCAGTGTTTGCGTGAAACCCTAATCCAGATAGGATGATAATGCTAATATCCACATTCCTTGTTCAAGTCACAGTTGCCCTAAGTGAATTTAAAAATGTGTTTCTGTTTTCTTCTTTCTTTCTAAAGGAAGTGTCATAAGTAACTGTCAATGACATTCTCAGCACATTGTTTTCCAAAGGATAAGACTTTTAAAATTCTATTTCGCTGGAAGGAAATTTATCTTAATCTAAAATAGTAAAACATACATACATAGCTGCAAAATATTATTAGCATCTCATAAATTAGCAGTAGGAATGTAAGGGACTTTGCTTGTGGCTCAGTGGTAAAGAATCTGCTTGCCAATACAGGAGACACGGGTTCAATCCCTGGGTCTGAAAGATCCCTTGGAGAAAAAGATGGCAACCCACTCCAGTATTCTATTCTAGAGAATTCCATGGACAGAGGAGTCTGAAGGGGTACAGTTGATGGGGGTGTAAAGAGTCGGACAGGACTTAGTGACTAAACAGCAACAGGAATATAAGAATAAGTATATTCAGTTCAGTTCAGTCACTCAGTCGTGTCCAACTCTTTGTGACCCTACGAACCGCAGAACGCCAGGCCTCTCTGTCCATCACCAACTCCCAGAGTTTACCACAACTCATGTCCACTGGGTCAGTGATGCTATCCAACCATCTTATCTTCTGTCTTCCCTTCTTCTCCTGCCCTCAATCTTTCCCAGCATTAGCGTCTCTTCAAATGAGTGAGTTCTTCGCATCAGGTAGCCAAAGTATTGGAGTTTCAGCTTCAGCATCAGTCCTTCCAATGAACATCCAGGACTGATTTCCTTTAGGATGGACTGGTAGGATCTCCTTGCAGTCCAAGGGACTCTCAAGAATCTTCTCCAACACCACAGTTCAGAAGCATCAATTCATTGGCACTCAGCTTTCTTTACAGTCCAACTCTCACATCCATACATGATTACTGGAAAAAACATAGCCTTGACTAGACGGACCTTAGTTGACAAAGTAATGTCTCTGCTTTTTAATATGCTATCTAGGTTGGTCATAACTTTCCTTTCAAGGAGTAAGTGTCTTTTAATTTCATGGCTTCAATCACCATCTGCAGTGATTTTGGAACCCCAAAGAAAGTCTGACACTGTTTCCACTGTTTTCCTATTTCCCATGAAGTGATGGGACCAGATGCCATGATCTTCATTTTCTGAACGTTGAGCTTTAAGCCAACTTTTTCACTCTCCTCTTTCACTTTCATCAAGAGGCTTTTTAGTTCCTCTTCACTTTCTGCCATAAGGGTGGTGTCATCTGCATATCTGAGGTTATTGATATTTCTCCCAGCAATCTTGATTCCAGCTTGTGCTTCTTCGTTTCTCATGATGTACTCTGCATATAAGTTAAACAAGCAGGCTGACAATATACAGCCTTGATGTACTCCTTTTCCTATTTGGAACCAATCTGTTGTTCCATGTACAGTTCTAACTGTTGCTTCCTGATCTGCATATAGGTTTCTCAAGAGGCAGATCAGGTGGTCTGGTATCCCCATCTCTTGAAGAATTTTCCACAGTTTATTGTGATCACACAGTCAAAAGCTTTGGCATAGTCAATAAAGCAGAAATAGATGTTTTTCTGGAACTCTCTTGCTTTTTCCATGATCCAGCGGATGTTAGCAATTTGATCTCTGGTTCCTCTGCCTTTTCTAAAACCATCTGGAAGTTCACGGTTTCAGGTATTGCTGAAGCCTGGCTTGGAGAATTTTGAGCAGTACTTTGCTAGTGTGTGAGATGAATGCAATTGTGTAGTAGTTTGAGCATTCTTTGGCATTGCCTTTCTTTGGGATTGGAATGAAAACTGACCCTTTTCAGTCCTGTGACCACTGCTGAGTTTTCCAAATTTGCTGGCATATTGAGTGCAGCACTTTCACAGCATCATCTTTCAGGATTTGAAATAGCTCCACTGGAATTCCATCACCTCCTCTAGCTTTGTTAGTAGTGATGCTTCCTAAGGCCCACTTCACTTCACATTCCAGGATGTCTGGCTCTAGGTGATTGATCACACCATCGTGATTATCTGGGTCATGAAGATCTTTATTTGTACTAGCAATATTAAAAAATATTTTTATTTATATTAATTCAGTGATGATTCAAAATCTCCTTTAACAAAGCATAACTTATGGCTTACACAACCATTAAATATCAGCTGTGTACCTATTATGTGAAGTGCATGTTGCTTTCTTATTTATCAAAAATAAGGAGAGGATGGATTAAGGCAGAACCCAGTGTTTTTGTTATAGATGACAATTATATTGATTAAGGTTTTAGAGACAAGATATTTTACTCATTTTTATGATTAATTCCAAAAAATGTATAATAACTATTTTAAGATGGGTAATTATAAACTAAACTATGTTTTAGTTCATAAGCGCATACTGCTTGTGTCACCCAGATAATCCATGAGAAAGGAGAATTTAAATATATTCAGTTGTTTGTACCAAAATGTTTTTCCCTCTTTGTTTCTGCTTTGATTGTGATTCAGCTTAAGACGACACATGCTGAGAAAATAGAGTTATTGTGATTTTATTTGTCTTCTCAAATGATGAAGCTGAATTTTGTTAAGCAGCATTGAAAACTCCAAATGAATTGTGAACAACTGAAGGAATTTTCCAAGAAGGATGGAAAGAAATGAATATAGTCATCCTAGATACACAGGGGAAAAAAAAAAAGGGCTATGAAAACTGTCCCTATCTTCCTCATACTTTTTTCTTTTTCTTCTTTTCCATTTTAAATGTGTTTTGTTTTGTTTTGGTTTGGTTTGGTTTGGTTTTGATGTGGACCATTTTGTAAAGTCTTTACTGAATTTGTTACAACGTTGCTCTCGTTTTATGTCTTGCTTTGTTTTTGGCCACAGGCGTTGTGGGGTCTTAGGTTCCTGACCAGGGATGGCACCTGCACTAGTAGGCGAAGTCTTCCCCTGGACTGCGAGGAAAGCCCCTCTTCTTTTCCACTTCGAAATCTATCTAAAAATACCATTCTTGCTTTTCTCCTTTGGTTTTTAGAAATAATAGATCCCTTAACCTCTCAGTGCCTCACGTTTATCATCTACAAAATAAGGGAGCAGGATTAAAACATGTGATCCACGTAGTTCGGAGTAAGAACTACAACAGGGAGCATGTTAAGGAGTCCCCAGACCCTCAAAAATTCTCATTCTCTTGGACTGGGTAAACCTTTGAAATTGTTTTGTTTTGTTTTTAAACAAGCTCGTCAAGATTTTTGGAGCAGGTTGTCTTCAGACCCCACTGTGAAATCTGAACATAATGAAAATTTCTCTCTAAGCCTCTTCTCTCCTCTCATCAACCCCCAAACATCGTTTCCTTTAGATTCCATAGAAAGAATGAAAACTGATTTTCTGGCTTACAAAAGTGAAACAGAATTTTGTCATCATTAAAGTATTCCAGGTCATCATTCAATTTGTTAACACCCATGTGGAGGTATTAAAACCTATGGAGAGGCCGTTCTCCAAGTCAGCAGGGCATTGCATGTGAAAGCTACCTCTGCACAGTGATCATATTGCCACTCAGGGAGCATTCCGTTGAACATTACACAGCTATACAGGGATGCTATCACACTATCAAAGCAAGCAGTCAATTTTGAAAGTGTGCTGATCTCTAAATAACTTCAAGGTTGTGACAAAAATGAAATCAATATGCAGCATGTCTTTTTCATTTTGAATTTCAGTTGGTGGTGGGACCTCAAGAGGAATCAAAATTACAAAGTTTTAGCCTAAAGGAGATTCTAGATATTATTACACACATTTCCATTCCCTATAAGTTGTTATGAGTCCTGTTTTACCAGTAATCAGGATATATTCATGTTTGCATTCTTATTGCACTGACTCACTGTAGACACTCAAAAGTGTTCACTAGTGAATGAGTGAATAAATGAATGGAATAGAATGAATGAACCCCATTTATTGATGGATGTATTTAAAGAGAAGCAAGTAAGGTACATCACTTACTTGTTAAGAAGCAGAACTAGGTGTAGAATTTTGCATATTTCCTGAGTCCCAGGAGAGGCCTTTAAAAATTTGTGCTGTGGTTCTGTAGCCCTTCCTGAGTGGTTCTAGGGATGAAGAACCCACCTGCCAATGCAGGAGGTGTAAAAGATGTGTGTTCGATACCTGGATCGGGAAGATCCCCTGGAGGAGGGCGTGGCAACCCTGGAGAATTCTTGCCTGGAGAATCAGGAATGGAGGAGCCCAATGTGTTATAGTTCCATAGTAAGCAAGTAAAGTCACTCAGTCGTGTCCGACTCTTTGCGACCCCGTGGACTGCAGCCCACCAGGCTCCTCAGTCCATGGGATTCTCCAGGCAAGAATACTGGAGTGGGTTGCCATTTCCTTCTCCAGGGGATCTTCCCGACCCAGGGATCGAACCCGGATCTCCCGCATTGGAGGCAGACGCTTTAACCTCTGAGCCACCAGGGAAGTCCCATAGGGTCACAGAAGAGTCAGACACAGCTGACACACCATGATTCTGTAGACAGAGAGCTCTTAAGTTTTCACAAAATGGTTTGAAAACTGCCTCTTGCTTCTCCACTCCCACCTTAGACAACATAACTTGAAATACTCAAGGTAGTAAATTATACATAAGAAATCTTGCTCCTCAGAGCCTGCCTGCTTGAAAACTCAGAAAATTTTAGATTTTTTTCTGATGATAGTAGATCTTTATAGCCCCATCATGTGGCAATGACATAAACTCAGTTTATAAATAGTACTCTGAAATTATGTGATTCATAACTTAAGAGTCATTTTTATTTGTGGGATTTGTATCAGAAAGTGAGACTTGATATTTCCTATCACAAGAGCTCAAATTTGTATGATCCAGATCTGCACAGAATGCAGCCACACAGTTCTGGCAGTGTAATTCTGGAACAGAATTTCCAAGCAAGTGTAATAATGCTGTTTCGGCTCTCTCATCTGGCCGCTGGCTTTGTATATGGCCTGGTTTGATAATATGAGTAACTAGATCTCCAACACATAATGAGGATTAAAGAACGGGATCATGACCTTAGTAATCCCTGGATGTTCGAGGTCCTTCCTATAAGGTCTAACAAGTGGGTGCCATGAAAGGAGTCAGAAAGTGGCTTTTGTTTTTGCCTCTGGGGGGAGACCTTTCTTGCCTCTAGGTGAAAACATGGGCAGTCTGGTGATTTTACATCGTACCTGTAGGTCATTAAAACTGCCTTAAATAGAAATCACGAAAAAGCATCGATTCAATGTTTAGAACATCTGTTTCTATGTAGTAGTAAAAGCTGTTGATTTCATTCACAGTTATAGCCAATCTCTCTCAGCTCTCCTTTTAATTATAGCTGTGCTACCTCAGGGTTGAAATAGAGAGTGAGAGGAGCAAGCCAGGTCTTCCTTGGCTGGTATTCTTGGTTCCCAGGTTCATTCTTCATGCGCATACCGGCCTGTTTAGCTGTGTGTGTGTGCATTCTCTAGAGGCCTCCTTATTCAGAGGTAGTTCCCTCAGTCTGAGCAATTGCTTCTCTCTTTTGTAGATTCTTGCTTAATCTTGCACGCCCGAGGAATATAGTGCTATCTATCACTTAATGCTGAGGTGCTTCTGCTCTTCTAAAATTATGCCATTGGCCAAGACCTAATATTATCTGCATGTTAGCTCTCTTTTACATGTGATCCACACGTGGCCCTCAAGAAACACTGAGACATCCTTTGCTCTTATAAGTACTGAGGGGGAAAGTCAATCCTTGCCTGTGAGGCAGCTGCCCAGTGGATCTCCTTCATTTGATTCACAGCTGAGAACCTAGAACAAATCTAATATACTTCCTAACCTGAGAGTAGAGAGTAGAGAGAGTAGAGTGAAGTCACTTAATCGTGTCCGACTCCTTGCGACCCCGTGGACTGTAGCCTACCAGGTGTCTTCATCCATGGGATTCTCCAGGCAAGAATACTGGAGTGGGTTACCATTTCCTTCTCCAGGGGATCTCCCTGAGCCAGGGATTGAACCCAGGACTCCCGCATTGCAGGCAGACGCTTTAACCTCTGAGCCACCAGGGAAGCCCTACCTTAGGAGACATATTTCATATTTTCCGGGAGACTCACCAAAGCCTCTCCCTGCTCAGACTCTGGGGTGGGTTTCTTCACCTTGACGTTCCAACTTACTTAACTTTAGTAGCTTGGTTTCCTCTTCTATAAAATGTTCTTTCCTGACTGGTATTAACGCTGCCTGCTTTGTAAGTTCATTGTGATGATTAATTAATTTAATAGTATAGGACACTGCAAAGAGTGGCCCAGAAGCCCAGACAAGAAGAATCTTGTTTTAACATCCTATTAACATTCTCATTATCCCTAGAAATGTCAATCAAAAACTAGAATATCAAAAACATAAGAGAATTTATCCCTACAGGTGTGTGCTTAGTCACTCAGTTGTATCCAACTCTGCAACCCCATGGACTGTATCCTGCCAGGATCCTCTATCCATGGGATTCTCCAGTCAAGGATACTGGAGGAGGGTGAATACTAAGCATATTCCAACTTTGACCCAAGGTTCAATTAGCAGGACACCTGATCAAAGGTTTAACACTTCCACTGAGTAACTAGTATGTATGTGAAAAGATATTAGTTGTGTCCAACTCTTTGTGACCCTATGGACTGTAGCCACCAAGCTTCTCTGTCCATGGAATTCTCCAGGCAAGAATACTGGAGTGAGTTGCCATTCCCTTCTCCAGAGGATCTTTCTGACCCAAGATCAAACCTGGCTCTCCCACATTGCAGGCAGATTCCTTGTCCTCTGAATCACAAGAAAGCCCAGTAACTAGTACTAACTTTAGCAAATCCTTAAGTAACCTGTATGTTTGCTTTTCTCATCTGGATGTAAGAGTTTTTCCCATTCTAGGACATGAGACTTCTTTGTCAAGGGCAACTTATTCATTCAACAAATACTTACTTATTAAACATATACTATGTGCTAGACAGACTTCCCTGGTGGCTCAGATGGTAAAGCGTCTGCCTATAGTGCAGGAGACCTGGGTTTGATCCCTGAGTTGGGAAGATTCTCTGGAGAAGGAAATGGCACCCCACTCCAGTACTCTTGCTTGGAAAATCCCATGGACAGAAGAGCATGGTAGGCTACAGTCCATGGGGTCGCAAAGAGTCGGAGACGACTGAGCGGCTTTACTTACTTATGTGCTAGATACACTAGGCACTGAGGATATAGCAGTGAACAAAAACTAAAAAAAAAAAACAAAAAAACTCAGCGGTCATGGAAGTTGCATACTAGTGGCAAGATAAAAAAAAATAATCAAAATATTTGTTATATGTTGGAGTTGTCCCAATTCCCTTACAACCACAGGGGAACTTGAGATGAGATGAGAATAGACAAGATGGCCCCCACCTCCTAGTTGTGACAGAAGGACACCTAACATTGGGTCGGCTAAAAAGTTGGCTGAGGTCAGCAAAGGGTGGTCTCACATGGAGCACATGTACTTCTGGGCTCCCTCTTGAATTCTGATGGAGTCTAGAGGCTGAGGGGGGCAATCTTACTTAAAATTCTTTATCCCCTTTTTCCTTTGTTATTTTTAGTGCACACCTCTAAGACTGTAGTATCCTGCAGATGGGGACATAAAAAAAGAGGGAAAAGAATCATTGGTTTCATAGGATTGTTTGTTTGTGTCTTGGAATTTATTTTAACTAGAATGAAACACTTTCTGTGACCTGTAAAAGAATAATTTAGAAATACATGAGTCATTTTTAATATATTGCAACTATTAGACTGTCTAACATGTATTTAAAAAAAAAAAGTCTGGCAAAATCAAATGCAGATGAGAATGTACAAACTCAGCCCTCATACATTATTGGTGGTAGTGGAGAGTGGTACAATCACATTCAAAAAGCTCTGGTAATATTTATAAAATTAAGTGTATACCTACCCTGTGGCCCTGACTTTACTCAAGAGAAATGAAAGCATATGTTCACACACACAGAAAAATATACAAGAATATTTACAGCAACTTATTTGTAATAGCACAGAACTAGAAGCAGCCCAGATGCCCACCAATGGTACAATAAATAAATAAGCTTGGGCTTACCTATGAGTAGAATACTACTCAGTAGTAAAAAATGCATGAGTTACACGAAGGACTCTCAAACACACTGCCAAGTGAAAGGAATGGTACACAAAAGAGTCCATACTGTATGATCTATATGAATTTATGGAAGAATAAAAACTAATCTATGGGCAATGAAAGAATGATGATTATTTCCGGGATGGTGGGAGCAAGGATTGTCTGAGGAAAATGAGAGAACTTTCTGAGGTTGTGATCATCTTCTGTATTTTGAGAGGAACTTGGGATTGCACAAGAGTATGTACTGTGGATGGTACATGAGTTTACTGAACTGTCCATTTAAGGTTTTTGCATTTCATTGCATATAAATTTTACCTCAAAAGGAAAAAAAATTACTATGTAAAACTTTACTTAATGCTGTGATATGCTTACTTGCTTGGTCATGTCTGACTCTGTTCAACTCCATGGACTGTAGCCCGCCAGGCTCCTCTGTCCATAAGGATTCTCCAGACAAGAATATTGGAGTGGATTGCTATGCCTTCCTCCAAGGGATCTTCCCAACCCTGAGATCACACCCAGGTCTCCTGTATTGCAGGCAGATTCTTTACTGTCTGAACCATGCATGCTTAAATATTTGGGAAACATACTGATGTCTGCAATTTGTTTGAAAAACCATCAAAAAATAAGATGCTGAAGAGATGGCTAGAGGGATGGTTAGATAATTATATGATCAAGCAAGAACAGTAAAAAGTTAATCATAGAATCTGGGTGGTGGGTAAATGTTTATTTACTATACAATACTTTTATGTAAGTTTGATAATTTTCAAAATAAAGTTTCAGGGAAAGCAGCCTAGTTTAAGATGGAAATATGGTCTGTTATTATCATGGTTTACATACTGTAAATTAAAAAAATTAATATCACATATCTTTGTTATGGACCTCTTTCTGAGATAACAGATGATAAAATATGCATCATACACTCAATTATTGCTTACTAAGCAACTCATTGTTAGTCTTTAGTAAAATCAGGCACAATAGTCTGTTCCCACTCTTATATTCTAATGGAAGAAGGTAAGATATTTATGTTTTATGCTGACAAATAATATGTCACTTACATTGGTACAATAATTTTAAACAAAATAATTTTCCTTTAAAATTCCAAACACTGATTATGTATTTTTATTTGAAATATTTTCAAAAAGAATTATAAACTCCTAGAAGACAAGTTCGAGAATAGGTTTTATGGTACCTCCGCTACTGAACCAATAGTTAGCAAATTATCTCCAATTAACAGTCTTCGTGTAGAGTCATAAGATACTAGGTTCTGAAATTAATTAATCCAAAGTAAAACCCAGTTGACCAAGTAATCATTAAAAAGCATAATTTAGGAATTATTTTTTAAATAAAAATTTTTTTTGAAACACAGGCCAACAGCATCACAAGATTTGTCGTTAATACCTACATAATATAAATTATATCTGGCATGTCTCCTCACTAAAGGCACAATGCCCAGAAATAACTCAAGTAAATAGCTTTAAACATGTTAATTTATAATCTCATCTAGTGAGTGTATATGCAACTGTTAAAAAACATTAGCTTTCTAGTTATTGACTTTACATACAAATCCTATTATCTTCACTATAGAGAATGCTAAAAGCGAGTTTGGGACCAGGAAGACCTTAAGTTAAGTCTTCAGTCTTCTCTTCTTTCTCTTTATTCTTCTGTGAATTTACCCACCTTATATTTTCTCAAAGCTTGTTTTAATTCTCAGCCATTTGAATACTCATAATCATTTTAAAATATTTACTGGTCATTGATACTTTTCCTTGTGAATTACTGATTCATGTTGTTAGTCTATTTTCTTTTTTTTTCCTCTTTTTTATATCAAAGTATAGTTAATTTACCATATTATTTAGTTCATTTCTTATTAGACACTTTGCCTTTGGCCTATTCATTTCACAATAGTTTCACAATCTGTATGTCTTCAGTGTCTTAAAATTCTAAATACTATGTGCTTTACAAAATATATATATATATACACACACACACACACACATATATATATATATACATACACACACATATATATATATATATACACACACACACACACATATATATATATATATATAGCTAATATGAAGAAGGCAATGGCACCCCACTCCAGTACTCTTGCCTGGAAAAATCACATGGACGGAGGAGCCTGGTAGGCTGCAGTCCATGGGGTTGCAAAGAGTCAGACACGACTGAGCGACCTCCCTTTCACTTTTCACTTTCAAGCATTGGAAAAGGAAATGGCAACCCACTCCAGTGTTCTTGTCTGGAGAATCCCAAGGACAGCAGAGCCTGGTGGGCTGCTGTCTATGGGGTTGCACAGAGTCGGACACGACTAAAGCAACTTAGCAGCAGCAGCAGCAGCAGCATAGCTAGTATGTCATTTGTTTATCCAGATGGTGAATTGCTCTCCATTTCCTACAGAATCAAGACTTTAATATCAAGAATTCTGGTTTCTCTGAATACTCAGCCTATCCATAAGTGTTGCCAATAATGTGCCCAACACCAAGGATGTGTTCACTGTTACTCTTCCCTAATAGCTCCCCACCTGAACCCTCTCTCTCTGACTCATCCTCTATAAACCTATTCACAGGAATCTTTCCTTTTCTAGGTTACTCTTCCACTGTGCTCCTGCCAGAAATCTGGGGGCCTTCCCTCATACTTTCCTCCTCTTTACCTCACATATGCAGTCCATAACCAAGGGCTCTTACATCTATTTAAATTCCCTTACTTATCTCTGCTGACACTGCCACTATCCTGATCATGTCTTCATTCTGTACTACACAGAGTATGAATATCCTTCTTCACTACCTATAGGTTATTCTTAGTAGTCAAAATGACATTGAAAAGGCAAATTTGACCACAGTACTTACTCCCCTGGTTAAAGCTCTGTCAGTAAATTTTTACTGCACTTAGGCTAGAATCCAAAACACTGTGGCTTACAGCGTCCTGTGGCATCTGGTCACTCTTCACAATCATCTATTACTCCTCACTGCACACTTACCCGGGATCACTAGCCTCCTCTAATACCCTAATCTTCTTGAGTGAGTGAACTTGCTCAGTCGTGTCCAACTCTTTGCAATCTCATGGACTGTAGCCTACCAGGCTCCTCCATTCATGGAATATTCCAGGCAAGAATACTGGAGTGGGTTGCCATTGCCTTCTCCAGGGGATTGTCCCGACCCAGGGATCAAACCCAGGTCTCCCGCGTTGCAGGCAGATGCTTTACCCTGTGAGCTACCAGTGAAAGTGCAGTGAAAAGTGAAGGCACTCAGTCATGTCCAACTCTTTGCGGCCCTATGGACTGTAGCCAACCAGGATTCTCCATCCATGGAATTTTCCAGGCAAGAGTACCGGAGTGGGTTGCCATGCCCTTCTCCCAGGGAAGCCCCTAATCTTCTTTAGACAGTGCTTTCCAATGTTCTTCTTTGTTTCATTTAGTTATCTCTTCTCTTCTCTGTACCTACCAACTTATATGTAACTTTCTCAACTTCTCCAAACTAGGTTACTTTATTGCTGAGGCTCACAGCATATGGCACTTTGCAGCACTTGTGATAATTTTAATTACTGCCTAATTCTTGCAGTTATTTGTTTAATATTTGTTCCTTTCACAAAGGCAAGTACCATGTCTGTATATTCCAGCATTATATCCCAAGCATCAAGCACCATGCCTTGCAAAAACAAGAGACTCAATAATGTTTGTGGCCTGGAAGAAAAAAAAGAAAGTCTGATTGATCTTATGCACACAATACTTATTTGTTGTTCTTCAGACTGTTCGTTTTTGCTTGTTTGTATTTTAGGATTTTTTTTTTTTTTTTTTTTTTTTGCTGAAGCATGTGAGATCTTATTTCCCCAACTAGGAACTGAACCCATACCTTCCTCCCACGTTGGGAGCTGAGTCTTAACTACTGAACCACAAGGAAAGTCCCTCCAAATTGTTCTTGTGGTTAAATTTTATTTCCCTAAGTATATTTTATCTGCTTCAAGTGAAAAGCCTACTGTATACTTCTCTGTAATTCTAATAGCAAAGAACAGGTCTAGAAAATAGCAGACATTAAATATCCACAAACTGAGATAAATGTGCAGTTGAATAGTTACAATACTGACCTTTTGAAAAGAAATTGAGGGACAGATGGTCAAACAAAATTTGGTACTGAGAGAAAACAGAAGAGGGGGATAAAACATCATCACTGAAGGTTGATTGATAATCAAATTTTTAAATTGAGGTTGTTCTTAGTTCTCAAGTTATTGTATGCTTGTTTTACTCTTCACTGACATGAGGAAATCTATTAATACAGAAAAATTAAGTTTTCTTGAATGCGATTCAAATAAAAGAT
Source organism: Nanger dama (assembly GCA_917880005.1). Classification (NCBI taxonomy): domain Eukaryota; kingdom Metazoa; phylum Chordata; class Mammalia; order Artiodactyla; family Bovidae; genus Nanger; species Nanger dama. The sequence continues at coordinate 14,912,465 of CAKJTW010000002.1, forward strand.
TGAATCCATTTTAAAAAATTGCCTTTTTCTTATACATAATAGTAAGTATTAGTAGCTTTTTTTCTTTTTTTAACAGTATTATCCTATCAGATGATTTTTTAAGGATCAATTCAGTCTGGTAAATCAGTTCACTCAAATACATTAAGCAGTGGGTGATAAGGTCAAAGAAATAATAATATTGTATTGCATGTTTCAAACTTGCTAAGAGAATAAATCTTAAAAGTTCTCTTGACGAGAAAAAGAACTGATGACTTTATATGGTAATGGGTGATAACTAGACTTATGGTGATCATTTCACATTGTTTATGAATATTCAGTCATTATGCTGTGAAAGTGTTAGTCATTCAGTTGTGTCTGACTCTTGGTGACCCCATGGACTTTAGGCTGCCAGGCTCCTCTGTCCATGGAATTCTCCAGGCAAGAATACTGAAGTGTGTTGTCATTCCCTTCTCCAGGGGATCTTCCCAATCCAGGGATGGAACTCAAGTCTCTTGTAGTCTGGGCAGATTCTTTACCATCTGAGCCACCAGGGAAGTATTACGCTGTACACCTAAACAAATATATGTCAGTTGTACCTCAGTTTAAAAAAAAATAAAATTTAAAAACAAAAATTAGTTAAATCTTGATTATTTAGTGGCAGCTAAACCCTGTTAGGACACGGGAAAAATCAAGTACCATTTCACTGCCATAATTAAGAATAGGCAACAGCTGATGAATGTTGATGGACAACACTGAACAACCCAGACTGGAGAGTAACATCTCACTTTGGGAGTCAAGTGGAGATGTGACTAGTGAAAGGCATCCCGAGATATGGAGCTTAAGCTTCATCTAGAGCAGAAATGCCAGGGGCTAGCCTCCTCAGACCGTGAGGGGAGCCATCAGCATCAGTTAACCACAGATGGATTAGTCAGTGTCTCTGGAGATGTGCTTCTCCCAGGGTCTGCTGTGTCTCAGATTGTAGTTCATCCTTTCCTCTTGCTCTTCACATCTAGGCATGAGCAAAAGTTTTTATTTTATATTCTTAATGTATGCATAGAATGTAAATTCTTTTGAAACAATGTAGTTGTACACCTGCATAGGGGCACTGAGTTTCTTGGTGAGTTTTGAAATGCACTTTTGAGTTTAGGGGCCAAAGGGAACCAAATTCGCTCTTTGTGCTTGAAGAGGAATCAAACGTTTTAGGAGGTAACTTTAGGGATAAGAGGTAGAGCCAAGCTAGAAAAAGAGGAAAGAGAGTGGGGTTTGGTGGAGCAGCTTGGAAGATTGTCACCTGTTCCAACAATGACTTTTTTCTCACAAGTCTCTAGTTGAATGCCCTGCAGCCCATAAAATCTGCAGGCCAAGTGGACTGCTTGTGCAAACTATTGAAGGGGCCAAGACATGTCTAAGGTAACCTGAGATCAAACAGGGAAGGCAAAAGTGACAGGAACCCTGCTAGACGCAAGACTCTAAAGAGTGCTTCCCAAAGAATAGAGTGTTGTAAGATCTTTGAATTTCTGAACTTTACACTAAGTTTAGGTGGCTGCACAGGGACCAGGTATCTAAAATTAACATCCTCATCTAAACTCTGTGTCTCATCTCCTCTGAGAGAAAGTTAGACCATTTACAAAGGGGCCATATAAGAGAAGCAAAATAGAAGCATCTAAATTATTTTCAAGGGAAATTTTTCTATAAAGTATGTTCATGCTCCATTGAAAAATTATGAAAATTGCAGAAATATGAATTATAATCCTATTTCTTCCAAGTCATTTCATAATCTTATTCAACCTATCTCATTTATAAATGTGACTGATAGTATTTGCAATATATGACAGGGCTGGATGATCTCCTGAGATGATTATATCTCTCAAAAATCTGATTCCCTGAATAACTGAATCGAATATTTAAATATATAATTTGTTTCCATTATTTGCAATTCAATTAGCTAAAACAAGGACATACTGATTAGCAAAATGAATGTTACTAAATAGTTCAATTTTCCCAGTTTTAATTAAGGACTCATGGAAAATGATATATGAGTAGGCCAGGTAAAATAAAAGCATGGACTCTGGGTTCTGAATGATATGATTATTTCCCATAAATCAATAATTGAAAAATTGTCTTTATTTTATATACTGTTATTTGTTACATTATGAGATAGATTCTTCAACTATGTGTAAAAACAAATGTGAATATTTATTTTTAGTTAAAATTTCAAATTATGCTGTTAGGCAATATTTTCATTGCAAAACTCAAATGTTCATTTGTGGCTTTTTCTTTTCTTTGTTTTTCCATTTTGCTCTGATCTGATTTTTTTAAATGGATACTACGTCTGGTGAAGTCCTAAAACAATAAACCAGGACCTAACAACAACATATTTATATAAAAATGTATCATTTAAAATTATATTTACATGTAAATGTTCCAAACCGCTGTTATTGTTTTATGTTGTTAGTATATGAAGAAACTGAGACTCAGAGCAGTTAAACAAACTGCAATATCATTTGAGTCACAGTCAGTGGGAGAGGAGGAATTCAAACCTGGATTTCTGACTTAAATACATCTTCTTTTGACTTCACCAAAAAAAAAAAAAAAGAGAGAGAGAGAAGACAGACATGATACAGACAGAGATAAATGGTACCCTAGCCAAAATCATTTTGTGTTCCCAGTTAATTAGAGGTTTCAGATGATTCTGTTCTTTAGTAATATTAAAAATTCATATTTGCAGTAGTGATGTGAAACCAGGTAATGTCTCTGTGAGTTAAATTAGGTGATGTGATTCATCTTCTCTTTTGAATTAGCTGAATAATTGCTTCTGCTTTGCAATTGTCTTTATCCATAGAGACGTAACTTGAGATTCAACTTTCATTGCATAAAAATCACATTCAAATTTTTCCAAGAAAACCTGTTCAATTTTGTTCACCGACATGATCGACCACTGTTCAGAAAGAACAAAATCTAGACAAAGCCAAGCACTGAGAAACTCTGATCCATGGAATAGTTTTTCACTGTTTCAAAAAAAAAAGAGTTTATAATTTAATAATGTTTATATGATTTTATACATGTATATATTTATGTAATAAATGTCATCTGCTTATACACACACACACATACAACATATATATATGGATCTCTAGTAGTAAGTATTTTTAGAAGAATATGGGATCCTCAAATCTGAATCATTTCATTCAAAGTAAAATCAGAAGACAACATACACAATACAGTGGACTTAGCAGAGATACGGACATTAGAAATTCAAATGTAATATAAACTTGACAATATAAACTTTTTACACATAAGCTTGTATATTACATATTCTGTATGTTTCTTATTGTCTTTGAAATGAAGTTTAGCCGAGTCACAAATGCAATTAATTGCTGTCACAATAATAAAGAGAAAGTCATTTTAGCTAACTGGATTCCACATAGTATTTAAAGGTCGTGTGATCACATGGAATATAAAATCCTAACACTTATTAGAGGCAAACTCCCCTTGAATGGTTTAAGCTGTTTCAAACCATCGTGCTTCTGTGTGTGTAACATGTGATGTACAATAGCCAGTTTTTGCCATCTGTAGTGTTGCCCTTAGCAACAGAAAAACATGTGACCTTGCTTATGTGACTCTGCTGGCCTGCAACAGTGTGTAGAAGGATTTAAGCAAAATGAAACAGACAGAAATATTGATCCAAGCAACTGGAGTTTTCAAGTGTATTGTAATGATCCTGCAGATTGTTAAGGGAAGAAAAGAAAGAAGCAAAGAAAACAGAGAAAACTAGAGTGAGAGTAAAAAAGAGGGGTATGCAGTATCACAGAGGAGTATGTTTTCAAGAGATTGTTGTGAAATTGAATTTTAAAGGTACGTGTAGAACAGATATGATCATTCTATTCCTCTGTCTCCATCATTTTATAGTTTATGGCTAAATCCTGTTCTGCCATGTGCTGTGAAAAGGAAAGGGGTAATTCTAGAATCACAAACACCTTCCTCTGTCACCATCACAGTTAAGAACAAGATTGAGAATTAAGTTAGATATCACCAAGTCCATTTAAAGACAGCTTAAATAATACACTTTCAGAAATTCTTTTCTTTAAATTGTTATTTGTTTATTTTGGGCTGTGCTGGGGTTGTTGCTGTGCGTGGGCTTTCTCTAGCTGAGGTGAGCAGGAGCTCTTCCCCGGATGCGGCGCAGGGGCTCCAGAGCGCATGCGCTCAGTAGTTGCGGCGTTCAGGCGGAGTTGCTCCATAGCATGTGGGGTCTTCCCTGACAAGGAATCGCACCTGTGTCCCCTACACTGGCAGGTGGATTCCTAACCACTGGACTTGTATGAAATAACACGACATAATCATGTCTACTCGAAACCATATATATTTTTAACATATAATGTTTTTATTTGAGTTTGGGAAACAATAAGACTAGGAGTGAAGATTCTGTGATTCCTAGTAGAAACAAACCCAGTTTACTCACTGTATTAGAAAGAACTCTGGGCTTCCCGGGTAGCACAGTGGTAAAGAATCACCTGCCCATGCAGGATACGAAGAAGATGCCGCTTCAAACCCCTGAGTCAGGAAGATCCCCTGGAGTAGCAAATGGCAACCCACTCCAATATTCTTGCCTGAAAAATTCCATGGACAAATGAGTCTGGTGGGCTACAGTCCATGGTGTGGCAAAAGAATCGGACATGACTGAGCATACACGCATTAAAAAAAAAAAAAAAAACACACACACTAAGAACTCTGGCTATCCATATATCCTCAATCAGAAAGAAAAACATGCAGCTGTAGCAGCATAAGAACCAGTGTTAGAGCTGTATCATAGACAAATATGCTTCTGGGTCATATCATTGTTCCATGTAAATCGTGATGTATATGATAATCTATTGTGAAGAGAACAAATTTCAAAAGGAAAAATATCTTCACTTTTATTCTTTTATGTTTACTATCATAGAAAAGAACTACATGAATTTTACACTGACCAGATAATTCAACTTTACCACAGTAAAAAGAAATAGGTAAGATTCATTAGAATTAAGAATTTAGAATTAAGAATATATATATGTAATCAACCAAAATGATAATGCAGGAGGTTGCAAGGGTGAAGATTTCTTAAGTGTTCTTATGGATCTCGCTCAGTATGAGGTGCTTTTGAAACCGCACCTCATGTGAAACTTGAACCCGCAATCTTCCGATTGAAATTGCACAACTTGTCTAAAGATTTAATGAAGTGCAGGTTCTTTATGTGTCCTCACAGAAGGAATTTAGTGAGAGGTAAAGTGATAGGCAAGAAGTCTAAGAGGAACTGATGAGGATAAGGGGGAGAATGAAAGAGCCGGCTTGAAACTAAATATTTTAAAAAACCTAAGATCATGGCATCCGGCCCCATTACTTCATGGCAAATAGAAGGGGAAAAGGTGGAAGTAGGAACAGATTTCCCCTTCTTGGGCTCTAAAATCACTCTGAATGGTGACTGCAGCTATGAAATCAGAAGATGATTGCTTCTTGGCAGGAAAGCTGTGACAAACAAGCTGAAACAGAGTGTTGAAAAGCAGAGACATTATTCTGTCCACAAAGGTCCATATAGTCAAGGCTATGGTCTTCCCAGAGGTTACATACTGTTGTGAAAGCTGGACCATAAAGAAGGCAGAATGCCAAAGAATTGATGCCTTTGAACTGTGGTGCTGGAGAAGACTCCTAAAGGTCCCTTGGACAGCAAGGAGATCAAACCAGTCAGTCTTAAGGAAATCAACCCTGAATATTCATTGGAAGGACGGATGCTGAAGCTGAAGCTACAGTATTTTGGTCATCTGATGCAAACAGACAACTCATTAGAAAAGTCCTTGATGCTGGGAAAGATTGAGGGTAGAAGGAGAAGAGGGCACCAGAGGATGAGATGGCTGGATGGCATCACCAATGCAATGGACATGAACTGGGGCAAACTTCCGGAGATGGTGAGGGACAGGGAGGCCTGGCGTGCTGCAGTCCATGGGGTCGCCATTAGTCAGACACACCTGGGTGACTGAACAACAGCAACAACAAGTAGATTTATTAATATAGGATGTTTGTGAAGAACATAAGTGGGCAAGCAAGAGGGCTCTGCTCTGAGAACTAATTGGGCTATGCTTTTATAGTCAAAGGAAAAGTGCATGGGGAGAGAACACCACCTTCTCCTCATTCTCTGAGCAGACATCAGGCTCACAGCACAAGCTTCTCCTTCACATTGGAGGAAAGAGTGCTTGACCCTATATGGGCAAACAGGACTGTCACAGAACTTTTCAAATCAGTAGAAATGTAGGAACATTTACTCAAATATGTTAATTAATCATCTCAGGTTTCCATTTAACGTGGATCTTCTACTTTGGAAAGGCTTCCTGGTGTCTCAGAAGATAAAGAAGGGTTCCATCCCTGGGTTAGAAAGATCCTCTGGAGAAGGGAATGGCTACCCACTCCAGTATTCTTGCCTGGAAAATCCCATATATAGAGAGCCCGGTAGGCGACAGTCCATGGAGTTGCAAAGAGCTGGACATGACTGAGGGATTCCTTTCTACTTTGAAAAGGTGACTTTTCCTTATATTCCTATCCTCAACACATGTAGAAGTGCATGACCAAAGGATCATTGCATTGCTGATCTCCACCACCAGGATGCAAGCCTCATTTTTCACTTACTGGCTTGGGGCAAATCTTGTGCTTTTATTTGTGGCTTTATTGTTAGGCAAGCCTGCTTCATTTCCTGAAGTTCTGATAGTTTTCCTGAGTAACCATTAACTTATTGTGATCTCCTAAATTTCTCTAAAGCTCCCTCTCCATTTATAATCCCCTAGTGGAATTTCTAAAACTACCTGTGTAACTGTACTCTATCTCTATCATGTTTGCATAACTTTATCTCATTTAAAATTGATAAGGATCCTAAAGGGTAGGTATTACTAAATCAAGGTTTTAGAAGCAGAGAGAAGAAAAGGTCTTTATTTTTGTCCGTTCTCACACCTATTAAATGACTTATTTGAGATCCAAAGATGAAGTGTCCAATTTGTAATTCTTTGCACATTTTATTATCTTGATTAAATCATTTGACTACTAATTTAAATATATATCTACTTAAATATCTATCCAACTCAAATATTTAATATACTTAATTAGAGCATCCTGATTATGTCTCCTGATACAAACTTCTCCAACTTGCAGACTCTCCTAGATTTGAACAGATTTTTCAGAAAAAAAGTGTGTTCACCTCTGCCTGTCCCCAGGAAGTGGCACTAACATTTACTAGAATAGTTTTGCTATGGCATTATAACCATATAAAATATAGGTATACATTTACATATCAGCATATACAATTTAGATTTAGCCTTTCATAATTTGCTTTGTTCACAAGAAGAGGATATTTTGTACATTTGATGGTTCACTCTCATGTTTCTCAAATCAAAGTCCCATGACAAATGGCTTGTTGGATGCAGCCCTCAGATGGTAGAAGAAGCAAAGCTTACTCTGTAGCAAGATTGCTTGTTTAAATCCCAGATCATTGTATTTCCTAAATTCAGGCTGTTTTGCAAGTTATTTCATGGCCCTCTGCCTCAATTTTCTCATCTGTGCACAGGGTACCAAGTATTAGACGTATTAAGTATCAAGTATTAGAGCCTCAGCGTCTGGATTAATGCTAGAAACTTTATTAATCAAAAGTCACATGCTTTTGAAAAGCACCACAGACTTTTTTTTCTAAGTAGAAAAAAAACTAGCTTGCATTTTCCTCAAAAGAACAAAAAAATCACAAGTTACCTGCTATATTCTTAACTGTCCATATACTTTATTTATTATTATTATTATTTATTTTATTTATTTATAATTTATTATTTTATTAATTTATTATTTATTTTAGTTTTTGCTAAAATAAGTTTTGTTAGTGAAGGATAAAGGAGATAATTTATGTAATTACAGTTGAAGAATATTCAGGATATAGATTGGTAAAATACCCAGAACTTTTTGAACCTTATTCTCACACAGTCATCATTCAATCTAGACACTTATTTTTCCCTTAAGAACAAGTATTTACTCACACTACACAGTTATTAACAAAATTAGAAAGCACTGTTAAAGACAAATTTGTAAATGTGGAATACATTCCTAAAGTCCTAGGAACTGATTTTAAAATCTGTAGAAAGTTGAAAGCTCACATATAAAATTATATTTCTATAGTAAACTTTAGTGTTATATTTATCTTTGTCTTAGCTTAAACTTTTAAAATAATAATTCTAAAAACTGTAAATACACATATGCTGATAAACATGCACACACAGAGACTGTGTGTGAAATTAGAATCTTACTTCAAATTTGGGGGTAAGTTGTGGGTGATCGTTAGAATAAAGACTAAACTCTGTAATAAGGGAGTAAAAACCATAGTATCTTTAAAAAGTTCTTTTTAAAAAAAATTACAATACTGTATTTGTTTTGCCATACATTGACATGAATCAGCCACAGGTGAACACAATCTCCCAATGCCGAAGCCCCCTCCCACCTCCCACCCCACGTCATCTACCTGAATCATCCTGTGCACCAGCCCCATGCATCCTGCATCCTGCATTGAACATAGACTGGCGCTTCATTTCTTACAAGATAGTATACATGTTTCAATGCCATTCTCCCAAACCATTCCACCCTCTCCCTCTCCCTCAGAGTCCAAAAGTCCGTTCTTTCTGTGTCTCTTTTGTTGTCTCACACATAGGGTCATCATGACTATCTTCTAAATTCCATATATATGTGTCAGTATACTGTATTGGTGTTTTTCTTTCTGGCTTACTTCACTCTGTATAATCGGTTCCAATTTCATCCATCTCATTAGAACTGATTCAAATGTATTCTTTTAAGGGCTGAGTAGTACTCCATTGTGTATATGTACCACAGCTTTCTCATCCATTCATCTGCTGATGGACATCTAGGTTGCTTCCATGTCCTGGCTATTATAAACAGCGCTGCAATGAACATTGGGGTACATGTGTCTCTTTCAATTCTGGTTTCCTCAGTGTGTATGCCCAGCAGTGGGATTTCTGGGTCATAAGGCAGTTCTATTTGCAATTTTTTAAGGAATCTCCACACTGTTTTCCATAATGGCTGTACTAGTTTGCATTCCCACCAGCAGTGTAAGAGGGTTCCCTTTTCTCCACATCCTCTCCAGCATTTATTGCTTGTAGACTTTTGGATCGCAGCCATTCTGACTGGTGTGAAATGGTACCTCACTGTGGTCTTGATTTGCATTTCTCTGATAATGAGTGATGTAGAACATCTTTTCATGTGTTTGTTAGCCATCCGTATGTCTTCTTTGGAGAAATGCCTATTTAGTTCTTTGGCCCATTTTTTATTGGATCGTTTATTTTTCTTGAGTTAAGCTGCATAAGTTGCTTATATATCTTTGAGATTAGTTGTCAGTTGTTTCATTTACTATTGTTTTCTCCCATTCAGAAGGCTGTCTTTTCACCTTGCTTATAGTTTCCTTTGCTGTGCAGAAGCTTTTAATTTTAATTAGATCTCATTTGTTTATTTTTGCTTTTATTTCCAGTATACTGGGAGTTGGATCATAGAGGATCCTGCTGTGATTTATGTCGGAGAGTGTTTTGCCTATGTTCTCCTCTAGGAGTTTTATAGTTTCTGGTCTTACATTTAGATCTTTAATCCATTTTGAGTTTATTTTTGTGTATGGTGTTAGAAAGAGGTCTAGTTTCATTCGTTTACAAGTGGTTGACCAGTTTTCCCTGCACCACCTGTTAAAGAGACTGTCTTTACTCCACTGTATATTCTTGCCTCCTTTGTCAAAAATAAGGTGTCCATAGGTGTGTGGGTTTATCTCAGGGCTTTCTATTTTGTTCCACTGATCTATATTTCTGTCTTTGTGCCAGTACCATGCTGTCTTAATGACTGTGGCTTTGTAGTAGAGCCTGAAGTCAGGCAAGTTGATTCCTCCAGTTCCATTCTTCTTTCTCAAGATTGCTTTGGCTATTCGAGGTTTTTGTATTTCCATACAAATCTTGAGATTATTTGATCTAGTTCTGTGAAAAATACTGCTGGTAGCTTGATGGGAATTGCATTGAATCTGTAGATTGCTTTGGGTAGTATACTCATTTTCACTATATTGACTCTTTCGATCCATGAACATGGTATATTTCTCCGTCTATTAGTGTCCTCTTTGATTTCTTTCATCAGCGTTTTATAGTTTTTGATATATAGGTCTTTAGTTTCTTTAGGTAGGAATATTCCTAAGTATTTTATTCTTTTTGTTGCAATGGTGAATGGAATTGTTTCCTTCTTTTTCTACTTTCTCATTATTAGTGCATAGGAATGCAAGGGATTTCTGAGTGTTGATTTTATATCCTGAGTGTTGATTTTATATTCATTGATTAGCTCTAGTAGTTTTCTGGTCGAGTCTTTGGATTTTCTATGTAGAGGATCATGTCATCTGCAAACAGTGAGAGTTTTACTTCTTCTTTTCCAATTTGGATTTCTTGTATTTCTTTTTCTGCTCTGATTGCTGTGGCGAAAACTTCCAGTATGATGTTGAAGAGTAGTTGGTGAAAGTGGACACCCTTGTCTTGTTCCTGACTTTAGGGGAAATGGTTTCAATTGTTCACCATTGAGGATAATGTTAGCTGTGGGTTTATCATATATAGCTTTTATTATGTTGAGGTATGTTCCTTCTAGTCCTGCTCTCTGGAGAGTTTTTTTATCATAAACGGATGTTGAATTTTGTCAAAGGCTTTTTCTGCATCTATTGAGATAATCACATGATTTTTATTTCTCAGTTTGTTAATTGATGAATTACATTGATTGACTTGCGGATATTGAAGAATCCTTGCATCCCTGGGATAAAGCCCACTTGGTCATGGTGTATGATCTTTTTAATGTGTTGCTGGATTCTGATTGCTAGGATTTTGTTGAAGATTTTTGCATCTATGTTCATCAGTGATATTGGCCTGTAGTTTTCTTTTTTTTGTGGTGTCTTTGTCAGGTTTTGGTATTAGGGTGATGGTGGCCTCATAGAATGAGTTTGGAAGTTTACCTTCCTCCGCAATTTTCTGGAATAGTTTCAGTAAGATAGGTGTTAGCTCTTCTCGAAATTTTTGGTAGAATTCAGCTGTGAAGCCTGAAGTCTGGACCTGGGCTTTTGTTTGCTGGAAGATTTCTGATTACAGTTTCAATTTCCATGCTTGTGATGGGTCTGTTAAGATTTTCTATTTCTTCCTGGTTCAGTTTTGGAAAGTTATACTTTTCTAAGAATTTGTCCATTTCTTCCAAGTTGTCCATTTTATTGGCATATAATTGCTGATAGTAGTCTCTTATGATTCTTTGTATTTCTGAGTTGTCTGTCGTGATCTCTCCATTTTCATTTCTAATTTTGTTGATTTGATTTTTTTCTCTTTGTTTCTTGATGAGTCTGGCTAATGTTTTGTCAATTTTATTTATCCTTTCAAAGAACCAGCTTTTTGCTTTGTTGATTTTTGCTATGATCTCTTTTGTTTCTTTTGCATTTATTTCTGCCCTAATTTTTAGGATTTCTTTCCTTCTACTAACTCTGGGATTCTCTATTTCTTCCTTTTCTAGTTGCTTTAGGTGTAGAGTTAGGTTATTTATTTGACTTTTTTCTTGTTTCTTGAGGTATGCCTGTATTGCTATGAACTTTCCTCTTAGGACTGCTTTTATAGTGTCCCACAGGTTCTGTGCAGTTGTGTTTTCATTTTCATTTGTTTCGATGCATATTTTGATTTCTTTTTGATTTCTTCTGTGATTTGTTGATTATTCAGAAGGGTGTTGTTCAGCCTCCAAATGTTGGAATTTTTAATATTTTTTCTCCTATGATTGAGATCTAACCTTAGTGCATTATGGTCAGAGAAGATGCTTGGAATAATTTCGAGTTTTTTGAATTTATCAAGGTTAGATTTATGACCCAGAATGTGATCTATCCTGGAAAAGGTTCCGTGTGCACTTGAGGAAAAGGTGAAATTCATTGTTTTGGGGTGAAATGTCCCTATAGATATCAATTAGGTCTAACTGGTCTATTGTATCGTTTAACGTTTGCATTTCTTTGTTAATTTTCTGCTTAGTTGATCTGTCCATAGGTGTGAGTGGGGTATTAAAGTCTCCCACTATTATTGTGTTATTGTTAATTTCCGCTTTCATGCTTGTTAGCAATTGTCTTACATATTGCGGTGCTCCTATGTTGGGTGCATATATATTTATAATTGTTATATCTTCTTCTTGGATTGATCCTTTAATCATTATGTAGTGGCCTTCTTTGTCTCTTTTCACAGCCTTTGTTTTAAAGTCTATTTTATCGGATATGAGTATTGCTACTCCTGCTTTCTATTGGTCTTTATTTGCATGGAATATCTTTTTCCAGCCCTTCACTTTCAGTCTGTATGTGTCCGTTGTTTTGAGGTGGGTCTCTTGTAGGCAGCATATATAGGGATCTTGTTTTTGTATCCATTCAGGCAGTCTTTACCTTTTGGTTGGGACATTCAACCCATTTACATTTAAGGTAATTATTGATAAGTATGCTCCTGTTGCCATTTACTTTATTGTTTTGGGTTCGGGTTTATATGTCCTTTTTGTGTTTCCTGTCTAAAGTCTATCCTTTAGTATTTGTTGGAGAGCTGGTTTGGTGGTGCTGAATTCTCTCAGCTTTTGCTTGTCTGTAAAGCTTTTGATTTCTCCTTCATATTTGAATGAGATCCTTGCTGGGTACAGTAGTCTTGGCTGAAGGTTATTATCTTTCATCACTTTAAGTGTGTCTTGCCATTCCCTCCTAGCCTGAAGAGTTTCTATTGAAAGATCTGCAGTTATTCTTATGGGGATCCCCTTGTGTGTTATTTGTTGTTTTTCCTTGCTGCTTTTAATATTTGTTCTTTGTGTTTGGTCTTTGTTAGTTTGATTAAAATATGTCTTGGGGGTGTTTCGCCTTGGGTTTATCCTGTTTGGCACTCTCTGGGTTTCTTGGACTTGGGTGATTATTTCCTCCCCCATTTTAGGGAAGTTTTCAACTATTATCTCCTCAAGTATTTTCTCATGGTCTTTCTTTTGTCTTCTTCTTCTAGGACTCCTATAATTCGAATGTTGGATCGTTTCGTATTGTCTTGGAGGTCTCTGAGGTTGTCCTCATTTCTTTTAATTCGTCTTTCTTTTTCCTCGCTGATTCATTTATTTCTACCATTCTATCTTCTATTCACTAATCCTATCTTCTGCCTCCGATATTCTACTATTTGTAGCCTCCAGAGTGTTTCTGATCTCATTTATTGCATTATTCATTATATGTTGACTCTTTTTAATTTCTTCTAGGTCCTTGTTAAATCTTTCTTGCATCTTCTCAATCCTTGTCTCCAGGCTATTTATCTGTGATTCCATTCTGATTTCAAGATTTTGGATCATTTTCACTATCAGTATTCGGAATTCTTTCTCAGGTAGATTCCCTATCTCTTCCTCTTTTGTTTGGTTTGGTGGGCATGCCTCCTGTTCCTTTACCTGCTGGGTATTCCTCTGTCTCTTCATCTTGGTTATATTGCTGCGTTTGGGGTGGCTTTTCTATATTCTGGGAATTTGTGGAATTCTCTTTCTTATAGAGCTTCCTCTCTGTGTTTGGGGTTATATCAGTGGCTTGTCAAAGTTTCTTGGTTAGGGAGGCTTATGTTGGAGTTCTGGTGGGTGGAGCTGGATTTCCTCTCTCTGGAGTGCTGTGAAGTGTGAAGTAATGGGTTATGAGACATCAATGGTTTTGGAGTATTTTGAGTTGCCTGTGTATTGAAGCTCAGGGGCTTGTTCTTGTGTTGCTGGAGAATTTGCATGGTATGTCTTGCTCTGGAGCTTGTTGGCCTTTGGGCAGTGCTCAATTTCAGTATAGGTATGAAGGCGTTTGATGAGCTCTTATTGGATAATGTTCCTTGTATTCAGGAATTCTTTGATGATCTCAGGATTTGGACTTATGCCTCCTGATTCTGGTTTTCAGATTTATTTTTACAATAGCCTCATGATTTCTCCATCTATTCAGCACTAATATTAAAACATCTAGGTTAATGATGATAGGTTTCTCCACCTTGAGGGTTGTCCCTAGAGGATCGCTGAGTTACTGGTTTTGAAGCCAATGATCTGCTTTGCTCGATGCCTGATGTCCACTGCCAGCAGTCAGAAGTTATTTTGTGGAATTTACTCAGCGTTGAAATGTTCTTTTGATGAGGTAGAGAGGGAGAAAGTGTTCTCCCCATCCTATTCCTCCACCATCTTTTTCGCTCCCCTAAAAGTTCTTTGCTTCTCTTTTAATTGGTAGTCTGTTTCTGTTACAGAGCTGCTGTGCCATCTCCACTGTGTTAGAGACACAGATGATTTCCATCTTGTTCCTCTCCCCACTGCTAGCTGCTACTGCTGCTAAGTCACTTTAGTTGTGTCCGATCTGTGCGATCCCATAGACGGCAGCTCACCAGGCTCCCACATCTCTGGGATTCTCCAAGCAAGAATACTGGAGTAGGTTGCTATTTCCTTCTCCAATGCATGAAAGTGAAAAGTGAAGCTGAAGACACTCAGTCGTGTCTGACTCTTAGCGACCCCATGGACTGCAGTCCACCAGACTCCTCTGTCCATGGGATTTTCCAGGCAAGAGGACTGGAGAGGGCTACCATTGGCTTCTCCACCCATTGCTAGAATAGAGCCCTTATCCACAGAGCAAAGGGCTTCCTAGGTGGCACTGACGATAAAGAACCTACTTGTCAATGCAGGAGACATAAGAGATGCAGGTTTGACCCCTGGGTCAGGATGATCCCCTGGATGAGGGCATGATAACCCACTCCAATATTCTTGCCTGGAGAATCCTATGGACAAAGGAACCCCGTGGGTCCATAGCGTCACCAAGAGTCAGACAGAACTGAAGTGACTTAGTATGCACAAACATGCACAGAGCAAAGGTAGTTCACCCCTTCATCTACACTCTATCCCTGGAAAGCGGAAATGAGAGATTGGGAAGGCATGAACTTTTCAGCTTTATGAGTATTGCCTAGTTGAAGGAAATGCCACTTCGATTCATTTTCATTGACCAGAAACTAGTTACATCACCACCTTAGAGGCAAGAGAAATGAGAAGATGTAATCTTAACTGGGTAGACATGAGTGAGTCAAGTTAAGACTTATATAGAAGTGGATATCTGATAGACAGAGTGCCTGATGAACTATAGATGGAGGTTCATGACATTGTACAGGAGACAGGGATCAAGACCATCCCCAAAAGAAAGACATGCCAAAAAGCAAAATGGCTGTCTGGGGAGGCCTTACAAATAGCTGTGAAAAGAAGTGAAAAGCAAAGGAGAAAAGGAAAGATATACCCATTTGAATGCAGAATTCCAAAAAATACAAAGAGAGATAAGAAAGCTTTCTTCAGTGATCAAAGTAAAGAAATAGAGGAAAACAATAGAATGGGAAAAACTAGAGATCTCTTCAAGAAAATTAGAGATACCAAGGGAACATTTCATGCAAAGATGGGTTCGATAAAGGACAGAAATGGTATGGACCTAAGAGAAGAAGAAGATATTAAAAAGAGGTGGCAACAATAGACAGATGAACTATACAAAAAAGATCTTCATGACCCAGATAATCACGATGGTGTGATCACTCACCTAGAGGCAGACATCCTGGATTGCGAAGTCAAGTGGGCCTTAGGAAGCATCACTACTAACAAAGCTAGTGGAGGTGATGGAATTACAGTTGAACTATTTCAAATCCTGAAAGATGATGCTATGAAACTGCTGCACTCAATATACCAGCAAAATTGGAAAACTCAGCAGTGGCCACAGTTTTCATTCCAATCCCTAAGAAAGGCAATGCCAAAGAACGCTCATACTATTGCACAATTGCACTCCTTTCACAAGCTGGTAAAGTAATGCTCAAAATTCTCCAAGCCAGACTTCAACAGTACATGAACCATGAACTTCCAGATGTTCAAGCTGGTTTAGAAAAGGCAGAGGAACCAGAGATCAAATTGCCAACATCCGCTGGATCATGGAAAAAGCAAGTGAGTTCCAGAAAAACATCTATTTCTGCTTTATTGACTATGCCAAAGCCTTTGACTGTGTGGATCACAATAAACTGTGGAAAATTCTGAAAGAGATGGGAATACCAGACCACCTGACCTGCCTCTTGAGAACTCTGCAGGTCAGGAAGCAACAGTTAGAACTGGACATGGAACAACAGACTGGTTGCAAATAGGAAAAGGAGTATGTCAAGGCTGTATATTATCACTCTGTTTATTTAACTTATATGCAGAGTACATCATGAGAAACGCTGGGCTGGAGAAAGCACAAGTTGGAGTCAAGATTGCCAGGAGAAATATCAATAACCTCAGATATACAGATGACACCACCCTCTGGCAGAAATCAAAGAAGAACTAAAGAGCTCAACATTCAGAAAACTGAGATAATGGCATCTGGTCCCATCACTTCATGGCAAATAGATGGGGAAACAGTGGAAACAGTGGTAGACTTTTTTTTTTTTTTGACTCTAAAATCACTGTAGATGGTGATTGAAGCCATGAAATTAAAAGACACTTACTCCTTGGACGGAAAGTTATGACCAACCTAGATGGCATATTAAAATGCAGAGACATTACTTTGCCAACAAAGATCCGTCTAGGCAAGGCTATGGTTTTTCCAGTGGTCGTGTATGGATGTGAGTGTTGGACTGTGAAGAAAGCTGAGCACCAAAGAATTGATGCTTTTGAACTGTGGTGTTGGAGAAGACTCTTGAGAGTCCCTTGGACTGCAAGGTGATCCAACCACTCCATCCTAAAGGAAATCAGTTCTGAATGTTCATTGGAAGGACTGGTATTGAAGCTGAAACTCCAATACTTTGGCCACATGATGTGAAGAACTAACCTATATGAAAAGACCCTGATTCTGGGAAAGACTGTATGCAGGAGGAGAAGGGGACGGCAGAGGGTGAGATGGTTGGATGGCATCACCAACTCAATGGACACGAGTTTGAGTAAGCTCCGGGAGTTGGTGATGGACAGGGAGGCCTGGCGTGCTGCAGTCCATGGTGTTGCAAGAGTTGGGCACGAGTTAGTGAATAAACCACCAACCCCAGAGCTCAGTTTGAGGGTTCAGGGTGGGAAGTTCCCTGGGTAGGGACAGCAAAGTTTACTATGGGCTTCAGGAAGAGGACATAGTAAATAATACTCAATGTCTTTTCAGTATTGATAACAAGCTTCAAACGAGGTGTTGTTTATGCCCTTTTTCTCTTTCCTTTACTAAGACAACACCCCCAAAGTTAAACAGCAAAAAGTAAAACAAATAATAAGATGCAAAAGAATATGGACAGTTAAGAATATAGTAGATAACTTGTGATTTTTTTTTGTTCTGTTGAGGAAAATGCAAGCCATTTTTTTCTGCTTAGAAAAAAATCTGTGGTGCTTTTCAAAAGCATGTGATTTTTGATTAAGAGAGTTTCTAGCATTAATCCAGACTCTGAGGCTCTAATACTTAGTAGAACAAAACAAATACGGTTAACCTTTTGAAAGTCTAGTATGTTTTTTCCAAAAAGTGTCATGTTTGCTTAGGACTGAGATGTTATAAATAACTGTATAGTTGATCTTAATTTTAATTTCTTAAAATTTGATTTTAAAAAAATTTAGTGCCTGACAGCCTCTGCAGTCCATCTAAGCTCTGGCTGCACTATCAGAAGAATGAACATCTATGTGGCTGCTCCCAAATACATCTTTCTTTTGGGTTCTGAGGAGGTAACATCACATGCTGTGGATACAATGGGCTTCCTCCTCCCAGTAATACATGTGGGCACAGGGAAGAGCAGAACCAGTAATTAAAATAAAAGCACCATCAGTGTGAAAAAGAAGAGATTAGATACAGTTCAAGAAGGTATTAGTGAGTTGGCATTTCAGATTGAAAAATGAGTTCAGAAGGTATCAAGATACAATATTGCCATATTTTTTAAGTAATAAAGAACCTAAAAGACATATAGGATAGAAATAGAAGTGCATTGGGGTTTTTAGTATGGATGAATTATTAACTCATAAGCAAGTAAGCCAAGCACATCTAAATATATAAGCCATGAAAGTATAAAGCTGTGTTTATTTTTCATGGAAAAAAAGGGGGACAGGAAAAGAAGATGACTTCTAAGATTATTGTTAAACATAAAATGAAAATCAAGAGATCAACAAAATGGGTATTTTTAGGCAGAAAAATATGTTTAAAGAAGTGAAGTGAAGTCGCTCAGTCATGCCCGACTCTTTGTGACCCCGTGGACTGTAGCCTACCAGGCTTCTCTGCCCATGGGATTCTCCAGGCAAGAATACTGGAGTGGGTTACCATTTCCTTCTCCAGGGGATCTTCCAGACCCAGGGATCAAACCTGGGTCTCTCGCATCAGAGGCAGACGCTTTAATCTCTGAGCCACCACTTGGGCAAGATTTGGAAAAGACTCATGACACTGTTTCAGAGAGGGTTTCCTTTCTGACAAAAGATAGTTATCACACAAGAGAAAGAACTTGAGTGAAACTGAAGATGTGGTTAGCTTTGCTCATGAGGCTACAATGAGTAATATGTTTAAAAGAAATTCAAGAGTTTCTACAAATAATTTCTTGAGGCAACATGATGCTGAAGTCACTACTACTGCCACTGAGATTCACTGTGAGTTGGTTTGGAAATTATATTTGCTTCTGAATAGACAGTTGAAGCCATGAAGAGATGGCAGCAGCTGACATGTTGCCATGGTAGCATTTCCTTCCCAGCTGAGGAAGCTATATACAAGAGAGGATATAGGTCAGAACGCATTTACATTGACAAAACAACTGCAGATTAAAATCAAACCCTTCTGTACACGTCATGTACCAAAGGAGAATTGTGAGGCCTAGTTTCAGGCTATTAAAAACAGACACATTCAGGGTGATGTAGCAAGCTACACAGTGAGACACAGGACATTCGAGGTCAGGAGTACTCTCTTCTTTGCATATTAACAGTTCAATTTTAAAAAATGGGGTCATGATAAAACTCTTTCCTATGAGTTTCATCTGAATTCCTTGAAATAGAGATGTATTCAACTGAATAATTCTCCCAGAAGTCAATTCATTTTGTAATAGATTACTCCAGGATAAGAGTAATTTATGCTCAATAAATACCTGGGCCTTATTAATTCTGTACCCTCATTAATGACCAAAATTTCTGAAATGCAATTGAAGTCAGTTATAACTAAAGAAAAGGAGAAAATAAGGGTGAGAAATGAAGAAAGTAATGGAGTAAAATTAGTCAAATCCCAGATTTAGAAAGAATGAAAGGAAGAAATAACAAAAGTGCAAAAGAAGAAAGGAAGGAAAGATGAAAGGAAAAAGAAAAAAAAGAGAAGTAGATGGTGACTGCAGCCATGAAATTAGAAGGCGCTTACTCCTTGGAAGAAAAGTTATGACCAACCTAGATAGTGAGAAGGCAATGGCATCCCACTCCAGTACTCTTGCCTGGAAACTCCCATGGACGGAGGAGCCTGGTAGGCTGCAGTCCATGGGGTCGCTGAGTCAGACATCACTGAGCGCCTTCACTTTCACTTTTCACTTTCATGCATTGGAGAAGGAAATGGCAACCCATTCCAGTGTTCTTGCCTGGAGAGTCCCAGGGATGGCAGAGCCCAATGGGCTGCCATCTGTGAGTCCCCACAGAGTCAGACAAGACTGAAGCGACTCAGCAGCAGCAGCAACCTAGATAGTATATTCAAAAGCAGAGACATTACTTTGCCGACTAAGGTCCGTCTAGTCAAGGCTACGGTTTTTCCTATGGTCATGTATGGATGTGAGAGTTGGACTGTGAAGAAGGCTGAGTGCCGAAGAATTGATGCTTTTGAACTGTGGTGTTGGAGAAGACTCTTGAGAGTCCCTTGGACTGCAAGGAGATCTAACCAGTCCATTCTGAAGGAGATCAACCCTGGGATTTTTTAGAAGGAATGATGCTACAACTGAAACTCCAGTACTTTGGCCACCTCATGAGAAGAGCTGACTCATTGGAAAAGACTCTGATGCTGGGAGGGATTGGGGGCAGGAGGAGAAGGGGATGACAGAGGATGAGATGGCTGGATGGCATCATGGACTCAATGGACGTGAGTCTGAGTGAACTCCGGGAGATGGTGATGAACAGGGGAGGCCTGGCCTGCTCCGATTCATTGGGTCGCAAAGAGTCGGACACGACTGAGGAACTGAACTGAACTGAAGGAAGGGAGGGAGGGAGAAAAGAAAGATATCAGGAAGTAATAGTCTCCCCAGTGAAGGATGAAGGTGGCATTTGCAAGACAGAGGATGAAATGAAAATTTGTAGTTTGCCTTCACCATATCCATCAGTCCCCAGGCCATCAGACAAATCTAACTTTTCTTATCTGGAGAATTCACACTTTGTAGTTTTATTAACTTTGTTTTGGATGAGGTTAACTGGATGTCTAGTTCTAAGGGTAGTATCTAGTAGGCTTAAGCTAGTAATAGATTTCATTCTTCACTGAACAAAGTGATTAATTAAGAGATAGGCAGATGATCCAGTCTGAGTCAGTAGTTACATGTTCTTTGGAATTTCTAAGAAGGAAGAACTGTTTCAGGATTCTCCTGGAGTGGCACTATGAAGATGTGAGGTCTCTGCAGCCGTATTAAAACCAGTAGGAAAAAGCCTGAAGGTAGTAGAAGCCATCAGTTGAGCTTGGGGATAGAGATACCCCAGAGAAAGAAAAACAAAGACATGAACTGTGACATTTCAGCCTCAGAGCAAATCACAGCAGAAGGCAGAGCTGCCCATGGACTGTTTAGTTGCAGGGATAACCATATTCTTGATTTTTATAAGACAGTTTGAGTTGAGTTTTCCATTTCTTGTTTTGGGAAAGAATCCTGAAAAAATTCCGCTTGCTTCTCAAAGCTTCCCCTCTCCGGAGCCAAAGGAAGGTAACTGAAGTAAGTGAAGCACAAAATAATGATTGTGTCCTTGGGTTCAGAAGCCATGAACATCCCTGGAATGTGCTTCTGCAGCCTCTCATATGCAAGGCACTAGAAAGGATAAGAACATGAACAAGATGAAGCCTGTTACATTAAATTGTGCAGAAATGAGCAGGAGACTAGGAGAGTTAACAGATAATTAGCAATGAGTTAGATATTTTCACAGTTTACAAAGGAGAAAACTGAGGCACTGAGTCTAAGAAACTGCCTCAAGAGGTGCCAGAAGGGATGCAGGATAGAGCTGTGAAGCAAGACACAGGAAGGAGCTCCCAATAATTAGTACTAAGTACTATGTGCTGTGTGTATTAAATTCATATGCCACATATGCCATCTGATAATTGTTATGTCTATTAGTAACACAAACAGTGTTGTTACCATTAAAGAATAGAGATACAGACATGGAGGATGACATGTGGACACGTGGGGGAAGAGGAAAGTGTGATGAACTGAGAGATTAGGATTGACATATGTATTATACACTACCATGCATGAAATAGATAATGGGAAGCTGCTTTATAGCACACAGAGCTCAGCTCAGTGCTCTGTGATGACCTAGAGGGATGGGATGGGGTGGTGGGCTGGGTAGAGGTCTTAAAGGGAGAGGATAAATGTGTACATATCGCTGATTCATGTTGCATAATGAAAACTAACACAACATTGTGAAGCAGTTATACTCCAATTAAAGAAAGAATTCGATTATATTTTGTCTGTGTTTCCTAGGAAACAAAATCCCTTGGTTTTCCTCAGTGATAGAAGTTTCTTGTTACTGATGGTGGGCCCTGATAATTTATACCAATGATTTATGGTAGACCCCTAGTGAACGTATACTAAAAGATGATTAGATGTATAGGACAGTCTTTCAGACTCTGTGGGAGAGGGACAGAGTGGGAGAGGGTATGGGAGAATGGCATTGAAACACGTATAATATCATATAAGAAACGAATCACCAGTCCAGGTCCGATGCAGGATACAGAATGCTTGGAGCTGGTGCACTGGGATGACCCAGAGGGACGGTATGGAGAGAGAGGTGGGAGAGGGGTTCAGATTGGGGAACACGTGTAAACCCGTGGTGGATTCATATTGACGTATGGCAAAACCAATACAATATTGTAAATTAATTAGCCTCCAATTAAAATAAATAAATTTAAATTAAAAAATAAAAGAGGATTTAGGATGGTGCAAGCCACCGTAGAAATACCAATCATGTGATTAAGGGTTGGAGCTTTGAGCCACAAGCTATCAGCCAAAGTTGGAGAATGAGTCCATTCAGGTAGTCAGTCAATTGAACCTGGGTAATGAAAGTGCAGTGAAAGTTCAGGGACTGGAAACTCAGTGAAGCTTCCTGGTTCATGAAAACACTGATATGATGGGAAGTTGAGATCCCCTGATTCCATGCGGAGAGGACCTAAATACTCACTGTTCCTTCCTGGAACTCACCCTCGATGCCTCTTCACTTGAGTGATCCTCTTTCTTTGTAATCTTCATAATAATACCATAATCATATGAACAGCATTTTTCTGCGTTCTCTGAGTTATTCTTGAAAATTACTAACCCTGAGAAGATCATGAGAACCTCCAGATTTATAGCCAGTCAGTCAGAAGTGCACATGGCTCCAACGACTGCTTCAGTGTGGCTGGCATCTGAAGTAAGATCAATCTTTTGGGGACTATGCCCTTTAACTTATGGAGTCTTTGCTAACTTCAGGTACTTTGTGCTAGACTTGAATTGCAGTACACCCAGTATTGCAATTTGGGTTTGAAATGAAACAATAACATAATACCATAATGAAACTTCTGGGCCTTTACTAAAGCTAAGAAAAACACTGTACTTCAAACACAAGGGGTATTTAAGGAAATACAGTAGTAGGGCTTCCAAGGTGATGCTAGTTGTAAAGAACCTGCCTGTCAGTTCAGGAGATGTAATAGTCCTGTTTTTGACTCCTGAGTCAAGAAGGTTCCCTGGAGGAGATCATGGCAACCCACTCCAGTATTCTTGCCTGGAGAATCCCATGGACAGAAGAGCCTGGCAGGCTAGGGTCCGTAGGGTCACAAAAAGTCAGAAATGACTGAAGCAAGTTAGCATGCATGTAAACAATGGTGTTTAAGGAAAAATTCAAATGTCTCCTTGGTTTTTTTCTCCAGTAAGGCATACCTGAAGAGTGTTAGGGAGTGGCTGGGACTTTTAGGGAACAGTTTGCTGAGAGACTTGGGAACAGAGTTTTCCACAGCTTCTAAATTAGAGCTACTTTGTTCACAGCTCATGATTTGAGGATGAAAACAAACATGAAATTTGGCTTCATATAAAGGCAGCCAGATATGACTTTCCTTCTGCTCCTGGTTTTGTAATAGGGAGAGAGTACTTTCCAGATATTTTGCTTGCTGTCGCAATCAGCTGAGGTAAGTGACAGGAAGGAGCTTCTGAGGCTCAAGGGATTATGTGGCTCCAGAGTCTGTAAGAAGTGGATCCAGAGTTTATCTTCAGGTTATTTAATTCCCACTTCTTATTTTTTGTGCCATGGTATACTGGTCTAACGTGAGCTTTTGCTAAATACACAAACAGGGAATACTTATTTACATATTCATTATTTATGATCATTTTTATGGTGCCTGAAAGAGTACTTCCTCATTTCTCCTCCAGTCTATAATATTTTGCAAACAATCTTATTCCCCATGAGAAAAGGACTTTACCAGAAAACCAATAACATTGCCAGAAAGTAGAAAGTGCTGATTTAATGTCAATGATTGTGATGTATAGTGTCCTGCACAGTCATAATATTTTCTCCAGCAAACCTCAGGCACACTAGAGCCAGCACAGATTTGGATGCTGAGAGTGAGTGAGAGATAAGTGTGGTTGTAAATAAGTACTTAGGAATCATGAATCTAATTAAGTTTTAAAAAGAGAAGAAAGGTGGTAGGTGTGAATAGTGAGAGTGTGGAGGGGTCCATGGACAAAAGGACTACAAGAGAAAAAGAGATGTTTTTATGGGGCACTTACAAGGGCAAAGTGGCAGGAAGTGTGGACAGATGCCAAGATATTGCTCTGGTCTCGTCTTAAGTCTTCTGAATCCCAAAGGCCTAGAAGCTCAGCCAGCTTAGTTGGTTGGATTTAGAAGAAAAGATTTCTAACTCAAACACTGGTAGACTCAGAAGTAAACACTAAAACTCAATATATTTTAAAATCCTACAGACTGAAATGTAAACTATTTACCACTGTGACTATTTTGTTCACAATTTATTTTGAAGTTATTGGTAGTATTAGACAGATTTTCATGTAACAATATATATTGTACGCTCAATCATGTCAGACTCTTTGCAACCCCATAGACTTCAGCCGGCAGGGCTCCTTGGTCCATGGAATTTTCCAGACAAGAATACTGAAGTGGGTTGCCATTTCTTCCTCCAGGTGATATTCCAGACCCAGGGACTGAACCTGTGTCTACTGAGTCTCCTACACTGGCAGGTAAATTCTTTACCACTGAGCTACCTGGATAGCCCATGTAACAGTATACTAGACCTTTTAAAACAGTACTCCCCAAGGCATTCCTGAAATCAGGCACAGAACAACTTATCGCATTCTTCCTGTTGCTCCAGGAGAGTGGAGGTCAGTTCAGTCACTTAGCAAGACATGCAAACCCTTTCCTCCCTCGGTCTGTTCTGTCACCCCCACTTGATGGTCTCAGCCAAGGGCACACCATGTACATTCCAGAAAGCAAATAGGAAGCCAGTATAGTATATTCTTTAGATCTATTATGAAGCCAGTGTACTTTGTTTTATACATCTATGAATGATGTTATTTTACAGTGTGCGACATACAGTTTTAAATATTGAATCATTTAATTCTAAATTAGTAGTACCTACTCTGTAGGTTCACTTTTCATTACATGCATTTTTCAAGTAAACTGAACTATAGAATGTTCTGTAGAACTGATCCTTGCTCAATGTTATAGCTAGTAAGTGGCATGATTTAAGCCCAGACCATCTGGCTCCAAAACCATGCACTAACCCTTTTCTGTCTCTCAGTGGCCCTTAAAAAATTAGGCTTCTGCCAGTGGGAGAGTTGGAAGAGGTATTCAAGGAAATGAGGACAAAATGGGCAAACATATGGAGAGAAATAGATATTATTTGAAAATTTCAGTGTGTTCAGGTTTATTTGATGATGGAATGGGATAAGAGTAGCGATTGAAAATAGTTATGAGTAATGATGTAAATTACTCTAATAACATGCAAAACAAATATTTTGGGTGAAGGTGAGAAATTTCTGTGTATTGACAGCAACCTTCCTGAAACTGAAGCCCTTGGCTAGGAATGAGGTTCCCCTTTTCAGGGAGTGTATTGAGGGTCTCCAAGACCAGTCCAAGTTCAGCAATTCACTAGGACTCCCATGACTCAGCATGTAATTTACTCCGTGCTAAGATTTTTTACAGTGAAAGGATACAAAGCAGAATCAGAAAGGGAAAATATACAAAATGTAGGGGAAAACCAGGAACCAAGTTTGGAGAATCTTTTTGCCCATGGAGTCACACAATATATACCTTATCCAGGAGAGGTTCAGTGTCCAAGAGTCTTTCTAAGGACTGGGTATATAGGAACTCTGTCTAGCACATTTCCAAATTCTAGAATCCTCAGAGGAGAGTAGGGTTTCAGCATGAACCAGTTTGTACAAACTGTTCGGGTACAATGAGACACTCTTGTCACTTAAGGAAGTTTCACATCACTGTTGGGAACTGTTTATCAGCCAAGTTCCCAGGTGCAAGCTAGAGTCAACCTTGCAAGCAAAATTTTCTGTAACTAGACAGACTCTTTCCTGCACATGTCTCCAGAGAATTTATAAGGTAAAGGATATTGCCTTTTATTCCAAGTATGGAATCCCAAGTGAAAGATGCATCTATGTTCTCATCAATAAGTCAATTTATTTGATATATACTTGTGATATGATGGAGACACTAAATCATAGTACTCAAAGTGATCTATCTGTAGACAGTTGTTGAGGCCTCGGGCTGAGAATAAATAGCTGCAAAACACTCTCATGTTCAAAAGTATAAAGTAAGCCATTTTTCATGTCTTGCAAAGAGGGCATTGCAAGTAAACTGGGCAAACCTTAGCCTAACCCTACTTTAAGAGTTTACGGGGTGGTGATGGTAGAGGGCTTAAGGAAACCCATATGCTCAGAAAACGAGAGGACTCTTGCTTTCATCCTCATGGTAACACATGAATTTCCATATAGAAACCTAGGGAAAGAGAAGGCACACTAGCTATGGTTGTAATGCTGGGGCTTGTAGATTTTAATTTAGAGAAAATAAAGATAGGTAATATTTCTGAAAGAGTTGAATTTTCTGATGAAACGTTCACTTCTGACACAGTGTCTATAGACTACATGGAAAAATCAGAAATAGTATAGAAAAAGGATTGACTGGCTTTAAAACAAACCAAAACTGAAAGATGGAAAAATGATGTGGACAATAGTTTAATGAATATGGATGAATATGTGATATGATAAATATTACATAATAATATTGTAATAAATCGGCATGATGGGATGCAAGGTTATCTCTTTTCTTTTGTTTAGTAAGTATTACTAATGCACAGTTATATCCAGGAATAATGCAGGCAGGTTGGATTTGAAAGAAAATGTCTTTACACCAGAAACTCAAACATCAATACATATAAAAGTACACACTAAAACTCTCAGTATCTTTATATCATAGAGACTTGAAAATAACACTCTCAATGTTGGGACTATTTTGTTTGTAACTCATTTTGAGGCTGCTGGTAATGTTTACCAAATTTTCTTGTATAAGTACTCCAGACCTTTCAAAACATGTTGTATTTTTTAACACAGAAGAAATTATTATCATCTCAATAGATTTAAATTTGTGGCCCCTAAACATGCTGGCCATTTTTCATGCAGTGGTACTTAGACACATTAGATAGTGATATGGGTGTCCCTGGTGACTCAGTGGTAGAGAATCCACCTGACAATTCAGGAGACACGAGTGTGATCCCTGGGTTGGGAAGATCCCTGGAGAAGGAAACGGCAACCCGCTCTAGTATTTTAGCCTGGGAAATCCCATGGACAGAGGATCCTGGGAGGCTATAGTCCATGAGTCAAAAAAGAGCTGGACATGACTTAGCAACTAAACAACAAGATAGTGATATGCTGTGTGCTTAATTGCTCAGTTGCATCCGACTCTTTGTGACCGCATTGCCCATAGCCCACTAGGCTCCTCCGCCCCTGGGGATTCTCCAAGCAAGAATACTGGGGTAGGTAGCCATTTCCTCCTCCAGGGATCCTCCCAACCCAGGGCTCAAACCCAGGCCTCCCTCATTTCTGGTAGATTCTTTATTATCTGAGCCACCAGGGAAGCACAGTGATATACTTAGAACAATGTGAAAGTTGCTGATTTGGCTGTTAAATTTGATTTTGTTGTTTAACTCTTTCCCAATACTTTGTGTTTTCT
Organism: Nanger dama; assembly: GCA_917880005.1. Classification (NCBI taxonomy): domain Eukaryota; kingdom Metazoa; phylum Chordata; class Mammalia; order Artiodactyla; family Bovidae; genus Nanger; species Nanger dama. Next base: position 14,939,873 of record CAKJTW010000002.1, read on the forward strand.
GATTTTTCAATAATAATGAAATACATTTTAAAATGAAAAAAATAGCATATCCTCTGGAGTGAAATAAAATAAATGAATTAATAGTAAACAACTTACATTATAATATCAATTATAAAATCTGATTTGCCCACACTAATGTGTGGGTAAATTTTCGACAGCATAGAATATTATCATGAAATGACTGATTTTTTTCATATAGTATCTTCTTTCTAATCCTACTGCATATAATAATTTAAATGCTATTCATATACATTTACAGACATAGTAAACCAACTTTCTAATTTAAAAAAACTATATAGATTCTTACAAACATATTCTCTGATCTAGTATCTTTCATTCTTTTTCTCTGTAATACAATGTGAAACTTTATTAATTAAAGAATTTAACAGTTCTGAATGTTTAATTTCATAAACCTTTTCAGACATTCAGGAGAATGTCTGCTGTACTTGAATGCAATTAGTAATAAGCTTTAATAATTTTCCACAATGATTATTACACACTTGTGTTTTCAAACTACAAATGCTCTTGTAAAATATGTTTCCTTTTACTTTGCTCCAAATATTCAGAATACTAGCAAAAGCTTTATCTTAAGATAATTGATATGTCAAGGAATAACTTCTACTGCTTCTGGTTTTATCATTTATGTGGTACTAAAGCTCATTTTTATTTGATGAATGTTTATAGATTTACTGGAAATATGTCATTATCCTCTTTCGTTTAATGGGTGACTTTAAAAGAAAAAGGAATAGACAAAAAAATAAAGGAGGTAAAACAATGGAATATAACAGGTAGTTTAAAGATTTAAAATGCTTTTTTTTTTTCTTTTGTAGTCTTATGTCATTGAAAATGCTAGACTTTTGTTCTTTCTTCTTGCCCCGGGCTCTCATGTCTCTGAAGAATTACTTCCTTAAAATCAGAGAGAGAAAAGAAAGGCATACACATATTAAACAAATATTGTGAACATTAAGTAAACAGAACTGTCTGTGTTCTTTTGAAATTTCCTTTCAGTGGAATCGTGTTAAAGAAGCTTTTGTTCTGCCAACATTTCTCATTCAGGTGCCTTGGAGATAGGAGGTGTAGGTGGCAGTGACTGACTAAATGAACAACTATCATTTACCAAGTTTGGACAGATTATACTTGTGATAGCCTCCAGGAAGGAATCAAAACCATCGACTACAGTCAGACAATCTAAGAGGGCAGTAGGGGTTTTTTGTTTGGTTGGTTTATTGTGTTTGGCCACACCATGCAACCTGCAGGATCTTAGTTCCCCACACCAGGAATGGAATCCATGGCCCCTGCAATGGAAGTGTGGAGTCCTAACCGCTGGACAGCCGGGGAATTTCCAGTAGTGGGGTTTTAACTGTTGGCATACTGAGTAATCTGACCCATTAAAGATCATTAAACTTTGTTGGCCATCTACATTGTGAAGTAATGAGCAAGGTTTTGGAGTTGCAAAGAATCCAGATACTCCTAGCCCTGAGTTTCTTGCAGACTAGCGTGGACTGCAGACATAACATATCACTTTAGTAGGATTTTTCAAGTTTTAAGTGTTAAACTTGCTTCTACCACAGTATTTCCCGTTTCTATATATGATTGCTCCATTCTTCCAGTTAAGTCATCTTTGACTCCTCTTTTTCTCATATCTCTGCATTGAAGCTACAGGCAAATTCTGATGACTCTACCACAAAGCATGTACAGAATCTGATCATCTCTCACCAACTCCACTTTCTGGCCAAACCAACTATCATCTCTTATTTGGATTATTAAATAAAATCCAGTCTGTTCTCCCTGCTTCCATTTGTGGGCCTTGTAAGTATATTTTCAACATGGTAACAAGATCGCTCCAATTAAAATATGTCTGATGGTTTAACTTGTACAAAACCTGCCAGCTGCTTGCCATTTCACTCAATACACTTCCCATTTCCACTCCCTGCATTACTCCCAACTTCAAGTCTCCTCACTCACTCCACTCCCCATACTGGCTTCCTTGCCTTCCTTGAACTCAACATGCTCACTTTCACCTCAGGTCCTCTCTCCTTTGCTATTTTGTTTCCTCTTGCTCATAGTGCTCCTTCCCCTTATCTTCCCATCTACGTTGTCATTATCTCCATGAGTCCACTTTAGTTCAATTAAATCCAGTTCAGTCCCTCAGTCATGTCCGACTCTGCAACCCCATGAATCGCAGCATGCCAGACCTCCCTGTCCATCACCAATTCCCAGAGTTCACTCAGACCCACGTCCATCGAGTCAGTGATGCCATCCAGCCATCTCATCCTCTGTTGTCCCCTTCTCCTGCCCCCAATCCTCCCAGCATCAGAGTCTTTTCCAATGAGTTAACTCTTCCCATGAGGTGGTCAAAGTACTGGAGTTTCAGCTTTAGCATCATTCCTTCCAAAGAAATCCCAGGACTGATCTCCTTCAAAATGGATTGGTTGGATCTCCTTGCAGTCCAAGGGACTCTCAAGAGTCTTCTCCAACACAGTTCAAAAGCATCAGCCTTCTTCACAGTCCAACTCTCACATCCATACATGACTACTGGAAAAACCATAGCCTTGACTAGATGGACCTTAGTCGGCAAAGTAATGTCTCTGCTTTTCAATATGCTATCTAGTTTGGTCATAACTTTTCTTCCAAAGAGTAAGCGTCTTTTAGTTTTATGGCTGCAATAAACATCTGCAGTGATTTTGGAGCCTTCCAAAATAAAGTCTGACACTGTTTCCACTGTTTCCCCATCTATTTCCCGTGAAGTGATGGGACCAGATGCCATGATCTTCGTTTTCTGAATGTTGAGCTTTAAGCCAATTTTTCACTCTCTTCTTTCACTTTCATCAAGAGTCTTTTTAGTTCCTCTTCACTTTCTGCCATAAGGGTGGTGTCATCTGCATATCTGAGGTTATTGATATTTCTCCTGGCAGTCTTGATTCCAGTTTGTGTTTCTTCCATTCCAGCGTTTCTCATGATGTATTCTGCATAGAAGTTAAATAAGCAGGGTGACAATATAAGGCCTTGACGTACTTCTTTTCCTATTTGCAACCAATCTGTTGTTCCATGTCCAGTTCTAACTGTTGCTTCCTGACCTGCATATAGGTTTCTCAAGAGGCAGGTCAGGTGGTCTGGTATTCCCATCTCTTGAAGAATTTCCTGCAGTTTATTGTGATCCACACAGTCAAAGGCTTTGGTATAATCAATAAAGCAGAAACAGATGTTTCTCTGGAACTCTCTTGATTTTTCCATGATCCAGCGGATATTAGCAATTTGATCTCTGATTCCTCCGCCTTTTCTAAAACCAGCTTGAACATCTGGAAGTTCACGGTTCATGTATTGTTGAAGCCTGGCTTGCAGAATTTTGAGCATTACTTTACTAGTGTGTGAAATGAGTACAATTGTGTGGTAATTTGAGCATTCTTTGGCATTGCCTTTCTTTGGGATTGGAATGAAAATGAACCTTTTCCAGTCCTGTGGCCACTGCTGAGTTTTCAAATTTGCTGGCATATTGAGTGCTGCACTTTCACAGCATCATCTTTCAGGATTTGAAATAGCTCCACTGGAATTCCATCACCTCCACTAGCTTTGTTTGTAGTGATGCTTTCTAAGGCCCACTTGACTTCACATTCCAGGATGTCTGGCTCTAGGTCAGTGATCACACCATCGTGATTATCTGGGTCATGAAGATCTTTTTGTACAGTTCTTCTGTGTATTCTTGCCAGCTCTTCTTAATATCCTCTGCTTCTGTTAGGTCCATACCATTTCTGTCCTTCATCGAACCCATCTTTGCATGAAATGTTCCCTTGGTATCTCTAATTTTCTTGAAGAGATTTCTAGTCTTTCACATTCTGTTCTTTTCTTCTATTTCTTTGCATTGATCGCTGAAGGCTTTCTTATCTCTTCTTGCTATTCTTTGGAACTCTGCATTCAGATGCTTATATCTTTCTTTTTCTCCTTGGTTTTTCATTTCTCTTCTTTTCACAGCTATTTGTAAGGCTTCCCCACACAGCCATTTTGGTTTTTTTGCATTTTTTTTCCATGGGGATGGTCTTGATTCCTGTCTCCTGTACAATGTCATGAACCTCATTCCATAGTTCATCAGGCACTCTATCTATCAGATCTAGGCCCTTAAATCTATTTCTCACTTCCACTGTATAATCATAACGTATATGATTTAGGTCATACCTGAATGGTCTAGCTGTTTTCCCTACTTTCTTCAATTTAAGTCTGAATTTGGCAATAAGGAGTTCATGATCTGAGCCACAGTCAGCTCCTGGTCTTGTTTTTGTTGACTGTATAGAGCTTTTCCTTCTTTGGCTGTATAGGATATAATCAACCTGATTTCGGTGTTGACCATCTGGTGATGTCCATGTATAGAGTCTTCTCTTGTGTTGTTGGAAGAGGATGTTTGCTATGACCAGTGCATTCTCTTGGCAAAACTCTATTAGTCTTTGCCCTGCTTCATTCCTCATTCCAAGGCCAAATTTTCCTGTTACTCCAGGTGTTTCTTGACTTCCTACTTTAGCATTCCAGTCGCCTATATCGCCTATAATGAAAAGGATATCTTTGGGGGTGTTAGTTCTAAAAGGTCTTGTAGGTCTTCATAAAACCATCCAACTTCAGCTTCTTCAGCATTACTGGTTGGGGCATAGACTTGGATAACTGTGATATTGAATGGTTTGCCTTGGAAATGAACAGAGATCATTCTGTTGTTTTTGAGACTGCATCCAAGTACTGCATTTCGGACTCTTTTTGTTGACTATGATGGCTACTCCATTTCTTCTGAGGGATTCCTGCCCACAGTACTAAATATAATGGTCATCTGAGTTAAATTCACCCATTCCAGTGCATTTTAGTTCGCTGATTCCTAGAATGTCGACATTCACTCTTGCCATCTCTTGTTTGACCACTTCCAATTTGCCTTGATTCGTGGACCTGACATTCCAGGTTCCTGTGCAATATTGCCCTTTACAGCATTGGACCTTGCTTCTATCACCAGTCACATGCACAACTGGGTATTGATTTTGCTTTGGTTCCATCCCTTCATTCTTTCTGGAGTTATTTCTCCACTGATCTCCAGTAGTATATTGGGCACCTACTGACCTGGGGAGTTCCTCTTTTGGTATCCTATCATTTTGCCTTTTCATACTGTTCATGGGGTTCTCAAGGCAAGAATACTAAAGTGGCTTGCCATTCCCTTCTCCAGTGGACAACGTTCTGTCAGCCTTCTCCACCATGACCCGTCCGTCTTGGGTTGCCCCACAGGCATGGCTTGGTTTCATTGAGTTAGACAAGGCTGTGGTTCTAGTGTGATTAGATTGACTAGTTTTCTGTGATTATGGTTTCAGTGTGTCTGCCCTCTGATGCCCTCTTGCAACACCTACCATCTTACTTGGGTTTTTCTTACCTTGGGTTTCTCTTACCTAACCTGCCTCTTGAGAAATCTGTATGCAGGTCAGGAAGCAACAGTTATAACTGGACATGGAACAACAGACTGGTTCCAAATAGGAAAATGAGTACATCAAGGCTGTACTTGATGTATTTGATGTACTTGATTCCACAAACTGGAATCAAGATTGCCGGGAGAAATATCAATAACCTCAGCTATGCAGATGACACCAACTTTATGGCAGAAAGTGAAGGTGAAGGTGAAGTCGCTCAGTCGTGTCCAACTCTTTGTGACCCCATGGACTGTAACCTACTAGGCTTCTCCATCCATGGGATTCTCCAGGCAAAAATACTGGAGTGAATTACCATTTCCTTCTCCAGGGGATCTTCCCGACCCAGGGATCGAATGCCAGTCTCCCACATTGGAGGGAGATGCTTTAACCTCTGAGCCACCAGGCAGAAAGTGAAGAGGAGCTAAAAAGCCTCTTGATGAAAATGAAAGAGGAGAGCGAAAAAGTTGGCTTAAAGCTCAACATTAAGAAAACGAAGATCATGGCATCCGGTCCCATCACTTCATGGGAAATAGATGGGGAAACAGTGGAAACAGTGTCAGACTTTATTTTTGGGGGCTCCAAAATCACTGCAGATGGTGACTGCAGCCATGAAATTAGAAGACGCTTTCTCCTTGGAAGAAAAGTTATGACCAAGCTAGATAGTATATTCAAAAGCAGAGACATTACTTTGCCGACTAAGGTCTGTCTAGTCAAGGCTATGGTTTTTCCTGTGGTCATGTATGGATATGAGAGTTGGACTGTGAAGAAGGCTGAGTGCTGAAGAACTGATGCTTTTGAACTGTGGTGTTGGAGAAGACTCTTGAGAGTCCCTTGGACTGCAAGGAGATCCAACCAGTCCATTCTGAAGGAGATCAACCCTGGGATTTGTTTGGAAGGAATGATGCTAAAGCTGAAACTCCAGTATTTTGGCCACCTCATGCGAAGAGTTGACTCATTGGAAAAGACTCTGCTGCTGGGAGGGACTGGGGGCAGGAGGAAAGGGGATGACGAGAGGATGAGATGGCTGGATGGCATCATGGACTCGATGGACGTGAGTCTGAGTGAACTCCAAGAGATGGTAATAAACTGGGAGGCCTGGTGTGATGCGATTCATGGGGTCGCAAAGAGTCGCACACGACTGAGCGAGTGAACTGAACTGATAGAGAGTCTCCATCTTTGGCTGCAAAGAATATAATCAATCTTATTTGGGTATTGATCATCTGGTGATGTCCATGTATAGAGTCTTCTCTTGTGTTGTTGGAAGATGAAAGAATGAAAGTGAAGTCATTCAGTCGTGTCTGACTCTTTGTGACCCCATGGACACCAGCTTCCTCCATCCATGGGATTTTCTAGGCAAGAGTACTGGAGTGGGTTGCCATTTCCTTCTCCAGGGAACTTCCTGATGCAGGGATTGAACCCAGGTTTCCCACATTGTAGACAGACAGTTTACCATCTGAGCCACCAGGGAAGAGGTTGTTTAAAAGAAGAGAGTGTGCTAAAGAAGCCACTTTAGCACAGCCTATCTCAAATTACAATCATCCTAATTCCCCAACACTCCTTATTCTGCTTCCTGACTTATTTTTCTCTATAGCACTTCCCACCATCTGACATCATAATTTTGTTTATGGGTTATTTGGGTCTACTGAATTGATGTAACTTTCATGATGTTTTTTGTTTTGTTTTACTCGATCCTCTTACTCTAGCACTTGGAAGACTACCCAACAGAAAGCAGTTGTTCAATAAGTAACTGTTGAATGAGTGACTCTCCTTTTTGAAGTGCTGTCTGATTTTCTAAAGCAAACTAAGGCATTTTCTTTCTGGGTAATCATAATAATTATAACAAACATGCAATTTATTAGTTCACATGTCAGGATGTATGACTGACTCTGAGTTTAACTACAGAGGCAGAGCTGGGTCCCTAATTTAGAGAGCCCAGGGAAAAATGTAAATGTAAATCCTTTGTTCAGAAATTAAGAATTTGAAGATGGCAACTGCCAAGTATTAAGCCAAGTGTGGGCCTCTTCTAAAGATAGGTAGTATGCCCCTGAAGCCAGCACTGAAAAGGAACTATACATGTTTCCATTCATCTTCATATCTCAAAACAGAGCAATGCCCCTAAGCATATAGTAGGGTCTCCATAAATGCATGTTGACTGAACGCATGTATCTTTATCTGAAAGAAGAAAAGAAGATAAAAGGAATTTAAAAGTAGTTCACTTTTATAGTACCATCACAAAATCGTTTTGGATGCATAATTCAAATGGGGAGCCTGAAGTAAGCTAAATATGTTTTGCAAGTGACAGGACAACTTCAAGGGGAAATCAAGATTGTGAGTTACTCTTAATTTGAATTCACTGTTTCACTTTCTTATCCAGATTAATTTTTGGAACTTTCTAAGCTATTTCAGAAATTTAAAAAAAAAAAAAGAGACAGAGATATGATCCTGATCTACTCTGTCTTCAAATAAATCTTTATTTTGTTCAGCATGTAAAGCAACATCCTTTAAGAAAATACTTCCTAAAATCATAAAGGTGATAGATTTGATCAGTGGTGCATATATCTTGTGATTTAACTGTAGTAACTGAAAATAAGCAGTCTAGTATCTAGACATCTTTTTCATTTGCTTGATAAAAATTATATATATCAGAATATATTTCTATAATATTTGTTTGATTACAAATAAGTTGATGCTCAACTCCAAAGTAGGAGAGAGATTTTTTTATATCAGTGTGGTCCTGTGGCATATTTTAGAGAAAACAGAAATTTGGAAATGAGTTTTAAATCCCAAGAGAATTTCCTTACATTTAGAAATCATGTCTATTTACATATCACTTCAGAGAAAATGTTTACTCTGTTTTCTTTTTCACTTACTAAAAAAAAAGAAAAGCCTGTAGTTCTGTAAAATCTGCAATGTACTGAATAGACAGATGAAAATAGATATAATTGAATTAATAAATATAAATAAGAGTGAGCCTTCTATAGCAGCAGGAGCAATGCAGGATCTTCAGTTAATCTATTCTTTCTTTATTTCCTCAAGATCAAAGCAGCCTTTTTCATAAGAACAACAATAATATGATAACACCTCATGTCTGTACAGCAGTTTTTATTTTTTCAAAGAAGTTTTTTTCTGTTCTCACAGTATCATTGTTAGGAAAATAGAACAGGTGGGTTATTTTTATATCCTTCAAAAATTGTGTATTTATTCACTGAGCATAACTTACAAAAAAGGGAAAAATGAGAAGGTAATGAGTATGAGACTTCAATGAGTATTTAGACTAGATTGTTTTTACTATATTTAAAAATTCATTTTTCAAAAATATTTTCTTATTGCTACTTAAGTATATCCAAACTTGTAAAAGTGTAAATGTTTCATACTTCAAAGCATGGTAAGAAGAGAGAAATAAAGATTAATTCTGTAGAGATCAGTGTCATGGAGATTTTCATTCTTTCTTTGAAATCTATAAATCAGTGTTATTTACCTAAAATTTGTAAATGTAAAGTATATGTTATAATTGCTTACACAGTATTTTCTGAGCATCATATAGGTATCTTTTTCTACATATGACACTCAAAACATACATGATAATTTAATATATTGAAATTAGTATATTCAATGATATCTTCTGAATTCAGAAAATGACAATGTACTGAACTGTAGAATGTGATATTAACAAAAATTTCATGGAGTGATATTATATTCAATAATTCTGTGTCACATATAACCACTGACTTGATTAAATCTTAAACAATAAATATAATTCAAAACTTTTATTTTGGACTAGAAGAATTCAATATGATTATTTTCAGAGTTAATTGGTTTCTTCCAGGCAAATTAAAATCCAGTGATCACTTTTCTGCATATATTCTATTCTTGATGTTTCTGAAGAAACAAACAGTTAATGAGAATTGAAAAACCTGGAAAAAAGAGAAACAATAAGAGATCAAAATGTAATCAGTAAGAATAATTTGTAAAGTTAATGCCATGTAATCACCAAAATGTATTCTGCAAAGGGAAAAGGGAGGAAGGAGGGTGAGACCATTTCCAAGTAAGGTACACATCATTGTGAATAAGAAGTCAGCAGAGTAAGTCTTGCAGGGTAGCCCAGCTGTCACCAAGTTCATTTACAGAGAGGGTGAAGGAATAGACTGCTCAGTTTTAATGACATGGGCTATCACTGGGCTAGTTGCTGTGATAAACTGCTGATGCTTTGTGTTCATCATTTTTCTAACATCATCACTTCCAAAAAACTGCCTCTTTTTGTTACAGGATCATGAAAGATAGTCTGGAAAGGATAGATGATAAACTGGAACACAATAATATCCCTCATTCTGTCTTATCTTAATTGCCTCAGGATGAATACAATAGAGAATAAACATTTAAAAGGAGTATCAATGCTTATAAGACTGTCTTGTTTACCACCATCCTGAGACTAAACATTCTTACCAGTTGAAAAGCATTTATGGAACTTTAGGTGAGGGCCCTGGTTGTTGTTCAGTTGCTAAGTTGGTTCCTGGTCTTTGCATGTCAGGTTTCCCTGCCCTTCACCATCTCCCAGAGTTTGCTCAAACTCATGTCCATTGACTTGGTGATGCCATCCAGCAATCTCATCCTCTTCTCCACCTGCCCTCAGTCTTTTTAAGCATCAGGGTCTTTTCTAGTAAGTTGGCTCTTCACATCAGAAGGCCAAAGTATTGGAGCTTCAGCATCAGTCCTTCCAATGACTATTCAGGACTTATTTTCTGTAGAATTGACTGGTTTGATGTCCTTGTCCAAGGGACTCTCAAGAGTCTTCTCCAGCATCACAATTCAAAAGCATCAATTCTTCAGCATTCAGCCTTCTTTATGGTCCAATTCTCACATCTGTACATGACTACTGGAAAAGCCATACCTTTGACTATACAAAACTTTGTTGGCTAGAGTGGTGTCTCTGCTTTTAAGGCTCTGTCTAGATTTGTCATAGCTTTCCTTCCAGGGAGCAAGCATTTTTTTTAAATTTCATGGCTACAGTCACTGTCTACAGTAACTTTGGAGCCCAAGGTAAGAAAATATGTCATGGCTTCCACTTTTTCCCCATTTGTTTGCCATGAAGTAATGGGACTGGCTACCATGGTCTTAGTTTTTGAATGCTGAGTTTTAAGCCAGCTTTTTCACTCTCCTCTTTAACCCTCTTCAAGAGGCTCTTTATTTCCTCTTTAGGAAATGATACCATTAGAGTGGTATCATCTGCATATCTGAGGTTGTTGATACTTCTTTGTGGATCAACATAAATTAAATTTGCTATCCTATTTTGGCCAAATCACATGTTATATATTTATTCTGTTATACTCTACACAATAATAATCTATACAGTCTTACAATTTCTTTGAATCCATACCCTTCACTAGCTTTTATTGGTCTTCACTCGGACTGGAGAATTAAGTACTATTTCTGAACCTCGATTTTGCAGTTGGCACCCTGGAAGTCAAGGAATATGTAGATTTTGCTTCCCATTGTATCTCTAGCATATAGTACAGCACCTGACACATAGTAGATGTTCTCCCCCCTTCCAAATTCATTGAATGAATGAATAAAGCAATGAATGAGTGTATGATTGAATAGACTTACTAATGTCAAACATCTGCCTATATATAAGAAATCTGCTAGTGTACACACTTCATATCATGGTCAACTCACTGCCAAGATATGAAGTAATCCCAAAGATATGGAATCACTACCTCCCAGGAGAATAACATTTTTTTTATAAAACCATTAAAAAAATGTGTTTGTATATTTTTGAACATGCCATGCAGCCTGTGGGATATTAGTTCCCCAACCAGGAATTGAACCCAAGCCCCCTGCATTGGAAGTGGGATGTCTTAACCAAATGGACTGCCAGGAAAGTCCTGGATGATGATTTCCAGGCTGCACCCAGGCTGATGTAAGGATATTGGCTTCAGTTGGGACCTCCTGTGTGTGAACAGTTTCAGGGTCTTGGCTCCTACTGGACTAATTAGTCTGCTTAGGTCTCCGTCTGGTTGTTCTACAGTCTATCCCATATACTTTGTACTTAATTTTTTAAAAATCTTTAAACATATAAACAAAAACTTACCTCTGAAGCCAAAAGTCCAAAGTTAATTCCAATTAATGTCAAAGCATTAGCATGATACCATGTATTGATTTGATTTTCACAACCCTAAGGAAAAGAACTTATTTAGATTGACTTGGATATATAAATGGTTTTATACATAATTCCATTACAGAGAAGAGACAAAGAGATTCGTAATGTATGAAAGTCTAAAAAGCAAGTAAACATCTAACTGGAGACTGGACTTTTAGCCCAGAGCTGCTGCTGCTGCTGTTGCTAAGTCACTTCAGTTGTGTCTGATTCTGTGCGACTCCATAGACGGCAGCCCACCAGGCTCCACCGTCCCTGGGATTCTCCAGGTAAGAACACTGGAGTGGGTTGCCATTTCCTTCTCCTATGCATGAAAGTAAAAAGTGAAAGTGAAGTCGCTCAGTCGTGTCCAACTGTTAGTGACCCCATGGACTGCAGCCTACCAGACTCCCTCCATCCATGGGATTTTCCAGGCAAGAGTACTGGAGTGGGGTGCCATTGCCTTCTCTGTTCACCCAGAGAGCTTCCTACAATAGCAAGATGCCTCAGCTGCTACTTTTTAAGTTGCTAAGATGTTGTCAGGTAGTTGAAATCAAAAATTTATTAAGTTTTGAGAGGAATTTTATTTTCTGAACCTTACTGAAATTCAGCAGGGCATATATTATTCCCTAACTTGATATTTCCCAAAGAGAACCTTTCTTGGAGAATCCTCAAAATGGAGAGTCCTTAAATGGAAATTCCTTAAGTGGAGAAATGGAATCCTTAAATGGAGAATCCTCCATTTCTCTATGAATGAATTATGTTATTGAAAGACATCTTAAAATTAGAATAACATCAATATATAAACTAAACTACACAAAGTATTAGAAGTTATTGGATGGAAATCCCTAGTTTATCATATCCTATATCTGTAAAGAGCTACAGATGAACCTCTTGTCTGGTTTCTGCCACCTTTATGTGAACGCCACCCTTGACACATCTGGGATTCCCTCCCTTAGTTTTTTGCCAAACCTCATGCCTCTTTATTTCTGCTGTTGCAGTTCCTTTACCAGTCCTATACAATGGAGATTCCCCCAAAAGGATCTCCTCTGTCAAAAGATCGTTGAGGAGAGAGCTAATGGAATCCCAAGTTGTAGGCACACTTAGATCATGTATTCCAGAAAGTTTAATGACTTTGTTATGTAACTGATACAATCCACTTCGCTGTGGTTTCATTAGCAAGGTGCTTAAGAACCTAACAACCATGAATGGCATTGTTTTTAATACAACAGTTTGCTCAGGGTTCTAAAGTGACTTAAAACAAAACAAAACAAAACAGGGTACTGTAAACACTTGGAGAAGCCTTGGCTTATATATTTACCTGTAGGTATGTTGCATTCAGTGGCTCATCACAAAACCACTTTTTAATGTAGAATTTGTGCAAGAACATGGCACCTGTTCTGAATTTTCTTTATTCTTGTTCTTGGTCCAGTCTGTGTAATTTTTTAGGCCACAACACTGAAACTAGAAAAATGATTCTATAAGTTTTACTATAGAATATTCAAAATGCAGTTAATTATATGACTCCTATGCTTCTCAAAGCAGTTTTATGATAAATTTATTAATTTATTCTGCATCAAAATATAACAGATTAAACAAAAATATTTTTTGTTGCTGTTGCTGCTATGATTGATATTAATTAGAATTAAAGATCTCTATCATATAAGTGAGCTACATTTGAATGAAATTGTCATATCTGAATTTACCTTATAGAGTTCAGGATGAAGGATATACTGGATTTACTAAATCATGTTTACAGCCAGAACATAGGAGGGAGAATCCCTTGAGCCATACCTTCTCCTAACTATAACAGTTTTCTTTATCCAAAATATGCTGCCATATATGTTAATATACATAGACCCTCGGGGTTATTTCTACATTCTTAGGGTTAATGTAAGATGTTAACCTTATATTTTGTATGCTGTGAAAAGCTGCCACACACAAAAAATAAAACCAAAAAGGTAATAAGGAAAAGAGTCAGAGAAGTGATCAAGCATCTGTGAAATATCTGATTTCCAATCCTATCAAGTTGAGTTGAAAGGATGTGAAAGAATCACTTATATATATATATATATATATATATATATATATTTGTCACCTAGAAAAAAAGAGAAAGTTAAAGATCATTATTTTCTAAACTTGTTATTGAAAGTTATAGCATCCGTACCACCTATGTATCAGTACCATCATAATCACAGAAAACTAGTCAATCTAATCACACCGACCACAGCCTTGTCTAACTCAGTGAAACTAAGCCATGCCTGTGGGGTCACCCAAGATGGGCGGGTCATGGTGGAGAGGTCTGACAGAAGGTGGTCCACTGGAGAAGGGAATGGCAAACCACTTCAGTATTCTTGCCTTGAAAACCCCATGAACAGTATGAAAGAGCAAAATAATAGGATACTGAAAGAGGAACTCCCCAGGTCAGTAGATGCCCAATATGCTACTGGAGACCAGTGGAGAAATAACTCCAGAAAGAATGAAGGAATGCAGCCAGAGCAAAAACAATACCCAGTTGTGCATGTGACTGGTAATAGAAGCAAGATCCGATGCTGTAAAGAGCAATATTGCATAGGAACCTGGAATGTCAGGTCCATGAATCAAGGCAAATTGGAAGCTGTTAAACAAGAGATGGCAAGAGTGAACATCAGCATTCTAGGAATCAGTGAATTAAAATGGACTGGAATGGGTGAATTTAGCGGGCAGGAATCCCTTAGAAGAAATGGAGTAGCCATCATGGTCAACAAAAGAGTCCTAAATGCAGTACTTGGATGCAATCTCAAAAACGACAGAATGATCTCTGTTCATTTCCAAGGCAAACCATTCAATATCACAGTTATCCAAGTCTATGCCCCAACCAGTAACACTGAAGAAGCTGAAGTTGAATGGTTCTGTAAAGACCTACAAGACCTTTTAGAACTAACACCCACAAAAGATGTCCTTTTCATTATAGGGGACTGGAATGCAAAAGTAGGAAGTCAAGAAACACCTGGAGTAACAAGGCAAATTTGGCCTTGGTATGAAATGAAGCAAGGGAAAAGCTAATAGAGTTTTGCCAAGAGAATGCACTGGTCATAGCAAACACACTCTTCCAACAACATAAGAAACGACTCTACACATGGACATCACCAGATGGTCAACACTGAAATCAGACTGACTATTGCAGCCAAAGATGGAGAAGCTCTGCTGCTGCTGCTGCTGCTAAGTCGCTTCAGTGGTTTCTGACTCCATGCGACCCCATAGACGGCAGCCCACCAGGTTCCCCCGTCCCTGGGATTCTTCAGGCAAGAACACTGGAGAGGGTTGCCATTTCCTTCTCCAATGCGTGAAAGTGAAAAGTGAAAGTGAAGTCACTCAGCCGTTTCTGACTCTTAGCAACCACATGGACTGCAGCCTACCAGGCTCCTCCATCCATGTGATTTTCCAGGCAAGAGTACTGGAGTGGGGTGCCATTGCCTTCTCCAGGAGAAGCTCTAAACAGTTAGCAAAAACAAGACTGGGAGCTGACTGTGGCTCAGATCATGAACTCCTTATTGCCAAATTTAGAATTAAATTGAAGAGTGTAGGGAAAATCACTAGACCATTCAGGTATGACCTAAATCAATCCCTTATGATTATACAGTGAAGTGAGAAATAGATTAAGGGACTAGATCTGATAGATAGAGTGCCTGATGAACTATGGACGGACTGACATTATACAGGAGACAGGGTTCAAGACCATCCCCATGGAAAAGAAATGCAAAAAGCAAAATGGCTGTCTGGGGAGGCCTTACAAATAGCTGTGAAAAGAAGAGAAGCAAAAAGCGAAGGAGAAAAGGAAAGATATAAGCATCTGAATGCAGAGTTCCAAAGAACAGCAAGAAGAGATAAGAAAGCCTTCCTCAGTGATCAATGCAAAGAAATAGAGAAAAAGAACAGAATGAGAAAGACTAGAGATCTCTTCAAGAAAATTAGAGATAACAAGGGAACATTTCATGCAAAGATGGGCTCTATAAAGGACAGAAATGGTATGGATCTAACAGAAGCAGAAGATATTAAGAAGTGGCAAGAATACACAGAAGAATTGTACAAAAAGATCTTCACAATCAAGATAACCACGATGGTGTGATCACTCATCTAGAGCCAGACATCCTGGAATGTGAAGTCAAGTGAACCTTAGAAAGCATCACTAGGAACAAAGCTAGTGGAGGTGATGGACTTCCAGTGGAGCTATTTCAAATTCTGAAAGGTGATGCTGTGAAATTGCAGCACTCAATATGCCAGCAAACTTGGAAAACTCAGCAGTGGCCACAGGACTGGAAAAGGTCCATTTTCATTCCAATCCCAAAGAAAGGCAATGCCAAAGAATGATCAAACTACTGCACAATTGTACTCATCTCACACACTAGTAAAGTAATGCGCAAAATTCTGCAAGCCAGGCTTCAGCAATACGTGAACCGTGAACTTCCTGATGTTCAAGCTGGTTTTAGAAAAGGCAGAGGAACCAGAGATCAAATTGCTAACATCCGCTGGATCATGGAAAAAGCAAGAGAGTTCCAGAAAAACATCTATTTCTGCTTTATTGACTACGCCAAAGCCTTTGACTCTGTAGATCACAATAAACTGTGGAAAATTCTTCAAGAGATGGGAATACCAGACCACCTGATGTGCCTCTTGAGAAACCTGTATGCAGATCAGGAAGCAACAGTTAGAACTGTACATGGAACAACAGATTGGTTCCAAATAGGAAAAGGAGTACGTCAAGGCTGTATATTGTCACCCTGGTTATTTAACTTATATGCAGAATACATCATGAGAAACACTGAACTGGAAGAAGCACAAGCTGGAATCAAGATTGATGCTGGGAATCAATCCCTCCCAGCATCAGAGTCTTTTCCAATGAGTCAGCTCTTCGCAGGAGGTGGCCAAAGTACTGGCGTTTCAGCTTTAGCATCATTCCTTCCAAAGAAATCCCAGGGTTGATCTCCTTCAGAATGGACCGGTTGGATCTCCTTGCAGTCCAAGGGACTCTCAAGAGTCTTCTCCAACACCACAGTTCAAAAGCATCAGTTCTTCAGTGCTCAGCTCTCTTCACAGTCCAATTCAGGAGAAATCTCAATAACCTCAGATATGCAGATGACACCACCCTTATGGCAGAAAGTGAAGAGAAACTAAAGGGCCTCTTGATGAAAGTGAAAGAGGAGAGTGAAAAAGTTGGCTTAAAGCTCAACATTCGGAAAACCAAGATCAGAGCATCTGGTCCCATCACTTCATGGGAAATAGATGGGGAAACAATGGAAACAGTGTCAGACTTTATTTTGGGGGCTCCCAAATCACTGCAAATGGTGATTGCAGCCATGAAATTAAAAGACTCTCACTCCTTTGAAGGAAAGTTATGACCAACCTAGACAGCATATTGAAAAGCAGAGACATTACTTTGCCAACAAAGGTCCATCTAGTCAATGCTATGGTTTTCCAGTGGTCATATGCGTTTGAGAGTTGGACTGTGAAGAGTTGACTCATTGAAAAGACTCTGATGCTGGGAAGGATTGGGGGCAGGAGGAGAAAGTGACAACAGAGGATGAGATGGCTGGATGGCATCACCAACTCGATGGATGTGAGTTTGATTAAACTCCGTGAGTTGGTGATGGACAGGGAGGCCTGGTGTTCTGCAGTTCATGGGGTTGCAAAGAGTTGGATACAACTGAGCGACTGAACTGAACTGAACTGAACTCAACTCAACTCAACCACTTGTTTCAATATGTGCCAACAATCTTGCCACAGTCCTGGAAATGTCAAATGACTAATATAGTACTTTAGATACTGGGTACTGAAAGTTAGTTAAACAATCAAATCTACATATACTATCTCAATGCTCAATGATATTCATGGCTAAGAAACATAAGTTGGATTTTCAATGACAGTGATGTCATACATATAGACATGTTTCCGTGCTGCTGCTGCTGCTGCTACGTCGCTTCAGTAGTCTCCGACTCTGTGCGATCCCAGAGACGGCAGCCCACCAGGCTCCCCCCATCCCTGGGATTCTCCAGGCAAGAACACTGGAATGGGTTGCCATTTCCTTCTCCAGTGCATGAAAATGAAAAGTGAAAGTGAAGTTACTCAGTTGTTTTCCTGATTTATCAGTTAATGACCAGAAGAAGGTTTGATACACTGCTATCTGTCATAATGCTATCTGAAAATGCAATACCTTTTCAGATCACATACACCAAAGAAATAATAGGGTGAATAAAATCATTTATAATACATTTAATTTATCCTAATAAGCATTTCTGTTATTAAATATACTAAAAATAGTAACTCTTTATGTGAAACTCTTGTATAGCACTTGAGCACAAAATCTAGTGTAGATTGTCTGGGATTGAATTTTGGTTCTGCCATCTATTAGCCATGTGGCACTGGCTAAGGTATGAATTTCTCTACTTTCATCTACAAAATGAAGATAATAGTTCTTATCTCATTGGATTGAGAGGACTAAATGAGTTAATATATGCAAAGCACCTAAAAGGGACCTGGGCCTATGAAAATGTTTGCCCTTTTTTTTTTTTTTTTTTTAAAAATCAAGCACTTACATGCTCCTGTGTGGATCTATTCTTGTAACCATTTGGCTGACTACACACATTCCCTTACCTTGCCAAGAAACATCTGAACAGCGAAATAATAATCCTGACTACATTAGCTGACACATATTAGTTGCTTACTGTGTCCCAGATCCAAAGCTTTCTGTATATTATATATATTACTTCCTTAATTCTTGACAACCAGAGGTAGGGATCTGCCTATTTTGTTAATATGGTACCTGAGGTTAAGAAGATTTCTTATCCAGGATCATAAAGTTACCACATGGCAAACCTGATGTTCAGGCTCAAATGGGAACCATCAAGATACTCTGCTGCCCAGCAGGGACTGGGCTTAGAATTTATCTCCCTCTGGATGCAACAGAGTAGATTACTGTTATACTTGGCAGAAGACTCCCAACACTTTTATAGATGAATCCAGGTTAAAATGACCAGACATCAATTGATCCAGAAAAGCAGATACACCTTACAAAGAAGAGTGAAACTCAAGATCTATAAGCTTAGACAATCCTATCCCACCTCATTTGTTTAGAAGAAATACAAGAACCTCTCATTCGTGTGCCCATCCCCTGTCCTGCCTTGTCTTCCCACTTTTCAGCTGTCACCTTTGGTGTCTAATTTTTACTTTTATGATAGTTTCATCTTACCATTTTCTGCAGAGCATTCAGAATCACCCACTTGGGTATATCTTGAGGAAAATCCTCAGATCCATACTCAGAAATGATGGAATCAATCTTATCATGCCATTCTTGGTGAACCTGTTGAAAATTTTATTAAAAATGAAAATTTGATAGAAACTTCCTTTATGGTTCCTCATAAAAGTATTCAGACTCAGTTTGTTGTCTAAGTGTTTTTTTTTTTTTTCCTATCATTACTTTTAGCAATGAGCAAGTGTAAATGCCTATGGTATTTTACACTGTGATCTATAGAGAATACTACATTAGACTTCTTTATGATTAGGAAGAAAGTTATGTGCTGCTCTCCTCAGTGTTGAAAGGTTCTAACATTTCTTCTCATAATCCCAGGAAAAATTGTGAAAGACTTATAAATGGAAAAGAAGGCTGAGGATCTTTTCAATGAAAACTAGGTTTTCTTTAGTATACGTTCATGGTTCTCTGATTCTATGAGTCTGTACTTTTCACAGTTTTTAATTTATTTTACAACTTTGTAAGTTATTTGTCAGTCTCAATGTCCCAATTCAAATGATTCTTTGTTGGAGAGAATTGCTGATGAATTTTTCCTGGGGGATGAAATTGATCCCTTTCCTTTCAAAGTCAGTTTTTATGTCAGGTTTTCTCTTTGTACTCTCCTTCTAATTGGTTTTTATATCTAAACTAGTTCCCACATTAATCAAGATGTTAAATAAAATTATTGACCTGAACTACTGTATATTTTACAAGAAATACATTTTCTATTTAAAAATTATCTTTTCATAATGCTAAAGCAAAAATAATCATATCTGAAAGTTTGGGGGAAATTGCTATTTTGTAATCTAGATATGACATGGGTAATTTTTAATAGGAACTTATATAAGCATTTAAAAGTTTATATGGCCTTCATAATTAAGTCCTAATTTGGTCCTAAAAATAGTAAAGGTAGAAATTTCAGATAGTATTTTCATTTTATGAACCATGATATAGATACTCAGAGAATATGATCATTTCCTTTGTTTACATGAATGAAGAAGAGGTGTGACTTCTAAACCTAATTCATTTGAAATCTAGTCTAATACTTTCTCATTATCATATGCTACCTTTGAATAATGAAAACTAAATAACTGGTTGGAATACTACAATAATTAAGACATCTGTACACGTTAAACTCTTACAGACTTACATCTAAGAAGATTAGAATGATATAATGTGTTATTCATATAATCTAGTTCACATATTCTCTGAGTTAATTTTTATTCAGAATAGAAAATGATGCTTTTCTATTTTATACTGTTGTGATGACAGGGAGACATATCCTCATTTATCTTTTAAAGCTTAACTTGGGAGATTGAGAGGTCCTATGAATCACACTTTAGTATAAGAGTAAAAATGATTTTCATATACAATCTAGGTTACTACTATAAAAATAAAATTCCCTCACATATCCAGTGAAGCCCTAGTGCATCTCCAACACTGAGTCAGCTTTGTAAATGACATATAATATTTCAAAGCTCGTGAGAGCTCAATCCAGTCTGAACTGGAGACGTCGAGGTGATATAAACTAAGCCGCTCTCTCTAGGACTGGCTGCTAAGTGTTAATTCAGATCCTGTCACTTGGCCATGATATACTTTACATGTATTTCTCTGCTCAAAACCTCAGTTTCTGTTCTAGAAAGCAGGACTTACAATGCATCTCTAGGATTTGTTATGAAATCAATAATATAGTGCCAATAAAGTGCCTATCACATTCTTTGGCACGGTTATTATTAAATGATAGATTTTATTATTCTTAAAATAGGTGGAGAGGAGTATCTGAATAATACTCACATAAATATGGGTGACAGTGATTAACTATATCCATGTGTTAAAGGCCCTTAAGTCTGATATTCAGGTTCTATCACCATGTCCAAAAGTTAGAGGATGATGTGTTGGGATCAAGACAGCTTTACAGGACTCACTTGACTGTGTGCATGCACACACACACATGCACACACATTTTTTCATGTGGAGAGAAGAAATTTTAGATATAAATGCCAAGTCATTAACAATAGGTCCTAGGTAATTAGATACCCAGGACAGATGCCAAGCACAAGAGAGCAAATGAAGTTGGAAAGCAATGGTGCTATATAGAAAAGGGATTTTGTTGAGGTTTGGCCATTAAGAGTTTATATATATATATATATATATATATATCACATATATATATATAATTTGCTTTGATCATAGAGAGAAGGCAAGTGCAAGTGAGTGAGAGAGAGAGAGAGTTTGAAGGCTAGGAACCATAGGAATTGCTCAGTGCCTCCTTCAAAATTAAATAAGGGAAGGACTTTCCCAGGGGTTGGTGGCCCAGGGGTTAAGAATCCACCTGCCAGTGCAGGGCACATGGGCTCAATCCCTGGTCCAGGAAAACCGCACCTGCTTCGGGGAAACTAAGCCTGTGCTCTGTGACTACTGAAGCCTGCATGCCTAGAGCACGTGCTCTGCAATAACAGAAGCCATAGCCACAAGAAAGCTGTGCAACACAGGGAAGAGCTGCCTGCGCTCACCGCAACTAGAGAACGCCTGCAGGCAGCAACAGAGACCCAGCACACCCAAAAATCAATAAATACAAATACTTTTAAAAAGTCAAATAAGGGAAGATAGAGAGCTCTCAAATAGCTACCCTGTTACAGGGACTTTACAACTGTCAGTTAATGATAACTCTATAAGGTAGTAGATGAAGACATAGGTTTAAGGATTGACTTCAAGTCCATGCGCTTAGTGCTATAAGACAGTCTCCCAGGATACAAAAACAGACCTTGACTGCACTGAAATACTGAAGTTTCTTAAAGAATTAAAAGTAACTATAGGCTGTAACAAGGTAAGTTGTGTTACCGAAAAGTTTTCAGGAAATTTATTATGTGCTTTTTGAACTTAAAAAATATAAATCATCTGTTAATTTAATTGTGTTACTTATTGCCATAACTATACAAATAGATGAATTATTCAGTACATCTTATTTAAATGAAATTGCTAAATTTAAAATTAGTACTACCTAGTATCTTTAGAAAGTCTAAAGATATTTCTTTACAAAAACAGAATATAGTACGGTGATGTGGTTACTAGTGATAGCCAGTGTTGGCTGAGGGGGCCAGTTTTGGATTCCCCACTCTAAGTATTATCTCCTTTCCTCCACATTTTTTGTCATTTACAACAACATTCTCAGTCTTCTGCAGACAGAGTTAAGACATGAACTCTGTCCTCCATTCCAATCTGACCCTTGTCTCCTGTCCATTACATGATTCTAGTACTTCCATTTCATCCCTTTTCCCCTAAAGACATTTACTTACCTTTAGCTTTTAATATAGGTTTAATACAGGTTCAGGTCTCAGTAATCTACAATATCTGATTTTCCTATTTTTCAAATAAAATATGATGTTTCCATACCTCTTCTTTCTTTGCAAAGATGAGTGTTGAAAGTACAACCTGAAGACCAACAGCCCACATTAACAGTACTGCATACTACGAGAAAAGAGACACAGAGATGAGAACTATGCTCCTAATATATTTTTTAGATACTACAGTGATGGAAAATTCACATCATATGAAATATGCAGTCTTAAAATATACATAGGTATTACTGAAGTTTCCTGTTCTCATACACCTGAGTGAAATCTTTACATCAAAAGGCAAAACAAATCAGTGAACATTTGGATAAGAGTAAGATAGAAAGAAGTGATAACATTTCATGAGAACTCTAACAGACTACTTGGTCTAGTGGAGGTGATGATGATACCGTCTTCATTTAGGTCTAAAACTCATAGCTGCTGCTGCTGCTGCTAACTCACTTCAAAGGGGGATTTAAATATCTTGACTTCCGCTTAACACCATTCCACTAACACTAGAGAACTTGCTAAATTGTGGCCAGACATAAACTATTCCATCATGCACAGAGCAACGACAGCATCAACAACAACAACATGAGAAAGTGACAAAGGCAATGGTGAGAGTAGAGTCTATATGCGTATTTGGACTACTGCTTTGAGAACTAAAACTACTTCAAAATGATTTTTGCATTATTTGACTATTTTCTTGTTTCAAAACTTAACGGCCACTGCTGTCTTCTTCACTATAGCAGCACAGTGTTACATATTATCTAGAATTCAAAATAACTTCTAAACTAACTCGTCTGAATATTTTACTAAATAAAACACAAGAATGATTTAGTTAGTATTAGTTTTACATATTTTAAATTTTAATACTTTAAAATAGTCCATTAACATTGCTTACTTGACATACATTGTGCTTCCTATTTTCAGGGACAAAAATAGGTTTCTGTCTTTAGTACTGTTTAGAAGTTTAGGTTTTTAACACTTCTAAACACAATACCTCACTTCATCTTCACTATCAAGAAGCAGTGGTGAAGACAGGTAGAGACAGAGAAAATGTGCAAAGCAATTTTTTTTTTAAGTTACCGGATTTCTTTTCAATGGCAAGCTGGCTGAGGTCTACTGGACTCTCCAGGGTTTCTGATTCAATGGCAGTATGAAATGTTACATTTGCCTAAGCTATTATTCAACTCTGTAGAGAGTTAATTTATAGAACTCTGGTAGTATCAATAATACAAAAGTCCCATCATAATGCAAATGATTACTATTCATGAAAATACAAATGAATATAGTTTATAGGGAATATAAATCTCTACAAGTCTAATGCTCATTTAAACCAGTTGTTACTTCTTACTGGTGGTTCCCCTATTAATTAATTAATTAAAGTCTCTGACACATGTTCATTTTCATACAGATTATTCATGATTTTATCCTTGAAAATTATTATATTTTAACCTCAGTTAGATGTCTACAGAGATAAGATTAAAACTTTCCTTCAAGCCATTTCTGTCCCAGTTTCCATATTCAAAAACAGAAGTCCCATGAGAAAATTATGCTAAAGGCCCTAGAATAAGAGAAAGATAAAATTTGAGAGTTGAAGGTGTGCCTTTGAGGAGAATAACAAGAGAAAGTAAAGTCTTTTTTTCCAGGTATTGCCAGGATAAGGTGGCAAGACACCAGAGAGAAATGAAGGTGTGGTTTCCAAATCTGCCTAAAATGCTTCTGCCCCGGGTAATATTCAAATAACAAGTAGCAATTACTAACAATAGGCAGCAACTAATTCCTGTGCCAGGCATGACTCCTTTAATTGCTGTGTCACTGGCAGGGTTGAATGTCTCAGGTCTCGGGGAGGTAAACTGCAGGGAAAGGAACTGAGGTAACTGTTCCTTACCAGGCCTTCACAAAAGAATTTCACCTATATGCCTGTACTGGTATATACTGGATGAAGAGCAACCCTGGTTTGCTGCCCTAGGCCATTCAGACAGCAAATGCATAGTCCAGAGGGAACCACATCAGCTGCAAAAGGGAGTGCTTTCACGGTAACTGGTGTAGACTGATAACAAAAGCCAGAGTGATTACTGGGACTTTCGATGCTACATAAGAGTTAGGTATTCTTGGCAAGAGGCACAGTTTGCTACATTTGAATTTCCTACCTGCATCACAGAAAAGTGCCTGTGAATTAAAACTGATGTGAGGACTTCCTGGTGGTCCAGTGGCTAAGACTCCAAGCTCCCAATACAGGGGTCCTGGGTTCCATCCCTGGTCAGGGAACTAGATCCCACATGAAACAAATGGAGAGCCCACGGGCTGCAGCCAAGACCCAATGCAGTCAGACAGTTGCAAAGGCACTTCTGACTTTTGCGACCCCCGTGGGCTGTAGCCCACCTCTCTCTCTGTCCATGGGATTTCCCAGGGCAAGAATACTGGAGTGGGATGACATTTCCTTCTCCAATTTGATTTAAGGAAAATGTTAAAAATGTTTAAAAATGTTAAAAAAATAATCTATCTTTCATCTGAAGATATTAAGAAGAGGTGGAAAGAACATACAGAAGAACTATACAAAAAGATCTTAATGTCCCAGATAACCACAATGGTGTGATCATTCACATAAAGCCAGACATCTTGGGGTACGTAGTCAACTGGGCCTTAGGAAGCATCACTATGAACAAAGCTAGTGGAGGTGATGGAATTCCAGCTGAGCTATTTCAAATCCTAAAAGATGATGCTGTTAAAAGTGCTGCGCTCAATATGCCAGCAAATATGGAAAACTCAGCAGTGGCCACAAGACTAGAAAAGGTCAGTTTTCATTCCAATCCCCCAAAAAATCAATGCTAAAGACTGTTTAAACTACCACACAGTGGCACTAATTTCACACGCTAGCAAAGTAATGCTCAAAATTCTCCAAACCAGGCTTCAAGAGTACATGAACTGTGAACTTCCAGATGTTCAAGCTGGATTTAGAAAAGACAGAGGAAACAGAGATCAAATTGCCAACATCTGTTGCATCATAGAGAAAACAAGAAAATTTAGGAAAAACATCTACTTCTGCTTCATTGATTACTCTAAAGTCATTGACTGTGTGGATCACAACAAAGTATGGAAAATTCTTAAAGAGATGGGAATACCAGACCATCTTACCTGCCTCCTGAGAGTCCTGCATGCAGGTCAAGTAGCAACAGTTAGAACCAGACATGGAACAAAGACCGGTTCCAAATTGGGAAAGGAGCACATTAAGGCTGTATACTGTCACCCTGTTTATTTAACTTCTATGCAGAGTACATCATGCAAAGCGCTGGACTGGATGAAGCACAAGCCAGAATCAAGATTGCCAGGAGAAATATCAATAACCTCAGGTATGTAGATAACACCACCCTTATGGCAGAAAGTGAAGTGTAACTAAAGAGCCCCTTGATGAAGGTGAAAGAGGAGAGTGAAAAGGCTGGTTTAAAACTCAACATTCAGAAAATTAAGATCATGACATCTGGTCCCATCACTTCATGCCAAATAGATGGGAAAACAATGGAAACAGTGACAGACTATTTTGGGGGCTCCAGAATCACTGAACATGGTGACTGCAGCCATGAAATTAAAAGACACTTGCCCCTTGGAAGAAAAGTTATGACCAACCTAGACAGCATATTAAAAAGCAGAGACATTACTTTGCCAACAAAGGTGCATCTAGTCTAAGCTATGATTTTTCCAGTAGTCATGTATGAATGTGGAAATTGGACCATAAAGGTTGAGTGCCAAAGAACTGATGCTTTACAGCTGTGGTATTGTAGAAGACTCTTGAGAGTCCCTTGAATTGCAAGATCAAAGCAGTTAATCAAATCAGTCTTGAATATTCATTGGAAGAAATTATGCTGAAGCTGAAACTCAATACTTTAGTCACCTGATGAGAAGAGAGCTTACTCATTAGCAAAGACCATTATGCTGGGAAAGATTGAGGGCAGGAGGAGAAGGGGACAACAGAGGATGAGATGGTTGGATGGCATCACTGACTCAATGGACATGAGTTTGAGTGAACTCCGGGAGATGGTGAAGGACAGGGAAGCCTGGTGCTGTAGTGCCTGGGGTCGAGAAGAGTTGGATACGACCGAGTAACTGAACAACATAGTTCACTTGAATCTGTGGATTGGCATGTGATCCATGCCATTCTCCTGTATGGTAAATGGCTCAAGTTCAGATTTGTCCTCCTTATTATGAGTTATCTTTTCATGTCTATGTGTGGGAGGAGAGAGTGTGTTAACCAGATGCCAGAGTCTGGCCCCCTCAGCAGTTATGTTTCTCTTTGTTAAATTATATATTGTGATCTCAATTATAAGTTAGCATCTCACATGGTACACACACAGGGAGAAAATGTGCCAACTACAGGCCATTGTTTCCTTTTCCCTCCTAAGCTTCAATGTTCATTGACTTTAACACATTTTATTCTGATTTTATTCTTCATGTTTAAGTTTAGTTAGCTGTAGTTCACCTTAAGCAATGGATACATATTGACCTTGTCCTCAAAATTAATATCAATGTGTTAAGTGTCAAGGTCCAGATTTGGTCCACTGAAAACTCAGCAAGAAAATTTTGTCTAAGCAAAGATTCTTGGGAGGGGGCACTTCATTGCCTTGCTCCCAAGAGTCCATTATACAGCTGTGTTCCAGTGACATAAATCATTTTTGCTCACTTGGGTGATTTGAACACTGAAAATCAAAGCTACAAATTAGACTACTGAAATGAAATACGTACCAGAATTAGGAGCCACCTGATCTCATTGTGAATTCCCAAATAACCCAAGAGACAAAGAAGAAGAATAGCAGATCCAATTCCAATCAAAATTCGAAAAATATACACTGTCAAGTGATTATTTTCATCTGTGGAAACCACAAAATAGCGATTATTGATATGTGTTTTCTATTTAATAATAAATGCAGCAACCCAAGGTTTCCCTAAGCAGCTGTTGCCAAATCACTAGGATTCTCTTTTCTCTCTTTTTAATCTCATTCTAGCACCTCTTACTTATTCTTAAGGACTCTTCTTCCTTTAATGACATGATAGAGAATGTCTTCAATCTCGGAAGGTCTCTTTAAGTTAGCCTTGTCTTTAATGTCGTCTATGAAAGAAGACAACTTTTTCTTGAGTGAATTCTCCTCTGTATAACATATGTCCAAACATTTATGCATTCATTCATTCATTCATCAAAAACAGTTTGAGTACCTAACATATGCGGGCTTCCTGGGTGGCGCAGTGATAAAGAATCTGCCTGCCAGTGCAGGAGATGTGGGTTCAATCCCTGGATCAGAAAGATCCCCTGGAGAAGAAAATGGCAACCCACCTCAGTATTCTTGCCTGGGAAATCCTATGGACCGAAAGAGGCTGGCAGGCTACAGTCCATGGGGTCACAAAAAGTCGGATATGACTTAGCAACTAACCAACAGCCTAACATGTGGGTTAAGTTTTCCCTTACATGAGACCCTGAGTTTATTGCTAATATGGCCCCATTAAAAGTATATTTTATTTTCTCCCCATCTAGACTGAGCTCTCTGCGCTAGAGACTATATATATATATATTTATACAGTCAACAGACTGTTAAATGCTTGGTGCTATGGCACAGATGTAGTGCTTAACAAATACTTTTTTAAAGGGAGAATGAATACATTAAATATGTCCTAGGTTTTATGGGAGAAGAGTAGAGGCAGTGGGCAGTGGTGTGTTGGAACAAGATTGTTCTGGCACATAAAGCCAAGGGTTAAATTTTCACAAAATCTGTAAGCTAACTCAGTCCACATTGGCACCTTAAAACTGGCCATCCTGGGATTCTTTAAACCACAGAAATCAGCACATAAAAAACCAACCAACAAACAGTCCTCCACTGCAGAATACTTACTGGCACAGCACTAGGTAGAAAAGCAGCTAATCCAGTAGGAGGAGAAGGTGAAGGTAGGCGAGATTACTGGAG
Source organism: Nanger dama (assembly GCA_917880005.1). Lineage (NCBI taxonomy): Eukaryota > Metazoa > Chordata > Mammalia > Artiodactyla > Bovidae > Nanger > Nanger dama. The sequence continues at coordinate 14,967,982 of CAKJTW010000002.1, forward strand.
AAGGTAACACTTGAGTTTAGGCTCTGAATTATAATTGGAAATCTCTGCGTTGGAATGGTGGAAACATTCTGAGGCATGGAACCTTGCAATGTGTATAGGAAACTTAGCCTGGCTGGCAATTAACAGTTTCAGGCAGGTGAGACTGGGAAGGTTTGCAGGAGTGAAATTATGTGTTGTTTTTGAGTCTTCTTCACTGGAATTAAGCTCCATGAGGATGTGCCCTTTATCCCTCCTGTACACTACTATATCCTTAGCTCATGGGATAGTGCCTAATGATATATATATATATATCTCCATTATATATATGTATGTATGTATATATACATATCCTTCTTTATCCGTTCATGCATTCATATTCAGTCATTTCCACATAAGGAATATTATATGTCTAACCATGTGATGGTGATAGGATATGGTAACTGAGTTCTTGTGTGTGTGTTTTTTTTTGCGGCGGGGGGGGCTGTGTTGGGTCTTTGCCACTCTGCTCGAACTTTCTCCTAGCTGTGGAGAGCGGGGGCCACTCCCCGCTGCAGCGTGTGGGCCTCTCGCTGTGATGACTTCCCTTGTTGCATAGCACAGGCCTGAGGCTTGGGCTTCAGCAGTTGCAGCTCCCTGTCCCTAGGACCCACGGGCTCGGTAGCTGTGCTTCCGGGATCTCGAGTGCAGGCTCCGTAGTTGTGGTGAATGAGATTAGTTCCCCTGCAGTACATGGGATCTTCCCGGATCAGGGGTCAAATCTGGGTCTCCTGCTATTGGCAGGCAGATTCTTAGCCACTGCACCGCAAGGGAAGTCCGGTAACTGAGTTTTAAAAGAGATTATTTAACTTGGGCAGTGAAACAATATCGATCTCCATTATCTTTTAACATTTATAACTCTGTAAAAGTCTAGAGTTAGCAGAACCGCAATCCTCTGTTTCTTTCATCTCTCTTGCCCACAGTTTCTAGCTTTTTCTCTCAAAATTCTCTCTCCTTTATGGTCTTTAAGTCTTATTATTTAATAAGGCGTTTCTAGAACCAATTGACAAAACCTTCTGAGGAAAACCTGAACAGCATTTGATGAATTTTAGGGAAACACTGCCACCTGCTGACCAAGTCACTGTACTCAGTTGCTTAACACTGCATGACTCATTTAATTTAGAGAAAGCAAAATACATACCCAAAGCTGTGAAAAATTATTTCCATCTAATAAAAGCCAGGTGCCAAATCCCATGAGTAAAAGTCCCAGAACCTACAAAAAATAGCCAGAACTTATTTTTTAACTAACTGCTAATAAAAATGTACATTTTCTTTACTAAATAATTATGAAGAAACTTACCAAGAAAGCTCCATTAATGAGATTAAGAAAGTATTTAAAAATCAACCGTTTGTTTTTCCTTAACATTTTTCCTCCGCATATACTGATGATTCTGAAAAGATAAGCACAACTTTTACTATAAACACCAGAGTAATAACTTGAAATAATTCTGCCTACTCATATCTTTTATTTGCATATTTTTTTTCCTCACACCAGCAGTCAGTATAACATTCCTCTTTGTTCTCCCAAATATAACAAAATATTGAAGAGTGTCTTGAAACTGTGTCTGTCTTTATCTGAATATTTTGTCCAGGCAGTTGAGATCAAAGGGCATTTGTATAACATGTCAAGAGCTGCCATACTGAATTTCCTGCAGTTTTCAGAAAGTAAATATTTTATTTTGTTTCCAGTCATAACACACCTTGTTCTCCTTGCCAGAAATCTTTCCTTTACATCTGACTGCTTTCATCTTTCCCAGAATAATGTTATCTCAGAAGCTTTTCCCTAATCTCAGTTTGTTGCCTATGTTCATCTTTACTTGTCTCCCTTCTCTTGTAGACTTTAGGGCTTTTACACAGAGAGAAAAGATCTTGTATATAATAACCCCAAGTCTAACATATAGTGGGAACCATGTGTTATAAACACAGATTTGTTGAGTCAATCAATCAACAGGTGAACTATATTATTTAACTAGCTTACAATTTACTTTGGTATACAGTACAGGGAAAAGAACTTAATGTGGTTTTTTTAAAAAAATTGTTTTCCAGATACCCTGCTACTGCTACTGCTGCTAAGTCACTTCAGTTGTATCCGACTCTGTGTGACCCCATAGACGGTAGCCCACCAGGCTCCCCCCGTCCTGGGATTCTCGAGGCAAGAACACTGGAGTGGGTTGCCATTTCTTTCTCCAATGCATGAAATTGAAAAGTGAAAGTGAAGTTGCTCAGTCGTGTCCGACCCTCAGCGACCCCATGGACTGCAGCCCACCAGGCTCCTCCATCCATGTGATTTTCCAGGCAAGAGTACTGGAGTGGGGTGCCATTGCCTTCTCCCCAGATATCCTATTTTCCGAAAATATGTATGGAAAAGTCAACATCTATCCTGCTCGTTTTGAGTGCTTGGTTTATTAGATATGTAGGTTTTACCTTTTCTTGGGTATGTTCCTGGGTTTTCTTTTTTATTTCACTTTTTCAATTCTACTAGCTCCATATTTTAAAAAGTACTGTGGTTTACAATGTTTCAACACATGCAGTGGATAATTGACACAGTGACACCTTGAAAGTGAAACAGCAATATAAGACCCTGTCCTTTGAAGGAAAAGGCTTTGCTTTAGTCTCCCAGGCCTCCTTTGAGTCTCAAAGGCTGACTCAAGAGGTAATGATTAGGAAATGTGAAGATGTGGAAACAAAGAATAGCTGTTGGGCTAGAGAACTGGTAACAATTTAGATTAGAAATCTGTCATACAGCAGAACCACTGAACTCATAGTTCCCTGAAAGATACAAATAAAGGCCTGACACATTCCTAAGTTATTTTTATAAGAAACAGACCCCCACCAGATGAAAACTGCTGACCAGAAGAACACAGACCCTAGAGTGGTTGAAACCCAAGGTCTGATGATGTTTAAGACTTCACCTTGATGCCAGCCAATCCAAGAATTGTGTATGAGCTGATCACACACACCCCAAATCGCCTCCCTCACACTGCCTTTAAGCCCTTCCCTGAAAGCCAGCTGGGAGCTTGGCTCTTTCGAGCATGAGCAGCCTGTTCTCCTTGCTTGATGCCCTGCAATAAACCTTGCGCTTTCCTCTAGCACAACCCAGTGTCAGTGGACTGGCTTTACTGCATGTGAACGAGTGGACCCAAGTTTGATTCAGTAACAAAAGCAGGTTTAGTAAGACTAATTTGAAGCTGTCTGTCCCTAGTTAGGAAGAAACCAATCTATTTGTTGAGCTGAAAGATGCCTTAGAAAGCGGTAAGACACGTGTAGGACAGCACCCATGCACTTTCCTCTTTACTTCATTCTAAGGCCATATTCCTCCTTAAAAAAAAAAAAAAAACCCAGGGTATTTCTCTCCAGCTTCAGGAGTGTCTCCAGGCTTTATCTTCCACCCTCTGCCTCGAACTCTTCTACTGCTGTTTGGTTTCTCCACTTTCTGTCCTCTAGTCTTATTCGTGGATTCCTCCAGTGCCTGGACTTTCTGGATGGGACACTCAGTGGGGAAAGACTGCCCGTTTTTTTTGTCTGTTTGTTTGTTTCCAAGATGCTTTAGATCTACATTTTGGCTTCAGTCTTATTTACCACAGGACGTGAGAAAGCTGTGATCCTCTTCTGAACAAAAAAGTGAAAGTTGCTGTCACAACCCCAACGACTTAGTCCATGGAATTCTCCAAGCCAGAATAAAGGAGTGGGTAGCCTTTCCCTTCTCCAGGGATCTTCCCAACCGAGGGATTAAAACCCAGGTCTCCCACATTGCAGGCGGATTCTTTACCAGCTGAGCCACAAAGGAAGCACAAGAATACTGGAGTGGATAGCCTATCCCTTCTCCAGTGGATCTTCCAAACTCAGGAATCGAACCAGAGTCTCCTGCATTGCAGGGGGAGTCTTTACCAACTGAGCTATGAGGGAAGCTGCTTAAGCCCTAAGTCTTGGCTTCTGTTTCTCTACAAATGAGAAAGAGAAAGAAGACTAATAAGTGAGAACTCTCTACAGGGACTCTGGTGTGGAATGTTGAACAAGAGGTTTGACTATTGATTTGATAGTAGTTAGCATCCAAAATCACTGCGGATGGTGACTGCAGCCATGAAATTGGAAGACGCTTGCTCCTTGGAAGAAAAGTTATGACCAACCTAGACAGTATATTCAAAAGCAGAGACATTACTTTGCCGACTAAGGTCTGTCTAGTCAAGGCTATGGTTTTTCCTGTGGTCATGTATGAATGTGAGAGTTGGACTGTGAAGAAGGCTGAGCGCTGAAGAATTGATGCTTTTGAACTGTGGTGTTGGAGAAGACTCTTGAGAGTCCCTTGGACTGCAAAGAGATCCAACCAATCCATTCTGAAGGAGATGAGCCCTGGAATTCCTTTGGAAGGAATGATGCTAAAGCTAAAACTCCAGTACTTTGGCCACCTCATGCGAAGAGTTGACTCAATGGAAAAGACTTTGATGCTGGGAGGGACTGGGGGCAGGAGGAGAAGGGGACGACCAAGGATGAGATGGCTGGATGGCATCATTGACTTGATGGACGTGAGTCTGAGTGACCTCAAGAGATGGTGATGGACAGGGAGGCCTGGCATGCTGAGATTCATGGGGTCGTAAAGAGTCAGACACGACTGAGCAACTGAACTGAACTGAACTGAGCAGACTGAGCAACTTCACTTTCACTTTTCAGTTTCATGCATTGGAGAAGGAAAAAGCATCCCACTCCAGTGTTCTTGCCTGGAGAATCCCAGGGACAGGGGAGCCTGGTGGGCTGCCATCTATGGGACTGCACAGAGTCAGACACGACTGAAGCGACTTAGCAGCAGCAGCAGCAGGTTAGAGTCAAGGTTAAAATGTTTTATCAAGAACCCAAATACAAAAATAAACTGAAGTTTATTCTCTCTCAGTCCATGATATGTAACTGGTTCTCTATTGGGAAATCATCCTAGAAATGTGGTGTTTTGCTCCAGCCTGTTAAAATATATGGCTCCCAGTGGAAACAGTGGCTGACTTTATTTTTCTGGGCTCCAAAATCACTGCAGATGGTGATTGCAGCAATGAAATTAAAAGATGTTTACTCCTTGGAAGGAAAGTTATGACCAACCTAGATAGTATATTAAAAAGCAGAGACATTACTTTGCCAACAAAGGTCCGTCTAGTCAAGGCTATGGTTTTTCCCAGTGGTCATGTATGGATATGAGAGTTGGACTATCAAGAAAGCTGAGGGCCAAAGAATTGATGATTTTGAACTGTAGTGCTGGAGAAGACTCTTGAGAGTCCCTTGGACTGCAAGGAGATCCAACCAGTCCATCCTAAAGGAGGTCAGTTCTGGGTGTTCATTGGAAGGGCTGGCATTGAGGCTGAGATTCCAATACTTTGGCCACCTGATGTGAAGAGCTGACTCATTGGAAAAGACACTGATGCTAGGAAAGATTGAGGGCAGGAGGAGAAGGGGACGACAGAAGATGAGATGGTTGGATGGCATCATCAACTCGATGGACTTGGGTTTGGGTGGACTCTGGGAGTTGGTGATGGACAGGGAGGCCTGGCGTGCTGTGGTTCATGGGCTTGCAAAGAGTTGGACACGACTGAGCGACAGAACTGAACTGAACTAAAATTTACTTGAGGTGCAGTCCTCTACAGTCAGCAGAAAGGAAGAGGATGAGTAAACTTAGGTGAGCATCTTTTAAACACATAAGGTGGAAGTTGCATACTTCTCTTCTGCTTATCTTCCTTTGACACACAGCAGTTAGTCACATGGCAGTTCTCAGCTGGAAGTGGAGGTACCTATATGCCTACGATGAAGGAAAGAAGTGAATTAGGGTGGGAAAAGCCAAACAAAATGCCCAACAGGAAATTGTGATATGAAAGATAATCAGAGATAGAAAAAGATGTCTTTGACATATTTTGCACAATTGCACTCTCCAAACCAGGCTTCAGCAATACGTGAACTGTGAACTCGCTGATGTTCAAGCTGGTTTTAGAAAAGGCAGAGAAACCAGAGATCAAATTGCCAACATCTGCTGGATCATGGAAAAAGCAAGAGAGTTCCAGAAAAACATCTATTTCTGCTTTATTGACTATGCCAAAGCCTTTGACTATGTGGATCACAATAAACTGTGGAAAATTCTGAAAGAGGTGGGAATAGCACACCACCTAACCTGCCTCTTGAGAAATCTGTATGCAGATCAGGAAGCAATAGTTAGAACTGGACATGGAACGACAGACTGGTTCCAAATAGGAAAAGAAGTATCTCAAGGCTGTATATTGTCACCCTGCTTATTTAACTTCTATGTAGAGTACATCATGAGAAATGCTGGACTGGAAGACACACAAGCTGGAATCAAGATTGCTGGGAGAAATATCAGTAACCTCAGATGTGCAGTTGACACCACCCTTATGGCAGAAAGTGAAGAGGAGCTAAAAAGCCTCTTGATGAAAGTGAAAGAGGAGAGTGAAAAAGCTGGCTTAAAGCTCAGCATTCAGAAAACGAAGATCATGGCATCTGGTCCCATCACTTCGTGGGAAATAGATGGGGAAACAATGGAAACAGTGTCAGACTTTATTTTGGGGGCTCCAAAATCACTGCAGATGGTGACTGCAGCCATGAAATTAGAAGACGCTTACTCCTTGGAAGAAAAGTTATGACCAACCTAGATAGTATATTCAAAAGCAGAGACATTACTTTGCCAACTAAAGTCCGTCTAGTCAAGGCTATGGTTTTTCCTGTGGTCATGTATGGATGTGAGAGTTGGACTGTGAAGAAGGCAGAGTGCCGAAGAATTGATGCTTTTGAACTGTGGTGTTGGAGAAGACTTTTGAGAGTCCTTTGGACTGCAAGGGGATCCAACCAGTCCATTCTGAAGGAGATCAACCCTGGGATTTCTTTGGAAGGAATGATGCTAAAGCTGAAACTCCAGCACTTTGGCCACCTCATGCGAAGAGTTGACTCATTGGAAAAGACTCTGATGCTGGGAGGGATTGGGGGAAGGAGGAGAAGGGGACGACCGGGTATGAGACGGCTGGATGGCATCATGGACTCAATGGACGTGAGTCTGAGTGAACTCCAAGAGATGGTAATAAACAGGGAGGCCTGGCCTGCTGCGATTCATGGTGTCGCAAAGAGTTGGACATGACTGAGCGACTGAACTGAACTGACATATTTCAGTGTGCTTTACTATGAATAAGAACAGAATCAAAGATGATCAGAAAGATTTTTTACAATGGGAAAATAGAATAATGATAATCACTGGAATTGTTTTAAAAAATTCATAAATTCTATTAATTTAATATTTAAAAATTCAGGTTGAGTTGATAAAAGAAAACCTTGTGGTTAAGCACTGGAAATTTAGAGCAGGCATGTGGAGAGCATGGACAATGTAGAATTGGGGGTCATCCATAGAGAGCTCATATCTTGGGAATAAATGAAGGAGATGAGGGACTAACTATAGCTAACAATAAGCAGAGGTTTGATTATAGAAAATGACATAATTGTGAATTTGGAGTTTATATTTTTATGTATGTATATATTTTCTTATTTAATTTTGATTTGGGGCCACACCTGTATAGGATGTGGGCTCTTATTTCCCCAACCAGGGATCAAACCCATGCTCCATACATTGGAAGTATACAGTTTCAACCAGTGGACAGCCAGGGAAATCCCTAGATTTTTAAAAATCAGACTTTATGAAATGAGAAAACAATCATTTCCAAAATAATGTTACATGAGACAGATGTCAAAGACGGAGAGAATTCTGAACTCTCAAAGTCAGCTAACTTGGTTAAGGAGGATGGTCACGGTAACTTCAAAAGAGTAGAGCTTTAATCCATTTAGACCGTTTTCTATTAATTGTGTATGTTTCACCACCTATGTCAGTCAAACTTTTTTTTCCCTTCCCTTATGCTGAAGTAAAAAGCTTGTTGAATAACTGGACTCTGAATGTTCTCTATTTAAAGAGAATATATAGAAAAGAATGTGGTAGGGAGTGATGGTAAGTCACAAAATTGGATCAGAATTTTTAAAAAGAATCCCCCCTTTTAGTCAGTGAGTCAGTTTGATCAGTTGCAGAGTTATACTATTGACTGATGAAGGTTTGAAAGTTCTCTTTGCAGAATAATTTTTTGGTTCAATTCTACATTAGAAAAATAAAATATTGGTTTGGGGATGTGATAAAAATTTAGATTTTTTTTTCCTTTTGGTAGTTCTTTCTCAATAATAAATGAAGCACTTCTAAAAGTAATCACGAAGTTTGGAAAGCTTTTGTTCACAGAGGTTTGATAGTATAGCAAGGAAGATGATTACTTACTCAGACGAGCCTGTTCTTTGTTTTCTTCATTTTAGGGAAAAAAATATGTAGATACCACATGTAGATAGAGAAACAACAGTGGTAAGATTGTGAATCCTGTTGATATTTGAAAAGTGAGAAAAGAGATTATGGCATTTGATAGTTATTTTTTTCTTTGCTTTCAGAATGGACAAATGCCCATGATCACACTAAGTTATCATTTAGATTTATTTGCTTCTACAGTTGAGACTATGTCCCATCCCCTGCCTGTGCCATCCATCACTTGAGACTTCACTTCCGTTATGTGCATGTTAGAGAGCAGGGTGTTAGGCTACAATATTTGTTTAACCTCCCTAAGAACTGTTCAAGGTATCTCTCCTGAAAGCTGCTAATTTATGGTCTAGCAGACTTACATTATATGCAGATAGTAACTAACTGTGAATAAAAGAATGAGAAGTGTGAGGCAAAGTAGCAAACTGAATGCTTCACCGGTAGCAACCCAGAACTGTCTCCGGGCCCTGCATCGTGTAGGGAGGCAGGCAGTTTTTTGCTCTTGTGTTTTAAAAGCTGGAACTGAATTGTGCCATATTTCCCACTGCTGCTGAAACCACCCATAGAGGACACGCTGCCTGTGTGCATTGTTGTGTATCTTAATGCCAGTCCTTTGCTTTACATGACATAAATAAGTTGGTGGTTTTGTTTTAGTGTGGTAGAGATTTTTTGTTGTTTTTAGTTTTGCTTTTCAGATGGTAAAGAGTCTGCCTGCAGTGTGGGAGACTCCAGTTTTATCCCTGGGTCTGGAAGATCCCCTGCAGAGGGAAATGGCAACCCACTCCAGTATTCTTGCCTGGGAAAACCCCATGGACATAGGAGCCTGGCAGGCCAGTGTCAATGGGGTCGCTAAGAGTAGGACACAACTGAGTGACTTCACTTTACTTTAGTCCAGTTGGGCTGCTATAACAAAATACCAAAGATTAAGTAGTCAACAGAAATTTATTTCTCACAATTGTAGAAGCTGGAAGTCTGAGATAAAGGTGCAAAGTTTCAGACTTTTATCCTCATATGGCACAGGGAGCTCTGTGGGATCCTCTTCCATAAGATCGCTAATCCCATTTATTCATGAGGGCCCCACCCTCATGAACTAATCACCTCCTCTTAAAGATCCCATCTTCCAACACCATCACATTGGGTGTAAGGATTTCAACATGTGAGTTTTGAGGGGACACAAACATTCAGACCACAGCAAACAATTCAAGTTAAAGAGAAAACATCAAACCAGGTGTCTTAGCAACAAGCAAGGAAGCCCTAAGCCATGTTTATACAGAATGGTAAGAGATGGTTCAGATATAAGCCTCACATACTAAAAAGGTTGTCAGTGAAAATGATTTGCTTACACAAAGTTACACAAGTTAGTGCAGTTCCTATGTAAATATTTGTAATGTGGTAGACATTTTATTTTGCTTTAGGCAAAGAATTTGTAACTTAAATAAAGTCCTGGTATGGTATTTCTTTGGTTTATTTACTGATTCATTAATAAATGGTCTAATAGCAGAGATATTTTTTAATAGTACAAATGCTATAGGGAAGGACAATTTACAGTAACTCACCTATTCATAAGTGTCATTTTTCATTAGTTAAATAATACTCTAATAACTTCTTAAGTTCCTTCTAAGTGCCAGAAGATGGGAACACACACACACGTGTGCACATACACACAAATGAATAAATAAGACAAACTGTTAGGGAACCAAATCTGTGGCCAACTTTGAATTGTGTGTTGGGGGTTCAGAGTCTGGGAATGAATGGAACTGGGAAGTTTCAGCAAGGAGGTAAATTTGAGGTAATCCTTGAAGAATAATTAAGAGGGTTCCAGTCAGACAAAAGGGGCTTCCCCACTGGCTCAGTAGGAAAGAATCTGGTTGCAACATAGGAGACCTATGAGATGCAGGTTCAATCCCTGGGTCAGGAAGATCTCCTGGAAAAGGAATGGCAACCTGCTCCAGTATTCTTCTCGCCTGGAGAATCCCAGGGACAGAGGAGCCTGGCAGGCTCAGTCCATGGGATTGCAATAAAGTCTGGACAAGACTTAGTGACTAAACAAGAGCAACAACTTCCTAACTAACTACATATCACTTATAGCTGGGAAAATCCCAAGGGCAGAGGAACCTGGCAGGCTACAGTCTATAGAGTCACAGAGTCATACACCATTGAGTGCAAAGACACATAGATAAAAACAGGCTAGAAGAGGAAGTTTTCAATAGAGATGGAACACTGTTCCCAGGCTTTGGAGTGAAGTGCATGAGGGCTTGAGTAGAGTGACAAGAGATGACAGATAAGGCTGGAGAAGTAGACCCAGTAAAGACTGTGAGGGATCATGAGTGCTTTGCTAATAATTTGCAGTCATAGACTATAAACCAATTCAATTTGAAACTGTTGTTTAACTATGCAGCATTTAGCAAAAATCTATTTAATTGCACTCTTCCTAGAAATTATACCCTAAGTAGATTATATTATTTTTTTCCATAACCCTTTAACCTGAGCAGGTTTTTTTGTGTGTGTGTGTGGTTTGTTTTGTTTTTATAAGTAACTTGAAAGTATGAGTTGTAAAAATGTGCACCACAAACTAATCTTCAGAACTTCCAGGATTCTTCTTTTTGCTATTAATTTGTTTGACAAGGTAAGCATTAATAAAGAAAGAAATTTAAACAACATCTATAAATTAGTTGTTTAAAATCAGTTTTAGAAATTAATTGATTACTAATAGATTTCATATTCTTTAGGAAAAGCCTGAATAGTTTCATAATTACAAATAAAATTTTAAGTTTAATGTGAATTGCAACAAAATATGTTAGTTCAAACATTTTAAATAAATAGTTTGAAAGTTTGTAAATCAGCAACAAAACTAAAAAGGAAAACTATTACTTGAGTATGGTCTTTAATAATGAAAATATCCCAAATTCATTCTAAAACCAGGAGTAGTTTATTTTGAAAATCATTTTCTTTCTTGAACGAAGAGATAATGTGTTTTTTTCAGTATCAAAAGTCTTCCGATTTCTCACTCTGTATTATTAATTCTTAAGTTGACACAATGTATTTTATTATTCAATTGTTACCAGGAAACATGGTCTATTTTCTTTCAAAGGCTCAATGATATTGTTTGCTTTTAGCTTAGTGTATATCAGACAGCTTCTGCAATTATGCTTAACTACTTCCTCTTGGAATTTAATGCTTCATTTGCAAACTTTAAAAAAATGAAAATCAGTTGTATACAGTATATTTTCTTCACCAATAATAGGAACTTTATGAATTTTTAAGTTAAAATTAAATGTTATGATATAAACTTAAAATTCCAATTTCATATTAAAACAATGTGTGTCACTGTCAATGTTTTACAGTAAAACATATTCCAGAATATAATTTTTAATTTATCACCCCACACATCCACTCACTTAAAAATTTTTGATAGTCATTCGGATTGATTTTGTTTCTATTTTAAAAGAAACTAGTGTCACGCAAAGCAAACAATTTATTGGCTTTTCTTCCATACTTCCGGGCCCCACAAATCACTCTTCAGGACTAAGATTTTTGTGGAATGTACAATTTATACACGAGCAACTCAACATTCACTAGAGGCACATAATAAAAACAGATAGGTAAGAGACAATTTAAAAGTCAGGCTACCCCTAATTGGGTAGCTGTAACAAAGTGTCGTTTCTTTATTAATACTTTCCAAAATTAATTAAATATTAAAATCTACCTGGAATAAAATGTAAGTTCCTCACCGAGCTCCTGAGAGGAAGCGTTCGTTCTCGTTTGTAACAGAGATAGTTTGTCCCGTTGGGGCACCTGTAAAGCCCATCTTCCTTGGGATTGGCGGTTGCCGTGGTTACTCTTTGTTTGGAGGGCGGGGCACTGTTTTCCAACCTTGCTGGAGGATTCAGCCGCTGTTGGGTGAGCGAGCACCCCTCAAAATCTGGGCTGAAGGAGCGGGAGGTGCCGCAAAATTGCGGGAGCGCACGTGGAGCCGGGCCCCTCTCCGCCAAGGCCAGGCTTGAGGGCGAAGGGGGGCCCCGCGCCCAGGGAGTGCTGAGCCAGTCTGTGGTGCGAGAGGCTCCTTTCAGTTTTGAAAAATTTTGGTAATTCACTCAGAACTTGAAGAACTATAATTGAAGGGTGGGGTTCCTTAAAATTTCCCATTTTGGCTGCTTTGTGCGCGTGCTCAGTCGTGTCCTGCTCTCTGCGACCCCATGGACTCTAACCCTCCAGGCTCCTCTGTCCATGGGTTTTCCCAGGCAGGAATATTGGAGTGGGTTGCCATTTTCTCCTCTAGGTGATCTTCCTGACCCAGAGATCGAACCCGCATCTCTTATGTCTCCTGCATTGGCAGGCGGGTTCTTTACCAGCTGAGCCACGAAGACTCCCCACTTAAGCCATGAAGACAGCCCACTAAGCTCGCTGGGCACCTTTGGCCAACTCCAGTTGATTTATGAACTTGAAGTAGTTTAACCATCCTCTTTGCAGTGGGATCGATCCAAGGCTGCTGTATCCAATTCTGTAACCACTGGCTATAGGTGACCATTGAGAGCTTAAATGCAACAAGTCCAAATTGAAATGTGCTGTAAATGTAAACTATACATCAGATTTTGAAGAATTATTAATGTACAAAACAAAGTGTACACTTTTTAGCTGACTATATAATGAATACTTTTCTATTGACTCTGTTGAAGTAATATTTTGGATATAATGGATTGAATTAATATGTATTATAAAAAATTCAACTGTTTTTCTTTACATTAAAAAAAAATTGCCACTAGAAAATTTAAATATATTGCTCAAATATGTAATTGGACAGGACTGATCGAAAGAGCTGGTAGATGAGCTGAGATGGACATATGATGGAAATGTCCCTTTCCTTTACCCTGTTTTTCTGCCTTTCTTTCTACATAAATTTTTGTGTGTCTCTGAACTCTGCTTTATAGCCATTTAAAAAATCTAATTTTCCACCTAGCAAAGGTTTTTCTCCCTATATTCATTCAAAGCTTTTGAATTGCATTTTAAGTAAGTTAGATTGTGGGGTAGCATTTTGCACTGCTTCTCGTTTTGTTTTGGATGAAGGAGGTTATGAGTAAAATTGAAAAATAAAAACTGATTAGTACGGCATTGTTCAAATTGTTTTCTTTACTTAGACCCACATTAAAACAAAAATTTACATTGCATTTCTTGTACACTTGCACACACATACCTGTACTTATAATTGAAGCAAAGTTTTTAAGACAATTTTTACTTTTAGTATATATAATACACTTATAGTTTCTTTTCTGACCTACCCTAACTTTTCCTATCATATCCCATCATTTAATCTAGATGACCAAAAATTGCTAAATTAGTATCTTAATCCATGAATGGATTACCATCTGCAATTTGAAGTCTACTGGTTGTTCAGGAAAATTGCTAGGCAGATAATGAGCTTTCCTAAGTTTGGATACCTTTGAATTGTGGGAAAAGCACTGACTTTGGATTCAGAATCTCTGAATTAGGATCCTACTCCCATTACTTTTCAACATAATGCTCTGGGGAATTAACTAACCTCTTCCAGCCTTAGGTTTCTCGTCTATACAATGACTGTAATGACCTTTAATCTGTGAAGTTACTCCAGAGATTATCAGTCGCACAAGTGTCTACTAGTGCCTGGCTTTTCATAGGTGCTTAATGTACATGGAAGCTAATGATGGTCGTTAACAATGATAATATGAAGATATTCTGCAATGTACTGCTTGACCTATATCCATTACAAGCTTAAAGATTTAAATGAAATGAACATTGAACTTATACATCATATATTACTCATTATTTCATTGTTGTGGCTATCTGGTAGAATTGCAAACTCTGATTTAATGAGTGCAAACTAGCCAAATGTGTCCCCATATATAGACCTAGGATGTTCTCTTATAAGTATCTTAATTTCTGAATACTCAATCTGTTAACAGTTATTTTGCCATTAATTATTACCATGAAAATAAATTTTAGTGTGAAGTTTCTTGATTCAGGAAGGTAAGCCAAACCCATTCCAGATAACTTTTTCTTCAGCGAATTTAAAGAGTATCATTAAATTTGATCATTTTGTAGTCAAACACTAAAGAAATAAGGGATGACAATAGAGAGAAAGCAATTTTCTTTAATATATACTGCTGCTGCTGCTGCTGCTAGGTCGCTTCAGTCACGTCTGATTCTGCAACCCCATAGACGGCAGCCCACCAGGCTTCCTGGTCCCTGGGATTCTCCAGGCAAGAACACTGGAGTGGGTTGCCATTTCCTTCTCCAGTGCGTGAAAGTGAAAAGCAAAAGTGAAGTCGCTCAGTCATGTCCAACTCTTCTTGACCCCATGGATTGTAGCCCACCAGGCTCCTCTGTCCATGGGATTCTCCAGGAAAGAGCACCGGAGTGGGTTGCCATTTCCTTCTCCATCTTTAATATACAGTATAGGCATAATAAGGTGTGATAAAATTTTGTTAAACTAAAGCATTTTTACATAGAACATGTTGGATTGATGTGGCACATTAAAGAACCTATAGTTTTTACTAGCATTTAGCCTCTTCAGTTTTCTCTAAATGGTTCTGTGTTTTATTATGAAGGATGATGGAAGGCAACAATGATGATGATATAAAGCTCAGAGAAGAAATAGAGGCTGAATTGGATAAAATCAGCATTTCTTCCTTGGAAAAATATGATTTTGATAGTGATTCAAAATCAGAAACCCAGAGTGATAATAGTGATACAGTAAGTTTTATGTTGTACTTTTGAGACTTTTAACTGAAGTAAGCTTGTTTAGGAGAAATACTACTTTTCTTAGTGTGTTTTTATACTCCTCTCATTTTTTCCCCTTAGGGTGACCTTTAAACAATGCATTTTAGTAGATATTTAAATATAAACACTATATAGATAAATTACCTATAATTTCACATGTATACATGTCCATTTTTTTCAAAATTGAGATTTTACTATCATATAATTATGCGTAGGTATGTATACATATATGTTGTTGTTTAGCTCTAAGTCATGTCCAGCTATTTTGTGATGCCATGGACTGCAGACTGTTCTGTCCATGGGATTTCCCATGCAAGAATACTGAAGTGGATTGCCATTTCCCTCTCCAGGGGATCTTCCCAACCCAGGGACTGAACCCATGTCTCCTCCATTGGCAGGTGGATTCTTTACCACCCAGTCAAGGGAAAGGGAAAGTGAAAGTCACTCAGTCGTGTTAGACTCTTTGTGACCCATGGACTATACAGTCCATGAAATTCTCCAGGCCAGAGTACTGGAGTGGGTAGTCATTCCCTTCTCCAGGGGATCTTTGCAACCCAGGAATCGAACCCAGGTCTTCTGCATTGCAGGAAGATTCTCTACCAGCTGAGCCTGGGAAGACACACATATATATTAGTATCCTACTTTTTACTTAATCATGAGTATTTTGTTATGTGATTAGATATGCATAAAAATCAAAATGTATGTGAAATCTTGAGATCAAAGAAATAGTTACTTTTTTTGAAATCAAATATATATTCATTTGTGTATTTCCTCCAGTGTTTCAGTTCAATTCAGTCTCTCAGTCATGTCCAACTCTTTGCAACCCCATGAATCGCAGCATGCCAGGCCTCCCTGCCCATCACCAACTCCCAGAATTTACTCAAACTCATGCCCATCGAGTTGGTGATGCCATCCAGCCATCTCATCCTCTGTCATCCCCTTCTCCTCAGCATCAGGGTCTTTTCCAATGAGTCAACTCATTGCATGAGATGACCAAAGTATTGGAGTTTCAGCTTTAGCATCAGTCCTTCCAATGAACACCCAGGACTGATCTCTTTTAGGATGGACTGGATGGACAAGGGACTCTCAATAGTCTTCTCCAACACCACAGTTTAAAAGCATCAGTTCTTCCGTGCTCAGCTTTCTTTATAGTCCAATGCTCATATCCATACATGACTACTGGAAAAACCATAGCCTTGACTAGATGAACCTTTGCTGGAAAAGTAATGTCTCTGCCTCCAGTGTTTATATACCTAGAAAATTTATTCATGGATCATTCTTTTATATAAAAATTCTTAATCCAGTGGAAACTTATTTTCAGCTATATTATAAAAAGTACATCTAATTAAAATTTCCCTGAAATATTTATCAAATATCCCTGGTGTCACTTGTGGAATAATCCACCTTTTCTCAAGAGACTTGTCATATCTGCTGTATATACTTAGTTGTTATACACATATAATCTATCCAGGGTTATCTATTCTTTTCCATTATTCTGTTAATTTTTGCCCTATTCTGGTTTTATATTTTTAAATATAAAATGGGCCAAATTCCTTCAGTAGCTTTGCTGCATCAACTCTTTTCAACTAAGCTTTTTTTCCCCAAGAAAACACATTTGCCAACTTTCTTGAAATAATTATACTTTGATTTTTAATTAAGATTGCAATAACCTACATAATACTTTTAGGAAAAAATAATATTTTAGTATGTCTTTTTATCCATAAGTGAGTGAGTGAGTGAAGTTGCTCAATTGTGTCCGACTCTTCACGACCCCATGGACTGCAGCCTACCAGGCTCCTCAGTCCATGGGATTTTCCAGACAATAGTCCTGGAGTGGATTGCCATTTCCTTCTCCAGGGGATCTTCCTGACCCAGGGATTGAACCCAGGTTTCCGCATTGTAGACAGACAATTTACCGCCTGAGCCATTATCAGACTTAAATAACACAGAAGTCCTGAAATTATTCATTTGGGGATGAGTTTTAACAGAATCATGGATGAAATTTATAGCCATCTGAAAATGAAAAGCAAACTTTAACCAAATGTGTTTGTTTGGACTATGCTTTTATATGAAGCTCTTTTACCTCATTCACACATTTTAGTCAAAATTTTGGCGTTTCAAAACAAAATGCATAGTTTTAGTAAATAATTTTATAGTTCCTTTTATTCATCATATTTTTAGGATTCAGATGAGTTACCTGAGTCGGTTCTTCACTGTATTAACATCATAAAGAATAAGAGTAAAACTGCTGAAGAGCTCATTCTTCAGGACTTGGAGGATGCTGATGCTGTAAGTAAGTACAGTTTTCATCTGCTTGGTAGATAAGTTTTCTGTCAGTATGAATAATTTATAATTTAGAAAATTAAACTGCTTGAAGTTATTTCTTCTCATATACAGGTATGTGCATTTATCTCTAATAAAATCTCTGTAGTATATGGGTCTGTTCAATTTATTTCACACATCTGTTTTAATTACTACCCTCTTTATATCTCCAATAAATACTAGTCGCTAATAATTTGTTTTACTAATCCTAATTAAAGCCAGACATTCCGTTACTTTATGTCAAAGGAACCCAAGCGTGGGACTGTTTTAGAATTATCAGTTTATATGTATTTTTGGAGAAAAATATAATATATATAAAATCCTCACAACCTTATTTGCCTCAACTGAGCAAATTTATATCTTGCAAGTATTGTAAGAATAATTGAATGAATAATAGAATGAACAAAGATTTGACTAGAAGTAATCCTAGCTTGCTGCTGCTGATAAGTCGCTTCAGTCGTGTCCGACTCTGTGCGACCCCATAGATGGCAGTGCACCAGGCTCCCCGTCCCTGGGATTCTCCAGGCAAGATCACTGGAGTGGGTTGCCATTTCCCTCTCCAATGCATGAAAGTGAAAAGTGAAAGGGAAGTCGCTCAGTCGTGTCCGACTCTTAGCGACCCCAAGGACTACAGCCTACCAGGCTCCTCCATCCATGGGATTTTCCAGATGAGAGTACTGGAGTGGGGTGCCATTGCCTTCTCCAAATCCTAGCTTAGTTTATAATAAAAAATGGCAACAATTTAAATGTTCAACAGGACCTTGGTGTATCTAACAATATACTCTTTAAAAAATAATGAAAGACAATTTTAATGATATAAGTTTTATGGTATACTATAAAAGTTATAAAATTCAGTGTCATTTATGCTTATATTGGCATAAATTATGTGGATATTCAGAGATGTTTATACCAAAAATATTAGTGTGTGAAAGGATCTGTTGATTCTCTACTGAGAATACAGCAGAGAACAAAACAGGCAAAGATCTTGCTCTGTTATTCTAGTGTTTCCATGCTGGGAGACAGATAATAAGTAAACACATAATATTTCAATAATGATAATTCTGTGAAGGGAGGATTTCACGATAAGGGGATAGAGATTGAATTCTTCTGTTTTAGATATGTGAAGTCAGGGAGGCATCTCTGAGGAAGTGATATTTAAGTAGTGTCTGAAATGAGATAGTAAGCCACATGGGATACGCTGGTGAAGTGAGTCACGTAGCTATCTAGAGAGCTAGTGTTCCAGAAAGAGGGAATTGTAAAGGCCAAGACACACTCAGTGGGCTTAATGTATTCAGAGAATAGTCAGCCTTTGTGGTTATATTCAAGGAAAGAAAGGGTCAGATATACAAGACTCTTATAAATCCAAAGTGTGGACTTTGGATTCTGCTCTGAGTATATTAAGGTTTCTCAGAAAGGAGTGACAGAGTATGATGTATTTTGAGGCAATCATTTTGGACACTGCGTAGTGAAGATGCCTTGAGGTAGCAAGAGTCTACAAGACTATTACAATAGTATGGTTAGAAATGATAGCAGTTTAAATACAAATGGTGAAAAATGGTCATATTCTAGAAAACATTTTTAAGTAGAAATAACCAAAAATATTTATTGATGGATTGATGTGAAAGGAAATGAGGAAACTGGCTCCAAGATTTTTGTTCCGAGTACACTTGTGAAAGAATATGTAAAGACTTCTTAAATGCAGACCCTTTAGATTTTAGCAGTGATTATTGTCAAGTTATGGTGGATTTTAGTAATTTGCTTATTTATGTTTACTAAGGTTTATAAAATGAAATTTTATTTTAAATATATTGGCAAGTATAGAGCCTGATTATGTAAAAATCAAAGGAAATATAGAAAAATTAGTTACATGAAAGATTATAAGAACTAAAGTCATAGCAGTGGTTTAAAAAGTTATAAGATCTCATGTGTATAGCTCTAACAAGTAGGTTTGATAGTCTCAATGAATAGACTAATTTTCTAAGAAAATTCAAATTATCGAAATTGCTTGAAAAAGTAGAAAACTTGCTGAAATCAGTAATTTGGCAAGAAGGTAGAAAGAAGTTTCTTCTCAAATGTCAGTAGAAACTAGGGATAATTTTGTAATTGAATTGTTCTAATTCATCAAGGAGCAGAAAATCTGCAGATTATATTTCATTCATTAAAAACTGCACATTTTAGATACAAAACTGTATAAGCATAGCATACACATACATAAGAGAAACTAGAGGCTAATTTTATTTGTAGATATGGATGTATTGATGAAAGCTGTCAGTTGTATACAAAAACTATTTTAGCCACTTTAAGCAGTAAGGTTTGGGGGGGTATTTGTGTAAAACAAACTTAGAGTTTTAAAATAACAGTTTGTTGTTATCTTTGTATAGTTCTACAGGTTCACTGGGCTTTGCCAGGTAGTTCTTGCTTGATTTCTTACAATTGACAGTCAGATGTTGTTTAGGGTGACAGTCATCTGAAGTCTTTACTGGATTGGAATTCTAAGATGGCTCACTGACATGGCTTGCAGTTGATGCAGTTTGTTGGCTGGGAATTCATTTGGGGCTGTCAGCTGGAGGAGGCACCTACATGTGGTCTTTCTCTGCAGCTTGCATACCTGGATTTTGAGAGAGTATTGCATGAATAAATTATTAAGAGACTAAGGTGGTACCTTGTAAAGCTTCAGATGACATTCTGCAAAGTCATGCAACATCTTTACTACATCCTGATGGTTACACAGGGTCAGCACAGATTCCGTGTGGGAGGGGAGTACACAGGATATGCATACCAGGAAGTGTAGGAACTAACATCCTTGGAGCCTATTATTAGTAACTACAATAAATAACAGAATTGTTAGTAGAACTGAAAAAAATCAGATTCTATGTTGAATATCTAAATTGTAGGAAAAAACACATGCATACACACTGTGAAACTGTGCTGTAGCAGGAGCTGCTGATAAAATGAAGAGATTCAGAGATATTAATCCTCTTCTATACACTCCTATCTCCAACCCAAAGCTCCATCATAGTCTGAGCCAGAAAAATGAAAGTATCTCTCTCTGCCTTTCTTCATACATAATATTTTTATGAAAATAAAGACTTGCACAAATATATCAATTGGCAGAATCTAAATCAACCTCAGAAACATACCTTCAAAGGAATCTGGAGAATTTTTTTTTTTTTTTTTGCTTTTCAGCTTCTCACATAGGAGAACATGCTAGAGAGATTGTGAATGGGTGTTGAAAAAGAAAATCTATAATACTGGTCAAAATACTTGTGAATAGTCAATTAATTGGCAGAATGGTCATCTGTTAAAAAAATACTTTACAACCAAGGAATAAAACAAGCTAATTGAACAAGAAAAAAGAAATATAACTACCTCTTCACAGATGATAAAAAGACACTAAAATTCAACAAAACCTCACAAAATTGGGAATGAAAGTTTCTTTCATGAACATGTTAGTCATTATAATGTTTTAAATTAAGACATTTGTTAAAGCATTTTCAGTACCTTGTGCAAGATTATGTTGTTTTTGCCACATAGACTTGAACCTTTGTTGATTTCTAGTCAAGGTGTTATGATATCAAACACGGCACTGTCCTGTATACATGGAAAGTGAACTTCAGTTCTAGAATGTGAAAGGTGATAAGAGTGCTCTAAAAATCTGTTGCTTTTATTTTTGAATAAAGATTACAGATTTCCTCTGTTCTTGGTTCTTCAGTATTTTTCTATTGCTGTGTCAAGACTATTCTATGATACAGAATTTAAGATTAAAGCATGATAAAATAGTTTTGGATTTTAACATGTGTCTTGCTTTAATATTTAAAAATGTTATAACTTCTTTCTCTTTACAGGCTGTGGTTATAGAGGAGTTTCTAATAATCATATGCATTTAAGGATAGAATTACCAACTGAATGTAAAGAAAATCCAGAACAGTTAATAAAGGTATACGTTGTTTGATTGAAAGTGCTCAATATTATATAGTTAGAAATTTTCCTTTTCATCTCACACAGGATTTAAAGTTGACTGTCTTAAAAATTAAATTATTTTAAGCAAATAATTGTTGGTTTTATTTTCTCTTCTGGCATAGAATATAAAACAATGCAAATTACAGTCTCTAAAATATTAGAAATGGTGATTTGAGCCAGCAATACTTGGAAATTTAATGTAAATAAGACCAGCATAACTATATTGGATGGTATTTTTACCTGAAAAATCCAAGGAAAACAATGAAATATACTCTAATATTGTTACCTTGCTTAAGAATGTAGTATGATTCAGCGGAGTCTTTAAATACCCTGTAGAAACTTTAAATGTAGAATGTCTTTTTTTTTTTTTTAAGTAAAATAAAAACATCTGTAAAGAAGTGAGAGTAAAGGAAAGCCTAGGATTTGGGGGTAAAACTCCTGGAAATGTATTTCAGAGAAAGTCTCTTCCACAGGCTCAGCATCTTGTTCATTTTTATTACTCATTTTACATAACTCTAATTGTACGTAACTGTATTCTTGCTCTTTCGGAGAAGGCAATGGCAACCCACTCCAGTGCTCTTGCCTGGAGCCTGCCTGGTAGGCTGCGGTCCATGGGGTCACGAAGAGTCAGACACGACTGAGCAACTTCACTGTCACTTTTCACTTTCATGCATTGGAGAAGGAAATGGCAACCCACTCCAGTGTTACTGCCTGGAGAATCCCAGGGACGGAGGAGCCTGATAGGCTGCCGTCCATGGGGTCGCACAGAGGCGGAACACGCCTGAAGCGACTTAGCAGCAGCAGCAGCATTCTTGCTCTTTATGAGGTTAGCAGAATTTGAAAATTACTTGTATGTATGTTTCTTACTCTATTTTTGGTAACACTCAGTCCTGATATATTAATTTTGAATTATATTGCTACTTCACTGGAATAGATATCCTGTACCTTTTAAGCTGGAGCATGATGGAAGTCTAATTATGGAAAAATAAGAATCAAAATTATAACTTGTATATATTTCAAGGTAAATTAGAAAAAATTGTTTTTTTAAAACATATTGAATATATTAGCAATTTGTATATATGTGCAATTGCTGCAGAAAAGAAATATAAAAAGATGTTAGGAGGAAAACACATATTAATAGAAACATTTGGACATGAGTGTCAAGCAGGTTAATTTTGAATACTGTAAATATTAGAAAGTAATTGAAATTCTGAAATACATAAGGAAGGGAAAATACAATTTGCTTCCCTGAGAAAAACATTTTCTCCATCATAAAAAATAATTATCAATGTGCTATAGAATTGTATTTGAGAGCAATTTGAAGTAAATAATTTTCTAGATATGTATGTAAATACATAATACATTATTGAAATGACAACTTTATTCTCTGTTTTGTTTTTCTTTAATCAGTGGTACTTTCTTTAACCTCTTAGATGTTATCTGAAATAGAAAAAGAAGAATTTCTAAGAAGTAAAACTCATTGTGGCAGCCCTGATTTGGTTCTGGAGTCTGATCTTTGTGATTTGCCGGTGGATGAACATGGTTTGCCAGGTGAATTAATTTGCTTGATGATACTTTTGATCATTTTAATGTGATTCACTTTAATTATCTAAAATCCTTAAACAGTTTTCTTTTGCCATTTAGAAGAAAGTAGTCATGGTATTTGAAAATACTGTATACTTACTATGGTTATTTAATTACATGTTTCGTAGTTTTTTTTGTTGTTTTTTTTTAATGACTTCTAAATTAACTTCATTGTGGCTTAGCTGGTAAAGAATCCATCTGCAATGCGGGAGACCTGGGTTTGATCCCTGGGTTGGGAAGATTCTCCTGGAGAAGGGAAAGGCTACCCACTCCAGTATTCTGGCCTAGAGAATTCCATGGACTATACAGTCCATGGGGTCACAAAGAGTCAGACACAACTGAACGACCTTCACTGTCAATTTAACTTTATAGAAGTATATTTGAAAATTTTCCACATGTAGAGCTGACTGCAGTAGATGTTTCCAGACCTGCATTTTTTAAGTGTCTCTTAACTATGTTCCATATATATCTCTTAAGCACACATATGAATGTGTGCATGTGCATGCACATACAGATACACACACATAGTTTTCTGGAAGAGTTTGACAAGTTATATGATTTCTTTATTGACTGCAATGGAGTTTACATGTATTTTGTATATTAGCACATTGTCGCTTTCACTTTGGTAATATATTGACATTATTTCTTTACTTTGAAATTACTTTTAAAATTTATATTGGATCAGCTTTGACTGGTTTGAATAAATTTTTTCTCTTCATGATTACAGATGATGCTGATATAAATTTTGGATACTGTGAAGTGGAAGAAAAATGTCGGCAGTCCTTTGAGGCTTGGCAAGACAAACAGAAAGAACTAGAAGACCAAGAGAAAGAAACTCTCAGAGTTCAGAGGGATAGAGAAGAAAAGCAGTTTCAAGAAGAAGAAGAAAAAGACATTGTTGGATGAAGCAATTTGAAGTTGATAAGAAGAAATTAGAGAATATTCAGAAGGTAAGTTTTCTTATTTTTATTTTTCATTCTTTTTTTTTTGAATCAGTAACTCCTGAACAGTACTGATGTTTTGAATTTTGGTGAAGCTCAAGCTCCATTCTATGGATTTTAATTAGTCCTAATAATCAAAACAGTTCACTGGGGATTAACAGTATTAATATGGACCCCTTGCTTATTTTCCATGAAATTCGTTGTAATTTCAGGTACTGCTTTGGATTTTGAGATCCCCCAGAATCTATAAAGTTTCAAAGACTGTCCTAAAAGCTGACATTTATAACATAAATTATTGCTTTTCTATGTCCTTCTAATCACAGAAAAAAGCAACAGAATTTTCTCCATCACAAAATGTCCTTACTATGTAGTCTGATATCTAGCAATTATGTAAAACATATTTGGTTAAAGTGGTTCAGGCATGTAGGTAATAGTTGTGCTCCATTCCCATGAATGAGCTCATTTCTGGGACTAGAACATTTGGGGCATAAGGGAGTTTTGTGTTGCTTTCCTTTCTGTTTTCTCCCAGCTGCTCCTCAGGTGGTCAATATCCTCAGGCCACGGTAGTGGCATCTGGAGAAACTGGTGGATTTTGGGGACTCACTTGTGGACCATCAGGATCCTTAGACTGTGTGGATAATAGGCAGGACTTACATCCATTTTGCATTACTAAAGTTAGCTTATGTATTACTCCCAGCTTACTAGTTTTGAGTCTTCCATGTACAGAACATTAGCATGTCGTCACATAGGCAGTTCAGGATATTGTAGCCTCCTTGTTGAGTACATTGCATTTCTGAGTTATGTAGAAAGTAAATATGTTAAAAACAATGATAATATTGCAGAACCAGCCTGTCCATGGCTTTTACTAATAGTAAGCTACAAATCTTTAGCTTCCTTTTAGTTCATATTTTCCTTTCCACAGACTAGATTACTTATTTTCAAAAGTCAGAAGGTATTTTTTTCCCATTCCAGAACAGAAGTAAATACAATGTAGATTATTGGAGTAGTGTTCCCTGGCTTGTGGCAAAATGTATCACTGCTATTGATTGTTAGTGATATTTTCTAAAAGCAGCTGATTTTTAAATTCTGTTTTCATTGCCATCTTTAGTTTGTTTTGTAACAAAAATTTACTGACTACTTCAAGGACAAGACTTTCAGCTATAGGCTTGATGTTACAAAAGAAATATAACAGCAGGGCCTTACCCTTAAAGAATTATAACTTAGTTTTTGAAAGCAATTTGTACTTTATCATAAATTCATGATTTAAAAATATATATGACATTAGTAGATTAATGAGTTTCTAAATGTGTGCTTCGTTTTACCTTGTAGCTGCAAAGTTTTCCACTGGGACCATTCCATAATTTTATAATGATGGCTTCTAAACAGATAATTTATGTACTCAGTAATTCTCACCTGTCTTTGCTAGCTTCTTCTTCCATTTCTAAAATTGCTATTATAAGTTTCTTTCCTTAAGAGTTCTACCCAACTCCCTCTTCCTTGTTATTAGTAAACGATCACATTTTTGCATCAATTACGAACTTCTTTTTCTTTCTAATCCCACATCTGCTAACTGCTAAGTTGCTTCAGTCATGTGCGACTCTGTGAGACCCCATAGACGGCAACCTACCAGGCTCCTCTGTCCCTAGGATTCTCCAGGCAAGAATACTGGAGTGGGTTGCCATTTCCTTCCCCAATCCCACATCTAGTTAACATTAATTTTTGTGGTCGCCTTTTTAACTTTATTTTTGCCTTTGTTCTTATCTCCATAAGAGAGCTTCTTCTACCAAAGGCCAACTTTTCATTCTTTGCTCTATATTCTATCATTTTCCAGTTTACTCTTACTTTTTCCTATATGTAAAATACTCCTACAACTTCCTCCTTTCTTATTGCTTATACTCATGTTCAGTTTTCTCGTGTCCTAGAAATAAAACAGAAAACTCAGATCACTGTTGTTTAAATATATTTCTTTAGCTGCTCTTTAGCTTTACTTATCACAGACAGGCTTCTTAAGGAGTAGTTATTTGTGCTCAATCCATTTCCTCATCTTTCATTCAAATCAAAACCTTCTAGGTGCCTTCCACCTCCATCCCAGTGAATTAAATTGCTTTTGACAAAACCAAAACAAAACAAAGCGTTGGCTTCTAAGATGACTTTGATAAAAATACAGTGACTTCTAGAACCATACTCACAGGTTCTCTTGAAGTTGCTCAGTCGTGTCCAGCTCTTTGCAATCACATGGACTGTGGCCTATCAGGGTTCCTTCATCCATGGAATTTTCCAGGCAAGTGAACTGGAGTGGGTTGCCATTTCCTTCTCCAAAGGATCTTCTCAACCCAAGGATCGAACCCAGGTCTCCCACATTGCAGGAAGAAGCTCTACCATCTGAGCCACCAGTCAGTATTTAGTTTTGCCTCTTTTTGCTTTTTATGCCAGTAAAAATCTGTTGACCATTTCATTTTCCCTTTACTTCTGTGGGACCACATTACCTTGATTGTCTTCTTACATGTTTGGCCATTTTTCCTTGGTATCTGTTTTTAGGTTAATTTTTTTCTCCTTCTCCCTGAATGTGTCCTACCCCGGATTCCATCTTTTGCTCTTTCTTTTCTTATTCCATGTGTTTTATCCCATGATAGTCTCAAACATAGCAATGGCTGTTCAGAACCAAATCTATAGTTATAAAATAAAGTGAACTACATAACTGTTCCATATTCAGAATTTAATGGATCTAAAACTGAATACATTGTCTTTCTGAGTCATGCTCTTCCTCTGGTATTCGTTAGTCATTATTTTGATGAGCTATGCTCTCATCATAGACTGAGCTAAAAAGTTGAGTACCATTTCTGACTCTTCTCTCTCTTTTATGGTCCTATCCTTCTAATAGTTCATTATCGACTGTCTCATCCATATGTCTACTGCTGCCCCATAGTTCAGGATGTCCTAATGTCTAGCTTGGAATATTTACTATACTCTCTAATTAACCTTCCTACTTTTGGTCTTGTATTCTGGACACTCATGCATGGTAATGCAGTCAGAAGGATAATTATTTTCGAAAAAATATTTTTTCCATGCTTAAATGACATTAAAATTTCTCACAGCTCATAAGAGATAATTTCCAAAGAACTTTTCCCACTTCCTTTGATTCGGGCAGTCGGTGGAAGTTCCATATTTGCATTGTGTTTGCATCTCTTCTGACTCCTGTGACCTCACCTGTAGAAGGCCCTCACTGATTCTCTCATGGGCTTCTCTAATACCTACCTCACTGACCCTCTTAGTGTTCCCTTGCCTTACTTTCTTATTAAATGTGTTAGTTTAGTTGTTAAGTCATGTCCAACTCTTGCAACCCCGTACACTGTAGCCTGCCAGGCTCCTCTGTCCATGGGATTATCCAGGCAGGAATATACTAGAGTGGATTGCCATTTCCTTCTTCAGGGGATCTTCCCACCCAGGGATCAAATCCAGGTCTCCTGCATTGCAGGCATATTCTTTACTAACTGCTATCAAATGTAACCTTATAATTCTCCTAAAATTGAGTTGTAATCATTTTTCTAGTTCAAAAACTTTTTAAAATATAAATTTATTTATTTTAATTGGAGGTTAATAAATGCCTCAAATGTTTATTTAATCTCTTAAAAGCCAAGTCATTCCAAAAACAATCTTTTGTATGAACCTTTCATAATCCTCTAATTATTATACTTCTTCCTACTGTAATCCTTATAGTTCTTATCTTGTGATTAACTTATTCTACTAAATTTGGAGTGTTGTATGAACATATGATAGCATTTTAGAATTACTAAAGGTAAAGTTTTTGAGGAAGGGGATTATATTTTGCTGATCTTTGTTTATTTTTCAGAGCCTTAACAAAATAGATGCTACTAATGAGTTAATGAAAGAAAACAATTACCCTCTAAGATGATTTATTATGTGAATTAAATGAGATAGTTTGGAGAGGAAAAAAACCTATAATGCAAAACCCATCTTAACATACATTATCATTTGTAATTTTTTGCATTATCCAAGAGTATTTCTAGCTAGTGCATTTTATTATGTGAATAAATATACTCAAATTAATAAAGCAGTTTTCCAAGATTATAGATATCTTCATGTGCTAATAGGAAACCTAGATATCATTTTATGATATTTTAAGTTGGGATTAAAGTTGTTATCAGAGAAGGCAACAGCACCCCACTCCAGTACTCTTGCCTGGAAAATCCCATGGATGGAGAAGCCTTATGGGCTACAGTCCATGGGGTCGCTAAGAGTCGGACACGACTGAGCGACTTCACTTTCACTTTTCACTCTCATGCATTGGAGAAGGAAATGGCAACCCACTCCAGTGTTCTTGCCTTGAGAGTCCCAGGGACTGGGGAGCCTGGTGGGCTGCCGTCTCTGGGGTCGCACAGAGTCAGACACGACTGAAGTGACTTAGCAAAAGTTGTTTTGTTACTCCAGTACTAATACCTGGGTGCCACTGGGAGAGTTATTATCTTTAACCATTAACTATTTTCTTGTTTACTAATTTATGTTGTAAGAGTCATACAGAATAAACATAATATTTTTGATATTTGAATATCATATTTCAATATTATCATATGTTCAGCAAGAACAGGACAAGATGAATGATGAACTTCATAAAGAGGAGAAAATATGGAAGGAGAGAGTTAAACAGCATGAGGTATGTATGAATTGTTTATAAGGAGCACAATAATCATTCTCCATTTGAAATAAATTGCTATGCTTAGAGTGAGTGTTTTAAAATAATATTGCCTAGTTGGTATAGGATTTAATTTACTCAAGTTTCAAAAATACTTAGTCACTAGAAACTCTCCTTGAAATGAAATATCCTGACAAAGAAGGTAAACTGGTTCAATTAGTGAACATGTCTATGTAAAACTGTAAATGCAAAATTTCTCCTAAGGCTTGAGGAAACATACTGTTATGTTTGAGGAAACATTGTGTATGAGGAAACATACTGTTATTTAATTATGATTGAGGATTGTTATGAAAGGTTAGTGTATTTCTTTAAATGCAACTAATTGAATGTGTTAAGTACCCCTTTAAGTTTAAGATGACATGTTTATTAATTTTTAACTAATTTACACTGCAGTTTTTATATAAGATTAAGTAAAAGTTAGATAAAATTTCCCATAATTCTGTAATGTAGTTAAAATTATTACCTTTCTTTGTATTTCTCCAAGTCTTTTTATAGTTTATATAAACGCATTCCTGAAAAAGTAGGCATATCCTATCCATCTTTAAATAAAATAGTTGGTTAAGCATATGAAGACACAGATTCAATATCAATGATAAGAAAAAAGACAATAATGATTCACAGGTAATCCAAACATTGGAGTTAGGAGAACCATGAAATTCCCATAATTATTATACAGTAGCAAAATAAGTAGGAGATATGAAAAGAAAATTAGAATCTTTAATGTAATACTAAGTATATATTCTTCCCCTGGAGGAGGGCTTGGCAGCGCTCGCCAGTATTCCCTGGAGAATTTCATGGACCAAGGAGCCTGGCAGGCTACAGTCTATAGGGTCACACAGAGTTGGGCACAACTGAAGCAACTTAGGACAATACAGCAGCACAAAGTATATATTCTAGACTTGAATAGTTCAGTGTAAAAAAGTAAAATTTCAGTGCATAAATTTAACATTAGATTTGACAAAACAGATGAGAACATTATTGAAGCTAAAGGAAAGTCAATAGAAAATGCCCAAATGTAAGCACAGAGAGGACAAAAATGGGGAAAATAGAAGAGAACAAGAAATATGTGATACATAATGAAAATATTAAAAATGTGTATGATAGTACTTTGGAAGGAAAGGAGAAAATGGGGCAGAACCTATGGGTAAAGAGATAATAGTTGAAATGGTTTCAAATTGTTTTAAAAATTCAACTTGAACATTTAAAGATGAGTAAAGATCCCCAAGTTGAATCAATACAAAGAAAATCACACCTTGGGATTGAATAGTATAACTATTAAAATTCAAGATAAGGAGGGGAAATCTTAAAATCAGTCAAGGAAAAGGTGCATCACCTAAAAATGAGTAACAGTAAACTGGCAGCTGATGTTCCTCCTTATATGACGGAAAGAAGATGACAGAATAAAAACGTAAGTGCTAAGTGTTACGGGTTTCTTGGATCATTGTTGTTCCATCAGTCGCTTAGCCGTGTCCAGCTCTTTGCGACCCCTGGACTGCAGCACGCAAAGCTTCCCTGTCCTTTACTATCTCTCTGAGTTTGCTCACACTCATGTCCATGGAGTCGATGATGCCATCTGACCATCTCATCCTCAGTTGCTCCCTTCTCCTCCTGCCCTCAATCGTTCCCAGCATCAGGGTCTTTTCCAGTGAGTCGGCTCTTCATGTCAGGAGGCCAAAGTATTGGAGCTTTGGCCTCAGCATCAGGCCTTATTTAGGGTTGCTTTCCTTTAGGATGGACTTGTTTGATCTCCTTGCTCTCTCTGATTAGTGTTCTTTGAATCCTCAGTCTTCCTCTGCTTTCTGGACACAGTTTTCCTTTCTTGGAGTATATAGCTAAACACTTGTCAAAAGTGTACATTTGGACAGGAAATTTTCTCAATGTTTCCACAATTGAAAATGTTTTTATTTTGCTTTTAAAACTGAATGATTAGTTTTCTTAGATGCAGAATGGAGGTTTATTACAGTTTAGTTTTAGC
This sequence comes from Nanger dama, assembly GCA_917880005.1. Lineage (NCBI taxonomy): Eukaryota > Metazoa > Chordata > Mammalia > Artiodactyla > Bovidae > Nanger > Nanger dama. Next base: position 14,998,557 of record CAKJTW010000002.1, read on the forward strand.
AATTTAAAGATATAACTCCATTACATGTTTATTTTTGCACATGCCATCTCTGGGCTTCCTCTGTAAGCTCAACTGGTAAAGAATCCACCTGCAATGTGGGAGATCTGGGTTCAATCCTGGGTGGGCAGATCCCCTGGAGGAGGCCTTGGCAACGCACTCCAGTATTCTTACCTGGAGAATCCCCAATCACAGAGGAACCTGGCGAGCTACAGTCCGTAGCATCTCAAGAGTCCAGACATGACAGAGCAACTAAGCACACACAAAGCACATGCTGTCTTTGATTGCAAATCTGAGGCTCATTTACTAAATTCTTTTTTTTTTCTAAATAGATATCTCAAAGTTTATTAGTATGTTTATTTTTTTTTTTAATACTTTACCTGTGGCCGATTCATGTCAATGTATGGCGAAACCAATACAGTATTGTAAAGTACTAAGTTCTTTTGAAACTTTAGGATTTTTCACTTTTTGCATTCATCCACAACATATTTGCTGGTTTTCTACTCTGTGCAAGGTAGGTACTTCTCTGTGAGTACTCAGGATACAGCAGTGAATAAAACAGAAATAATCCTTGCCTTCACAGAGCTTATATTCCTTAGTGTATTGAAATATTGTTCAGTTCAGTTCAGTCGTTCAGTTGTGTCCAACTCTTTGCGACCTCATGAATCACAGCATGCCAGGCCTCCTTGTCCATCACCAACCTCCGGAGTTCACTCAGACTCACGTCCACTGAGTCAGTGATACCATCCAGCCATCTCATCCTCTGTCGTCCCTTTCTCCTCCTGCCCCCAATCCCTCCCAGCATCAGAGTCTTTTCCAATGAGTCAACTCTTCGCATGAGATGGCCAAAGTACTGGAGTTTCAGCTTTAGCATCATTCCTTCCAAAGAAATCCCAGAGTTGATCTCTTTCAGAATGGACTGGCTGGACCTCCTTGCAGTCCAAGGGACTCTCAAGAGTCTTCTCCAACACCACAGTTCAAAAACATCAGTTCTTCAGTATTCAGCCTTCTTCACAGTCCAACTCTCACATCCATACATGACCACAGGAAAAACCATAGCCTTGACGCGACAGACCTTAGTCGGCAAAGTAATGTCTCTGCTTTTAAATATGCTATTTAGGTTGGTAATAACTTTTCTTCCAAGGAGTAAATGTATTTTAATTTCATGGCTGCAGTCACCATCTACAGTTATTTTGGAGCCCCTAAAAATAAAGTCTGACACTGTTTCCACTGTTTCCCAATCTATTTCCCATGAAGTGATGGGACCAGATGCCATGATCTTCGTTTTCTGAATGTTGAGCTTTAAGCCAACTTGTTCACCCTCCTCTTTCACTTTCAACAAAAGGCTTTTGAGTTCCTCTTCACTTTCTGCCATAAGGATGGTGTCATCTGCATATCTGAGGTTACTGATATTTCTCCCGGCAATCTTGATTCCAGCTTGTGTTTC